>OY728150.1:1921721235-1923033735 GCA_963277665.1 Viscum album
CACGTCGTGGTGTAATTGTTATTCAATATATTATTATTTAGATGGGTATAATAATGATATGTAATTCATGTAAATAATAAATATAACATGATAATCATTCTGTATATATGATATACTATCCAATTATATATTATTTTAATATCAAAATAATGATATTGTTGCTCGTGCGTACGTACGGACTACCGTCTCCACGAACGTGATGAGATTCATTCTCCGTCGTATCCATTCAAGTATAATTATCATTTGATGATTTAAAAATAATGTTTAAAGACATGATATCATTCTGTATATGAATAAGATACATCCTATCCATGAAAAACACGACTTACGTAACCAAACATATAAAAGAAAACGAGTAAGTTAACACCTGAAACAACGATAAATCTAAGATATTGTTAACAAAGCAATGTTAAAAGATCATATATGATATCATATGAATGTATATGATTCTTGTATAATTTAATAACAATTATTTCACCATTATACAGGAAGTTAACCTACCCCAACCAAGTAAAAGTACAAGGTAAGGGTTTACTTCACAACCTCTTCATTATCCAAGGTTGTTTATACATAATTATCTACTGGGACCTCGTTATCATCCACATCCATGTTTCTTAAAAATGTCTTTCAAAACATTTTTACTATTAAATGGAAAATGGGTTAAAGTCATTTATACCCTTATACATTTTTTAAAGGAATCTTACCGTCGTTTTCCAAACAATGTACTTTTTGACCTTTTTGACAAATTTAAGGTAAGAATGTTTTTTTAACTTATACGACGGGTGTGGCTATTTTCTGCCATTATAACTTCGTCGAAGCTTCCCTTACAAGTTTATAAGAATATTTTCAATGTAAATGTATTATTTTATAATTATGGGACTTTTAAATGATTTCAAAAAAAGAGAGATATTTCTCTCAAATAGCTTTGATTTCATCCATGTCAACATCCTTTGATGGGTTTTAAGTTTAATTGAAATTTATTTATGATACAAAACTTCCATTGATCATTTTGTGAAATATTTGACTGTGGATGTGTTATTTTTATACCATCCACAGTTTATGGAGTAATTGTTCAAATTTCGTATGCTAGTTTTAATACGAATATTTATGTTATGTTTAAACCTATTCATATGAGGAATTTAATGGACTTAATAAGTGACGGGTGGAGCCCGCTATAGCTCCTTGATGCATCAGTAGGTCTCATGAGACAACTAGAAGTGGAATTGGCTGAGGCCCTTTCCCAATTTGATTTATGGTTTTGGCTGAGGCCTTAATCATTTTAGACGTCTTGGCCGAGGCCTTGACAAAATGTTTCAGAATGTCTGGCATTATACATTCCCTCATTATGAAAGTGGTTATTGATATTTCATGTTATTATTCGTCTAGTAGAATATCCATGTGAGTATGTAGTGGCATTATTTTATTTTACTTTTTCCATATTATGATGAAGTTCAAGTTCAATAAGGCTTTTGTTTTAGTTATACATTGCCTTAAATGCTTATGTTTTCTTATGAAAGTTTCCGCTATATTGTTATCCTTACGGAGCATTTGAGCTCACCCCTTTCAATGTTTTATTTTTCCCAGTATGTGAAGAAGTGTATTATGACTAACTTGCAAGAATAGTCAGTGAGGATATGAGTGTGGACTAGGGAGACCATGTTATTGTAGTTTTCATTTTTATGATGTAATGTAATGTTTACGAATGTATCTAGTGTTTCCAAAGCTACTAAAATAATCAGTCTTTCGAGACTTGATCTTTTGTGATCATGCCAATGTTATGTAATAATGCACTGACTCTAGGTAATTGGGGTTGGGGCGTTACAGTTGGTATCAGAGGAAGTTTAGTACAAACCTTGGAGGCTAGATTTAGACAAACTTTGATTTGAGCACATAGACCTAAGATGAACTTTGAGGATTAGTATAGAAGAACTTCCTAAAATTTTGGTATTGTAGAGATTTTGTGAGTTTTCCGAGTAATACATCCAGTTCTGGATACGAGAAGGTAAAGGCGTCTCTGGCACAGATGTACCTAGGGGTAAAACTCGAAAACACCACTTTGAGCTAGACTCGAACGGGAACTAGTGCACGACAACGGGACTTGCGGCACTCTTGGTTACGACACTCCCGGGGGATATGCTTAGGATAATTCCCATTTTCTTTAGAAACCACTATGAAGTGTTACGAGTATATACTTCCTCAAAGAAAACATTTTTATAATTATGGATTATATCCATAATTAGTTCAATTTATGTTAAGTGTTTTACAAGTATGGAATTATGTATTTTGATTCATAAACTAATCTATTTTATGCCATTATTTATAAATGGCGCCTAGTGGAAGGAATGGAAACTGTATCAATGCACGCACTCCGGGTAGGGATTTCCCTCCGGCTCAAGATAATTATGGTGGAGCTAGTGATACAACTGGTGCTGATCAGATTCTCACCGTACTGGGACAACTCATGCAGGTTATGAATAATAAACTTACTCGTATGGAGCACCCTGATCCGCAATGTGGAGGATCAATGCTAGACCGTTTCATGAGGCAACAAACACCAACCATCAATGGGAGTACAAATCCGATAGTAGCTGAGCAATGGATAAATTCTTTAGAGAAAATATTCCATGCCTTGGGGAGTAGTGAAAGGGAGAAAGTTGTCATGGCAGTTTACCGCCTCACTGGAGATGCAGATCAATGGTGGTCACTAATTCAAAACACAAAGGAAGATGATGAATTAACAAACATGGAATGGCAGGAGTTCAAAGAGCTGTTCTTAGAAAAATACTTTCCTCAAGACCATCGAGCGGATATGGAAAGGCAATTTCTGAGTCTGAGGCATAAGGAGGATGAGAATGTCGCATAGTATGAGGCTAACTTTACAAGGTTAGCGAGGTATGCTGTAGATTACATACGTAACCCAAGAAGTAATACTGATCGTTTCTTTGATGGGTTAAAACCATTTCTCCGTCGAGCTTTGGTATCACAAACCTTCTCTTCATACGAAGGTATAGTCTCGTGCTCTATCAAGACAGAAAAGGAATTCTCTAAGTCTTATGACTTTAAATCAAAGAAAGATAAAATAGATCCGTTAAAAACTCTGGGAAAGGAAATAAGGAAACAGGGAAGAAGGGTAGAAATGAATTTCCACCCTGTGATAATTGTGGTAGAAAGCACCCTGGTGCCTGTCTAAAAGGAAAAGGAGTATGTTACAAGTGTGGTGAAAAAGGCCACCAAGCTCATGAATGAAAGGGAAAGAAAGCGGTTGTCAACGTGGAATGCTATAATTGTAGAGAGAAGGGACATTATGCAAATGAATTTCTTAAGCGTCAAGGGAACTTACCTTAGAAGAGGCCAAGGGATCAGGGCCAGGCTTATGCTATCACTACTGCTGAGGTGGAAGCTCCGAAAGACGTGGTGGCAGGTAATTTAATGGTTTCCTCAAGTTTAGAAAATGCATTATTTGATTCTGGATCATCGCATTGTTTCATATCTTCCCAGTTTGCTAAGAAAATTAGATATTTCCAATTTGATTTAACAAGGGAGTTGGCGGTCAAAACCCCTAAGGGAAGTATTGTTGCAACAAAGTTTTGTCGATTATTTCCCATTAGAGCACCTAAATGTTCTTTACCTGTTGATCTCATCGTCATACCCATGATTGAATTTGATATAATCCTCGGTATGGATTGGATTTCGGACCATGATGCAAAAATTTATTGTAAGAGGAAAGAGGTTATGATTCTTGATGATGATGATAAGGAACACCTTATCTTTAGAGCAGAATCGTCGCCACATAATTCTTATCTAGATCCACCCCCAGTAGCTCAACTAAATTCAATTATTGGGGAGGAAGAGAAGGAAGTTACTGAGGGTGAGGAAAGGAATATTAAAATAGAGGATGTACCTATTGTGAGAGAATATGTTGATGTGTTTCTGGAAGATTTACATGGACATCCTCCATAACGAGAAGTTGAGTTTTCCATTGATTTAATTCCTGGATCAAGGCCCATATCGAAGACCCCTTATAGAATGTCCACTGTGGAATTAGTTGAACTAAAGAAACAACCAGAGGAATTGAGTAATAAGGGATTTATTCACCCTAGTGTTTCTCCTTGGGGAGCCCCTGTTCTTTTTGTTAAGAAAAAAGATGGATCTATGAGGTTGTGCATCGACTATAGGGAGATCAACGCTATAACAATAAAGAAAAAGTATCCCCTACCTCACATTGATGATTTGTTTGACCAACTGCATGGAGCTCAATACTTTTCAAAGATTGACCTTCGGTCTGGATACCATCAGTTGTGTGTGAAGAAGGAAGACGTTCCAAAGACAGCATTTCGAACAAGGTACGGGCATTACGAGTTTACAGTAATGCTTTTTGGATTGACTAATTCACCCTCTGTTTTCATGGATCTAATGAATAGAGTTTTCAAGGAATATCTTGATGAATTTGTAGTGGTATTTATTGATGATATCTTGGTATACTCCAAAAGCCACGAAGATCATGAAAATCACATACGAATTATCCTGAAGACTCTTAGAAGACATGAATTATATGGGAAATTTAGCAAGTGTGAATTCTGGCTTCAGGAGATTTCTTTTCTTGGCCATATTGTCTCTAAGGATGGAATATCCGTTGATCCTTCTAAAACCAAGGCAGTCCAAGAATGGTCAGCACCGACAAGTAGAACTGAGGTACGCAGTTTTATTGGTTTAGCAGGTTATTATCGATGTTTCATCCAGAATTTTTCCATATTGGCTAACCCATTGACAATGCTCACATGAAAAAGGATTAAATTTTTCTAGACAAAAGAGTGTGAAGAATGTTTTGAAGAACTGAAGAGAATATTAGTCAACGCCCCTGTATTGACTCTACCATCGGGGAATGATGGGTTTGTAATTTATAGTGATGCATCGAAGAAAGGACTTGGTTGTGTCCTTATGCAGAATGATAAGGTTTTTGCCTATGCATCACGACAGCTAAAAATTCATGAGAAAAATTATCCTACTCATGATCTTGAGTTAGCAGCTGTGATCTTTGCTTTAAAGATATGTAGACATTACCTCTATGGTGAAAAATGTGAGATTTATACTGATCACAAGAGTTTGATGTATATTTTCTCACAAAAAGAACTCAACATGAGGCAAAGGCGATGGATTGAACTACTCAAGGATTATGATTGCACGATACATTACCACCCGGGGAAGGCAAACAAGGTGGCAGATGCTTTGAGCAGAAAAGACCATGGAGTTTTGAATGTGATGAGAATTGAAAGGGATCCAATTTTCATGGATCTTGTGAAGATGGACATGGGAATAACTAGGGAATGTGAAATATCAATGCTTTTTCAAATGGTTGCCAAACCATCATTACTAGAAAGGATTAAGAGTTCTCATACCGATGATGAAGAATTTCAGAAGAAGATTAAAGATGTGAATGATGGAAGATTGAGGGACTTTGTGTATAAGGATGGAATTTTCAAATTCGGGAAGAGACTTTGTATTCCCGATATACCTGATCTAAAAAGGGAATTGTTGGATGATGCTCATAGTTCCAATTTCTCTATACACCCTGGGAGAACCAAAATGTATAGTGATTTGAAGGAACATTTTTGGTGGGACAATATGAAGAGGGAGATTGCTGATTTTGTGTCGAGGTGTATGGTTTGTCAACAAGTGAAAGCTGTAAGGCAACATCCTGGTGGAGGATTGCAACCTCTTCCCATACCTGAGTGGAAATGGGATAATATTACGATGGACTTTGTCATGGGACTACCAAAGACTCCTAGAAGGAATGATGCAATATGGGTCATTGTTGATCGTCTTACTAAGTCAGCACATTTTCTGGCTATATGGGAGGATCTACCACTTGAACGTCTAGCAAGACTATATATTAATGAAGTTGTAAGACTTCATGGAGTACCCATATCGATTGTTTCTGATCGTGATCCTCGTTTTACTTCAAGATACTGGAAAAGTCTTCAAAAGGCCTTGGATAATGAACTTCGTTTGAGCACTTCCTATCACCCTCAAATAGATGGACAATCAGAACGGACTATTCAAACCTTAGAAGACATGTTGAGATCATGCTCTCTTGACTTTCAGGGTATGTGGGATCAATTTTTACCACTGGTAGAATTTTACTATAACAATAGCTTCCATTCAAGCATTCAGATGGCACCTTATGAAGCGTTATACGGAAAGAGATGTCGTACACCAACCTGTTGGGATGAAGTTGGTGAAAGAAAACTTGTGGGACCAGAACTGGTGGAAGAAATAATGGAAAAGGTGAAGGTAATCCAAAACCACATCAAATCAGCTCAAAGTAGGCAGAAGAGCTATGCCGATAACAGAAGAAATGTTTTGGAATTTCAGGTGGGAGATCATGTTTTCCTAAAGGTATCTCCATGGAAGGGATTTATATGTTTTGGTAAGAAGGTTAAGTTGAGTCCCAGGTACATCGGACCTTTCGAAATTCTAGATCGTATTGGGGCTATAGCTTATCGTTTGGCGATACCGCCAAATCTCTCCAAAGTTCACGATTTTTTCCACATATCGCTATTGAGAAAATACATGCCCGACCCAACACATGTACTTACCTATGAGGAATTAGAACTGGAACCCGATCTATCTTATTGCGAAGAGCCCATCAGAATTCTTGATGTGAGGGAGCAGGTGCTGAGAAATCGGACGACTTGTCTGGTAAAGGTTTTGTGGAGAAATCATAAAATGGAAGAGGCAATATGGGAACCTGAGGAACTTATGATGAAGAACCAACCAAGTCTTTTTATGCATTAATACCCTAGAAATTGCGAGGACGCAATTATTTGAATGAGGGGAGAATGTAACACCCCAAGCTTCCACGGTACGTTTCCCTTCGAATAATGCAATAGCGTGTGTTGTACGCAACCTCGAGCTCTAACACACACCACAACTAATTAAACTAGCCGTTGTGAATATTAATACCTACTTTTTGAAATTTTATAAATTTTATTTATCAAAATGGACTTCATTTTTGGATTCGGAATATCTAAATTAGCCTATGTTGAATTTTTGGTATTTTTCTGAGAACTTCTAATTTTTTATGAATAGTGAAAAATACTTAAAAACAATTTTTTTTAATCAAAATACTTTATAGTGATAAATTATACTATTTTGTGGTTTTTAGTATAATTAGTATATATTTTTACCAATTTATCCAATGGTGGTCATTAGAATTAATTTTACTTTGAAATTGGACATAAACAATTGTCAATCTTTTAATATATATTGTTTCTTAAAAACACGCTATTTGTTGTGACAGCGGGAATTAATTATAAAATTAATTAATGCAACTTATTTGTTTGTAATTTTATAAAATAGAAATCATTTTTGAATTCGGAATATCAATTATAGCTTAGGGTGAAATTTTGGCATTGTTCTGAAAAACTTCAATTTTTGATGAATAGTGAAACCACTAAGTGGTAGTTAAATAACTGATTTTTTGTTTAAATGAAATATTACCACTTCTGTGTTTTGAATTTCAAAAATCCGACATACATAGTTGTCATTAGGATGTAAAATGTGGTTCAATGGGATTAAAATAAATTTTTGGTGAATAGTAACTTTTAAGTTTAATTAATCGCGATTAAATGTAATTAGTGGAATTTAAGGTAAAAATGATATTATAAAAAATATGAAAATACTCTTACACTTGTCCTAACCCTATTGGATGATTAATGTCCGACCAAGACAATCCATGGGTCAACTTGGGGACCCCCATGGAGCCACTTTAGTTGGAAAATGACATAAATACCTTTTATTTAATGTTAAAGTAAAAAAATGACACAAACATGAAATGTTTTACTAAAACAATTTTTACATGGGGTTATACAAGTCATATGTTTGACTATAAATAGTCATTGGAAATATAAAAAGATTTCCTACATCATAGTATTTTTTTTGTAATTTTTAGACATTAAATAAATTAAATTATTTATGACATCATTATGATGCAGTGATGACCTCATTATTTAACGATTTTAATAAAATGAAAAGATAATGTAAAATACAAGGCTTACATTTGTCCAAAGACTATTTGATGGGTATATTTAGAACCCTAATCACCTTAGGTACGAATTATATAAGTTTGGGACCTTTAGAATCCGAAAAGCATTGTATAATAATGTAACATTTCAATCTTTCCAAAAGAGCCCCTCCTCTCCTCTTATAAAAGGCCCCCACATCTACCACCTTATTCACACTTTCAAGCCTTTTGGTTCATCCAAACTCTGCCCAAATACTCTGAAAACTTCTCTCCCTTCATCCTAGAATCTTTACTTTAGTCAGAAAGCCATCCTAAGGAGTCCTTTTGATCAAATCAAAAGGAAGAACCCGAAGAAGAGGTAATGTTTTCATCACCCTCTTTCAAGTTTCTTTCTTCTTCCACTCCCTCTTTGTTTATTATTTCATTTCTAAAATTATAACTCCAGTATATTATATATACGGTGATGTTATTATAAATATGGAACAACCATTTTCAGTATTCTACCCATCATTTGAATGACATGTCACCATACGTGCGTACGTACGGCTTACCGTCTCCACGTCGTGGTTTAATTGTTATTCAATAAATTATTATTTAGATGGGTATAATAATGATATGTAATTCATGTAAATAATAAATATAACATGATAATGATTCTGTATATATGATATAATATCCAAATATATATTATTTTAATATCAAAATAATGATATTGTCGCTCGTGCGTACGTATGGACTACCGTCTCCACGAACGCGATGAGATTCATTCTCTGTCGTATCCATTCAAGTATAATTATCATCTGATGATTTAAAAATAATTTTTAAGGACATGATATCATTCTGGATATGAATAAGATACAACCTATCAATGAAAAACACAACTTACATAACAAAACATATAAAAGAAAATGAGTAAGTTAACACCCGAAACAACGATAAATCTAAGATATTGTTAACAAAGAATTGTTAAAAGATCATATATGATATCATATGAATGTATATGATTCTTTTATAATTTAATAACAATTATTTCACCATTATACAGGAGGTTAACCTACCCCAACCAAGGAAAAGTACAAGGTAAGGGTTTACTTCACAACCTCTTCATTATCCAAGGTTGTTTTACATAATTATCTATTGGGACCTCGTTATCATCCACATCCATGTTTCTTAAAAATTTATTTCAAAACATTTTTACTATTAAATGGAAAATGGGTTAAAGTCATTTATACCCTTATACATTTTTGAAAGGAATCTTACCATCGTTTTCCAAACAATGTACTTTTTGACCTTTTTGACAAATTTAAGGTAAGAATGTTTTTTTAACTTATACGGCGGGTGCGGCTATTTTCCGCCATTATAACTTCGTCTAAGCTTCCCTTACAAGCTTATAAGAATATTTTCAAAGTAAATGTATTATTTTATAATTATGGGACTTTTAAATGATTTCAAAAAAAAGAGAGATATTTCTCTCAAATAGTTTTGATTTCATCCATGTCAACATCCTTTGATGGGTTTTAAGTTTTATTGAAATTGATTTATGATACAAAACATCCATTGAACATTTTTTGAAATATTTGACTGTGGATGTGTTATTTTTATACCATCCACAGTTTATGGAGAAATTGTTGACATTTCGTATGCTAGTTTTAATACGAATATTTATGTTTTGTTTAAACCTATTCATATGAGGAATGTATTGGACTTAATAAGTGACGGGTGGAGCCCGCTATAGCTCCTCGATGCATCGGTAGGTCTCATGAGACAACTAGACGTGGAATTGGCCAAGGCCCTTTCCCAATTTGATTTATGGTTTTGGCCGAGGCCTTAATAATTTTAGACGTCTTGGCCGAGGCCTTGAAAAAATGTTTCAGAATGTCTGGCATTATACATTCCCTCATTATGAAAGTGGTTATTGATATTTCATGTGATTATTCGTCTAGTAGAATATCCATGTGAGTAAGTAATGGCATTATTTTATTTTAATTTTTCCATATTATCCTGAAGTTCAAGTTCAATAAGGCTTTTGTTTTAGTTATACATTGCCTTAAATGTTTATGTTTTCTTATGAAAGTTTCTGCTATATTGTTATCCTTACGAAGTATTTGAGCTCACCCCTTTCAATGTTTTATTTTTCCCAGGATGTGAAGAAGTGTATTATGACTGACTTGCAAGAATAGTCAGTGAGGATATGATTGTGGACTAGGGAGACCATGTTATTATAGTTTTCATTTTTATGATGTAATGTAATGTTTACGAATGTATCTAGTGTTTCCAAGGCTACTAAACTAATCGGTCTTTTGAGACTTGATCTTTTGTGATCATGCCAATGTTATGTAATAATGCACCGACTCTAGGTAACTGGGGTAGGGGCGTTACACTTCTTAATCATTAAATATATATTTTATAGATTATATTTATGAACAAAAGTAATTATATAATGAGGTTATTTGAGATTGGAAATTAATTTTTGGTCTTTTTTAATCCAAATTTCAATAGATGTTTCAAGATGAGGTGAGAGTGGGTGCCTTTTATTGTTGTGGAGGAGTGTCATTCATGTATATACTCAAAATTATTCAATATTGGGATGTCTCCCTTACCTAATGTGATTAAAAAATTGATAAATAATTTAGTTAAAAAAAATTGGTCGATCCACAATTACACCACAAAAAATGAAACCATGTTTATTAATATTTCTCTAAGTCATTAAGTTTACTCAATTTTATATTTTATTATTTTACCCATCTAACTTGAATCTTCAAAGGTAATTATCAAACAAATGTATAATTTAAATAATTTAATAGATAAATTTGGACCAATTATTAAAAATATAAATTTTAATTAATTAAATATATGTCAATTTTTTATCAGAATGTTATTTTATTACAAACCAATGTAATGATAAAATATCATATTAAAGATAATGTCATTAAAAAATTTTAACTACTTTCACTAATTAATATTTTCAAAAAAAAATTATTTATCAATAAAATTCATTATAAATTATTCTAGTTACAAATAAGGAATCTATTTTCCAATTTCCAATCACTTAAGTTTCATGAATTAAAATAAATTTAATCCCATATATGGGATGAGAAATCGGGTTTGTAAATTGAAAATATTCAAATTATTTCTATATTTTATTTCTAAATTCAGTTAAAATTTTATTCAAATTCCATAAATTAAATTTATAGATTTATAATTGGTATAATATTTCTTTAAAAAAATCCAAGATATAAATTACCATTAAATATTATTTAGACAAAAATTATGATTTCAATTAAAATTCTACATTTTTTCACTATTCATCAAAAAAAATATAATTTATTAGAAAAATAAAAATATGTCACCATAAGATATGTTTGATAGTAATTTTTCAAAAAAAATTGTTTTTTTAATATATATATTTTAAATGTGTCAAAATGTAGTTTTAAATAGAGTTCTCCATTAAGGGACTAAAGAAGTACCATTAAAAAGTCCATTTTTTCTTAAAATTGGATTTTTTATTATCTTATGCGTATAAAAAAATTAATGAATTAATATTTGATTAAATACATATATTTTAATAATAAAATTAAATATTATTAATTACTTTAATTTTTAAAATCCAACAAAATTGGGTGCATTAAAAATAGTATTATTATAAAAACATTTCAAATATATTCATTTAGTTTTTATTTTCATTTCTAATTAATTGGTAACTGATGAATTCATATTATAAACATCTATGAAACATATTTTTCTAATTTAGATAATCTTATTCATTCCCATGAATCCAATGGCTAGGTGAAAACTATAATGTTAATTGAAAATTTTAATAGTATATTGTTGTTTGGTAAGTCATTAACATGCATATGACATCAGTTATCAATAAACTCGATGTTACATGAAAAAAATTAACATAGTGTTTTTTATAATGAAATTTATTGTATTCATTAAATGTAATTATATATATGAATGAATTAATATTAATATTAAATAATATCCCATATATCTCAAGATGCTACATCATACCCCCTTAAAATGAATTTTACCCAAGAACATTCATATTTTTTATTAAATGAATATTATTTTTTATAGAATTACTTTGTAACATCCTATACATGGATGAAACTCAAGGGTTCTCCAATCTGATTTGGTCAAATGGCCTCATGCACATCTCCCCAAATGCTATTGTTTTTAAATGAGAGATAATGGAGAATGTGAGTCTGTGGGTGAGACTATGCCCACGTTACCTGATTATCACATTGGAAGTGAAACATAATAAATAGTAGAAGATGAACAAACCACATTCAACTAAAAGTATGACACTAATGATAGTTAGACCATATAGTAACTATGGGATTCACATATACAAATTGATATAGATGATACAAGTATCTTAAAAGAATCCAATGTCTGTACATGTAAATGTAATATAGTACATGTCCAAAAAAATAAAAGACCAAAATGATATACTAGAATATAAAGCCTCACCTTGGTCATATGCTCCCATGCTCCAAATTCAATGTCAACAAAAAGTACAATAGTGCATTCTGCTATCATCACCAATAACCAAGTAATCATTTTTGTCACTAAGGACTCCCAAATAGGGTGTTAGATAAATATACCATTAATCAAAAAACCAGGAATATAGAGTTCTAAGGGAAATTATACAAGTGATATAAAGTGTAAATAGGTAGTAATGTAATGTCTATTCCCATTTAATAATTCTACTACAATGTAATATTGAATAGACCTCAATGCAATATGAAAAAGAGTCAACTCATAAGTTACAAGCTATAGAAAATTAATCAAGTCGCATGGAAACATCATACATCCATCAATACCAAACAAGACACATCCATGTTGTATGAAGAAGTCAAAAAATACCACAGCCTCAAAGTATAGTGAATTGAAGAATTCCACGACCACACTGTTTAGTGAAAAATTGAATACCACTACCACACTGTATAGTAACAAGTTGATCAAAAGGGTCTGATCCAAGGTGTCACATCCTAGTTAATCCATGTAATAATTCTTGGCCATGATGGGCCGGATCAGAAGAACTCATGCATGAAATCCGTATAGAGTCACATGGGTGTCTCGGTGGAAACTAAGTCAAGGCAGTGGATTGGTTCCTAGGTGCATATAAATGGCATGTCCTACATGAGTCCTTGAAATCCAAATATATTATGTAGTGATGCCCAAGGCATCCCACATAATCAAGACCCAAAGGTCAGAGTCAACCCAAGCTGTCTACTACTGTATTCCAAACCCATAGAGAGCAGTCCACGACATGTATCAAACAAGTCATCCATGAAATCAATTTAAAAAATTCATTCTATTTGAGTATACCAACTGACATTAACATGTAGATTCCCAAAGTATACCCACCCATGCAATCCTTTTATCAATTACATGAATATGAACCATCAATTCCATATAAATCATTTAACAATTACATATAATATTGGCCTACCCTCCGTAGTAAAAAAATTTCATGCCATATATCATTTCATATTGGTATACACACCCATACTATCACATTTTCAAATTTACAAACCATGTTATTATACCATCCCAGGACATTAACATTTTCCCATTAACCATTTAAAAAGTTAACAATTACCAAAAAGTATACACACTTTTTTATCCACATATATTCATGAAAATTTATCAAATTAAACATGGAATAACCTTGATGCAAGATTCAAGGTGGAATTACATATCCTAAGAAATCTATTCAACTCATTTAATTATTAATGGGATTTCTATTAGTATGAATTCACATTCACACACTCCGTGGGTTGTTTAAATAGTCATAAAGAGTTAAATTCAATCAGGTGCACCCCATGGGTGACCATGAATTTAGAAACTTGTTTCAAATCACCAAAATAAAACCTATGAACTTCCAATCTATGTCTGACTATAACTACTTCTTTAAACATGTTTAAAAAAAGGCCTCTCTGAAAATTCAGGTGGCAGCGAAAAGGCCAAACTCTAAAAAATCACATTAAAAGTAAAAATAATGTACAGACCGCATACCTCATCTCTGTAGTAGACAGATCATCCTGTATCAAGTATTGATTAATCTTAGTTTGAGATAAATATGACGAATGAATGAAGAATGGGATATTATGTCTTATCATCATAACGACATATTTCATATCAGTTATTCCAAAGAATCAAGAAGGTATAAAAAAGAATAGAGCATATATCGATGCAATTCTAATGATACAAACCATGATCGAATAAATGTTTGAATGTCTTCAATATCATAAAAACCACTTTAGATGGTTTTTGTGTTAAAAATTAGAGAAACCCCTATGTACATCAAAAATAAGAGTCTACTGCCTCTTATTAAAAAATCATCGGGATATTATATGATGTGTACCTCAAGTTAATGATGTGTACTACCCAATTTTATTTTTATGCATAAAATCTCATACACATTTTCAACGTCCACTACATATTTTGAACAAAAAGTACACGATGATTACCTAGACTGCATCCAGTTTTTCTCATGTTTTTCCTCTTCTTTCGAAAAAAAACAACCCAAATATCTCTAGCCACATCATAGGGTCTGATCCAAAAATGAATTTAAACACATTTAAATGAAAATGAATGATTATTACCTCATGATAACCTAAGATCATACAATGATGG
The DNA here is from genome assembly GCA_963277665.1 of Viscum album. NCBI lineage: Eukaryota > Viridiplantae > Streptophyta > Magnoliopsida > Santalales > Viscaceae > Viscum > Viscum album. The sequence goes on from OY728150.1 coordinate 1,921,735,907, forward strand.
AGTCAATAACCCAGGATCTATACCTTATCATTATCCAATATTCGTCTGCTATAAAGCCTCTATCAATATCATATACCAGGGTACATTCCCCAATACACACCTACAACCACAGACTATGTTTGGGTCCCCACGGAAGCCCAAAAATTCATTTATTTAATCATCCTATTAGGCAATCACCCAGTTCTATATTGTTCTAACATCAATTCTACAAGTTATTGTACGTGTAAAAATTTTGTAATGTAAAGTGTATGCCCATGTCATAGTTCTACAGAAACGCAATGTTGAACAACCCTTAAGGGTACCTAAAAAAGAATCATATCCTAACAAGGAATCTATAAAAATTTAAACAAGTCACACATCCAAAGAGTATATCCATCAATACAAAACAATCCACAAACACATTTTATAAATAATTCAATAAATACCATGGTCTCCCCATATATTGAAATGTATAATCACAAAGCCATGCCATATAGTGAAAATGTAATCCCATGAACACACCATATAGTGAAAAATATACCCCAAGTGCCAGAGCCAATGCATTAGTTTCTATTAAATCCATATAATAATTCTACAATAGGATGGGCCAGACCCATAGAGCTCATCCAAGGCATCCACATCATGTCAAATGGAAATCCAAGTGGAAACTCAATCTAGGAAATTCTTGGGGTCCTAGGATCATAGAATTGTAAATTCCTTTGCAATCCCCAGTTTGTGGGATTCTTAAGGTAGTAAGGCCAGAGGAATCCAATGGAAAAAGACCAAAGGTATAGAGTCATCCCAAGGAATCCACTAACGTATTCCAAACCCATGAAGAGTAGTACTTGGCATCTATCAAAACCATTCATCCAAGAAATCAATTTAAATAATTAACTCTATATATGTTTACCCACACACATCAATATTCACAAACCATGATTATATTAACCCACATAATCCATTTATCAATTACATTCATATAGGACAACCCTCCCATATGCACTATTTAGCAATTGCAATGAATATGGTCCTATACAACCATATAAACCATTTATCATGAAATTAATCATTTAATATAGGTATATCGACCCATATTATCACATTTGAAATTTAACATATCATTTGAGTATACCCACTCAAATGAATCCTCTTTCCCATAAAAAATTTGGACAGTTAACGATTACTAACATGTATTTCCACTTAATTATTCACTTCTATTCAAGCCACATTATCATCATTAAAATGGAATAACATGGAATCATAAAGAAAGGTAGCTTTATTTCTCCTAATAAATCTATTAAACTCAGTGAAGAATTAATGGGATTCCTCTAACTAGGAATCTAAAAGAAACCACCCCTTGGGTGGTCTAAACAGGCATAAAATGTTTAATTACCCAATTTTCACCCCATAGATGACCTTGAATCGAGTAATGGGTGCCAATGCACTTAAGCAAAACCTATGGTCATCCTCACTAGGTCTAACAATAATTACTCTATGTAACTCGGAAAAAAATGAGGCCTTACAAAAAAGATTGATGGGTTGTGAAAAGATTGTAAACCCAAAAGATAACCCCCAAACAGGAGGGAAATCTAAATAATGGTTGAATAACGAGATATTAGGGTGTATGATCATAAAACCAAATAGAACATTCTATGTTCCGAATAATCAGGAACAACTAAAAATAAATCAATTGAATATTGATGTGATTCCAATGAGAAAAACACTCTCAAATAAAATTATATACATCCTCTATATTTGAAAACCCATTTTAGATTGTCTTAGGGTTCAAAAAACAAGATAAAACATTCTATCCATGAAAAATATTGGGATAATTCCTCTAATAAAAAAACATGGCGGGCCAATAAACTACGTGTTCCTCAAGTACATACTATTTACAGCCCAATTTTTTTCTATAGAAAATCCCATACACATCGTGAACTGTATATACACGTTTTGAACTCGATGTACAGAATGTGTAATTCGTGTATGAGATGTGTACCGGGCCTACAATAGCCAGTTCTAATCCTATTTTTCAACTTTATCACCCAAAACAACCCAACCTACCAATAACCCAACATAGGGTCTAAGAAAAATAGTATTTTGAAAACATTTATGGGAAAAGATACTATTTTTACCTCAAGAAAATCAGGTATCATACATAATTTATAGAAACCCACATAAAAAATAATGTAAATAAAACACACCATAAAATGGAATTCAAGAAACGTAACTTCACCATAGGTTATACATAACTAGTATTCCATAAAAAATAACATTGGTTTGAAAAAAAAAATTTATATGGATGGGAAAACTAATTCCCAATGAATAATTTAGAGTGGTATTGAGATAGCCAATAAAAAGTTAGTGAAAACAAAAACACAACCCAAATAAGAGTATAATAGGTCACTGATTTCATCAAAGTATAGGGTAATAAGATAACATTTTATATCAAGATAAAATTCTTAAAGTAGAAAGATTATTTTTTCATCTTGAACTAAAAATAGTTATATATATATAATTATCAACTAAAATTCCTTCATTTAATCAATTTCCCCAACAATAAATTTTTTTTCTCAAGATATTCATTCTTATTCCTAAAGCATAAAATTAAAATTTTAAGGACTACATAAACATAAAATAGATGACAAGTTATTCCAATTTTCTTCATATATTAACCAAAACAAAAAAAATTATCACATAGTTAGATAATTACCAAAATTAATAAAATGAATAAAGAATTATATGAAACTTTAGTAATTAAAAAATAAAAACCAATTATGAAATAAACTCCTTCCATAAATAATTATCCATAAAATTATTCAAAAATATCAAAAAATATTCAAAACCCAGTTATTATAGAGATATGATCATATATTATTATAATATAAATCAATTACTATTCCTCAAATGAAATCCCATATGTATTCTAAATAATGATAATCTATAACTGAAGAAATGTTATAATAACTTAGACTTCATGTAATTATTTGGTTACTACTAAACTATTGTCTCCCTTTTGCGGTAGTTTCAGGCCTCAAATCCTTTCCAGTTTGAAAAACATTTCACCCAATAAAAGGGTTATCTATTTGATCATTAGATATGGAAAACATAATTTTTACCTAATTAAAGATTCATGATTACACTATGGGTCACAAATACAACATCCTAGTAAAATGTCTCAGAAATTTCATTAATCACATTATGATTTCCCCACATAAAAGCATAATGGGGTACCTATTCATTCAACACTTGATCATCCATAATCTTATAGACCTATCATTGTATACATAAATCTTATGATAACCTCAATTTAAAAAAAACTATTATCTAAATCGATCTAAGCCGACCTTAAATATCAATTATATACACCCAATACCCCCATTCCCAGATCCTATTTTAAAATCAAGAAAATCACATTTCTCGCTATGATTGTGATATTTTCAACCAATATTTAAATATACACATCGTATAAAAATAATTCCAACTAGGATCACTTATATTCTTGTGGATATTTTAGTTTTAATGTTTAAAACAATTAGGAAAAAAATTTTAAAAAATACACATGTCGTCAACGGAAAATTTCACTCTATTGACCTTGATTTTATTATTTCACATTAAGCCATCATTATAATACTTGTGAAATGAATTGTATAAATAAGTCATACAAAATCATCCTTTATAACCCAGGGAGAAGAAACACAAGAATGTTGAGCTCATATTTTTAGAAAGTTAATTAATAATTAAATATCATTAATAAGAATAAGAGCACATAAGGGTATGACGACATCATCAATGTTAATTAGTATGACATAAATAATATTCATACTCATCATTATAGGGTTTATAAAACATGAATACAAGAAATAATTCATGAACAATGTAGAGATTTATAAGAATCAATAATCATGTTCCTTGTGATATGAATCTTGATCAAATGAAACATTATAAATCCATAACAAGTTATTAAAACTCTTTTTGTTAACATGGAGCACCACATTAACAATAATCTTTCAAAACCATTTTAATTTTAAAAATAAATATGGACCAATTATAATATAACCATTACATAATTTATTAGACAACTATCTAGGTGCACCCAACATTTTATATATTATGATTTTAACCGGTGCAATCTGGGCCACCCCATATTTAGGTATATTGGGATTACCCACTTCTATGTGGTTCAACCCATTTTAAATCTATAATATACATACCCAAAAATATAAGGTAAACCACATGTTAAGATGTAATTGGCTTACACAGTTTATTTTGGCACCCCACGTTTAAGATTCAATGTATACAAATGAAAAAATGAATAAATTACTGTGAAATTTCAATATAAAACACAAATAAACAAACATTATTCATTAACAACACAGTTAAAACAAGTAAAATAAATGGGTTTATGGTCAACATGATTGAAACATGATTAACCCATGGTAAAGAAATAGGTTCTATAAAAATATCTTTGATATAAATATTATCGATAAAGATCAAAGTTGAGGATGGTATCAACTAAAAATATCACTATATGAGGATATGTAATAAAGAGTTTTTTGATGTTCGTGTATTAAAATAGCATTAAAAGATTATTAAATTAATTTAGATCAAAATACATTTCTAATTCACTTTTTAAAACATAAAATATTTTAAAATATTTTTCTTTGAAAATAACATTTAAATATTATAAATGAATCATTCAAAACTTCTTTTAAATAATTTATTGATTAAAAAATAATTTTTAATTGGAAAAACACATTTAAAATCATTTAATAGAATTTTTTTAAGAATATTAATTTGTATTGGAAAAAAATTTATAAGTACATTATTTGATTTCTTGAGTAAATAATGAGATTAAAATGGATAGGAAAATTTATTATACATACATACACCTAGGATAATAAAATTGGTATGAAAAATTTCATGGTATATCATAATAATTCAATATTGGAGACTTCATCATAAAAAATCAGATAAATGATGAGATTGAAACAACAAACACTTACCACTTTGGTATCATTGATTCAGAATCACCATGATAACATATCATTAAAAACAAAATATAATATATTGAAAAAATAGATATTCATATATAAAATTTCAATGGGGATTGACATAAAAATTTTATAAGAATACATTTGTATAGAATAACTTAGGTCTCAAATTAGGGAAATTGAGACAAAAATCCCATAATAATTTTGTATATCAAAAAATATATACCCATGAAATAGGGATTCTAAAATTTATAATTAAATGTAAATAAATTTAAGGATAATAGATATAATATTCAGTCTAGGTTAGTATATATATTATACAACAAAAATAAGTTGTGAAAATGGCATCTATATCACTTAAATAAAAGTGAGATGAGAAAAAAAACCATTACCATGAGTCTAATTCATCATACTTGTCATTTTTCATCCTGAATAATTAATATAGTTTAATTATTTTTGAAATTTATAACATTTTAAAAGTTTATAAATACTTTTATTTTACATGAAAACATGTCATATATTATTATATAATCAATTATGTTTAAGATGGATGTTTTGACCATATTTTGTATACATGTCAGAAAAAAAAATTGGCTGGTAAACTATAGTTCAAAGTGGTCAATATTTTAACATATAAATAAAATTATTAAGGAAATAATTTTTACAGTTAAACCTAATCTATTATTTTTAAACCAATCCAAAAATATAGTAAGGAAAAAAAGAACTAATGTTATGATAATGGAGATGATGGGTAATACACACGCTTGAGTAACATTTCAATTTTCCAATGGTAATTGAGGAAAGTAGGTAGGTAATAATATATCATTAAATAATTAGAATAACTTTATAAATAATCTTATATTTAGTTTTTTGTGATTATATATGTCATTCTTTTGATGTAAAATGCATCACAAATATTCTAAAGGTTGTAGTCAAAATTGCATGAACAACGTTATAACCTTTTGCGTATGTGAAAAGGTAATAAAAGAAGTTATATATTAAACTTCTAGAATAATAATTATATCATAAAAAATTTATTATTTGTTTTATATAATAAATATTCATTATATTTACCCTTATTACATTCCATGTGACACATTTATTAAAAATAATTCACATTGCTTTGTGATGTAGTAGTCCACCATACACATGAGAGACATTATCCTATCCCCTATGGTATGCAATTTAAAAAGGTTATGTATGATATAATTATTGTATATGTATAATAATGATATAAATATTTTATTTAAACTATATTTCCATCATTATTCCATAGCATGATAGGTTGTAATGGAAAAATGATTGACATCTATTCATGAGGCAGTAGTCATTCATACAAGAGAATACTGATTTCCTTAACCATTTTATAGAAGTGTATGTGTTTGTAGGTGGTAAATATAATATAAAATCTCAATATATTGTGGATATTTAGGTAATTATATATGAATTGTATTATATGAGTTAATGGAGGGGTAGAAGCATATAAAATAAAAACACAGTTTGATGAACATTAATTCTTTTTATGGTATCCTTATTATGATCTCACTAAATCCTTGAAAGGGTTAATTTATGAATAAAAAATAATTAGGCTTATAGGATAACTGGACGCAATTTGGGTAGTGATTTTGGCAGGTTTTTTTGTTCTAAATGTACTAGGATATACGATGAAGTTGGGAGAGTGAGAGAATTTTTATTATCTAGAAGGAATTTAATTATGGTAAATACTCAAAATTAATCCCTATTCATAGGTACCTTTTACCCCATATACTTAAAAAATTGAAAAATAATGTAGAGGATGTAATTTTTTTCAAAAAATAAACCTCATCAAAAATAAATTATTTTTTATCATTTTTTTCTTCTGTCATTAATTTTAGTCAATTTTACCTTTTATACATTTTAGCCAGGTTACTAGTATTATTTTATATACATATATAATTTATTAATTAATGTTATAATTAAAAATATTTTTATTGTAAAATTTATACTGAAGTATTTCAAATATTATTTCAAATTAATTAAATTAATAATTTTGTGTGTGAAATTAATTATAATAAAAAATATGAAATGAGAAAACATGTCAATTTTACTTTAGTTACGTTAATTACTTATAAATATTTTCACAAAAAAAATAATGGTAAAACATTAAGTTGAACATGTTATAAATTTAATATTATTTTTATTAAAAATATTCAATGTTTATTTACATCTTTAAATCACCAAATTGTATAAAATTAATTTAATATAAATCCCACAGACGAGACAAGAAAGTGGGGTTTAAAAGATAAAATTTTAACATGTTTAATACGATTTTATCACTAAATTCAATTTAAAAATGATTCTAAATTTCTTATTTGGATTAATATATTTTCAATTTACTCATATTTACAATAAAACCAATTGAAAGTATAATTTATAATTATAATTGGTCAATATTAAAAGTGTGATTTCAATTAAAATTCACTATTGTTTCTCAATTTATCAAAATATGAATCTTCATAGAAAAATAAAAAAATCACCATAAGATAATTGTGAACATTCTATAAATATAGTGAAGTATATTTTTTAAATAAAATTTTTAAATATGTAAAAATTTTGTTTCAAAACTATTGTACTATACATGTGTAAAAAATGAATTTAGAAAAGTATAACTTTTTATGGATAAATTTGGTTTTATTATTACATTATGTCAATAAAATATATTGATGAAAGAAATAGATTTTGATTTAATATATATATTTAATTAAAAACATATACTTATTGTAATTGATTTCACATATTAAAATAAAACAACATTTTTATCATAAATAGTACTTTCTTACGAAAAATATCATTCATATTAAATTATTTTAATTTTAATTTTTAATTAATTTTTAATAGATGAATTGATTTTTTAATCATTTATAAAACATATTTTCATAATATAGATAACATAACTATCACCTCCCATCCCAAAGGGGCCTATACTGGGATTCCCAAATACAACCTCCAATATGCTATGGGCTGGAAACCAGTGCTGAGTAGGCATATTACTAACCTGGGAGGACTTAGCCTTAATAAATGACTACAAAAACACACACACACACCTCTATGAAAATAAAGTAATGAAATATAAAAAAAATAAACAATACATGAATGGGTTTGTATAAATCCCACAACCAGAGTATGATGTGAATTAATGGAAAGTAAATAAATACAAATACAAGCCCCCTAAAAAGAATCTGAAAAAAGTCACATAATGAATGTAATTATTGGGACTACATTCTAAAATCTGTAGGAAAACACCTCTGTTTTTTCAGTATCACTTAGAACTATCCTGTCCTTTTCTGTGAAATACTCTATTAAAAGGTTGACTATCAGCATAAGATTTGATAAGAGTAGAAAATTACCATTCATGGTAGAGTTTAAAAATACTCAGTGGGGTTCCCTAAATCTAAAAGGCATATAAAAAAGTATATTCATCTCTACAAAAGAAAATGTCTAAAAACATAAAATTATAATATCCAAATATTCTAAATAAATACCTATAGTCTCAATATATGTTCATAACCTTACTTCCAAAAAATGATTCATTCCCGATGATTCCAAAAAGACTTCATCTTGGAGAACAAACTCCTGAGTCTGATAAAACTGATGGCGTCTATCTAATATGTAATTCTCATTGGGGTCATTATTGAAATTATCTTTTGAATGTCTGAATAAATATAATATATTGATTCGGATCACTCTAAATCCCAAGGGGTATACTAACTATTGAATCATGGTTGACACACTAAGTAAAGGATCGATACCTGCATTGTTTTGGTATGAATGTTACCAATAACTCCACATATGTCATGAAGATTCATTAAGGACCCCACTCTAAACTACACAGAGGGATTCCAAAAACACTATCCAAGAAGTTTTGCAGATGGGTACACAATCCAATGTGTAAGAGTTGATTCAACACTAACCCCATGGAATGGATTTGGGGATCTCGCCCTAACAAAGCGTGTACAAGATACATAGGATAATGGATTCAATAAAACAAAATAGGAGTACATGGTGTATAGTAATGATACATTCCTTGTCCCTTCAGACCTGAGTCCTTCCCATTTAAAACATCTTGTGTCCATGTCTATGTAGAAGTAGAAAAAATGCTTCTACCAGTGTGGGAGTAGATGATGTGTTTATCCTCATGTACATCATCCCACATTCATCTACACTCTAAGGTACATTCTAACCTCAAAAAATGGGATTTCGTGATGCATGGATAGATCACACACTTTTTGATTCTTATATTCCTATAGAAACCCTACACTCTGTTGAGAGGGGACCACAAGACATGTGTCTCTGTGTTACAAGTAGTGTAGTCTGTATATTTCAGTAATATCACAATAGAATTTTTTGATTGTTCCCATACCTTCATCGATCAATTCATTGACTGACACAATTATTAAATCAAGTAACATCATCATCTTCTCCTCACTATCAATGAAAAATATGTTTCTATTATCAAATCCATTCTAAAATCCCCATCAAATGTTGTTAATTATTGTGCATCGAATAATGATAGATCGTGTGTTCAAACAATCTGATTCATCACCTATTTAATTTTTTCACCACCATTATGTTGCATCAATCACATATCATCAATATTGGATCATTTCTTCAAGAACAATGTGTGTAACTATCGATTCATCTGGATATTTTAAACCACTAACCAATTGAATAACTCTATGTGATTAAATAAAAATCGGGTGAGAAAATCACAAGAATAATCAAATGGAATGATCATTAATCTGTGTTCATATAGAACATGACTTATTTCCCTCAGAATGAAAAATTATGAGTAAAAATTTAAATTAAGAAGTTCTAACAAATACCAATTAACCTAACCCATCACAAAATAAAATTTGACCCATGAATCGATTCATTGGTCGATTGATTAATGTTATTCATTTAAATCAATAATTGGGGATGAATGAAATAAAATTCAATTGTTCTATCTTGATTTGGATTTATCGTAGATCAAGAATGGATTTCATCATGCACTATTCGTCGATCTTGGATTCTATTATCGTCACCAAATGGGATCCCCTCTACTAGATTCAAAGTATCTCTTAAATTTTTACTGGTATGTGGATAACCCAATGAATTTTATACAAGCGAAAAATCACAAGAAGGATAATATGATACTTCATAAACAAAATAATAAAATAATTTATATAATTATTTAATTAAATTTATGCATGCAATGAATTTTACACAAATGACTCTCACCAACCAAGTTTATGTCATGCCTAGTGTAAAACAAAAATTCTGTACTCAATAGTACCCATAAAATTATGATCTAGATTCATATTTAAAAGTTAATTTTCATTTGAAAGAAAATTGAACATATAATCTATTTAATATATTTAATAAATATTTTTAATAAACACTAATTCTTAGAATTTCATAAAATCTTAGTGACTGGTTTTGAAAATAATCTAAAAAATCTCCAAAAATAACCAATAGAAAATATTTTTCAATATGTTCTTTGCACCATGGGATTTACATATAAAAATAACATAATAGGGGATATTATAAGAGATGAGGGTATGGAGAATGAATCAGAGCATCAGACTACCATGTTCTCTTCTATATATTCCTATGCTTCCACTATACATTAACCAAAGGAATCCCTCACCCTTAATAGATCATCTCCAACTGATCTTTAATATATAACGCACACTCCAAAGGGGTTTCTCCACCCACGACGTCGAGTACTCCCCATTCGATAATGTGTGAAGGTTCAGTAATGTACTACCTTACGTGTGACACCTGGTAGTCCTCATGTACCATGTCAAATTGCTGAGGTAGAGAAAAAATGTCTTCCACCTCACCAACACTACGCAGTATCTTGAAAAAATTAATTAATTTCGAATATTTCATCAGTACCCCGATAGATCTATATACTAAATGATGTGGGGAAACTTATAGGAACAAGTGGTCTCCCTCCTCGTACTCAAAAGTCATTAATCATCTTCCAACATAAGAATTTGGACAGCTCTATGGTGTATTCATTTTCTCCTAGATTGTCTGTACCTTTTTAAATACCTAGAATTTCCATGTAATTTTTTTTAAATATATGAATATTTTATGAGTCTGTGAAATTTTACGGCACACGATTCTGAGGCCTGGAGTTCCTGGAATGATTTGTAGATATTTTGTTAAGATTAAGTTAATGCGCGTAAGCTGTTTTCCTAAAAAACTGTAATAACTCATAAACGGCTACTCGGATCAAGAAAAAATATGAGGGAATGGTTGTGCTCAGGATGGCTGGTTTACCCAAGGTGTGACTTAAGATTAGTCGGTGTGAGCCTCTTGTGAGGGAACCCAAAAATGGAATAATCGTAAATAAAATAATTAAGAAAATTATTTTATTTTTCAAATGCTTATAACTCACATACGATAACTCAGATTACAAATCTGAGACCACCGCTAAACTTGGGGGGGTATGATTTCATTAAGAAGACACTAACTTTGGCTGGAAGGGGCCACTAAAAAAATATAGTTTTTGGCCGAAAATAAATTAATTAAGTGAAAATAATTTTATTTTAAAATTCATAAAATTTAAACAGTAACTCGGATTGAAAGTCTGAGAGTACTATTGGGTTTTTTGGGGCATGTTTCCCCTAGGAAGAGCATAAGATTGACTGGCGCAGGTCAAGGGTGACTGATAATAATTTTCCAAACTTTTTTTCGGGTACATTTATTAAACGCACGAGCAGCATTTTATAACTTTTGTACCAGTGCTCAGAATTTAAATTTGATAGAAACGTTAAACTCGCAGTGCCGCTATTCTCATAAGGATAATTTTACCTCGATGACAGATAGACGAGGGAGAAGGTTAGTTTTTGGGTTTTTTGTGGAATTAATAAAATAAAATAGAAATTCATTTTATTTTATTTTGACCATCCTTGTGAATATATTAGTAGGGGTCCACTGGAACTAAAAACTAGAGTGGAAGTTGGAAGTGGGGACCACCACACCATAACCTCCCATGAGGGGTTATGGTGGTGGCGCCCACCCGAACCTTACCTCCCATGAGAGGTTATGATGTGGGGACCACCTGAGACAAAACCCCCTTAATAATGGGGGGATAGGAAAATCTCTCAACTCCTCTCATTAATAAGGGAGAGCCTCTTGACCTCCTCCACCTTAATTGTGCCAACGTACATACCAATAATCTTGCCAACACACCACATAATTGAGCCAGTGAAAATTAATTGTCTTTTCCCTTTTTAAAATAAGTAACAGCGTCGTTGGAATTTATGAAAGGTTCCTAATAAATGAACCATTATAAATTCCAACGATTGTTACCTACCTCGCCCCTCTCTTATATATATGGAGCTTGGGGGGATTTGGGACGGCTCCACCAAGCGACGAAGCACTGGTAAAGTGACGTGATGCCCAATAAATGGAGGATTACGCAATCCAATGAATAATGTGTTCTCTTGAAGAAGTACGCTCTCCCGATGAAGAAAAAACATGACTTTGACCTTCTTCCTCAGGACTTCCTCAGACGTAGGATGACTTCGACTTTGACAAGTCGACGCACAAACTGACGATCGAGGAAAATGCCAATGACACTGACATCCGTCATTTCCCAATGATCCATCTTCTTCCCCATGACTCCGTCAGTGAACAACAAACAAGGTAGGTAGTTTATTTGCACATTAATTCTTTGCTTGATTTTTCTTTTGTGGATTGGAAAACAATCATTATGGAGGCTATGAAATTTGAATTTCATAGTTCTCTTTTTGTGATGGACCAATTGCTATCATCTTAAAGGCGGTGGGTGCATGCCAAAAAAACATGGCCCGACTCCTTTTTCCAATATCTTTGTGATGTTCTTCGGCATGGTGATGAAATGATAGGGTGACAGAGGTGACATAAAACAACTGTTCTACCTACGGACTCCGCAACCTGTGCTGCACTCGCGGCGCTTCAGCTCAACCTACTCTCGGCCACCTCTGTCCTCCTATGCACCTGTCGGTTTCCTGACCACCCACCATCCTCTTAGCTTCTAGTCCATACATGCCTCTCATGCCCCTTCCGGCCTCCCGGCCACCTATTGGCCTCCCATTCTCCCGTCGGTCTCCCAGCCACCCATCGGCCACCCAGACGCCTGCCAGCCTCCCAGGACGAGCCGCCCAAGGCGCTCCCCTCGCGGTGTTGATGTAAGAGGCCTCGACCATCTGTACTGAGTTGTAGAGTCGTTCCCCACGTGCACCTGGTCGAGCCGGCCTTCCACACCCCCTGCAACGACTCTGGGCCGAACCACCCTTACACTGATGCAAGACCGGTCCGTGCCCTCATGATTAGTCGGTTCCCTCACCCTACTCATGGAATTCGTGTCCTACTCGGTCAGGCCTAGTGGGCTGGCCCAGACCCACTAGGTTAGGCCATGTCAACCCTTACTGGATCGGCCCTGACGGTTGGGTCGGGTCGATCCGACTGGGTAAGACCAGACCCGAGACCACTTCGACCCATTTATTCTCCTTCAACCCTATCTTTGGCACCAGACATCTGTTTGATGAACCGTCAGTGGAATTGGTAATCTAACAGCATGAAGGTACTTTAGAATATACCCCACTATTGTTTGGGGTATAGTTGAGATATGGTCTAGTTGGATCGTGCACGAATCCAACCAGACCCCAAGACTGAAAGGCTAATAACTCTCAGACCGGGCGTCCGATTGATGACCGTCTATTGTGTTGAGACCCCTATGGTGAGGTAGAACTTTGGAATATTTCTTAGTAGGACTTCGTGGAAGGTGAGGTATCAATAGTTGGCTTGAGGTGTGGACCCTCCCAGAATCAAGTGTGCTTGGGTAGAAACCCTATGGTTGGCTACTCTCTTACTATTGTTCCAAGATCCTATGTGGGTTCGACAGTTCTGACTATTATTCCTAGATCCTATTTGGGTTCGATAGCTCTGACGACTATTCCTAGATCCTGTGTGGGTTGGACAGTTCTAACTACTATTCTTGGATCCTGTGTGGGTTTGACAGTTCTGACTACTGTTCCTGGATCATGTGTGGGTTCGATAGTTCTAACTACTGTTCCTAGATCCTGTGTGGGTTCGAAAGTTCCGAATACTGTTCCTGGATCCTGTGTTGGTTTGAGAGCTCTGACTAATGTTCCTGGATCCTATATGGGTTCGACATCTCTTACTTCTATTCATGGATCCTGTGTTGGTTCAACAGCTCCGAATACTCTTCCTAGATCCTGTGTGGGATCAACAACCCTGACTGCTATTCTTGGATCCCGTGAGGGTTCAAAATTTTTTACTACTGTTCCTGGATCTTGTGGGGGTTCAACAGTTCTAACTACTATTCATAGATCCTATGTGGGTTCTACAGCTCTGACTATTGTTCCTAGATCCTACATGGCTTCGACAGCTCTAACTACTATTCCTGGATCCTACGTGGGTTTGACATAATAGATGATTTAGTGGCTACATCTAATAATCTCTAACTCTCTACATAAGTTGTATACTTGTGTGAGCTAAGTTAGTAACATTTTTTTTCTCATGATTGAGATGGATTAGATGATAACTTTGGTATTTGTATATGCATATACCAAAGTGGGCTTATCTTTTTATTTCATACCATACGGTTTATCCATGTTGGATTTTGTGAGACCTTGAGGGTCTCGAGGTCCTTACTGAGTATCATTATACTAAACCTTGAATAAAATATGCCCGCACCTCGTTGTGTTGGATGAAGACGATGGAAAACACTGACCGAGCCTAAGTGTACCACGATTGGACGGTACTCAGAGGTGGACGACACTGAGTGATAATAAACGGAGGATACAGATGGATGTGGAGTGATGTGGTGGCTATCTGTACCTACCATTCAGGTAGGATTTCCCGGTCAACGATCCAAGTGTCATTTTACCTTTTTCTTGAACATGTACTTTCTGTTTCTTATACTTTACATTTTGGCTTGTATTTACGGCCCCTTTTACGTTTTAGCACTCTTTTGTTATGTATTTTTACTTAGTGTTCTTCTCCCAACTTGTACTCTGTTGTGTGCATTTTCGGGTTATAAAGGCAATGCCTTCCCATTTTTAGGTGTTTACATCTTTGGTTCTAATCGCCAGCCCCTGGACTATGGAAGGTGGGCTTGGGGTTGTCATTTCATGGGCGCCGTGGGACGGGTTGTGACAATTAGTATCAGAGGAGTCAGATATACCACAGAACATCGTACTCTGATCTTTTCTATGAAGAAATATTGTTAAGTGTACTGAGTAAGTTTTTTATTTCAGGGAGTCCAGTGTTGTTGTGGCGGCTGACGTATCCATACATCAGGACTGTGACCTTTGATTTTTGACTCAGTGGATGAAAACACTAATTGATTGTGTATTTTCAAAAGTTTTCTTTGAGTCAGATCACCAGGTATAATCCATTGACTGTGGCACATTGGATTCATTTCAGGATGCCCCCACGCAGTCAGCCAGTTAATGTTTTGAGAGTTTTATGTACTAATAGCCCACCGAGTGATGAGGCGCTAGTGCAGGTCCATGTTACTATGTTGGCAACTTCAGGTAGTGTACCAATATAACCACCACCCATTGGGCATTAGATACCACCAGACACACTATCGTATGGTTCACGCTAACTGAGTGAATTTCACGAGATGCAGCAATATATGCCTCTGAGGTTTCAAGGCAAGACAGTTTCCCACACAGTTGTGGGTTGGATGGAGACGATTGCTATCATTTCTTATCTAGTTGAGATTCCAGTAAAGAAGGTGGTGATCTTAGTAGCTGGTCTTTTTCAATGAGTTACCATGAGGATGGTCTGCTTAGTGAAGAGGCTTCGATACATGGACTGTTTCCTGAGATATTACCTTTAGGTAATGTTCCAGCTATATCACTACCCATTGGTCAGCAGTAACAACTGGTGATACCAGTAGAAGACACATGTAGGCTTAGTACCTTACACGTGTTTCAGCATCAGATGAACCTCAGGTTTCAAGGTGTTCTAGACTCACATGCAGCTGAGGAATGGCTCGAGAAGGTGTCTAGGAGTTCTCTAGAACTTCTACAGCTTCAGTAGGATGACATGTCAGTAGCTGAGTATTCATCGAGGAATATCGATTTTTCCTAGTAGTCTATGAATACGATATGATCAGTGCTTCAGGGTTCGAACATCAGTGAGAGGTGTATTTAAAGGAAATCCGAGCTAACACTATTCCTCTATTCATTTCTACTTATACTAGGGTGAAAGAGAGAACATTTTTGGTTGAATGTTCTTTGGCTGAACGGATACAGCTAGTGAATGTTAGCAGAGGGAAAGCAGAGAAATTTGGGCAATTCTCCAAAACATGGGCATGTAAAATGTGTTAGGGATAGATGAATTTATAGGGCAGCATACGTAGAATCAGATCTAGGAGAGTAGAATGTAGTGGTGTACTTTTCGACATGGTACAACCACCTCCTTTTTGTGTACCCCACTAGGCTCAGGGAGCTATAGGATAGGGGAAGAGAGTTGTTGCATGTGGTCAAGGAATGCGAGCCGAGGGCTCTAGGAGTGATTCGAGGTATGGTATATGTCTAATATGAGCTATCTTATAAATTGACATAGGTACCAATTATTCCTTCCTTCTATGAATCTTGTCCATGACCAAGAGTTTGTGGTTAAACCGTTGACTTGAACCTCACATCTAGAGATATCTTTAGTAGGAGACTCGATAATCACACTTATGTCGATGGTGTGATATGACCCTTAAGGTTAGATTTTCAGTTGGAACCTCTTTGTGGAAGCATCGAGGCCTTATCACTTTAGTTTGGGTTTGGAATTGACATCCATAGTTCACACTAAAATTAACTATACTAGGAAACGAGGTTGTGGTTTATCTACATAATTGGTATGGGGTTTTCCTTGGCCGGTGAAAAAAAGAAACCTTGGAAGCATAGGATAAAATCATGCATATGAGGGTGTAGCCAATAACTCAGGATTCAGAAAACATCACCCTCATGGCAGTAGAAGTTGACTTTCAGATAGTCTATACTCTTTGGATGGGAAACATGGTAGCAGATGCACTCATCAGGTGGTCTAGCCGGCATTTTCTGAGTAAGGAGATAGAATAGATGACTGCTTTACAGATATCATTTATGGATAGAGATGGATCATCCTTCATTCAGTCTCTTACAGTCACTCACCCACTTCTTCGGAGACTCAGGGAGGCACATCCTGGGGATGCTGACTGCGAGACACGACGTTCCCAGATATCCATAGGGTAGGCACTTGATTGATTTTTTGATAGTGGGGAGCGTGTCATCCTCTTTAAAGGACGTACTATGGTACCAGTGTCACTTCTGGAGGAAATTTTGGGAGAGTTCCACACATCCCCTCCAGTAGTAAATCTAGAAGTATCAAAGATGTACCATGATCTCTGACGACATCACTGGTTGCTGGGAATGAAGAAAACAATTGTATTGTTTTTCTTTCGGTGCCTCACTTGTTAGCAAGTGAAGGCAGAGCATCACATACCAGCAGGCTTGTTTCAGCCTTTAGAGGTCTCAGAGTGGAAGTGTAATGGGATATCTATGGACTTCGTGAAAGGAATTCCATGTACATCTAGTGGTCATGACTTGATTTGAGTTATCATTGACAGACTCACCATGCCGTCCCAGTTTCAACTGATCGAAGAACAGGGTTCATTAAGGAGCTTGGGAAGCCTCTTGTGCAAGAGATTGTGCAGTTACATGGAGTACCCTGGACGATCATTTCTGATAGTGATGTACATTTTACTTTCCATCTATGGAAGGGTTTGTAGGAGGCTTTCAGGATACAACTTCTTTTGAGCACCGCCTTCAATCGTCAGACCGATGGCCAGACAGAGCGGACCATTCAAAACCTTGAGGACATGTCGTGTGCTTGTGTCCTTGACTTTGTTCACATATGGGAGGATCACTTACCTTTGGTAGAGTCATCATATAACAACAGTTATCAATCCACCATAGGTATGGAACCTTTTGAGGTGTTATGGGAGCGACCTAGCAGATCACCTTTGTGCTGGACTAACCTATGGGAGTCAACTCTCATGGGACCAATGATGATATGGGCTACCATAGAGGAAGTGATGATCATCCAGGATCATATGAAGACTGAACAGAGTAGGAATAAGTTGAATGTTGATAGGAGACGAAGACCTCTGGAGTTCGAGGATAGCAACCACATCCTTTAAAGGGTCTCACCTCGATGAGGTTTGTTGGAGTTTTTACCAAGGCGGAATTTTATCTACGAGGTTCATCAGACCTTTTCAGGTCCTTAGTAGATTTGGAGAGGTGGCTTACTGTTTAGGTCTTCTACCTCAGTTAAAAAGGGTACACTACGTCTTCCACAAACCCCAGGTAAAGAGATACATGCATGACCTTTCTCACATCATCGACCATATAGAGTTGGACGTTGACGATGGGGAAACTTTTATGGTGGTTCTAGTTGAGATTGAGGATTGACAAGAGCGGTTCCTTTGTGGATAGTCGATACCTCTAGGGAACGTTCATTGGCATCATGGGAACCTCCATGAGAGCGCATGGGAGTAGGAGGATCAGATGCATGCTCAGTACCCCCACTTGTTCCCTTAGATTGATTGAGGCTTATAGGGACGTAGGGCCCGGAGGTGGGGAGAATGTAAAGACCCAAATTTTACATGTAATTTATTTTAAATATATGTGACTTTTTTGAGACTGTAAAATCTGATAGCGCATGATTCCGAGGGATGGTGTGCCCGGAATGATCTGTTGAAGTTTTGTTTAGCTTATGTTAATGCACATAAACAGTATTCCTGAAAAAATTGAATAACTCTTAAATGGTTCCTCGGATCAAAAATCTGAGGGCACCGTTGCGCTCAGGATGGCTGGTTTACCCTAGGCGCGACTTAAGATTAGACAGCGCGGGACTCCTGTGAGTGAATCCAAAAATGGAATAATTGTTAATAAAATATTTAAATAAATTATTTTACTTTTAAAATGTTTATAACTCACAAATGGAAACTCGGATTACAAATCTGAGACCACTGCAGTACTAAGGAGGGTATGGTTTATTTATGAAGATACAAACACAGGCTGGCACCAGCCACCATAGATTGTTATTTTTTGGCCACAAATAAAATAATTATGTGACAATTTTTTTATTGTAAAATTCATAACCTCTAAACAACATCTCGGATTCAAAGTATAGGAGTCACGTTGGGTTTTGGGGGCGTGTTTCACCTAGGCAGAGCCTAACCTCGACAGGCGCGAGTCGAGGGTGACTGATAAAAATTTTCTGATCTTTTTTTCAGGTACGTTTAGTAAACCCGTGAGATACATTTCATAACATTGGATCTGGTGCTCAGAATTGAAATCATAGTGCACCTTTGAACTCACTTTGACGGTATTCTCCTAAGGATACATTCACCTCGACGGTATATGGACGAGGGAAAAAGTTAGTTTTTGGGTTTTTCATGCAATTAATAAAATAATATAAATTTCATTTTATTTTACTTTGATCATCCATGTGGATATTTCAGGAGGGGCCCACCAGAACTAACCACCCAAGTGGATGTTGTAGGTGGGGACCACCACACCTTAACCTTCCATGAGAGGTTATAGTGGTGGGGCCCAGCCGAACCTAACCTCCCACAAGAGGTTACGATATGGGGACCACCCAGGACTAAACCCCCCTAATAATAGTGGGAGAGAAAACCTCTCAACTCCCCTCATTAATGTGGGATATCCTCTTGACCTCCTCCACCTTAATTGGGCCAACACACATACCATTAATCTTTCCAACACACCACATCATTGCGCTATTGTAAATTAATGTTCATCCCCTTATTAAATTAAGTAAAAGCATCATTAGAATTTAGGAAGGTTCCAAATAAATGAACTGTCATAAATTACAATGATCATTACCTACCTCCCTCTCTTTTATATATATGGAGCTTGGGATAAGGGTTTGGGATAGCTTCAAGAAGCGATGAAGCACTGGTAATCTGATGTGACACCCAACACTTGGACGATTACACTCTCCAACGAAGTATGTGTTCTCTCGATGATGAACACTCTCCAAACAAAGAACAACCTCGACTTCAAACCTCTTCTTTGGGATTTCCTCCAACATAGGACTTCATAAACTACGACGAGTCGGTACACAAACTGATGATTGAGGAAAATGTGGATGACACTGACGTATGTCTTTTCCCAATGATCCATCTTTTTCCCCACAACTCTGTCGGTGAACAACGAACAAGGTAGGGGGTTTGTTTTCATATTAATTCTTTCCTTGATTTTTCTTTTGCTGATTGGAAAATAATCATTGAGAAGGCTGTAGAATTGGATGTTCATCGTTTTCATTCCTTTATGAACCAATTGTTGTGATCCAAAACGTGGAGGGTGCGAGGCCAAACTAACATGGCTCGACTCCTTTTGTCGATCACTTTGTGATGTCCTTTGGCATGGTGACGAAATGACGAGGTGACAGAGGCGACAGGCAACGACCGCACTACCCACGGACTCCGCAACCCGAGCCACCCTCATGGCGCTTCCGCTGAACCAGCTCATGGCTACTGCCTGCCTCTCGTGTGCCCGCCAGTCTCCAGGCTGCCCGCCAGCCTCTCGTGCACCTTCCGGCCTCCCAAACTCCAGCAGCTACTGAACTCCCATGTGCCCGCCGACCTACCGGCTCTCGGCTTCCACAGGCCTCCCGTGCACCCGCAGTTCTCCCGGCCACCCGGCGGCTAGCTGGCCTCCCAGGCTGAGCCGCCCAAGCCATACCCCTTGCGGAATTGGTTGAACGGTCCTCATCCATCGGGATGAGCCACCGAGCCGTGCCCCACACGCTCCATGACGAGCTGGCCAATTGCGCCCCCCATGGCACCTCTGGGTAGAACCACCCTCACACCGACGTGTGGTGGGTCCGCACCCTCGAAACTGTTCCACTCCCTTGCGCTAATCGCGGCCATCGAGGCCCGCTGGGCCCGGGCCAGCGGGCTAGGTTGACCCAGATCGGGTCGGCCCAGATGGGGTCGGGTCGAGTCGGTCCCACCGGGTATGACCGAACCTGGTCCAACTACGACCCATCTACTCTCTTTCGGCCATATCCTTGGCACCAAACATCCGTTTTATGAACCGTCAGCGGTGCTAGAAATCTTGTATCATGAAGGTTCCTTAGAGTATACTGAATTGGAGTTTGGGGTATATTTGTGATACGGTCATGTTGGATCGTCACGAATCCAACTGGGCCCCCGGGACTAAAAGGCTAATAACTCTTATAACGGGCATCTGATTGACGCACCATCTGTTTTGTTGAGACCCCTATGACGAGGCGGAGCTACAGAATATTTCTTCGTGGGACTTCATTGATGTTAATGTATCGAAACATTGATTGAGGATTGGACCCTCTCGGTATCAAGCGTGCTTGTGCGAAAACCTTGTGGCTGGCTACTCTCCAACTACTATTCCCAGATCCTGTGTGGGTTTGACTGTTCTGACTACTGTTCTAGAATCTTGTATGTGTTTGATAGCTCTGACTATTGTTCTTGGATCCTATGTGGGTTCGAGAGATCTGACTACTATTCCTGAATCCTGTGTGGGTTCGATAATTTTGACTATTGTTCCTGGATCCTGTGTGGGTTCGACAGTTCTGACTACTGTTCCTGGATCATGTGTGGGTTTGACAGTTCTGAAAACTATTCCGGGATCCTGTGTAGGTTCATTAGTTTTGACTACTATTCCTAGATCCTGTGCGGGTTTGACAATTCTGAGTACTATTTCTGGAACTTGTGTGTGTTCGATAGCTCTGACTACTATTCATGGATCCTATGTGGGTTCGACAGCTCTATCTACTGTTCCTGGATCCTTTTTGGGTTTGACAGCTCTGACTACAGTTCCTGAATCCTATGTGGGTTCGACATCTCTGACTACTGTTCTTTGATCCTTTGTGGTTTTTAAAGTTCTAACTACTGTTCCTAGATCTTTTGTGGCTTCAGAAATTCTGACTAATGTTCCTGGATCTTGTGTGGTCTCGATAGCTCTGTCTAATGTTACTAGATCCTACCTGGGTTATACAGCTCTGACTATAATTCCTAGATCCAATGTGGATTCGATAGAATATGTGATTTTGTGGCTACATATAATCATCTCTAACACTCTACATACGTTGTATACTTGTGTGAGCTGAGTAAGTAACTTTTGTGTTTTTCTCAATATTGAGATGGATTATTTGATAACTTAGGTATATGTATGGGCATATACCCAAGTGGGGTTATCTATTGATTTCATACCTTTTGGTTTATCCTTGTTGGATTTTGTGAGACCTTCAGGGTCTCAGGGTCCCTACTGCGTATCATTATACTCACTCATGCACGGGCTATGCCCGCACCTCATTGTGTGGGATGCAGATGACAGACAACACTGACCGAGGCTTAGTGTACCAAGACTGGATGATAACCGGAGGTGGACCACATGGTGTGACATTACACGGTGGATATAGATAGACATGGAGTGTTGTGGAGGCTAACTGTACCTACCCTTCTAGTAGGATTTTTCGGTGGACGATCAAGGAGCTATTTACCCTTTGTCTAGTACTTGTACATTCAGTGTCTTGTACTTTAAAGTTGGTCTTCTATTTCCGGACCCTTTTACTTTTTACCACTCTTTTGTTATATAGAACTACTTACTGATTTACTTCCATATTTTACTCTGTTGTTTGCGTTTCCAGGTAATAAAGGCAATTCTTTCCATGATTTAGGGATTTACGCCTTTGGTAATTGTCACCATCCCATGGACAATGGAAGGCGGGGTTATGGTAGTCACAGCACGGGCCTTGGGGGACGGGTGGTGATAGCATTCTCTCTAGTTTCTCGCACATAGTTTAGTCCCAAGAGTGTCAACTCTCCATAGTTAGTACAGTAATGTTTTGACCTATAGCATCACCAATACAAATCCTTGAATGGTTCTATTCTAATGGTGAAATGATTGTTGTAGTTCTATGAAAACCCCACTAGTGGTAGGTGATCATTCCAACTATGTCAGATGTCCAACATTAAAGATCATATCATGTCCCCCAAAACCTTAATGGTACTCTATTTCATGGATAGAATGTTTTATCAAGTCTTAAATAATCCTATTTTGAGAGAAATATAAATAATGGTTGAAGAACTTGATAATTGGGGATATGATCCAAAAACCAAATAGCACATTCTCTATTCCGAATAATCAAGAATGGATAAAGTTAAATCAAATATATACCAATGTGATTCCAAGGAGAAAAACCATTCTCAAATCAGATTCTATACATCTTCTATATATAAAAAACAATGTTAGATGTTTTTGGGGTTCAATAAAAAAAGATAAAAAATTCTATCCATGAAAAATAAGAGGATTCTGTATTATATTAAAAAAACCTGGCAGGCCAGTAAACAACGTGTTCCTCAAGTAGAGTCAATTTACTTCCAAAATATTTTTTTCTATAGAAAATCCAATACACATCATGAACGGAATCTACACGTTTTGAACTAGAATTACACGATGTGTACTTCATGTACGGGATGTGTACATGGCCTAAAATAGCTAGGTAACATTCTATATTTCCATGTTATTACCCAAAACAACACAACCAACCAAGGACCCAATATAGGGTCTAAGAAAAAAATTAGTTTAAAAACATTTATGAGAAATGATACTATTTCAACATTAATAAAATCAGGGATCATACATACATTATAGAAACCCACATAGAAAAAAGTATGTAAATAAAACACACTAGAAAATGGAATGTAGGAAACATGAGTTCATATTAGGTTATGCATAACTAGGATTCCATAAAAAATAACCTTGGTTTGAAATTAAAAAAATAAATTTGTAAGGGAAAACTAATTCATAGGGAAAAATTTTGAGTGGTATTAAAATATCCAGTAGAAAGTTAGTGAAAACAAAACCACAACCCATATAGTTGAGGATTATGTTATTGATTTCATCAGAATATAGGGTAATAAGATAAAATTTTATTTCAAGACCAAATTCTTAATGTGGAAGGATTATTTGTTCATATAGAATGAAATATAATAATATATACCTAATTTACAAGTAATATTCCATAAATTAACCAATTTCCAACAGAATAAAATTTACCTGTCAAGATAATATTTCTTATTCCTATTGAAAAAAAATAAAATATTAAGGACTAAATAAACATAAAATGGATAATAAGTTATTCCTATTTATTTTATACATTAAATAAAAAAATTATCACATGGATAGATAATTACCAAAACAAATAAAATGGATAAATCATTATATGAATAATTAATATTAAAATTTAAATAATAAAAAAACATTAAAACAAATTCCTTCCATGATTAACTATCCATCAAATTATTCAAAAAATTCAGAAAATTTTCAAAACCAAATTATTATAATGATATAATCATATATTATTTTAATATAAATAAATTATTAATACTCAAATGAAATACCATATGTATTCTAAATAAATATATTCTATAACTATAAAAATGTTTTACTAACTAAGATATCATGTAAGTGGTTAGTGTTAAACTGCTTTCTCCCTTTGGTTGTAGTTTCCAGCCTCAGGTCCTTTCCAGATGCTACAACTTGTCACCCAACAAATGTGTTATCAATTTGATCATTAGACATGAAAAAATTATTTCTCCATAACAAAGGATTAATTATTACACTGTGGTCACAAATACACCATCCCCATAAAATGACTCAAAATTTTCATTAGTCACTTTATGATTTCTCCACATAAAAGCAAAATGGGGTACCTAAATTATTCAACACATGATCATCCATATTCTAATAGACCTATCATTTTATACATAAATCTTATGATAACCTCACATTAAAAAATCATAATATCATAATCGATCTTAACTGACCTTAAATATCAACTATAAATACCCAATACCTCCACTACCAGATCCTATGATGAAATCAAGAAATTTAAATTTCTCGCTATGATGTAGATATTTGTAACCAATATTTTAATATCCAAACCATAGAAAAATAAAATTCAATCTAGAATCACGTAAATTCTAGAGGATCTTTTAGTATCAGTGTTTTATATAATTTGGAAAACTTATTTTTAAAGAATACCCAAGTCATCAAAAGACAATTTTACTATATTAACCTAGATTTTATTATTTCACATTAGTCCATCGACATAATACTTTTGAAATGAATTTTATACATATATCATTAAACCTCATCCATTATAACCTAGGGAAATGGAAACAAAGGAATGTTAAGCTCATAATCATAGAAAGTTAATTAATAATTCAATATCATTAATAAGAAAAAGAGAACATAAGGGTATGATGACATCATCAATGTTAATCAGTATGACATAAAAATATTCATAATCATCATTATAGGGTTTATAAAACATGAATAAAAGGAATAATTCTTGGACAGTGTAGACATTCATAAGAATCAATAATCATATTTATTGTGATATCAATCTTGATCAAATGAAACAATATAAATCCATAAAAAGATATTAAAACTTTTTTTGGTAAAATAGATAATCACATTCATAATACTATTTCAAAACCATTTTAATTTTAAAAATAAATATGGCCAACATCTAATATAATTGTTAACCAATTCATTGGAGAACTATCTAGGTGCACCTATCATTTAATATAATATGGTTTTTCCCGGGGTAATCTGGGCCACCACATATTTATCTGTAATGTGATTACTCACTTCAATATGATCCAACCCATTCTTAGTCTATTACAGTCATACCCAACAATATACGGGAAACCACATATTAAGATGTAATAGGCTTTCTCAGTTCTATTCCGGCACCCCAAGATTAATCTTCAATGTATAATAACTAAAACGTGAATAAATTTCAATGATATTTAATCATTAAACAAAAAAAAATAATTATTCATTAATATAATGGTTAAACCATTTAAAATAAATGGGTTTCTGGTCAACAACATTGATACATGATATACCAATGGAAAATAAATAGGTTCTAAAAAAATATCTTTGACATTAAAATTATCGATAAACATCATTATTGAGGATGGTATCAATTAAAAATACCACTATGGGAAGATAATGAATAAATAGGTTTTTTATGTTCATGAATTAAAATATAATTAATACTTCATTAAAATAATTTTGATCAAACTACATTTTTTTTATATCACTTTTTAAAAAATGAAAATTTTAAAAAATATTTATCTTCGAAAATAAATTTTAAATATTAGAAAATAATATTTTGAAAAAACATTTAAATAATTTCATTATTAAAGTATAATATTGAATTGGAAAAACACATTTAAAAAATTTTATTAGAAATTTTTTATGAATATTAGTTTTCCATGGAAATTTCAAAATATTGTAAATGCATTACTTTAATTTCTTGAGTAAATAAACAGATGAAAATGGATGGAAATTTTATTATATTTACATAAACATAGGATAATAAAATTTGAATGAATTATTTCATGGTATATCATAATATTTCAATAGTAGAGACTTCATCATAAAAAATGAATATAAATGATGAGATTGAAACAATAAACTCTTACCACTTTGGTATCATTGAATCAGAATCACCATGAAAAAATATCAGTAAAAAGAAAATATAATATCTTAACAATATAGATATTTTTAATATAACATTTTTTGGGGATTAATATAAACTGTGTAAAAGAAGACATGTTTATAGTATAACTTATGTCTCAAATTTGGAAAATGGAGAAAAAAATCCATTAACAGTTTGGTATATCTAAAAAATATATACCCATGAAATAGGTATTTTGAAATTTATAATTAAATTTACATAAATTTAAGTACATGAATCATAACTTTCAATATTAGGAAGTATATATATAAAAAAAATAAAAATATGAGGTGAAAATAGCATGTATCTCACTTAAATAAAAGTGAGATGAGAAAAAAACCATTACCATGAGTCTAATTCATCATTCATGTCATTTGTCATCCGGAATAATTAAAATAATTTAATTATTTTTGAAATTTAAAAAATTTAAAAATATTATAATTACTTTTATTTTAAATATAAGCAGGTAATATATTATTTCATAATCAATTATGTTTAAGATGGATGTTTTGACCATATTTGGTTAACTTCTCAAAAAAAGAAATTGGTAGGTAAACTATGGTTCAAAGGGGTTATTATTTAAACATAAAAACAAAAATATTATGGAAAAAATATTTACAATCAAACCTTATTTATTCTTTAAAAACCAATTATGAAATATAGTAATGTAAAAAAGAACTAATGCTATGATCATGTAGAAGATGTGTCATACATACGCTTGTGTGACATTTCCATTTTCCAAAGGTAATTTAAGAATATAGGTTTGTAATATTATATCTTTAAATAATTAGAGTAATTTCCTAAATAATATTATATTTTGTTATTTATAATTATATAAATCATTCATTTGATGTAAAATGCATCACAAATCTTCTAAAGGAAGTAGTCGAACAATCCACGAACAACATTATAACCTTTTGGGTTTGTGAAATGGATATAAAGGATATGATATATTAAACTTCTATAATTATAATTATGTCCTAAAAAATTATTATTTATTTTAAATAATATATATTCATTGTATATACCCTTAGTACATTCCATGTAACACATTTTTGAAAAATTCTTTACATCACATTGTGATGCAGTAGTCCACCGTACACACGAGTGACATTATAATATCCCCTAACGTATGCAATTTAAAAAGGGTATGTGTGATATAATTACTATAGATGTATATTAATGATATAAATATATTATTTAAAATATATTTCCCTCATTATTCCTTATCAATAGAGGTTTTTAATGGAAAAATGAATGGCATCTTTTCATGAGGTAGTAATTAGTCGCACATTAAAACAATGATTTCCATACCAATTTTATAGATGTTTATGAGTTTTTAGGTAGTAAATATAACATAGAAATCTCAGTATATTGTGGATATTTAGGTAATTATATATTAATGGTATTATAGGAATTTAAGAAGGGGTGGAAGCATATAAAATAAAAAGACATTTAGATGAACATTTACTCTGTTTATAGTATCCTATTTATGATCACACCAAATCCATGAAAATATTATTTTATGAAAAAATTAGGCTTATATGATTAGTAGATACAATTTTGGTAGTGATTTTGGCAGGTTTTTGTAGTTTCAAATATACTGGGAGGTACGATGGAGTGAGGAGAGTAAGGGAATTTTTATAGTATATAAGGAATGGAATTATGGTAAATACTCAAATGGTATCCAAATTTGGAGGTCCCTTTTACCCCATGTACTTAAACAATTGAAAAATAATGTACATATGTAATTTTTTTTTACAAAAAAAACATCAAAAATAATTTTATTTTTAGGATTTAGTTGTTTTGGCATTAATTTTAATCAATTTTAACTTTTATACATTTTTGCAAGGTTAATTGTATCTTTTTATTTACATATATAATTTCTTAATTAATATTATAATTAAAAATATTTCTATTGTAAAATTTATAGTATAGTATTAAATATATTATGACAAATTAATTAAATTAATAATTTTATGTGTGAAATTAATTGAAATAAAAAAAATATGAAATGAGAAAACCCACCATTTTAACATCAATTGCGTTAATTACATTTTATATTTTTCACAAAAACTATAAAAAAAATTGATCTGAACATTTTATATTATTAATATTGTTTTTATTAAAAATATTGAATCACTATTTACAACTTTAAATCACTGATGTGGATGAAATTAATTTAATATTAATCCCACAGACGAGACAAGAAAGTGGTGTTTTAATGTTAAAATATTTCACATGTTTAATAAGAATTTGTCACAAAATTCAATTCGAAAATGATTATAAATTTCATAATTGGATTAATATATTTATAATTTACCTATTTTTTATAATAAAACCAATGGAAAGTATAATTTATAACTATAACTGATCTAGATTAAAAGTGTGTTTTCAATTAAAATTCAATATTGATTCTTGATTTATCAAAAAATGATTCTTCGTAGAAAAATACAAAAAAATCACCATAAGATAATTATGAACTAAATATTAATAGTTTGAAGTATATTTTTTAAATAAAACTTTTAAATTTCAAAAAATTCATTTTAAAATATGTGCACTATACATGTGTCAAAAACGACCTTAGAGAAGTACATCTTTTTATACATAAATTTTGTTTTATTTTTACCTTATGTCTGTCAAATATATTTGATGAAAGAAATTGAATTTGATTTAATATATATATTTAAAAAAAACATATTCTTATTATAATTAATATTATATATTAAGTTAAAACACCATTTGGTTCATAAAGAGTATTTTCGTATGAAAATATCTTTCTTAATAAATTAGTTTTAGTTTTGTTTGTAATTATTCTGTAACAAATGAATTTATTTTTTAATAATTTGTAAAATTTATTTTCATAATTTATATAATATAACTATTAGAACCCATCCCAAAGGGGCCTATTCTTGGATTCCCGAATAGAACTTCTAATAAACTAGGGGCGGGAAACTAGCGTTGAGTAGGAATATCATGAACATGGGAGGCCTTAGCGTAAGTAAATGACTACAAAGACACACACACACACCTCTATGAATATACAGTGATGAAATATAAAAAAAACTAAACAATACATGAATAGATTCATCTAAATCCGACAACCAGAGTATGATGTGAATTAAAGGAAAGTATTTAAGTACAAATATAAGCCCCCTGAAAAGCGTATGAAAAAAATCACATCATGAATGTAATTATTGGGACAACATTCTAAAATCCACAGGAATAGTCCTCTGTTTGTCCAGTATCATTGAGAACTATCTAATCCTTGTCTGTCAAATACTCTATTAAAAGGTTGACTATCGACATAATATTTGACACATGTGGAAAATTACAATTCATGGTAGAGTATAATTATTCTACATAGGGATCCCTAAAACAAAAATCATTCAAAATGGTACATTAATCTCTATACAAGTAAATGTCTACAAAAAATACAATAATAATATCTTAATATTCTAAATAAATACACATAATCTCAATGGATGTTCATAACCTTACTTCCACATAGGGATTCTTGCCTGAAGATTCCAAAAATAACACATCATGGAGAATAAACTCTGGAGTCTGATTAAACTGATGACGTCTATCTAAGATGTAATTATCATTAGGGGTCATAATATAAATTACATTTTTAATGTATGAATAGATAAGATATATAGATTAGGATCGTTCCCAAGCCCAATGGGTATACAAACTATTGAATCGCGATTAACACACTAAGTAAAGTATCGATACACACATTGTTTTGGTATGAATGATAACAATAATTCCTCCTATTTCATGAAATTTAATTAAGGACCCCACTCTAAACCACATAGAGGGATTCCGAAAACACTATCCAAGAAGTCTTGTGGATGGGTTCACTATACTATGTGTAAGAGTTTATTCCATACTAACCCCATGGATTGGATTTGGGGAACTCACCCTAAAAAAACATGTCCGAGATACATAGGATAAGGGATTCAAGAAAACATAATAGGAGGACATGGTGTATAGTAGTGATACATGCCTTATCCATTCAGACCTGGGTCCTTCTCATGTAAAACATATTATGTCCTTGTCTACATTGAATTATAGAAAATTCTTCTAATATTATGGGAGAAGATGATGTGATCATCTTCATGTACTTCATCCCACATTCATCTACACTCTGAGGTACATGCCAACCTCACAAAAGTGGATTTCATGTTGTTTCAAAAAATCACACACCATTTGATTCTTATATTTCTCTGGAAACCCTACACACCGTAGAGAGGGGACTATAAGACATGTGTCTCTTGTTTACAAGTAGTGTTGTGTGTAAATTTTATTAATATCACAACTTGTTTTTTATTTTTTCTCATATATTCATCCAAAAATATAGTGACTGACACAATTAGTAAGTCATGTAACATCAGCATCTACGCCTCACTATAAATGAACAATAGGTTTTGATCATCAAATCCATTCTAAAATCCCCATCAAATGTTTTTAATCATTGTACACTAAATAATGATAAATCTTGTGTAAAAACCTTCTAATTCGTCACCACTTCAATTATTTCACCACCATTATGTTGTTTCGATATCATATCAATCATATCGGATCATTTCATCAATGAAAATGTGTGTAACTACAGATTCATAAGGATATTTTGAACCACTTACCTATTTAAGAACTCAATGTGTTGTAATAAAAATCGGGTGACAAAATCACAAGAATAATCAAATGGAATAAACTTTAGTCTATGTTAAAGGAGAACATGATTTGTTTCCCTCAGAATGAAAAATGTTGTTTCAAATTTGAAATTAATAAGATCTAAAATACCAATTAATCCAACCCATACCAAAAAAAATTTGACCCATGAACTGATCCATTGGTCAATTGATTAGTGTTATTCATGTAAATCAAGAATGGGGAATGAATGTTATAAAATTCAAATGTTCTATCTTGATTTGGATTGATCGAAGATAAAGAATGGATTCGTGCTATGATTGATGTAAAGATAATTTTATTTCATCCTACACCAGTCATCGATCCTGGATTCTCTCATCTTCCAAAAAATGGGATCCTCTACACTAGATTATATGGATATCTTAAATTTTTATTGGTATCACAATAACCCAATGTATATTACACAAGAAAAAATCCGAAAAAGGATAAAATTATTCTTCAAAATCAAACAAATAAAATAATTGAATTAATTATTTAATTCAATTTATGCCTGCTACGAAATATACACAACCGACTCTCAAAAACCAAGGCTATGGCATGCCAAGTGTAAACCCAAAATTCTATACTCAATAGTACCCATAAAATGGTGATCTAGATTCATATTTGAAATTTAATCCTCATTTTCATGAAAATTACACATATATTCTATTTAATATATATAATACATTTATTCTAGACACGATGGGTCTTCTAATTGCATAAAATATCTGTGCATGTTTGTGAAACAAATCTATAAAATATCCAAAAATAACAGATATAAAATATTTAACACTATGTTCTCTGCAACATGGGATTTACATCCAAAAATACCAAAATATGGGATACTCTAAGAGATGAGGTTATGGAGAATGAATCAGAGCCTTAGACTACCATGTTTTTTTTCAGAAATTCCCATGCTTCCACTATACATTAACCAAAGTAATCCCTCAACCATTATAGATCATCACTGACTGATCCTTATTATATAAAGCACGCACCAAATAGATTTCTCCATCCACAAAGTATAGTCCTCCCCATTTGATAAAGTGTGATGGTTCAATAATGTATGACCATACTCGTGACATCTGGTAGTCCTTGTGTACCAATTCTAATTTTGGAGGTAGGGAAGAAAGGTCATCCTCCTCACCAAATCTATGAAGTATCTAGAAAGGAATAATAAATTTTGAAGATTTTATCAAACCCCAGATAAATCTATATACTCAATTTTGAGGTGAAACCTATTGGAACACATGGTATCCCTCATTGAAATAAAAAGTCTTTATTCATCTTTCAACATAAGACTTCGAAAAACTCTCTGAAGTCATCATTCACACTTAGATGGTATGTGCCTTCTTGGTAGTTTCTCACACAAACTCGAGTCCCAAGACTGTCAACTCTCCATGGTTAGTCTAGTAATGTTTTAACGTATATTATAACCAATATAAAGCCTCAAATTGTGTCATAATGATATAGAAATGATAGTTTTTGTTCAATGAAAACCCCACTAGTGGTAGGTGATCCTTCCAACTATGTTAGAATCCAAACAAAAAAGATCATATCATGTCTTCCAAAGATTAATGGTCCTATCTTTCTAGAAATCAATTTGGAGGAAAAAAATGCTGGTCATGTTAAAATATATCACAAATTCTACCTAAAATCTCTTCCACAATAGAGAAGTGAAAAAAGAATCGTTGTAAAAATGGTTCATCATGCTAACTCCAATAATCCTGAAAATCTTGTACCAGCAGAGGTATCCCAATCTCTATACTGAGCTCTAATACGAATAGCTAAAAAGTGCACATACTTAGTTAGTCAGTCTATGATCACTCATTTGGCTTCTAGTCTTCTGAACAGATGTGGTAATCCCATTATATGTTCCATATATATGTAATCCAACATCCATTATATCACCTTATGGGTTTTAGATAATCACTTTACAACAAATTCCCCATCTATGACTTGATAATAAGAATTATATCAAGAGATAATCTCTACAACTATTTTCTTCTTTCTTAGACACAAAAATTTATGTCATAGTTTCTGTTATGTTTATTCATAACATGATGTACCATAAAATTAATTGTATAAAATTTCTTCAAAACCTCATATATCAAAGCCACCAATACCATTTTCCATCCTTTTAAAAAAAATTATAATCCCAAATATTATAAACTCCACCAAGATCATGTCTAGTGGTATCTGTGTATGTAGTTTATCATAGTTAACATCGCCAATATGTGCATCCATGACTCGCTTCAAAATAGGAGGGTTTACAACCATCGTTGGGAGGTAATATTTTCTATCTCCATCAACAAAGATAATTATAACGTGGTCAAATTCACTAATTACTCCTTTTGAATCTCAAAAAAATAACTCATACTATGAGATTCTACTACCACGTTCCACTTACTACGAGAATAGGAAATATCGAAGTCATTATCCTGGAGGAACTGTATCCATCACATATATCTCAATTTAATAACTTTTGAGTGAGGGTATACATTAAATAATTGTGAAAATCATGTATTTAAACTAATAACCAATACGGTAGTGTTGAAAGATATTTAATGTGAATACAACCGCCTCTAACTAAATATCTTCTATCCCATTATTCTTCTCATGTGGTTAGATCTATTATGAACTACATGATGTCTACACCTACCTATACAGTATAAAACAACCAAATCCTGCCCCTAATGCATCGCTAAACACTACATACAAAACACACAAATATAATAATATATTTATTATAGAGCTCATCATAAGATAACACAACTACTGTAAATTTTGTTGGAGCCTTTCTTTCCACATGATAGGTCTTCCCCCTTTAGTTCAAATCTATCATGGGTGATGATATCATTAAGAAATAAGGTATGAATCAATTACAATAGCCTTCCAAACAAAGGAATCTCTACTCCTCCATCATGATATTGGTGTCTCTCAAGTTATCATTTCCATGAACATTTATTGGCCCACTTCCACTCCATGTGCTATGAAAATATAGCCTAGAAAGTGAAACTACTGTACTTACAACTGAGACATTGAGATCATCCTATAAAGATAGTGCTCACGGAGTATGTACAGAACCATCCTCAACTATCTCACATTCTCTTACAAGGATTCCGAGAACACAAGGATATCATCATTTGGGAGTATGATGAATAAGTCTAAGAAAGGATAAAAGATCAAGTTCATTCACCTTATGATCATTTTGGGACATTTTCCATGACAAAGGGTTCATGAAGTACTCATAGTGACCATAATTACATCTTAATCCCATCTATGATATATCCTCATTTCGTACACATAGATGGTGATAGCCTAACCTGAGGTCATCATTCGAGAACCATCATGACACTATCAACAGATATAATAGTTCATCAATACTATATAGGGGTACTTGTTCTTTATGTTCACTTGTCTCATGAAAGTGTAGTCTAGAAGCACCCTCAAGATCCCATCCTCATTTTTTTGTGATCAACCATGGGGGTGCCTTCGGTGAAAGACTATGTCTAATAAATCCTATCCACAATAATTCCTCTAAATTATCTCTAAAATAATGAAGCTCTATAAGATGTATCGGATATACTAGAAAAAATATTGATTTCAACCAAATGAGTAGATAAATGGAGAGGTCTACCTCTAGGTATGGATGTAAACCTAGAACATACTTAGGGAATACAACCTCTTACTACACACCCTCTATAGAATCATAATAACATATAACTTCCACTATAGAATTGTTTATGCCAGCTAACTAAAGAGTAATTAGCTACAACCTCCTATTAATTTTTTCATCCTAAGTCATTTGGGTTTCATTTTAACCATCTATGTAGAACCTGGTTCCATCAACGCCAAAACACAGAATCCTCCACCTAAAATAGGAAATCTGGGCATGAACTATGTATAATGATTCCATACCTAGGATTATATTGTGTCACTTAATAATTTTTATAAAGTGATCCTAATAGAAACTCTCTCTAAACATAGTCATCCAATCATTAGCCTATGATTTTTGATCTTCCCTAGTAGGATTCTGCAAGTGTAGTCATGCCAAGGGACAAATCAGAATCTCTATGTACCGAATAATAGTTGTGGTAAAGAAGGAATGACTAGAATCTAGGTCTATAATAACAAAAAAATGATGTATAAAAGAAATTTTTTTTTAATTTGAATCATTCTTGAGGCCTATGGGTCGAAATATTTGATTTCATGTAACTATCCCATCCCCCAATCTTCCTACTTTGTAATCCTAGTGTATACCACCTGGGGTGGTTGTGGTTACAAGTCAAAGTGGCTACCCCGTATTTCTTCGCTATCATATTCTCTTCCACATCATCCGTCTTATATACCTATATTTTTCATACCCTAAATATTTCTCATGTATCCATTCATGATCTCCCTATCAGTTGTATAGAGGATCATAAAATCTCATGAATGATGGCCCTACCATCACAAGAGTTGCTTTGCCTATATCTGGGGTGAGTGGATACTCCATGTCTAACCTAAACCACATATCCTCCCTCATGGGACCTTGTCATGAAACCTATTTCAAATCTAGTTCCATAATACAAATTTTAGATCCCAAGAACTGATGTCTCTTCTCTATCCTTCTCACTAGCAAGAGTCGCTGGACGTATTTCTTTATCAATGAAACCCTCATCCAATAATGTTATCTATTGCACCCCAACATAGGTAAAATGCATATAGGTATAATATTAGATCATATGTCTCTATTTATACCATTCTCTAAGTTTTTATTCCTGAATAAATTGTAAGGAACTATATCCCTTAATAACCTAGAGAGGTCAGCAAACATTGTTGACTACTAAGCTATGGTCAGGATACTCTGTTGAACCTGTAGAATATCATATATATATATATATATATATGTATGTATGTATGTATATCTCTTATAATAGTAGGATGTATCTACTAAATGAAAATTATCTAAAACACTGACCATGGTAATGTCTCTTCATGGTAGGATTGGGTCACTAACCCCCACCATTGCCCTATTGAGCAACAGAGATGTCTCGCCTCATGGACCACAATCGGATCTTCATCTGTCCTGACCTGATAGGAAATATTGGTCACATACTTAAGGGAATTTATGGAATCATGTAGGTTGGGCTTGCCTCAAAACATGATGGGTCCCTATCACTAAAAATCTTTTTGTATGCATAGAATATGAACCTCATCCATTAGTATTGTGGGTACCCTTAGATTCATTACAAGTGGTGGTACCAATGTTGCACCATATGGAGGTTGAACCTCAGGAACTTGTGTAACACCCCAGGTAAATAAAGAATAAGAAATTTTCATATTTATCCATATTTGTGAATAAAATATTAATATAACTTTAACGGGGATGCTATGCCCGATGGCGTACCCAACACGCAACAACAAGTTTCTTGGGAATCTTATGTTGCACTCTATTAATAAAATAATATTATTTTAAATGGTAGTTAACATGTAGCCATTGTATTGGCGGTAATGGATATAAATAACTAAAATATGATTATATATGTTTTTAAATGTTTTTACATTTATCTAATAAAAGATAAAGGCTTAAAATACGGAAAGAATTCAATTTTAGGCGTATATGCCCTATTTTTCACTAAAGGTTCACTTATCTCCTTTTTATGGCGAACCGTCATTAAATATAGTTTTGTTCACTCATATACATTCTATTGGACCAAATAAATCTCTTCTTTAGAATCGGGACATCAAAATTTACTTTGTGTAAATTTTTGGTATCTTTCCGATAAAGTTCATTTTTTTAATGAATAGTGTAAAATGTTGTATTTTAATTCAAAACCACTTTTTAATATAATTTATTTATATGATTAGATTATATTTTGAATAGGTATTAAATTGAAATTATAATATATTTTTACCATTAAATCCAATAGTGGTCGTTGGAATTAATTTCACTTTGAAATCAGACTTAAACTAGTGTCAATCTTTTGATACTTATTGTTTCATAAAAACACGCTATTTGCTCTGACAGTGGGAATTAATTATCAAATTAATTAATGTGACTTATATGTTTTGAATTTTTTAAAATAGACTTCATTTTTGAATTCAGAATATCAAATATAGCTTAGGATGAATTTTTGGGATTTTTCTGAAAAACATCAATTATTGATGAATAGTGAAACCACTAAGTGGTACATATAAAAATTGATTTTTCCATTTAAATGAAATTTTTCCATCTTTGTGTTTTGAATTTCAAAAATCCGACATACATGGTTGTCATTAAGAAGTAAAATGTAGTTCAATGGGATTAAAATAATTTTTGGTGAATAGTAACTTATTAAGTTTTTAATCGCGATTAGAGGTAATTAGTGTAGTTTAAGGTAAGAATAATGTTTTAATAAAATTAAATGACCTAGACACATGTCCTACCCTCATTTGATGTGTCATTTTCTACCAAGACAATCCATGGGTCAACTTGGGGACCCCATGGATCCACTTTGGTTGGAAAAAGACATAAATACCTTTTTATTTAATGTTAAAGTAAAAATGACACAAACATGAGATATTTTACTAAAACAATTTTTAAATGGGGTTATACAAGTCATATGTTTGACTATAAATAGTAATTGGAATGCTAAAAAAATTTCCTACATCATAGTATTTTTTTATAATTTTTAGACATTAAATAAATTAAATTATTTTTGACATCATGATGATGCAGTGATGACCTCATTATTTAACAATTTAAATAAAATGGAAAGAGAATGTAATATCTAAGACCTACACATATCCGAAACCTATTGGATGAGTGGATTTTGAACGCTTATCACCTTATCCTATAATTAGATCAATGTGGGACCTCTTAAATCCGAATATCATTTTAAAATAAAGTGACTTTTCTTTACATTCCAAGTGTGTCCCTCCTCTCCTCTTATAGAAGGCCCCCACATCTACCTCCTTACCCACACTAACAAAGCCTTTGGCTCGGCCAACCCATACCCATTTTGTCTCTCCACTTCCATCTCTTACTTCTTGAAGCCTCACATTGGGCAGAAGTCTTCCCAAGGAAGCCTTTGAGTTCAAACCAAAGGGAGTTACCCGATTTTAAGGTAATGTCTTCACTTGAGTCCTTTTGTTTTATTTTTCCTCTCCAACCCCCTAAACTCTTTTTATACATTTATTTTGTGACAACTAAAGTATCTTAAATATACTAGGATGTTGTTATAAGAAGTATTCGATCTACACTTACACACACCTACATCTAATGGTTAAGGAACATACTGTTTTCGTGAATGGCGAATTTCTGCCTCACGAAACAATGATTGTTCAACACTCATATAACACCTTCAAAGGGGGCCATTAAGATGTCACTATATTTTTATATGATATATAATATGTTTATTTTTTAATTAAGCTTTTGTATTTTTCATTTATGTCATACCTTTATGGTTTCCATTATGGGTAAACGCGATAATTTCATTTTAGGAAGTGCGGACTACCGCCCCCTCAAAGTGATGTGATTCATTAATGCCATATGTGGGACGTATAAAGGATGGATTTAAAGTTATTATATATGATGTTATACTGGAATTATAATATACTTCTATATCATTATTATTTCTTTCCATTAAAGTATGAGATAGAAATGAAAGTAGCGTTCATGCGTACGTACGGCTTACCGTCTCCATGAACGGTGCATTTCATTTCTTACCTCTAAATGATTATGTAATATTATAAATACATGTATATGATGGATATATATGATATATATGATATCCAAACCATGAATATCATTCTGGATATAATGAACCATATACCACACGAACAACATGTAATTATAAGAAGTCCACTTTCGACTTAAGAACCAAATATCGACAAAACAAACATTATTAACTTAAATGATTACATAATGTTTATAAAATGCAAATAAGAGATATAAAAGGAATAATGAACTTGAAAAAGGTTATTTAGAAAATAGAAATTAACTCACGTTTATTATTCAGGACGTTAATGAACGATCGAGTCAAGTCGGACCCAAGGTAAGGGATCATACTCCTCTCTTTCTTTTTAAGTACACTCTTTTATGTCATTCCTTTTAAAGCTCATATTTCTTGTTGTTGGATTGTTATTTTATATTACTCTTACTTTAATTTTTATGTTAATATTATGAGAGACCCTATTCTCTCTCATCAATCCATTTTTTTATGTTTTGAGTGGCGCCGTTAGGCTGCCGAATTTTCGTAAGAGATCTAACCTATCGCTTTATCTTTAAGTACTCTCCTTTATGTCACTTCTTTTAAGCTCCTCTTTGTTATGATGGGGGATATTTTTTTATATTCCTCTTTCTGTAAATTTTATTGTAATCTTATTATATACCCAATTTGATCTCATCAATCCATTTTTTGGAAGTTTTATGTGGCGCCGTTAGGCTGCCGAGTTTTCATAAGGGATTTTTCATCTCACTTTTAGTCCCGTGAGATTTATGCTACATTTACCAAAATTTCCTTTGAGTGGTGTATGAACTGACCCTTATTTTACTCATTGTGTAATATTATTTCACTTATGAGTATTTACATCAATGTTGTATTGTCTTTCTTTCACGGTGTGTATGTTTCGAAAGATACCCATGTCGGTAAGGGAACCTTTCGCCCTCCTATTTTTAAAAGACTTATTCCGTTATGTTTTTAATTCGCATAATATTATGTTAGGATATGTTCTTCTATATCCATATTGATGTAAATTTTATGTCCAAGTGATGAGATACCCCTTTTATCTCTCATCAACTCTTTTTCTGAAGTGACACAGATAGTTTGTCTAATTATTGCAAGGGAACTTCTTAACCAAATTTCGATTCATTGGGATTAACTTGTACACTTTGAATATGTCATTCTATGATTATGTGTGAATGTCCTATGATTGTTTTACACTTAATACCCACTTATATTTCTTGTATTCGTTTTTCACACATAATTATGTAACTGATTTATCCTTAATCCAAGGATATCATCTTTGTAAGGGACTTCGTCTCAATCTCCTTTCATTGCAGTATATTTCGTTTTATACACAACTTTCTTTTATACGGTGTATAAACCCCTTTGAATTTTACTTTTATACAAAAGGAATCTTTTTATATGAATCATTTTACAAAACAACAAAAAGGAATGTTTCTTTTAACGTCCGCGGTGACAACGACCTTTTCCGCTGCCACGAGTATTATTTGGTCTTTGGCTTCCTGAACAAGCCGAAATAAAATAAATACCATATACTCTTTTATGTATTTTGGTATTGAAATTTGTTTTTATAATGGATTTGTTATGTCAATATATTTAAGTGATATATTGTGATCAAAGTGTGGAAAAGTTTTCTTTCCATTATATTTGTTTTATGTCTTATGATTTTATAATGGTGCATGGACATTTAATGGGTGGTTACGTGATAAACCATATGACGGGTGGTGCCGTGAATACCAGGATGGGTGGTTACGTTATAAACTCCAATGCATTGGGCATGGAAGTCGGTCGTATGGCTATTCCATTAAGCATGTATCGAAGTTGGCCAAATGGCTATTCCATTAAGTGATATGTGTGGAATTCAACCTTATGGTTATTCCACTTAAGTATGTTTATGTCCCAAGTTACCTTTATATGTTATGTGATATTTATATGGGTTTTATGGTAATATTTTGGTTACATAAGGGTAAGTAATGACCTTTTATTCAGCGAAGGGTTTCTACTACTTCGAAAAGGTGAAAAGTATTACTTTGATAAAGTATACATGGTTTACTTGTTGTTTTGAAAAAACTAACAGTTTTCATTCTTTGTGTATCCCTTACTGAGATTTTTATACTCATCCAAAGTTTTGGAAATGTTTTTCACAGGACTTAGCGTGGAATAGTGTCAAGGATGGGTTCAAGGGAAAGTCATGCTACCAAAAACATGGAACTAGACATGTTTCTTTTTAAGAGTTTTTATTTTATAGAAATTTAGTAGAAGCGACTACTTTGTAATCTTTTGAGATGTAATAGTTATGTCCTAATTCTCTAAAACTCTAAACCTGAAAAGATCACCAATTTGAATTACTCATTTAATTAAATATTAAGTAAGGTTTATGGCTGGGGCCATATAGTTGGTATCAAAGGTCGGTTTAGATAACTTTAGAGGTTAGGGTATTCTTTAAGCATAAGTAACATTACCATAATGGTTAGTATTTCAGAAAGAGTCATCGTTTTTAGATAAAGTGAATGAGTAAGTATATCTTCCTCATTAGTACATGATGGTTTTGTTGATATACTCACACTGACCCGTTTTGGTTTTAGTAAATGGCTGGATCTTGCAGGCACCAACGTAATAGTGGATGTGAAGGAAACTGTGACAGTTTTTTGAGTGAGTAGTTGAATGATATGGGAGCTGCAATGAGAACTATTGTTTTTATCCTCAACCAACTATCTGGAGTCATGATTGACCACCTAAACCTTGGTGATTTCTATAAGTCATCATATATGCAAGAAACAAATCCCTACAGAACTACAGGTAATAATCAAAAAGGTAAGTGTGTACAAAAACCTATGTGTCATAGATGTGGAAGGAAACACCTAGGAAAATCTTTCAATGGGACAGAAATATGCTATAGATGTGGAAATGAAGGTCATAAATCAAGAACCTACCATGGAAAAAGGAAGCATCCAGTTGACTCGAGGAAAGGGAAAGATGTTCTTTCTGAAGGATCAATTGAATGTTTTAAATGCGGTGTGCATGGTCATTATGCAAACACATGTCCTATGAAGAAGTTTCATGAATGGGATCACCAAGATCATACAAATACTCGTTTACCAATACCTAATGCCATTCCGATTGAGGATGAAGAAACTGACAATGACCAATCAAAGGTATGTATTATTTCATAACTTTTTTTTTCTATTTTGGAATCTTAGGATATGATTCATGATTTTGTTTATAGGAAAGAAGTATTTTGGAATAAGTTGGAAAGGAATGGTTAATGGATCATGAAGAATGTTGAATGAGTAATATGTCAACATATAAGGGCTTCAAGAGTTATAGTGAAATTCTTAAGAGTATTAAGTGTCTTTTGATGATGGGGTACACTAGAAGACTTTTTATAGTATGTGTAACACTGATGTTTAATATATGAAAATTTTATTCAAGGAATTGTTATCTTTTCTTTTGTGGACATAGTTATAAAGAACCATTTGGGTTTATGTGATCCTTACTTTTGAGGTAATTATGGGTTACTATATGTTATGATGGAAGTGAAAGGCTTGAGATAAAATTGAGGTTAAATTATGTTATGGTTATTTTTGATGATTTTATCTCTTTTTGGGGAATTATTTGAGAATTATATAGTTTTGGAAAAAGGACAACATGCAGACCGTGTGACTACCCGTCGCGTCAGACAAAGCTGCAGGAATCGAACCCACAACCAAAGTGCGACTAGTATTTATCACCTACCACTGGACTACGTGAAGTCCCTGGTTAGTTTGACAGATTCTTTTTAGTTATATGATTTTATGAATTAATATTAAGTTGATTTTGGGTTATTTATGAAAATGATTAACCTATCATGGAGGATTTGTGATTAGGTTAATTACTTTTCAATACGAGACTTTAGGAGCAACTAATGTTGTTTGGAGATAAATGTTACGATTTAACTTGGAAGACTATGTGACTAAATCCTTCAAATATTTGGGTTTCAATCTTAGATTGGTTTACTTTGAAGAATTTTATGGACAATTTGTTTATCGAATAGCCCTCGTTGGACATTGGGTTTTGTTGGACAAATTTTGGAGATTAAGCATAGATTTTCTTTTTTAAAGGGTTATCCTTTTCTGGATTATCTGAACCTGTACTAACCTTTTTGGTTTTGTTTTTGGTTAAATCCTAAAGACATGGGAAGTATATAGATCTCTTTGGTGGATTAGGTGATTCTCTAGAAGATGATTATAGTACTCTTAATATGAACAAGTCTTCCTAAATACTCGTCTTTTGGAGAAAATATGAGTTTGTGTAAGGAAGGTAATAAAAGTTGAAAGTCTACATGATAAGTGATTATGTTTCCTTATGAATAAATTCCATAATAAAAATTAACTTAAAACAAAAATGTTGTCTATTAACTTTTCCTACTGGGGAATCGAATACCGTTTAACCCATCACATGTTTGTGATTTTCTTATGGTTAACTTTCTCCTAGACATGTTTACTATCACTCTCCCTCAAGAACATGACCCTTTTCTTTTTATTCAGTGTCCATGTTTTCCTACACGGAATCCTATTATGTGTTAACTCGGGTGACCTCTATACTTATCTTTCTTTATTTTAAAGTGATTGTTTTACCGACTCTTGTTCTGATTGAGGACTTTCAAGGATGTTTCCAAGCTCAATTTTAAAAATTGCGAGGACGCAATTCCCAAAATGGGGGAAGGATGTAACACCCCAGTTAGATAAAGAATATGACATTTTCATATTTATCCATATTTGTGAATAAAATATTAATATGACTTTAAAGGGGACGTTATGCTCGATGGCGTACCCAAACGCAACAACGAGTTTCTTGGGAATCTTATGTTGCACTCTAATAATAAAATAATATTATTTTAAATGGTAGTTAACATGTAGCTGTTGTATTGGCGGGAATGGATAGAAATAACTAAAATATGATTATATATGTTTTTAAATGTTTTTACATTTATCCAATAAAAGATAAAGGCTTAAAATACAGAAAGAATTCAATTTTAGGCGTATATGCCCTAGTTTTCACTAAAGGTTCACTTATCGCCTTTTGATGGTGAACTGTCATTATATATAGTTTTGTTCACTCTTATACATTATATTGGACAAAATAAAACTCTTTTTTATAATCGGGACATCAAAATTTACATTTTGTAAATTTTTGGTATCTTTCCGATAAAGTTCATTTTTTAATGAATAGTGTAAAATGTTGTATTTTAATTCAAAACCTCTTTTTAATCTAATTTATTTATATGATTAGGTTATCTTTTGAATTGTTTTTAAAGTGAAATTAGAATATATTTTTACCATTAAATCCAATATTGGTCGTTTTAATTAATTTCACTTTGAAATCAGACTTAAACTAGTGTCAATCTTTTGATACTTATTGTTTCATAAAAACACGTTATTTGCTCTGACAGCATGAATTAATTATTAAATTAATTATTGTGACTTATATGTTTTGAATTTTTTAAAATATAATTCATTTTTGAATTCGGAATATCAAATATAGCTTAGGGTGATTTTTTGGGATTTTTCTGAAAAACTTCAATTTTTGATGAATAGTGAAACCACTAAGTGGTACTTATAAAAACTGACTTTTCCATTTAAATGAAATTTTTCCATATGTGTGTTTTGAATTTTAAATATTCTACATACATGGTTGTCATTACGAAGTTAAATTTGGTTCAATGGGATAAAAATAATTTTATGGTGAATAGTAACTTATTAAGTTTTTAATCGCGATTAGAGGTAATTAGTGTAGTTTAAGGTAAGAATAATGTTTTAATAAAATGAAATGACCTAGACACATTTCCTACCCTCATTGGATGTTTCATGGCCGACCAAGACAATCCATGGGTCAACTTGGGGACCCCATGGATCCACTTTGTTTGGAAAAAGACATAATTACCTTTTTCTTTAATGTTAAAGTAAAAATGACA
Organism: Viscum album; assembly: GCA_963277665.1. Lineage (NCBI taxonomy): Eukaryota > Viridiplantae > Streptophyta > Magnoliopsida > Santalales > Viscaceae > Viscum > Viscum album. The sequence goes on from OY728150.1 coordinate 1,921,780,870, forward strand.
CAAACATGAGATGTTTTACTAAAACAATTTTTACATGGGGTTATACAAGTCATATGTTTGAATATAAATTGTAATTGGAAAGATAAAATTATTTCCTACATCATAGTATTTTTTTAAATTTTTAGACATTAAAAAAATTAAATTATTTATGACATCATGATGATGCAGTGATGACCTCATTATTTAACGATTTAAATAAAATGGAAAGAGAATATAATATCTAAGACCTAAACATGTCCAAAACATATTTTATGAGTTTATTTCGAACCCTTATTACCTTATCCTCGAATTATATCAATGTGGGACCTCTTAAATCCGAATATCATTTTAAAATAAAGGGATTTTTCTTTACTTTCCAAGAGTGCCCATACTCTCCTCTTATAAAAGGCCCCCACCTCTACCTCCTTACCCACACTCCCAAAGCCTTTGGATCGGACCACCCATGCCCATATTTTCTATCCACTTCCCTCTCTTACTTCTTGAAGTCTCACTTTGTGCAGAAGTCATCCCAAGGAAGCCTTTGAGTTCAAACCAAAGGGAGTTACCCGATTTTAAGGTAATGTCTTCACTTGAGTCTTTTTGTTTTATTTTGCCTCTCCAACCCCATAAACTCTTTTTATTCATTTCTTTAGTAACAACTCCAGTATATTCAATATACTCGGATGTTGTTATAAGAAGGATTTGAGCTACACTAACACACACCTACATGTAATGGTTAAAGAACATACTGTTTCCGTGAATGGCGAATTTCTGCCTCACGAAACGATGATTGTTCAACACTTATATAACACTTTCAAAGGTGGCCATTAAGATGTCACTATATTTATATATGATATATAATATGTTTATGTTTTACTTAATCTTCTGTATTTTCCATTTATGGCATACCTTTATGGTTTCCATTATGGGTAAACGCAATAATTTCATTTTAGGAAGTGCAGACTACCTCCCCCTCAAAGTGATGTGATTCGTTAATGCCATATGTGGGACGTATAAAGGATGGATTTAAAGTTATTATATATGATGTTATACTGGAATTATAATATACCTCTATATCATTATTATTTCGTTCCATTAAAGAATGAGATATAAATGAAAGTAGCGTTCATGCGTACGTATGGCTTACCGTCTCCATGAAAGGTGCATTTCATTTCTTACCTCTAAATGATTATGTAATATTATAAATACATGTATATGCTGGATATATATGACATATATGATATCCAAATAATGAATATCATTCCGGATATAATGAACCATTGACCACACGAACAACATGTAATTGTATGAACTTCACTTTCGACTTAAGAATCAAATGTCGACAAAACAGACATTATTAACTTAAATTATTACATAATGTTTATAAAATGGAAATAAGTGATATAAAAGGAATAATGTGCTTGAAAAATGTTCTTAAGCAAATATAAATTAACTCAAGTTTATTATTCTGGACGTTAAAGAACGATCGAGACAAGTCGAACCCGAGGTAAGGGATCCTACTCCTCTCTTTCTTTTTAAGTACACTCATTTATGTCATTCCTTTTAAAGCTCTTCTTTATTGTTATTGGGATGTTCTTTAATATTAATCTTACTGTAATTTTTATGTTCATATGATGAGATACCCTATTCTCTCTCATCAATCCATTTTTTGATGTTTTCAGTGGCGCCGTTAGGCTGCCGAATTTTCGTAAGAGATCTAACCTCTCTCTTTCTCTTTAAGTACTCTCCTTTATGTCACTTCTTTTAAGCTCCTATTTGTTATGATAGGGGATGTTTTTTTATATTCCTCTTTCTGTACATTTTATTGTAATGTGATGAGATACCCTATTTGATCTCATCAATCCATTTTTTGGAAGTTTTAAGTGGCGTCGTTAGGCTGCCGAGTTTTCATAATGGATTTTTCATCTCACTTTTATTCCCGTGAGATTTATGCTACATTTGCCACAATTTCCTTTGAGTGGTGTATGTACTGACCATTATTTTACTCATTCTGTAATATTCTTTCATTTATGAGTATTTACATCAATGTTTTATTTTCCTTCTTTCACGGTTTGTATGTTTCGAAAGATACCCATGTCGGTAAGGGAACCTTTCACCCTCCTCTTTTTAAAAGACTTATTTTGTTATGTCTTTTAATTCACATAATATTATGTTGGGATTTGTTATTCTATATCCATATTGATGTAAATTTTATGTCCAAGTGATGAGATACCCTTTTTATCTCTCATCAACTCTTTTTCTGAAGTGACACTGTTAGGTTGTCTAATTATTGCAAGGGAACATCTTAACCCAATTTCGATTCTTTGGGATAAACTTGTACACCTTGAATATGTCATTCTATGATTATGTGTGAATGTCCACTGATTGTTTTACACTTAATACCCACTTATATTTCTTGTATTCATTTGTCACACATAATTATGTAACTGATTTATCCTTAATCCAAGGATACCGTCTTTGTAAGGGACTTCGTCTCAATCTCCTTTCATTGCGGCATATTTCGTTTTATACACAACTTTCTTTTATATGGTGTATAAACCCCTTTTACCTTTACTTTTATACAAAAGGAATCTTTTTCTATGAAGCATTTTACAAAACAACAAAAAGGAATGTTTCTTTTAACGTGCGCGGTGACAATGACCTTTTCCGCCACCGCGAGTATTATTTGGTCTTTGGCTTCCTGAACAAGCCGAAATGAAATAAATACGATATACTCTTTTATGTATTTTGGTATTGAAAATTGTTTTTATAATGGATTTTTTATGTCAATATATTTAAGTGATATATTGTGATCAAAGTGTGGAAATGTTTTCTTTCCATTATATTTGTTTTATGTCTTATGATTTTATAATGGTTCTTGGACATTTAACGGGTGGTTATGTGAAAAACCATATGACGGGTGGTGCCGTGAATACTAGGATGGGTGGTTACGTTATAACCTCCAATGCATTGGGTATGGAAGTCGGTCGTATGGCTATTCCATTAAGTATGTATGGAAGTTGTCCGAATGGCTATTCCATTAAGTGATATGTGTGGAAGTCGACCTTATGGTTATTCCACTTAAGTATGTTTATGTCCCAAGTAACCTTTATATGTTATGTGATCTTTATATGGGTTTTATGGTAATATTTTGGTTATAGAAAGGTAAGTAATGAAATTTTATTCAGTGAAGGGTTTTTACTACTTCGAAAAGGTGAAAAGTATTACTTTGATAAAGTATACATGGTTTACTTGTTGTTTTGAAAAAACTAACAGTTTTCATTCTTTGTGTATCCCTTACTACGTTTTTTATGCTCATCCAAAGTTTTTGAAATGTTTTTCATAGGACTTAGCATGGAATAGTGTCAACTATGGGTTCAAGGGAAAGTCATGCTACCTAAAACATGTAAGTAGACATGTTTCTTTTTAAGAGTTTTTATTTTATAGAAATTTAGTAGAAGTGACTACTTTGTAGTCTTTTGAGATGTAATAGTTATGTCCTAATTCTCTAAAACTCTAAACCTGAAAAGATCCTCAATGTGAATTACTCATTTAATTCAATATTAAGTAAGGTTTAAGGATAGGGCCTTATAACTTGTACTTGTGTCAAATCCTCATCATTGATGGGAATGACCTCAGGATCCTGATCTTTAATCGTAGATGAAATAATTCATTAAGGCGTCTTAAAAGTAAACAAGTTATTCCATTTTCAATGAGCATATCTAGAGAGCTGACTTAATAAGTACATGGAAACCACAACCCATTATTATACGATGCATGTTCCAATTTTTACCTTGTAATTAGCATTATAATGTAGTTTTCTAATAGTAGGTGATCAGAGCCCTAGTGTATATATCCATCATATGTTTAACACTTAACACTATATCCTAAAAGACAAACTAAAAACACAAAACATTGTATCCTCTATATTTCATTTATATAGAACATTTTTATCTATACTTCTTCATAATATAATTATAGTATGTGAATAATTTTTTTACTTGTGATTTGTTTACTAAATTATATTGGTATATTCTCCACATATAAATAATAACACTGTCGATACAAGTGACTATCCTATGTTGTATGGATATTTATGCATAATATCACACAACAATGTCAATTGGGGTATCAATCCATGGATATCTTTTTAAAGGATATTACTTTAACATAAATCATTGACCACTTGATTTTTTTCCATTCAACCATATCTATCATCTTGGATATTGTTTAGAGATATTAATGTTCAACATGGAGTATCCTATGAAGCTACATCATAAAAAACACTCATATATTATTTTCTCACTGAAACTTACATGAAATGATGTAACCATAGTGTAATCATATAAACAAGTATAATCTATTTGAAACCTACTCTAAAACAATGATTACATTAAAAAAACATAGAATGATTCTTTTACTTATTTTCACCTTATATAAAATACCATGAACTACTATTTATTCGTCATTCCAAAGAACCAAGAAATAATAATTCTATCCTTAAAAAACCATCAAAATTCCTATTTATATGATATAATGAGTACAAATGTTTCCTTATCTACAAAATATACGAACCAAAATCGCATGACCATGATTTAATATTCCATCCCTATGGGGAAAAAGAATGTTTCTGCTGACATAAATCAATACCATACCAATTTTTTCATCTCTAATCATCATTCTATTTTAATATATAATTTCATTAGTTTAATAATTTCAATTTTGTCATATTAAGAAACCATTATCTATAAATAAATGACCCTATGTCATGGTGATGACAGAACCATGTATATTTTGTTACTATATCATCGTCAAAATAACTATGAACAATAAACACCGACATAAAACATCTATAAAATCCTTTGAATCATCCAAATTTCCATTACTTCTTTTGAATCAATAGAACTAATTTTATTTTGGATGTGATTGATGTACTAAAAAAGAAACCACACCATATCACAGTTAATATACCCTTCCCTTCAACATTAACAAATAATAATCGTTTATAAAACAACTATCTCATGGGGTACTAATAATTAATATCCTTCTTTTTTAAATAGTGAGTCCATATGAAATAATAATAATAATAATAATATGTTTATATTATCTTTTTAAATGTTTAATATGGGTATATAGTATTTTATTTTTTCATTCTTGTTGTATTATTATATACTTGATATGAAGTTCCATGTAGGGATATAACCAATTAATAATAATATGGGAAAGATATCAATGTTATTAGATATTGTAAATAATGTTTTTTCATAGTGATTTGTTATATACACTAATTTTATTTCTTTTCATGAATATGTAAACCATTGAAATAATTATTAGTATGAATCAAATATCATATTTCAGGGTGTGCATGTTCAATCATTTATTCAATCATTAGGTGATTTTTTATTCTCTAGCATGTTATATTTATACATTTACTATTGAATGGAAGATAAATGAAGGTCAGGTTGATTCTTAACTTTTCTATATGTGTATTTTCAATACATTGATGAACAATATTATATTAGGTTCAGCCTATATAGTTGAACTATTTATTTATTCTCATGTTTTGGATCGTTTCATGTATATATTTTTTAATTATTGCTATGGGATACCACTATAAGTTTACAAAGAACTCACCATTATTGCCTTGAATAATGTTAAAATAATTTAAATTGAATCCCATTTAAGATGAAAAATATCAATCTCTTGGAGTTTGGATGGGAATAATGAATTCTTATTAATGATTTTTAAAAGAGAAAATAGACAAAATCGGTTTATAGATTTGATAAAATATATATTTTACCGTAAACTATATACATTTATGGTGATATGGATATATGAAATATTGACATAGTCTTAATAAAATATGGAGAAAAAAAGTTAACAAGAGGTTTTATTTTCCATAATGATATATGATAATTTAAATACAATGTTATCTATGTTTCACATTGTCTTCAGTGACGTAGTGTTCTTACAGAATATAGTCTCTAAGGGTGGCATATCAGTGGACATTGGGATATTGATACTTTTGGGGTCTCATAATATTCCCAATAACATTATTTTTTATTATATTCTTTTACTCATTTACAACATCTTTTGATGATATTTATACTAGTTGGTAGAACTTATGATTACACTAACCAAAAAGGTAAAAAATACTTCAAAGGGGTTAAATGTGTCATATATATTTTTGTAATATAAAAATTTTTCTTGAAATTTAAAATAGATTTATTATTTCCCTGTTAATAATGTTATAAGTGATATATTGTGATTCTTGAATAATGTTTCTGGACTTTTTACTTAAATTTGATCATGCGGTGGAATATTTGTCTCAATAGTCGAGCTTCCATAAGAAGAACTATCTAACATGTGATCCTGAGATGAAAAATGTTGGGCTTGAATCAAATTATTGATTTCATATTATTATTGGAATTAAATTTATCTTTAATATTGAAAATTATAAGAATATTTTCTAAATATGCAATATAAATCTTCAAAAAAAACATTTATGTTGATAATATGTAATACTTCAACATTTTTATATTTTATAAATTATATAGGGGTTACATTATCAAGGTTTTCATAAATGGATGTCACATAATTATGTGGTATGAATTTCAAAGGATAAATTGAAATTAATATTACTCTTATATCAAATAAATAATTATGTAAGTTTTATGGTATGTGAGGTAGTTTTGGTACGCCTTTGTATCACTTCCTCAAATATGGATCAAGTGAAGGATATTTAGATGTTAAACCATAACCATATCAATTTTTATGATATCCTAAACATTTTATATCTATGTATATTTTTATTCATGGATTTTTATTCAAATATAAAAATTATTAAAAGATTAGTGGTTTATATTAAGGTTTTTAAGAAATTTATAGAACTCTTTTACTCATAGAAATGTGTTGTTATCCTTACCTAGTCAAGATATATCATGGAATCAGATTATTATTCTATTGTTCAAGAATAAGGTGGCATGTAACTAGATTCTCATCATAATGACTTGATTTTTATTGGTTAACGATGGCATTTATATGATTGTAAGAAATTTTGTGTATTTTTAATTCTTCTTCATACATTGTATGATGTCATAATGAATTTTTTTATAGGAATTAAAAGATTTAATAGGTAAAATGATATAATTTTGGTTATAATTGATATAATTAAAATGTTTGGCCAGTATTTTCAAATTAGGTTATTTTAATTAGTTAATGATTTTTAAGAAGTTTTATATTTTGTAAACAATTAGATTATAGAGCCTTATAACGATTATTTCATGTGATTAGTATATAATATTTACATTATTTTAAAAATAAATTAAAATATAATTGAGAAATCATATAAATATGACTATAACATATCACACATACACCATTAAACTATCATAGTTTACACATTATGTATTAAAGGATATATTAAATCGTGGTTTTTAGATTACGGTGGAAGATGGGTGGATCATATGGTAAAAATATTATTACATTTAATAAAAATTATAAATCATCAATTTAAATGTATTTTTATAGAAATATATGTAATAAAATAAATATCACCTCTGTATTCTATATAAGTCGGGGGTAAATCCCTATTTTAGGTTATTTATGTACCAGTAAACCATAGATAATTAGGTCGCAGCCTAAAGAATAACATGATCCTTAATTAAGTTAATAATTCACATTGGGAATCTTTTCAGGTTTAGAGTTTTAGATAAATAGTCCATAACTATTACATTACATATCAAAAATTTCAATGTACACACTTCAACTCCATATCCATTTTTTTATAATATATTAATTATTAAAATATAGGAATAATTATTTTCTTGATATAAATCTTCTTTAGTTCTTCCTTTTTATTACCCTGACTTATACCCTGTGAAAATCATTTAAAAACATGTGATGAGCATAAAAGGCAAATTAAGGGTTAAAAATTAATGAAATGAAACAATAGTTCATCAACTCATACAAAACATTAGCACTTTATCATACATCATAAAATCATAAGATTTATGAATAACACATAGAAATAATAAATCATAAAGTTATATTATGGAATCCATATCATACTTACATTATAGATTTCACAGATAAATAGGATGTTACACTTGGAATACCGATCATAGTATATTCCCTAAATCTCTTAGGATAATCATTAACATTTACCTCTGTCACGTTATCCAATTCATTAGAGAGCTATCTTGGGCTCACTTGACCTAGTTTTATTACTGGAAAAACCCGTACATGTAAACAATTCACAATAACCATAACATATTCATAATACATAAAACAAGAATAAAGTAAAGACATCATTTCAACATTATAATAAAAATATATCATATCAAGATATTGACATAATAAATGCTTTATAAAACCATATTCAAAATATTTTCAAACATTTAATAAAGAGATATTGTCATCAAAGTGTCCCATACCAGATTAACGCATTTGAAATAAAATTTAATTTCAAAAAAATAATTTTCAAATAAATAAATCCTTATTCCCTTTTTTAAAACATGGGCATTAATGAGAATGATTTAGATGAATAAATCTTTAAACATTTAAAATGATATTTTTGTTAAAGTGTTCTTAACCAAATGAGAGGCGCATAAATACAAATAATTGAGGAATAAAATTAATCAAAACCTATAATATCCTGAAAATAAATATATTAAAGTCAAAATATGTCAAAGGGTAGTATATAATTAATTTAAATGTTAATTTTTGTATAACAACAAATAAATCAAAATGGAATGTGAATTGGGACAATTCCCCTTGCAAAGATCATATCCTTAGATTAAGGAAAAATCAATCACATAAGTATGTGTGAAAAATAATAATACACCCAATATAAGTTGATATTAAGTGTATGTAATCATAGTTAATTTACACATATTCATAGAACGACATAATAAATAAGGATAAGATTAACCCAGAGAATTGAAAATGGGTTATGAAGTTCTCTTACAGAAATTCAACTTCCTAACAGTGTCACATTAAAACTCATAAAATGATTTTTTGAGAGAGAAAAGGAAATCTCATTAGATGAAAATAAAATTCACAAAAACAAAGATATATAATCATATCCCAATATAAGAAAATTCAATTTTAAATTACGTTACATAAAATATGTCTTTTATTAGAATATAAGAGTGAAAGGTTCCCTTACCGATTTGCTATCTTAGGAGACATAAACTGCAAGAAGGTAGGATAATATAATAAAGATGTAAATACCCCTAAATTAATGTATATTTCACAATTAATACAATAATGTTCTATACATACACCACACAAAAATAAATAGTTCAAAATATAGTATGAATCTCACGGGAACAAAAAGTGGGATGAAAACTTTTTACCACATGTACGACTGGACTCGTATGTTCCATATTCTTCCTAAATAATAAAAATATATTAATTTATAATTACATGATAACGTTTTATAATTTATTATTCCTCTTATATCACTTATTATGTTTCTGTAACAATTAGTAAATTATTGGAGTTCATATCAGACATTTTTTTGGTGTTCAGAACATTAGTGAAAAATGAAGTTGTTATAATTAAAATTTGCATTGTGGTCAAAAGTAAATTATATCCAAAAATATATTAAAGATTTAGATATCATATATATCATATATATCTGGTGTGTATTTATTAATAATATTCCATATCATTTGGAGTTTTGAAATGAAACACACCGTTCATGGATACAGTAAGTCATACGTATGCATGAACGCTACTTTCATTTATATTTTATATTAAATGGAATGAAAACATAATAATAAATAGTTATATTATAATTCCAGTATAATTACCATGTTATGATATTTAATTAACTTTATCCTTTATGTGTTACACGTATAACATTAACGATTAGTATCACATTGATGGAGCGGTAGTCTGCACTTTCTCAAATGAAATTATTGTATTTACCCATTATAGAAACCAAAAAAGAATGTTATAAATAAAAAATAAAAAAATTCAGAGACAATATAAATATATTATATATCACATTTAAAAGCATTTCAATCTTAATTGTCGTCATAATAGATGGTAGGAGATTATTGAACAATCATCATTTTGTGAGGCAGTAGTTCGCTGTCCACAGAAAGAGTATTCCCTTTACCCATTTGACGGATGTGTGTGTAATGGTAGTTTGAATACATCTCATATAAATGACCTAGTATATTTCAGATACTATTTTTGTTATAAAATAATGGAATAAATATATTTTAGGGGTTTGGAGAAGTAAAATAAATTATAGGAACCTAAGAGAAGATGTTACCTTTAAATGGGGTATATCCCTTTAGTTTGAACATAACTATTTACATGAATTTACTTATTCCAAGGTAAATGCTTGTAAGAGTAATCTAGGGATGTAGGGAGATTAATTGGGTAGAGTTTGGGTGAGACAGGGAGCTTTAGAAGGGTGAGTAATGGGTTAGAGGTGATGGCTTCTTATAAGGGGGGATGTGCACTTTAGAAAAGATTGAATGTATTTTTTATTATAAACTTATTTTTAGTTTCAAAAGGTCCAAAACTCATTAAAGGAGAAGATAATATGACTCTTGATTGAAATAAAATCATCCAATAAAAATCATATAGGTTTTTCATATTGTTTTAATTTTTATAATCTTATTTATTTAAATCATTAATTAATGAGGTGAACACTGTATCATTTTTGTATCATAAATAATTTTATTTAATTGATTTATAAAAATTATAAATAAAATACCATGATGTAGGAAATAATTTTTATCATTAAAATTAATATTTATAGTCAATGTAATAACTTATATAACCCCATATAAATATTGTTTTTCTATAAGATATATGTTTATTCCATTTATGACTTTACTTTAAATTAATTAATATTAAGTGTCGTTATCAATTCCATGTGGCTCCATGGAGTCCCAAAATCGACCCAAGGATGCCCATGGTTGGACATGTATCAGCAAATATTATTAGGATATGTGATAGGGTAATTTAATATTGTTATAATATTATTTTTTCACACTTATTTACCAGATTCTTCTTTTAACCATGGTAAATAAAATATTTACTAAAGTATATATTCAAAATCGGTAATGATAAAATTTATCTATTTAGATAATATGGACCTCCATATTTCAAAATGGAATCCTTTTTTACAAAATCAAAATAAAAAACTTTTATAAATTCATTTAAAATTAATTCCCATTGTCAAAATAATAAAGCTTGTTTTCTAGATATAATAACTATCAAAATATTGACACTTGTTTGTGGCCAATTTCGGTGTAAAGTTATTTCTAATGAAAAAATTGGATTAAATGGTTAAAATATAATATAATTACACTTTAAACCCATTTAAATAGATAATCCTCCCATATTAATATATTAGATTAAAATGTTGTTTTGAATTAAAAAGCAGTATTTTTACTATGCATTAAAAAATGTACATTGTAAGAAAAATACCAAAATAATTACACAATGTAAATTTTTATGTTTCGATTATATATAAATAAATTATTTTTTTTTCTCCATTAAAAGATATTAAATCAGCCATTTATAGAATATTAAAGTCTTTATCCTTAAAATTGGATTCAATCACATTTTCACCCTTTAATTTTTTTTAGATAAATGTGAAAACATTTAACAGACATATATAATCATATTGTAGTTAGTTCAATTCATTCACACCAATAAAATGTCTAAGATATAAATACAATTTAATTTAAAAATATCATTATAGTATTTTTCGGAATAACTCAATGGTGTGTGCAACATAAGTTTTCAATGTAACCTGTTGTTGTGTATCAGTTACACCATCAAACAAAACATACCATTTAAAGTAAAATTAATATTTAATTCATAAATATTAATAAATATAAAAAAATTTATATTCTTTATTTACATGGGATGTTACATACTTCCCCCCTTTTGTAAATTGCATCCTCACAATTTTAAAATAGAGATTGGAAACATCATCGAAAGTCCCACATTGGAAAAAGATAAAATAAAACTATAACATTAAAAGAAATAAAGAGGAGTAAACAAGTCACACGAGATAACACATAATAGGATTCCATGAAAACATGTATATGGAAGAGAAACTAAGGGAAAATTTCTGATGGAGGGTGATAGAATACATGAGTAAGAAAAAGTTAAGCACCAGAAAATCACAAGCATGTGATAGGTTAAAAGGTATTTGATTTTCTAGTAAGAAAAGTAAACAGACAACATTTTTTTAAGATCCTTTTCATAAAGATGGAGAATTTATTAACGATATTGACTAAAGACATAATGATATTTATTTTCTTTTCAAGTAGAGTTTCAAACTTTATTATGATTCTACAAAAAACTCATCTTTTCTTCCAATGATGAGTATTTAAGATGACATGTTCACATCTGAGGTGCTAAAATCAACTTATAGAGAATCACATAATCAAAAAAATTTAATCTATATATTATCCCTATATTTAGACATTAAGTACAACTAAAATGTTTTTTAAAAGATAATATAATTTTAATAGTTTATAATCCCTTAAAAATATTTATTCCAAACATACAAAATTCTACAAACAATACCCAAAGATCAAAAAATTCCATTCAATAAACTGTTCTCCGTAAAATTAATCAAAGTAAACCAAACTAATATTTAAACCCAGTACTGAAAAGGATTTAATCACATAGTCTTCCACAAAAAATGCTAAATTTTATCTCCAAATAACATTTAATACTTATAAACTCTCATACTGTAGAGTAATTAACATAATCACATATTCTCTATTATAGGATAATCATTTACATAAATAAACCAAATATCCATTAGACATATATTCTTTTAAAATAAAATTTTAACCATTATTCCACAAATGAAAAAAAAATTATTCTATTTTCCTTATTAATATAGAGCTTCCTCGAAATAGAGAAGGACTTCCAAAATAACCTTAACAACGTAATCAACAAATAATTTTCCTATACTAAGGATATCCATTTGAAAAAACATAAGTTCCCAAAATTAAAATATTCCAGATCCATTAAATCATTTAACTAAAGGAATAACTCACACAAACAAGGGACTTCATGTGGGCTAGTGGTAAGCGATGTGATCTTGTCTCCCTTCGATTGTGGGTTCGATTCCCATGGCATTTCCAGACACGATGGGTTGTCACCCATCTTACGGGTTGTCATTTTTATAAAAATCCAAAAACAAATCCAAATATATTTTATCCTTAGAGTTTTTCTTATACCTATCATTTTCATCCCAACTCATTAAGCCCTATAAATCATAATTATGACTTATATATATTGTAATTTGTTTATTTCACCTCCATATGATTACATAAAACTATTCCCTATAGAAATAACGTCATACATTGATCATGGTGTCCACATGGTTTCATCATCATCTTGTTTTAGTAGGTAGATGGTCCATACATTGGAACAATGATTTATAGATCCTTCAAAATTGTTTTCTTCCTTCATCCAAGTACACCTTGTACAACTTGGGTCATATGGGTGATCACATAAAAATGGTTTTGGAAAATAATCATGTATAACATATAATTTCAAAACATGTGAAAAAATATTATTTTTATAAAATAGTCGAACTAAGTTTTAGTTTAAACATTAAATAAATGGTACATTTAAATTTCTAAAATTATGGACAGAAAGTCTATAATAAAAAGAAAATATAAATAGGTTTCACAAGGGTATCCTTCTTCAGAACTTTTTTCAAAATCATAAAATGCTTCAATATCTTGTGATAATGTAAAATATTTTAAAATACCTTGATAATTTTGAACACCCATGAAAATTTGTGAATATTGAGAAAAATGGATTTCATTAAATAAAACCCATGATCAATGATGGTATCAAGGTATAGGGAAGGTGTTTGGTATCTCAAACAATTGCATTCATATGATTTTTTATGTTTGAAAATGTTTTATAATCGTTTGGACTTGAAATTACAATAATTATGAAATCAAGTCATCCGGAAGGGATAGGAATGTTATTTTAGATCCTCCTCCTTCTTTTTATAATAAACATACCATGATCCAAAAATGTAACAACAAAAGGAATTAACATAATGAACATACATAAAGACTAACCATATGTCTAACAAAAACACATAATCACTAAAGTTGTCTAAAATGACATCTGATTCCAACTATAAGGCCCTAACCATAAAAATTACATAATCTTGAATGATGTTAATAATAGAAATTGATGATCTTTTCATGTTTAGAGTTTTAGAGAATTAGGCCATAATAATTAAATTACATATCAAAATATACAAAGTATACACTTTTACTCAATATCCATTTTTTCATAAAATAATAAATTTTAAAAGAAAACAATAAATCATTTCATGATATAAATCTTCTTGAGTTATTCAATTCTATTACCCTACCTTATAGCTTGTTAAAAACATTACAAAAACATGGGATGTTCTTAAAAAATCTCAGTAACAATTATTAAATAAAGAAATAATACATTAGTTCCTCAATATATACCACACATAAGCTATTTAACATGCCTCATGAAATCATAAGATTTATGAATAACACATTGAAATCATAAATCATAAAGGTAACATATGAAATCTATATCATAATTACATTGTATTGTTCACAGCTACATAGGGTGTTAAATTTGGAATACCCATCATAAAGTACTCCCTAAATCTCTTATGAGAAACAGTATTGATTACCTCTATCAAATTACCCAATGCATTGGAGAGTTATCTCTAGCTCACATGTCCAATGTTTATTATGGAACCACTCATATACGTAAACAATGAACAATATAAATAACATATCCATACATCATAAAACTAGATTAAATCAAAGAAAACATTTCACATTATAATCACAATATATCATTTCTAGATATTGACATAATACATGATTTATCAAACCATTTTCATAACCATTTAAAAAATTTAATAAAAATATTTTTGAATCAAAGTATCTCATACCACATTATAGAATTTTAAAGATATTATAATTTAAAAACATTCATGTACTTATAAATAAATCCTTAAAACCATTTTTAAATCATTGACATTAATGAAAAGGATTTTGAAGATTAAGTCGTTAAAATATTTAAGATGATATTTTAGTTATAGAGTTCCTAAACATATGAGAGACACTTGAATACAAATAATTGAGAAATAATATTAATAAAAGATTATAAAATAATTAGAATAAGGATATTCATGATATAATATGTCAAAGGGTAGTATATACACCATTTAAATGTGAGTTTGTGTATAAGAATAATTTAATATCAATGGAATGTATATTGATACAAAGTCCCTTGAAAAGATCATATCCTTAGATTAAGGACAAATCAATGACATAATTAAATGTGACAAATAATAATACACCAAATATAAGTGGATATTATGTTTAAAACATTCATAGGTCATTCACACATATTATTAGCACAACATAATCAAGAAGCATAAGTTTGTCCCAAAGAATTGTAATTGGGTTAAGAAGTTCTCTTACAGAAATTTGACATCCTAATTGTGTCACATTAAAATTATGAAAATGAGTTGATGAGGATGAAAATTACCTCTCATCACATGGACATAAAAATTAACATAATAAATATATATAAGAACATATCCCAAAATATGAAAATAGAATTTAAAAAGTCATTACATAAATTATGTCTTTGATTAGAAGAGAAGAGTGAAAGGTTCCATTACGTATTTGGAAACATACAAAACATACACCACATAAAGGAAATATCATAAAATTAATACATAAATACCCATATAATAATTTATATTAACTAATTTATACAATCATGGGTAGTAGATATACCACACAATGGCAAATCGTGGCAAATATATACTAAATTTCACAGGATTAAAAATTGAGTTGAAAACCCCATACCTCGTGTCTAATATGACTCGTATGTTCTGTGTTCTTCCTAAATAATAAAAATAAATTAATTTATACATCCTTATGAACATTTTATATGTTTATTGTTTCTTTTATATCTCTTATTACGTTTATATAACAATTATTAAATTATTTGAGTTCATATCAGACATTTTGTCGATGTTCGGAAATTTAGTAAAAAATGAACTTGTTATAATTATAAATTGTCTGTGTGGTAAAAATTACATATCTATAGAATTATATTCATGATTTAGATATAATATATATCATATATATCTAGTATATATGCAATTATAATATTCCATATCATTTGGAGTTATGAAATGATACAAATCATTCATAGAGACAGTTAGTCGTACGTACGCATGAACTCTACATTCATTTCTATTATATATTTAAGGTAATAAAAACATAAAAATAAATAGGAATATTATTATTATAGTATAATAAATATGTTATGTAATTTAATTAACTATTTCCTTTATACATTCCACATTTTTTATGAACGAGTCATATCACTTGGAGGGGGCGGTAGTATGCACTACCTCAAATGAAATTATCGTATTTACCCATTATGGAAACCAAAAAGGTATGATAAAAATAAAAAATACAGAAGTATAGAGACAATATAAATATAATATATGTCACATTAAAATATAGTTCCATCTTAATTCCCATCCTAAGAAGTGGTTGTAGAAGATTGAACAATCATCATTTCGTGAGGCAGTACTTCGTCGTCCACCAAAACAGTATCTTATTTACCAATTAGATGGTGGTGTGTTTAAGTGTAGGTTGAATCCATCTCATATCAACCTGCTTGTATATTTAGGATACAGGGGTTGCTATAAAAGAAATTAATAAAGAGTTTTTAGGGGTTGTATAAGAAAAATAAAAGAAAATAACTTATGAGAAGACGTTACTTTTAAATTTCGTATCTCACTTTGGTTTGAATCAAAAGGTTAACATGAATTTCCTTCTACATAAGGGAAGGATTCAAAGATGAATATAGATATATATGTATATTAATTGGTCTATGTTTGGAAGATCATTGGGGATAGAGAGATGTGAATAATGGGTTAGTTGTGTGGGTATTATATAAGGAGAGGAGGTTCTCTTTAATAAAGTTTGAATGTATTATTTTATTATAAACGTATTTTCCATTTCAAAAGGTCCAAAACATATTAATGTTGAATAAAAGATGAATCATGTTATAAATAAAATCATCCAATAATAATGTTAGAGGTTTTATATATTGTTTTGATTTTTATAATCATATTTATTTAAATCATTCATTAATGAGGTGAACACTCCATCATTATGGTGTCATAAATAATTTTATTTATTTGATATATAAACATTTTAAATAAAATACCACGATTTATTAAATTGTTTTAGCTTTCAAATGAATCATTATAATCTAATTGATAACTTATATAAGCACTTATAATTTTTTTTACTATTATATATATGTTTATGTTGTTTTTTCTTTCACTTTAAATTAATTAATATAAAGTGACATTATCATTCCCATGTGGCTCAATGGGGTCCCAAAATAGACCAAAGGATTATCAAGGTCGGAAAATTATAATGAAATAGGATTTGGACACATGTTAGGGTATTTTAATATTATTATAATATTATTTATTAACCCTTATTTACCATATTTACCTTTTAACCACGGTAAATAAAATATTTACTAATGTAAATATTCATAATGCTTAAAAAATTGATACCTATTTACATAATTTGGACCTCCAGACTCCATATATGGAATTAATTGTTCCAAATTAAAAAAAATATATGTTTCAAAAATTAATTTAAAATTATTTCCTTTTGTCAAGACACAAAGGCTGTTTTTTATAAATAATGGCTATCAAAATATTGAGACTTGTCTATATGCTATTTTAAAGTGAAATTACATACAATGACAAAAATTGGATTAAATGAAAAAATATAATTTAATTAAACATTAAAACTATTTAAAAATATAATCTATCCAAATAAATAAATTATATTAATAGGCAGTGCTGAATTAAAATGTAGTATTTTTCTATCTTAATTAAAAAATGATATTTTTTCATCAAAATAAAAAAAAATGTACCCTAAGTAAATTTTGATTTTCTAATTATAGATAAGAATTTTATTTTGTGAAATAGAACATATAAAAGTGGAAAAAAATAAATTTATAAAGGGTTCCCCATTAAAAGGTTGTAAATCGACCTTTTACAGAATATTAGAGTATTTATGAAAAATTGGATTCATTCACATTTTAAACCTCTAAATTTTTATTGATAAATATAAAAAAATTAACAAAAATATATAATAATTTTTTATTTAGTTCTATTCATTCCAAAAAATAAAATGACTAGGCGTTAACTACCATTTAAATCAATAATATTATTATATTATTTTTTAGTATAACTCAATTTTGTGTGCAATGTATGTCATCAAAGAAACCAGTTGTTGAGAATCAGGTACATCATTGAAAATATAATACCCTTTAAAGTAAAATTAATATTTTTTTCACAAATATTAATAAATATGAAAAATCGAATATTCTTTATTTACATGGGATGTTACACTGATTAAATCAAATTTATTTTGGAGAATGTAGATATGTTTTAGAGTATACAGTGACTATATTTATATCTACACAATTGAATTCAATATTATAGAAGTGTTAACCGGTTATTTCAATGGTTGTTTACAAAGATGGGTAAATATGGATTAGAAAATGCAGTGATGCTGAAATCCTGAATTTTGGATCTTTTTGAGATTCCAAAGATAATTACTAGTATTCTATACCATCTTAATCTCCCAATATATTATAATTGAATATATAATTTATTTCACATGTCTCAATATAAGAATTGTTATTTAGACCCCTCACACATTTTTAGGTGTGATGTGGTGGATTTATATATAAATAATACATCTGTTAAGAAATTATTCATTATTTTAGATTTTAGTGGGAAAGAAATATATAGAATAATGTTATATCTAGTCCAACACGTGGACATGTATAGATCATTCTATAATAATACTTGGGAGTAAGAGGCTGATATGTTGATGAAATTTCAAATTAATTTTTAAAGATGAACTCTATGATGCTTCTAGCAATTTATATCCTATATAATAGAGTGTTTTTAATGACATTAGGTTATTTTTATGGAAATTCATGTTATTATTATTTCATGTTTGACCATTTTTATTTTTAATATGAGTAAAATACAGAATAATTATAGAGGTATAAATTTAAATGAAGATAAAAATTTGGTTTTATGGAAACTGTATAGGTCCCCTAAAATCGTGGATCAAAGGAACAAAAATTCTAATGGCGTAATATCAGTTATTAACTAGTTATTTTCTTCTATAGAATTTCTAATTATAATACATTAAAATTTCAATGGTCCATAAAAACAATTATAAAGGACGATTGGATTACAGTTTAATCCATAAAAGTTATTTTAAAAATAAGGTTATTTTTTATATTTTTCAATATTCTATGAAAATTGTTCTTTATCTGATGGTTGGGTAGTAGTTTATCATGTAATATTCATCCACTCTTTCAATCCAAAATTTAATTTATGTGGGTATTAAATTATTTTATTTTAATATATTTTTAATATAATAGTGGAAATGGTCATTTTATATTGTTAATAACATAATACCACCATGATTAATGTTGTTTTTATAATTTTTTTCAATAACATATAGTAATTATTTGATTATTATCTTTTCATATGACATTTTTTAGTATTTATATTTTATTATATTATTACTATATTTTGGGAGAATCATTCAATACGTTCTAGGTAGTTGACCACTATCATAATTAATAGTATAATGTGTAATTATTACTATATGTGGGAGAGAGGACTGTGAATTTGTAAGGGTTTGAAATTGGATGTCATGGTGTCCAAAAATTAAAAAATAAATTATTTTATATTTATTGGATTTTTTTTGAGACTACCATTCCAAATACCCATAAAATGGGAAATCAGTGATTATATTATGTTCTCCCTAAATACCTTTAATTGAACATTATTTATCTTATTGAGTGGAATAACGAATCCATTATATTAAAAATTCATAAAAGGATATAACAAAATATAAGAAATAACCCATATATAAAGAATTCAATTATTCAACCAAGTAGGATAAATTCTATGGAGAAAATGTAAAATTGTATTTTGTTGTGACAAAAAATCATGAACACAGTGTTCATGATTTAAATTATTTTATTTTGTTTCACTACTATGATTATGTGTTGCATTTTCTTCCTCCCTTTTGACTCAGTACATTGGGATATGAATCAAAAGTTGAATTATAACATAGACCATTAAAATGAGAATAATAAACACATAAAAAATACTAAACCATTAATGATGTTTAAATTATGATATAATCTGTTATGAACAATATGTTGATCTGCCTTAAATTATTATGACATTAAAAAAGTATTATAATGAAAGACAACTATAGGGAGATAAAAAAAATTTATTTCACTTTTGTAGTTTAAAGGTAAATTTTATCTAATTATATTTGAATTTTTTTTTTCTGATGGTCTGAATATGGAATTTTTAGTGTTCAATTTGTCGTGTAATTGGGATTTTATTTAGATATATTATTTTAATTAGACATTAGAGAAGGGATTAAATCATCAAGAGATTTTTTTATGATATATGTATAAATTAAGTAGTTATATAACCATGTTGTAACCCAAATTGTTTTAAAATATGAGGTAGTGGGTGAGGCTTATTGTGTTTTGTGGTCAAGTAACCATTTTGGATGAAAATGAATTATAAGAAATTTAAAAAAAAGTTATATACATATAGATTAAATGATAAAAACTGTTGGAACTAATATAAATATGTGTATGTTGATAGGGGTAAATCATTGTGTTTTTAAATTATTGATTTTTTATTTGATATAATCCCACAATTTGTTGGATCCTTTTCCACCATTAAAATGATCTATGTCCAATATTCTGAGTAATATAATGGAATTCATACCAAATATTTAAAAACATATGTATAATTATAATAAATCCATAATAGAAATAATTATAAATAGTTTATGACAATGGAATATGACTAAGGAGATGACATTTAGGATGTGTTGATGTGAAAAAATACATCACTACACTAGATTGGTGGATAAATCTTTAGGTTATGGACATTCTTATGCTAATGTGTACTTCCTTTATGTATAATTGTAGGGATTACCAATCAATCTAAATTTCAACCCTTCTAATGATCTTCCAATAAAATCATTGGGGAAGGTTTTAATTTTTTATAGTTGTTTGGGTCTCTTCGATATTTTATATAAAGGAAGATCAATTATAAATCAATATATGGAACTAATTTTCCTAACATCCTAAATCCAATATTCAATTGACTTTACGAAAGAAAAAATTATATCATTCCAAATGTATAGATACTATATGAAAATGAAATTCCAGAAACAGGTGTTAATAATTTTTCTTTTAATTAATTACAACAATAGTAACAACCTTAAAATAAAGATAAAATTGTAATGATGTTATCTCATATTTAGTCATTATTCATTAATTCAAATAGATATATATTAAAATTAAACCCATTTAATCTTATAGAATTTATCCCTCAAAAAAGAATATGATTATTGTAAATCCCATTTCAATCTTTTTTTCTTCATTTCTTTGAACCAGTTATGTTAGCTTGTTCTTTTCTCCCCTTTTGATAACAATTATAAAAAGTTTTTATATAATATTAAAACATCCAACCCATAAATCAATGGGTTTTCAATATTTAATTCATCTCATTGTGTAATAATATTTCATTCATCAAATGTCATTAAATTTCATTAAATATTTTCAATTAAACCATATTATTCTATCAAATTTCCCCACATATAATTCTAATTTTAAATTCAATATCAACTTATATGATATTCTAAAAGACGCTCACTCCCATTCATGATTAAATTATTTAAAGAATGAATTTCTCCTATTTTTCATTATTATAGTGCGATCTCCTTCACTTCCATATAATACCCAATTAAAAACCTAATCTACATGATCCATAAAATATCTCATTGAAGACACTAATGGAATCATAGTTTGATATTCTCTATATCCTTGAACTAGCTCCTTCATTTTGGGATGATCCTGATGTCACAACATGGACTCATATTTCAAAATCCTCTTGGATTTAAACCCATTTTATAAAAAATATCCACCGATGATAAAAAAATATTATTTCAATACAATGTCTTTTTTTAGCTCTTGACCAGTTATGATGTGGTTCACGCACCGTAGTGGAATTCCATAAATCCATTATACACTAGGGTTTAACCTATTTTAGACATACTCTCCCTTTGAAATGAGTTCATCCCAATCTATATATTTCATCATTCATTTTTTTTCTTTCATATCATCCACTATAGAGTGTTGGTACATGTTGTAGAATGATACTCCAAAAACTACACTCACAAAACATGTGCAATTAATTTTCGTAATATCAATTATAGTGTGGTCAATCTTTTCAAAACTATATTATTCAAGTATTCCAAGATTCTCTTATGTATTTTTATAATTAATATTTTATAGATCATTTGTACATTTCCCATTATTATTATAGGAGGCCTATTATGATGTGTTATATAATTCCATGTTTCAATCATCCATCATAATCCTGATTTATTCTTACTTTGACATTATTTAACATCGCACAGATTATATTGAAGTATGTTTTTTTATTCTGGAATGGTTCGGTATTCGATGAGAAAACATCAAAATTGGTTTTCCAAATTAACTCGTATTTAGATAATCACCATAGTTTTCCACTTTATATATGTTATACTCTATCCATCACCAATAAATGAAAAATATTCATTCATGATTAAGGATATGATATATTTGTGTTATAACCATTATATATAAAATTATTACTGTCTCAAAATTTACAATTTCCTCACCAGATCTATATTTATCATTCATAGAAGTCATGCACATTTTAAAAAATTCCTCAAAATCTTCACCAATTATGGTTTACATTTATGATAACTTACTAAAAAATCCACCATATCACTACATGGTTATATTTTATTTTTAACTTCATTCACACTTAATGATATCAATAATCTACATTAATTTATATCAACCATAACAGTAATTGAAAAAATAAAACTCATATCCAATGGTTGTATCATTATCCCCTTTAGATATTTTTTCATTCATACTATAAATTCAATAGAATCTCAAAACACCTGTTATTACAAAGATATATCTATATTTTTGGATCATTTTATTCCCCCACATTGAAAATTAATTTCAACAATCAGTTTATTCCGTATTTCTAAATTTCATTTTTCTTCACCATTATCAAAAAACACTATTGATATAATTTAAAAAAAATTATGACCCACACATCTATATAATTAGTGCTCTATATTTTTTAATGATCACTTATAAAATCATATAGGGGTTATCCGTATAAATAAAAAAATTAAATCCATATATGGAGAGATAATACGCCCCATGTTCATGAAACTTCCTAACAATTCATATAAAACCAAATACTTAAATCCAATACACTTTGATTTTCCAAAATCCTAGAAACTATACATGAAATCACTATAATCTTATAACCTCTTCTGAAATAAATTCAATGCTATTTTTTAGAACATTTATATTTAGTTACCAATTATTAATTCCTCGTGTTTGATGGTCCTTCTAGATCTCATTTTCATTAGTGGAACTTCATATCATCTGCACTGTGTTCATATTTTCTCTATCCACTTGTTGAACAACATTTATATATTTTATTGATGCCAATTATATGAAATCATATATATATATACATATTCTTCAATATCTTTATAATATACCAATATTATCACAATGACATTAGTGAGTTAATTTATAATATAAAATAATCCTTATTAAATTTTTTAATCCTACTGGTTCAGAAATCCGAGTATGAAATTAGAGCCCTATAAATAACATCAATGTTGTCTATGTCACTCAATTTTATTCAATTATACAATATATCATGATCTTTTAAAACCATCAAAAATGGATCTTCTAATATCATTCAAACATATAGTACATCATTAATGAGAAAATAAAGCAACCAATGTGTGAGTCGTACCACAGAATGTTCCAATTGATACCATGTGCTAAGAAAAAATGTTGATAAGGGTTAATATACTTCATATTCTTTTTTTATATGGTTCTTTTTTATTATAGATGGTTAAATATATAGATAAAACAATATGAATGATTTCATTTTGATTGTTATATATATTTTTACTTATTCTAATTTCTATAATAAGTTGTTGATTTGCAGCATGGGAATCAACTCCTCTTATAAGTTTTAGATTCCATAAAAATTAGTAGTTTATATTATAATGATAGCTTATATATAAATAATGAATTAATTTTAGGAATATTTTTACTCCTCCATTGAGCTACTTTATCATTATTTATGGTATAATACCACATGAATCATGGATATATATTAGAAAGAACTCATATTAGTCATTTAAAAACATTTTATCGTAAAAATCCACGTAGTGAATGGTTTAATACCATTACAAGAAATCATATTATTATCATTCATATCCATAGTGTATAGTATACATCCAACATGGTCCTTTGACACCATTTAAAAATTAATTTATGACTTATTCCTATTCTTTAACACTAGTTAATATTTCTATGCATATTTTTTGAATCCAATTTTAGTATGATCATGTTGAATCTAGATATACACATAGGGGAACTCCTCACTCCCATCATTACTAGGAAATAAGATAGATGCTAAGGTACATTTATTAAAAATAATAATAAGATATATTAATAAAAAACAATCATGTACCAATTCATCATGCATCCACACCCACTATAATGAACTATTAATTTAATAAAACATATATATAAATAAGTCAATTATATATATAAAAAATAATACATATCAATCATCAGATATGTTCAACTCATCAAAAAAATATTTCCTCCCAAATATTGAATAAAGGTGGGTGGAAATCATCTAGATCATTTCTATTCCATCAAAAATTCATATTTTATATCTTATCTATATAATATTCCATGATCTTTGACTTCTTATCATCAAGAACATAAGGTGAAAAATAATCATGTAGGACGCATGAGTCATTATTATTAAAAAAATGTTTCCCTTAAAAGTGATCAATCCCTATATTCATGTAGTTTCTATATTCAACTATGAAATGTATATAGAAAGTCATCTGATAGAAAATGACATCAGCAATAAGTATAAATATCTTCCATCAGAATCAAAAATTCCATTGATCAATTTAACCTCAGTCTTTTGAAAATGTTGTTATCCAGATGAAACCTAAAGCATATCTCACAATATATCAAATAAATATGATTTAATAATTCACATTTGATGCACAGGTCATCATATTCTATAGAAATTAAAAACTCTACCGATTTTGATGGAACATGAAGAAATAAACATCACAAAAAGTATAAAAATAACTAGAATAAATACACATCTCCACTAGAGGTGATACACATCTCTACAACAAGTTGTGCATTCTTGTTCAGATTCCATAGGGAAAATACCAATTCAAAATTATATATTTATATATGTATATATATATTGCAATATAATAGTAATTATAAATATCCAAAGATACTTCTATATATATTGTATCCTCAGTATCATAATAGAGGGTAGGTATTAGATATGATTTTAAATGAATCATAGTCCACAATGATCCCAAGTACATCAGTGATTAAGGACATCATTTATATGCTCAATTAATATTTAGCATATTTTCATAATAGTGAATTTGGAGAAAATAACCACCTCCACCAATAATTCCCATAATTGATTTATATTAGGGATACTGGTGGTACTTCCCTACCCAATTTATCTAAATCATAGATAATTGTGGAATTACTTAGCCTAACAATCTTGAAGATAATATCAAACTATTATAATCCCAAATTAGAAGATGGGAAATAATGGATACATAAATGTCATCATATTTATCATCATTGGTCAGTGGTGTGGTAATGTATGGTCACTACTAAACCATACATACCTAATGTGGGATTGACCTATCTTTATATTACAAAATCATGTTTCATTTATATGATAATCATGTTTCATTAATTTTTATAGTTTTTACCACGTACGAATTTTTCATATTCAATATCACTAATTTCGTGATTGAATTTATAGTGTAAAATTTTATAAGTAAAAGCTCAATGATTTGAAGGTCTCAATTAAGAGCATTTTGTTTATGTCTCCAGCTGAAGCTACTGTTGGGAAGGTTATCACTAGAGGTTAACTATAGATGTTACCACAAGAAGTTACTGCTAAATGTTACTACTAGAGGTTACTTCTAGAGTCTACCAATAGAAGTTACCTCTAGAATATATCGTTATAGGTTAACACTAGAGGCTACCGCTAGAGGTTACCTCTAGATGTTATCATTGAGTTATCAGTTTAAGTGAGTTCCCTGCTATGAGGCTACTACTCAAATGAAACTATTGTATAATAACTACTAGATGTAACTAATACAAGGTTACTGATGGGAAGCCTACTAATGAATCCTAGCTATGAATCTTACTAATAATCCTAGTGTGGCATGGCTACTGCTGATAAGCTTACCATTATGAAGGCCACCATTGTTAAGAATACCAATGATGCTTACTGGTTGATGGTTAATAATGTCACCTCTAAAAGCGTACCTTAGAGAATCCTACCATTGAGAAGGAAATGACTAAAATTCTACCCATACATATACCCTTCTACTTTATACATTTCAATTTTCTTGAGATTATTTCAACCATCATATTTAGTAAACTTATTTCTTATGAAATTAATTAATGCTGATTGTAGACATATTTGGAGACCATATCTTGAGAAAGTATGAGGTATGAGGAAGAACACATGTGTTTTGATGATTCATACAATCATACCTCAAAAATATAAAATAGAGTATAATTTTGATTTAAAAATATGTATGTTGGGTGAGAGTCACTACATGGATGATCTGTAGAACTAAGAGAACACCAGTACGTACACTATGAACCCAAGAGCTTCACAAGAATCATTTGGGAGAAAAAATTTATAAATTTCTTCTGTTCTTTATATAATTTCTTTCAAACCATGAAGAAGAACACACTAGTACATGTAAGTTTGAACCTAGAGTTGTAACACTCGATTTTGGAGACAACATCCCGAGAAGGACTCGAACTGAAATTTCTTCACACTAAGGAGTCTAGAGATGAACTGAAAACATATAGAGCCTTCTATACTCAATACTCATAACATTAGCTCTATTGTGTTCATTATTTCACATTTTTTAGTAGTGTTTTTTTTCTGTTACACACACTTCCTCATGTGCATAAAGTGGATGATACAGAAAATACTCACTCAAAACATCACTTATACTTTTTTCCCTCATGTCACTGTGGAAGAGGAGGTGTGTGATCTAGTTTTTTGTTTTTTCAATGAACTGTGGTTGAGGTTTTGAGACCTGGAGTGTATGTGAACACTTTTGTAAAGCCAAATACAAGTTCTGTATCAAGTTTATTATTAATATAAACCACTTGGTGTTAGTTGATCACGAAGTGGAGAGTATTATTTCTTAGCTTTATAATGAACCTCTTGTTTAACTCTATTGTGTACTTTATTTTGTAATACTCTGATTTTCTATTTTATGCTGCTTATAATTTCAAAAATAGAAAACTCTTTTGAATTAACTCGGATATTTAGTTTTGGTTAGTGTGTATATGTTTTTAATTCAGTAAACCCGTTTCAAAACATCGATATGTTTTTTCACTTATTCAACTATGGACTAATCAATGTTCAAGAAACATGTTGACCAATTTAACATTTAAATCTCTACTTCCTTAATTAGCTGGGCTGTTTCAAATTGGTGGATTTTTATCATAATGTTTTTAATAGAAAATTTAAGTAGAAAATGAATTCATCCCCCTATTGAGTTTCCACCCTTACTAATAATTGGTATCAGGTGTGTGTTTATGGATACCATCAGAACTGTTTTTCAAATTTTTCAAATTCATTTCAACTGTGACATTGTTGAATCATAATGATCTTAAATTTTTTTTCATATCTAAATTTTCAGATTTTTTAAATTCTAATTTTCTATGGATAATTGAGTTGATGGTGTGGCTAATAAGAGATCACATTTCATTAATGGTAATAACATTTCTTAGTAGAAATTGAAAATGAAAATGTGGCTAGATAGCATCGGTCTTAAAATCTTAGACACAATTGAAGAACAAGATGAATTAGCTACTACTTCTAGGGAAACATGGTCTCAGTTGACTAAATCTACATATAATAATAATTGTAATGAAATTAATG
Source organism: Viscum album (assembly GCA_963277665.1). Taxonomy (NCBI): domain Eukaryota; kingdom Viridiplantae; phylum Streptophyta; class Magnoliopsida; order Santalales; family Viscaceae; genus Viscum; species Viscum album. The sequence continues at coordinate 1,921,809,128 of OY728150.1, forward strand.
ACTTGTAATATTCTCTAGGGGATGAATAATTTAATAGAATATTTTCCTGCCAAACTACATATGAAATTTGGGATACTTTGGCAACTTCCCATGAGGAAACAACCAATTTTAATGAAATGAGATGAAATATATATAATATTAAATATGAAAATTTTTAAATGAATCCTAATGAACCTATCTCTGAAATTTATCTTCAGTTTAATGAAATAGTAAATACAATGTCCCTAATTGGGAAACTAGTGGACAACAAGGATTTGATTATGAGATTTCTTCGATCCTTACATGATAATTGGAGAGTAAATTATCATTTTATCTAAGAATCATGTGACACATGAAAGATACTATTGAATGAAAAATATTGAAATCCATTGATGCACGAAGAAGTCCTTATGGGGAATCAAGATGTAGATAAAGAAACAAGAATGAAATATGTATAATTATAGACTATTAACATAAGGGGAAAAGGTAAGAAAATTGTTCATGTTCATCTAGATAGTTCCACCTATGAAGATTCTGATTCTGATAGTGATGAGGAGATGCCTTATTTTACTAGAATATTCTAAATGATCTACCAAAAGAACTAGATCATTAAAAATTCAAACTACAAAGGATAATTTGATAATAATGGAAATTATAAAAAGTACAGAAAAAGGAATACAAAAAATAATGTGATAATCATCTATGAGTGTAAATGAAAATTTCATTTGAAGGCTGATTTCCATGAGCTGAAATTTAATAAGAAATATGAAGGCGTGGGAAAGGGATATAAAAAGGAAATGAATGCTACTTGGAGTGCTTTAGAAGACAGATTTATTAAATCTGAAACTTCTGATATTAAAAAGAACAATCATCCAAACCCGGGTTTCCTGACAGAAACATTTGAGGTAACAGCTAATTCTTTTATACATAAATCTTAATATTATGGGAATGAAAGTGAATCAAATAATTATGAAAATATGACTAAGGATGAACTTTATGAATATTGTGGAATTCTTGAGAATACCCTTAAGGAACTCCAAAAAAATATAAATTATTGAAAATACAAGATGCATTAAATTTCAATTATAAGTCTGATTTGGATATTGAAAAAGAAAAAATTTCTCATCTCTTAAAATAAAATACTTATCTTAAATTATCAAATGATTTATTAAAAAATATCTTCTTGATGTTTACAGAGAGTTGGGATAACTTGACTTAGTTTCTAGGGAAACTAAGTTCTCCAAGATACACAATTGGTCAAAAATATCAACTAGGATATAGAAGGATTATTAAAAATAAATATGTTCCAAAATCTAGACAATTTACTACCAATTAACTTTCTGGACCATATATTGAAAAGAGAATTTCTAAAGTAACTAAAAAAGTGTTTAAGTCACAAAACATACTTACTGATTATAATAATCCTATAAGAGAAATATGGGCGTCCAATGATTTACATGATAACCTCTCTAGACCCAATAAAAACTGGGTACTAGTTTTACCCTATACGTAATCTGTTTTGTAAGAAATTTGTCTAAAGAGATCCTATAAAACCTTATGGTACATGGATAGTGGATGTTCAAGACATACGTTTGGAGACTAATCATCCTTGATGAGTATAATCATATTTTATGGTGGACATATTACATTTGGTGATAATTCTAATAGAAATATCATCAGCTTAGGCGAAATTGGTAACCCTAATAATATATTAATTTCAAAATTACTTTTTTTGGATGGGTTAATATACAATCTACATAGTATCTCTAGGTTGTGTGATGATGGTTTTAATTTTATGTTTAAATTTTTTTCATTCAATGTTACTAATTCTAAAAATGATTTTTTAAATAAAAATTTATATTCTTTTGATTTAAATTTTTTATTTAAGAAAAATGATTCTTGTTTAAATGATTTTCATTAGGAATTTTGGTTATGGAATAGAAGATTTGGACACTTCTATGTGCCCTCGCATAAGAAACTATCTAAGAAATAGTTAGTTATAGACTTTCATAAAATGGAATTCATTCTTAAAAAAGATTTTAATCCTTGAATAAATAGAAAAGTACACAAAGTTTCTTTCAAAACAAAGAATGAAGCTTTAACATATCAACCTCTTGTGTTGGTTCATGCGGATTAATTTGGACCATTAAGAGATTCATGTTTAAATAGGATGAACTATGTCTATGTTCATATAGATGAATTTTTTAAAACACTAGGGTATTCTTCTTTCTCAAAAAAGTGAAGAATTTTTTTCCTTTAATAAATATTCCAATTCTGTATAAAACTTTAGTTGACTTAGAATTAAGACCTTGATAAGTGATCATGGACAATAGTTTAAAAATTTGGAGTTTGAATCTTTTTTTCTCCCATAATGGCTATAAGGACAATTTCTTATACTCCTTGAACTCTTCCAAAAATTGGAGTTGTATAACAAAGATATAGGAAACTTCAATATATTTCCCAAACTATGCTTAATTACTATAACCTTCCTATCTATTTTTTAGGAGAAGATATTAATATAGCTTGTTACATCATCAATAAAGTTTTAATTAGACTTTTCCTTAAGAAGGCCCCTTATGATATATGGAACATTATGAAGTCTATATTTAATTACTTTAGAGATCTTTGTTTAAAGTATTTATCCTAAAAAGTAGGGATAATATTGACATATTTTCTTCCTAAAGTGATGATGGAATTTTTTTTGGGTTACTCTATATCTAGTAATGGCTATAGAGTATTCAATAAGATAATAAAATGTACGAATGAATCAGTTCATGTATAATTTTATGAGACTGATCCACATGATTCTAAAATCTCTCTTTAATATCTTGAAGAAGATATGTAAATTTAGGGCATAATGATAAAGACATTGATCTCCCAATAAAAACAACTAGTTCTAGAAATTTTTCAGAATCTGAGCATGTTGAATCTAAACATGCACACAACCATGAGGATTTTTGTAAAACCATTTATAGAGGTAACTGAACTCTCAAAAATCATCCTTTAGATACTCTATTAGGTTATCTAAATTGTGGGACACAAACTATAGCTTATTTGAAAAACCAGGTTGAACATCAATCGTTTCTTTCACATCATGAACCCAAAAATATTAATTATGAAATACATGATGAATTGTGGTTGATAAATATGCATGAAGAATTATGTTTGTTTCAAAGAATCAATGTTGGGGAATTAGTAGAAATACTTAAGGACACTTTGAACATAAAAACTAAATGGGTATTTATAAACAAGTTTGATGAGTCTGGAAATATAGTTAGAAACAAGGCTAGATTAGTTGGATAATGATGTTGTCAAGAAGATGGAATGGACTATTAGAAATTATTTTTCACATGTAGGAGGACTATAATCCATTAGGATACTACATTCTTATGCAGCTCATCTAAATTTCAAACTATATTAAATGTATGTTAATAATACATTTATAAATAGGTATATTGTTGAGGATGTGTTTGCTAACTATCCCCATGGATTTAAATATCCTCATTTTCAAATCAGGTTTTAAAACATTCTAAAGCATTATATGGTCTAAAATAAGCTCATTGATCTTGCTATTATAGATATAGTTCTTTTCTTATTTCTAAATGTTTTACTAATGGAATAATTGTTCCAGAAATTTTTAATGAAAGGATTTCGAAATATGTTTTAATAGTACAAATTTAGGTAGGTGACATTATTTTTAGACCTTCTAAAAATTCATTATGTACCTATTTATCATTGATCATGAAAATTTATGTTTAAATCAGTCTAATGGGGGATCTTAAAATTTCTATTGGATTTCAAATTTTTCAAAATGAACATTGTATTGTTTTATGTCAAAGTAAATATACTATGGATATTTTGATACATTTTGTTTTGGTTAGTAAAAAAGGGAGTGATACACCTATGATTACCAATTGTATGTTGGATGCTAATTAAAATGGTAAACTAGTAGATCAAACCAATTATAGGGGTATGATTGGGAGTTTTCTATACCTTACTGCTGGCTGATCTGATATTATGTTCAGTGTTTGTATGTGTGCCTATTTTCATACCAATCTAAAAGAATCTCATTTAACTACTACTAAAAGGATTTTTAAATATCTCTAGTATACAACCAACTTAGAAATATTTTATCCTACAAGATAATGATTTGACATGATACATTATTCAGATGCTGACTGTGATGGTTTTATGGTAGATTAAAAAATCATCTCTAGAACATTTCACATTTTGGTTAAGTCACTAGTATCATTTCATAGTATAAAACATAATTTTTTTTCATTATCCACTACTGAAGATAAATATATAGTTGTTGGTAGTTGTTGTTCTCCAATTATATAGATGAAACACACTTTACTAGACTATGGATATCAATTCAAACATGTCACTATACATTGTGATTATTCAAGTTCTATTTACATCTCTAAAAATCCAATATCTCATGCTATGAAAATGAAAATTGATGCGAGACATCACTTTTTGAGAGATCATTATCAAATTGGTGATATCACTATTAAATTCATTATCACTAAGCATCAATTGGATGATATATTCACAAAGAATTTGAATTTTTAAAGGATAAATTACATCAAATGTGAACTAGGTATGATAAATATTTTAGTTTAGGACACCTCACTGTTAGTACACCACACCATTGAACCTCGCTGTTCAGATACCTCAACCTTGAACCTCACCCTTTGGTCACCTCACCATTGAACCTAACCGTTTGGACACCTCACTATTGAACAACACTATTAGGACTCCCCAACATTAAACTGAACTATTAAGACACCTCACCATTGATCCTCTCTGTTGGGAAACCTCACTGTTGGACCTCGCGATTGGACCTCACTGTTAGACTTCACTGATAGACCTCACCATTGGACCTCACTGCTGGACCTCACCGATATACATCATTTTTGGCACCATACCACTACTCGACCTTACTAATATATCCTAGACATAGTGCTTATCTACCAGAATAGGAATAATTTTAATTTCATTTATTTCGGTTACACTATTTATTTTCAATCCCTAAATGATGGAAATAATGTGCAAGACACATTTCGATCCACTTAGATCCTCTACCTAACCTCATGCTCCTGAATCCTTGAACCTAAACTTATACTAAATTTCTCTCATTACGTCAGATCGCAATGGAAATATAGAAGAGGCTAATTGTTGGTGATGAAGGAGACACCCCAAACCCGAAGAGACCTAAAGCTTGGTCTAGTAGTAGAATAAATGTTGTGGTAAAGCTGATCAATCCACATTTATTGAAGAAGTAAATCATGGTTGAAAAGTAATTATGTTAGGAATGGATGTTGTCGAGCAGTTCTCTAGTGCTGAAGGCACTCAAAGCTCATGGCTTTGTAGAATTATTTGCGAACAATAATGGACCATATTACCCAAAGCTAGAAAAAGTGTTTTATGAGTTTCTAAAGATAGAACAGTCTGAGGATGATAAATAAATGTCTTGAAAGGTTTATGGAGTATGTATGATCATCACTTATGTTGAATGGGTTAAATTTTTAAGAGTCACACATGAAGGAATATTTGTCTTCTACTCTGGTGGGATGCCTCTGACTAGTGCGATTTATGCTATAATGAAACTCTGACCGAACTGACTAGGTGTGGAATCCCAAGAAAGGTAATTTCTGATGAGATGGATGGGGAAAATAAATTACTGTTTAATTTTGTCCAACTTTTCTTGAGTCCTAGAAGAGAATATTTTTTTACTTTGAAGTATCCAGACATATTTTTACTGTATTTTTTGAAACATGGACAAATGATAAATTACTTTAGTTTGTTGATGGTTCAGTTAGAGGATATTACTAGGCCTCATTCCAAGACAAATTCTTTATTTTATTCGAATATGATATCCAGGATGTTGAAAGTGAAAGGAGTATCTAGAAATAAGGAAGAAACTGTTGTTGTAAAGGAAAAATAATGTATTACGAAAATGATCTACATGTTTATGATGATAAAATGTAATCCTTGGAAAAGGGGATGGGTGAATGATGTGGCTAATCTATATGTGGAATTAAAAACTATTTCCTATCCCACTAGGCCAATGGACAATAGAGATCCATGTTTAAAACTTGATGAAGTGGAGCTAGTGTACACAGATGTATAAAAGGAGGCTGCTGGTGTGCCAGAATGAGAGGATTCTCCTATAGATGACAGGAGTGATCTTGACCTTCCATCATGTACTCATATAGATATTGTATCTTTTGGAGAGCCTAGTACACAAAAATGATTACAAAGAAGTGAGAATGTCCTAAGGGACAATGGTGATGAGAAAACAACTAAAATATAATGAGAATATCGTGTATTAAGAGACGTTACTATTGGAGTGATCTCAGAGGAGGAGGATGAAGTTGAACCTAATCCTGAATATTTTGAGATTGTTGTTGATGAACGTGAAGGATAATTCCTAAGAATTAGTCCTTTGATTTGACAAAAAGTAATGTTTGAGAGTGAATAGGAAGAGGATATTTAATTGGTTGAAGCTGGAATTTCTATGGCAGTGGTTGATGATTATGTAAAAGAAGTAGCAGTAGACATTCCTACTAGTTCAGTTGATCATGGAATACTCATAGAGAAGAATGTAGTTGTCCAGGAGGATTTTCCAAGTGAGGGGAAGAAACCTGTTGCCACATGTTCATTTTTTGTTTTTCATGAGATAAAAAATTGGTCTAAGGACACTATATTAACAGTTTTGGTCTTAGACTATGAAGACTCTGAATATGACAGGCCTAATAGAATACCATATATTCATTCTGTTTCAAAGACATATTTAGTGCAACCAGTTGTCCTTCTACTTTAGGATAATGTGAGGAAGGACGACTTAGAGTCATTATAATAATATTTGAAGAGTCATTTTGATGCAAGATCCATTGGGATATAGAAAAAATTGGATCTCAGTCAAGAGATTGTTGAATATACATTGGAAAGAATAATCTCTACCTTTCACTCCAACATGAAACATGAAGTGAAGGAATTCCAAATCAAGTCGGAACCATGGTAGTTTATATGGAGTCTATGAAATAGTCGATTCAGAGTTTGTACTCAACTATGGATTCAATATAACAAGTGGAAAAAACCTTATGATTTTTAAGAGTGTGGTTCAAGAGATGGTCACTTTGTTTGAGGACATTAATAAGTCTATGGAGAAACATGTGAGTGGTTAGGATGATGATGTGAAGAGGTTGATTAGTGTATTTTACAAGTCTTTTATGGAGAATGTATCTTTTTCCATTGCACCTCTGTGTGCATCCTCTTCCTCGTCAGCCTCTCCTCATGTGGATGTAAAATCATTTAAATCAATTATTAGTGAAGAAATAGAGAAGGTATGTGGTTACAGTACCTCATACCCTCAGTCTATGACTCCGGATATTTCCACTACAAGATACATTCATATGATTGTAGTATATTACCTAAGGTAGGCTTCCCATGATCAGAAGTTCATCAAAGAGCATGTTGACTTCTATAATAAATGGGTTTACAATAAGAATTAGAAGGATGGTCACTTCAAGCTGTTGTTTTAGAACATTAGGATTCCACCTATGACTCAAGATTTTAAGGATCAAGTTACCAGGCATAGAGAGTTGACTACAGATTTGGAAAATTTCATGGAGAGTAAGGATTCTTTCATCATAGCCATTAAATGAGGAGGAAGAATCATTATGGATTTCAGGAATTTACTTTTGTCATTTTACATGTGAATTGTACCCCTTTCATTGTCCCCCAGAATTTCCTACTTCCTCGGCTACATCAGGATCTACAGGTGTTGTCCTTTTGATGACTCCTACATAGGCCATCAGAAGCATATCTCCAAATCTACTCATTATCGGTCAACTAATACTTCTATTGCAGCTCCTCTTACGTTGATTACTACAATACCTTGACCTATACCTTCATCATTAGAACCATCCTCCTCAGCACCCAATGATAAAGATCACATAGACATATCTGATGTGGATTGAATGTGGTTTATCTTATTTAACCGGGATTATTGTAATCTTGTTGTATATTGTACTCCTATCTCATTAAAACAAAAATCTACTTCTATCTCTTTTCATCTTATTTTTTTAATCACAAAGGTGGATAATTTTTAATTTTTTATCCTTTGAATATATGAAATTCCTATAATTTTATATTATGCTAAATAATATATGTATATTGACACCACTGAAAAAAAATAACAAATGTGCATAACCCTGATTCACTAATAAATAAATCTAAATTTCATAAACATAATATGTGATTATCAAAAATGGGGAGATTTTTGGAATCACATATTTTGATAATCTCAAATCTTTTTTCTTTTATATGATAATCATGTTTCATTAATGTTTATATTTTTTATCATATATCAATTTTTTATTTTCAATCTAACTAATTTATTGATCATGTTTACAGTGTAAAAGTTTCTATGTTAAAGTTCACTGATATGTCGTCCTCAGTTTAGAGCCTTCTTTTTAAGTCACTAGTTGAGGCTACTTTTGAGAGGGTTACTACTAATGGTTATTCATAGAGGTTAACCCTAAAAATTATGGCTAAAGGTTACGGTTAGTGGTTACCACTAGAGGATACCGATAGAGGTTACTGCTAGAAGTTACCATTAGAGGTTACCACTAGAGTCTACCACTAGAGGTGGCCACTAGAAGTTATAGTTGAGTTATCAATGCATCCGAGTTCACCTCTATGATTCAACCACTCGAAGTCTACTGTTATAGAGTTACCGGTAGAGGTAAATTCTACAAAGATACAAATGGGAAGCTTACCAATGAAGTCTACTATAGACGATTACTGATAAGCCTACCATTTCCAGGACACCAATGATAGTTTACCATTGTAAAGTCAACTGTTCATAAGTCTAATGATGATGCCAACTGCTGGAAGCTTAATAAAGTCACTGATAAAATCTTATTGATGGGAATCATATTTTTGAAAAGGCTACTGCTACCAGTTTAACGATACATATACCCTTCTACTATATACTTTGTCAATTTTTATAAGATTATTCTTATGGTATTATTTGGTAAATGTAATTCTTCTGATATTAATTAATTCTGATTGTCGACATATATGGATATCATATCTGCAGACAGTATGAGGAATGAGGAAGACCGCACGTGGTTTGACCATTCCTACTATCAAACCACAAGAATATAAAATAGAATATAAGTTCTAGATAAAAAGATGTATTTTTTTTTAGATACATGACTCAACTAATATATAGAGAAAGGAGAACACCTGTTTTTACATTGAGAACCCAAGATCTTCACTAATATGATTTAGGAGAAAAATTTCAAGACTTCCTTCTGGGCTTCATTGTGTCTATTTCAAACCAAGAAGAACACTTAAGTACTTGGAATCTAGAACCTGGAGTTGCAACTCTCAGTTTTGAAGACAACATCCAGAGAAGGACTCGAACTAAAATCTATCCACTCCAAGGAGTAAAGAGTTGAACTAAAAACACATAGAGCCTTCTAAACACAATACTCAAAATATTATCATTATTTTTTTATTTATTTTACATTTTTAATCATTTTGTGTTTATCTAATACACACACATTTCCTCTTATGCTTAAAATGAAGGATACTAAATATCCTCAAACCAAACATTACATTCATTTTTTCCCACGTGTAATTGGGGAAGAGTCTGTGTGGGGGCTAGTTGTGTTTTTTTCATGAGGAACTATAGTAGAGGTTGTAAGACCTAGAAAATCTTTGAACAAAATTGTAAAGACTGATATAGGTTGTGTATCAAGTTTATTGTTAACATAAACTACTTGGTGGTAGGTGATCACTATGTGGAGAAGACTAAGTCTCAGGTTGAGAGTGAACCTCTTGTTTAACTCTACTGTGTACTATTTTTTTAATACTATGTTATTATTTTTCCACTTCATATAATCTTAAAAATAGAAAATAGTTTTACATTAACTATGAAAGTAAGCTTTTTAGTGTGTAAATGTGTTTTGTTCAGTAAACCTATTTCAAAAATTGGGTAAGTATTTTACACTGATTCAACTGAGGTATAATAAATATTTGAGAAAATATTTTACCAATTGAACATTTATATCTCTTCTACCTTAAATAACTAGGCTATTTCAAATTGGGGGATTTTTATTAAAATGTTTTTATCATAAATTTAAGTAGGAAGTCAATTCACCCAACTCTTGAGTTTCCACCCCGACCAACTCCTAATGTATAGGTTGTTTGTGAAGCAGGTACAATATCATATCCCATTACATCAATATCCACCTATCAGATGCTACGTCACTTCTCAATAAAATAATTCACAAAATTAAATCGACATTAAAGGGTGAAAATCCACATTTCAATATCTCAAGACTCTCACCATGTAACTTATAGCTACTATAACACTATAAGATGTTTTAAAATGACCAATATTATAGAATTCCCATTGTAATTAAATAACTAATGAATGTTAGTTTATGAATTATCTTTCTAGTCATATCCGAATGAAATAAATATTATATTCCACAAAAATATCTATGGATTCTATAATATGCCCAATAGGTTTCCATATCCTCATCTCATCACATTAAAGTGGTAAAATTTTAATAATGTTAATTGTTATTATTGAATAATTTTGTTAATTTTTCAAATAAGACTTTGATTACACTATTTATCATTGGTATATAATTCATTTCATCTAAGGAAACAATTTTTCATCCACCACATTACAAGATAATTTACATTGATTTTTTAAATTATTAATATAAGTATTATACCACCTTATTTTATAAGTTTGAGGTCTTCTTTATTTTATATTATGAGTTAAAATACATTCATTATCCATGTATCATTTCATTCAATATTATTCATCATAATTCAAGAAAATTCACTATCCTCAATATTATAGGAATAATTAATTTCTTCTATTGACTAATCCCATTATATTTTAACATCACATTTTCAACATAATATCTATTATTCTCATTAAATATTAAAATAATTCTATTTTCCCCATCAAAAATTTACATCATACATCTTAATTCTCTATTCTATTCTCATTTATATTTATAATATATGATCATTATAAAAAATTTATTATTTCATAACAAATTTATAATCGGTTGGGGAATATATTCGTCTCACATCCTTACACTTTCCCTCAATGTAGTGTTCAAAATGGGGGAAACATTCTTCTCTTTTGTTATAAATCCTCCAAATTTTTTTATTATGATCTACATTCCTTCCTCAGCTTATTCAGTGTATCATAATGTTTTCTTTGGTCCTCTCATTAATGTATGTAAGTTGTTTTGTTAATATTTTTGTTCTTTTACATATTATTATTCTTCTAGATTTCTATTAGTTACACTTACTAACTCATTCTTCACTAATATTGACATCCTTTCTTGATTTTCATGATGGACCAGGTCATTTGATTTCAATTAAACCCTAATGTGTTGTATTTTTAATATCACAGCTCAAAGTTCCATTTCTTGTTTAATATCATTCATAATCATATTTTCAGTGTTATATCATTATATTGGAAGTGGTTATTCAATATTAGTGTGGAATAAATTGGTCTACATTTTTTTCAATTTTTGAAGATTATAGGTATAATGTTACATTGATGTTATAGTTTATATTCATCATTCGTTCTATTTTTATGGTAGTGGAAGTTGATTTCATCTATGTTAGTAATTCTATGTCACATATTTTACATATGTTATGTGTTTTCATAATTTATTATTTAATAATGCATATCTGTCATTCACATGATTGCCTCATAGTTTTTTTTTATTCCCTAAATTCTATTTCTTTTTCATGATTTTACCTTGTATTATAATTTTAATAAGATTTTTTAGAATCTTCTAGTCATGGTATAGTGTTTGATTACTTTGATTAGAGTGGTTTTTTCACTAGGGCAGCCGTCATTGGAAAAAACCTTGTGTAACAGTGTCTAGGTGTGCGATATTGCTTGTTTTTTATATCCATTTTGCATTATATGAGGGTTTTTTGTTTGGTGTAATCCATGATATGTGTTTTTCTATTTCATGGTGATAGTTTTATGAAGGTTATTTTGATGTAGGGGTGGTTTAACATTTTTCATAGTGATGAAACTTTTACGTGTTCTACTCGATAATATATGGTGTCCCAAGTAAATTTGTAATGGTCTCAATTTTTATTGTTGTGATGATGGATGATTTTTTTGGGAAGGAAATTTTTTAATCTGTGTTTGACATCATGTGATTTTGTGGGATTATATGGGAATGATCTAGCTAGATATTGCTCTATAATGAAGATTGTAGGTACCAACACTAACAATTATACATAGGTAAAATTCAATTTTGTTTTAACCCTTTTTGGATTCTGTATTATGTGTTGGTCTGACTTGTTGTATTTATTTGGTGATAGAAATGATGGAAGGGGTTATGTCACCTTAACAGTGGTTCTATTATAAAATTGAAAAAACAACTTATGAAAATTTGTAAATAATACTCATACGAACAACTAAAATAAAAAAGTGAAAAATTATATAGTTTTTGGGTTTTTTTCATTAATAGAATGTAACACCCCCAAATGATAAACGGTTAAATGACTAAATGACATGAATCATGTCAACAAGGTGCACCTTCCTTTTAGAGAGCCTACCTAATTAGAACTCCACAGTTAAGTGTGCTTTTCCTGGAGTAGTGATCCGGATGGTGACCTTCTAGGAAGGTTCCAAGGGTGTGTGTGAGTGATGACAAAACACACTATAAAGGACATGAGTTGGCCTATGGAAACTATCATTTGTCAGATGACCTATTCGGGCTTGTGGGTGGACCCTGAGGTGGGCCCCATGTGTATTCTAGGCAACTGGTGATACCTAGTAGTGCAGGACCCGATGACCATTTTATGGCGGAGTGCCCTTGCTATCACCAGGGCCCATTTTTTCAAATTGGTATCAGAGGAGGTGGTTCTACCACAGAACATAGGACTCTGATCATTCTTTTCTATGTAGCAATGGTGTTATGGGTACTAAGTGTGGATTTCAGTTCAGGGAGTCCAGTTTTGGTGCATCGGTCGATGTATCCATTCCCCAGGACCTAGACTACTGATTTTTTACTCAGTGCATGAAAACACTGATGGTATGTGTGTTTCCAAAGTTTTTATTTCAGTTAGTTAAACAAGGTCATCTCACCAGGTATAATATTTTATTGTGTCACATCTATTTCTTTCATAATACCACCCCGTGGATGACCAGTGAGAGTCTCGAGAGTTGCAGACACAGATATACCATCGAGCGATGAGGCCTTGTTATAGGTATGTTTACCTACAGAGGCACCAGCAATACAACTCCCCATTGGGCCACCGATGCCACCAGCCCCAGTAGTAGATGATGCAACCCTCTTGAGATTGTTTCATGAGTTACAGTGCTAGAGTCCACCCAGTTTTAGGGGATATATGGACCCACATGCGGCTGAGGATTGGCTGGAGGATGTGGTGAGAGTATTTCGAATGGTAGGGACACCAAAACACTTCATGGGGATTCTTGCTGCCAGCCTTCTACAAGTAGCAGTGGATAGATGGTGGAGCTTGAAGCTCCAGGTTCATGACGAGATGACGCAACTATCAACAGACTTCGAGAGCCTGTTTCGGGTGGAGTTTGTCCCATCCAACCTATGAGCAGTTTGAATTCAGGATCTAGATCATCTGCAACAGGGTAGCATGATGGTGGAACAGTACTTACTGAGGTTCACCGGCCTCTCATGCTACTCCACATATATTGTGCGGGACCCATTATTTAGGGCCTGAATGTTCGAGCATGGGATCAGGTGAGAGATCCGGGCTTCAATGATCTCCCTCAGCATCCCGATGCATGCGGCGGTGTTGTAGAGAGCCCACATAGTGGAGAGTTTTCTTACTGAGCAGTCTTAAGAAGCGAGACCCACCACTAGCTGACATGCACCGGAGTCTTCTAAATCTGGCTATAGGCAGATTTTATAGAGGTCCAAGAGGACCAAACCTACGGGTGGACAAGAGCATGACTTAGGATTAGTTGTACGGGGAACCAAGGGCAGAGACACATATTCCAGGAGTGGGTAGTGTTACTCATGTGTCTGGCATGGTCACATGGATCCTAACTGTCTGACTCGCCCTTCAGATGATTAGTAGACAGCTGAAGGGCCACCTAAGAAGAGACAGAGATTCAATCGAGGTGGTCCACATGGAGCAGGCAGACGTGGAAGAGGAGCTGGCCATGCTGCTGGCGGTGGGTGACGTTTCGAGGTGTTACTGCCACCACCACCAGGATTTCCACCCTGACTGTAGGGAGCAGGTAGACATAGGATAGCTCATCTCCATGTAGCTAAGGCTTATGATCATGGCTCTCCTGAGATGATTCGATGTAAGATCTATGTCTACTTCACCTTAGCTACAGTTCTTATAGACACAGGTGCCAGTCACTCTTTCATTTCTACTGCCCTTGTTTGGAGCTCGGAGATTCAGAAGGAGTCGTTAGCTCGATCCTTATGGCTTAAGACTCATGCTGGAGCAGACTCGATGATTACGCACTAGTTCCAGCAGTGTGAGCTTACTCTAGGAGGTGATAGCTTCCGTTGTGATCTCATCATAGTGGCGTCGGGGCCTTTCGATGTAATTGTGGGTATGGACTAGTTATCTACAGTCCATGGTCAAATCGACTATATTATGTGCAATGTGTGGTGTGGCTGCATGGATGGGACCATTTTTACATTCACTGGTGAGAAGGGGGCCTTTGCAGCATAGGACAGACTTACTCGGAGTAGGGTGTAGCCGATCAATCATCAGTTGTCCTGCCTTACACTCAGAGCCGTTGATGTGGAGAGTCTGAGCTATCCTCTAGTGGTGGACCAGTATGCGGAGGTTTTCCCAGATGATGTTCCAGGAATACCTCCTCGCAGAGAGGTGGACGTCTACATTAACCTATACCCCGGGATGAAATCGATACCGACACCAGCATATCAGATGGCTTCCTCTGAGCTTCGTGAGTTGCGGGTATAGCTAGGGGACTTACAGGGGACATGATTCATCCGGCCCAGTGTTTCTCTCAAGGAATCCCCAATTATATTCAAAAAAAATGTGGATGGGAGCTTGAGGCTTGGTTTTTACTATCATCGCCTAAACTAGGTGACCGTAAAGAACAATTACCCACTCCCGAGGTTTGACGACCTCTTCGATCAACTAAAGGGAGAACGGTGGATCTCTAAGATAGACCTCAGATTAGGCTATCACCAGCTCAGAGTTCGAGACAAGGATGTGGAGAAGAGAGCTTTTAGATGTCGGTACGACCACTATGAGTTTTTGGTTATGCCTTCTGGCATAACCAACGCTCCAGACTTGTTCATGGGACTCATGAATTGAATTTTCCTGCCATACCTCGATCACTTTGTCTTAGTTTTCATCGATGACATTATGATATACTCGACTACTGAGGAGGAGCATGAATACTATTTGGGGGTAGTACTTGACACACTCTGAGAACTCTAGCTTTATGTTAAGCTCTCAAAGTTCCATTTTTTAGATCAGAGAGGTTTAACTTTTGGGGCATGTCATGTGAGAGGCTAGAGTTTCAGTGGATCCTATGAAGATTGAGACGGTACTAGCTTGCGAGCCACCCAGGAGTGTGATGGAGGTATGGAGTTTTCTAGGTTTGACTGGTTACTACCTAAGAATTGTGCTAGACTTTTCCAGAGATACAGCACCTCTATCATCCTTGAAGAAAAAGGGGAAACCATTGGTGTGGTCAGAAAGATGTCACCAGATATTTCAGGAGCTGAGACAGAGGATGACAAGTGCCCCCATCTTGAAGCTTCTATAGGAAGGCATAGGGTACGTAGTCTACTGCAACGCATCAGGGACCATACTCAGGTGTGTCCTGATGCACGAGCGAGTTGTGATCACATATGGTTCTTGGCAGCTGAGATAGCTTTAGAAAAACTATGTTACCCATGACCTGGAGTTAGCAGTAGTGGTCTTTTCCTTGAATATGTGGTGACACTATTTGAGGGGAGAGAATTTTACCGTGTAATCTAATAACAATAGTCTCAGGCTTATCTTCTCTTAGGAGGACCTAATCCTAGGATAGCGGCAATGGCTTGAGTTCCTCCAGGACTATGACTTAAAGATAGTCTATTCTCATGGGCAGTTGAAAGTTTTAGTAGATTCACTCAGTATGAGATCTATTATACAGTTGCTAGGAGAGGAGACAGAGCAGCTGGCTTCCTTACAGATATCATTTATGGATAGAGATGGAGCATCCTTTCTATTGTCTCTTATTATCACTCCCCCACTTCTTCAGTGAGTCAAGGAGGCACAGCGTGGAGATGATGACTGCAAGATACGTCGTTCTCAGATATCCACAGGTTAGACACTTGATGGATTTTCTGAATGTGGGGAGCACGTCATCCTTTTCAGATGACATACTATGGTGCCAGTGTCACTTCAGGAGGAAGTTTTGATGGAGTTCCACACATCCCCTTTAGTTGTACTTCCAAGAGTGGCGAAGATATACAAGGAACTTCGACGATAGTACTGGTGGCCATGTATGAAGAAGGAAGTAGTGGGGTTTGTCTCTCAATGCCTCATTTTTCAGAAGTGAAGGCGGAGCACCAAGTACCAACAGGCTTGGTTCAGCCTTTAGAGGTCCCAGAGTGGAAGTGGGATGGGATATCCAGGGACTTCATGACAGGAATTCCACAAGACTGAGCAGACCATTTAGACTCTTCAGGACATGCTTCGTGCATGCGTCCTTGACTTTGGTCACAGTTGGGAGGACCACTTACCATTGGTGGAGTTTACATAAAAAAATAGTTGTCACTCCACCATTGGGATGACACCTTTTGAGGAATTATACAGACGACCTTGTTGATCACCTTTGTGCGGGACAGACCCAGGGGAGTCAGCACTCATGGGACCAAACATGGTACGATCTACCATGAAGAAGGTACAGATTATCCAGGAGAGAATGAAGACTGCACAGAGCAGGCAGAAGTCGTATGCTTCCAAGAGACTAAGTCCTATGGAGTTCTAGGACGGTGACCACGTCTTCCTACAGGTCTCCCCTCAATGTGGTCTATGGAGATTTCGGTGAGGCGACAAGTTATCTTCATCATTCATCGAACCATTTCATCTCCTCAACAGAGTTGTCAAGTTGTTGTACCGCTTAGCTCTTCCACCTCAATTGCACTGGGTGCACAATGTCTTCCACGAATCTCAGCCGAGGAGATACACGCATGACCCTTATCACATAATTGAACATGGAGAGTTGTACGTAGATGATGGGAAAAATTATACAGAGGTTCCAAAGGAGATTGAGGATCGAGAGGAGTGGGTATTACGTGCATGGTTGATATCTCTGGTGAACGTTCTCTAGCAGCACAAGATCCTCTAGGAGAGCACATGGGAGCGGGAGGCTCAGATGCGTGCTCAGTACCCCCACTTGATCCCTTAGTTGGGGTTGTAGCTTATGGGGACATAAATCCCTAAGGTGAGGAGGATGTAAAGACCTGAAAATTCTGTGGATTTTTTTAAAATACATGGGAATTTTACAAGTCTGTAAAAATTGACGATTGATGATTCTGAGGTCAGGTTTACCTAGAATCAAATTCTAATGTTTTATTCAGGTACGTTCTGTAATTGTATGAGCAAGTTTTAATAAATTTTTAACTGGTGCTTGGAACTGAAATCTGAGGACACCTTTGAACTCACAGCCTTGATATTCTCTTAGGAATACATTCACTTAGACGACAATGAGTTGATAATAAAAGATTATTTTTTGGTTTTAGTTGAAGGTAATAAAATTATTTGAGCATCACTTTATTATATTTGAGCTGCCATGTGGTTGATTGGTGGTTAACACCTCTTCATGGAAGTTGGAGATTGGACCACCACACCTTAACCTCCCATGAGAGGTTATGGTGGTGGGGCCCACCCAAACATAACCTCCAATGAGAGGTTATGACGTGTGAACCACACGGGTCTTAACACCCCTATTGATGGAAGAGAGTAAAACCTCTCATCTATCCCTCATTAATGAGGGAGAGTCTCTTGACCGTCCCTTTATTTCAATTGTGCCCACTCCCCTAATTAATTTGTGCCAACTCTTCACAATAATTAGGTGGATCCATGTAATTAATTCACTATTTTTGAATTCTTTCCAACGAATTAATAGATACTCTAATATATTATTTAGCACAACATTGGAATTTTGTTGGATGTTGGGGAAGAGGAGATCTTGTGAGGATTAGAATTATCCCAACGAAGAATGAAGAATGAAGAATGAATTCTTCCAACAAATAACATTGTCCATGATCATTCTTGGACTTCCTCCCATGGATCCTATTGATGTAGAGCGTCTTCCATAGCTGATGCAACTTGGGATTGGAAACATGCGGCAGGCGCAACGAACGATGAACTCCTTCATTTTCTTCCAGCGACTTCAATGTCAATGACCGACAATCAAAGGTAGGGGGTTTTATTTGGGAAATAACCCTTTTCATTTCTCATATTCATTTGTAAAAGAACTGATACAGATATTGTAAAATAATTCTTGTTCATCATGCTTCTTTGATGAACCAAATGATTCCACCCTGAATGTGTAGGGTGCGGGCCAAACCAACATGGCCTGACCCCTCTGCCAATCCTGTTGATCATGAACCTCGGCATGGTGATGAGTCCATGGAATGATGAAGGCATCAGTGAGAAACGTCACGCTACTCGCGGCCTCTGCGAACTTCGCCGCCCTCGTGGCGCTCTAGTGATCCCGACCGAACATTGCATGCCTGCACCGGCCGGAGACATGCCAAACCGACCAACCCGGCTGCCGGCCCGCTTGGGTGCGCTTTGACTGGTTGAATGCCACTGGACCTCCTGCTAGCCTCCGTATGTGCCCCGCGCACCCCCTGACCCGGCCCGCCTGCCAGCCTCCACGCGCCTCAAGTGCCTCCCCATCCCGGCTCCCTCGCGTCATCCCAGCCGAGCCGACGTCCTGGCTTCCTCACGGCCACACGGCCGAGCTGGTGTCCCAACCACCTCACGGCCTTCCGGTTGACCAGGAGTCCCGGTCCCTTCGCATTGCCCGAGCTAAAGAGGACTGGCCGCTCCCTACGGGCAGAGCCGCACTGGGTCGTGCCCTCACAAAGCTCCTGGCTGAACCGCCCTTACGGCCTACTGGGATGGGCCCAGTGGGCCAGGACGAACCTAACAAGTTGGCCCACTGAATGTTTCGGGCTTGACTGGGTTGAACCAGACCGGGTCAGCCCAGACTGGGTTGGCCAGGGTCGGTCTCACCGGGTCGGACCGGACCCGGGCCCACCACGACCCTTTACTTTCTTTTGGCCATATCTTTGGCACCGGACGACCGTTTGACTAACCGTCAGTGGTGCTAGTATTCATGGAGCATGATGATCCCTTTTAGTATATCCCACTGGTGTTTGAGGTATATTTGAGATATGGTCAGGTTGGATTGTGAACGAATCCAACCTGGCCCGGAGACTAGAAGGCTAATAACTCACTGATCAGGCATCTGAAAGATGCATCCTCAGTTGCATTGAGACCTCTATGACATGGAAAAACAGTGAATTACTTATTTTTGGAACTTCAACGTAGTTAAAGAATCTACCAGTAGATTGTGGAGCGGATCTACTGAGAATGAGAGAGAATTTGTGAGGGAACCCAGTAGCTGGCTGGGACTTGACAAATGCTGACCATTTGACTTGGAGCAATTCTACTACTCCATCCGGGCAAGCGATGGTGTCGCGGCAGAACAGCAGTGGGGAGTGCCTTGGTGTCACGGCAGACGCATGGTACTATACTGGAGAAGTACCTCAGCAGTCTATGAGAGGGAGCGCCTCTGTGTGAGCGCGGTAGACCCATGGTGGTGAGCACCTCTGTGTTAGCGTGGAAGACCCATGATAATCGATAGGAGGAGTACCTCAATAGTCCAAGATTAGTGGGAAGCACCTCTGTGTGATGTGTAAAGTCAACTATACTCGACAGAGGTGGAGTTTTCTAGAATGTGAGGGTTTAGATTGATACTATCCCTAGAATAAAATCCTAGTTGAGCTGAGTCTGTAACTTTTGGGTTTACCTCATGATTGATATGGATAGCTCGGTAACTTAGGTATATGTATGGGTATATACCTACGTTGGGTTATTTGTTTATTTCATACATTTTATTTTATCCTTGTTGGATTTTGTGAGACCATAAGGGTCTCAGGGTCTCTACTAAGTATCGTTATACTCTCAACTACATGAGCTATGCCTGCACCTCATTGTGTTTGTTGCAGATGAAGAACATCGTTGACTGAGGATCAGAGTAGCAAGACTGGACGGTACCCGGAGGTAGACCATACAATGAGTCATTACATGGAAAAGACTAACATAAATGGAGTGTAGAGGATGCTATCTGTACCAACCATTTAGGTAGGAATCCCTATAGGATGACCCAGTAGCTACATTACCTTTTCTTAGGTTGTACTTGTTTTTTAGTTGTACTTGTACTTTCCTATTGGGATTGTATTTCTAGCCCCTTTTACTTTTATACACTTCTTTGTATATAGTTTTTCATAGTTTTTTACTTCCAACTCATACTATTTTGTGTTTTTTTACACTTTATAATGGAAATTCCTTCCCATTTTTTGGGATTTTCTTCTTTGGTGCTAGTCTCCAGCCCATGGCCTATAGAAGGCGGGCATGGAGTAGTCACGACATCTGCCCCGAGGGATGGGTCCTGACATAGAATATCTAATCACTACCATTGAGTCTCTAAAAAGTTTTATTAATCAACAAACACTGTTATGAAACATATCTTAGGGACCAATTCTGTATTCTTTTATGTTATTAAATAAAATATGTTTAAATATTAAAATTTATTGTAATACTTATATTTCATGGGTCAGACAATACATCTATATCATTCAATTTTTATGATTTACAATCAACTGAGCCTTCAAATAGAATCATTCACTACCTCCCTTGTTCTATTTCAACATATCATAGTGAAATGTTATTCTTATCAACTTGGTCTCTACATATATTCCTCAAATATTATTATTTTATAACATAATGATTTATAAATAAATAATTCCAACAAAACCCAAAATCCCTATCATGATATACACAATATATTGTTTATATTACATAATCATCTTTAAACATGGTAATTAATAGACATTTAAAAAATTATTAATGTCATTAAATAAATAAAAATTATTTATCTTTAAAAATAATATTATTCATTATATAATTAATCCTATAAAAGGTAATTCCCATTAAAAATATTAGTAATCAATCCCAAATTGATTCTATTAAGATTTGTATGTTTATTTGAGTGTAATGAAACCATTAGAATAAAAACTAGGGTTATCATTAATCATCACAAAACTCATTAATCTCATAAAATCCAAGGGTTCCACATGGAACCCCTAAGTCATGCCCATGTGTGACCCATCCCTCATCCAGTCATGTCTTATCTCAATCATTTTATCATTCACATGAATGTCCTTCCTTATGTGTCATCATTTCTATTCCATCGTTCCCTGGTAGATGATCACTAATATATAATCTAGTATTCATAAGTTTTTATTACATGGATTATTCTTGCATGATCAACATGTGGAGCATTTTGATTGAACTAATCAATTGATTGTGATTTAGCAACATCAAATGTAGGATTTTGGTTTCGGCAAACACTTTTAGGTATCTAATTTATTGATCAACAAATAAAAATTTAATGATACCCACAATATGGTTTCATATTTTATTTTTGATAGGTGTATTTATCCCATATGTCTAATAAAGGACCATATTACCACAAATTCCAAATAGTACTACTTGTAGAGTCTTTATTGTAACCATCATTGACCGCTACCTATTGGTTTTTTACTAATATTAAATATATCTATTTTTAACATAACATCATACCCTAAATTGTACAACCCCATTGCCCAAATCTAGGCTATGTTTATTGTGATTCGAATAACACAATCTTTTCAATCCCATTGTCGAAATATGGGGAATTTTATATATGATTATCACTCTATGTTACATAAAATGTAAAAATAATAATGAAATTATAAAATTTTATCTCTAAGAAATCCCTTACCCTACCTCTCTAATTGGTGTGATTTTTTGGGGCATTAGATTTTTTCATTCTTGATATTTACAAAGAGGAGTGGTATGTTTAGTGATCGTCAACCATAAATTTTAATTTATTTTAAAAAATTTCCCTAGAAATTTTCAATACCAAAACATGAAATCCAGAGATCTGATTTTGATGAGTGAATGGGTAATGGATGTTATCTTCACAAAGTAAATAGACATTAATAAATTTATTCTATTATTTAATATTGAAATAATTATAGTGTTTTTATTTATTAAAATGTGCCGAAATTCAATGTGACATACCCATTTTTACTGTTCTTTTGACCAAGTGGTGTTAAAATCTAGAACATCTAAGAATACTACATACTTGGAGGATATATACCTCTAAAACCTGACTATCACTTAAAAATACTTTAAAATATTATTTATATATGATGAATAAAGTAATTTTTTATAATTAAATAATTAATTTAATTTAATAATGGTATGTCTTCGTTGAGTTCTAAGTAAAAATCATCAAAAAATATAAAAAGTTTAAATCATAGGTTAAAAAATCAATTCTAGACTAAATGTAGAAATATTTACTCTAATATAACTCTCTAACTAATGTGAATTTGACATTTCAATTTTTAATAAAAAAATTAACATGTCCATTAAAATTTAAAATGGTGATCAGGAAAACCAATACATTTGTTCATTTAATTCCAAAATGTTACTATACATGTAATGATAATGAATAATGTGTAATATTTTGGTATAATGATAATTCATTGGT
The DNA here is from genome assembly GCA_963277665.1 of Viscum album. Taxonomy (NCBI): domain Eukaryota; kingdom Viridiplantae; phylum Streptophyta; class Magnoliopsida; order Santalales; family Viscaceae; genus Viscum; species Viscum album. Next base: position 1,921,831,992 of record OY728150.1, read on the forward strand.
TCTAACATAGAATGTCATATTCTTTTTATGATAACACTTTTTTAAATTATAGAAATAAAAATTGATATCCCAGTTATCCAATTTTTAAAAAACCATTCCCATTTGAGTCCTTATCAATCATAAGGATCAAACATGACAATACAACTAAATATATATCTAATGGGCACACCATGATACCTCTGAAAAACTATATTCATGATATTTAGTAGTCATCATATGGTACCCCAATGTTTAATCTTCAAGGACCATTATATATTTATTTTGAGTCTATAAAATGTTCGGGTTATATTTTAGAGGTGAATATGGGTATTTTAAATTTTTGATCCATTTATAGAGGTGAAGTGTTTGTAAATAGTTAGTTGAAATGACGAACCACATCCTTGAAACTATGTCAAGGAATATAATGATCATTGGGAAAGTGCAAGGTTTGTGCATTGTATGCCTAGAACTGCAAGGGTGTAGAGGAATCCTTGAAACATGAAAAGAGAGAAATTTTTTTTCTGAAAATGGTTTACGTAAATGTCTAAACATAACCAGAAATGTGTTTCCTTTAAATAGTATCCCCGCATAGTAGGAACTCTTTTTTCAACACCGTAATTCCTAACTATACATTGTAATGTTAACCCTTTGAATTTGTTTTATTTAATATTAATTCAATCTGAAAACACCTTTAATAAAAAATGACACCCTGATCTCAAAATCATATTACTCCTTAGGATGGAGAGATGATCCCTCAGACCCAGAAGTTATTCTTATGTGATTCCAATATGTTTGGAGATCCATTTTTTTCAGTAATACATCATTCATAATTGTCCATCTTAGATCATTTATTCATTTCTCTCATAGATTAATATATAGAGTATATATAATATTTATATATGTTATATTATTAGACTCTTTACGAAATTTAGTTAAATTTATTGAAGGTAATGTGTTCTATGATTGAAATTATAGCATTGTGGTATTGTTTTTCATTTTCGTTAGTCATTGAGTGGTAGTATTCTTCTCTCTCATATCCAATTATCCATATATGAAAGGAATATTTTCTAAAAATGAATTCTTTTGAAAAAAAAAATTTATAATTGTGATTCTATATAGAATTTTTTTTGTTTTGTCTTGGAATTTTGTAAATTTCATAGTTCTTAGAAAAATATCATAATTCATAATATTAAATTGATGGTTATAAATTTTTGGGTTTTCATTAGTCTGTGGAAATTTTCTATTTATATTCATTAAGGAATGATAGTTTATTTAGAATGGTTTGACATATTACATTTCATTCAAAGTAAGTTTGGTTGTATTCATATTTGTGACTGTGTGGATGTGGGGTGTTCCATTTGGGAACATAGTAATGGTCACATTGTAATGACTTGGTTGATCAAAGAGAGACATCTCATGAGTATGATTTTGTAACATGGGAATTCAATTGTGTATGTGGATATATGGATTATGTATTCTGAATAATAGGGTTATTTTTATTCTTGTGTAAATGTTATTACTGGAACACTGATAAAATTATAATATAAACTATTTTAATAATGTTAAACTGTTTTATATAATAATTTTCTAATTGGATTGTATATTAATTTCATAATTCAGGAAGTATTTAGGGAATTCTACTGAGTATAGACTCATACCTACTTCAACGTTGTTTTGTCTTTGTAAATGTTATCTATTGACACATAGTTAAAGTCATGTTATAGAAGTTCATTAGTGACACATATTTATGCAGTGACCGTGACATGTGGAGTTAGAGATTTGAGCTACTTGTGATTTGGTTCCCTTAATGTCTTGTGGCTTGTCCCAATTTCAGATTTTTCTTGTAACTCTTATTTGTTATTTTATTATGAAAGTTATTTTTTTTTTATTTTTTCTGGCATGATATAGAGGATTGGATTATAAATCAAATTGTTTATGATTTTTTTGTTTGTTTTTGTTCATAATGGAAAATTTTATTCTAATGTACGTTCAATCCATGGGAGTTTATTTCATGCATTTGGAGTCTCATGGTTATCATTTGAGCCCTAGTGGGACCTCCTCCTCATCTCAATCCAATGAGGAGGGTCAGCATATTTCTAATTATATTAGATTGTTTTATCCTTCAATTAGAAATAGTATTTATATTGAAATGTTTTTTATATCTTTTGGGATATATGGTATCATAATGTTTGGTCCTTTAGTTAGACATGGTTGTATTATTGATTGGTTCATAATTTTTTCTGTAATAAATGGTATCATTCAGGTTCATCCCTTGAGTTCTATTTGTATCATGGATAATGAATCATTGAAATATAGAATGTCTAGAATAAAAATAAATAAATATCATTATTTGGATGGTATTCAATTTTCCAGGGTATTTGGGTAAATATGTTGTTTATACAACAACAAGGATAGTTGCCATGTGTTCATCGATGGTTTATCCAGTGAAAAAATCATTCCATAAATTGATAATATGACTTACCACTCTCACTGCATTGTTCATTATGAGTTACTAGTTTGGGAAATTGTAACATGTTGTTATTTTCATAAATATGTTTCATGGATTTATATTGATAAGATGGTTAAAGAATATTAACAAATGATTAAAACATATAAAATCATTGTAATTTGAATTAGATGATTAGGATATATGCTGATGTGTTAAATTAGAGTTGATAGGCCCCCATTTTATATTTAGTGAGATAAACATATATTTTTATTGCTTATAGGGAGTGGAATTAATATGATGTTGTAGGAATAAAGCAGAAGAAATTATTGAAATGTGCTTGCACCCGATCCATAAGTTGACCAAACATTGGTCAAATTCATTTCCTATGATTTTAAAAATGTGGATAGGGATAATCAAAATAATGATCCTTAATAAGTGGATCATTCCTTTCAATTCCAAAAATATAACCCTTAAACCATTTTGGGGGGTCCTTGGTAGAAACGAAGGATTTATGGTTGAATATGATGAATCAAATCATTGATTTTCTTAGGACACCAATATTGTTGATGGTAAAATTATTAATGCATATGATATATGATATAATATTTCAGTGGTTGGATTTTGTTTCATATGATAATTTTGACCAATTCATGTCTAAAAGGGGTTTTGAATATTTTTTTAACCAATAATTATATCATCACATGTTTCAGATTTCTAGAACAACATATTTCATTATCCTAAAGAATTAATAATTGATTATAAATGATTATGCAGCTAAATTTTTTAATTTAGACCGCATTTCCTCAAAAGTTACTAAATGTGTCACCTTGATGGAATCAATTTTTATATCATTATTATGACTACATAATCACTTAATTATTTTAATTAATTATATTCTAGAATATATGGAATGGTTAATAAGAATACTGTTTTTTAATGGGATATATCAGGAATGATAGTTGGAATAGAAAATTTTAATCATATGGGAGTATGATAGAACTTTAATTATGGGAAGAAGTGATGTATGAACACAAGCATCCTATGTGGTGGGACACATTTAAATAGGACCATGGAATCAGGGAACATTACTTTACAATAGAGAAGTATTTCAAGATGTATTCAAAGTAGTTCATTATAGATTATGAAGCTATATTGTATGAAACCACCATGATCATAAGAATAATTCAATCTTATGGAAAATAATTTGTGATATTTTCATAGTTCTCTAAGATGTATTCTATATACACATCTCATGTTTCCTATGAAACATATTATTTTATATTACATGTGCATCATTATAATTCCCTTCATCATAAATGTCCATTCCAAGGTGATTCTAGTAACACAATGACTTTTAAAACTATTGAATGTCAAATGGGATATATTTTTTATAGAATAAAGAGTAAATAAATTATATAATGATGAGAATTTGATCATGGATGATCAATCAAGACCTTTTATTGTGAGATGTATGACTCTTTTAAATTCTACCCTTATGCAAGGTTTGTGTGATATGGTTACATCATGTTTCTTAATTTATTATCATGATGTTAATTGTACAGTTTTTCATTTTGATATGATACCTTCAGTTTTGAAAAATCAATCTCTCTTTGAAAAGGATTTTGTCGATCCTTCTTGTGAATTTTTTTCTATAACATTGTTTCTCTGATATTTATTTTGGATTGATATATATTTCTATGATTTGATTATTTGCATGTATTGGTTTAAATCAAGTGAACCTCACATTAAATGTCATTACTAAATTTTTTGTTTCAAAATAGATTATGGCATCAAGTATCAATTTGGAAGATATATTGAAGTATAAATTGGAAGAGTTGGAATTTTAAAATTTTTCATTGGAATTATATAATATCAGTTATTATTTTTTATTTAGACATATAAGGATGGAGACATAAATAGTGAATTTTGTAATATTTTATATTAAATTACTGGTTTTTTTCTAAATTTTTTTGAGGTTGCGATGAAAAATTATTTTTGGAATTTTTGATAGATACCCTACTTGGGAATCATCTGACATCACATCTGCCTTTTAGGTTGGAATTAGAAAAATTGAGGGATTTTAATGTTCTGTTATAAGATTTAGGATATAAAGCTTCCATTAAATCACGGATGTATCTAGTGGATCTTCATGTTATTTTTTGTAAATGTATAATGGTACTCTTAGTCTTTGTATAGATTATCATAAGCCTAACCATGTTATGAAACTAAATCAATATCCTCTTCCTACAATCGATAATTTAATTGATCAATTGTGGGAGTTGATTTATAAAATTTTATTATTCTTGAGATATCAATAACTATTACTTGGGGTGAAAGATATTCTTAAGAGATATTTCATCAATATAAATTAAGATTATAAATATGAAACCATTTATTTTGGACATATAAATTCACCAATTCTAATTATGGAATTGATGAATAATTTTTTTTGTTATCTAGATTCCATTAAGGGGGGTTTTGTTGACGATGTTCATTAAGTAATCTATGATAAAATAATATCCTAATAAACTATTGGATGTAGTTTTATGTTTGTTATTAGATCATTTCTTATATGATATGTTATAAAATTGAGACTTCGGGATTGATGTTGTTTCTTTATTTTAAACCATAATTTAATAAAAAGTACTTTTTATGGACCCTAAAAAGATAAAAGTGAGAAACAATTGAATATTTTCATTGAAATATATATTTTTTCATGATTATCAGGAAACATCATATAATGTAATGCCCCGACCCTAGTTACCCAGAGTCGGTGCATTATTACATAACATTGGCATGATCACAAGAAAGATCAAATCTCGAAAGACCGATTGGTTTAGTAGCCTTGGAAACACTAGATATATTCATAAGTTTTACATTACATCATAAAATGAAAAACTACTACAACAACATAATGTCTCCATAATCCACACTCATATCTCCACATAACATCCCTACAGGTCATTCATAATTTACTTCTTCACTTCCTGGGAAAAATAAAACATAGAAAAGGGGTGAGCTCAAATGCCCAGTAAGGATAACAATATAGCGGAAACTTTCATAAATAAGAATAAACATTTAAGGCAATGTATAACTAAAACAAAAGCCTTTCAAACATGAACTTTCAACATGGTATGGCATAAATAAAATGAAATAATTCCATTTACTTATTCACATGGATATTCTACTAATCGAATAATCACATGCAAAAATCAATAACCACTTTCATAATGTTGGAATGCATAATGCCAGACTATCATAACCACATAGTCAAGGCCTCGTGCCAAGAATACAAATAATATTTTGTCAAGGCCTTGTTCCAAGACACTAGTTTGTCTCATGAGACCTACCGATGCATCGAGGAGCTATAGCGGGCTCCACCCGTCACATATTAAGTCCAATGCATTCCCATATGAAAAGGTTTAAACATAACATAAACATTCGTATTAAAATTAGCATACGAAATGTCAATACTTTCACCATAAACTATGAATGGTATAAAAATAGCACATCCACAGTCAAAAATATCACAAAACCTTCAAAACAATATATAAGTTTTGTATCATAATAAATCACCTTCAAATAATCTTAAAATCCATCAAAGGATGTTGACATAGATGAAATCAAAATTCTTTTTAAAGAAATATCTCCTTTTATTTTGAAATCATTTAAGATCCATATAAAATAAAACATTTTCTTTGAAAATATTCTTATAAGCTTGTAAGGAAAGCTTTGAATATTTTATAACGGCGGAAAATAACCGCACCCGCCGTATAAGTTAAAAAAACATTCTTACCTTAATTCTGTCGAAAAGGTTAAAAAGGACCTTGTTTTGAAAACGACAGAAAGATTCCTCTTATAAAAAGTAAAACAAGGGTATAAATGACTTTAACCCATATTCTTGTAAAAATGTTTTGAAATACATTTTGAAGAAACATGGATGTGGATGATAACGAGATCCCAGCAGATTATTACGTATAAATAACCTCGGATAATGAAGAGATTGTGAAATAAACCTTACCTTGTACTTTTCCTTGGTTGGGGTAGGTTAACCTCATGTATAATGGTGAAATAATTGTTATTAAATTATACAATAATCATATACATTAATATGATATCATATATGATCTTTTAATATTGATTTGATAATAATATCTTAGTATTATCGTTGTTTCGGGTGTTAACTTACTTGTTTTCTTTTATATGTTTTGTTACGTAAGACATGTTTGTAAAGGATAGGTTCTATATTATTCATATCCAGAATGATATCAAGTCCTTAAACATCATTTTTAAATCATCAAATGATAATTATACTTGAATGGATACGATGGAGAATGAATCTCATCGCGTTCGTGGAGACGGTAGTTCGTACGTACGCACGAGCGACAATATCATTCTTTTGATATTAAAATAATATATAAATGGATGGTATATCATATATACAGAATAATTAACATGTTATATTTATTATTTACATGAGTTACACATCATTATTATACCCATCCAAATAATATTATATTGAATAACAATTACACCACGACGTGGAGACGGTAAGCCGTACGTACGCACGTATGGTGACATGTTATTCAAAGGGTGGATAGAATACTGAATATGGTTGTACCATATTTATAATAACATCACAGTATATATATGATATTGGATTTATTATTTTAGAATGGTAACAACAAAGGAAGAAGAAGTGGAAGAAGAAATGAACTTAGAAAAGGGTGGTGAAATCATTACCTCTTCTTCGGGTTCTTCCTTTTGATTTGATCAAAAGGGCTCCTTAGGTTGGCTTTATGATCAAACTAAGGCCCCTAGGTTGTATTGAGGGAAGTTGGGAGAGTATTTGGTCAGAGTTTGGCCGAACCAAAAGGCTTTGAAGGTGTGAAGAAATGAGAAGGAGGAGTGCCCTTTTATAAGAGGGGTGAGGGGCACCTTTGGAAAAGCTAGAGATATTAGTTTATAATAAATTCATATTCTGTTTACAAAGGCTCCAAAGTTGACTATTCAAAGTTTAAGGTTGGGATGGGTCGAAAAAAACTCAACCAATAGAATTTAGACAGGTTTGGGTACTTATATTAACCTTATCTTTAAGTATTAACTCTAAGTTAATTAGTTTCACTTTTACAATGTCTCTTTGTATTTTTATATAATATTGTTAATAAACATACTATATACATCCAAGCGACCCCCAAGAGGTCCTTTAATGATTAACCTATCATGATATAAGTCTCTTGGCCGAACGTTAGATTTTTAGGAATTTAATATCAATTAATAATATAATATTTGTTTTAAGAACTCTTTTATGTCAATTTTGACACTATTCAATAGTTGATTTTTGTGAAACTCATAACAGATTGATTACTTCGAACAAAGTCAATTAAATCAATCCTAATATATCATATTATCCTATAAAATTAGTTTAATTCATTAAAAGTTTCATATTATATTTATTTGGTCATTTTAAATATCAATTATTTTAATTTTTCACTATTATAGTAATTACTGCATCATCATTGTGTCATAAATAAAATAAAATATTTAATGTCTAAAAATTATAAATAAAATATCATTATTTAGGAAATCTTTTTATCTTTCTAATTAATATTTATAATCTAAAATCCAACATATATAACCCTATGTAACAATTGTTTTTCTAAAAGATATATGTTTGTGTCATTTTTGTATTCATTTTAACTTAATTAAAATAAAGTGTCATTATCACTTACAAGTGGATCCATGGGGTCCCAAAATCGACCCAAAGATGCCCATGGTCGACCATGTATCAACCAATAGGGTTAAAACACGTTTTAGGGTAATTTAGTATTATTATAATATTATTTTTTAACCCTTATTTACCGGATTTACCCTTAACCATGGTAAATAAAATATTTACCGCAGTAATTATTCAAAATGTCTAAAAATAAAAGTTACATATTTACACAATTTGAACATCCTGATTCCAAATATGGAATCCATTTTCCTAAATTCAAAACACAGAAGTGGCAGAAATTAATTTAAAATTAATTCCCGCTGTCAAAACAAAAAGCGTGTTTTTAAGAGATAATAACTATCAAAAGATTGACACTTGTTTATGTTCGGTTTAATTGTAAAATTATGTCCAATGACCAACATTATATTAAATGGTAAAAATATATTATAAATATAATTTAAAACTACTAAAATTAATAATTTATCACTATTAATTATTTTGATTAAAAAAGTTGTTTTTAATTATAATTTAGTAATTTTCACTATTCATCAAAATATAAAAGTTATCCGAAAAGTACCAAAATTTCACCTTAGGATAAATTAGATATTCTGAATCCAAAAATGAAGTCCATTTTTAAATATAAAATATATATAATTTTAAAAAGTAGGTATTACTATTCATAATGGCTAGTTTGATTGGTTGTTAGAACTCGGTGTTGCGTTTAACACACGCTATCGCATTATTCAAAGAGAAGCATACCGTAGAAGTTTGGGGTGTTACATTCTCCCCTCCTTCAAATAATTTCGTCCTCGAAATTTCTAGAATACTATCGCATGAAAAGACTCGGGTGGTTCTTCATCATAAGTTCCTCGGGTTCCCACGTTGCCTCTTCCATCTTATGGTTTCTCCACAAAACTTTTACCAGACGCGTCGTCCAGTTTCTCAGTACTTGTTCTCTCGTATCAAGAATCCTGACGGGCTCTTCACAATAGGAAATATCAGGTTCCAGTTCTAATTCCTCATAGGTGAGTACATGCGTTGGATCAGGCATGTATTTCCTCAACAGAGATACGCGGAACACATCGTGAACTTTGGAGAGACTTGGCGGCATTGCCAATCGGTAAGTTACAGCCCCAATTCGTTCTAGAATTTCGAAAGGTCCGATGTACCTGGGACTCAATTTACCTTTCTTACCAAAACGTATGACTCCCTTCCATGGAGATACCTTCAGGAAAACATGATCACCGATTTGAAATTCCAAATCCTTCCTTCGATTATCGGCATCGCTCTTCTGCCTACTTTGAGCTGCTTTGATGTGATTTTGGATTACCTTCACCTTTTCCACCGTTTCCTCCACCAGTTCTGGGCCTACAAGTTTTCTTTCACCAACGTCATCCCAACAGGTTGGTGTACGACATCTCTTTCCATATAATGCTTCATATGGTGCCATCTGAATACTCGAATGGAAGCTATTGTTATAGGAAAATTCTATCAGTGGTAAATATTGATCCCACATACCCTGAAAGTCAAGTGAGCAAGATCTGAACATGTCTTCTAAGGTTTGAATAGTCCGTTCTGATTTTCCATCTGTCTGAGGGTGGTAAGCAGTGCTCAAATGAAGTTCAGTATCCAGGGACTTCTGAAGACTTTTCCAAAATCTTGAAGTAAAACGGGGATCACAATCAGAAACAATCGATAAGGGTACTCCATGAAGTCTCACAACTTCATTAATATATAGTCTTGCTAGACGTTCCAGGGTTAGATCTTCTCTTATAGCAAGAAAATGTGCTGACTTGGTAAGACGATCAACAATAACCCATATTGCATCGTTCCTTCTAGGAGTCTTTGGTAGCCCCATGACAAAGTCCATCGTAATATTGTCCCATTTCCACTCCGGTATGGGAAGCGGTTGCATGACTCCTCCAGGCTGTTGCCTTCCAGCTTTCACTTGTTGACAAACCATACATCTTGACACAAAATCAGCAATCTCCCTCTTCATGTTGTCCCACCAAAAATGTTCTTTCAAATCTCTATACATTTTGGTGCTCCCAGGGTGTATAGAGAAATTGGAACTATGAGCATCATCCAGAAATTCCCTTTTTAGATCAGGTAAATCGGGAACACAAAGTCTCTTCCCGAATTTCAAAATTCCATCTTCATACACAAAGTCTCTCAATCACCCATCATTCACAGCTTTAATCTGCTTTTGGAATTCTTCATCATCGGTCTGAGAACTCTTAATCCTTTCTAGTAAAGATGGTTTGGCAACCATTTGAAAAAGCATTGATATTTCACCTTCCCTGATTATTCCCATGTCCATCTTCACTAGATCCATGAAAATTGGATCCTTTTCAATTCTCATATTGTTCAAAACTCCATGGTCTTTTCTACTCAAAGCATTTGCCACCTTGTTTGCCTTCCCCGGGTGGTAGTGTATCGTAAAATCATAATCCTTGAGTAATTAAAGCCATCTCCTTTGCCTCATGTTGAGTTCTTTTTGTGAGAAAATATACTTCAAACTCTTGTGATCAGTATAAATCTCACATTTTTCACCATAGAGGTAGTGCCTCCATATCTTCAAATCAAAGATCACAGCTTCTAACTCGAGATCATGATTAGGATAGTTTTGTTCATGAATTTTCAACTGTCGTGATGCATAGGCAATAACTCTATCATTCTGCATAAGGACACAACCAAGTCCTTTCTTCGATGCATCACTATAAATAACGAACCCATCATTCCCCGATGGTAGAGTCAATATAGGAGCATTGACTAGTCTTTTATTCAGTTCTTCAAAACATTCTTCACACTCTTTTGTCCAAACAAATTTAACCCCTTTACGTGTGAGCTTCGTTAATGGGTTAGCCAATCGGGCAAAATTCTGGACGAAACGTCTATAATAACCTGCCAAACCAATAAAACTGCATACCTCAGTTATACTCGTAGGTGCTGGCCATTCTTGGATTGCCTTGGTCTTAGAAGGATCAACAAAGATTCCATATTTAGAGACAATATGGCCAAGAAAAGAAATCTCCAGAAGCCAGAATTCACACTTTCTAAACTTCCCATATAATTCATGCCTCCTCAGAGTCTTCAAGATAATGCGCAAGTGATTTTCATGATCTTCATAGGTTTTGGAGTATACCAATATATCATCAATAAATACCACAAAAAATTCATCGAGATACTCCTTGAAAACTCTATTCATCAGATCCATGAATACAGAGGGTGCATTAGTCAATCCAAAAGGCATTACAGTAAACTCGTAATGCCCGTACCTGGTTCGAAATGCTGTCTTTGGAATGTCTTCCTTCTTTACACACAACTGATGGTATCCAGATCGAAGGTCAATCTTTGAAAAGTATTGAGCTCCATGTAGTTGGTCAAATAAATCATCAATGCGAGGTAGGGGATACTTGTTCTTTATCGTTATAGCATTGATCTCCCTGTAGTCGATACATAGCCTCATAGATCCATCTTTCTTTTTAACAAAAAGAACAGGGGATCCCCATGGAGAAACACTAGGGCGAATAAATCCCTTATTACTCAATTCCTCTTGTTGTTTCTTTAGTTCAACTAATTCTACAATGGCCATTCTATAAGGGGTCTTCGATATAGGCCTTGATCCAGGAATTAAATCAATAGAAAACTCAACTTCTCGTTCTGGAGGATGTCCAGGTAAATCTTCTGGAAATACATCTACAAATTCTTTCACAATAGGTACATCCTCTATTTGAACATTCCTTTCCTCACAAACAGTTATTTCATTCTCTTCCTCCCCAATAATTGAATTAAGTTGAGCTACTGGGGGTGGATCTAAATAAGAATTAGGTGGTGACGATTCTGCTCTAAAAATAAGGTGTTCCTTATAATTATCATCAAGAATCGTAACCTCTTTCTTCTTACAATAAATCTTCGCATCATAGTCCGAAAGCCAGTCCATACCGAGGATTATATCAAACTCAATCATAGGTATGACGATGAGATCAGCAGATAAAGAAAATTTATGTGCTCTAATGGGGACTGATTCACAAAACTTTGTTGCAATGATACTTCCCTTAGGAGTTTTAACTGACAACTCCCTTATTAAATCAAATTGGAAATATCTAATTTTCTTAGCAAACTGGGAAGATATGAAACAATGAGACGATCCAGAGTCAAATAATGCATTTGCTAAACTTGAGGAAACCATTAAATTACTTGCCACCACGTCTTTCGGAGCTTCTACCTCAGCAGTAGTGATAGCATAAGCTTGGCCTTGATCCCTTGGCCTTTTCTGAGGTAAGTTCTCCTGATGCTTAGGAAATTCATTTGCATAATGCCCCATCTCCCTGAAATTGTATCACTGAACGTTGGTAGCTTCCTTCTTCCCCTTGCAATCACGAGCTTGGTGGCCTTTTTCACCACACTTGTAACAGACTCCCATTCCCTTCACGCAAGTACCAGGGTGTTTCTTCCCACATTTACCACAGGATAGATATTCAACCTTTCCCTTCTTCCCCTTATTCCCATTCCCAGATTGATCAGCAGGTCTCTTCTTCTCTTGCTTTGCTATAAAGTCATAAGACTTAGAGAATTCCTTTTCGGTCTTGATAGCACATGAGACAATGTCTTCGTATGACGAAAAGGATTGTGAGACTAATGCTCGACGAAGAAATGGTTTTAACCCATCAAAGAAACGATCAATCTTACTTCTTTGGTTACGTATATAATCACCAGCGTACCTTGCTAACCTTGTAAAGTTAGCCTCATACTTTGCGACATTCTCATCCTCCTTCTGTCTCAGACTTAGAAATTTCCTTTCCATATCTGCTCGATGGTCGCGAGGGAAGTATTTTTCTAAAAACAGATCTTTGAACTCCCTCCATTCCATATTTGATACTTCATCATCTTCCTTCATGTTTTGAATCAATGACCACCATTGATCAGCATCTCCAGTGAGGCGGTAAACTACCATGATAACTTTTTCCCTTTCACTGCTCCCCAAAGCCTGAAATATTTTCTCTAGGGAATTTATCCATTGCTCGGCTACTAAGGGATTTGTACTCCCATTGAACGTTGGTGGTTGTTTCCTCATGAATCGATCTAACATTGATCCTCCACGCTGTGGATCCGGGTTCTCCATACGGGTAAGGTTATTATTCATAACCTGAGTAAGTTGTCCCAGTATGGTGATTAGCTGATCGGCACCAGTTGCATCACCAGCCCCACTATAATTATCTTGAGCAGGAGGGAAATACCTACATGGAGTGCGTGCATTGATACGGTTTCCATTTCTTCCACTAGGCGCCATTTCTAAACAATGGCAGAAACTAGATCAGATTATGAATCAAAATACATAATCCCATACTTATAAAACACTTAACATAAATTGAACTATTTATGGATATAATCCATAATCATAAAAATGTTTTCTTTGAGGAATTATATACTCATAAACCCTTCATAATGATTTGTAAAGAAAATGAGAGTTATCCTAAGCATATCCCCCGGGAGTGTCGTAACCAAGAGTGCAGCAAGGCCCGTTGTCGTGCACCAGTTCCCGTTCGAGTCTAGCTCAAAGCGGTGTTTTCGGGTTTTACCCCTAGGTACATCTGTGCCAGAGCCGCCTCTACCTGCTCGTATCCAGACAGGGATGTATTTCTCGGAAAACTCACAAAATCTCTACAATACCAAAATTCTAGGAAGTTCTTCTATACTAATCCTCAAAGTTCATCTTAGGTCTATGTGCTCTAATCAGAGTTTATCTAAATATAGCATCCAAGGTTTGTACTAAACCTCCCTCTGATAACAACTGTAATGCCCCGACCCTAGTTACCCAGAGTCGGTTCATTATTACATAACATTGGCATGATCACAAGAAAGATCAAATCTCGAAAGACCGATTGGTTTAGTAGCCTTGGAAACACTAGATATATTCATAAGTTTTACATTACATCATAAAATGAAAAACTACTGCAACAACATAATGTCTCCATAATCCACACTCATATCCCCACATAACATCCCTGCAGGTCATTCATAATTTACTTCTTCACTTCCTTGGAAAAATAAAACATAGAAAAGGGGTGAGCTCAAATGCCCAGTAAGGATAACAATATAGCGGAAACTTTCATAAATAAGAATAAACATTTAAAGCAATGTATAACTAAAACAAAAGCCTTTCAAACATGAACTTTCAACATGGTATGGCATAAATAAAATGAAATAATTCCATTTACTTATTCACATGGATATTCTACTAATCGAATAATCACATGCAAAAATCAATAACCACTTTCATAATGTTGGAATGCATAATGCCAGACTATCATAACCACATAGTCAAGGCCTCGTGCCAAGACTACAAATAAGATTTTGTCAAGGCCTTGTGCCAAGACACTAGTTTGTCTCATGAGACCTACCGATGCATCGAGGAGCTATAGCGGGCTCCACCCATCACATATTAAGTCCAATGCATTCCCATATGAAAAGGTTTAAACATAACATAAACATTCGTATTAAAATTAGCATACTAAATGTCAATACTTTCACCATAAACTATGAATGGTATAAAAATAGCACATCCAAAGTCAAACATATCACAAAACCTTCAATACAATATAGAAGTTTTGTATCATAATAAATCAACTTCAAATAATCTTAAAATCCATCAAAGGATGTTGACATAGATGAAATCATAATTCTTTTTAAAGAAATATCTCCTTTTATGTTGAAATCATTTAAGATCCATATAAAATAAAACATTTTCTTTGAAAATATTCTTATAAGCTTGTAAGGAAAGCTTTGAATATTTTATAACGGCGGAAAATAACCACACCCTCCGTATAAGTTAAAAAAAACATTCTTACCTTAATTCTGTCGAAAAGGTTAAAAAGGACCTTCTTTTGAAAACGACAGAAAGATTCCTCTTATAAAAAGTAAAAAAAGGGTATAAATGAATTTAACCCATATTCTTGTAAAAATGTTTTGAAATAAATTTTGAAGAAACATGGATGTGGATGATAACGAGATCCCAGCAGATTATTACGTATAAACAACCTCGGATAATGAAGAGATTGTGAAATAAACCTTACCTTGTACTTTTACTTGGTTGGGGTAGGTTAACCTCTTGTATAATGGTGAAATAATTGTTATTAAATTATACAATAATCATATACATTAATATGATATCATATATAGTCTTTTAATATTGATTTGATAATAATATCTTAGTATTATCGTTGTTTCGGGTGTTAACTTACTTGTTTTCTTTTATATGTTTTGTTACGTAAGACATGTTTGTAAAGGATAGGTTTTATATTATTCATATCCATAATGATATCAAGTCCTTAAACATCATTTTTAAATCATCAAATGATAATTATACTTGAATGGATACGATGGAGAATGAATCTCATCGCGTTCGTGGAGACGGTAGTCCGTACGTACGCACGAGCGACAATATCATTCTTTTGATATTAAAATAATATATAAATGGATGGTATATCATATATACAGAATCATTAACATGTTATATTTATTATTTACATGAGTTACACATCATTATTATACCCATCCAAATAATATTATATTGAATAACAATTACACCACGACGTGGAGACGGTAAGCCGTACGTACGCACGTATGGTGACATGTTATTCAAAGGGTGGATAGAATAGTGAATATGGTTGTACCATATTTATAATAACATCACAGTATATATATGATACTGGATTTATTATTTTAGAATGGTAACAACAAAGGAAGAAGAAGTGGAAGAAGAAATGAACTTAGAAAAGGGTGGTGAAATCATTACCTCTTCTTCGGGTTCTTCCTTTTGATTTGATCAAAAGGGCTCCTTAGGTTGGCTTTCTGATCAAACTAAGGCCCCTAGGTTGTAGTGAGGGAAGTTGGGAGAGTATTTGGGCAGATTTTGGCCGATCCAAAAGGCTTTGAAGGTGTGAAGAAATGAGAAGGAGGAGTGACCTTTTATAAGAGGGGTGAGGGGCACCTTTGGAAAAGCCAGAGATATTAGTTTATAATAAATTAATATTCGGTTTAAAAAGGCTCCAAAGTTGACTATTCAATGTTTAAGGTGGGGATGGGTTTAAAACAACTCAACCAATATAAGTTAGACAGTTTTTGGTACTTATATTAACCTTATCTTTAAGTATTAACTCTAAGTTAATTAGTTTCACTTTTACAATGTCTCTTTGTATTTTTATATAATATTGTTAATAAACTTACAATATACATCCAAGAGACCCACAAGTGGTCCATTAATGATGAAACTATCATGATATAAGTCTCTAGGCCGAATCTTAGATTTTTAGGAATTTAATATCAATTAATAATATAATATTTGTTTTAAGAACTATTTTATGTCAATTTTGACACTATTCAATAGTTGATTTTTGTGAAACTCATAACAGATTGATTACTTTGAAAAAAGTCCATTAAATCAATAATAATATATCATATTATCCTAGAAAATTAGTTTAATTCATTAAAAGTTTCATATTATATTTATTTGGGCATTTATAATATCAATTATTTTAATTTTTCACTATTATAGTAATTACTGCATCATCATTGTGTCATAAATAAAATAAAATATTTAATGTCTAAAAATTATAAATAAAACATCATTATGTAGAAAATCTTTTTATCTTTCTAATGAATATTTATAATCTAAAATCCAACATATATAACCCTATGTAACAATTGTTGTGCTAAAAGATATATGCTTGTGTCATTTTTGTATTCATTTTAACTTAATTAAAATAAAGTGTCATTATGACTTACAAGTGGATCCATGGGGTCCCAAAATCGACCCAAAGATTCTCATGGTCGACCATGTATCAACCAATAGGGTTAAGACACGTTTTAGGGTAATTTAGTATTATTATAATATTATTTTGTAACCCTTATTTACCGGATTTACCCTTAACCATGGTAAATAAAATATTTACCGCAGTAATTATTCAAAATGTCTAAAAATAAAAGTTACCTATTTACACAATTTGAAAATCCTGATTCCAAATATGGAATCCATTTTCCTAAATTCAAAACACATAAGTGGCATAAATTAATTTAAAATTAATTCCCGCTGTCAAAACAAAAAGCGTGTTTTTAAGAGATAATAACTATCAAAAGATTGACACTTGTTTATGTTCGGTTTAATTTTAAAATTATGTCCAATGACCAACATTATATTAAATGGTAAAAATATATTCTAAATATACTTTAAAACTACTAAAATTCATAATTTATCACTATTAATTATTTTTATTAAAAAGGTTGTTTTTAATTAAAATTTAGTAATTTTCACTATTCATCAAAATATGAAAGTTATCCGAAAAGTACCAAAATTTCACCTTATGCTAAATTAGATATTCCTAATCCAAAAATGAAGTCCATTTTGAAATATAAAATATATATAATTTTAAAAGTAGGTATTACTATTCATAACGGCTAGTTTGATTGGTTGTTAGAACTCGGTGTTGCGTACAACACACGCTATCGCATTATTCAAAGAGAAGCGTACCGTAGAAGTTTGGGGTGTTACATATAATTTGTTAATAAATATTAATTTTTGGCCCCATCGATGATATATTTCATGAGGAAACACATTCATTTGCAAAATAATGAAGAATGTTACTAATTTATTAAAGATTTTAATACTAAAATAACATACGAACATATCATCATTTTTCTATACTCTATAAGGGGCTATATAGCCGCATATTATTATTCATGATATAGGTTGGGTTATTTTTTCATGTAGGTTGATCATGTTGTTACATATGGTTCACAAAATTTACACATGCATGAGGAGAAAAACCGAAAACTTGATATGAAATTTATTGATGTAGTCCATGATTTGAAGACATGGATTCATTTCCTAAATAGTAAAATATTTTTAGTATTATGTGTTCATTAGAGTTTTAAAAAATATATAATATAAGGATTTACATATGAATAAGTTCATATGGATGAATTATCTGATAATTTTTGACTTAAACATGTTCTATAAATTTGTTAATAGATACACATTGGTATATAAATTCAATAGGAAACCATTTGTTAATATAAAAAAGTGGCTTGGGAAAATAAGAAATACATTTCGGTGATATTAGATATGAATCTATATCCTAAGAATAAGATGATAAAGTCATCTTATTTCTAGTTTTTCTGGTTCCATATTTCTAAAAATTCTATAAAGTCTCAAAAATATGATCATGAATAACTTTCCCTTGGGTAAAAACTTAATGGTGGGGAGACTTTCGAGGGATGGAAGCTAGCTGGGATTTCAGTGTTCTAGTCTGTATATCTGATGATTATAACATGTCTTGTTGAAAAGAAATTCGTTTTTTGAACCACTATATGACATTGGATATAAATCCTAGAAAACAAAGGAAATAAAATGTATTCAAAACATTGATTTTTTTGCGTTTTTGGTAAATATTTTCATTATATTTTGTCTTCACATGCCTCACTTAGTAGAATTTCATGGGAAAACATCATCTACTAGGTGGTATATTACATTCTTTACTGATTCTCATGTGGATATTGTAGACTATATACATCCATTTTGTTAAAATTCCAAAATGTACGGTTAGAAAATATAATTTCATATGGTTTATGGTGGATCAGCTCAAAAAGATAGACTAGTTGATCTATATTCATGAACATAATATGGTGAAAGAAATGCCCAAAATAATGATTCCAAAATTTTGTAATGATTCAAGGAGTTCAAATATCAATTGTATTGGGTCAAGACCCCTAGTTCACATTTAATTTATATATGTCTTTACTAGATTATTTTGGGATATTTTTTATAGAGAGTAGAACATATCATCCTCAAAAAGATAGAAAATATGAATATACATTCCAAAATAGTGAGACATTCATAGGTATTTTATAATTGAATTTGGTGACTCGTGGGAGGCAAATGTACCATTAGGTGAGTTTCCCTACAATAAAAAAACATTAGGCGTTAATAAATATGGCTCATTTTGAAGCATTATATAATAATCCTTACCGTTATCTCTATTGTTGGGTGGAAATCTGTGATATAGTATTATTTGGGACCGATATCGTGCAAGAGAAAACTGATAAGATGCAGTTCATAAAAAAAGGACAAGGATAACTTAGTTTTTTAAGGTATTTAATGTAGATCATCATCATAGACCATTTTCATTTGATGTGAGTTATAATGTATTCTTGAAAATCTATCCAAGACATGGGAGTTATCATTTCTTAAAGCATGGAATGTTTTCCCTATGGTACATAGGCCCCCACTGAGATACTTAAAGGATTTGGTGATGTGTAATATCAATTATATTTTCCTAAAAGGTTTAATTCAGTGAATAATTTATTTTAGGAATATAAATTGTAAATATGAAAACTAGATTTTTACTTCGTGATTTTATGGGACACCCTTGACCTTGATCCAAATTCTGTATTGATATATGAGAAAGTAAAAATTTTGAATTAGTAAGAGAACTGAGTATGTGGGAAAATAATATTTCTTGTAAAGGATATATAGAAGGATGGTGAGATTTAGGAAGGGAAATGGGATCATGCGAAGCAATTGTTTGTGTAGCTTTCATAACACTTCCATGAAAACTAAAGTATTTAATCTTATAAGGATGGTATGACCAATTGAGGTTGTAAATTATCACCCATATGTATATGTAAAAATTTATATACATTGGTATTTCAAGTATATATAATATTTGGGAAATGTTTTAAATGGATTTATGTGGTATTGGAATTTTTT
The DNA here is from genome assembly GCA_963277665.1 of Viscum album. Taxonomy (NCBI): domain Eukaryota; kingdom Viridiplantae; phylum Streptophyta; class Magnoliopsida; order Santalales; family Viscaceae; genus Viscum; species Viscum album. The sequence continues at coordinate 1,921,851,903 of OY728150.1, forward strand.
GGAGGCATTTATAGTAGTTTTTGGGTTTTTCATAGAGAGCATAAACCATGTACAACCATTACAAAAACATTAATAGAATGAAACTTGTCACTAGGTAGGTTCATGGTTATCCCATGGTTTTCCAAAGACATGAAAGTGCTCAGGGGAAACCATGTTTATAGAAATAGAGGGAAAACATTGTTGGAAAGTGGTTTATCTAACCATGTTATGTGTCTCCTTGACACAATAGACTTCCATGGTTAACACACAACATCAATATTGTGCAGATTAACCATTAGGTAAATAGTTTGAACATGTATATTTTACATATAATTAAAATTTAATCATAAAACCATAATTAATCACCAATTCCTCCCAAAACCTCAAATTCATTTTTCTATATATTCTTGAGAGATAATCCAAATCAATATATAAGCAATTAATATTGAAATCAATGCATGTTAGAGATATGTATTTTTATGTAATCCATTTTTCATCACCTTTCTTCTCATATATTCTCTTTTCACTCCATAGGATCTGGATATATAGTCCACCAAGGATAGATCTATAATAAATAAGGGGACGCATGATGATATTTGTAAAATTATTTTAAGATTTGATAACCTAAATCTATATATTTTGTTTTAATGTTTGTTTTTTCATTTTTAAATAATTTTGAGAGGTAAGTTGATTTTATCTCATTTCCACATGTCACATCAATTGAATGTTTTGTATTCTTTAAAATTATTTCATTGAAATTTTTAAAAATATATATCAGAATCTCGATGGAAACAAATTTTTGGGTTTTCCATTTATAATTTACAAATTGTATAGTTCATAGTTATATATTATTTTATAGAAATTTTAAAATGATAATTTTGAAATTATGGTTTTTCAATCACACTTTGATTTTTTTTAAATTATATAATATTATAAATGTTATGTATAATGTGTTAACATGGAATTGGGAATGCATTATTTTTTTGGGCATTCATAAACATAACTCTATAGAAGATTAATGTTCCCTTAGTTCACATTGTCTATTCTAATATGAGATGACTTATTGGATATATGATAGGCCACTCATGAATATGGAACTATAAATTGGTGATTCATGTGTGTCTGTGGAGGAAAATATTGGGTGTTACAAATTATTTAGAAAGTTCTTGTTCATGTAAAACAATTTTTCTTTATAACATGTTTAGTGTTTTTGTAAAGACCCGTAAATTTCAAGGAAATTTTTTTCTTAATTTTCTTTGGAATTTTACAAGAGCGCAGTTTCTGACGGCACCTGATTCCGAGGCCCGGTGTGCCCGGAATCATTTTCCGAAGTTTTGGCTCGGGTATGTTCAGTGAACGGACGAGCGAGGTTTTCTAACTTTTGAACCGGTGCCCGGAATCGAATTCTGAGGGCACTGATGAAATCGCAGCGCCAGTATTCGCTTAGAAACGCCGCTTCCGGAGTTGCGTTTGCTCAGGTGTGGTTTTTAATTTTCGGGCTTAAAGTTAAGAAATAAAATAATTTTGCGACAACTTTATTTTATTTCACTTAAGCCACTTGGAAGCCACTTGAAGCCACTTATTGACAGCTTGAACTGAGTTGAACCGGATAGGATGCTATCCAGAAATATCCTACCCCCTTGGTAGGATATTTGTGAGGTGGGGCCCGCACGAGCCCCGCCGTTTCTTTCCGCTAAGAAACGCACCCGCGAAAACCCGTCTTAATGAAAGACAACTGACGCGTTTCTTAAAATCTTAACAGACCATTTAATTGGGCGGTTTATTTCGTGAATTAAATGGGTTGTTTCTTTCGTTGAATTAATTCAACGAATTGATGGATCGTTTCTTAACCAGTTTTCAAATTCGTTGGCGTAATAATAAAATAAGGCCAACGCTCGACCTCTTGTTATTTGCGCGTTGAGAAGATTTGAGAGGACCCTTGTATCTTCTTCTCCCTCACAAAGAATGAGAAGAACATGAAGAATGCGAAGAACGCGAAGAACACGAAGAACGCCGAACCCGGAAATCGACGACGCTTCCGTCTGAGACGTTCTTCCCCACTCCGATCTCCGGTCACCAACCGTTTGAGGTCAGTGATTTCGGATTTCCTCTCAAGGTTCTTTTTGGTTTTAAACGAAACACAAATTTAAATATTAATAATTTAAATATGTTTTTCTTGGTCTGTTGGGCTCGCCGACTCAACGCCGGATTCCGCGACGACGCGACGCCTTCCCACGACGACGCGACGATCCCCCTCTTCCGTGACGAGTTTTCTGCGAAGAACGCCCGCGCGCAACGATCAGCAAGGTAGGGATTTATTTTGAGATTTACCCCTTTTTTTTAATTATTCCCGTATGTGTTTCTTTAAAGAGTTAAAGAACCGGTTTCAAACGAACAATTTTATTTAATTAAAATTGTCGGTTCATGTGTTGAACAAAATTCTCTCATTGTTTATCTCTAACGCGGAGGGTGCGGGCCAAACGAACATGGACCGACGACCCTCCACCGTTCTTCGTTTTGTGCGGATTTTACGGGTGACGACGGAATGTGCCTCAACAGATGTTTGATGATCCCACAGGGAAGAACGAGTCCCGGGAGGATCAATGGTGCAGACGGGAAGAGAATCGGACCACCGGAGCGATCCCGGTGGCCGGCGGAACTCGCCGACGGCGCGGCGGTGCCGGCTGCCGGGAGCGGCGGAGCCCCGGCGCGCCACCGGACAGGGCGCCGCGACGGCATCCGCGGACCCGCGGCTGCGCGGGTCCGGTGCCCTCGGACGCGGCTGAAGCCGCGTCCACAATACAGTGCGGCCCCACGCGGGGGGTCGCGGCACCACCAAACCGCGGGGGCAGCGCCCCGCGTGCCTCGGTCGTTCGGCCGAACCGGACCAGGCCGGTCCGACCGGCAGGGCCGCGCCCCGGCCGGACCGGACCAGTTCAGGTCGACCCGGTTCGGCCGACTCCCGGGGGGGTCGGGCCGGGTCGGCCTGGGCCCGTACCCCCCCGTCTTCGGACAGACTTCATTCAAATGGATGTATCTGGAGCTACGGGCCTCCAAACGACCCGCCGTCAGCGGAAACGTTATCCTTGAATCGAGACGGTCGTTTCGGTATATCGCACTCAAGGTTTCGGAATACTTTGAGTTCGGCTGGGTTGGTTCGTACACAAAACCAACCGGGCCTTCGGAATCGAAACGCTCATATCTTGAGCCACGGACGTCCGATTGACGTGCCGTCAGCTTTGTTATTTTCCTCTAAGTGAGACGGATCTTTTGGCATACTCCGCCCGAGATTTGGACGCAGGTGGAGTACGGTCGGGTTGGTTTTTCCTTAAAAACCAACCGGGCCCCTGGGACGAAAACGCCAATAACTCTCAGACCGGGCGTCCAATTGATGGGTCGTCTGCGACGTTGAGTTCCTGTTGACGATACGGAACTTTTGGATACATCAACTTCGTACTTTGTGTCAGTTGATGTATCGGCCTCTCGGCTTGTGGAGCGGACCCTCCCGAACGAGCTTGCTGTGTGCGGGAACCCTAGTGCTGGCTGCGACTGCTACTTCGACAGCGACGACCGTGCAGAGATCCTCAGTGGACTGCGGCGACGACTGTGCAGAGATCCTCCGTGGACTCCGACGATGACCGTGCAGAGATCCTCAGTGGATTGCGGCGACGACTCTACAGAGATCCTCAGTGGACTGCGACGACTACTGCACTCAGCGATCCTACGTGGATCAGTGCTACCGGTCCTGTGTGGGCCTGATCCTGTGTGGGTCTGATCCTGTGTGGGTCAGCGCTCAGAGGTTCTGTGTGAGCCAGCGCCTACAGGTCCTGTGTGGGCCCGATCCTGTGTGGGTCCGATCCTGTGTGGGTCATTTGCGGGGGTTAGTTACCTATCGATCCTTCGTGGGTCCGACGACTTAGATGGATCAGTGATCATCTTTATCGTCATCCGAAGAAGTATACCTGTGTGAGTTGAATCTTGCGTTACTCTCCTTTGTGGATTGTGTTGAGCTATCCTGTGTGGATTTACTGTTTACTCTCCTTTTTGGATTGTGTTGATCTATCCTCTGTGGATTTACTGTTTACTCTCCTTTGTGGATTGTGTTGAGCTATCCTGTGTGGGTGTACGGTTTGCTTTCCTGTGTGGACTGGGTTGTGCTTGGGCTCGGACGTTGGAGCCGAACGGGAATTGATGACTTAGGTATATGTATGGGCATATACCTAAGCCGTGTCAGATGTTACTTCATGATTGTATCCTTCCTTTGTGGATTATCCTTTGTGGATTTCGGGAGACCTTCGGGGGTCTCGGGGTCCCTACTGAGTAGCTTATACTCACCCCTTCACGGGCTATGCCCGCACTACGTTGTGTTGGTTGCAGACGACGGACAGCGCTGACCGTGGTGGAGGCGTGCGGAGCAGGACAGTACCTGGAGGTGGACCACTGGGCGGGACGTACTCGGAGCGGTCAGGTGGACCGAGGAGCTGTGGAGGCTATCTGTACCCACCCTTCAGGTGGAACTTCCAGAGGACGGATCGACGCTGCAGTTTTCCCTTTTCAGTTGCTATTTTTCCTTTCAGTTGTACTTTACTGTTGGGCTTGTATTTCCGACCCCTTTTACTTTCAGCACAGCTTGTACAGTTTTTACTTAGTGTTTACTTTTCCGCTTGCTTACTCTGTGGTGCTTGTTTACTTTTCAAAGGCAATGCCTTCCCTTTTTGTTGGGATTTACGCCTTGGTGCTAGTCGCCAGCCCCTTGCCTACGGAAGGTGGGCTTGGGGTAGTCACGGCACGGGCCCCGAGGGCGGGTCGTGACAAATTGGTATCAGAGCTGGTCGGTTCTACCGCAGACTCTGATCTTTCTTCTATGTGAAGCAATAGTGCTTAGCGTATTAAGTGTGGTTATCAGTCCAGGGAGTCCAGTGTTGCTGCGGCGGCCGACGTATCCATACACCAGGACCCTGACTTCTGATTTCCGACTTAATGCACGAAAACATTGATTGCATGTGTGTTTCAAGTTTTCTCTGTGATTACTTGTGTCAGCTCACCAGGTATACTGTTCTGACCGTGGCGCACTTGTTTCCTTTTCAGGATGGCACGACGACAGCAGCCAACTAGGGTTCCTAAAGTAGAGTGCGACGACAGACCGCCGAGCGACGAGGCCTCGGTATAGGGCCCGTTGATAGCAGAGGCACCAGCGGTACCTTTACCCGCCGAGCCCCCGATGCTTCCAGCACTGGCAGCTGACAACGCACGACGCCTTGGAGCTCTGCACGAGTTCCAGCGCTAGTGACCACCCAGGTTCCATGGGGAGTCGGACCCCCAGGCAGCCGAGGACTGGCTGGAGGCGGTCATCCGAGTTTTCAGGCTAGTGAGGACACCAGCAGACCTCATGGTGATCCTCGCGGCGAGCCTACTGCACGGAGCAGCAGGGCGATGGTGGAGCCTGATGCTCCAGGTACACGATGAGGCATCCCTCATCTGGACGGACTTCGAGAGCCTCTTCCGCTCAGAGTTCGCCCCGGCCACCCTCCGTACGGTGCGCATCCAGGAGCTTCTTCAGCTGCGGCAGGGCAGCTTGACGGTCGCCCAGTACGCGGCGAGGTTCACCGACCTATCTTGCTACTCGACAGACATGGTACGGGACCCCTTCTTCCAGGCTCGGACCTTAGAGCAGAGATTGAGACACGAGATCAGGGCATCGCAGATCTCCCTCAGCATCCCGACCCAGGCATGAGTGCTAGAGAGAGCCCTTCTGATCGAGAGCTTCCTGGCTGAGTCCACAGTGAGACCTGCCGCAGGGCGGCAGATAGCGGAGTCTTCGGCAGCAGGTAGCCGACGGATGACTCAGGGTTCCAGGAAGACCAGGCCTTCTGGCAGACGACCCCGGGACACTGGCTCAGTGGTGCGGGGCACACAGCGCGGAGCCAGCCTTCCGAGAGGCAGACAGTGCTACGAGTGCGGCGGGCAGGGCCACATGGCTCGTGACTGCCCGAACCGTCGTACTGAGGGGCAGCAGACGGTGGAGGGACCACCCAGGCATAGGCAGAGGGTCGACCGTGGCGGTCCGCAGGGAGGAGGCGGACGAGGCAGAGGAGCTGGCCGAGCAGCAGGTGGTGGGCGACGCTTTGAGGCTCTGCCACCACCACCAACAGGAGGCCCGCCCCGACCACAGGGAGCTGGCGGGAAGAGACAGGCGCAGCTCCAGGCATCTGAGGCCTATGACCACGGCGCGCCAGAGATGATTCGAGGTACGATCTGTGTCTATTCCACCCTTGCTGCAGTTCTGATAGACACAGGAGCGAGTCACTCTTTCATAGCCACTGCCCTTGTTCGGAGCTCAGAGATTCCGACGGAGCCGTTGGCTCGATCCTTACGGCTAGAGACTCCTACGGGAGCAGACTCGATGATTACGCACTGGTTCCGGCAGTGTGAGCTTACTCTAGGAGGCGAGAGCTTCGGCTGGGATCTTCTTGTAGCGGCGTCGAGGCCTTACGACGTCATCTTGGGCATGGATTGGTTATCTACGGTCCATGCTCAGATTGACTGCATTAGGCGCAAGGTGCGATGTGTGCGCACCGACGGGAGCAGGTTCACCTTCACCGGTGAGAAGGGAGCCTTAGCATCACAGGATGGACTCACGCAGAGGATAGGTCAGCCCATCACTCATCAGTTGGCTAGACTCATCCTGGGAGAAATCGACGTGCGGAGTCCCAGTTTTCCTGCAGTGGTGGATCAGTACGCGGACGTCTTTCCCGACGACGTTCCAGGACTACCTCCTCGCAGAGAGGTAGACTTTTATATTGACCTGTACCCTAGGACAGCCCCGATATCCACTCCAGCATATCGGATGGCCCCCACTGAGCTTCGAGAGCTGCGGGTACAGTTGGAGGACTTGCAGGGCAAGGGGTTCATCTGACCTAGTGTTTCACCCTGGGCTTCCCCGATATTGTTCGCCAATAAGGCGGATGGGAGCTTGCGACTGTGTGTCGATTATCGTCGTCTGAACCAGGTGAAAGTGAGGAACAAGTATCCGCTAACCAGGATTGATGACCTCTTCGATCAGCTCAAGGGAGCATGGTGGTTCTCGAAGATAGACCTCATGTCAGCCTATCATCAGCTCCGAGTTCGAGACGAGGATGTGCAGAAGACGGCCTTCAGATGTCGGTATGGCCACTATGAGTTCTTGGTTATGCCTTTCGGCATGACCAATGCTCCAGCAGTATTCATGAGCCTCATGAACAAGATCTTCCAGCCATACCTCGATCGATTTGTCGTAGTCTTCATCGACGACATCTTGGTGTACTCTACCACGGAGGAGGAGCACGCCTACCACTTGCGTGTTGTACTAGACACACTCCGAGAGCACCAGCTTTATGGAAATCTCTCGAAGTGTCAGTTCTGGTTACGTGAGGTCCACTTCTTGGGGAACGTCATTTCTGAGGCGAGAGTTGCAGTGGATCCCGTGAAGATCGAGGCAGTGCTAGCTTGGGAGCCACCCAAGAGCGTGACAGAGGTGCAGAGTTTCTTGGGACTAGCCGGATACTATCGGAGATTTGTGCCGGACTTCTCCAGAGTTGTGGCCCCACTCTCAGCGTTGACGAAGAAGGGGAAACCCTTCGTGTGGTCAGACAGATGTCATCAGAGCTTCCAGGAGCTGAGGCAGGGGTTGACCAGCGCACCTATCTTGAGGTTGCCTGAGGAGGGAGTTGGATACGTAGTCTACTGCGATGCATCATGGACCGGACTCGGGTGTGTCCTGATGCAGGAGCGGTTCGTGATTGCCTACGGATCATGTCAGTTGAGGCCGCATGAGCAGAACTACGCTACCCATGACTTGGAGTTGGCAGCAGTGGTCTTCGCCCTGAAGACATGGCGGCACTATCTGATGGGCGAGCGCTTCACAGTCTTTTCTGACCACCAGAGTCTCAGGTACATCTTCTCTCATAAGTAACTGAACCTGAGACAGCGGCGATGGCTCGAGTTCCTCCAGGACTATGACTTTGAGATAGTCTGTACTCCTGGGAAGGGTAACGTGGTAGCTGATGCCCTCAGTAGAAGGACGGGCATCCAGTTGCTTGAGGAGGCGACAGAGCAGCTAGCCGCCTTGCAGATATCCTTTGTGGATAGAGACGGAGCAGCCTTCCTTCAGTCTCTCACAGTCTCTCCTCCACTTCTACAGCGGGTCAGAGAGGCACAGCGTGGGGACGCTGACTGTGAGACACGGCGTGCACAGATATCCTCGGGACAGGTACCTGATGGTTTCTCCCTTGGAGCAGAGCATGATGTCCTTTTCAGAGGACGTACCTTGGTACCAGTCGCTTTACGAGAGGAGGTGCTGAGAGAGTTCCACACTTCTCCTTTGGTGGTACATCCTGGAGTGGAGAAGATGTACCAGGATCTCAGACGTCAGCACTGGTGTCCGGGCATGAAGAAGGCTGTGGCAGAGTTTGTTTCGTGGTGCCTCACCTGCCAGCAGGTGAAGGCAGAGCATCAGGTACCAGCAGGCTTGGTACAGCCCTTGGAGGTCCCGGAGTGGAAGTGGTATGGCATATCTATGGACTTCGTGACTGGACTTCCACGCACTTCCAGAGGTCACGACTCCATTTGGGTGATTGTTGACCGACTCACCAAGTCGGCACACTTCTTACCCATTCGAGAGCAGGGCTCAGTGGAGAGCTTGGGACGTCTCTATGTTCAGGACATTGTACGACTTCACGGTGTGTCATCGACTATCGTCTCCAATCGGGATGCTCGCATTACTTCCCGGCTTTGGAAGGGGTTGCAGGAGGCGTTTGGGATGGGGCTACGTCTGAGCAACGCCTTTCACCCTCAGACAGATGGTCAGACGGAGAGGACCATTCAGACTCCCGAGGACATGTTCCGTGCATGTGTCCTTGACTTTGGTCGCATCTGGGAGGATCACCTACCCTTGGTGGAGTTCACGTACAACAACAGCTACCACTCCACCATCGGGATGGAACCATACGAGGCGTTGTACGGCAGGCCTTGCAGATCTCCTTTGTGCTGGACAGACCCTGGAGAGTTAGCACTTGTGGGACCAGAGATGGTCCGGGCCACGACAGAGAAGGTCCAGGTCATCCAGGAGCGGATGAGGACAGCTCAGAGCCGGCAGAAGTCATATGCTGACAGGAGGCGGAGGCCACTAGAGTTCCAGGATGGCGACCACGTCTTCTTGCGTGTCTCACCTCGACGTGGTTTGCGGAGATTTGGCTGAGACGGCAAGTTGTCTCCACGCTTCATCGAGCCTTTCCAGGTCCTCAGCAGGATTGGCGAGGTGGCTTATCACCTGGCTCTGCCACCTCAGTTGCACCGGGTGCACGACGTCTTCCACGTATCCCAGCTGAGGAGATACGTGCACGACCCGACGCATATCATTGACTATGGGGAGCTAGACGTGGATGATGGGGCGAATTTTGTGGAGATCCCAGTGGAGATAGAGGATTGACAGGAGCGGTTCCTACATGGGCGATCGATTCCTCTTGTGCGCATCAGATGGCAGTACGGGAACCTCCAGGAGAGCACTTGGGAGCGGGAGGCTGAGATGCGTGCTCAGTACCCACATTTGTTTCCCTAGTTTTTTATGCATCTTTACGGGGACGAAAAGTCATAAGGTGGGAGTAATGTAAAGACCCGTAAATTTCAATGAAATTTTTTTTCTTAATTTTCTTTGGAATTTTACAAGAGCGCAGTTTCTAACGGAACCTGATTCCGAGGCCCGGTGTGCCCGGAATCATTTTCCGAAGTTTTGGCTCGGGTACGTTCAGTGAACGGACGAGCGGGTTTTTCTAACTTTTGAACCGGTGCCCGAAATTGAATTATGAGGGCACCGATGAAATCGCAGCGCCGGTATTCACTTAGAAACGCCTCTTCCGGAGTTGCGTTTTCACGGGTGTGGTTTTTAATTTTCGGGCTTAAAGTTAAGAAATAATATAATTTTGCGACAACTTTATTTTATTTCACTTAAGCCACTTGGAAGCCACTTGAAGCCACTTATTGACGACTTGAACTGAGTTGAACCGGATAGGATGCTATCCAGAAATATCCTACCCCCTTGGTAGGATATTTGTGTGGTGGGGCCCGCACGAGCCCCACCGTTTCTTTCCGCTAAGAAACGCACCCGCGAAAACCCGTCTTAATGAAAGTCAACTGACGCGTTTCTTAAAATCTTAACAGACCATTTAATTGGGCGGTTTATTTTGTGAATTAAATGGGCTGTTTCTTTCGTTGATTTAATTCAACGAATTGATGGATCGTTTCTTAACCAGTTTTCAAATTCGTTGGTGTAATAATAAAATAAGGCCAACGCTCGACCTCTGGTTATTTGCGCATTGAGAAGATTTGAGAGGACCCTTGTATCTTCTTCTCCCTCGCGAAGAATGTGAAGAACGCGAAGAACGTGAAGAACGCGGAGAACGTGAAGAACGCCGAACCCGGAAATCGACGACGCTTCCGTCCGAGACGTTCTTCCCCGCTCCGATCTCCGGTCACCAACCGTTTGAGGTGAGTGATTTCGGATTTCCTCTCAAGGTTCTTTTTGGTTTTAAACGAAACACAGATTTAAATATTAATAATTTAAATCTGTTGTTCTTGGTCTGTTGAGCTTGCCGACTCAACGCCGGATTCCACGACGACGCGACGCCTTCCCGCAACGACGCGACGATCCCCCTCTTCCGCGACGAGCTTTTCCGCGAAGAACGCCCGCGCGCGACGATCAGCGAGGTAGGGATTTATTTTGGGATTACCCCTTTTTTTTAATTATTCCCGTATGTGTTTCTTTAAAAAGTTAAAGAACCGGTTTCAAACGAACAATTTTATTTAATTAAAATTTTCGGTTCATGTGTTGAACAAAATTCTCCCGTTGTTTATCTCTAACGCGGAGGGTGCGGGCCAAACGAACACGGCCCGACGACCCTATGCCGTTCTTCATTTTGTGCGGATTTGACGGGCGATGACGGAATGTGCCGCAATGGATGCTTGACTATCCCGCAGTGAAGAACGAGTCCCGGGAGGATCAATGGCGCAGACGGGAAGAGAATCGGACCACCGGAGCGATCCCGGTGGCCCGCGGAACTCACCGGCGGTGTGGGCCGCCGGCGCGGCGGCGCCGGCAGCCGGGAGCGGCGGCGCCCCGGCGCGCCACCAGACAGGCCGCCGCGGCTGAAGCCGCAGCGGCGGCGGCATCCGCGGACCCGCGGCCGCGCGGGTCCGGTGCCCTCGGACGCGGCTGAAGCCGCGTCCACAATACAGCACAGCCCCCCGCGGGGGGCCGCGGCACCACCAGGCCGCAGGGGCGGCGCCCCGCGTGCCTCGGCCGTTCGGCCATTCGGCCGGGCCGCGCCCCGGCCCGACCGGACCGGGTCAGGTCGACCCGGTTCGGCCGACTCCCGGGGGGGGTCGGGCCGGGTCGGCCCGTACCCCCCGTCTTCGGATGGACTTCGTTCAAATGTCTGTATCTTGAGCTACGGGACTCCAAACGACCCGCCGTCAGCGGAAACGTGATCCTTGGATCGAGACGGTCGTTTCGGTATATCGCACTCAAGGTTTCGATATACATTGAGTTCGGCCGGGTTGGTTCGTACACGAAACCAACCGGGCCTTCGGAACGAAAACGCTCATATCTTGAGCCACGGACGTCCGATTGACGTGCCGTCAGCTTTGTTATTTTCCTCTAAGTGAGACAGATCTTTTGGCATACTCCGCCCGAGATTTGGACACAGGTGGAGTACGGTCGGGTTGGTTTTGCCTTAAAAACCAACCGGGCCCCTAGGACGAAAAAGCCAATAACTCTCAGACCGGGCGTCCGATTGACGCGCCGTCTGCAACGTTGAGTTCCTGTTGACGATACGGAACTTTTGGATACATCAACTTCGTACTTTGTGTCAGTTGATGTATCGTCCTCTCGGCTCGTGGAGCGGACCCTCCCGAACGAGCTTGTTGTGTGCGGGAACCCTAGTGCTGGCTGTGACTGCTACTTCGACAGCGATGACCGTGCAGAGATCCTCAGTGGACTGCGGTGAAGACTGTGCAGAGATCCTCCGTGGACTCCGACGACGACCGTGCAGAGATCCTCAGTGGACTGCGGCGACGACTATGCAGAGATCCTCAATGGACTGCGACGACTACTGCACTTAGCGATCCTACGTGGATCAGTGCTACCGGTCTTGTGTGGGCCCAATCCTGTGTGGGTCCGATCCTGTGTGGGTCAGCGCTCAGCGGTTCTGTGTGAGCCAGCGCCTACAGGTCCTGTGTGGGCCCGATCCTGTGTGGGTTCGATCCTGTGTGGGTCATTTGCGGGGGTTAGTTACCTATCGATCCTTCGTGGGTCCGATGACTTAGATGGATCAATGATCATCTTTATCGTCATCCGAAGAAGTATACCTGTGTGAGCTAAATCTTGCGTTACTCTCCTTTGTGGATTGTGTTGAGCTATCCTGTGTGGATTTACTGTTTACTCTCCTTTGTGGATTGTGTTGAGCTATCCTATGTGGATTTACTGTTTACTCTTTTTTGTGGATTGTGTTGAGCTATCCTGTGTGGGTGTACGTTTTTCTTTCCTGTGTGGACTGGGTTTTTCTTGGGCTCGGACGTTGGAGCCGAACGGGAATTGATGACTTAGGTATATGTATGGGCATATACCTAAGCCGTGTCAGATGTTACTTCGTGATTGTATCCTTCCTTTGTGGATTATCCTTTGTGGATTTCGGGAGACCTTCGGGGGTCTCGGGGTCCCTACTGAGTAGCTTATACTCACCCCTTCACAGGCTATGCCCGCACTACGTTGTGTTGGTTGCAGACGACGGACAGCGCTGATCGTGGTGGAGGCGTGCGGAGCAGGACAGTACCTGGAGGTGGACCACTGGTCGGGACGTACTCGGAGCGGTCAGGTGGACCGAGGAGCTGTGGAGGCTATCTGTACCAACTCTTCAGGTGGGACTTCCAGAGGACGGATCGACGCTGCAGTTTTCCCTTTTCAGTTGTTGTTTTTCCTTTCAGTTGTACTTTACTGTTGGGTTTGTATTTCCGACCCCTTTTACTTTCAGCACAGCTTGTACAGTTTTTACTTAGTGTTTACTTTTCTGCTTGCTTACTCTGTGGTGCTTGTTTACTTTTCAAAGGCAATGCCTTCCCTTTTTGTTGGGATTTACGCCTTGGTGCTAGTCGCCAGCCCCTGGCCTATGGAAGGCGGGCTTGGGGTAGTCACAACACGGGCCTCGAGGGCGGGTCGTGACAGTTTTTGTGTAAATTGATTTAATTTCATTCAATTAATTCTTATAAAAATTTTATAACTAGTTCATGTCATATTTCCATGAGTTAGGATGTATTTTTGAAATCATATTAATTTAAGACGCAACCCCTTATTTGGAACTATTTTTCATTTTTGGATGCTATATATTAAGAAATAGGTGAATTAATAGTATCTTCGTACTTCAGTGACACATATTTATACCATGTATGTGTTTGGGTGAGTTGGAATAAGGAGCTCTTTATGAGTTGGTTTTCATTATTTCTTCATACATAGCCCCTGTCTAATTTCCTCATGTAACTCTAATTTGGTTGTTATTGTGTACATGAGTTGGTTTGTGTTTTTTTCATGGATCATATATATGATTGATTTATTATTATATTTTTTATTTTATTTTTATTTTATTATTTTAGAAATGAAGCGAAAATCATCCTCCTAAATACATTTAATCTCCTATAATTTATTTACTTCACTTGGTGTCTTGGAGATTTTACTAGGGAAAATCAATATCACCTACTCTAAGAAAGGTAATGAGGATGGGTGGGATATTACACATAATTCAAGAGTGGATACCCTACTCAAAAAATTTATTCATTATATTCTAACAATTATTATATATCCCCCAGAAGGATTTGAGAACACCCAATATTAAAGAAATCCTTTCGTGGTTTCAATGTAAAACCATCTGATCGCTAAAAATAATTTCATGATTTCGTATTTGTGGATAAATTCATAACACTATGTTCATTGATACTTGAAAATCATTATCTCTATAAAACAATAAAATTGTCATCACAAAAAATATCAAAGTAAAACTGATTTTTTTGCCAGCATTTCAAATTTTGATATCCTAATACCATTGTCAATTGAATTTTAAATTGATCTCACAAATTAAAGAAAACACTACCATAGCCAACCTTTAATTTAATACATAAACCTCTCACCCTAGTTTAACTTCATAATCATGTTTTGTCTCTGTGTATGAAAATTACGACTAAGAGTTGATAGTAGATGAAAAAAAAATATTACATACATAGAAATGAACCATTTGTCAATGATCAAGAAAAACATTGTTCAATTTAATTTAAATAGAAAATATTATAAATATAAATATATATAGTCTATTTTTTTCAAAACAATATTTTAATGACAGAGATAAATACTAAAAGTGTGTTTAAACACTACATTCAAATAGAACATTTTCTAAACCCCTAATAAAATCTAATAGAAATCACAAAACTAAACTGATTATCCAATCACACTATGATAAATTTCTTCATCCCTAAATTTCAATACCATATATTGATAACATATCTATGTAAAATAACAATATTAATACTCAATCATAATTTCTTTTCAATTTAATATAATCATAGGAATATTCTTTTCTAGTTAAGAATTCCACATAAACCATCACTTTCCATGAATGAGGAAACACTAGTTACTTTTCTCTTCCATTATCTTCATAACCATTAAAAATGACCTTGATATTTATAACACATAAAATATAATTAAATCATAAATAATTTAGTCACTATTTAAGAAATATTGTTTTGAAATTCTTAATACTATGATAAAAGGTCATCTCCATATTCTAGGATTTCAGCTAAACATTATAGGATGGAACTGATTATTTAATATAAATGGTATACATCCATATTTCTTATAAATTCAACAGTAATTTATATATTTCACTACAAACAATTTCTCAAATCCAAAAAAATTAATCAATTTCTTCCCAAAAAAAGAATTTATCTTCCTGCCCATGTGGAGTATCCTTAACTAGAACTAATCAAATGTATATGATTTATATTAATTAATAGAATTGTAAATGTCAATTTATAGAAGATAAGTTCTTATTTGGATAATAATTACTTTAACTCATGTTTATTAACATTTTATCCAAAATCTCACACAACGATTTCATTTCACAAATATGATCTTACTTTTCATAAGTCATCAAAAAACCCCAGTTATGACATTCTAATTGGGGGAAAACATAGTCTTATACATTCTAATTTAACATAGAATATAAAATATTCAAATATCAATCATGAAGAAACCAATTAATTAACCAAATAATATAGAGAAATATGGGATGTGAGAAACTACTAATGAATTTTTCTTTCTTATAAAAAAAGTTATATAAACTCATATCAATTGTATTATCTAACATTTATCAGGTCCTCTAAAATATTTTATCTAGGGCCATGATATAGAATATAAAAAACTATATCTATCTCAAATCTTGATCTAAATCACTAATATACAATAAAAAATGAAAATCTCAAAAATCCCATCAAAATGTCAAAAATACATTATCAAGACCTCATACAGATAACAATTAATATGGATATCCATTGATCACTTGTCGGAATAGAACACACTGAAATTCGTTCAACTCTATCGTGTCAATCAAAAAAATAATAAACTATATCTATATGATTCTTAATCCATTTATTGCATTCCTATATCATGTTCTAGGGTCATATTTATGTGTAATTAACAACAATCATTCTGTGGAATGGGATATTAACCATCTCCATTACAATGTCCTATATTTTAAATATATATACTAGATATAGATACCAAATACTTTTAAAAATATTAGTAACTAATTTTTATCATAAGTACACATTTAATACAACCAATGTATTGAACGACCTACTATTTTTGGAATAATTGGTTCACAATACATTAGATTCAATCTCAAATAAAATGAATTTATTTTAATATACATTATGACATCATAAATTTCATTGAGATCCTAAAACTATATAGTATAGATTGGGGAATACATAACTGTAAGTGGTGATAAATAAAACCTATTAATTGAATTAACATGTCAATGAATCCTATCATATGATTTAGTAGGGATAACATGATATCAAAAAATATAAGGATCGTTAAAAATCACACAGAATAAGAGCATACAAAAAATTTAATCATAAGAACATGTAAATATGAGAATGTGGAAAAAACTAATTACATGACATAAAACTAAGTCAATGATAACAACTAATACTACATCACATGGTGGACTGAGTCCCATCATCGATTAGTTCCACTCCTTAATCCCATACATAACATGTCATGTGAAAAAATCAATATACAATGTGTTAGATATATATATATATATATATATATATATGCATCCATATTATCAAGAATTTTTTTTCAAAAAGGTAAATAAATCATGGGGATAAGTAGTAAAACTACCATAAAAACGAATCGTATTTATAATCTTGATGCATAAAATAATCAAATATAACTTAAAGATAGAGTTAAAAAATAAATATTACAAATAAATTACTAAATTAAAAGAATGGATAATAACATTGGTATATAAGTAATAATAATATAAAAATAATTTATAGTAATTTTATGTTATAAAATACAGATATTAAGGGATTTATAGAGAAAAATTCCACCACTCAAATAAAAAAAGGTGGTTCAGAGAGATACCATACCTAATGTTTCACAATCAATCTACAGATGCATATAATATCATGGATAAACAAATGTGATTCACTAATAATAATTCATAACCATCTTATATATTCTATTTTATATAATTTTATTAGGTTCATTTATAACCAATTAAATTTTATATAATTTTAAATTTCATTAATTTTGGGGCGTTCATTTAATGGTTCCATAGTCTTATTACCTGTGAGAAATTATTGATGTTTTTTTATAAATGGACTACAACACGATAACTGAAATTAAATTATATTAATATAATTATGAAAATTTATTTTTTCATATAAAACCATATATTATTCAACTAATACAGGATTATTTTTGGAAAATATTAGCATTATATTATAAGTTCATTTAGGTTGTTTACTAGACCATCACAAAGTGGTTTCATTTTTATTTAATGTTATGGAAATTAACTTGTTAATGATCCTGAAAAAACATATAATATAAAAAAATAGTTCAATTAAAACCATTAATGTTGAATTAAAATGTTCCATGAATATTGTAGTGGAGAAGTAAATTTAATCATCCATGAAGGCAGTGAAATAATAATATAAAGAAAATTGTTCTATTTTTGAGAATAAGAGGATATGAGAAGGGGTTTCATGTGAAATGTTCCTTTAGAAATATAAAATCACATTATATATATGATGACAGATTTTTTATTCAATCTTTTATGAGGGACATGAGGTAAAGGAGGAAGAATAAATGAACTTAAAAGATGTAAAATGAGAATATTACCTCTAAAATATATCCTTCACGAAGAAGACCTCAAGGGGTGTGGAATTTACCTTCTTGGTCAAAATATATGAACTAATATTATGGGAGATGATTATGATGGGTTGTGTTTATATATATGGTAATATTCAAGTCTTGTAAGGTGTGGGAATAAGGGGTAATGAGGGGTGGTATTTATAGTGGTATAGTAGACATGTTTTTTAATATTATATAAATGAGATTATTATTTTTTCTCAACACTGTAAATAGTTTTGATTATTATTAAAATATAAAAAAATTTATAATCAATCATTTACCTAATGGGTTTTCACATTACCCTGAACTCAAAAAATCATGTATTTAGATTATAATGTTCAATATCGTTATTTATTGTATTTCACTACTCAACAAAAAATAATTATTTTTTAAAAAATATGAGATACTAACCATTCCCATTTTTAATTAAATGTATTTAAGAAATGTAAGTTTTTTAAGAAATAATTTCCTAAATATTATAAATAAATTTTTTAATTAAAATCCACTATTATTTGAAGTATTCAAATTTTAAAACAATGATATGTTTTCTGACCCCTTGAAAAATTACTTATGGTCTCATAAAATTATCATTTCATTATAGTAGAAGATAAATTAAAATTTTAACTTTATTGAAATAAATTCACTTTCACAAATATCATTATATTTATTATTCAGTTGTAATTAAAATATTTATATTTTACTAAAATATGAACAGTTAATTTTTTTATTTTTAATCCATTCATTTAGTTCTACCATGGTATTTATATATCATATTTTCATTCAATATGATACCAAAATATTATTATAAACATTCCTAGGTGAGGATACAATTATATCTGTCAGGTAACTATTCTGAATTTTTGGACCCTTATTTTAATAGTCATATTATTATTCCAATAGTCACAGTACTATTATAAAAGCAATATTATTTCTATAATTTCTATAAGTACCTTATATTTCATAAATTTTTCATTCACTCATATATTCTCTCATAGTTATATAAATTTTCATTTTATTGTTGAATATTTTACGTCCAATATTTATCATTATTTCAACATCATTTTTCATGAGTACTATTATTATTATGGATCATGTTGGTGTAATTTTTTAATATATTAATAAAATTATTTTGTTTTTTAAAACACATATAATATTTTCAATTATTCTTTGAATTTTTAATTCCCAATTGTTTTCTTAAAATTTATTCAAAAGAATTTACTCTCTTTTATGCTACAACTCGTGTGAATTTTATAATTTTTTATTACATAATATGATACAAATATAAATTCACTATGAAATTTTTATTAATAAATTTTTGGTTCATTATATTCTTCGTAGCTTATTAAATATCACCTAAAACGTTTTCACTTAATAATGAAATAATAGGTGTGGGTAATTGTTACACAGATTCCTCTAGTTCCCATGTCTTCTCCTTGTACATATGGTTTATCAATAGTATATTGACTATGTGAGTTTTCTTATTTCATTGAAATTATTTCCCTACATTCAATGAACATTAGAAAATGATCTTTATAAGAGTAACCATTATTGAGTTATATCATATCTGAATTAATTAAATTTGAATTATATAGAATAGTCTTAGTCATGATGGATTCATAGAACATGGAATGTTCATTAGATGTGGTTTGTTAGAGTTCTGGTTGATAAGACATATCTGCAACTTGATCAAGAATATCAATGGTCATAGTATATATTGGAATATTAATTATATTACTGAAAAATATCATATCTATATTATTGGTAGATATTCAAAGGAATAACATACCTCCCACCTAAAACTCAATGTTTTTGTTGATTCTTGTTAGCCTACTTCTTCTATTTGATTTGGGTAGCCCTGCGGTGCTAATGAGTGGTCTAAACATTTTCTTTCAATCCCTAAAAAAGTTTAGGACCTAGCATCTTGCATTCAAAAACTTCATATTTACACATATTTGATCTGTACCTCTTCCCATTAAGGGATTCCTTTGGAACCATTTGGATACATGAGTGAAAAATATAACGCTTTGAGAACTCACCCATTGGATGTTTTAAATCCTAGTACCCTTTAAGGTTCATCATGAATTCTCTCCAAATTTACTCAAGTATCTATATAGGTCACAAAAATTAGGATCATTTAGGAGGTGATAAACCATACTGATGCTCAACATGATGTTTAAAAAATATTATAAACACTTCTAGAACTTGGATGTAAAATTTTGATCCCATTCCAATAGAATCATAAATGGATTTTTTATGAATCCTCACACATTATAGGATATAAATTTTTTTATTTCATTTAGTTGTATATACTCTCATATTTAAATAATGTTATTTTTCTCTGAAATAAAATCCACTACAACCCATAAAATTATATTTCTTCCTTATTTCTTCAGATGACTAATGTCAAAGTCAATGTAATTGTTTTCCCATTTCCATATTTTTATGGGAATTTTTATCATCATCCACATATTATTTTGAATTTCAGACTTCATTTGATGACATAAAAACAATTTAATGTAATGAACCACATACTCTTGTTGTCTTGAATGGGAGGTGAGATATTACATGTCCTTAAGTGACATATCTAAGGTGTCAAAGGGTGAAAATAAATTCTTAAGGGCTTCAATAATTGCATGGGATGATTTTCCCATTAATAACTATACAAAGAACCGACCAATTCAAACCCAAAAAACTACCATATGATACATGATAAAAAATAAGGAAACTCATTAATCCATTTGTAAAAATCATATAATGACCATGAAACATAGAAGAAGACTTAAATATCGAAGTAATCAGTATAAGGAAAACAAAAAAACATCATGACACCCACAAAACTCCATGATCTACATGTACTAGGATCCAAATTCCTCAACTAGCCTTAGTATCAGGAATTTGTGCTAAATACATGTGATAATTTTCCATTCCAATGCCTATATAGAAGTGATTTACCATATAAACAATGTACCAAAGTATAGGTGAGTAGTAAAACTCTATAGTTTTTCCTCAATGACATCACCACTCACACATCTAGGATAGAAGAGTTAGTGAAATTTATATAAATAGTTTATGCAAAAAAATTTCGAAGCACTTATAACTTAATAAAAAATAGTTTTACCTCAATATAAACATGTTATATTTAAATTTTATTCTCCAAAAAATTATAATTTCATTTAAAAATCAAACCATGTATGAATATAATTTTAAATGATCCATTGGAATAACCAACCAATTCATTATAATCACTTTATCTACCATGCAGGCATCATTTTGATACATCCATATTCATGAGAGGTTTTGTAATCGATCTACGAATTCATCATAAGGTAATTATATCTCAAGTCCCATTAATCCTTTTTCACATAGAACAAGGTCATATTTCAACCAATACTCCGTAATGAAATATGTGCATCCAAACTGATTATGTCCAAAAACCATTTGAACATAAAAATTCTAAAACCATTTCAATAAAAAATTATTTATATTGAATTTATTATTTTTTTGAATTTTTTTTCAAGAATCCAGAAAACCGATACTTTAAATTCACTATTTCAATATCCAGAGAAAAAAATATTATTTCCTAAAACGTCTCCACAAATCCAAAATGTCAGAAAAAATAATAATGAGTTAGTAAAGATTATTTATCTAATTCATTTCCCCAAGATTATATAATAAATTTAAATCAACTAAATCCATTTGAAACTAATCCAATCAACTATATCAATAGGATTCAAAAGTGAAGCCACTAACCTTGATATTTTTAGGGAAAACGATAAACATCATGCTAAATGTCACAAAGACTAGCTTGAATATCTACAAGAACAAATTAGATCACATCTTATATCATCATCAAGACTAAATACAATCATTTTTGGCATAAAAAACATTAGATATACAAATTATGTGTGTATATCTATGAAACCGATAAAGAGAGAGAGAAGTAGATCTATGAAAAGAAAAATTAATGATGAATAATGATCACAAACTAAAAATATTGGGCTTCAATGCACCAAAGAAGGGTTCTGGATCGATTCAAATTCCCTAGGGAGAGGTTCTCCATCATTTCAGATAGAACAATCCTAAGTAATGTTTTTTGTGTGGAAAAAATAAGACACTTAGAGTGAAAGACATTTGTGATTCCCTTTTTTATGATATGAAATTGACTCTATGCATGGTTAAGTATAACATTTAGATAGATATGATTTTAACCATTGTCTAGTGTCTTTCATATAAAATTCCTTTCATATTTCTCTTGAATGGCTTCTAGACCTTATGCTGGTCAAACCAAAGCTTTCTATCCAACATTTTCACCACACATCACGGTTTCATCTAGGATTCTGCATAGTTTATAAGGACCATGTGCAAATAATGCACCCCTTCTATAGCCCCAATCTCACTGTGCGTAGTTTTTTCATGTCTATCATGGTTTTC
This sequence comes from Viscum album, assembly GCA_963277665.1. Classification (NCBI taxonomy): domain Eukaryota; kingdom Viridiplantae; phylum Streptophyta; class Magnoliopsida; order Santalales; family Viscaceae; genus Viscum; species Viscum album. The sequence continues at coordinate 1,921,873,813 of OY728150.1, forward strand.
AAAAACATTTACGCACACAAGAACAAATATAAAAGCCCTCAAAACTATCAAAAAGTTATCAAAACTATACCAAAATTGAGCCTTAATCATTAACTAATTGAAAATAATAATTAAAGGGTTATATAAGATAAACCAATGTTGATACATTTCCCCCACCATTGGTATTTCTATCCACGAAGTGTAGAAAAACAAAATTTCCCTAAATGGGTTCTACCAATTTCTTTATCGTATCCTTTTCTTATTTTCATGTCTCTTTCAGAATGTGACCATTTTTCCATAAATACCGAACTAGAATAATGATTTTCCCATGAAATACATTCTTATTTCTATCAAAAATATTCCCTGGGATATGTATCAGAGATGAATATGGCTCTATGGCATTATGATTCCATCATATCAAATGGTCAGGATCGGGAAGATACTTTTTCAATCGAAATATGTAGAACATATTTTCTATTGAACTAATAAATGGTGGAAAATCGAATTAATATTCCATTTCTCTATATAATTGTAGTATCTTAAATGTACCTTTCTATTGAGGAGACAACCTACCCAAATTTCATAATCATCGATGAATATGACAAGGATAAATCGATAAGATTACAGGATCACTCACTATAAAGGAAAACGACCACGATATGATGATGCATAAAATATTTTGGATGACTCTGATCCCTCTCCATCCTCTTTAGGATAATCTAAATCCTCTCCATTGTTTCATGGAAGAAGATCATCCCAATAAGTGAAGTCTTACCTTTTCCTCCCAACGTAGTGTAAAACAATAATGATGCCCATACACAGATATTAATTGATACATGTTCATCAAGGATTGGTAAAAATTTTATTATGACAACTCTAACAGTCTCACATTCTCTTCCAATGATCCAAAAAAACATCACATGAGCTTGTTACATGTACTATAATTTTTTTATTGTCATTTCAGATTGTCCATCCATCTAAGGATGGTATGTTATACTCAAGGTTAGTAGAGTATCATGTTCTTTCTGTTTGGATTTCCAAAAACTAGTGGTAACATCATAATGTTTTCTGATACGATTGAAATTGGTATTCCATGTATATTTAACACCACTCAACTATTTATTGTGGAAAAATCCTCTATTGTATGAGTTTCAAAAATATGGGTAATGTGGTGTGAATTGGTATGCCACTCCACAATCACCCATATAGAATGATGTTTCCAAACCATTTGTGGGGGACTTGTAAAAAACCGTAGCTATCTACTACTATTTCCAAACTAACATAGGTAATGAATAAAATATAGCAACTGGATACTACTACTTGGCTATAAATTGTTGACATGTCAATAATCTTGAAAAAAACTCAATTACCTTCCTTTTCATGATGCACCACCAAAACTGTGCCTTAAATTAAAAATACATTTTATATATATTAGGATGAAAAAACCACCTCTAATTGTGGTAAGAATAAAGAATTGGTTTCTGATATACCATAGGTACAACCATCTAATTGTAGATCTGCCACACTAAACTCCCAACTAGCCTATAACTATTAATGCTCTCCCCAAAGTTGAGTTTTGACCACATAACAAAGCATTTTCCATCATATTTTTATGAATTTTTTACTGTATTTACCAAATCCGGAACCACTAAAACATAGAAGAAAACATAAACATAAACTTGGACATGAAATTCAACATGAATGTCGACTAGGACTGACGTTAGCTGAAACTCATGTAAATCTTTATTTACCAACTTAGTGTTCAAATTTCTACTTGATTCATCTTCGAATGAATTTCCACAACATATTTTATAAATTCAGTTGGTGTAAAAAATTGGACATATTCTATCCACCTTCTTTTTCCTAAGATATCAATCCCTTCGTGAAAAAATATAATCAATGTTCTTATGATCTGTGAACATAGAAAATTTCTCACTTAAGAGATAATGATGCCATATATTCAAGTCATGGACTACTGCATCTAACTCTAAATCATGCATTGGGTAACTATTATCAAGGACTCTCAATTTCCATGATCCATCAGAGACAACATGATCTCCTTTCATGAGAAAACACCACAACCCAGATCATGAAGCATCATAATACACCGCACACCCTTATCCTAATTCTAGAATAATCAACAACAATGTGGATGTATGGTGAGTTAAATGATCATGAAAACAATTATGGAATTCCCCACGCAATTGAAATGGAATATTCTTCTTTATCAATCATTTCATAGGTGAAGATAGTCATGAGATTCCATGAAAAATGTATTGGTAATAACTAGTTAGACCATGGAGATTTCGTATTTCAAATACATTCTTCAGCTATTTTCATGAAATAATAGATTTTATATTATCCTATTAAACTAAAAAACCATATTAAAAAAATACATATTCATTAAAGAATAACTCTTTTATCCAAAAATAAAACATCGATAATTACCCATAAAAATGATGGCCCTTCAAGATTTCTAATATTTTTTCCATGTTTTTCTCTTGCGTAACCATTTTCTTTGAATACACCAATATGTCATCAACAAACACCATTACAAAAGAATTTATATATCACTGAAATATAAGATTCATCAATTCCATAAAAAACATTGGTACATTCATATACCATAAAATTATTATAAAATATTCATAATGAATATATCTTCATCTGAACGTTTTCTTTAAAATATTATGCTTATGAACTCGTAATTGGTGATATACTAATCACAAGTATTTTTTAGAGAACCATTGAGTTATCCTTAACTGATTAGGAAAATTTGAACTACATTATAGTAGATACTGATTATTTATCGAAACATTTTAATGATTATGGCATTATACAATAAAAACTTTTTAGTTTCATCTTATTTCATTACGAAAATGACATGTACATGCCTAGGAAACATGCTCAGCAAAATGAAACCATTGCATTCCAACATTTCAAACTGCACATTCAATTCGCCTAACTCTGTTTGGACCATCCGATAAGGTTGAATGAAAATTTAACAGGTCCCAAGAAGGGGATCAATCTTAAACTCAACTTCCCTTAGAGGTTGTAACCATGATAGGTTCATGGGAAACATATCTGGAAAATGATTCACAGTTTCTAGAAAAGTACTACACTTGACCAATTTTGATGTTGCAAATTCAACACCATCAACTAGTAAGAGAATGTTCCTACTTTTGGTGCTAACAAGACTATTGCACCTATCATTACAACCCAGTCTATATTAAATAGATTCTAGATTCCATTATAGTTAATGGTACTAACTATCCTTTTAATATTGTCTATGTGAGCCTTGATCATTATAAACCAATCCATAGATAGTATCACATCATAAACATCCCTGAAGAATTAGGAGATATCCCATTTCACATCAACTCCACCTAAAGTTATAGAAAATGCTATCAATAGAAAGGCTTGCCATTTTCATTGTCCAAGAAGAGTTCAATGATTTATTAGAGAAGGAATCATCTCAATATTTAAAAATAGAAAATAAAAAGAATGATAATAAATGAAGTAATGTGATTCAAAATTATCAAACAGACTTGTGTTAGGTTAGAATTCAAATGAATCATACCTCTCACCATAGATAGAATAACCTGATCGTCCATAATCACCTACCCATCTCAATATAGTTTATTCATCACTATACATTTCTTTTTATTGGCTTGTTGATATTTCCATTGCTGAAGAGTCATATAATTCTTAGAATCACCATGGCCAGATCTTCTTTTTTAATGAGATGTACTTTTCTTCCTTTTCTCTATTGAAGCATATTTTTCATTCAACGCTGGAGAAGTGTCCCGAGATCAATACATTGGAGGACTGTGACAATTTTAGTTAAGATGCATCATCTTTTTTCTATTCTTTCATTCACTTTTGGGTGTTGTACACTCTCACTTCATGTGGTCAAATGAACCACATTGGAAACATCCCTCTTTTTTTGTTGGTTTTGTAGAAAGATCCATCAATCTAGCTGTCTAATTTTGATTTATTCTCCTACTATTGAAATATGATTCCATCATTCGATTCCTCCTAGAATTAGAGTTACCACCATATCCCGTGGGTATCAACATGTTTCCTCATCATGAATCTCCTGATGAGTCTATTTTAGTAATTTTCACACTATTTATTATATGTATATAGTTTGTAATAAATATAAAAACTATCATCAAGTGAATCAACTACCATGGACTTCACTCAATGATTTGTGCCTTAAAAATCTAAATAATATATTCTTCAGGTGAAAATGGAACTAAATTTATGATTTTTGTGGAATGCTCTGTGAAAGAGTGATTTTATTTTTTTCAGGATGAAGAATTTCTTAGTTCTATGGATCATGAACCTGTGACGATGTATTTTTTTGATGAAAAACACTTTAAAACACTCCTAGAAATTACATGTATACTATTTAGAAAACAAAACTAGTTACCACCCCTAGTGTACATGATCCTCAAGAATATGCATTTCCATATTGACTTTTAACTATGATTGTGTGCTGATGAAAGAAAAGATAAAATTAATTCTATTCAGCTATTCCTCTACTCATTCTAGTTTAGAATCACGAAAGATGACTAGATTATATTTTTGGAAATAGAAAAAATGATCCACTTTTCTAGGATCATCCCTCTGGTTCCCTCTTACACATCCTAAAATACATGGACATTACTTTGAACTAGATATCTATTATCATTGTCTTAAGTGAAACCACATACTCTATAGATTTTATCTGATAGTTTCTATGACCCCTATCAGGTACCACATTCTATATGAAAAAAAAATTCCATAAGTCTCACTCCAAATAAATTTAAGGGTTATAAATTCAATTTAATTTCACAAAACAATAACACAAAAGGACAATGAAAATATAAATATTTTTCATGTTTAACCATTTTTTAAAACGATAATCTTGATTTTATAATTTTAACCATTTTAAAATTATTAAGCCCATGATTTTTTCAAAAACAGTCATCTGTATATAGTTTCAAAATGATCAAAATGGACACCTTTAAAAGAAATCATACGTTAATACTCAAAATCATGTAGCCACTACGGTGCTAAGTCATTCATTAAAATCATTTCATGCTATTCTCATTGGATAACCTCTTTATTATGATATTTTAAAATCTTATATGTTTCCCAAAAGAAATTATTTACCAAACGCATGGGTACAATTATTTTTAGCATAAATGGATTAGTTACGTCCTTTTATGCTTCACATTTCATGATTTGACAATCCTGCACATTTCTATGATCATAAACCAAGGAATATACATGATTAATTTCAACTACAAAACAAAACTGATGATCATTTATTCAAAAAAATGAAGGATCATGCTGATACCATTTGTAATGACCCACAAACTCTAATTATCTTGAGAGTGTGGTGAGAAATTACATGGCCTTCAGTGACATTCTCATCCTGCCCAAGGATGTAGATAAATGATTATGGTATTTATGACATGTGGGGATGATTATCCATTTAATAATAAAGCATCTAACCAACCAAACCAAACAAAATAGGCTACTCTAAGATTCATGATAACAAATAAGAAAATCACTATTCCATTTATCCAAATCACATTAGAACTAGGATCCTCTACATGAGACTTAAATATCAATGTAAATTGCATTATAAAAACAAAAGGACTCTAGGACACCAAAAACCTCTATGTTCAACATGTCTTATCCTCCCAAATCAAAAACCATCCCAAGTATCATGAAGTAGTTATAAAGGCATGTGATACCTTACCGTTTCCCATGTCCTAGTAGATGAAATATATAAATTCAACAATGTTCTAATGTAGGGGTGAATGCTCAAACTCATTAGGTTTTCCCCATATGACATACCCACTCTCTCCACTAAGTTTGAAGAGTAAGAATCATTTATATCAAATAGTTTATATATAAAAATTTACCAAAATGATTATTAGTAAAAATAAAATCATCAAAAATATTTTATAAGTAAATATAAATATGTGATATTTCAGTAATTTTTCCAGAAAAATCTATTTATCAAAAAACATCAAAACCATTCTGGAAGAACAATTCACATGTTCCATTGGAGTAACCCACCCATTATACATAATCACACTTCAAACCATGTATACATCATTATGATAGTTCCATACTCAATAGTTATTTTTAATCAATCTTACAGGTCTTAAAAAGGTAATTGTATCACATGTGTCAATAAACCTTTGTCACCAACTACAAATTAATATTTCAACCATGCCCCATAAGTGAAATATGAACACCCACAATGAGTATGCCAAAAAAACATGCCATCACAAATTATTCAATACCATTATAATAATAAAATATTTTTATTGAAAACCATTTTCCAACATTTCATTTCAAAAATCCATAAACCCATATTTTAAAATCACCATTTTAAAATCAATATAGTAACACAAATAATCACCACAATTCCACAATTTCACCAAAAAAACATAAATTAGCACTAAAGAGGATTTATATCATGTTTTTTACCAAGAAATCACAATATATTTCAATAAATAAAAACCATTTTAAAATAATTAAATCAATTCTATCAAGTGGAGTCAATATTTTAGCCTCATTCATGGAGAGTTTTGGAAAAATCATAAAAAAACACAAAAAAGTAAAAAAAAATTGGGTTGAATCTCAATAATCCTACCTTATATATCTTCCCCTATCATAATAAAGACCACATCCAATCATATATGGAATCCATAACCTTATATCAATCCAAAATAGGTGTAGATATAAGAAAATTATAGATAAAGAGAGTGATGTGTGTCTAAGGAAAACAAAAATAATAACGAATAACGATCACATACACCATGAATTTTTATTTGACGCACCATGGAAAGTCTTCAGATCAATTCCAATTCACTTAGGAGAGGTTCTCCATCATTTAATTGATGGTAATCCAGAGTTAGGGGCGTTTTGGGTAAAAAATACTCATAGGATAAAAGAAGAATGATAACTTATTTTTTACAAGATACCCTTGACTATGTCTATTGTTTAGCCACACATTTGAATAAATTGTGTGCTAACCATGCTCTTGATTCTATTTAAAGAAATACCCTGCATGGTTTCCACAAAAAACATCCAAAAAATGTGCTAACTACTAAAAAGCACTATTTCCAAAATTTTCACCACACTCCATAGTTTCTAATAGGATTCTGCAAGGTTTAGACAATCCATTCACTACCTAAGAACATCTCTTTTAGCCCATGTCTCACTGTGCATGATTTTTTTCAAGTTTTGCATGGTCTTCATAAACCATGAACCACTCATGCAACTGTAAAAAATCCTCATAGACAATAAAAAGGATCCTTGAACTCTCCAAAAATTAATCCTTATATATTATATACAAAAAAACCAAAATAATGGGTCAAGTACCTGAAACCAAGGGTGGAAAATTAATGTAAATTATTCTATTTTCTTCTAAATATCTTCACAGCAATATAACTCTAAGAGAACTCGATAAATCTTCATGATTACTATGTGGATAGATATAGTAAATCAATTTCAATCATTCAGAAAATTACTTATTTATGATTCGATTTTATGGTACATCTAGTCATGAATCAAATTCATACAACTAATTCTTTATTAATTTTTACCTCTAAGGATTTACCTAGTAATATAGCATCAATCACCATCTCTTTATTACAAAAAATCCCTATGAGAATTTGTTTGATTATCTAAAATAGATTTTTGATAAATCATTTGATAATGGAATGACAAATTTCCATTTTTTATCACCCATTTTCCATCATTTCCATATATATAAAATTTTTATCATTCTAAATTATCACTTTCTATAAGTTTAGAAAATCCTTTCTTCATAGAAAATATATAATGTTATTTTCATTCCTAGGATTATAGTGGGTTGATTATTCATAGTCTTTGATCATCTATAACTATCATCATTAATATGTATTATATTCTTTTCAGTTTAATATATATTTTAGGTTCTTATTATCATTATATATTTTACCCATCTTCTAATAGAGGTAATGGTGACATATTTTCAATGAAAATATCTCTAAAAAAATTAAATCATGATTATGGTAGTTCAATTCATGAAAATTAAAAGAATATGTGGTTTAGTATATCTATTTGTAATGTTTCATTAGTGGAAAACCTATTCTAATTTATGAATCATTAATTTATACCCGAAAAATATCCTCAAATAATTCTACTATGGGTAATAGTAAAAAATAGGCAAGTGTTTTAATTTCATGAATCACTCTTCGTATTCATCACTCAAAATATTCCATAATACCTTCAAAATAATCTTGTTTGGAAGTTATAAAAATTGGGAGATGTTTCTCACAAGTCATCATCAATACCCAACATGTTCAAAAAATTAACATATCCCTATAAAAAATGTTTTTCTACAACACTCCACAATTTCATTTGTTTTAGAATAGTCTTTAAATATCCCAATTATGGTGGTAAAATTCCCCATGAAGGATACTTTTTCCTTCTATAAATAAAATTTAATATAAATTATTTATAACTAATACAATAACATATACTTCAGAAAATAATTCAAATACTCATCATAATCCTCCTTTAATTTGGATTATATCAAAATATAATATATAAATACTTCCTCAAATTCATAAATTTAATATCTATAGTCTATAATAATTATGTAAATAAATATTATTGCATAATTAATGATTTTTAAGGGAATGTAAATGAAATAATAGTGTTTAAAATAATTTAAAATGGGTGTGTTGGGAATATCTTCCTTATTCACCAACAATTGGTTATATCTCGAATGTTGATGCACTTTTTAGAAATACTATAACTCTAGTAGTTGATTAAAAAAATCATCTTTGTATGGTAGTGAAAACATGATATTTATATTATTTTTTTATTTACCAAGATAATCAATGTAGTGAAGTAGTGACCCATCATAACTTTTGATAAATAGAAATGACACACTCCATATTGATACTCTAGAATGTAAATAAAAAATTTCTAGATTATATTTTAACTACTTTTTCAGTTTATTCATCCTATTGGTGGAAATTATATAAGGGTTTTGGATATGGGTATATATCTAGGAATATGTTATATTGAGAAATCATCCTCAACATCCAAAGGAATACTATGAAACTATTTAGATGACACAGCAGTCTATTATATAAAAATTGAAATATACATAAACATGAATATCTCCTTTTTCTCAATAATTAGTATTAGATATGGTTTCCCATTATCAAATAATATCCACACACGAGACAGATATTACAAAGGGTATTTATCATCCTCTTTACACATGCATAGAATTTGAGGTTGACTCAAATTATGATGAGTTATCTTGTAACGACCCAATCATTTACTAATGAAAAATCCTCTTCATCTAATAAAATGTATTATTATGTAAAATTTTTATATAAAATATTCCCCTCATTTGTTTTGTGTTTCTTTATTTTAATATACCGTTAAAAATGGATACCATTTCTAATATAGTGGTTGAATAGTGATCATATGATTAGTATAAATATAGGGCTTTAATAAATCCAATTTACTCAAACAAAGGATGTAATTTCCTCATCCAGAAGAATTTCCCCACATAAAGTCCATTTTTGGAGCTTGTAAAGGATTTAGCATCACTAGGATTTTCTCTTAACAATGTCCAAGATGAGGTTCAACGAGTTAAGCTTGAACAGAATCACCTATGAAAGAAGTTGAAGTTAAAAGAGATTACCACTCGAGGGGTGTTATATAAGCCACCCCAAGAGTCTGTCCCCATCGCACACCTTACCCATAGTTTTTAGGATGTTATTATAATTATTTTTTTAAAAATACCCTAGAACTATGATTATTTTCTTTATTTTTTGTATAAATAATGTATATTCATTTCATCAATGTTATTTTATAAATGGGTTTTAAAGCACACATAGTATTTTTAGATAATATTCAATTAAGAAATATATTTTGATGAAATAATTGTTATATGAAAGTTAGAAATATGTTAATAAAATATTATTATTAATAAATTACTTTTTATTATATATAATTTATTTAATGATTTTTATAAATACAATTGTAATTTTTATTATTGTTTGAAAATTGTTTTTGTCAAAACCTAGGAATTTTAAATTAATGTCAGTTTTTATATTAAAAGTGAAAATAAAAATATTTAAAAAATTATTTAGATAAAATTAATATAATTTTTGGAATCATTATATTTAAATTATCCAATCGTGAGTTTTTCATAATTTTCTGCAATAGTCAAATTTTTGGGTAAAAATTAAATATTGTATACATATATAATGTTTTTTATGACATCATAATGACCCGATAGTGATGTAATAAAATATTATAAAATGTATTTTCAGAAAATATATGTTTTTAATTTAAAATAATGTAATTTTAGAGTTTATTTATTTACATTATAAAGCCTCAGTGGACCTTCCAAGGCTAATACAATATTTTATCATTTTTTAATGATTTACATTGAGGGGGTGACTCGCCTCCACACAATCAAGCCTGATATATTAATAATTTAGGCTACATTCTTTATAAAATAATTTCTTCTACTCCCCTTTGGAAAAAAACATGGGAATATACCATTGTAAGGTCTGTGGTTTTGATTAGTTTAATGTGTAGTGTACAAAACCCAAATAATAAAGACTTCCCTCTATTTTCCAATATAAACCCACTCAATATCCAACTTCTATTTACTCTAAACCCTTGGAGCACGTACCTAATATACCCAACTATCTCTATTATCCTCTTAATTCTGCACAATCTCCCATGAAGCCTCTCTCAACTCTCTCCCAATCCTTTGGATCACACTTCCTAGTAAGAGAATTCCTCCTTTCACATTTTGGTCAAAATTTCATTATGTTGTTATAACATTTTTATTTCAATTAAAAATTTTGGTGTATTATTTTTAACCTCCCCCATACTTATCTCCTTATTATTTAATGATTAGATACCTCCGTCTCTCTCATTAGTGACTCCCATGTAGACCTATTTCTATGCTAAATTTCTGTATAGAATTTCCCTCTTCCCATTTACATTCAAGGAAATGTTTTGTATTGTGAATATAAATTCCATTAAATATGTTGGTACATGTATCCATATGACCCCATTTCTTTCCATTTTATGTACATATTTTGAACTACCCCTTTCTCTATCATCAACCATTTTTATGAATTCTTATGTCACGTTGTTATGCTGTCGAAATTGCACTGCAGTTTTCCTAGCCAAAGTCATTGTGTAGTGAATAGAAATCCAATTCCACTATCAAGGGAATTAAAAATAATAAAAAATTAATTTTTTTTATATAGTTAATGTATGTATTCCACATTCTTATATCATGGAATAAATTATGTTTTTAATGAATCCATGTTATATGATCTCTGGGGAACACTTATGCATGAAATGAAATGATTAAGGAGGGTGCTCCATGATAATGATCCAATGCATTTGGAAAAGAATAGTATCATGATATGTCAAGTTATATGATTTTTTACTCATTCAAAATCAAGTTCAATTATTTTTTACTCTTTTTCCATGTGAAATGACCCTTGGCTCATGAAAATATCATGATAAATGTCATTGCCATATTTCCATGTTATGATAATCATGCAATATCAAACATTTATGTTCATGTTACTCTTAGGCTCTATTGATAGAACTATTTCATGAAAAGTAATTTATTCTTTATGTTATGCCGTTTTACTCCCATACATGGCTTTATAGCTCACCCCTTTCTTATGTATTTCCTTAGGTTATCCTATGCATTTCTCTATATAAGTGAATGGTGTGGTCATGTTGATGAATTAATCAATAAATATGTTGTATTTTTATGTATTAATTTGTTTGGTAGTGTTTATAATTTTCCAAGACACTAGACGTATCGATCAATATATTTGCATTAAGTGAATGTTTATGTAATAAATATTTTTAATGTTTATAATAAATAGTAGGGTTTTTATAGTTGTTATCAAAGATAGAGTTTAGTAATTTTTGGGGTTAGGATTACAAAACCCTGGTGAAGGCCTTAGGCATAATACTAAGTATAATAAAAACATCCCTAACTTTTGGGGAGTAATGAGTGACTGCTTTATCATTAAAATACATTCATTCCTAGATATTTTTAGGTTGAGGAAGCTCTGGAACAAATGTATCTAAGTGTAAAACTTAATAACACCGCTATGAGCTAGACTCGAACAAGAACTGGTGCATAACAACAAGGCTTGATGCACTCATGATTACGACACTCCTGGGGGATATGCTTCAGTAAATTTATTAGCTTAGTGTAAACCATTTTTAAGGGGAAAAATCTCTTGAAAAATATATGTTGTAAAGTAGATCACATATATTATAGATTTTTTCATATAAATTCATAAGTTAAGGAAATAAAGGTAATTTATAAGATACCCATCTTTTTCTTTGGTTTACCCTTTTTTGTTACCCCTAAAATTCATTATATTCCAGAAAATGGCTGTTAATAGGATGACTCGGGCTAATAACTGAAGCAATTATCAATATGATGACTATTATAATGATATTTTAAATCTAATGGGAGGAAGAATCACAAACGTAACCATTATACACTCTCAGTTAACATGGGTTTGGAATAAAATCATGGTTCAAGAAGAACATTAGACCCCACCCCCACCCCCAATGAAAAAAATTAAAAAATTGAGTGCTTCATGAGAAAAAGGCCTCCTACTTTTAACGTATTATCTGATACCTCAATATTTGAAAAATGGATCAACTCCATTACAATGATCTTTTACATCCTTCAATTTTATGAACAAGATATGGAAATTTTTTATTCTTATCTTAGGGAGAGTGAATAAGATGATTTGTGAACGTTGATCAAAAATATGAAGCATGATTAGGAGAATGATGAGTTGTCATTACCCCTGAATACAAGGTTGACCACATCTTCGATTGGATAAATCAAAGCCTAGGGAAATCCCTAGACATCTGTGACTTCGAGAGTTGTGATGAAATTTTCCGATGTTCCCTCAAGGTCAAAATAGAGATGGGTGAATCATAGGGGTATCAAGGGGATAAGATGATAAGGTCGACAATAATTGTTTTTGGTAAAATGGATTAATCCAATAGTGATAATAAAATACAACACCTCACTTGCCAAATGGGACGAATAAATCACCCCATAAATTTCTAGAAGGGGACGAGGAAGTTCATTAGGTGTAGAAGAGAAGGGCACCTAGCCAGTAATTGTTGATAAGAAAACACTACGACTGAGACAGATGAGATGAATTCTCCGTTATAACATCAATGCATTTTTTAATACTCTAACTATAAGAAAACCAAGAGGCATTGCAAACCGGTGCCTTAATCCATGGATTTTTTTAGGAAAATAACAAACACCAAGGATACAAGGGAATTATTTGGTCATCAATACTACTGAAGTATACCCAGAAAATGAAGTGGGGAAATGTATGCAAATTATTCCTTCCAAAAGATGGAAAATTATTTTTTAATCTAGTTCGATTCATTATTTTATATCCATAATGTTTAGTAGAACAATCCACACACCACCACAAATCATGGAAGTTGTGATGTTGGTGGGAACAAAAAATGGGGAAATCATTTCATCCCAAGATTATAACTCCTCCACTATCATAATTTGTGGATTTAACTTCCTGAAAAACCTCATCATACTCCCTCTAGTAGAATTTGATGTAATTCTTGGCATGGAATGGATTTTCTTTTATGGAGCCTACATAAATTTCCATGAGGGAGAAATCACTCTACATATGGAAATCGACCCCTAATTCTGTACAAGTTCAACATGGTGGATCAAACAAATTTAGAACCATCATCTCATGTGTGGATATTGCTACACTATGAGCATGTGTATCTTACTCAAATGATTGAGTCTAAATAATAATCCATATTTGACTATATGCATAATGTGAGAGAATTCACTGAAGTGTTTCTTAAGGAATTGCATGGTCTTACTCCTGGAATAGATGTTGAATTACTCATTAATCTTATACCTGGATCTTTTCCAATATCCAATACACCATAAAGAATGGATTTTGTGGAGCTTTAGGAGATAATGAAACAACTACAATAGAATTTGGATACAGGGTTTATACGCCCAAGTGTTTCACTATGGGGTTCATCGGTCCTCTTCATCAAGAAGAAGGATGGGTCAATGTTCCTTCTCATTGATTATTTTGAGATAAAAAAATCATGATTAATAACAAGTATCCCTTTCCCAAAATTGATGACTTTTCGATCAGCTACATGAAGAAAAATACTTCTCCAAGGTGGATTTGTTGTGGAGATATTACCACGTAAGGGAGAAGAAGGAGGATATCACCATGACTACTTTTTGTACAAGTTATGAGCACTATGAATTCATTGTAATTCCATTCAAACTCACTAATTCTCTAGAAATATTCATGGACATGATGAATAGATTCTTTATATTTTACCTTGAAAAATATGTCGTAGTATTTATAGACGATATTCTAATATACTCCAAATCCAAAATGAGGATGAGTATCATCGAAACACTGTACTAGAGACCTTTCAAAATGAGAATCTATGGGAAAAGTACATCAAGTGTGAGTTCTAGTTGAAGATGGTCTCATTCTTGTGTCATATCATCATAAGCAATTGGATATCTATTTATCCCTCCAACACAGCTGCAGTTGAGGGATGACCGAGGGAAATATTGGAAACGGATATCCATAGCTTCTTAGGGTTAGCTTTATATTATTGCTTAGTTTTGAAAAATTTGTCACAATTTTCCAACCCTCTTACCAAGAAAACTTATAATGGATTAATGTTTAATTGGAATGATGAATGTGAAGATATCTTCATGGATTTGAAAAGGAAGCTTATCACTCCACCTGTGCTCCCACTACCCACAAGTGGAGAACATTTTTTTGGTATTCAGTTGTGCTTCAATGAAGGTCATGGGTTGTGTGTTGAGGGAAATTGAAAAATTCATTTACTATGTATTAGATAAATTAAAAGTTCATGAGATAAACTATCTAAAACATGATCTGGAGTTGGCTGTAGTAATCTCCATTTATAAAATTTTGCGAAATTTCCTCTTTTGGGAGAAGTGTGAAATATATACGGATCAAAACATCCTCAAGGAAATATTCACATTGAAAGAGTTTAATATTCCCCAACAAAGATGGTTAGATCAGATCAAAGACAATTATTTCACAATCCATTACCACCCTAGGAATGTGATCAAGGTGGAAGATGCTATAAGTTTAAAGGATCCAGAAATTCTATAATTGATGAAGATGGGCATTGGAATCATAAAAAAGGGAACACCATTAATCCTTTCACAAATGATTACTCAACCATCTCTTTTTTAAAGGTTAAAT
The DNA here is from genome assembly GCA_963277665.1 of Viscum album. Classification (NCBI taxonomy): domain Eukaryota; kingdom Viridiplantae; phylum Streptophyta; class Magnoliopsida; order Santalales; family Viscaceae; genus Viscum; species Viscum album. The sequence goes on from OY728150.1 coordinate 1,921,889,154, forward strand.
GATTCTCAAAAGGATGATGTGGAAATTTAGGAGAATGTGGATACTATTAAAAAAGGGAAATCCTTGGAGTTCAATGTTAATGAAGAAGGAATTTTGAGATTTTGGTCAAGGATATGTGTTACATTAAATAAAGAGATAATGAAATAACTTATGTATGATGCACATAGATCTAATTTCTTCATTCACCCAGTAAACAGAAAATGTATTAAGATATCTGAGATCATTATTGGTGGGATAACATGATGAAGGGGATCACTAATTATTCATCCATGTGCCTATTATGTCAACAAGTTAAGGCATAGAAGTTTAAGTTTAAGGGGATGGTGCAACCATTACCGAAACTATCATGGAAATAAGATAAAATTACATTGGACTTTGTCGAAATACTTCTAAATATATCCAAAGGAAACAATGATATCTAGGTTTTTATGGATCATCTTATAATGACTTCATGATTCATTTCAATTTGAGTGAATTTATCATTGGATCAACTGGTACGGATATATATGAGAGAATTTGTAAGGATTCATGGATTACCACTATCTACTATATTTGATCAAGATCCAAGATTTTCCTTTAATTCCTTGAAGATAATTAAACTTGCTCTAAATATTGTTCTGAACATCAGTACGGCTTATCATCATCAAACTGATGACTAATCTGAGCAGACTATCTGAACACTTGAGTACATGTCTAGATCAATATCAATGGACTTCAGAGAAGGATGGGATAAACAACTTCCTCTTATTGAGTTCATTGAAAATAATTGTTTCCATTCAAGCAACCAAATATCTCCTCATTAAGACCATTGTGGTTAGAGGAGTAGAAAATCATCATGTTGGGATGATGTTGGGGAGGGAAAACTCCTAGGTCCAGAAATGGTCAGTAAAATGGTGGTGAAGGATAAGATGATCTTTCTACACATTAACGCTTAATATATTTAACAATATAACTAAGATGATAATCGTCGATGAGAGCTAGAGTTTGAGGATATAGACATGGTATTAAACCACCTATCACTGTGGAAGAGATTTATGAAATTTGTGAATATGGGAATGCTTACACCAAGGCACATTGGCTCTTTTGAGATTCTTGATCGCATTGGAGATTAGGCATATCGACTAGCACTCCCACCGAACCTATCTCAAGTACATGACGTGTTTGATCTATCACTCATCAGGAAGTACATACCTGACCCATTGCTTGTACTCAATACTTAGGTGGTACCATTGGATAATTACATATCCAAGGAAGAGAAGCTAGTGAAGATCTTAGATCATAGGGAAAAAGTTCTACAAAATATGGCAATGCCCCTTGTCAAGGTGTTGTGGTGAAACCACATGATTGAAGAAGCAACATGGGAATAACAGAAAGTGATGAATAATAGTTACCCTTATCTATTTTAGTGAGGTAAAATAAACGTTTGATGGGGATATTTCTTTATGGGGATGATTTTAATGACCCAAAATTTTATTAATGAAAATTTCACTTGATCTAGTTAAATGTATTATTATGTAAAATTGATATATAACATATGCACTACCTTTATTTTATGTTTTGGGATTTTAAAATACCGTTAATGAAAATTATTGTTGCTAATATATCAGTCGAGCAGTGATAACATGATTAATATAAATATATGGATTTAACAAATCCAATTTAATCAGACAAAGGAAGTGATTACCTCATCCAGTAGAATTTCCCCATACGAAGCCCATTTATTAGAGCATGGAATGGAGGTAGTGTCAATGGAATTTACTCTGGACAAAACCCATCCCAAGCTTCAACATATTAATCTTGAACAGAATCACCTACGAGAGAAGTGAAATATAATAGAGATTACCAATTGAGCAATATCATCTGATCCATCCAAAGAGTCTATCACCATCACACATCATACCCTTAGGTATTATATGAGTTTTATAAAGGGTTATGTAACAATACCATAGAACTATGATTATGTGGTTTATTTTTTGTATTATGAATATACATCCATTTAATTTTTGTTACTTTGTAAATGGGTTTTAAATCACAAATAGTATTTTTAGTTAACATTAAATTAAGAAATCTATTTTAATAAATTAATGGAACTGTGGAAATAAATAATATATTAATAAAGTATTAACATTACTAAATAATTTTTTATTAAATATAAATGATTCTTTAATTTTTTGAATACAATTGTAATTTTTATTAAGGTTTGAAAATTGTTTTTATCAAAACCCTAGAAATTTCAATAAAGATAGGTTTTTATTTTAAAACTGAATATTGACATATTTACAAAAAATTATATAAAATGATTATTATTTATTTAATGAGGTCATTTAAATTATCCAATGGGGAATTTTTCATAATTTTTTGATATTATCGAATTTTTGGGTAAAAATTAAATTCATTTTAAATATATAATGTGTTTTATGACATCATAATGTCGCAATAGTGGTGTAATGAAATAGTATGGAATTTTTGTTCATCCAATATATGTTTTAACATTAAAATAATGTGATTTTATATTTTTTAGATTTTTTACAAAGCCTTAGTGGACAATCCAAGACTTATAAAACATTTAATCATTTTGGAATGATTTCCATGAGAGCGGGACTCACCTCGACAAAAACAACCCTAATATTTTAATAAGTTAGGCCATTGGCCATATAAATTAATTTTTTCCACTCACATTTTGGAAAAATCATGGTAAAAAACCATGTTATGGTTTGTGGGTTGGATTAGTTTAAGGTTTTTTGTCCTAAATCCAAATAATAAATAATTCCCTACCATTTCCTATATAAACCAACTAAATATACCACTTATCTTTACTCAAAAAATGTTTTATCATGTCCCTACTCTTCTATAAATTATCTAGTATCCTCCCAAGGTTCTCCAAGATCCCAAGAAGACTCTCTAAATCCTGTCCCATTCCATTGGATCACTTATCCAAGTAAAATATTTCTTCCTTTCTTATTTTTGTCCAAATTTCATTATAGTGTTATACTATTTTTTAAAATTACAAACATTGGGGTCTGATTTTGAACCTCCCCTATATTTCCATTCGTATGTTATAATGATGAGAGAAATATTTCTCTCCCATTAATTCCCCCAAGTACACATGTTACCATGCCTAGATTCTATAAGAAATTTGTCTCTTCTCATTTACATTCAAGAAATTCTTGTAAATTATTAATATAAATACCATTATATATATTGGTACGTGTATATATATTACCCCATACTGTATATTTCATGAAAATATGAGGAGACACTACTTTCTCTCTCACCAGCCATTTTTTTAATTCTTATGCAACGTTGTTATGCTGCCGAAATTGCACTGCCATTTTCCAAGCCAAAATCATTGTGTAGTGAATGTCATTCCAATTTATCTGTCACAGTTAGTCACCCTAATGCACATTTACATAATGATTATAGATTTTCATGTATTAATTAAATATTCCTTTATCATAGAATAAGTTATTCTGTTGAAAGAATCCATGTTATAAGATCTTTAACACCCCGCCCCTACCTCCTTGGATTGAGGAGGCGGTGAGGGCTATTTGGCCTTAAGCGACATTCCCAATATTCCAAAGGCTGGAAATGAATGCCGAGGGCATTGAGATCAAGTTGGGGGATGATTTTCCCTTAAGAAAAAACCAAGAAAACCATCCACTAACAACCACTATATGATGCTTGTCAAGAAGACACTGAAACATGCATTCCCAAAAACAACCATGTTGTTCCCCAATAAAACCCCAAACCAATACAACTAGACATGTCCACCAACATCAGAGTACTAGTAGAAACTAAACAACCAATGCACCACTAGTTGTGACACCTCCACAGATCCACACCCATCTCCAAGCTCCATGCTCCACCAAGACATCACAACGCACCACTAAAGGTGGTTGATGCCTTACCTTTTCCCACATCATGATACACGACATCTGCAAAGACACCAACGTGCCAAAGCAGGGGGTGAGTACTAAAACTCAGTATGATTTCCCCAAATGACTACCCTATACACGCCACAGTGATAAAACTATTAGCAAATTAATATAAAACAGTTTATATAAATTAAATCACAAGTTTAACCATTTTCATAAGCCAAACATCCCCTTAACAAGTCATCACAACCAACCCAAGAAACCAAGGGAAATCCAAAGAAAACATGATAAAAACGATCTAATCATTTACATGTTAGCACAACAACTTCCAAGTTGTAAATAAATGCACAACAACAAAACCAAAACAACTAAACAACCAAACAACCAAATGGTGGATCTTCCATCCAACTCGTTCACCCATCCACACTTAGTGGAACTTCTCGCCCACTTACCATTTATGGTGTCCCTTCCGTCCACTATCCATCCAATTTTTATAGTGGTACTTCCTTCCTCTTCCACAAAATATTCCACACATGACAAGCCATGCATATAACCAACCCAGGTCACAACCACATGCAATCAACAAATTCCATTTCATATCAATACATTTTAATAAATTATCCATTTATTGAAAACCATTTTTCATGCCAAACAACATTTCAATAAAAAAACCTTTGTATTGAAAACCACTTACATCAATAATTTTCACAAATCAACCATACCATCCAATTTTAAAATCTCCATTTTAAAATCCACAATAATAGCATTTCACCACAACACCTTCCTTTTCCCAAGAATCCCCAAAACATCACCGCAAGGTATTTCTAATCAATTTCGCACATCAAAACACATTTAATTTCAAGAACATAAAATTAATTGTATCAAAACCATTATCTCTAACCAAGTGGAGTCGAGAGAGAAGCTACATACCATTAGGGTTCTCGAGAAATCGACCCACGAACAATCTCACCTCAAATCTAGTGAACACACCACCAAAACAACTATAGATCCCATTCCCTAAGATTCACCAGCGTTCAAATCATCATACCAGGCAAACACAACACTAGATCTACACAAAACAAGTGTAGATCTAGAAAACCCAGAATGAGGGAAGAGAATATCTAGAGGAAAACACAAAGAAACCATGAGAGAAGAATTACCCGGGAGAAACCACATTCAAAACACCAAGAAACCTCTTTAAAAATCTTCCAAATTGAGTGAGAAATCTCCTAAACTCTCTAAGAAATGAAGAACCCACATGAGGCTCGAGTGGGAGGAATATTGGAGTGTTTTAGGTTCTGCCTGAGGGAGCTTGGAACTTATAACCCTATTTTTAAGTAGTCGCACGGTTAGCCCGCACGATTTTGAAAACCATGCGCTAACCATGTGCATGATGCTACTTCGAGAGAAATGGTCTGCACTGTCTCCTTGCACGGTTTGGAAAACCGTGTGCCAGCCATGCGAAGCCTACTGTCTCCCGTGCACAGTTTCTTAGAGAACCCACACAGTTTCCACTAACCGTGTTCAAACCTTTCACCCCTTTAAAAGCCTCCAAAATCAAACAAAACCTTTCCAAACTATTCCAACCTCTTCAAAACTCATCCCATTAATTTTAAACTCATAAAATATGCATAAACAAAGGCCAAATTCCACAAACCAGGGGTACTAAATTCTCCCCACTATTGGACATTCTATCCTCGGAAAGTAGTGATCCCGCCCTTTACCGAAAGAGCTCGGGCCACTGCTCGACCATCTATTTCTCCCGCTCCCAAGTCTCATCTTTAATCTGACCATGTTTCCACAAAACACGAACTAAACCAATGATTTTAGCACTCAAGACTTTATTTTTCCTATCCACATCCCGCACTGACACCTGCACCAACGAAGCATCTGATTCTAGCTCAACATGATCCCATCGAATCACATGGTCATGATCTGGCTGATACTTTTTCAACTGCGACACATGAAACACATTGTGAACCACACTGAACATAGGTGGAAGATCCAAATGATAAGCCACCTTACCACCCCCTCAAGAATCTCAAAAGGCCCAATATACCTTGGAGATAACATTCCCGGCTTCCCAAACCGATGATGTCCCAAAATAGGAGAGATCCTCCAGAACACATTATCACTCACCTCGAACAACAAGGACCGTCGATGATGGTTCGCATATGATTTCTGACGTCTTTGAGCCATCTCCAATCTCTTTTTGATCAAATTGATCTTTTTCGTATTCTCCTGGACAAGGTTCAGTCCAACCATTGAGGACTCACCAGTTTCCACCCAACATGGTGGAGAAAGACATGGCTGCCCATACAAGGCTTCAAAAGGAGCCATCAGTATAGATACCTGATAACTCTTATTGTATGAAAACTCAACCAACAATAAGTTCTCCTCCCATGAGCCACCAAAATCCATAACACAAGCCCACAACATATCCTCTAGAGTTTGTTTCATCCTCTCGGATTGACCATCTGTCTGAGGGTGATACGTCGTACTCATCGTCAATAGTGTCCAAAGGGCTAGATACAAGGATTTACAGAAACGAGATGTAAACCTCAGATCTCTATCTGATACAATCGAAACAGGAACACCATGCCCCTTTACAACCTCCCAGATATAGATTTTGGATAGATACTCCACCGTATAAGATTCACGAATCCGGATGAAATGGGCCGACTTAGTTAGTCGATCCACTATCACCCAAAGGGCATTGGGCTTTCTGACCATTCATGGGAGACTTGTGAAAAAATCCATCTCTATCTGCTCCCACTTCTAGACATGGATTGGTAAAGAATGCAACATTCGTGCTGGCCTCTGATGCTCTGCCATGACATGCTGACAAGTCAAGCATCTCGAAACAAACTCATCTACTCTACTTTTCATTCCAGCCCACCAGAACTGCGCTTTCAGTGCTTTATAAATTTTCTGAATTCAAGGATGAACAGCCCACTTGGAATGATGATACGCCCTGAGAAGATCCTCCTGACAAGAAGCTGGTACAACCATCCGATTCTGAAAACACAAAAATGAATCTCAATTAAGTTGCCAACCCTCAAAGGTCTCCCCACCATTGAGTCTCGACCCCATGGTCACACACTCAAGATCAGATATATGTGAATTTCGAACCATGCCAACCAAGACAGGAATCAATAAAACCAGAATGAAGACCTCTCTATCGCCCTGGTCCTCACATTCCAATGGCATATCAGCTATAACCGACATCAACTTCCACTGGTCTAATGTTTATTTCACCACCTGAGAATATTATTTTCTTCATAATGCATCCGCCAACAAATTTCTCTTACACAGTGTGTACATCATGTTAAAATTAAATATCAGAAGATATTACATCCATCGTATTTGCCTAAAGTCTAAATCCCTTGGTTAGAAAATGTTTTTTAAGATCTTATGATCTGTATATACTGTGAATTTCTCACCGAAGAGATAACGATGCCATACATTCAAAGCATGGACCACTACTACCAACTCCAAATCAGGAGTTGGGTAGTTCTTCTCAGGAACTCTCAACTTCTGTGATCTGTACGCAACCACATGATTCCCTTTCATGAGAATGCACCCCAACCTCAATCCTGATGCATCAAAATACACCACGTACCCTTTTCCTGGCTCTAGAAAAACCGTGATTGGTGCTGATGTAATATGACCCTTTAGCTCTTCGAAACACTACTGACACTGCTAATTCCACTACAATGGAACATTCTTCCTTGTCAAATTTGTCATTAGTAAATCCAAACGTGAAAAAACATGAACAAAATGCCAATAATACCATTCTAGACCAAGGAAACTGTAGATCTCAAACACATTATTTGGCAGTTGCAATGAGATAACGGCCTCTATCTTTTCTGGATCCACTGAAACACGCATTTCAGAAATCATATGGCCAAGAAAATGAACGTCATGTATCCAAAAGTCAGACTTTGACAATTTTTCATACAACTGATGGTCCCCCAAGATCCTCAGCACTGTCGCCAAGTGCTTCTCGTGATCCACCCTTGTCTTTGAATACACCATAATATCGTCTACAAAGAACACCACAAATGAATCTAGATATCTCTGAAATATATTATTCATCAATGCCATAAACACTTCTGGTGCATTCGTTAGACCAATGGGCATAACCACATATTCATAATGGCCATATCTACTTCTGAAAGCTGTTTTAGGAATATCCTCCTTCCTCACCCACAATTGATGATATCCCGGCCTCAGGTCGATCTTGGATAACCACTGGGCTCCCCTCAACTGGTTGAACAAATCATCAATTCGTGGAAGTTGATATCTATTCATTATCGTTACACGGTTAAGTCTATGATAATCAAAACATAGCCTCAATGTTCCATCCACTTTTTTCACAAACAACATCGGCGCTGCCCACGGAGACGTGCTTGGCTGGATAAACCCTTTTTTTTCTAACTATTCCAATTATAATTTCAATTCTCGAAATTAAATAGGTTCCATATAGTAAGACGTAAGTGAGAAAGGACTAGTCCCAGGAAAGAGATCAATTGTAAACTCCACTTATCTTACAGAAGGTAACCCAGAAAATTATTCAGAAAAAACATCCATGAACTGATTCACCACTGCCGGTAGGACACTCCGCTCAACACCGTCTACCGATTCCAACGACAATACCGCCAACTGATAAGATAACATACCCACTACTAGTACCAACAAACCTATTGCACCCTGCCTTCCATGCCTCTATCCTCTAAAGAGATTTCTAACACCATCGTGTGTCATAAAAGCTGTTGTTTGCACATCACAATCGATGTGGGCCTAAACGGCACCTGATAATCCATTCACAGGATTACATCATACCCATCCATATCTAGCACAGAAAAATTCCACATTATCTCAAACTCACCGACAATGATACCAAATTCTCTACACAAGAAGTCTCAACACTCTCTTCGACCCAGAGGAGTTTGAAGTTTTAAAACTCAGGGCATCATTTTTACCCTTAAACCCAGAAAATCAACCACATGTGTAACAATAAACGAGTGTGAAGCACCCGTATCAAACACTACTTGCATCAAGGTATAATTTAAATGAATATTACCTCGTACAGTGGATGGTCCTGACTGATCATCCACCACAACCTGCTCAGTTCTGAACACATATTTCATTGACACACTCTGCTCTTTATTGCCTCGCTGAGGCATCGTAGTGTTTCAAGAATCACCATGACCCACATTACTCTGCTGATGAGGGGTATGTTGTTGTCCCCATCCCATCGAAGCATACGACATCTGTGATCCATAAGAAGTGTCACGTGCACCCGACCTTGGAGAATTCCAACAATAACACTGCAAATGCCCCATATGCTTACAACTATGACATGCTCGAGATTGTGTCGTACAATCTCGCTAGATGTGGTTCATAGAACCAGACTGAAAACATCCTAGCTTGCTCTGGGACTTCGGAGGAAGATTTACCGATCCTGCTATTGGATTATATTCCATATTCCAGCCCTGGGAATAAGTGTCCCTCCTTCGCTTGAACCCAGCGTTAGAGTTCCCACTATTCCCCCTGGGTACCACAACGCTTCTTCCACTCAGAGCACCCAACAAATCCCTCTCAGCCACCATGGATCTATTCACCATATCTGTGTAATCATTTGTACACAACAATGCTATAATTGAACGGATTTCTTTCCTTAAACCCTCTTCAAAGATCCTTGCCTACAACGATGTGCTACCCACCACCTCGGGTGCAAACTTCACTAAGTTCATAAACATAGCTGCATACTCTATCGTAGACATAAGCACTTACCTCAAACTGAAGAAACCAGTCATACACTAAATTCTAAACGTATGTTGGTAGAATTAATTGTTAAACAATACCCCAAAGCTTTCCCACATCATACTCTGGTCCTTCCCTGCTTGGACTACCAACTCCCACCACTTAAGGGCATGATCTTCCAACATATACGTGGCTAACATCACTTTTAACTCTACCGAAGTTCCCAATAAATCAAAGATTTTGTTCATTCTATTCAACGATGCTTCTGCCCTCTCTGGATCTGAATCACCCCAGAAGATGGGTGGATTCTCCTTTTGGAACTGAACCGCATGATCCACATATCTTGGTTCATCCACTTTGTTTCCACATTCCACAGCTTGGAAATCTTGCACTATGCTTTGCACTTGCTGCTGCTTCACCTGAGGCTCAGGTGCTACCAGATTCTCAGGAGCCTCCTCTGTTTGGTCTGTACAACACATACTCGGTGCCATTTCTATAAACAGAAAACAAACAACCATGATTCTAACTTCTGTAGACATCACGAAATCCCATTTCAAATCACATTACACAACACTGTCACTATAAAGCTTTCCACATTTTCCACATGTGCCATGTATCACAATTTTGAAAACCAACCCATTTTCAAAATACCAATTTATACACATTACAATTTTACATATTCATATCAAATCATAAATCATTAATCCACAATGAAATAATCATCCTAGTGGGAAGTCATTTCTACCATGCATGCCATGCTCATCTCATTGGCTACACCCATGCCAATGAGATATCCAATGCCTATAAGTGTCTTTAAAACACTTATGTACCCAACTCCCTGGTAACATGAATTTCAGCATAAAAGGGTTAGATATGTCCTTTTATGCTATACATTCCATGTTCCAATAATCTTACACCTTGATACCATCCCAACTCATGGAATGTAATAGAAGGAATGTCAACACCAAATCTAAGAGTCAGATCCAAAGGACCGAACAAACGGATACCACTTGTAACACCTCACCCCTACATCATTGCCTTGAGATGGCAGAGAGGGATACTTGGCCTCCAAGGACATTCCCAAGATGCCAAAGGATGGAAATGAATGTTGAGGGATTCAAGATCAAGTTAGGGAACAATTTTCCCTTAAGACAAAACCAACCAAACCATCCACTAACGGTCACTATATGACGCATGTCACGAAAACACCCGAACATGTATTCCAAAAAACAACCAAGTTGTTCCACAATAAAACCCCAAACCAATACAACTAGACATGTCCAACAACATCAGAGTATAATCGGAAACTAAACAACTAAAGAACCATGAGCCATGACACCTCCACAGCTCCACACCCAGATCCAAGCTCTAAGCTCTACCAAGAAATCACAATGCGCCACTGAAGGTGGTTGATGCCTTACCTTTTCCCACATCACGGTACATGACATCTACAAAGACAACAACATGCCAAAGTAGGGGTTGAGTACTAAAACTCAGTAGGATTTCTCAAAATGACTACCCTACACATGTCACTATGATAAAACTGTTAGCATATATATATAATAGTTTATATAAATTAAATCACAAGTGTAACCATTTTCATAAGCCAAACATGCCATTACCAAGCCATCACATCCAACCCAAGTAACCAATGGAAAGCCAAAGAAAACATGCTACAAACCATCTCATCATTTACACGTTAGCACACTAACTTCCATCTTGCAAAGAAAAGCACAAGAACACAACTGAAACAACCAAACTACCAAATGGTGGAGCTTCCATCCAACCCGTTCACCCATCCACACTTAGTGGCACTTCCCATCCACTTACCATTGGTGGTGGCCCTTCTATCCACTATCCATCCTATTTTTATAGTGGTACTTCCCGCCAATTCCACACATCATTCCAAACAATCAAATCCATGCATATAACCCACCAAGTTCCCAACCACATGCAATCAACTATTTCCATTGCATATCAATCCATTTCGATAAATTATCCATTTATTACAAACCATTTTCTATGCCAAACAAAATTTCAATAAAACAAAAAAATTTATTGAAAACCATTTCCATCAATCATTTTCAAAAATCAGCCATAGAATCCCATTTTAAAATCATCATTTTAAAATCCACAGCAATAGAATTTCACCTCAAAACCCTTATTTTCCCAAAAATCCCCAAAACATCACCCAAGGGATTTCTGATCAATTTCTCACATCAAAACACAATTAATTTCAAGCACAAAAAATTATGTTTAACCAAAACCATTATCTCTAACCAATTAGTGTCGATATAAAATCCACCTACCTTTAGGGTTCCTGAGAAATCAACCCACGAACAATCACACCTCAAATTCGGCGAACACACCACCAAAACCTCTCTAAATCCCCTTCCCTAACATTCAAAAGCCTTAAAATCATCATCCAAGGCAACCACAACCCTAGATCTACACAAAATAAGGGTATATCTAGAAAACCATGAAATAGGGAAGAGCATATCTAGAGGAAAACACAAGGAAACCATGAGAGAAGACTTACCCGGGAGAAACCACCTTCAAAAACACCAAGAAACATCTTCAAAAAGCATCCATATCGAGTGGGAAAGATCCTCCACCCCCTGAGAACCAAAGACCCCATGTTAGGGTCAAGTGGGAGGAAGATTGGAGTGTTTTAGGTTAAGCCCGAGGGATCCGGGCACTTATAACCATGTTTTTATGTAGCCGCATGGTTAGCCCGCACGGTTTGGCAAACTGTGTTCTAATCATACGCACGCTATGGCTTCAAAAGAAAGTCCTTCATGGTTTCCTCGCATGGTTTGGAAAACTGTGTGTTGGTCGTGGAAAGCCTACTATCTCCCATACATAGTTTCTAGGAGAACCCGCATGGTTTCCACTAACCGTGATCAAACTATGCACCCCTTTAAAAGCCTCCAAACTCAACCAAAACCATTCAAAACTCTCCCAACCACTTCTCAACACATATCATGAACTTTAAACTCATAAAAATGCATAAAAAACACATACCTAAAACAAGGGGTACTACATGATCCATGTGTCACACTTATCCATGAAATGAAATAATTAGGGAGGTTTCACCCAGATAGCTCTCTAATTCATTGGGTGAAGATTAGTATCAAGATACATCAAGTGAAATGAGGGTTTACTCTTAAAATTTCATGTTTAAGGAGGTTTTACTCTTTCTATATGAGAAATTAACCTTGGATAATGATAATATTATTTTAAATGTAGTTTCCACATTTCCATGTTATCATAGTCATGCTATATCATTCCTTTATGTTCTTGTTTCTCTTTCGCTCCACTGATATGCCTATTGCCTAACATGTACTATATTCTTAATGTTATACCTTGTCTACTCCATTAATGGAATTTATAGTCCACCCATTTCTTTATGTATGTCCTCAGGTTATCCAATTCATTTCTCTATATGAGGGAATGTTGTGGTTATGTAAAAGATTTTTTCAATATAGATGTTCTATTTTTATGTCTTATGTTGTCATATAATGTCCCTAATTTCCCATTTCACTAGAACTTTTGATCCTGAGAGTTATATTAATTAAAATTTTATGTAATAAATCATATTAAAGTGTGTAATAAAGAGAAGGGTTGTTATATAGCTTCCTCTTCAAATATTTGGTGTTGGATATATATAAGAAAAAATACCACTCCCAATATATCATCAATCTCTACTAATGTGTGTGGGGAAAAAATTATGGGAGATTTAGACCACTAACATTAACATGGGAGGAGTTATATAATAGGGATGAAATAATTTCCATGATTTCTATTCTCATAGACAACTCATTCATTAGGATTTGAGATGGTGTTTGAATTGTTAAACTAAATATGAAAGATATTAAGTAATTTATATAACTAGAAAAAAAATGTAACGGCCCGGACCTCTCCGGTCGATTACTTTGTAAAAACGTTTTTTTTTATGTGGTCAATGCGGCGAACATCAAAAATAATAATTATTTTTAATAAATGGTGACGTGTTAATAAATTTTTTTGGGGTTTTGTTATAAGTGTTATACTGAATAATTATAATAATAATGTTGGTTTTTTTTATAGATCTGGTAGTAATGATTTAATGAGAATTATGTTTTGAATTAAATGCAATGAGATTTGTGACATGAGAATAAATGAGAGATGTTATGATAATTATGTAAAAATAATTAAATAAATGTTTAAAATGAATTTTGGGCGTGCCACATGTAGAGTGAGGAGGAGCCATTTTGTTGTGGGCGTGATGAATATTTTGGTAGGAATAAAGATTGGAGAGAGAATTAGATTGGAGAGAGAAAAGGTTTAAATGAAATAAAGATTTAATATTTAAACCAATAAAATAAATAATTTAAAGAGGAGTCAATCATGGGACGTGTTGAACATGGAGAAAAGAAAGTGGGAGGCGCCACTTGTGGAGTGAGTTAAAGATTTGAAATAAATTGGAGAGAGAGTGTGAGAATTAAAAGAGAAGTAATAAAAGAAAAGAAAAAGAAATCAATAAAGGAGAAAAGGAGAAAGGTGCACCAAATTGGAGAGAGAGGGTTGGGTGGATTTAGGTATTTGAAATAAATCAATTAAAAATAATAATATAATAATCATGTTAATGTTTTTGTAGGTAAAACACTTTTCCGACAATAACTTCTTCGTGCGACCTCGGTTTCACGAATCGTCAGTGGTAGTGCGACCCTGACTACGAGACGAAAATTATGAGTCCAATATTGTATGTCTTTTTCGGGTTTTCGGATTGGGTACCCGAAACGCTCATAAATTAATAGATTTAATATTGTTATTATTACGGGATCTTGTATCCAATGTATCTCCCTCATACGGTGTCAGATTGACGATCCGTCAGCGACAGCGTAACCCTGAAATTATGATGGTCATTTTAAAACCATTAATGAGCTACTTTTATGACTCATGCCTCGGGTCAAAGAAACACCACATATTGATAGAATTATCATTATTATTAAAACGTGTGGAAACCGCGTGACGTGTTGTGTGTTAACCAATCAAAACATGTAACGTATGTACGGTCACATCGTGTATTCATTAATGCACGCTGAATACGGATTTACCTATTCGTTGCCTATATAAGAACGAGGTCATGTTTTATCTTCCATATCGATCACTTCTTTGTCGCACGACGATGCTCTTGGATGATCAAGAAGTCTTCCTCCTCTAACTTCTTTGTCCGAGCTCCGAATTATGATCCGTCAGCGGCCACAGGATCGTAGCGATGAGACGAAGCTTCTAATCCAGGACTTGTCACCTTTCCTTCCAGCCTTCCTTCTCCAGCTTCCATCCTAGGAGGCGTTTGTCATGTTTGGCGAAGGCGGAGGACACCGAAGGACGTCATCGGAAGCGACGTGATCGGGACCTTTTGAGGTAGGGGTTTACCTTCGTCTCTCTTTTTGGTGCAACATGCGGGGTGGGATATTTTTCTTTTGTTCTATGGGATGCAGTTGAACTTTAAATAAAGATAATAACCGGATAAAGAATGGTTTGGGGTTTTGTGCTGTTTCTATTGCCTTCCAGTTTCTTTATCTTCTGATTGTGATTTTGGATTGAAAGGCCTTTGCCTACTGAAAATCAAGGCCGTTGGTGGCCTTTGCGTGCGCAATTGATATCTGAATTGTTTGTGGTTGGTTTTGTTAAAACATGGAAAATGGATAAGCATGTAAAGACTGGCTGATTAAATGAGAATGAAAACCTTGTGTGATCACCCCGGTTGAACAAAGTTGGAATAACGAACATGTTGGTGGTTTGGTTGTTTTGTGGAAAATGCCTTTATTTATGAAAAGTGTTTTTATTATGAAATGTGTTTTGAAGTAAAAGGTGTTTTCAAATGTGGAAATGTTTTGTGTGTGGAAAGGGTTTTATGTGTGGAACTTTGAAATAAATGAATGATGGAATGTTGTATGGTTGTGATAATCTTTTGTAAATGAAATGGCATGTGGTTGCTTGCGTTTTACCTAACCTTGGTTGTGGATGGCAGGGATATGTTTGTGAAAGGTTTTTTCTGGATGATAGTTGCCCAGTAGTAATAATTTGTTAAATCATTGCATGAAACATGAAAACCTAAATGGGGTTGGGGGATGATTGTTTGGTTGGTGATGCATGCTTCGTGGTAGCAGTGCCGAGGCACATGCTCAGTTTCTCTTTTTAAGAAGCCATAGGTTGGGTTGTGTGTTTGGTATATGTATATATATAATTGTATCTTTGTGTTTTGTCGCACCACACCCATGTCAAGAACCTAGTTCCGAACACTCCCATTTTATGGGAGAGGGTGTTCCCCCTTAGTTACTAGCTCCTTCCTGCTCCTTATTCCATAGGCTATGATGGCTTGAGGTGACCTTACACCCAAGACTCTTCGGGTAGGTCTCGGAGGTTGTGATGGCTTGAGGCGACCTTTACCCCAAGACTCTTCGGGCAGGCTTACCGTTCCCAAGAACCTTCGGGATAAGGCCCAGGTGTTTGCGGGCGGGTTAGTGGTTGTGGCCCAGGTGTGTGCGGGCGAGATGCGTGGTTGTGAGGCCCAGGTGTGTGCGGGCGGGATGCGTGGTTTGGCCCAAGTGTGTGCGGGCGGGAAGAGTGTGGTAGCGTCAGGACGTTTTCCGTTAGGAAGAGCAACATCTAATTAAGTGGGAAATGGTGCGGGGTACCCAATACTTTTGTTCTATATATATACTAAACTTGTTTGTGTTACTTGGTGAGTGTGACCAGTGAGGCTGGGTGGATAGTTTTTCCTTGTTAGTTTCTGGTTCTTCTGTTTTCTCAAGGGACCTTAGGGTGTCTCCCCACTTGTGCACGAGAGCTTTAGGTTTCCCTGCTGAGTATACTTGTATGCTCACCCTACGTTTACTTTCAGGTTTCCAGGAGGACTACAAGGGCCGTGCGGGACCCTACTAGTCGGGCAGTTGGAGTTGTTGCAGTTGTTGTTCTCTTGTTTTCTTTGGCATTGTACTTTTGAGCTTCCTTGTACTTGTACCTTGTTATAAAAATTGTTTAAACATGAATGTGGGCTTGGTTTGGGTTTATTTATATACACTTGTTCTTTTCCCTTTTTGGTGGTTGACTTGTCCTATTTCCCGATCCAAAATAATAAAAAGGGTAATGCCTCCCATATTTGTGAAAACTCATACCCTTGGTGCTAGTCGCCAACCCGGGGCCTATGGAGGCGGGACTCAGGGGTCATTATCTTTATTTCACCATTGCCAGATCAGGAGGGGCATATTTGGTGGGAGGGGGTCGTGACAGAATGGTATCAGAGGTGATGGTTGAGAGATAGGATGGAGTCTGGAGTTAGGCACAGTGAGGATTGCATGGGATGGTAGGGCAACAGTGTTTGTTAATCTTGGTGCGTGACATAGGCCAGGGAAGACCGGCTAGGACACGGGATTTTAGGGCCCCCCGTGATCCGATGCAAGGACTCTGAGCCTACCGAACGACCAAGTGAGACTATATTGATTGCAGGGTAGAGACCCTAGGGAAGGTACATGCATCATCATGTTTGTGTTTTACTTGATTTGGGTGTTCTGGGAAATAAATTGAAATAAAATGATAATTAAAACTTTGAGTTTTTCCTTACTACTAGGGCTTAGGCGATCCTTGTTTACCGTACAGCTATGGCACCTGGACGGCGTTCCCAGGTGGCTCAGGCGGCCGAGGCCCAGCAGGTTCAGGCAATCGATCAACTGAGGATCGATCGAGAGGAGGAAGACAGCCAGTGGCAGAAGTCCCTCCGTTCTTTCCAGCGTCAGACTCTCAAGAAGTACGAGGGAAGTACTTCGGACCTGGAGACGGAGGGGTGGCTTGAAGAGCTAGGGATCGCGTTTACCTTGATCCGTGCTCCGAAGGAGTACTGGGTCCCCCTAGCGGTCAGTCAGCTGAGAGGCGCGGCACGCCAATGTTGGATGCTCTACCTCGGGGAGAGGAAGGAGGCAGAGATTCCATGGGCTGACTTTGAAAAGGAGTTCTGAGAGGAATTCCTTTCTTCTTTGATCAAGGCGGAAAAGCGTCAGGAGTTGCTCTCCCTTCAGCAGGGGAGTATGAATGTTCGAGATTTGGGGATTAAGTTCAAGAATCTCCTATGCTTTGCTCCGGAACTCTTTCCGAATGAAGAGTCTCGGGTGAAACGTTTGGAAGAGGCGCTTCGTCCTTCGCTCCAGTATGTTGTGACCCCCTTCACCCTTCCGAAATACTTAGCCGTACATAAGAAGGCGGAAGTTGTAGAAAGGATGCACTCGCAGGTAGGTGCACCACGTGAGGGGATCCAGCCTAGTTCGTCGAAGGGGAAGGCAGTCAGCAGCAGGTCTCCTGCGACGAGACCTTCCAGTTTCAGGCCAGTAGGGAGCAGGCCCCAGCAGTTCCAGTTCAGATCTTCAGGTCCTCGTCCCTTTTTCACGAGCCCAGGACCAAAGTGTTTTTCTTGTGGAGGTTTCGGGCACGTTCATAGTCGGTGCCCGGCCCATGCTCAGTACGGTGGAGATGGACAGGTTCAACGCCCTCCTCAGCAGCACCAGTCACCGACAAGACCCTTCCAGCAGCAACAGGCTATAGTCCCTTTGATGGGAGATGGAGCAGGTGGTGGCCAGCCACAAGGAGTTCCTCAAGGATCCCAATCGGGACGTGGTCGAGGAGGCGGACGTCAACAGAGAGGCAGAGGAGCTCAGTGAGGATAGTTGCATGCATCAGAGGCAGCATCTCTAGAAGGACTAGGGATCGATAGAGATGTGTTTGGGTTTTCTTGAATGATCTCCTTTATGTTTTGTTGGGAGCATTACACTCCATTGTTGGAACTATTTTGCTCATTCTCTGGGTCTGGACCTTGTTTTTGTGAGTTTTTAATGCTATGTTGTTTCCCGTTTTTCTTTAAATGTACGTAAAGAGCCCTATCATGTGGGGAGGGGAAGACCTAATCCCTAATCGAGACGCATTAATGTGGATGCGATTTAACCCGTGCAGGTGAGTCAGTGCCGCCTAAAGTGGATAATATCTCAACATGGGAGAAGGAATTCCTCAAGACATGTGTCCGGGCTGTGTGTGGGTTGTACGTTGTTGGGTGCAGTGTAAGTTGGAAAAAAAACCTAATATATGGAAGTGGGAAGGCCCAGTCCTTAATCGAGACGCATTAATGCAGATGCGATTAAACCTGTGCAGGTGAGTCAGTGCCCCCTAAAGCGGATAATATCTCGACATAGGAGAGGGAATTCCTAACTCACATAATTAGGATGTTGGTTGGTTCCTTGTCATGACGAGAGCCCTGAGAGGTATCTTGTGGAGTGGTTCTTCAGATCCTTTCCTTCTTCTGGTTCAGTTTTTAATTCTCGAGGATGAGAATGTTTTGAGAGGTATCTAATGTAATGTCCCGGACCTCTCCAGTCGATTACTTTGTAAAAACGTTTTTTTTATGTGGTCAATGTGGCGAACATCAAAAATAATAATTATTTTTAATAAATGGTGACGTGTTAATAAATTTTTTTGTGGTTTTGTTATAAGTGTTATACTAAATAATTATAATAATAATGTTGGTTTTTTTTGATAGATCTGGTAATAATGATTTAATGAGAATTATGTTTTGAATTAAATGCAATGAGATTTTTGATATGAGAATAAATGAGAGATGTTATGATAATTGTGTAAAAATAATTAAATAAATGTTTAAAATGAATTTTGGGCGTGCCACATGGAGAATGAGGAGGAGCCATTTTGTTGTGGGTGTGATGAATATTTTGGTAGGAATAAAGATTGGAGAGAGAATTAGATTGTAGAGAGAAAAGGTTTAAATGAAATAAAGATTTAATATTTAAACCAATAAAATAAATAATTTAAAGAGGAGTCAATCATGGGACGTGTTGAACATGGAGAAAAGAAAGTGGGAGGCGCCACTTGTGGAGTGAGTTAAAGATTTGAAATAAATTGGAGAGAGAGTGTGAGAATTAAAAGAGAAGTAATAAAAGAAAAGAAAAAGAAATCAATAAAGGAGAAAAGGAGAAAGGCGCACCAAATTGGAGAGAGAGGGTTGGGTGGATTTAGGTATTTGAAATAAATCAATTAAAAATAATAATATAATAATCATGTTAATGTTTTTGTAGGTAAAACACTTTTCCGACAATAACTTCTTCGTGCGACCTCGGTTTCACGAACCATCAGTGGCAGTGCGACCCTGACTACGAGACGAAAATTATGAGTCCAATATTGGATGTCTTTTTCGGGTTTTCGGATTGGGTACCCGAAACGCTCATAAATTAATAGATTTAATATTGTTATTATTATGGGATCTTGTATCCAGCGTATCTCCCTCATACGGTATCGGATTGACGATCCGTCAGCGACAGCGTAACCCTGAAATTATGATGGTCATTTTAAGACCATTAATGAGATACTTTTATGACTCATGCCTCGGGTCAACGAAACACCACATATTGATAGAATTATCATTATTATTAAAACGCGTGGAAACCGCGTGACGTGTTGTGTGTTAACCAATCAAAACACGTAACGTATGTACGGTCACATCGTGTATTCCTTAATGCACGCTGAATACGGATTTACCTATTCGTTGCCTATATAAGAACGAGATCATGTTTTATCTTCCATATCGATCGCTTCTTTGTCACACGACGACGCTCTTGGATGATCAAGAAGTCTTCCTCCTCTAACTTCTTTGTCCGAGCTCTGAATTACGATCCGTCAGCGGCCACAGGATCGTAGCGATGAGACGAAGCTTCTAAGCCCGGACTGGTCACCTTTCCTTCCGGCCTTCCTTCTCCAGCTTCCATCCTAGGAGGCGTTTGTCGGGTTTGGCGAAGGCGGAGGACACCGAAGGACGTCATCGGAAGCGACGTGATCGGGACCTTTTGAGGTAGGGGTTTACCTTCGTCTCTCTTTTTGGTGCAACATGTGGGGTGGGATATTTTTCTTTTGTTCCATGGGATGCAATTGAACTTTAAATAAAGATAATAACAGGATAAAGAAGGGTTCGGGGTTTTGTGCTGTTTCTATTTCCTTCCAGTTTCTTTATCTTCTGATTGTGATTTTGGATTGAAAGGCCTTTGCCTACTGAAAATCAAGGCCGTTGGTGGCCTTTGCGTGCGCAATTGATATCTGAATTGTTTGTGGTTGGTTTTGTTAAAACATGGAAAATGGATAAGCATGTAAAGACTGGCTGATTAAATGAGAATGAAAACCTTGTGTGATCACCCCGGTTGAACAAAGTTGGAATAATGAACATGTTGGTGGTTTGGTTGTTTTGTGGAAAATGCCTTTATTTATGAAATGTGTTTTGATTATGAAATGTTTTTTGAAGTAAAAGGTGTTTTCAAATGCGGAAATGTTTTGTGTGTGGAAAGGGTTTTATGTGTGGAACTTTGAAATAAATGAATGATGGAATGTTGTATGTTTGTGATAATCTTTTGTAAATGAAATGGCATGTGGTTGCTTGCGTTTTACCTAACCTTGGTTGTGGATGGCAGGGATATGTTTGTGAAAGGTTTTGTCTGGATGATAGTTGCCCAGTAGTAATAATTTGTTAAACCATTGCATGAAACATGAAAACCTAAATGGGGTTGGTGGATGATTGTTTGGTTGTTGATGCATGCTTCGTGGTAGCAGTGCCGAGGCACATGCTCAGTTTCTCTTTTTAAGAAGCCATAGGTTGGGCTGTGTGTTTTGTATATGTATATATATAATTGTATCTTTGTGTTTTGTCGCACCACATCCATGTCAAGCACCTAGTGCTGAACACTCCCATTTTATGGGAGAGGGTGTTCCCCCTTAGTTACTAGCTCCTTCCTGCTCCTTCTTCCATAGGCTATGATGGCTTGAGGTGACCTTACACCCAAGACTCTTCGGGTAGGTCTCAGAGGCTGTGATGGCCTGAGGCGACCTTTAGCCCAATACTCTACGGGTAGGATTACCGTTCCCAAGAACCTTCGGGATAAGGCCTAGGTGTTTGCGGGCGGGTTAGTGGTTGTGGCCCAGGTGTGTGCGGGAGAGATGCGTGGTGGTGAGGCCCAGGTGTGTGCGGGCGGGATGCGTGGTTTGGACCAGGTGTGTGTGGGCGGGAAGAGTGTGGTAGTGTCAGGACGTTTGCCGTTAGGAAGAGCAGCATCTAATTAAGTGGGAAATGGTGTGGGGTACCCAATACTTTTGTTCTATATATATACTAAACTTGTTTGTGTTAATTTGTGAGTGTGACCAGTGAGGCTGGGTGGATAGTTTTTCCTTATTAGTTTTTGGTTCTTCTGTTTTCTCACGGGACCTTAGGGTGTCTCCCCACTTGTGCACGAGAGCTTTAGGTTTCCCTACTGAGTATACTTGTATGCTCACCCTACGTTTACTTTCAGGTTTCCAGTAGGACTACAAGGGCCGTGCGGGACCCTACTAGTCGGGCAGTTGGAGTTGTTGCAGTTGTTGTTCTCTTGTTTTCTTTGGCATTGTACTTTTGAGCTTCCTTGTACTTGTACCTTGTTATAAAAATTGTTTAAACATGCATGTGGGCTTGGTTTGGGTTTATTTATATACACTTGTTCTTTTCCCTTTTTGGTGGTTGACTTGTCCTATTTCCCGATCCAAAATAATAAAAAGGGTAATGCCTCCCATATTTATGAAAACTCATACCCTTGGTGCTAGTCGCCAACCCGGGGCCTACTGGAGGCGGGATTCGGGGGTCATTATCTTCCTTTCACCATTGCCAGATCAGGAGGGGCATCTTTGGTGGGAGGGGGTCATGACAAAAAATTATTTTCTCAATTTATTAATGAATAACCAGGTAACCTATCATCATATCCTTATCGGGATACACCTCATAAATTGTGATATAATATGCCCTTCCATTCTCCAATGGTCATAGAGGTTGTTGTTTTTTATTTTCTCTGACAATCATTGGAGTAGTGTCTTTGGCTTCATAATTCTTATGTTCCATATAGTTGAAACATTATTTTATAAGATTTTTTTTTTAACCATCATCTGTTTTATCATATTAGTGGGATACATCATATCCTTTCGACATTGATTATTTTGATTTTCCTCCTTTCCAAACACGACGCATCTCTTAGTTTGCAACACACTATTTGTTTTGTGAATAATTTAAATTTCATTAATTTATTTCATTATATGATACAATAAGTTTATTTTTCAATACACACAATATCTTCTTATCTTGTGTTACACGCTATATTGAGTTTCTATGAAACATCAATTTATTAATATAATTTTTTAAATATGACTTTTATAACAATGCTATTAAACATAGTAATATAAATAGTAATTAAATTTTTTTATGTATTATTTAAAGTGTTTTCATATAAAAAAATTATTTTTATTGACATATATAATTTTTAGTTAATCCTATATGTTTTGAAAATTACTATTTTCTCAAAACAAATTCTTTATATGTATTTCTGTGAATAATAATAAGGTAAAATTTTGGATATTTTGAAATTTGAATATAATTAAACTAAAAAATATCATAATTTCAAAATAATATTAGTGATAATTTTTTTATACTTTTTTTTGAAAGATTTTATATCGAGATGAATAATGAATATTATTGAATTTTAATTGAAAAAAGTTTATCAAGTAATTAATTTATATACTAAATTTTTTATTTAATTTTGTTTTTAATTATAATTTGTTAAATTATACAAAATGTTCTCCATTTTATGTTATTCTAATTAATTTCACTTTGAAATTAGATATAAAAATAATCTAAAATTTTTAAAATCATTTCTTTAAGAAAAAACTTTTGTGACACACACGTGTGATTAAATATAAATTATTTACTATAACTTATTTAATTAGAATTTGGAAAAATGATTCAATATTGGTAACAATATTCATTTATAGTGATTGATAAGGTCAATTTAGTTTTTGTAAAAGCTAAATACTGAATGTAATTAAATTTAATTACATCGATTATGGTAAAATGAGTTTACATAGTTGTTAAACATTAATTTAAGGGGCCAAAAAACCTATAATAATGATGAAAATTCAATAAAGGGATATATTTTGGATAATTACTCACTTTTATCATAAATTGACAGTTATTTGGGGAACATGATGTATTGGAGACCACTCAATAGTGTTTACATTTTTATATTTACCAGAATGCCACTCGTCCTCCACTGTAAAAAGGGAAACAACCCACCAACCACTTAATCACACATCTAAATACCTTTGGATTGTCCAAAAATAGACCAAACCTACTCTCAACATTCCTACCTTCATCCTATAATTCAAAATTTTGGATGAATTCCATCCATGGAATTCTTTTGGTGCAAAACCAAAGGAGTTGCCAAGAAAAGAGGTAACAACCTTCAACAAGAGCTTTTGTTTTATTTTATTCTTCACAAATTCAATTCATCATATCATAATATTATACAATAAACATGTCATCTTTAATATAATGATATTTGTATATGATAATTTTATGTCCTACGATCACACACACTTCCCTGAAATGGGAAACAAAATCATCATTCATATGTATGATAGATTACAACATCCCAAAATGATGTTGACCATTTTTCCTTTAGTGTCATTCAAATATTATAATTACGGTTGTCATACCATTTTAATATGATATATATTATATTTCTGATATTTTTATATTCTGTAATTTTTATATAACACAAACCTACATGCTTCCAATAATTTTGGAATATGATAACATCATTTTTTAGATATGTGGACTGCCACCTCCCCAAAGTGATGTGATTCATTAACACTTTACATGGAATGTATTAAGTATAGGTTTAATTTACAAATATGATATATATTAATAATAATAATAATAATAGAATTATAATATACATATACTATAATTATATTATTTTCATACATTGACATTGAAAATTGAAACAACGTTCATGTGTACATATGACATACTATCTATATAACTACTGTATTTAATATCCTTATTATATATTTTATATATTATTGAAAATACATATATATTTAATATATTTATATATGTTATTTATGTAATTTTTTTTATTATTTTTATGATAAAATATTTATATAATTAAAATCACATAGAATATAACAAATCAAAACACATGCATAAAATAATACAGCTGTAAGATCCCCTCATTTTCGAAATATGGCTCTCTCTATGTTATTACATTTGAGAATTGGTGGCAAAGTCTTGTTAAGAGATCGAGAACATTATTATTAAATTATTATTTAATATTTTTTGATGCGTCTTTTTTTGAGTTGATGGATTCTGAGAATAATTGGGATTAAGAGTGTATAGGTTCCTGGTAAGTGGAGAAAAATTAAAGCGACTCAGGTTGTTTAAAGTGAAAATGTGATGAAAAATAAATTTCAGAACATTTATATGTCATTTAATTTTTCATGGGTTTTCATGAATTAAATATGATGTGTTGTGTTTTCAAATAATACCATTAAAAACATTTACAAATCATGTGATTATGTTACAGAACATGTAAATTTCCATCATGTTTCTGTAAATATGTCATGCAAAAAAAAATTTAAATGATTTGGCTGAATCTTCACAACTCTCATAACTAGGGAATTCTCTAGGCGATTTCGTGTACCATCCTCCATTCCAGGTGATCTTTTTGTATCTCTAAACCCTAGTAAATTCCTTTTGATATTTTTATTCTTTTTTCCCTTGGGTTTTCCAACCATTACAGTGAAATATTTTAGATCATTGGATTGTTGGTTTTTATCTTGATCAATTTAGATCTAGGAACATTCTTGAAATCATTTTCACCTTCTTACTTAAGGGTGTTTATAATTGGAAGCATTGTTTCTTCATCGATTAATGGTATGTGGTATAAATCATATCATTTGGGTTTGCTAATTTTCATGTATAGGCAATATTGTGATAGATCCAATATAGTGTGTTCCAAAATTAATTAAATACAAATGAATGTGAAAATGGATTACAGTATGTTTAGTATGAAATGTGATGTAGTGTGATTTCTTGTTATAGAATCCTAAATTGTGGCTAATTTATTATTTTAATAATTCTTTATCAATTGTGAATATGATTTCAAAGTGGCATAAGAAGGAATATATGTAATTCACAAAATTAACCATTGATAAATTTGATGTGATATTGTGATATATATGATGTATGATCTAGATTTACTTTCAATGATTTCATTCTTATATATTGGTGTAGGACTATGAACTTTCACATGTATATACTATAATTCTTATAGAGAGTGGGATCAATCCATTAATGTGATTTAATGATTACAGGGCTATGACCCAAAAATGAAATACTTTCTATAGGGATTTGGACCAGAAATGTTGTATTACAAATAGAAATTTGACACAGATTTACTATTGTGACTATACCATGGTTTTATGTTTGTGGTTGGAACAGTTGTGAGACTTTATGGGAGCTACAATGGCATAGGTATGATGGAGGTTTTTGTTGTATTTTATTAATTCTTGAATTAATTAATACTCATGTTGATCTCTTTATTGTATAAAAAAATATCAGACTAGTTTTGTTTAGACACAGTGGTATCAACCAACTAAGATATACTCACACCTTGTTTGGGCAACTAATGAATCCTATGTAGATTTTTTTGTTGCAGGTCTAGACAAGGAAATTTTCATTGCAGTGTATTGCTTGTTTTATATTGTGCTATAGTTTGGATATAGAGAATTCATAGGGCTTGGGACTCATGATTTGAGGCTTCTATTTGATTCCTCTAGAATTTTTATTGTATTTCTTTAGCATGTTTTTTAATTACATTATACAATATCATTACATAGTTCCTTATTAATTTATTATATTACTTAGTTTCTTGTCATTTTTTTCATCCACATTGTATTTAATATGATTATTTATATTTGATATTTAATTCATCCTATTACTATGACACTTAATACCATGGAATATAGTCTCCCCCACTATACTATTCAAACATCCATTACCAGTCGGCATCCTCTTGTGTACAGGGAGGTGTTCTTGAGGTCTTGTAACCAATCCTTTCTGACGACGTGAGAGAGTCCCAAATTATGTGACACTTCAAAGTGGTATCAGATCATCATGCTCTCTTTTTCCATTCCTTTATTACTTTATTTACGTAAAAAATGAGAGTAGGATGTTTCGGAATATAGTAATGAGCTTGGGAAAAAGAGAAGATAACCCACGAATGAGATAAAATTCATGTACCTAGTGATGGGATTGTTGCTCGTAATGTATGATTTTATAGTGGATGTTACCTTTCCTTAGGTTATTCAAATGTTTTGTGGTTTTATTATTTTATATTCTTATGATTACTTGATATTTTATCTCATGGACGGTTATAGAGAAAGCTAAGAATACATGCATTATAATTTGTACACAGTGATATATTGACAACAATTTTTCATCATAAGAAATATGTATTTTTCTCATTTCATATATACCATCTTGTAAACTAATATATGAGATATTAGTTTTCTAAAGACCCGAAAATTTCAAGGAAAATTTTTTCTTAATTTTTTTTTGGAATTTTACAAGAACGTGGTTTCTGACGGCACTTGATTCTGAGGCCCGGAGTGCCTGGAATCAACTTCCAAAGTTTGGCTCGGGTACATTCAGTGAACGAGCGAGCGGGAATTTCTATCTTTTGAACCGGTGCTCGGAATTGAAATCTGATGGCACCGATGAACTCGCAATGCCGGTAATTTCTTAAGGGGACC
The DNA here is from genome assembly GCA_963277665.1 of Viscum album. Classification (NCBI taxonomy): domain Eukaryota; kingdom Viridiplantae; phylum Streptophyta; class Magnoliopsida; order Santalales; family Viscaceae; genus Viscum; species Viscum album. Next base: position 1,921,916,495 of record OY728150.1, read on the forward strand.
TTTACCACAGTTGCGTTTTAAGCGGGTTGAGTTTTTGTTTTTGGGGTTTTAGTTTAAAATAAATAAAATTGTGTGAACAATTTTATTTTATGTCTTTGGGAGTTATTCTCTCCCATGGGAAGTTGTTGGTGGAGCCCATGACCAACCAACTTCCCATGAGTGGATACTTGAAAGGTGGGGCCCACACGAGCCCCAACCTTTCACATCCCTATAACTCTCCTTTAAACCCCCCATTTAATATCCCTTTAACTCTTGAACTTCTCCCCCTCTTAAGTACATTCCAACACTTTTTAATTAATGAGTTCAAATTCTTATTTTATTATGTTATTTGAATTTTGGAATTTGAAAAGCTTGGCATGTGTCTATAAAATAATGGGAGAGATTATTTTATTAGGTTGCTTGGTTAAGTGAGGATTTTGAGAGAGGAATCTATTAGTTTTGAAGAACTTCATCACCATCGTTGAAGAACATCGAGACTTCGACGAAGAATGTGATGAACACCGACCCTCCGACGGAGAACGTGAAGGCACCAACGACGTGCCTTCTCTTCTTCTTTCTCCGCGTCAAGGGAGGAGGCATCACCGTGGGGAACGTCGCCATCGACGACGACACTCACTCCAATGACGAGTACCCTTCTTCCTTTCCGACGCATGAGCGTGAGAATTGGGAGTGTGTGCCGAACACGACAATCGAGGAATCGATATCCGCCCTTTTTCCGAGGTCATCAACGAACGACAATTACGAGGTAGGGGAATTTATTTTTTTGGTGTTCTCTTATTTTTTGAGAAACGAACGACGAGCGTGGACCAACCAATTCTAGGTTGATCCGCAGATCGTTCGTTCATGCGGATTGATGTTGAAGTTTATTATTTAATTATTTCGTTCGTGAATTCTATCTTGTCATTCTTCGTGATTTTACAACCAGTTGTTATGGATTAACGAGAGGGGGCCAGACCGCACAAACACGGCCGACCCTCCTCCATTATTGATATTGTTTCTAATATGGATGGAACGGGATGGCGTGGTGTCGTCGCACCACGCGAGAATCACTCGGTAGTATTACGTGACGCCGTCGCGCCACGCCAAGAAGTCGAACAAGAACACGACGCCGTCGCGCCGCGTCGAAGGAAGTCGAAGGCGCTGTGGCCGGAGCAGAGCCACGGCGAAGGGGTGCGGCGCCAGCACGCTGCGCCAGAGAACCATAAAGACGGCGCGTTTCATTTTGACATGCAGATTGACGGGCGACGACGAAGCAGGCCGTTTGGGCATTTGAATCCCTTCGCAGTGAAGATGCGGTCCCGGGGGGACCATAGGCGAAGACGGCAGGAAGAACGGACCACCGGAGCGCGTCTGGTGGTCCGCGGAAGGCAGCGGTCGCGCGCCACACTGGCGCGGTGGCGCCGGCGACCGACAGCGGCGGCACGCCGCCGGAAAAAGGGGCGGTCGGCGAACCGCCGGCCTCAATCAGCGGCGAAGGGCGGGGGATCCGCGCGCCCCGCCCGTGTGTCCGCTCGGCGGCGCTGGCGGAGCCGCGGCCGGCCGGTCGGGCCAAACCGAACCGGACCGCGCCGGACCGGACCAGGGCAGGCTGGGCCCCGCCAGGTCGGACCCGGTTCGGGCCGACCCAGGGGGGGTCGGGCCGGGTCGGCCCGGGCCCAGACCCCCGTTTTCGGACCACTTTCGGTCAAATGCACGTAACTTGATCTACGGGCCTCCAAACGACTCGACGTCAGCGGCAACGTGATCCTTGGATCGAGACGGTCTTTTCAGTATATTGCACTCAAGGTTTCGGAGAACTTTGTGTTCGGCCGGGTTGGTTCGTAGACGGAACCAACCGGGCCCTCGGAGCGGAAACACTCGTAACTTGAGCTCCGGACGTCCGATTGACTTGCCGTCTACTTTGTTGGATTCCTCTTAGTGAGACGGATCTTTTGGCTTACTCCGCTCGAGGTTTGGATGTCGTCGGAGTGCGGTCGGGTTGGTTCTCTCACGAAACCAACCAGGCCCCTGGAACGAGAAAACCAATAACTCACAGACCGGGCGTCCGATTGACGCGCCGTCTGTCTCGTTGTTTTCCTCTTGTTGAGACGGAACTTTTGGCATACTTCGCCCGAGTTTTGGATGCAGATGAGATACGGATGGGTTGGATTGTACCCGAAATCCAACCGGGCCCCTGGAACGGAATAGCTGATACCTTTCTGACAGAACGTCCGTTTGACGAACCGTCAGCGGCGTTGGTGATCTCGTTGAGAAACGGTCCCTATGAGTATACCCTATGAGTGTTCGGGGTATAGTTGAGTTATGGCCAGATTGGTTCGCACACGAAACCAACCGGGCCCCTGGGACAAAAAGGCTAGCAACTCACAGACTGGGCGTCTGATTGACGCGCCGTCTGTTGCGTTGAGACCCCTATGAAGAGGCGGTCCTTTGAGATACTTCTTCGTGGGACTTTGAGATACTTGGAGTATCGACTTGTAGCTCATGGAGCGGACCCTCCTAGAGACGAGTGTACGGAGTACGGAGACCGTGTAGCCGGCAGAGACCTGAAGACTGCTTGTCTGATTAGATTCGGAGTGACTTACCTAGCCCAGTGGGGAGCACTACTTTTGAGGTGGCAGACCCATAGAGGAGGAGCACTACTATGTGAGGTGGCAGACCCGCGGTACTCGACAGGATGAGTACCTCTGTAGGCTATGAGGGGGGAGCACTACTATGTTGGGTGGCAGACCCCGGAGGGAAGCACTACTGTGTGAGGTGGCAGGCCCGCAGTACTCGACAGGAGGAGTACCTCAGCAGTCTTAGGTTAGTGAGCAGTACCTCAGAGTCGTGACAAGACCAGTGTACACTCCAGAGACGGAGCTCTTCAGCAGTTACGGTTTCGATAATGATAATCCTGGTTGAGCTGAGACTTCTGACCTTTGTGTTTCCTCATGATTGAGATGGGTTACTTCATAACATAGGTATATGTATGGGCATATACCTGGGTAGTGGTTATCTGTTGATTTCACAATCCTTGTGTTTCCTCATGATTGAGATGGATTACTTGATAACTTAGGTAAATGTATGGGCATATACCTAAGAAGAGGTTATCTGTTGAGATTCTATTTGTGGTTATCCTTGTTGGTTTTAGTGACACCTTGAGGGTCTCAGGGTCCCTACTGAGTATCGTTATACTCACCCCTGCACGGGCTATGCCCGCACCTCGTTGTGTTGGTTGCAGACGACGGGCAGTGCTGACGGAGGCCAAGTGTTCGAGAACTGGACGGTACCCGGAGGTGGACTACATGACAAGTCAGTACCCGGAGGTGGACTACAGGACGTGACAACTCACAGCGGAGGTTGACGGATGAGAGCGTAGAGGAGGCTATATGTACATACCCTTCATGTAGGATCCGTGGTGGACGACCAGGAGTTGCGCTATCTGTACCTACCCTTCAGGTAGGATCCGAGGAGGACGACCCAGGAGCTGCTTCCTTCTTCCAGTTGTTTGTCTTTTTGCTGTAGTACCTTGTTCAGTTGTAGTCGTACTTTCTTTTGGGTTTGTATTCTGGCCCATTTACTTTTCAGAATTTCTTTTGTACTTAGTGTTTTGCTTCCGCTTGTACTCTGTGGTGCTTGTTTTCTTTTATAAAGGCAATGTCTTCCCAGTTTTCGGGATTTTACGCCTTTGGTGCTAGTCGCCAGCCCCTGGCCTATGGAAGGCGGGCTTGGGGTAGTCACGACACGGGCCCCGAGGATGGGTCGTGAAAAATTGGTATCAGAGGAGTCGGTTCTACCGCAGAAATTATAACTCTGATATTTTCTTTCTTTGAAGCAATAGTGTTAAGGGTACCGAGTGTGGTCTTCAGTTCGGGGAGTCCAGTGTTGGTGTGGGCGGCCGACGTATCCATACACCAGGACCCTGACAACTGATTTCTGATTTGTGCACGAAAAAACTGATTGCTTGTGTGTTTTCAAAGGTTTTCCCTTAAAACAGCTCAAACCAGGTCAGCTCACCAGGTATAATTGTTTGACCGTGTTACGTTGTTTCTATCAGGATGCCTTTTCTCGGACGACCAGCTAGATCCCCGAGAGTGGTTCGTACTGACAGCACGCCGAGCGACGTGGCCTCAGTACAGGGCCCTTTTTCAGTTGAGGCACTAGCGGAGGTACCAATGGTACTACTACCCATTGGGCCACCGATGCCACCAGTCCCAGCAGCAGAGGGTGCACGTCGCTTGAGCACACTGCACGAGTTCCAGCGCCAGAGGCCACTGAGGTTCCAGGGATGGACGGACCCGCAGGCGGCTGAGGATTGGCTGGAGGCTGTGATGAGAGTATTCAGGCTAGTGGGGACGCCGACAGACTTCATGGTGATCTTTGCTGCCAGCGTCCTTTAGGCAGCAGCAGGCAGGTGGTGGAGCCACTTGTTTCAGTTTTACGACGATATGACCTTCGCATGGGAAGACTTCGAGACCTTCTTCAGGGTGGATTTTGTACCAGTAGCTCTACACCCCAAGCGTGTACAGGAGCTTCTGCCTTTGCCGCGTGTTTTTCGATCACTAGTCGAGTCATCTGTGGGCAGTAGATAGATGATGCAGAGGTTCAGGTCATCCAAGAGCGGATGAAGACTGCACAGTGCAGTAAGAAACAGGAAACTGGTGCCAGTCTTAAAGACTCGGGCGTGTTAAAGAAGAGGAAGCTTAAAGGAGAGATGAGTCTACGAAGCAGCAGATGTGGAGGCAGAGCTAGGAGAGCAGCATGAGGTGGTGTACATTCTAACATGGTATAACCACCCGCCTTAGTTTGTCCCGCCAGGATCAGGGAGATGGAGGGTGGAGGAAGAGTGCGGCTGCATGCGGTCAAGGAGTGTGACCCAATGGCTCTAGAAATGATTCAAGGGACAGTCTGTGTCCACTACTAGCTGTTGTAGTAACGGACGTCGATATGAATCATTCCTTGCTTTCACAAATCTTGTTCCAGACCTAGAGTTTCCGGTAAGCCGTGGACTTGACCCTCACGTCTGGAGATACCTTTGGAGAAGACTCGATAATCACACTTACGCCGACAGTGTGGTCAGACCCTCGAGGCGAGAGTTTCGGTTGGAATCTCTTGGTGGCAGCGTCGAGGCCTTACGACGTTAGTTTGAGTATGGAATGGGCAATAACTATTCATACTCAAATTGACAGTTTTAGGCAAACGTCGGGATGGGTTTTCCTTGGTCGGCGAAAAGGAAACCCCAGGCAGCACAGGATAAACTCTTTCATATGAGGGTGCGACCGATCACTCTTGATTCAGTCAACCTTACCCTCGTAGCGGAAGTCGTTTTGAGTTTCAGTTCTAACAGAAAATAGAGAACTCTAGAGTTCGAGGATGACGATCACGTCCTTATATGGGTCTCGCCTCGACGAGGTTTACAAAGATGTGGCCAAGGAGGCAAGTTGTCTCCGAGGTTCAGCGAACCTTCTTAGGTCCTCAGCTGGGTAGGCGGGGTGGTTTATCGCTTGACCCATTCACCGCAATTGCACCAGGTGCATGACGACCTCCACGTATCTCAACTGAGGAGATACGTGCTCGACCCTTCGCATATCATCGACCATGAGGGGATGGATGATGGCGATGAGGTGTTTTTAACAGAGGTTCTAGTGGGGATCGAGGATCGACAGGAGTAGATCCTACAAGGACGATCTATTCATTGGGTGCACTTTATCTGGAAGTACAGAAACCTCCAGATAATCACATGGGAGCGGAAGGCTCAGATGCGTGCTTTGTACCGCTTTTCTGACCCTAGTTTGTGTTGAAGCTTTACGGGGACGTAAAGCCCTGAGGTGGGAGTAATGTAAAGACCCGGAAAATTCAAGGAAATTTTTTTCTTAATTTTCTTTGGAATTTTACAAGAACGCGGTTTCTGATGGCACTTGATTCTGAGGCCCGGAGTGCCCGGAATCAACTTCCGAAGTTTGGATCGGGTACGTTCAGTGAACGAGCGAGCGGGAATTTCTATCTTTTGAACCAGTGCTCGGAATTGAAATCCGATGACACCGATGAACTCACAACGCTGGTAATTTCTTAAGGGGACCTTTACCATAGTTGCGTTTTAAGTGGTTTGAGTTATTGTTTTTGGGGTTTTAGTTTAAAATAAATAAAATTGTGTGAACAATTTTATTTTATGTCTTTGGGAGTTATTATCTCCCATGGGAAGTTGTTGGTGGATCCCATGACCAACCAACTTCCCATGAGTGGATACTTAAAAGGTGGGGCACACACGAGCCCCAACCTTTCACATCCCTATAACTCTCCTTTAAACCCCCCATTTAATCTCCCTTTAACTCTTGAACTTCTCCCCCTCTTAAGTACATGCCAACACTTTTTAATTAATGAGTTCAACTTCTTAATTAATTAAGTTGTTTGAATTTTGGAATTTGAAAATCTTGGCATGTGTTAATAAAATAATGGGAGAGATTATTTTATTAGGTTTCTTGGTTAAGTGAGGATTTTGAGAGAGGAATCTCTTAGTTTTGAAGAACTTCATCACCATCGTTGAAGAATGTTGAGACTTTGACGAAAAATGTGATGAACACCGACCCTCCGACGGAGAACGCGAAGGCACCAACGACGTGCCTTCTCTTCTTCTTTCTCCGCGTCAAGGGAGGAGGCATCACCGCGGGGAACGTCGCCATCGATGAGGACGCTCACTCAAACGACGAGTACCCTTCTTCCTTTCTGATGCATGAGCGTGAGAATTAGGAGTGTGTGACGAACACGACAATCGAGGAATTGATATCCGCCCTTTTTCCGAGATCGTCAACGAACGACAATTACGAGGTAGGGGAATTTATTTTTTTGGTGTTCTCTTATCTTTTGAGAAAAGAACGACGAGCGCGGTCCAACCAATTCCAGGTTGATCCATGGATTGTTCGTTCATGCGGATTGATGTTGAAGTTTATTATTTAATTATTTCGTTCGTGAATTCTATCTTGTCATCCTTCATGATTTTACAACCAGTTGTTATCGATTAATGAGAGGGGGTCAGACCACACAAACACGGTCGAACCTCCTCCATTATTGATATTGTTTCTAATATGGATGGAACGGGATGGCGTGGTGTCGTCGCACCATGCGAGAATCGCTCGGTAGTATTACGCGACGCCGTCGCGCCACGCCGAGAAGTCGAACAAGAACGCGACGTCGTCACACCGCGTCGAAGGAAGTCGAAGGCGCCGCGGCCGGAGCGGAGCCACGGTGAAGGGGCGCGGCGCCAGCATGCCGCGCCGGAGAACCAAAAAGACGGTGCATTTTGTTTTGACATGCGGATTGACGGGTGAAGATAAAGCATGTCGTTTGGACGTTTGAATCCCTTCGCAGTGAAAATGGGGTCCCGGGGGGATCATAGGCGAAGATGGCAGGAAGAACGGACCACCGGAGTCCATCCAGTGGTCCGCGGAAGGCGGCGGCGGCGCGCCACACGGGCGCGGCGGCGCCGGCGACCGCTGGTGGCGGCGCGTCGCCGGAAAAAGGGGCGGCCGGCGAACCGCCGGCCTCAATCAGCGGCGAAGGGCGGGGGATCCGCGCGCCCCGCCCGCGTGTCCGCTCGGCCGCGCTGGCCGGGCCGCGGCCGGCCGGTCGGGCCGGACCGAACCGGACCGCGCCGGACTGGACCAGGCCGGGCCGGGCCTAGCCGGGTTGACCCGGTTCGGGCAGACCCAGGGGGGGGGGGGGGGTCGGCCCGGGCCCAGAACCCCGTTTTCGGACCACTTTCGGTCAAATTCCCGTAACGTGAGCTATGGGCCTCCAAACGACTCGCCGTTAGCGGAAACGTGATCCTTGGATTGAGACGGTCGTTTTGGTATATCGCGCTCAAGGTTTCGGAGAACGTTGGGTTCGGCCAGGTTGGTTCGTACACGGAACCAACTGGGCCCTCGGAGCGGAAACGCTCGTAACTTGAGCTTCGGGCGTCCGATTGACGTGCCGTCGACTTTGTTGGATTCCTCTTAGTGATATGAATCTTTTGGCTTAATCCGCTCAAGGTTTGGATGCCGTCGGAGTGCGGTCGGGTTGGTTCGCTCACGAAACCAACCGGGCCCCTGGAACGAGAAAGCTAATAACTCACAGACCGAGCATCCGATTGACGCGCCTTCTGTCTCGTTGTTTTCCTCTTGTTGAGACGGAACTTTTGGCATACTTCGCCCGAGTTTTGGATGCAGTTCAGATACGGCCGGGTTGGACTATTCCCGAAATCCAACCGGGCCCCTGGAACGGAAAAGCTGATACCTTTCTGACAGAACGTCCGTTTGACGAACTGTCAGTGGCGTTGGTGATCTCGTTGAGAAACGGTCCCTATGAGTATACCCTATGAGTGTTTGGGGTATAGTTTAGTTACGGGCGTCCGATTGACGCGTCGTCTGTTGCGTTGAGACCCCTATGACGAGGCGGTCCTTTGAGATACTTCTTCGTGGGACTATGAGATACTTGGAGTATCGACTTGTAGCTCATGGAGCGGACCCTCACAGAGACGAGCGTACGGAGTACGGAGACCGTGTAGCCGGCAGAGACCTGAAGACTGCTTGTCCGATTCGATTAGTAGTAACTTACGTAGCCCAGTGGGGAGCACTACTTTGTGAGGTGGAAGACCCATAGCGGAGGAGCACTACTATGTGAGGTGGCAGATCCGCGGTACTCGACAGGAGGAGTACCTCTGTAGGCTATGAGGGGGGAGCACTATTGTGTTGGGTGGCAGACCCCGGCGGGAAGCACTACTATGTGAGGTGGCAGGCCCATGGTACTCGACAAGAGGAGTACCTCAGTAGTGTTAGGTTAGTGAGTAGTACCTCGGAGTCATGATAGGACCACTGTACACTCCAGAGATGGAGCTCTTCAGTAGTTACGGTTTCGATAATGAAAATCCTGGTTGAGCTGAGACTTCTGACCTTTGTGTTTCTTCATGGTTGAGATGGGTTACTTCATAACTTAGGTATATGTATGGGCATACACCTGGGTAGTGGTTATCCGTTGATTTCACAATCCTTGTGTTTCCTCATGATTGAGATGGGTTACTTGATAACTTAGGTATATGTATGGGCATATACCTAAGTAGAGGTTATCTGTTGAGATATTATTTGTAGTTATCCTTGTTGGTTTTAGTGAGACCTTGAGGGTCATGGGGTCCCTACTGAGTATCGTTATACTCACCCCTGCATGGGCTATGCCCGCACCTCATTGTGTTGGTTGTAGACGACGGGCAGTGCTGACGGAGGCTGAGAGTTCGAGGACTGGACGGTACCCGGAGGTGGACTACACGACGAGTCAGTACCCGGAGGTGGACTACACGACGTGACGACTCACAGAGGAGGTTGACGGACGAGAGCGTAGAGGAGGCTATCTGTACCTACCCTTTAGGTAGGATCCGTGGTGGACGACCAGGAGCTGCGCTATCTGTACCTACCCTTCAGGTAGGATTCGAGGAGGACGACCCAGGAGCTGCTTCCTTCTTCTAGCTGTTTGTCTTTTTGTTGTTTTACCTTGTTCAATTGTAGTCGTACTTTCTTTTGGTTTTGTATTCTGGCCCATTTACTTTTCAGTATTTCTTTTGTACTTAGTGTTTTGCTTCCGCTTGTACTATGTGGTGCTTGTTTTCTTTTCTAAAGGCAATGCCTTCCCAGTTATCGTGATTTTACGCCTTTGGTGTTAGTCGCCAGCCCCTGGCCTATGGAAGGCGGGCTTGGTGTAGTCATGGCATGGGCCCCGAGGACGGGTCATGACAAGTTTCACTAGATTAATGAGAAAACTTTTCATTTGAGGATAAAATTCTTATAATTTTTCTCTAGAGAGATAAAGAGTTAGTGTTTCTTGGTTTTAGTCACCTATTGGGATGAATTTGATGAAATTCAATGCTACAAGGTGTGCATTTTTCTTGTAGTGAAAATTTATCATGTTCCAATTTTAATTGAGTTTCAAGATAGTGGAAATAATCACAATCCAAATGTAGATTAACTAGATCTACTTATAGATCATAAGCGGTAGGTTGATGTTCAGCTTCATGATAGATTCCAATGAATCATGTGATCTGTGGAAAAGGAGACAGTTCCTATATTTCCTTTAATGTATGATAGGACAATAGGTATTGAACATCATCATCCAACTGTGTCTTTTGAAGAAGGGGGAACCCAGGTGGATGAGTTTTGGATTGAGTTAGTCCATAAAATCATCATGAATATTGAGAAACTCACAGAGAGGATGGTGAATCCTACTATGAATATACTTTTTGGACCTTCCCAACATTTATGGGATATTCTGTTAGAAGCTAGGAAATTTGATTGGCTATATTAGATGGACATCAAGATGATGTTCCTAAGATGTTTCAATCCATAAAAAATTAGGTATAAAAAATCAACAGAGTTCATGTAATTGATGTAGGTGGGTTTTTCAGTGCAAGACTATGATGGATGTTTTATAGATATACAGTGCATTGCATCTTATTTGTAAGCTGATGATATATCAAATGAAATACTATTCCTTGATGGTTTTAATTATGATATTATATCATACGAAATCATATTATCTTTATGATTATTTGAGAAGTGATAAATGAGGAATTCATCATATAAGGTAATCTGAGTGATGCCCAGAGAAGTGGCAAGAATGTTTTTGTAAGGAAATCTTGGAATTCTTATTTGAGTGGTAAGTAGTTCAATTATGATAGTTCCCAAAAAATCAATACTTAAAAGAGAAATTATGGGTGAGAAAACCCAACTCAACATTGTGTTACATTTCATTTCTATCATTGTGGTAGGTTTGTTCACAACCACTAATTGTATCCTTACCCTACAGTCATGTGTTTTATTTGTGACATCATGGGTTGTATTTAAATGGTACATTTCAATATTTCTATAGAAGACTAGTGGTAGAGGGTTATTAAGGGCACTTGAATCCGTAAGGGGCTCATATACCAACAATAAGGATTGTAGCCAGTGCTCTATATGCTATATAGGTCAATGTAGGGGACATGGTACACAGTGCATGAGGAATAGTACAAGGCAAGGAAAATAGATCAGGGTAGACAAACTATAGCCCATGTAATAGGGAATTTTTTTTCGCATATTGTGAATAATACTATAGTTAATGTTGATGCAATTCCATATACCGTTAGTGGTACAATTCTTATATCATGTACCACATATTGTGTTTTTCTTTTATACAAGATCATCATATTATTTTCTACCTAACCATTATCTAAATGGTTTGGTATTGTATGTGGAAGTCATAGATGGTGTTTTATCCATTGAAATTTAGTTAGGAGTGTGCTTAAGGGATATCACACATTTCAAGTTATGCTCTCTAGAGATTGCTGGTAACATTTATTTTCGGAACTGTTTGTGATGGAAATGATAGGATTTGACTTGATTCTAGGTACATATTGGTTAGTAATATATTGAGTTCTTATCAACTATTATAGAAGTAGAGTTACTTTCATATCTCTAGCAGGTAGTAGTTATTTTCACTGTGGTTTGTGGGATCATTGGGCTTGTTGTGGGAGACCAATTTAGTGCCCATTGAATTGTATCAGAGATCAAATCACCAGTATTGCACTAGATAATGGTGTAATATTAAATTATTATTTAACTCAAGTGGTAGAAAATTTTTAGGATTACTTCCATTGTAGGTTTTATGGATTACTTGCCAAGAATGAGATTGAGTTCGTGGTCTATTTGTTGCCTGGATTAGAGTAAGTTTCTTTCCCACCGTACAAAATATCACTAGAATTTCATAAGGATATTATGGTTCTGTTGAAATATTTGGATTCTAAAGGTTCTAAATAGCCAACTACATCTCCATGGGTTTCTTCTATAATCTTCTCCAAAATGGAATATGGACGTTTTTTCCGATGTGTGGATTATTGGAGGTTTAACCACGTGATGATCAAGAAAAGGTATCCTCCTCCATGCATGGATGATATATTTGATCAGCTGAGAGGTACCATTATATTCCTCAAAATTGGCTTGAGATCAGGATATCATCATTTATGGATTGGACTATCGAAAATTTCTCATAATGATTTTAAGAGTTCTTTGGTCATTTATGATTTCATAGTGATGTCATTTGTGTTGATTAATGTGACATTAGTTTTCAAGGCCTCAATGAAAAAAATATTTCATCAAATTGTAGATTAGTTTGTGGATGTTTCCATCAATGATATCTTCAGGTACTCCCCATAAATAGAAAATCATTACAAACATATATACATTATACTAAGTACATTAATAGGGAATCAATTTTAAGTCATGCTAAACAAATGTAGTTTTTGGACAAATGAAGTGAACGTTTTGGTTCACTCTAACTCATAGGATGAAGTTTTAGTGGACCCATTGATGGTTGCATCAATTATATATTGGAAACATCTAAAGAATGCATTATAAATGAAAATATATTTGTTTTAACATTTTATTACTATCATTTTATATAATAATTCCCTAGTTAAGTTGCACCAACCACTATCTTAACCAAGAAATGAGTGATTGTTTTTGGGTATCAATAAAGATAAAGTGATTTTAGATAGGTTAAAGGCATGTTGAACCCATCATCTATCCTTAATTTACCTTTTGTGGGTAAATTTCATACCATGTATTGTGACACATATGAATTTAGACAGATATGAAATATAATGAATGAGTATTGTGTGGTTGCTTATGGTTCTAGGAAGCAGAGACTGCATGTGTAATTTCCCTAATTTTGAACAGTAGATAGCAGGAGTTGTACATTCCTTGTGATGCTGGAGACACTATCTCATGGTTGAGAGGTTTTTGGTATACCCTCACCACAAAATTCTCAAGTACAAATTTTCTCAATAAGACCTATCCCTTTGATAGATGTGGTCGTTCGAGTATCTTAAGTCCTTAAACCTTGAATTGGATGATACACCAGTAAAGGGAAATTTCATTGTCAATGCTTCAATATGAAAGGCATAAAAAATGTATTATTGGAGTCTTATGATTAGTGTTAGATAATGGACATGTTTTTAAATGCATCAGGATATTTAGGAATCTAATTGGAAAGTTTCTCTAACTCTGACATCTATAATACCATGATTATGGACCAGATTAGGACCAACGAGCTATTAAATTCAGAAGGATTAGTTACCATAGGAAAATTATATAGTGGGTGGATTCAATTAGGATGGTCTCTCACTACTAGCATCTATATTATGTTATGTGGTCAAGTTATGGGTTCTTATGAACTAGATTGAAGACCTGATGAGGAAGTTTCATTATTCCAGATGGGTGGAATAACCTAGTTTAACAAAGATGTATCATAATATCCCTATTAATTACTCATGGATAAGAATGAAGTAGGGCTTTCAAGGTTCGTTACTAGATATTTCAATTGTTAGTAGGTGAAATCTGAGCATTAGTGGCCAGCTCAACTTTTGTAGAAATTTTCTATTCCAAAGTGAAAATGGTGTGATTTCATGATGAATTTTGTGATGGGATTACCTGGGATGAATCATATGATTGATGGTGTTTGGTGTTTTTGGATTGACTAATTATGGTATCCCACTTAGTATATATTAGGAAAACATTCATAGTTAAATATCTGAGAAATATTTACATTCCCCAAGTTGTTCACTTGCACAGTATTCTGAGGAGTATCATTTCAGGTAGAGATCCTCATTTAATATAATTTTTCTAGAAGTATGTTCATAAATACCTTGGACTATTAGTTAATTTAATCATATCCTATAATCCATAGACTGATGGTCAATATGAGTAAACTATTCTAGTTCTGGAGAATACATTATGATAATGTGTTTTATATTTTCATGGTTAATGGTAGAAACATATGGAACTATAAGTTTTTTCATATAATAATAATTAATTGGAATCAGACCAAATGTATCCTTTTTAGGATTTGTAAGATAGTACATTCCATTCACCTCTTTCTTGGAAACATGTATCTGAGCCAATGGTTTTTGGGCCTAGTCTCTTGCAGGAGAAGTCTGAATAGGTTCATTTTACGAGAAATCAATTGGTGACTATGTAGAGAAGGAAGAAATTTTATGTCGAACAACAAATGTGACCACTGGAAATCAAGGGTGGTCATCATATTTTACTTCGGGTGTCAACAATATTGGGGATTTTTAGTATCTGGAAATATGAAAAGCTACAAATGATGTTTTTCAAGCCGTCTAAAATAGTGGCATGTATCAGTCAGGAGGGTTACCATTTATCCCTTGCACATTGCTATAGTTCAATTTCTAACATGTACCAGGTGTCCTAGATATGAAAATATTATCCAGATTGTTCCCATAAGATAGAAATAGTAGATGTCTGGATTTGTGTTGATTAATCATTTCAGATAATTGATTTGGGTTATGGGTAATAGTGAAAAATATCTTCAATTTTGGACTATAAAATTGTTTCAAGTCTAGTTGAAGAATGAGAGACTTTATGGGGATACATGTGAAAGGGTATCTGATATGCATACATAGTGGATGGAATTGTTTACTGAGACCCTGCATTGTGGTTTGGGGAAGCTCAAGGAGGAGATTTTATAAGGTGGAGACGTTGATGGATCTATCCATTCCCAATTATATCCCTCTCTCACTCTCTATTTGTTTTTCATATATCCCTTAGTGGCAATATCTTGTTCATATATGAAGATTCCTTGATGGATAATATGTTCTAATGAACATGGATATATTATTGCTTTAATTAAAGGAGTTTTGGAATTAGTGGGACTAAGTGTTTAGGGATTCATTACAATTTGAGAAGAATCAATGGGGTTTGGGAAATTTAAAAGTAGAATGGGCTGAAAATTCTTTTTCAGAAAATTTAAATTTCTTTTAAAGGGATTAAATATCATGAAATTGTTTGTGGGATTTAATAAAATTAATTTTAGGAAAATGTTTTTTTAAATATTACTATTTAAAACATAAAAACTATGTGTAATTATGTTACATGACGTTTAAATTCTAAATATAATGTTTTAAACATGTTTTGTGTATGAATTTTGATTTATTCAAGTTTCATTTCCTCTCCTCTTGACCCTAGGGCCTTCATTTGGGTGATTTTTGAGTGCTAACTACCCTTCTATATTTTTTTGTGTCTTCAATTCTTGGTATGTTCTTTTCATTTGGTTTCTCCCTTCTTCCCAATGGTTCTCCATCCATTATGGTGAAATCAATTGGCTGATTTCATTGTTGGTTTTGATCTTGACGATTTTTTATATAGGTTCCTCTTTGAAAACATCCAACCCTTCGTCCTTGTGGGAGTTGGTTGTTGAAATATTTTTTCGATCATTTGTAAATGATAGGGGTCTAAATATTAACAATTTTTTTTGATAATTTTATAGGTAATGTAATATTGTGATAGCACCAATGTAGCATGCACCAATATTATTTGAATACAAATGTATTGGATAATGTATTAAAGCATATTTTTCATTTCCTGTGACCTATGGTTTTTTCTTATTATAGAATCCCTAAATTGGGGATTATTTCTTATTCCAAGATTTTTTAATCAATTTTGAAATGAATTAAAAAGTGGAATATAAAATAATAATGGTTATTTTTAAACTTAACCGTTGATATATATGATGTGATATTGTGATATCTATGTTTTATGACTAGGATTGTGTTTAATGTGTAGATTCTTATAAAATGGGCTAGGCCAAAGAACTTGTACACATATGTGTTTTAATTTTATATAGAGAGTGTGATCATTCCCATACCATGCAATAATCCTTATAGTTCTTTGACTCATAAATTATGTCATAATTATATGGAATATGACTATTAAATGTTATAATGCTTGCAGGGATTTGACTAGCATTTTATGTTGTTACTATTACATGGTTATTTGGTCGTGGTGGCCATGTTTATAAGACATTCTCAAAGATATTACATCATGGTGATGTAGAAGGTTATTTTACATTGGTAATATAGTTATGATTGGTATGGTCAAAATACATGTTTGGAGATATTCGGGAATCGTGCCGAAGATGGTTTTGGTTGTATTTTATTAATTATTGAATAAATCGATACATGTGATTATTACATTAATGAATACATAGTTTATTATCTTAGACATGGTAGTATCAACCTACTAAGTTCCACTCACACCCTATTTGATCTGTTGTTGGAACCCTAGATATTTCATGGATAAAGGTTTGGATAGAAGAAATGGAATTACTCTAGATTTCTTGTTCATTGTTGGGGTGGAAATTGGATATGGGACTGACCTGAGGCCCCAGAAAAAGAACTTGTGTCTTTTATTGGAGTCTAATAGTCTTTTTATATTATTATTTTTTCATGTCATTTAGTTACATGTTTTCATTTCATTACAAAGTTATTTATATATTTTTTTAATTTTTTAGATGGATGTTGTGGAGGTCTTCTACTTGTCTTTATATTTATTGTTTCCAATTTATTATTAATTATTCCTACTGCTATGACACTTCATACTACGTGGTATAGTCTCCCCACTCTAATATTCACACACCCTCTTCTATTCATTATGCTATAGCATGTGGGGGGATTTCTTGGGGTCTCGTATCAAACCTTTTTTTTCATGTAACAGATTGGCAGATTGGGGGATGTTATAATGGTTATTACCTAAAACCTAACATCATAATGGAGTTGTCCATAAATTGATTAAAAAATGTCACAACAAAATATATTATTGTATGACATAATAGAATATGGTTCTTTCATTTATTTAAAGAAACATATATTTATTGTACATGAGGTTTGAATTAGTACCATTAGAATCAAGACATAATGTAAGGGGATTTATAGTCTCACATTTATTTCAACTTTACTTTTGGATTATTCACCACATTAATTTCATTTCGGGTAATATAAAGACTGTTAATGTATTATTTGATACCTAACCTAAAATTTATCTATTTTTAAATACCCATTGTGTGATCTATATTTCTTGGGGATTCGTGGTTAATAATTTACCTAACTATTTGGGTACTTTTATCTCAATTATCCTTCTTCGAGACACATGTTTTAATATTGACCTATATTCTTTTTTGACTTTTATATTTTTCAATTTTACATATTATATCAGAAATATCCTTATTTCATGATATTGTATGCATCATGTAATTTCATTATCTCATGGGGATTATTATTCAATGATACAAGTGTGGAATGAGTTTATTTCAATTGTCTCATCATTTATCTATTTTTTTATGATTTTCTGTCCATTTATGAAATCTTATGACCCATATATATATATTTCTCATGGTTTTTTACCCGATGGTTTTTTATGATTTCATCATGTATTGGTACATGTTCCCCAGTCTTTATTACTAATGATAATTTATAATTATTTTTGAAATTATGACCATAATTCAATTTTCATTTAGAAAATTGTTTCACTCAAAAATAACATTTCCAAAAATGTTTCCAATAAGTAATTTTTTAAAACACCTTTTAATATTATTTTTAGGTAAAAATTATTTCTAAAAATGATTTATGTTTTAGGAATGTGTTTAAAGTGGTTTTCAAATATTATATTATAATGTTTCAAATTAATTTTTCAATAAAATTGTTTTCCAACGTGTCTCTAAAAATAGACTCTATTTTTCTGAAGAAATTTTTTAAAGATATATAAAAATTAATTTTCAATGTAATTTTTCATCTATTGATGGTACTCAATACTATCTACGGATATTATCCAAGGGTAAAATTCAATTTATTTATCTGTATGGTTTATGTTTTGATGACTTGAAGCCTGTGAAATCTATTTCTTAATCATTAGTTTATATGTTTATGAAACTAGTTTCTCTTTAATGAGTTATATTCATATGAAACCCATTCAATGAAGGAAATAATTTGATTAAATGATTATGAAACATGTATATTTTCTACATGTTATAAAATAATGACATGCTTATGTTACCCATTTCATTTCATAGGTTATGATATGGTTTTTTATGATCATCTTGCACCTGTATATTTGACTTTATTATTATATGGGTGAGAACTATATATCACTTAAATTAATTTTATTAAAATTTATACTTCATGAGAAATACATATCAAGAATGGGCTGTGAACATGGTATAGTAATTGTATTTTTCCACTAAGATCATCTAGGGAGTGAACCTATAATACATAGATGGTCATGTGTGTTAACCATCGCCACCAAGATTTTTTGGAGAGTGAACCCATCCAACTAATAATTACCTTAATTTAATCCTTTACTAATATGGAAATAATGTTATATTTTTATGTGTGTTCCAAAATTCCATTTCTTATTTGTATGTTATTATTTTATAGATTAAGATCTTGATTCCTTTATGATTCATGTCTGATAAACAACTAATATTTATTCCATGACTCGTTGCTATTCTCTTTGATAAGAGTTTTATGATATTATAATGTTATGATCTTGTTTTGATACACTTCTGATCATTATTATTCTTATATATCTCCAAATTTCTCCCATACTAAGCATTTATGCTCCCTATTTATGATATTTTCTTCCTCAATGTTATAAAGTTGTTTATTATATATGATTTTTATCACAATATAAATATTTATGAAGAACCATGTGGGATATAATTATTCTCACATATAAACTAATTTTTATATTTCCATGATTCCCAAGGAACTAAAATAATACGATCATTGGGTTTCTATTTTTGTAATTTATTTATTATTATGAAAAAAAAATTCAATTTATATGTATGATAATTAAGGGTATCTATAGTTCGAATTAGATAAAAATATTAGTCGATCGTTGTAAACAAGTTCAAGAAATCCTTTTTGGAAATACCTAAAGACATGTCCCTTAGGATAAGACTACAGTTGAGTCAAAGTAAATGGAAATGTCATGGAATTTCGTTAAATATTAGAATGTGTGGATTCCTAGAAATAAATTCAATTAATAGATAAAAATAATTGATATGGATAGGTTATACATGTAAATATGGGTCAAAACACTGAAAACAACATATTCAATTAGACTGTATCAGGAACTATTGTAGAAAAACCATCCTTGTTGCACAACTTGGTTGATACACAAAGGGGATGTACATTGGAAATTAAAAAAACTCCAAGAACCATCATGAATGATTTAAATTAAATTTGTTTATGAATACCATATTCTAAATATCTTGTGTATTAGATTAAATATTTTTTCATAATTTAGACATTATATATGTTTTTTTTACAAATATTTGGTTCCACATTATGGTAATTATTTTTTACTCAATTCTCATTTGTTTTTTCAATGGATAGAACTTAAAGAAAACTTGTTAGTGTTGAGTGTGATAGGTCTCGAAATTATTTTTATACTAATCATTAAAATTATATGGTTGATGGAAAGGAAAATCTAATTGTTATGATCACCCAACATTTTCAAGGTATGACTCATGTTATACATCCAAATGAGTATGTGTGAG
Source organism: Viscum album (assembly GCA_963277665.1). Taxonomy (NCBI): domain Eukaryota; kingdom Viridiplantae; phylum Streptophyta; class Magnoliopsida; order Santalales; family Viscaceae; genus Viscum; species Viscum album. The sequence goes on from OY728150.1 coordinate 1,921,935,887, forward strand.
AACATGATTCTATCAAACCCTTGAAGAGTCAAAAACCATCTTATTTAAGAGGGTCTTATGATCCACGTGTTTTTAAAAAATGGATTTGTACAACTTAAATAATAAAATTCATTCTCCTATGTTTGAAATAAGAGAACTTCATTCTGTTTTTATGTTATTTATAAGTTCAAGTGGAAAATGGTGTACTCTAATAAATAATATGGGGCAACAAGATGCAATTTACATCATTGATTCAGATGATTTCAATAAATTATTCCATAATAAGTTATTTCATTAAATTATATGTATAAATATTAAGAAATATTTCAATGAGTTGATAAAATGGATGATGAGTCTATTGGTTCCTATAAGGTTAAATTTACAAGACTCATGAGGTACACATCTGGTATTATCCTCACACACGAAAGTAAATTTGATTAGTTATTCATTAGCTTAAATCCAAGTCTTATATGTTTGTTAGCTATATGTACCATCTATAGCTATGAACAGACTGTGTATTTTTAATGACGGTCAAAATAGTTGTTTGAGTTACATATCAATCTCATGGTTTTGACATGAAACATATGATGATGTCAAAAAGAAAATATAAAAACAAGGTAGTGATGATGATGATCTTTTCATTATTCTTTGTGTGGGAAAAAGAATTGGTGAAACTTTATGAATGGGTATTATAAATTTTTTATGTACATAATGGATAGATATTATGAATTTTATATCTGAAGTGAAAGGAAGAAGTTGGAAAACAATTTTAAGGGATTCATAGTGGCAGAAAATTCATCTCCCCCGCTTTAGTGCTATATGTATAAGGAGAATGGGAATTATAAAAACCAGTGCCCAAACATGAATATTAATGATGATGACTGACGTCAGGATCCTCTTAAGCTAAGGGACATTGGGAAATCTAATGTGATCAATATTTGATTTGAAGGGTGTGATTACGATGTCATGAAATGTACACATACCATCAACTACAAAACTGCTAATGTAAAATTTAATTCTATATCTACACACTCTATCATATTTAAATTATTTGATATGGTTATTATGATATCACCAAAATGATTATATATCGAATTATAAGTTAAAACCCTTAATGGTGTGATTATTTATCCTTAAGTATATGATTCCTCTCTGATTGATGTTTTTGGGAATTTTTTTCCTCTAAATATTTTCATTCTCCATCCCGTTTAATATTATGTAATATTATGCATGGGTTTCCTATATATATATATATATCCAACGAAAATTTACACTCATTGGGAGTTACATTTTATATTTCAAACCAACCTATGTTTTTTTTCATTTTGTGATGATAATTTCAAATTTCCTAAGAAGATAACATCCAATTTATGTGTCTTTATTCCAATTAATAAGAAATCCTTATCTCAAATGGTTGTGTATAATCATGAAACTTATGATATTCATATTGTTCTATAATTTATGAATGTCTTTCAGAAAGATATTCTTGTCCTTCCACAAACACGTGAAGTTGATTTCCCAACAGAACTCATACTTGGTTCCAAACCAATTACAATGAGTCTCCACATAAAGGCCTTAATTGAGTTGTAGTAATTGACGTAGATACTCCAATAAAACCTTGAAAATGGATCAATTAATCATATGTATTCACTTGGAGTTGAAAATGTTCTTTTAGTTAAAATGAAATATGGATCAATGTGTCTCTTTATTTTACCAGGAGTTGAAAAATTTCTCACTTGATTATGGTTATCCACTTCCTCTTACTGATGACTTATTTGATCAATTTCACAGTGCTCAATTCTTTTACTAGATTGACCATAATTTTGGATATCAAAAATTAAGTGTAAAGAAGGTCTATATATCCATGAGGTAATTTTGTAAAAGTTATGAAAACTATGTATATATAGTGACGCCATTTCTTATTACTAATTACCATACTATATTTAGTGATATACTGAATAGAGTATTTAGAGACTATATAATTCAGTATGTTGTAGTTCTTAAGGATGGTATTCTTATCTATTAGAAGAGATAGGTATAATATTAAGACAACATGAGATTTTTAGTAAATACCCTAAGGAAGAAGAAAATATATGTTCAATTTATAAAGTTAGAATTATATTTTCTTTTTCCATTTTCATGTCATATAATATCTAGATATGCTTTAACATTAGATCTGTCCAAGATGGTGTCTATTAAATGACATAATAGACAAAAAATGGTGATAGAGATCCATATTTTTCCTGGTTTTCTATATATTACGAATAGTTTTTTGATTAATTTCTCATGACTATCCAATCCTATAACTTTGAAACATAGAAGTGTTCCAAGTTCCTCTGGATTGATGAACAAGAAGAAAATTCCAAGGAACTGAAGAGATGATATATCATATCCCTAGTTCCTTCATTACTATATAATGAATAAGGGTTTGTAATCTATAGTGAAGCACACAAGAAGGGATTGGGTTGTGTTCTTATACAGAAAAACCTAGTTATATCCAATGCCTTGTGAAAATTGAATAATAATGAGGTAAATTACCCAAATCATGTTTTGGAGTTAGTTGTGGTATTTTTGGATTTAAAGGTGTCGAGGGAAAATCATTATAGAGAAAATTGTAATATAAATACATATCCTAACCGTTGGAAATATATATTCACATAAAATGAGTTGAACATGCACCTGATAAGTCGATTAGATATGATAATAGAATTTAAATACTAAATACACTACCACCATGGGAATTCATACAATATGGTTTATTATTGGATTCAAAAGGAACATGTTATCTTATCCATGTCGAGGATCACAAAAGATAAAATATTTCTAGATTTTCAAAGGATGGATCTAGATATCATGAAGGAAAGAAAAGATATTATTTTTTCAATGGAACATTCTACCCCTTATCAATTTGGATATTTATTTTTCTAGGAATGAGACAATTTGGAACCCTCATAGAGGTGGACTCGGTTTATCCTAATAGTTCATTATGAGGGGTTCATTCATAGGATCACCATTGTAATTCTTATCAGAAACTCCAAATTGATTCATAATCCTTATTTAGGTACATACATACATTCCAAATGTAGGTTTCCAATTGGGGATTCATACCCAGTGACACATAGGGACTCAGATAGGTCGAGAGGGTCGGAGGTCAGGCTAATCAAACACTTTTGGCAGGTAATTGATTCCTAATATGGGACTATTTTATTAATTTTATATATGTTCATGAATCATATCCATATCACCATATAGGGTTAGTTACTATAACAAAATTTTCATAATATATTCCCTTTTATATAATGAATAAGGGAATATTATTAGTGAATCCATCTATTTGTATCTAAGGTTATTAATATTTTTTTAGGAAACGAATTGCTGATTTTATTCTAATGTCACATAACATGGAACTCAATAATATGTATAAATATTATGAGAAAGTTAATATTTCAAGGTGGTATTAAACAATTAAGAGTGTCTCGAGGTTTTATATTTATTTTAGGAATCAATACTCACATAGATCATTAAACTCGTGCATTTTACCATCATAAAAACAGACATATATATGGGATCCTATCTACTGAATATTTGATATAGAGTGTCAAGGATACATCTTATGTTTCATAGTTGATGTAGTAATCATAGTTTTCATAGTTCATTTATTACATTGGGAAAAACCGCCTCATATATTTCCTTATATAGATGGTTTTTATATCATGAAGCTCATCAGGGAATACATACTAAGATCTTCCAGGGTTATGGAGATACATGTTGTGAAATATGTGACTGTTTCACATCCTAATGACCATAAAATATATTCTTGGTGTGAGAAAAAAGGTACTGCATGCGATCAACCTCACAATTTTGGGATTCTAGATTTATGTGTTGGGACTACCCTTGGGATGCTTTGATATAAAGTTCGAGCCTTAGGGAGGAAAAATACTTATCAAGGTTATGGAATCATTCATTTACATAATTATTAAATTTGATTCCCAATCATCTGATGGATGATCTAGAATTATTAGATAATGGGAATTCATAGTTCCGGATAATTGAAATATTGGAGACATGATGAGACATAAACTGAAGTGGGTGCCCATTTGATTTTGAGCTCGGACCATAAGAAGGCATCCTACATATCGTTGTTCTAGTACGAATTAGAGTCCTCATTGTTCAATTTTCTTATTAATCTGTTGGTTGATGATAAAACATGATCAGAACAAGTTAATGAGTGGGACCTAATTGTTTAAATTATGGAAACAGAAAGATTCATACATTGAATTGGGTGACAATATAAGGTCGGGACTGGGTTTTTGGAATTCATCCTATGTATCTTATTTATGGAATTATTCAAAATCATTTTACTTATATTGATCCATGATTACACAATGAGGATTCCATTATTGTCATAGCATTTACACTGAGGATTAATTGGACTATCATGTCCTTGGATGCCCTTATTTTGTTAGAGACTTTTCATGTGAATGATTTGATTATTGTGACTCCATAAGACCAGATTATTTGTGCTCCCTATGAGAAAAAAGATATATAAGATAACTAGTATCATTCCTTTTCAATGCATTTTGATGGTACTGCACTTTAGATTCTTCATACAAAGATCAGACCTTATGGAAGAATACTACATATCCTGTTTATAATAGGAATCAATGTCATCATAGATCAGTTTATTAGGCAAACCACACTAAGGATTCCATAATAATCATTCCTTACACAATGATCATGAACCGGGTTATCATGTCCTAGGATTCCCTTTTGACCTACTCTTCTTTTATTTTGGACAAGATTTGATTTTCTTATCAATGTGTCATGATTACTTACCTATCATATTGGAGGATGTATACCTATCATATTCAAAGTCAATCTCATGATCCAGTTGAAATATCCAAGGAACATTTCATATCATGTATGATAGTTCTAAAGGATATTAACCCATCAAAAAAGTTCTATTATAGAGGAATTCACAATACCTAAGGGGAAAACACTTGAAGCCATCACATGATCCTGGAAGACATTTTTAGTGGGTGTTTCATAATCCTGCTGGCATTCCCTAGTGTTATCGCAACAGCTAGATGATGTGTTTGTAGGATGTCGCAAGAGTAAAATCTTACTCTTCTAGAGAATGATTCATGACACATACTGAAAAAAAATGAGGTTCATTCTGAGATCTGGGTGGTGTGCCTAGAGGACATCATAAGAGACTATTTGACAAGAATAGTTACAGTCACGAGACTCAGATTATTGAAACCAATTTTTAACATACATAGATATTAGATAATTTTAAAGGAATATGTGGTACATTAAAATCATACATTCCTGAGTACCAGAATAGTTTAATGTATTTTGAAAAATAGAAATAATTTCTTTTTTCTAGGTGAATGATCATCAATATCTCCATTAAAGATCTCCACCTTTATTAATTTTGCCTAAATAATTTCTTCATAACCTGGGGAAAGGAAACATATGAAAAAGGTGAGCTCAAAAGATCAGTAATGGGTGAATAAATGGACACATAAGCATATAATGAGCATAAGGGTACAAGAAGATGATCAAAACAATATAAGATCACATCCTGTAAATCAATGATCATAATCACGAGACATGAAGTAATGATATTTGAAGATCATATGACTTGAATCATAAGGATATAAAATAACATAATAAATAAAATCATAAAATTGAAATAAGGCATAAAATTATGGAATACACATCCATTTATATCTTTATCAACATATATAAATAGTAACAGTTTCACTCATTAATGACATGAAATCAATCACTTACATAAACATATTGATATGAAAACAAGGTTCACTCATATAAATATGGATTGAAAACAATGTCCACACATAGAATTGTTGACTTGAAAACCATTCCCACACATTTAATTATGGACATGAAAACCAAGCCTGCACATAGAATTGTGGTCATGAAAACTAGGCCGACATGTAGAATTATGAACATGAAAACCGGGTCCATGAATAGAATTTTGTATCTGAAATTTGGTTCAAGAATAACATTTATATATCCGGTTTTTTCCATTATTACTCAAGCATTGGGGGTAGAAATAAGTCCCTCCCATATCATAATGAATTCAAAAATACATGTTTCAAAAGATCATTAAATATATTAATATAACACAATAAATTAAATGTGTATCATAAAAATTTAAAAATATCATATCCAATTAAAAGAGATACATGTTTTATAATCATTCCATAAAAATCATAACCCAGGAAAAGAAGTGGGGTTCATAAACAACATTGCATCAAAACCTAGAACATTATGTGAATGAATATGACTGATATTCTTGATCTTTAACAAAGTATTTCATTATATTTGTTGTAGGATTTTGATAGATCACATGGAACATGTATATTCCAAAAAATAACAATTAAAAAACATAAATCATATTGAAAACCATATTCGTTGAACCCAGTTTGAATACATAAAAAGGAATCATGAAAACCATTTAAAATTGTTCTTGAAGAAAATATCCTTGCAGTATTGAAAAAGTTTTCTTTTCCAAAAATGTCAAGTTATTTTAAAATAAAAACATTTATTTTAAACTAAACATGAAATAATGTAGGGGAATATTTAATAAAATAAGGTGTTACAAATGAATAAAAATTTAGACATTCCATATAAGTTAAAATACAACAGTCTAATACATTTACTAGAGATGTTAAAAAGCACTTCCTTTGCAAAGAAAAATATAGATTCCTTTCGGAAAGTGTAGAAAAGTGTAAAAAAGGGAAAAAATTACATTAAAAAACCATAGGAGAAAAATTAAATATTTTCTGAAATTTTTTTAGAAAACATGGACATGGAATATAAATATTACCCAATGGATTCTTATAATGAAACAATCCCAAATATGGAAGAGATTGTGAAATCAACCCACACTAATTAATAATCAATAAACTCATACGACCCATGTAAAATAGAAAATTATATGAATATGTAAATATCATAATTTTCTAGATTATACACATAAAATACATTCATAGAAAGTATATACACCATGTTTAAGTAAAAAAAATGTTTAAGGCTTTGGTCATTAAGAAATAATGGTGAGATAAAAATCATGTTACCTTGTGTCTTAAAACTCATCGTACTTGAACTAGCATCATGTATAATAAATATAAGTTTTTTATAAATCTATTAATAATGTATATTATTGTATATAATACCAAATATGCTATTATTATTACCTTATATTAACCAAATTTTAATAATATTATGTTATGGTTTTACTTTAATCATTATTTCATTTGTTCATCGCAAGTGTCTTAATTTGATATATCATATTTTTTTATACATATATAATGATTTAATAATATAAAAAATGTTATAAATATCATTTATATCAAGTATATTTAAAAAAATGACCTATATCATAATGAATTAGGAAGTGAAATACATCGTTCATAGAGACAGTAAGTCGTACATATATATGAACACTATTTCCATATTAATTTTGATATTGAAATAATGAATGTAAATGAAATATGTATATTTATGTATGTACGTATATATATATAATTATTCTGTTGGAATTATTATATCATATAAATAATATATAAATTAACTTATTCCATCTTTAATACATACCATTTTGTGTGTGAACAAATCACATTGCATTGAGTGGGCCGTAATCCACACTTCCTCGGACGAGATTATCATATTAAATCTAAATGAAAATTAAAATCTATGTGTTTTAAAAAGTAATAAATAATCATTAATACATGATAAATATTATATATAACATATATTGATAATGTGACTATCATAATGGCCACCATGATGGTGGTAAAGGAGAAATGAACATTCATCATTTCATGAGGTAGTGGTTCTCCATGCACACAAACAATACGTTTAATATCCATTATATAGAGGTGTTTATAATTGAAGGTCTAAAGCATAGAATACTAATATTATATTATAATTAGGATACTTATTTTTCATAAAAGAAATGAATAAATAGATTTTAGGGGTGGATCAGTAAAATAAAGGAATGTTGCTTTAGATAATAAATGGTCTGGTTTTCACCAATCCAAATGGATTTAGATGTGTTAATAAAATAGAATGTGATTTTATCTATTATAAGAGTGAGGAGAGGTACATTGGGAAAATCTAAAAGTATTAATTAAATATTTAATAATTTTATTATTTCAAATTTCAATGAAGTGAGTTATTTCTAAGATAAGATAATACTAGGTCTAAATCCTCTCAACTAATGAATTTTATACATGTTCAGATTACAAAATTAACCTTATCGTTTGGTTTTAACCCTTAGTAATATAATTTTTCTTCTACCGTGATGCCTTATTTGATACATAATAAGGTTGATATAGTTAAGATAAAATACCAAAAACCCCAAATGGATCACATCATGATTATTTGAAACCAAAAACGTTATTTGTACAGACCTATTATTTTTATGAATTTTATATCATTTAATAAAATATTATTTATCTTAAAGTATCATTTATGTCAATTCGGATACTATTCAACATTTACATTTTTTAAAATTTCAAACTAACTTGATATCATTCAAAAAATAATTCTAACATTTCACTAACATGTTGAATTTATCTATAAATTTTTTTATATCATTATTTATGTAAAATTATATTTATTTTGATATTTTAAACATCATTTATTTGATATCACAATTAATTAAACAATTACATCATCATTATTATTAAATCTATTTGTTATGTTATTTATTTCATAAAGATTAAAAATAAATTATCAGGGTAAATATATATTTCTACGACTTCTAAAGAATATTTATTTTCAAAATTTTGATTTGTATAACCATATATTAAATATTATTTATTAATTAAATTTTAAATATGACATTCTTAACTCTTTATTAAATAAATGTGGAAACCTAATAGAACTATCTCAAAAAGGATCATATTTTTGACCTATGGTTTATTTGGGTCGAAAAGAATTTATCCAATGTAATTAAAAAATTTGTTAGGGTAATTTTATAATAATATAATATTTATTTTTATTTTTATTACTCTATTTTCCATTAACTGTGGAAAATAAAATTGAAAAGTAACTATTTATAAAAAATAATTTTGATCCTATTAGACAACATATTTTATACTTATTACAACCATGTATGCACTTTTTTCAAAATTCAATTCATAAATGTAGTAAAATTATGTTTACTACTAATTCTGAAAATGTGGTTACAAGACGAGTAAAAGAGATGTTCTGAAATTCAATAATATTTTATATGTAATTCTATTATAAAAATTATTCCAATAGCCTATATTGGTTTAATATATTTATTATTGGTCAACTATGACATAAAAATCAATTTAAAGTAACAAAATATTTATTTAAATTAAAATGTATGTTTTTATCTACTATGTAGTAATTATCACTATTCAGAAAAATTGAAACTATTCAGAAAAATAGCAAAAATTCACCCTGAGATAATAATAATATTATGAATTTAAAAATAATGATAAATTTCTCATAATCAATTTATTTATGCGTCTAAATTTAATTTTATTATTTAACATAGATGGACATGAAAAGTAGTTCATTGGGGAAAATATTAGTTTTAAAGAGCTAAAGACTTTTCTAGAAATTATATTTTTCATTATCTAACCCACTATAACTAATATTTAATTGTAGTTGTTACTATTCATATCCCAAGATTAATTTCTAGTCTATATCTATCTTATTTAAATAATTATAATAGTATTGTTTAGTTTTGTTGAAACATTGTGTTATGTGTAGCATAAGCCAAGTCGGTGTTGCATGTAGTGCAACCTTCCCCTGGTGTAATGTAAAACATAATCCAAAATACAGTTCTATTATATAATAAAGATATCTATATTCAGTGTTACTATAAATAATAATATTTAAATATTAAATAAATTTGAAAAAAATAAATTTACAAAAAAATCACGATATTGCATTATACCCCCCATAAAATAAATTTCTCCCCCAAATTCATCTGGGTTATACAATTATTTATATTTGAAAGATAATTTCATAGAAACCCACTTTATCAAATGATGTCTAAAATTCCTTTTTAAGTGGAATAGATTGAAAATAATAGTTTCCCGAAGTAAATCAGGGTTGGGACTCTATATAGAAGAACATATGTGTGGATTTGGGCACGAAGGAAATGATTAAATAATCATAGGTATTGATAAATATCACTGATCAAAATAAAGTGGGTGATCCAAAGAATGTTAACAATAAGAAACCCCTAAACTAAAAAAGCATGGAAGAGGTCGTTAATATCATTAAAATGATGATAATAGGACACCCTTTTACAGCACGGTCACATTTTCTAATATTGAATAATTTAAATAGAAGATATATTTAATTTATTTCTAAATAACTTCACCCATTTTTGTTCCATGATAAATTAATACTTCATCTCTTATTATAAGAAATGAAGATTAATTTTTCATTCCTAAAGCAATAAAAGTTCATGTGATCCGTAAATAGAATGATGGGTTATTGCATCTATAATTATCACAAAAAAATGGTTAGAAAAAGAAATAAAATTTGCATATGTACACCCATGGTATGATAATAAACTGATCTCACAAAATAATCTGAATTTTAACATAATCATTCCCTAAATGGATAAGCCCAAAATCCCTTCAAAAGATGAAAATAAAAAACATTATAAAAAATCCCACTAAATCGGATTAACGTTTATCTCCCATATATAAAAGGTTGTTCTTAGTATTCACATTCCAAACTTGTGAACATAATCATCATGTATTCTATTAAGTCATGGTAATAACATAAATTACCATATATCTTTATTTAAAACATGCATGTTTCTTTATTCCAATTCTTATTAGAAATATTCCTTATGTCCAAAAAAGTTGTATACTACATCCATGATGGCATAACACTCATATCAAAAAATCTATAATTAGGTCTCAAGAAACATGTATTAACCAGATTACATATTCATATCCAATATATCTTTATAAAAACATAATTTTCTCAACATTAAATTCATATTAATGATTATCATTACCATAATCATGTGTATCCAAAAATACAACTTTATTAACTCAATCAAATCTCAAGGTTAGCATAACCATTCAACACATGATCCAATCCATCCATGATTCATTATTCTTTAATAATATAAAATTACGTCTACAAAATTTTTCCTTAATTACAATACATAAAAAATTGAATACTTCATCCTATAGATTTTAACAAGTCCACCTCATCTTATTACATAACAACTCTTTATTTTCACTTTTTACCTATAGTGTCATAATCATCAACAATGTAACCATTACTCACACCACATTACTGGTTACCATTAGGATCTTTCATCTAGGTGCATTGGTTGGTATAATGACTATTTACTCCATACTTAATGCATATAAATATTGATGATATATTTAGTAGGACAATATTCTCATCATTTTTGTTAACCGAACATTTCTTTTATCCCTTATATTCACTTTCCCTATATCCTTCTTTTTAACGTCAAAACATCTTCTTGTTCCTATAAGAAATTATCTTAGGTTATTCATTACACATTATTGACACAATGGAAACTAAATATTCTTTCCTCCACAGTCTCCTTTGTCTGAACTCTCATCAATCATTTGCTTTCTCTTCCTTGCTGAGACCACAAGTTGTTTAACGTAGACATTGTTACTAATGTTCCTTGAAAACTAATTAGGCATGTTAACAACTCATTTCACTCCACTGATAATCACACTTTACCATGTATCCCAAAAGTTTCCATCGCATTCATAATTAATCAAGTTCCATCAGGTTCCATCCATTGACTAACACTAGAAGCCTACTTTTAGCATTACATTTCATAGCTGAAAACAAAAAATTCATCAAAAAATTTAAAAATATGATTTCAAAAAAAAATAAAAACTTCTTTAATATATAATACCCTTTGGTTCATCATATGTTTTTAATATCTAGATTATATCTTAATGCTTAATTATGCTTGGTAAAGAGTTTTTGAATTTTAAAAGAATACCCACTGGGAGTGGGAAATATATAGTACAGCAAGGCCTGTTGTGATGTACCAGAATACCACATAATAGGCTTAAAATATCATTTCATTGTTATTTCCCCAAGTTACATCTATTCTATATCCACATCCACTTGTAGTCCTTAGACATTGATGTATTTCTTAAAAAACCACTCACTCTACCCTTTACCAAAATTCTATGACATTTTTTTAAATGTTGAATCATTCTTATACATATCCTTAGAGACATTAATATACATATCTGTAGAATTATACATTGGTATTTCACAAAGGATTCTACAATATAGTTTCTAATGGTTAACTAACCCTTCCTTTAGATAACAAATATATAGACCCATGCCTAACATGTGTGGATATTTCATCATTTTAGATGGATATTCATTACATTAAAATAATACTTTCCCAATGATCATAATAGTTTAGTGCCTTTGGAATCAAGGAATTAAAATCTTATATCCCAGTGAAAGATCACCAAAATCCCCCATAAGGATCTCTGCCTTACGTTATTTTACCTAAATCCTTTCATTATAACATGGGGAAAGAAAATATAAGAAATGGGTGAGCTCAAATGCTCATTAAGGGTAAAAAAATAGATAAATAAGCATATGATGAGTGTAAGGATTTTGTAATATGATCTAATCAATATAATATCATATACTATATATCAACAATCATTATTATGGGACATTGAATAAAGATATTTAAAGATCATATAACATGAATCAATTTGAAATAAAATAAAATAGTGAATAAGATCATAAAATTACCATAAGGTATGAAATTGTGGCATAAAAATAATCTTATTACAATGTTAACATGTATAAATTGAAATGGGGTCACTCATTATGGACATGAAATCAGGCCCTTGGATAAACATATGGACATGAAAACTAGGTCCGCACATAAAATTGTGAACATGAAAACCAAGTCCATTCCTTGAATTTTGGACATGAAAATAGGTTCACACATAACATAATTATCTATTAATATTTTAATCATTACCCAATGCATTGTTGGTATATATAGGTCCCACATATCTAATAATGAAATAATAAATACATGTGACAAAAGATCATTAAATATAACAACAAAACCAATTAAATGAAATGGGTATCAAGAACATGTAAACATATCATAACTTATGTAAAGAGATAAAAAATTCATAATCCTTTCATCATAATAATAAAACATTAAATAATTTTGTTTCTTAAACATCATGACCTGAAAAACAATTCGAAGAAATAATTTTAATCATATTCTTAAACTATAACAATGTTTGTAATCGTGGGGGAGATTTTTAAAGATCAACAGAAACATGAATTTTCCATAAAAATATTTTTTTAAAAACATAAAATATATTCCAAGTAATATTCATTGAAATGATATTGAATACATATAATGGAATCATTAAAATTAATTAATATTATTTTTGAGGAAAATATCATTTCATTATTGAAATAGTTTTTTCATTAAATATCATGAAATTTTAAAAGGAAATTTTTTATTTGAAACTAAAATGTTCATATTTTATGGGAAGCATTCTAGAAATAAGGTGATATGTAATTTTAAAAATATATTCATGTTGTATTAATAAAAATAAAACAATTATCTCATACTTTTACTCGAAAAGTAAAAAAAGTACATCATTTGGGAAAAAATGAAAGATTCATTTCAAACTATATAGAAAATAGAAAAAAATGATGGAAAATGACTTTAAATATCCATAGTATAATATTAAAATAGTTTAATAAAACATTTATATAAAATAATGACATCAATGATAAATATTAACTAATGAATAGTTATCACAAAACCATCCTAATTATGGAATAGATTGTGAAATCAACAATAAACATATAATAATCTATAGAATCATATTACAAATGTAGAAAGAGAGTTATATGAATATAGAAATATCATATTATTTGAGATAAGACACATAAAAGACATTCATGGGAACAATATACACAATATAGAATAAAATATTAGTGTGTGAGGTTCATGTCTTGAATAAATAATGGTGACACCAAAATCTCCTTACTCTATGTCCTAACTCTCTTCTAACTCAAACATGATTTCTATATAATAATTATAAGTTTATAAAAAATCTTTTATAAATTTATAATCAAATATCCAATACCACAAATTGTTTTATTATTACCATATATTACCCTCTTGTTAATTATCTTATGTTAAGGTTTCACTTTGGGTAATAATCTCTTTGTTCATCGCATGTGTCATAATATATTATATCATTAGCCATTATAAATAAGTCATCAATATAGAATATAAATAATTACATTTAGATAATATATATCTGTTATGTTTATATTACAATAATTAATATCTTTATTATGTATGAAATGGAATACATTTTCATGGAGAAGGTAATACGTAGATACACCTGAACGTTGTTTCTGTTTTAATTGATGTATTAAAAGAAGTAATGTAAATTATATGTGTATATATATTTATATATATCTATATAATTATTCAATTATAATTATTATGTCATGTATATCATATAATTTAACTTATCACATTCTTAATACTTTCCATGTGGTGTGTGAATGAATCACATCATTTGGAGGGGGTGGTAGTCCATACTTCCTCAAACGAGATTATTGTGTTAACACCAAATTGAATGTAAAAAAAGTAATTAGTTTTAATAAGGAATAATGAAGATTAAATAAATAATAAATATTATCTATAAAAAATATATATATATTCCATCATAATGGCCACCATTATTGGTGGTAAAAAAATGAACAATCATCATTTTGTGTGGCAGTAGTTCGTCATACAGAGAAAGAATATGTTTGATATCCATTAAAAATGAGATGATTATTATTTTAGTTCTAAACTGTACCATAAAAATACCTAGTATATTTATAATACTTATGTGGTAATTTATTAATTGGATAAAAGGAGTGGAGGGGAGGAGAGGAAAAATAATGGAAACGAGCTTTAGAGAACATGTTACCTTTTAATCAGGGTACTCTTTTTAGTTTCTGCCAAAACGATTCCAAGACTTCCTTATACAAAGGAAGTATTATATGAGGAATTTAGGGATTTTTTGAGAAGAAATGGTAACGTTTTTTAGGAGAAAAATTCTTTTAGGTGTGACAAAAAGACAATGAGAGTTTCCCTTTTATAATAGGGAGTGGGTCACTTTTGGAAACACAAAACAATTAATTTATTATAAAAGGATTTTTTATTTCAATTAGCTAAAAGTGGTTTATTTCTTTGATAATGGGTGTATGAGTCTTAACCTATCAACAAATGGATTTTAGACATGTTTAGTTCACAATATTAACTTTATCTTTTGGATTTAACCCTTAGTTAACCAATTTAACTTTTACCATACCCACATGTTTTTACAATATTGAGTTACTATTGTATTAATAAAATAAAAAAGAAAAAAAATCAATCATTTATTACATATTTTATATTATCCTTGTTATTTGGAAGAACCATATACTTTTATGAATTTTATAACATTTAATAAATTCTTATTGATTTAAAAGTATCTTTTAGGTCAATTTTAATACTATTCAAAATTTATATTTTTAAAAATATTAAAACCATATGAAAATTGTGAACCAATACTTTCAATATGTCCCAAACAAGTATAAGTTATCTATAAAATTCATAGATGTAATTAATTAAGTAAAATTTTATTTTTTCAATTTTTTTTCTACACCATTTTTTTGATATCTCAATTAATTAAAGAGTTAATGTATCCTTATTACTCAACCATTTATTACATTATTTATTGTCTCAAAGAAAATAATAAATTTTCATGAGTTAGATCAATTTTTTTATTTCTCATGAATATTTATAGGTGAATTTTTCTTATGTATTACCCTATTTTATTATTTATGTAATTATTAATATTAGAATATGACATTTTTAACTCTACCATAAATAAATGTCATCATCTAACACAAGTGGATTAAAAAGGATAATTCTTTCTTCCAAAAGGTTATTTGGGTTAGAAAAAAATATCCAATGATTTTATTACACGTTTTAGTGTAATTTTATTTTATTATAAAATTATTTTTAACTTTAATTTCCCTAATTTACTTTAACAAAGGTAAATAAAATTCCAAAGTTTGTATTCAAAAAATTTATTATGATCATATTTGACAATATATTTCATTTAGATAACCATCATGTTTGTCTGTTTTCAAAAACACAATTCATATAAGTGGTAAAATTATATTTACTTCAAATTTCACAATTGTGGTTAGAAGGGGGTTAAATGAGACGTCCAAACATTCAATAATATTTTATATCTAATTCTATTATAAAAATAATTCTAGTTATCCAAATTGTATTTGTAAATGTATTATTTATCTAATTGAATTAATATCAATTAAATGTAAAAATATTAATCATATAAATGAAAAAGTCGGTTTATAATTACTATGCATTATTTTCACTATTCATCTAAAAATTTAATCTCTTTGGAAAAAAAATTCACCCTAAGCTAATGTTGACATTTTGAGTTCAGAAATATTGTTTATTTTATCAAAATCAATTTTTATGAGTGTTTAAAATTAAAATATAAATTTTTCATAGATGTTCCTGAGAAAGAGTACATTTGATAAACTTTTAGTTTTAAAGAAAAAAATCTTTTCCAGAAATTATATTTTTTATATCAAATCCATTATTTCTAATAATTCAAAAGAAATTATTACTATTAATATCCAGTTTTTTATGGCTTGTTTATAACTATCCTATTTAAATAATTACAATAATAATGTACATTTTTTCAGATGCTCTGTGTTGCATGTACCACAAGACAAGTTGGTGTTGTGTGTAGTGAATTCTTCCGTTGGTGTTCCTTATAACATAATGAAAAACATAATTCTATTATATAATAAACAATATATATATTTAGTTTTATGGGAAGTGAAGATATTATAATATTAAATTAATATAAAAAAATAAATTCAGAAAATCACGTGGTGTTAAATAGATGACAATGTACTAGTACTTACATAAGTGTGGGATGAAATATATAAATGGAAAATAGATTGTTTGGATGAATATATTGGAGTGAATTTTGAGACTTGTTTGGCATACTTAGATGGATCCATGTGACTAGCTATAACATGCCCGTGGGGTATCACATCATCCAAATAGACTACCAATGGAGAATCAATGTCTTTGGTGACATTTCTTGGTGTTAAATAATTAGTTGGGTGGTTCATGAAAAGTGCACAAGGATCAATATGTATGTTATTTTTATAAGTCACTCATATTTGATTCTTTTTTCTAGCCTTTTATATCAAATGAATTAGATATTTTTAGTGTTAAATTATTTTCATCTATCATTCCTTATAAAATATGTGTGATATTATTCATGTTACCTGCTATATGTTCTTTATGTGGTTTATTAGTTATCAGATGAAGAGATTATGCAAAGTGCATGGTTGCTATAATTCCCCCTGGATATTACCCAATGGGAATAAATTTCGGTTTTGAGATTTTCCGCTCTAATAATTATTCTATGGTACGTGGATTTGTTGGTGTGTGTTTTCAAGAATATAATTTTTTAGTGTCTTTTAGCTTTTTACATACTAAGGTGAGGTATTTATAGGACTAACCACTTGGGTTGATCACAGCTTTGCGCATCACCTATCGTGCAAATTTAGGAAGGATTTGGTGTAGGGTTATGGAATCATGAATCTTAATGTGGTCGTTCTGCAAGTCAATTCAAAAGGCATCCCTTGGTTTCTAGTGACCCTAATAAAATTACTACAAAATATCCATTATTGAATTATTTACAACTAAGGGTATCTTTTTCAATCAAAAAAATATGTCGAGGGATTTTCATATTCTTTGGTTGACATGAGAAAGTTCAATCCTGAGATCAGGGTTCCTATCGGAAGGCCTTCACATGATATTAGATGACTTGACTAGATGTTTCTATAAGACATCGATGATCTATCAGGGGAACAACATGATGCTATTCCATCCTATCAAGCGGTCATATGAAACTTTTCTCCAGACATCTTGGGTGTTTCAAGTGAGTTTATGACCATTTGTGGCTCCTCTAATTTCCCACTTTTAATTACATTAATTATTTCACAATGGTATAGGTTTTTTAGGATTATCATTAATTTTTCTGAATAATATCATTATAACTCTTGGTGATGCGCCACATGAACACTGAAAGTTCTTGTGGAGATGCATGGGTATTTCATGGCCAATATCATATATTTTCTATTATGGAGCCAATGTGGCAGTATTAAGTCATGTGGAATTGTACAAGTCTATTTTCATGATGAAAATGAAATGTTTTCGGGAATTGCTGGGATGAGGCGTACATGTTATTCGGTTCACGAGGTGTATTAATTATCATTAGGTAACATCATGTGATTTTTATGAAATCAAGAGTCTCCCACATTCTCCCCTTATATTTACTTTATTTATTTTACAAAGGATAGTGTGTTCTATGTGTTTACTTGATTGTTTCTAGGGACAATAATTTTTCCGATCAATGAGTGTGGGTAGAATTTTACAACCATGATAGGTTCGTAGCATTTGGATATTTTCCTATTATTTTTCATTGGGTTTTTAGGAAGGTTTGTCTAGTATCCACCTGGGGACATGTCATCTGACCAATGAAAGAAAATATAGATACAACTGCTTGATCATTGACTATATTATGTTACATCATCGGAGAATATGGAATTATTTAATGGGAATTTTTAGAATTGTACAATGGTCATGCATTGTGCATGGCCATTTGCATGGACCTCTACAGGTCTTGCGATCTCATGTCTCCTGGGGGTTCAAGAAATCTTCATGATCATGTCCACCTTCCTTTTCCATTTCATTGGGTGAAAAAATAGCTCCATTTTTTTGTTTCTTCCTATTTAAATTTTCCAATTCTCATTTGGAAGGCATCCAAAATCCCCCCCCCCCACCCCTTCACCTAATGAGTGATGTGTGTAAGTATTAGGGCTCAATTTTGAGGGAGGTTAATGCATATCATATGATTTCAGGGGTATTTAATTAGTGTCATGGATTAATTTCAATATAAAATACTACCTTTGGTATTTTTTGGGATCCCGTAAAAAAAGGGGAGTCATAGACTTGTTCATTGATTGGATACTATATTCTCTAGATCCCCTACTTACTATGTACATTGTGTGTGCTTGTTGCAAGACTTTCTGCCAGAACCCATCATAAGGCCTCACCATGTTCCCATTTTTTAAAAAACACACCGAAAGATTTATTTTATTTTTGAACCTGATCAAACCAATATAAAAACACATCATCATTAATTTTTTTAACCTTTATCATGTGGATGAATGTTTGTTTTAAGGGTTTCATGGGATCTTTTAGCATTGTCGCATTGTCCTTCGACTTATATGTAGCTCACATGTCAATGAAAAGTTCAAATGGATAGGAGTCTTCGAGGAGTTATGCCTTATATAAGAATCCTTGTGGTTTTGTGTGACCTATGGTATATTTAAGTTTCCATAAATTCGTGAGTATTTCATGCAATTTTCTAAATCCCTGTTGATTCATTCGATGAAAACGATGGTGTTGGGTTTTATGTATTTTCCATTAAGAATATTTTATTTTATCTATCTATCATACACCACTGAATTTTTCAAATGGTTTTTGGATCTCATAAAATTTCCTATATTGTAACTAAGAAAAGTTCCATTATTTTTAGAAATTAAAATATCGACCCCTATATATCATGAATTATAATAACAATATTCTAAAGAGGTTCATCTTGTCTGAGTTCTAGAATTATCCTCTATCAGATTTGGTTCCTCTATTCAGGTTCTTCATGGAGGATGGAGTCAACATTCCTCCCTTGGACATGTATCTTATTAAAGATAGTTGTCAACTTCTATTAACTACACTCAACTGACACTTATCTAGGATGATCATATTTTTGTAGCTGAATCCCATAGGTTTTCTTCTATGTTGTAAAACACTCTATTTGGTCTCTATGGGTGTGATTTTACTCATCATCTTATTTCCTAGAATTACTCTAGGATATTTATTTTATTCCATAAAAAACAACGTGGAGGGTGGAGCTCAAAATTGGTTCTCCATCTTGGTTGTAATTTTTCTGATGAATGGGAATACAAATTATGGTCTAGGAAAAGATTATAGTAGTTCAATATCTAGTTTATAGGGTCTTTCAATATAAAAAATTATGGACATCATTGCACATCTTCTATCAACAGTCTAATCCTATTTAATAACTAATAAATTATTTGTATCCTAGAACCTGCACGTTTCACTTATCCCATAGTGAGGTGGGAATAAGCCTATGGGATATCTACAAACAAGGTAGGATCCCGAGGATTAGATAGATGTATGATGACTTCTCCTATACAATAGATGTTTCAGTTGACCCTTTGCAGACCCCAGGAGTGGAAAAGTAAATGTCCAACATTGTTATAATAAGATAATAATGGATATAACTATTCTCTCACTTCTCTCCTTAAAAGGATGGATCAATATTTTACATTGTCATAATGGGGTTAGGATAACTACTATTTTCCTCGATCAGCGGCCTTCTAATTTTTTTTGTGATAATTGTTACTCATATTGGTCCATTTTTTTGATTTTGGGGATCATACATTATGAGGATATAGATTGAAGCCAAGGATCTATTATAGTCTTAGGCAGGTGGGATTTATGCCAATGTTTTTTAATAGATGGTTTTTCCTAGCTAGGGACCTGTGTATAGGGATCAGGGATAGTATGATGAAAATGGAAGTACAGCTACTATAGGGACATCATCTTAATATGAATGTAAAAATAAATTTATTGTTTTACTAAATATTGGGACACATTCAAAATGGAAGAATACCCTATAAGATCAGTGACTCTTTCTTGTTTTTATTTTGTGGATTGGGGAGTATTTTCATTATTATGAATACTTTATTCCACTAGGATCACATATGGCTTATCCCACACTAGATTTCTGACCATATATAGGGTTGTTCCTTGGTTACAAATATCTAAGGTGGTTACAGATGTGTTGAGTGGATCCAATAGATTTGATTTCACACCATATCATGCACCTAATAAGGTAATCATTAAAAATAGTAGTAGATGTACCAATGAATGTTCCTACAAGATCTCACTTTATGATGGTGTTTTTTCAACCATGGTGGATGAGATGATTTTCATATACACATTTTAATTTTTTTAAATAGTTAACCTACACCCATAGGGTCTCCACTCTTCCTTTTGTTGGAATATGATGAGAGTGACGCCATGTGATCATCTAGACCATTTGGATGATGTAGTTGGATGAAATAATTTATTTTCAGACCATTTTCCTATCTTCATATTCCATCCACCTTATTACTAAGGATTATTCTCAGGCCTTGGAAGAGGCCTCTCAAGGTTTGGTTTGAAGATGATTGTTTATTCATGTGGGTAATCCATTGGCCTCACCAACCCCTTTGTATGTGGTAATGATGTAGTTGGTTGAAGACTTCGTTGACTTTTCTCTCAAGAAACCTTATCCTAGAGATGACTATTCTAATAGTTGGAGAGAATTTTTTGAAGAAATTAGTCCTCTGATACAAGACAATATTGATGCATGTATTAAGGGGAGGATATCTAGATTCTCCTCTTCTGGTTAATTTCCAGATCGACCACCCATTCCACCTATTGGAAAACACATTCTATCAGTCATGAAATCATTGATATGATGATGAATGATATAGAAGTAGATTCATGCCTTTATTATTGAGTCATCTTCAGAGGCATTTCATTCCCAAATGTATCTCATTAATTATTTATTTCATGAATTTAGGAGGATGTATTTGATCGACAAAAAATGTTGGAAATTATGAAACAAACTATCATGACAAGATAATATTTGGCTTCCAAAGAGGGAATTTTTTATGATCATGCAGGTGATGATCCCCAAATATGATAGACAATTGATGAGTACGAAACACTAGAAATTTAAAAGGTTTATATCTATGTTTTAAGACCATATGGATATTGGGGTTGAGAAAATATAGAGATATGAGGAAATCCTATCTCACATATGGTATGACCTTTTGACATCATCATGTTTATTTGAAACTTCTCAAAGGAGGACTAAAAAGTTGAATATATTTTTGGAGACACTATTTCCAATAGAATATGAAGAAGAGGATGGGTGAGAAACACTGTAGTGTTCAATTTACACCTATCAAAATACTCTTTTCTACTTTCCCATATCATCTAAAAATATATTATTGAATCTATATTGTTTATATAAACAATGTTTCTAATGAGAATATTTTAGCGAATTTGAAATTTCAAAATTACACCTATTTAATTCTATCAATGAATGTATTTAATGAACCACAAATATTTTTTCTAGTTTTTATTTTATTAATGATGTGTATAATTTCACACTGATCTAGATTTTAATTTAATTTCCAAACATACCCATCCATTTATTAATATCAGGTAAACCTAAATATCATTATCTGAATATTCATATCATAATAAATTAACCATATGAAGTGCTCATGAAATCCTATTAACACTAGATTCTTTACTATTATATATTCTATTTTTATATTGATAGTTCGTGTTTCAAAAAATTATTAATTTGGTGGAATATGTGTCATAGTGGGAGAGTTAGTTGTCTTTTTATGAATCCAATAGGCATGGTGAGTATAACATAAATTTTTCCAGTGCCATATTCTAGCCCATACAAAATTTGTAATTCTTGAAGGCCAAATAAACACGATTTTATTTTTTTAGGGCCTTTTAGATAATATGTTATATCACTATATTTTGGGGTCTTATAGCTCAAGACATCTATGACTTTAGTTTAGGGTATTTTATCTCAGTCCTTCTATCAATGTAGTTCAGGTACTTTTATCTTGAAACTTATATCAATGTCTCTTGGATTCTTTTGGCTCCTTCCATATTTTATTGTAGATTAGGGTATTTAATCTCAAATCATTTATCATTGTAGATTTGGGTAATTTAGCTGAGAACTTTTATCATGATTGTATGGGGTCTTTTAGCTCATACCATCTATCATTGTAGATTAGAGTCTTTTAGATCAAACCTTATATCACTTTATTTTATGTTAATTTTTATCTATCATTTTAGAATCTATGATAATATCATACAACTAGTACATGATATATGGCAATGAACTATCATAAACATATGATAGGATTGACCCAAAAACACTCTGGGATTTTTAGTTCTAGCATTTTGTTTCTAAGGTTGTCAAGGATCATAGATCCTTTCATATAAGGAGGATATGTCTTTGGATGGTATATAAAAGCCCATATATGTCAATAACATTGTCAAAGAAAATTTAGTGCACTCTTTTTCTTGTTTCATGGAATATTATTTAGGGAATATTCACTCAGGGAGAAATACATGGGATTCTAGGTCTACATGGATAGTTGGGGTATGGGTGGTATAATTCATAATAAGAAATTTTAAGGCATTGAATATGGGAAAGAGAAGACATTATAGGGATAAAATTTAACATCCTAAGGTTCCATGTTCTACCATAGTGATCCCAGGGCTCATAAAGATTGAATCTCCATTCATGAAAGAATGATATTCCATTAGTTAGTTTATCCACACCCTTATGTGTCAGTAGCATTGTCAAAAAGAGTTGATCTCCAAACATATCTATTGTCCCCGAGAGATTTATGAAAACTCAAATGTTTAGAAGATTAATTTCAGTATGGGAAGAAGGCTATATTGGAAGAGTTATATAACCTTATGAAATTGTGGTTTTTAAATTGGTAATCACATGCTTGATGCCATGTATTGTCGAATGGCATTGTGTGGGACATCAATGGTTTGAGAATGAAGTGTCACATTCTTACTAGGATATAAGGTAGAAAACATGGTGACATAAAACTGAGGATGTTTAATAAACTATGTTAGTTTGGTTTGAGAATTTGTAATCATGGTCTAATGTTTTCTAATGAAGAGGATGATGTTGAGTCAATAAGGTTTCCTTATGACTTTTCTATTCCTTTATGTTTCGAAAATCACAAACACTCTATCCTAAGGAAATTTTTATTTCCCCTAAGATTTATCTTTATAAGAAAAATTTCCTTCCCAAAGGTAATTTTCTCTTTACCATTGTTTTCAATGTTCATGTTTTAGTTTCTCTAAATCTAACTCATTTTATTTTTTAGTGTAAAAATTGGTTTCATATCAAAATCCTCCGAATTCTATAAATTAAAAAATATAGATTATTGTGTTTAATGATTCTGAATTCTCTGAAATTCAGATTCCGAATTCTTTGAATTTTTTATTCTGAATTCTCTAAAATTTGGGATATGAATTCCTCAGAATTCAAGTTCCTATTTCTCAGAATTCAGGTTTTGAATTCCTCAGAATTTAGGTTCCAAATTCCTTGGAATTTAGGTTCCGAATTTATCTGAATTCAGACTCTGAATTCCTAATAATTCAGGTTTTGAATTCCTTATAATTCAGACTCCAAATACCACAAAATTGGGCTTCTGAATTTATTAGAATACAGACTGTAATTTTTTTTAAATTCAGGCTACAAATTTTTTATAATTCAGATTCTGAGTTCCATAGAATTCAAACTCAAGATTCATTGGAATTTAGACTCTGAAATCTATAGAACACATGTTCTGAATTCCTTGAAAAACAGTATTCTAATATTTATGATTTATACTCTTCATGTGTTTATATTCATAGACCCCAAACATTATTTTTCTTTAGACTCTAGAAAATTGGATTTAGTTATGCAACCATATTTTTACTTACCCTTTTTATAGTTATGAAATGATGTCGTGCAATCTGTTTTTAATTAATTATTGTTTGAGTGACACATACATAGGTCCCTCTGAGATTCAAGGAAAAAAATGACCATTGGAGGAGGGAGCCGACCATTGGAGAAATGCCTATAAATAGGAGCTCATTTTAACATGATAAACAATAGAGAACCAAACCATCAATCTAGAGATTACATGCTACTAAACTGACTTCTAGAGTGTGAGACTTTCATGACTTGTGTGTACTAAACATCTAGTATAGATTTCTTTGTGCAACATTGATTAATGTTGTGTACAATCAAGGACTTTAGGGTATATAAAGAAAAAGGTTTTGACTGCCTTAATGTTCATGGACTTTCGGGAATAAGAATATTGATTTCGATATTCCTATAGAGGGCGTATCCTAGTGTGAGTAAGATATAATTTCATGAAAGTATAAATCAAGGGACCTTTATCCATGGTTGTTGGATACCATTTTCATTGCGTTAAAATATTTTATACTTGTTACATTTTTTTCTAATTTTATATTTTGATGTGATTTGATAAAGGAAGAAAGTATAACCTTCTTATACTTTCTTATTCTTCTGTATACTCTGATAAGTAAATTTCTACATGATTTAAGGTAGAATAGTTTCCTTGTAAGCTTTTCTTATGTTTCGTTTCTGAAACCTTATTTCTAGAACCTAGAATGTTTATAGAACTAAGTGGTCTTGTGAATATACATTTTTTATGTAAGAACCTGGATCTTATTTTCAGGTATGTTTTTCTTTTCCTAGAGTTTTTGAGAAAAGATGAGTTTTTGGAAATTTTTTAAGTACATGTCATGTACTTTTGGAGTACACGTTGTTTACTTTAGGAGTACACGCCGTGCACTCGGTTACCGTGGGTAGTCGTGCACTGGCTACATATAGTCCTTGCACATGGCCATGTGTGATGACCTAGAGGATGCCTAAAGTAGAGTACGGAAAAGGTATGTACATGCCATGTACTTCAAAGGTACATGCCGTGTACTTTCTTTTTTACTTCATTATATGCACTGGGATCACGTCTGATGGACAGAACCGACTGCTTCTAGGTTTGGTTCATCTGAGAGTGAGGGTACGGTCGTGGAACTTCTTCGATCCCCTAGTTGAGCATCTGTTCTCCAAATCGACCATCATCAAATGCGTCGGGATCATCTCAGTAAGCTCTTCCTTCTGCTCGAGCATCATTTTTTGATTCCTCATATTTATCAAGTTATCCTCCATGGAACTTTTTAGATGTTTTCATAGATATTTAGTGCTCTATGGTGATTCAACCTTCAAGTTTCATGTATATTGATATTGAAACCCCGAGGTATGTGGTTTGTTGCTTTCTGTTGAATGTCTTGGAGGTTTATGTGCAAATATTTCCCAACACCTGTGATCGGGGTATTGTGTGTCTACCGTTTTAGACCTATTATATCCCAGCTATGTTGGTATGCCAGAGTAGATGATTATTTATTATGAATTGGGTAAATTGTTGAGTTTTGGATGTATTTCAATGCATGTTTTTCCTGTTTTGACCATTGGGTCTTGTTTTCCTTTTAGGATACTGTTTACTTTCCCATGCCAAGTATGGTAGGATAGTGTGACTTTTTTTATGGTATGATGTTGTGATGTAGAATTCTATCTAAGTATCTCATGAGGTTTACGTTGGCCGTTACGCACTACTACACTTTCATGAATTACACAGGGCCGTGAGAACGTGGTGTATAGACCACAGGGGGAATTGACATTGAGTGCTTCTCTAGAGTGTCTTTATAATTATATGATGCGGGACCACCGGGGGAATTGATGTTTAGTGCATCCCCAAAGTGTCTTTAGTTCCTCGGTGTGGGACATAGTAGGAATTGACCTTGAGTGCTTCCTCGTATGGCCTTTAGTACGATACAAGACTATAGGGGGAATTGACTTTGAGTTCTTCCTTATAGTGTTTATACTTTAGTTGAACCAGAGGGGTGAGACTGTGTGTACATTCCAAAGGGTTTCCTGTATATGCTTGGTAGGACCAGAGGGGATAGGCTGTGAGTTCTTCTTAGAGGGTTACCTATTTCTGATTATCTGCTTTGATTAGTTGTTGCTTGATATTTGAAACTGTGGATTTTTACTGTTGAGTACATCATTGTTTACTACTTTATACACTTTTACCTACCATATATTCACAGATTGTTTGGAACATATAATTTGGTGGTTTCCTACAGGGATTCGTCTCACACCCTATGTAGGCATCCACCACAAGATCTGTTCCTAACAGTCAGTGAATATATGGCAGGTAAAAGTGTATAAAGCAGTAAACAAGGAAGTACTCAACAGTAACAATCCATAATTTCAAATATCATGCAACAACTAATCAAATCTGATTGTCACAAACTAGTAACCCTCTATGAAGTAATCACATTCTATCCCCTCTGGTTCTACCTAGAAGATACAAGAAACCCTCTAGGAATTACACACAGTCTCAACCCTCTGGTTCAGCTAAAGTATATACTCTTTGAGAAATCACTCACCATCAATTACCCCTATACTCTCGTATCGTACTAAAGGCACTATGGGGAAGCACTCAACGTCAATTCCCCCTATGGAACACGTTGAGGAACTACAGACACTCTGGGGAAGCACTCAATGTCAATTCCCCCTGTGGTCTCACATCGTAAAATTATAAATACACTCTGTAAAAGGCCTCAACATCAATTCTCCTTATGGTCTATACACCAGGTTCTCACGACCCTGTGTAAGTCAAACAAGGGTAGCATTGAGTAACGGCCATGGTAAACCTCACGAACTAATTGGATAGCATTCTACAACATAATAGCAGACCAGAACAATATTCACACCATCCTTCCATACCAGGCATGGGAAAGTAAATAGTAGCCTAACAGGCAAACAAGACCCAAAGGTCAAAACTGAAAAAAATGCATGGAAATACATCCAAAACACAACAATTCACCCTATTCACACTCAATAATCATCAACTCATGCATTCCAGCATAGTAGGGAATCAATAGGGATATAATGGTAAATGCACAATACCCCGTTCATGGGTATTGGGAAAATTTTTCACATAAAAATCAAATACTTTCAACAGAAAGGCACAAACCACCTCACTTAGGGATAGAAGATCAATATACTAGAACCTCAAAGCTTGAATCACATTAGAATGACTAAGATCAACAAAATTTCTAAAACATTCAATGGAGGATAACATGATAAATAGGAGGAATCAAGAAACTAATCTCTTGGATAAGGAAGAGATAACCAAGGAGATCCCAATGCAATCTATGGAGGTCAATTCGGAGAAAGGGTGCTCGAACGGGGGAAAAGAGAAGTTCTGCGGTCGTACCCTCGCTCTTAGATGAACTAGATCTAGAAGGAGTTGGATCTATCTGTTAGACGCAACCCCAGTGTGTTTAATGAAAAAAACGTACATGGCATGTACTTTTGAATTACATGGCATGTACTTGCCTTTTTCGTACTCCACTTTAGGCGGCCTCTAGGTCATCACACTTGGTCGTGTGCAAGGCTGCTCCATGACAACCACACGACTACCTACAGTAATAGAGTACACAGCGTGTACTCATAATGTACATGGCGTGTATTTAAAAAATTTCAAGAAACTCCTCTTTTCTCAAAAAATCCTTGAATAAAAAGAAAAACATACCTAAAAAGAATATTCGGTGTTTTACAATAGCGGAAGTAGCGAGGCCCTATGAAAAACTAGGTACAGGTCGCCTCTGGGTGGCTTCCAGAACTCGGACATTACAGTTTAACTCTATTAAACATTGTTTTCCTTAAGTTTAAAAATGAATGTTTTTAAACTTATAATCCACCCCCTACTTGTAATTGAACATCTACATTAGTATTTTTATCCTGCAATTGTTATCAGATGTAGTCTCTGAAATACATATATTCACATATAAGTTTTCTTGCTAAGTTTCCATTATTCTATATATTTTTTGTGCGTAGTATTTTTATCCTTTTTTACAAACTTTTACTATTTACAATTTTATGTGGAAAGATAGTTTCTTTTTTATGGAAGGAATGAATATTGGTTTGATTGGTAACCTAAATCCTACCAGAACACCAATAGTTTATTGGAATGATTTTGAATATTGGAGAGATCATATAAAGACTTATGTTATTAATACAAGAGTGGACAACATTGTTATGCATACTAGAGATTACATGATTAATGATAAGGAAGTCATAACTTTTACAAATAAAAAATATTCAGAATACCTTCTAAACTACAAGGTATGCAATACTTTGTTGTGTTCTTTGACTATGAATATATATAGTCATATTTCTTCATGTGAAGCTGCAAATAGTATTTGGAAGAAATTGAAGGTTAATCATTTATGGTACATCCAAGATTATAAAAACTAGAAGCACTATGCTTAGAGTATAATATCATAGATTTATATTTCCTTATGGAGAACCAATTTTCTAGGTACAACAAGGATTTATGAATATTGTTAATAACATAAAATCCAAGGCTGATAATGTCTTAGATAATGAGGCACTTGTAAACATGATTATAGATATCATGCATAATGAGTGGGAATCAAAGAGAATAACTATTTATAAGAATAATAAATTATCACATATTACTCTTAATGAGATTTTGGACCTCTTCTTCAACATGAGATAAGAATAAAAAGAGAAACTAATTTTAATAATAAGAAGAAAGGAAATGGAAGTGTAGCCTTTACTACTAATAAAATCAAGACTCCTGAAAGCGTTACAAGATCTAATCCAAAAAAAAATCACTATTTTATCTGAATCTAATAAAAGTGAACATTCTGAGAATGAGTTAGTTATTCTTTCTCGAAGGACAAACAAGATAGTTGGAAAATAAATACATTTAGTATAGATATAATAAAAATAAAGGATGTGAAAATCATAGAAGTTACTTGTTATGAATGATAAAGATCAAGGAATATAATGCCAGATTTTTCGACGCATAAGAGAAAGGATAGAATGGAAAAGTATTATGAGAAAAATATAAATAAGTACCAAAAAGACAAATATATCAATGTTTTGAAAGCTAACGACACCTAGAGTGACAGTGGTGGTGACTTTTATGATGAATCCTCAGAGTATTAATCTTTGGTTCAGAAGAACCTTGTTTTACTATCCAGATTACCTATTGAAAGTCATTGTCTAATGACAAAGGTACAAAATGATAAATCTATAACCAATGATTCCATAAATGAAAATTTAGTGATAATAAATATTATGAATCTTTAGATGAACAATACTCTTTTGATGAAGATAATAATATATCTACTAATGAAGAATTATCTAGATTTTCTAAACTTCACAAAAATGAAAATTCTAATGTCAAGAAAAATCATGATAAAAAAAATTATAGATTTTCTATTCTTACTAGAGAAGTATAATTTTTTCTAAACATCATTATAAGGAAATTTATGACTTTGAAAGTATTTCAAAAAACCTTGAGGAAGTTAATTCTGAGAAGGATAAACTTCTTGCGGATCTAGAAAAAGTAATTTCTATGAAAAATATTTTAGAGACTAACTCTAGTTCTAAAACTAATGTTTTCAAATATAAAAACTTATTTGTTAGACTGAAGTCAGAAATATTTTCTTTGAGGAAGTGTTTGTAAAATGTTACCTTAGGTAAGGAAATAATTTATAAGAGGTATTCCCAAATTCAACCTCTAAGTAATTATTTTGGTTTTCATTATACTTATTCAATACCCATTTTTAGTAATAATAAGTCGGTTCCTCAATGTGCTCCATTATGCACTAAATGTTAGTGTAGTGGATAGTGGGGAAAAATTGTTCCTTAAATTAAATTTAGTCATTAGGTTTTCATAAAGATTATTTTTCTAAAAAAAATTTGGATTCCTAAAATTTTTCATTCTGATGTTTCCGGATCCAAGAAAGTTTGGGGTGTAAAGGTCTAACAATATTATTTTCAGAAAACTAAAGATAGTGTCAATAACAATACTTGGTTCGTGGATAGTGGATGTTCCTGGCACATGACTGGTAACCAAAATTTCTTTGAAAATATTATCAGGATAAAACAAGGAAAATAAACATTCAGAGATAATGCTCAGGAAGAAACTATTGGTAAAGGTAACATTGTTCTTATTGGAAAAACATTGATTTCAAATGTTTTATTTGTTAATGGTCATCAACACAACCTCATTAGAATAAGCCAATTATGTGATGAAGGTTAGATTCTGAATTTCACCAATGACTAGTGTTTAGTGCATAGGTCCAATGAAAATTTTATTCTTTCGGACAATAGGCAAGTGAATGTATACACACATAACTCAGAGGACCCTAGGATCCAAGATCTACACTGTCTTAGTGAAATGGATGACCAATCATGGATATGTAATAGAAGGTTAGTACACTGTAACCTTATGAACCTATGGAAACTCCATATGAAAAGACTAGTTAAGGGTCTTCTAGAGCATAGATTTGATTTTTCCATAGTTTTTGATCCTTGTCAATTTGGAAGGAAACATAAATCTTGTTTTAAATATATCAGTAAAGTCTCATCTACTAATGCAATATATTTGGTGCATATGGATATTTTGGACCAATACAAAAATGGATGTATTGGAGGAAAATATTATCTATTTTTACAAGTTGATGATTACATGAGATCTATGTGGGTCTATTTTCTAGTAAAGAAATAAAAGGATTTTTTTATTTAAAAATTTATAGAGGCCATGTTAAATTTTAGGAAAATATTCCATTGATAACTATTCATAGTGATCATAGAGGAGAATTTACAAATTCTAATTTTGAATCTTTTTTTAGTAAAAATATAATTACTCAAAACTTCTCAGCATGAAGACCCCATAAAAAATAGTGTTGTTGAAAGAATAAACTGAATTCTTCAAAAAATAACAAAAACCATGTTGAGTGAATATTCGATAGCCAAACATTTTTGGGATAAAGAAGTAAGTACTGCTTGCTATACAATAAATTGATTTTTGATTAGAAAATTTCTGAACACATCCCCTTATGAGTTATGGAATTGTAGAAATCACTGACTTTCATACTTCAAGGTATTTGGTTGAAAAGTATTCTTTCTGAATATTAAAGATAATCTACATAAATTATCACCCAAATCTGATGAAGGAATATTCTTAGTCTACTCCACAACTTCAATGGATTATAGAGTTTTCAATAAAAACATTTGTGCTATTGAAGAAATAGTACATGTTAAATTTTATGAAAATAATCCTTTCGATTTTAAACAACCTCAACCTACATTTTCTGATGTGATTTGAAAAAATGATTATCATCCCTTGATAGAAGATCTTTTTGATAAAAAAAATTCATGAAAATTTTTCTGAATCATTTTCCCTAGAATATTTTCAACCATATATTGATGAACAGGTTCTACAAAACCCAAATCAGTTGTTTCTAAAGAATCATCCGAGTGATAGTATCATTGGTGATGTAAATCATACTATAAGGACCAGAAGTTATTTAAGAAATGAATTATAACATCTAGAATTCCTTTCTCAATTAAAACATAAAAGCAATGATTAATCTTTAGGTGATTACAATTAGATTTTACACATACAATATGAGCTAAATGAATTAAAAAGGAATAATGTCTGGACCATAGTTTAAAGACCTAATGAAACTTCTTTTATTGGTGTAAAATGGGTCATCCGAATTAAGTGTAATGAAAATGGAATCATAGTAAGAAATAATGCTAGATTAGTTACTAAAATATATAATCAACAAGAAGGAATGGAGTATGAAGAAACCTATGATCCAATAGCTAGAAATGAATCTTTTTGTATTGTACATGCCTTTGCAGCATTCTTTAATTTAAAACATTTTAAAATTGATGTTAAATGTGATTTTCGTAATGGTTTTTATCAATAGGATATTTTTGTTGAAAAAAATCCTTCTTATAAAGATACAAAAAATCCTGAACATGTTTTCAAACATACCTAATCATTATATGGACTTAAACAAGCCCTTATATCTAGGTATGATAGCTTACATGATTTTTTATATTAAACCATTATGTTAAGGGAAATGTTGATCCAACCCTTTTTTTAATGAATAATAAGAAAAATGTTTTTTTGTTCAAATTTATGTTGATGACCTTATATTTCGTTTTACTCATCAATCTTTAATAGTTTTTTTTGCGAATCTAATGAAACCTGAGTTTGAAATGAGTATGATGGGTGAGTTAACTTTTTTCCTTGTTTTTCAAATTTATCAATAACCTGAAAGAGTTTATATATCTCAACATAAGTATATTAATGAAATTCTTATAAACTATGGATATGAAAAAACTAAATGAATTAATAATCCCATCGGTACCTCAAATTTACTTGATCATGATGAAGCTAGGAAACTGGTGGATCAAACGTCATTTAGAGGTATGATAGGAAGTCAACTATACTTGACAACTAGTTGTCTGGACATAATATTTTCAGTATGCTTATGGCGAAAGATATCAGTCCACTCCTTTGGAATCTCGTTTAAAGGCAGTGAAATGATTTTTCTCTACTTAAATGCAACCAGGGATTTAAGAGTCTTTTATACTATTGGAAATAATTTTTTTTAAATTTTTCCAGAATGATGACTTTGGTGGAAAAATATTGATAGGATATGATCATCCAGAACTTATCATTTCATAGAGATTCATTAGTTTCTTGTTCATGCAAAAAGAAACACTCATTATTACACTCCACTGGAGAAGCCAAATATGTATCAGCTAAAAGTTATTGTGCTCAAGTATTGTGGATGAAAAACACACTCACAGATTATGGTATGAGTTTTACCGAAACAAAAATATTATTTGATAATACTAGTTCCATTGCCTTATGTAAAAACCATCCACATCACTCTCGTGAAAAAAACATAGATATTAGGCATCACTTTCCTAGGGATCACACAGAAAAAAGAGATATGATTCTTCAATTTATCAGAATGTAAGATCAACATTCTGATATGTTCAAAAAAAATACCCTCGATAGATTTTAATATATTAAACAAATGTTTTGAATGATAACTGTAAGTTAATATTCTATAATTATCTTATTGTTGAAACATATCTCATGACACTAAGAAACAAATTTTCATAGGTGGAGTACATTTTCTTATTAATCAAAAAAAAATTTGTAGTCAAATTTATTATTTGTCCAAATTTTTCGTAGTCAAAATTTTGATAGTCAAAAATTTTCATAGTCGAAATTTTTCCGTAGTCAGAATTTTGGTAATCGATGTTTTCTTAATCAATTTTTTTCCTTTATAATTTTCCAAAATCTGAATGTTCTCCATGAAAAATTTCCTCATTACGAGTAATTTTCATAGCAATATGGATGGTATTTTATCTTTCATAAATTTTCATAATCATCCTTTTACTTGTTTCTATTTTTATCTTGTTCTAGAAAAAATTTCAGATTCTTTTTTTCCTTAAATCCGAATGTTTATCTTATAAGTCTAAAAAGATCATAACCTATAAAATTCCTTCTTCGGTTATCATCTAAATCATCACTTCTTATCAAATGTATTTCAACCATTGGATCAAGTAAGGAATTTGAAATGTTGTCTCAATTGACTATATAAGGACCCCCTTAATGGTTGTCCCACATTGATCTTCATGCTCTGGAATGCTGAAGCTCTGGTACTCTACTTAAGGATGTTCTAAATTTTCAATGTTTTATTACATATGAATGTCTATAGAAGCCTCTCCTTAGAAAGAGATGTCGACTGTAAAGTAAATTTGTGAACGGTAGATATACCGAGAATGGATGGTCGATACAAAATTTTATGCTAATAATGACTCTACCATTTCAACGAACATAAAGCTGAATGGATGGAAGAGCCTTTGTATATCGAAACCAGTAGAATAGGATCCGTTCTATCTAAAGTTGTTAATTGAATTTTATGAGTTAGCATGTTTTTTCCATGAATAAGGGAGGGATAAATTTTCTTTCAAGAACACTTGTAATACTTATTCTCTTTCTTATAGCAATGTACCATGTTGGATAGAAATTCCTTATGAAGGATAAGCATAATTTTGTACTCATAGATTACCAGATTCTTTAGGGTATTTTTATAAGGAGAAGGCTCTAGCATGTATTAGTTTTGAAGGAGTGGAGACTATGGATATTGTTCATCTATCTACTAACTTTTTGATTCATGAGTTATGGATCCATGGTTTACTCATTCTGAGAAAAGGGAATGGGGACACCATAATGAAAAGTGAAATCTATATTTTAGAATTCTTGAGGATCCTCAAGAAGATTAACCAAGTCAAGTACATCTTGGTTATGATTGAGAATATCAAGAATGGAAATCTGAAGTCTCAAATTATCATCTATGAATCTTTTCTTTTGAATATTATAGTTCTTTGCCTTCATCCATTCAAATTTCCATGCAGTTCTAAGACAAATAATTTTAGATTTATGATCCTAAGTGATGGTACCCTAATGAAAATAAAAGTTGGTTTTTCTAATGATTCAAGAGAATTTTATTATCTATTATAAGATTAAATCCAAGAATTTTCCTTGAAATAGTATGTGGTTGAGACTTCCATGAAGGGTGGATGGAAGAGGAAGGTAAAGGATCTAGATGAAAAATGAAAAAATCATGTGGCTAAGGAAAATTAGTCAGTACCACTGAAGCCGAAGAAGCAAAAGGCATATTCAGATGAGGTGGTGTCTAAGAGGATAGAAGAAAATAAAAATTGGAAGGAAGGGGAGACTATGTTTGGAATGGACCCTCATGCGGAAAAATCATTAAAGATAAATTTTTTTGAAGAACTTTAGAAGCAATAGAAAGAGAAGAATCAAAGGAAGAAGTTTTCTAAAGTAAAATTGTTCAATCATTTTCCAAGGATGTTGAGAATGAATCTGAACAAATCCCAATTCCAGAATCATTTTTGATTGAATCACTTCCTAAGACTTTGAGAAAGATGGTGGTGATTCCAGATCTCAAACAAGAAGAAGAAATTGTTCAAGAAGAAGAAGAAGAAAAAGAAGACGACGATGATGATGATGATGGAGGGGGTGAAACTAATAATGTAATAAAGAAAGTTGAAGATTATCAAGAGAAGACAAGTCCCTATATAAAATTATAAATCCAGACATCTCAAGCCAAATATTCAAAATTTTCTACTCCAAGGAATGAAAAGAAGGATCTGGAGGAAGTAAATCAACCTTATGAAGAAGAAGGAAGTAATCATGATTTCATTTATCCATAAGATCAAGTGGATGATTTTGAAAAAGGGGAAGTTAATGAAGAAAAAATTGATCAATTATCTAATAGTGAGCATAAATCACCTAATCTAGAAGATATCATTCGGATATTTGATAAGGGAAAACCGGTGTTGGTCTATACACCTAAAAAATCTATATTGAAAAAGATTTATGTTGGTACTTCGTTGAAGAGGAAAGCTGATGAGTTAGAAAAAGAACCATCACCAACCAAACTTTGTAATTCAGAATCATCTTCCTTTGGACATGATTTTTTGGTACAGTCATTGAAAAAGATGTTTGGAATTATTCCTTTATTTCAATGCATAGATTCTAGATTTTAGATTCTTGAACATTAAATGAATCAAAAATTAGATTTAGTTTCCATGGTTATGGATATATTTGTCGGACTTGAGGTAGATTTTATATCCTTTCTCATTGGTTGTGAGGCCCATAAAAGGTCATGCATGATGATTTTAAGCTAGTCAAGGAAGAAAGTTGATGACCTAAGAGCTTTTGAGGAATTTCAAGATAATATCAATGATCCCTTTGACACTAAATATGTCAAGATAACTTATCATTCTATGATTTTTTAGGAAAACTATGTCTCAAACAGATTATCGGATGCATGAAGTTATTGATTTGAATGGGAAGATTAATTCTGTACAGATGAATTGGAAGAGGGAAAGGGATATCTTGATCGAATAAGATGAAAATAATTTTAAGAAAGAAGAGGTGTTGAAAACTCAAGTAGAATGTCTTAAGACATAGGAAGAAAAGATAAAATCATTAGAGAAGAAAAGTAACGATTATGATCAGTTACTAAATCATATGAAAGAAGATCACAAGGAGATCAAGAAGCTGAAACCATTGTCCAAAAGTTGATGCCAAAAGAGAAAGAAGGAATTTTTTTCCAATTCTGATCTTTTGTTGAATTTATTCATTGAACAAATTATTTCAGCCTTAATGAAATTCTAGTTGTCCCCTATATATTTTCTTGTTATGTACTAATTTTTCAGGTACCATTTTTTCCCTTTATTTCTTTTTGAAAATCACAATGGGTGAGAAAAAAATGATAAATAGAATACTAAAGAAGAAGAGATTTCCCTAAGTAAGGGGGAGCTCATCTAAGATCATGTTTTTACCAAAGATGATTTCCGTATGCATGAAATTACAAAACCTCATTCATGAAATCAAGAATAAAATACATAGTGATTTCTAAAACCTAAGGGGAATTAGTTGTATTCACATTGATCGATAAGTAATGGGAGATAATTTTTTATTTTCATGTTCATAAAAATTCTATGTATATATAGTAATTTTTGAAAGGATGTTTGTGCTTTCAAAAAAGGTGGAAATTGTTGAGTCAATAATGTTTCATTATGAATTTTCCATTCCATTATGTTTTTAAAATAAAAAACACTCTATCCTAACGGAATTTTAATTTCCCATAATATTTATTTTAATAATAAAATTTTCCTTCCCTAATGAAATTTTCTTCTTACCTTTGTTTCTGTTCTTATTGTTATAGTTTCTCTAAATCTAACTCATTTTATTTCAAAGAGTAAAAATAAATTCCAAATCTATAACATCGGATTTTTATATTTTCTTAAATATAAAGTATTCTATTTTCAAGTTACAAGTTCAATGAAATTATGATTCCAAATTCTCTGAAATTCAGTTTCTGAATTCTCTAAAATTCATGTTCCAAATTACTCAGAATTCATGTACTGTATTCGTTAGAATTCAGGTTCTGGATTTCTGAGAATTTAGGTTCTGAATTCCAGATAATTTAGCCACTGAATTCCTGAGAATTCGGACTCTGAATTACTCATAATTTTGGATCCTAATTGTAACACCCCAAGATTCCATAGTAAGTTTTCTCATTAATCTAATTCCATAGCTTGTTCTACACGTAACAACGAGTTCAACCGCACCACAACTTACCAAACTAGTCATTCAAAAAGCAGTTATGAATAGTATTAACAACATTTTAAATCATATATAATATATATAATTTTAACATCCATATTATGTGTTTCTTGGAAATAATATAAGAACAAATTAATTTTTTCAAATAAAATATTTATTTTTCAAAAAGTGTTTCAAAAATAAAAAAATGTATTTTAAGTCAAGTATTTTTCAAAAAATGAAATTTTACGGCCTTTTAATGGGGAACACATTTTAATACCAATATTTGAAAATTTTATATAATTAATTTAGTGAAATTAAATTCTTCATTAAAAGGGGGACATAAAAATTTATTTTGGATAAATTTTTGTACTTTTTTGATAACTTTAGTATTTTTATGAATAGTTAATAATACTAAATTTTAATAGAATTTTTTTTAAATCGAAATTATTTATAGTGTTAAATTATGAATTTTAATGGTTTTGAAGTATAATTTGATCATATTTTAATAATTTAATACAATTTAGGTCACTATAAATAATTTCACATTTAAATTTGACATAAACACATGTCAATAATTTGATAGTTTTTACATTTTTGAAACCCTCATTTTGGGTTTGACAATGGGAATTAATTTTAAATTAATAAATGAAACTTTTATGTTTTTTATTTTATAAAATATAATTTATTTTTGAATTTGGAATATCAAAATTAGATTAGGGTATAATTTTTTGTATTTTTCTCAAAACATTCATTTTTAATGAATATTGAAAAGAACTATATTATTTAAACCAACTTTTTATTTAAATAATAATTTATTTATTTAAATTTATTTTAATTCAAAATAGATATATAATTCTACATATGTTCAATGTAATTCATTGGAGTAATTTTATAATAAAATTAGATATATAAAATTTTAATAAATGTTTTAACCTCTTTTACTCACCTTCTAGGCACGTTAGTAAATTTGCAAAAAAACATAATTTTACCACTTCTATGAGTTGAATTTTAAAAATTCAAGAGAAAAAATAGATATTATTATGTAAAATGTGATTCAATAAGATGAAAATAATATTTGGTGAATAGTAACTTTTGACTTTAATTTACCACAGTTAAATGTAAATTGGGTAATTAAAGGTAAAAATGATATTATAATTTCCCTACAAATGTCCTAATTATATTCGATATGTGTAATTCGACCAAAAACAACCTTAGGAAAAAAAATATTATCCTTTATATCCACATGGATTAGAATAAGGAATTTATTAAAATTTTATTTAAAGAAGAGTTAAAAGTGTTAAATTCAAAAATTATTAAATAAATAATTATTAAAATAGGGTTGTACATTAGATAAATTCGACTATAAATATTTATTAGAAATATAATAAGATTTCCTACATAATGGTATTTTATTTATAATTTTTAGATATTAAATATTTAAATTTATTTCTGACACAATGAGGATGTAGTAATTACCTTTATAATGAAATATTAAAATAGTTTATATTATTAATATTAAAATAAATAGAATTTAAATGTTTTGATGCCATCCCCAAATGTTCAAGGATAATATTACTTGTTATGGTGGATTAGATATTTTTTTTCAAAGTGATAATTTAGTATGACATTCACAAAAACGAAATATCAATTAGTTTCATAATTGACATTTATTAATTTTTTAAAAAAATACTATATTATTGGATGGTATAATATTCCCAAAAATCTAAAGTTCGTCAAAGGGATTAAATAATATTATATATGTGATTAATGAACCTCTTGATTTTCTATTGGAAGTTTAATGTAATTTTATTAACCATATAGTGTAAGAATATAGGAAGATGGGGTAAAAGATAAACTATTTAAATAAGAGTTAAATCTAAATGATAAGGTTAAAATGGTAACCTAAACTTGTATAAAACCTATTAATTGAGAGTATTTGGACCCAAAACCAGCTAAGGATCGAAAGAAATTAATTTTGACCCATTATAAACTGAATATGATTGGTTAATAAATTAAGATTTCAATCTTTTCCTCAAGTGACCCTCACCCCTCTTCTAAAAGGGCACTTCCCCTTCTCTCAAAATCACACCTCCAAAGCCATTTGGCTCTCCCAACCCCTCCCAAATATCATCCCAACCTACCTCACATCAACCTATATTCCATATGTTGATCAGAAACCCAACCTAAGGGGCCCTTTTGATCAACTCCAATGGAAACACCCCAAGAAGAGGTAATAATTTCACCACCCTCTTTCAAGTTCTTTTATTATTCGACATCCTTTTTCATTGTTGTTTCCATAAAAAAAATTAACTCCATTACCTACTAAATAATTTGATGTTATTATAAATATGGTACACCCATATTATTTATTCTATCTATCATATAAATGACAATGTGACCATTTATTCGTACGTATG
Source organism: Viscum album (assembly GCA_963277665.1). NCBI lineage: Eukaryota > Viridiplantae > Streptophyta > Magnoliopsida > Santalales > Viscaceae > Viscum > Viscum album. The sequence continues at coordinate 1,921,976,266 of OY728150.1, forward strand.
GCTTACCATCTCCACATCGTAGTGTTGTTTGTTATTCAAACACATCATTATTTGGATGGGTATAATAATGATAATAACTCATTTAAATAATAAATATAACATGTTAATTAATTTGTATATATGATATACCATCCAATTACATATGATTTCACCATAAATATAATGATATGGTTGCTCGTGCGTATGTACAGATTACCGTCTCAACGACGCGATGAGATTCATTCCCACGTTTATCATTCAATGATGAATATAAAAAAATATAGTATTAATAAGTATATAAAATATGAATTAATAATGCTACTATGCTATTTTAGATATTATTATTCATGTGTGGATTAATGATTTATTATCTGCTCATCTTTGTTTACAAATATCTCGGTATATATATCGAATATGATTTACTAATCAGGATGCCCAGTTTGTATGGGATTATTTCTACTAAAGAGTGCTACCGACTGCTTTTTGGACCTTCCCTAAACCCGCCCTCATGGCTTAAGGGTGTCCAGAATGGTTTTATACCACCTGGTATATCCAATCTTCTATGGAAAATCTGGAAGTAGTGCCTCCCTCTTCCAAATATACTACAGCACGTTGGACATCTTCTTTCCCTTGCTTTCCCCCTTTGATTAGAATAAGATGAGACTCATCGACATATTTTCATTTCATGTAAATTTACGTGTAGGATTTGGAGTTATCTACAGGACCTTTTCGCTTGCTGCTTCAATATTCAGACTGTAGAGGAGCTGCTACAGTCCATTTGTAAAAAGGATTGAAGTGAACAAATTCACTCCCTTCGATTGCCTGCTTTAGTGAGTGTGTTTTCATTAATTTAAATGACACAGAAAGACTTGGGCTTCAACAACATAGAGCCCACTTTCCAAAATGGTTTTCTGTTTATGCACCGCGCCATTCGGACTACCTATCTTTTACAAAAAGGATCTATAAATAATAATGTTTATGACCTTGTTCTTTTGGGATCACTTTGTGTGAATTGATGGTCTAGGAAGCCGCTAATGGTGAAGTATGTCTGCTGGATACCACCCATATATATAGGTCATAAAGACAATGTTGATGGAGCATCCTCGGGTGCTCCAGGACTTGCTGGCTGTGGTGGTGTATTTCGAGCTTCCTGAGGGTTTGCGATAGGTTTCTTTTTCCATTTTATTGGAAATGGTCTTTCCATTGAAGCTGAGATTAGGGCCATGATCAAAGTAATAAAATACGCTATACATTTTCAATGGCATCAATTATGGTTGGAATTCGAATCGCCTTTTTCAATTCAAATTCTTAGATATTGTTCCCGAAATGTACCTTGAAATAATATACCGGTTTGTATTGAATGTCTTAGGCTAGTGGAGATGATTTTCTTTGAATTTATTCATGTATATCGTGAGGAAAATTGGGTTTCTAATGCTCCTATTAAGAGAGAAATTTTGGAGGTCTGTTCTAGTTGGTCATGTGTCCTGCATGACTTTTTTAATGATCATGTTTAGGCTGACCTTAGTTGTGAGGTCTACTCTCACCATTGTTGAAATGTTCCGTGACTATATCTTGTTGTATATTTTGATTTTCTTTAATATATTCTCTAAGGAGCTGGTTTTTCCTATCTCCTGGATTTTTGGGTATATATATACTTACATATAACTTATTCCCTTAATTCTATTCAATAAGATATCAAAACGGAAACTGCGTTTATGCGTACATACAGTCTACCATCTCCATAAATGGTGCCTTCCATTTCATATATCTATCTATTATAAATATTTATATTTTAAATATATTTGATATATATATCAAATATTTTATTAAGAAAATATTTAAATCATGATCTAAATAATACGATCATGAATAACAGGTTTAAACATGTATGATAAAGTTAATGATTATTACACAAAATGTTAATTTAACATGAAAATTATTTTTAAATGGGTATTATAAAGTCATAAATTAATCATGTATGATATAATAAATATGAATATGGTTCTAGTATAATTTTATAACATACTATGGTCATTATACATGAGCTTAAATGTACCCTCAGCCAAAGGAAAGTGCAAGGTAGGGGTTAATTTCACAATATCTTTATTATCCGAGGTTGTTTTTACGTAGGTATGTACTTGGACATATTTATTATCCATTTACATCAGTAATAAAAAAAATCAAATGGATTCTTTATAATGGAATGTTTACTAAAACATCATTTTAAATATTTAAAGATCTATTCTTCTAAACATTTCTCATTAATGTTCATGTTTTCAATATGGTTTTAAGAAATTATTTATATGGACATGAATTTTTTAAAATGTTAATTCCATTAAAAAGATTCATAGTGGAATGGGACACATTGATTCAAAACTATATTTTAATTGACTTCCTTTATAAATTATGTGACTTTTAAATGATTTCATGAAAAATGGACATTTCTATCAATGATTTTTACTGATCATTTTCAACTATGTCAACATCCTTTATGGGATAATATTCTTGATCAAGGTTGATTTATTATACAAATATTTTTTATTTTATTGAAGGTTTTGTTGTATGTTTGACTGTGGATTTTCTGTTTTTATACCATTCATGGTTTATAGATAAATTACTGACATTTTCTATTGTACTTTTATTATAAATTTTTAAGTTTTTTTTATGACTTTTCCTATGAGGAATGCACTGAACTTAGTAAGTGATGGCTGGAAACTACAATAGCTCATCGATGCATTGGTAAGTCTCATGAGAAAAACTAGTGTCTTGGAACAAGGATTTGACTATATCTTATTTGTTTTCTTTGCACCAAGCCTTCACTATGTAGTCATGAAGTCTGGCCTTATGCATTCCATCATTATGAAATTGACAGTTGATATTGCATGTGATTAATAAATTATTAGAATATCCATATTAAAAATTAAATGGCATTATTTTATTTTTATTGTCCATATTAAGCATAATTTTATGTTTAAAATTATAATGTATTAGTCATATACATTTCCATAAATGTTTATGCTTATTTATAAATGTTTCCGCTATATTGTTATCCTTACTGAGCATCTATGCTCACCTGTTTCTTATGTTTTATTTTCCCAGTATTCCAAGAAGTGTATTATAATTGATAAGCAGGGTTAAGCTAGGGGATTAATGGAATTATCAAAGGATTCATTTTTTTGTGTTGTATGTTTTAAATTAAAATGTAACATTCATGTATGTAATCTATTTTCTAAGACTACTAAACTGATCAGTCTTTCAGGACATGATTACTTATAATCATTTCAATGTATTAAAATAATGCACAGACTCTAGGATTATGGGTTGGGGCATTACATTTGGTATCAAAGTATGTTTAGCAACAACCTTTGAAATAGATTTAGATAAACTCTAATTTGAGAACACTACCCTAATATAGACATTGAGGATTACTATAGAACAACTTCATAAAATTTTGGTAATGTAGAGGTTTTGTGTATTTCCCATGCAATAAATCCATGTCTTGATACGAGCAGGTAGAGGCGGCTCTAGCAAAGATGTACCTAGGAGTGGAAAATCCAACAAGGAGTTCCGGGTGTGACCTAGGGTATCTTGGGACATGACTATGGGACTTGCTACACTCTTGGTTACAGCACTCCTGGGAGATATGCTTAAGATAATTCACATTTTTATTACAAAACATTATAAAGGATTTAGGAGTAAATACATACTCAAAGAAAACATTTTATAATTAGAGATTATATACATAATCTTTTCAATTTACATTAGGTATTTTAAAATTTTGGAATTATGAATTGTGATTCATAATCTAACATAGTGTATTCCATTGTTTAGAAATGGAACCTAGTAGAAGGAATGATAATTCAACAATACACATGATCGAAAGCTTAAGAAGGATCATATAATTCATGGTATTAATCCAACATATAAAAGTGAAATAGTCTCCCATGAATTCTCATCATATAAAGAAATAATATTATTTTTTAATAAGATAAGTAAATAATTTTCTGATTTTTTTGGCCTTGAAGGGAATAAAGAGATGATAAGGATGGAAGAGTGATAAATGGATAATAGGAAGAGGGGAAAAAAGGATTTTCTAGAATGTGATAATTGTGGAAAGAATCACCATGGTAAATGCTAGAAGGGAATGCAAGTTTGTTATAAGTGTGGAGAAAAGGACACAAAGTATGTGATTGCAAGGGTAAGAAAAAGGTTTCAAATGTACATTTCTTCATCTACAAAATTTTGGGACACTACGTAAATCAATCTACAAATCATCAAAGTATACCCCAAATACTCCTATTAGATAATAATCATGTTATGATACTTCTGAAGATAAAGTGGAATGATTAGATTTTTTATCTTGTTATTGATGTATTTTTTCATCTGTGTATTGTATTAATGATGTACATGTTATGAGAATTATTGGGTATATAATGATAGTACTGTAGTACTATTTCATTAAGGACTTTAGATTTTGTGGAACCAAAAAATGTGACTCAATAACAAGTTATATTTTTTTGGAAAATATATGGATAAGATAAAGAGAAACCATAATATGGTTTTGATAATAAGGTTGTTATTTTGGAATTATATATTACTAATTTGGATAAATTATATTTGAAATTATTGACTACCTTGAAACTGATTAATGATTTTTATATTCCATCATTGTTGGAATTTACAACATTTTTGGATAGAATGAGTATATCCAGTATTCTATAAGGAATAAGGGAGCATGAATGTAATCAATAAGGTTTTACAGTAATTCTTGGTGTTATAGTTTTTTAAAAGAATACATGATGAAGGTATTCACATGTTATTAATTCGAAAAAAGGTCATTCATTATGTTTACATTCCTTATAAATTTTGGACTGTGAATCTGGATAGAAGTATTTTGGAAATAGTTTAAAGGTTGTAATCGATTATGTTTGACATTTTATAATATTGTTAAATATTAATCATTTCATGAGATTATTTTTGGATTGCCAAAAAAGGATAACACAAAGGTTGTACGATAACTCGTCGCTTCCGACAAGGTCACGAGATTTGAACCCACAACTGAAGGGCGACAAGGGTGGATCACATACCACTGGAATATATGATTTCTTATTTTGTATAACGTTGTTTTTTTAATGTTTGAAAACGAATTATAAATTCATTATTTTTGGAACCCTATATGATTTGGATAAATAGAATATTTTTGAATTCAATTATCTTTTAGTGAGAAAGATGAGTTTGTGGTAGGAATTTGTAAAAGGATGAAACTCTACATGTAAAGTAAATTTTTTCCTATTATTTTATGAATAAATTAATTCTTAAACATTAGGGAAGATATCATAAAACTAAAAATGTGTTATCTTGAGACCTTATGTTTGGTTGAAGTAATGATATTTTAAATAATCATAGATTGATGGCTTTGAGGTCCTCAATTTTAAAATTGTTTGTTATTGATGACCCAAATCACTCCTTATTAATATTTACTTTTTTCCTCCAATTATGTGTTTTTAATTACCACCAATGTTCTCTTAATCAAGATCATAATTTGGTGGTGGAATTTTTATTCCCTTTCCCTCTTATTATGACTAACTTTCATTAACTCAATTTTTGATGTGGCTTTTCAACAAAGGTATTTTTTTATTTTTATCCTTTTATTTTCTAAGAACAATTTCAAATTACGAGGACAAAATTTATTATATTAGTGGAGTATGTAACACCCCAGTATTTTATAGTATGTTATCTCATTAACGTAATTCAATAGCTTGACTACACGCAACACCGAGTTGGAGAGCACCACAACTTACCAAAGTAGCTGTTAAAAAAGTGGTTATGAATAATAGTAACTGAATTTTGAATCTTATATACTATATATAATTTAAACATCCATATTATGGTTTTCTTAAACATAATGTAAGACCAAATTCAATTTTTTTCAGATAAGAGAAGTATTTTTACAAAAATGGAATTTTACCACCTTTTAATAGAGAACCCTTTTTAAAACCAATATTTTACACTTTTATTTATGAAATTTAATGAAATTAAATTATTCTTTAGAAACGGGACATAAAAATTTAGTATATTTAAATTTTTGGTACTTTTCTGAAAACATTCATATTTTGATGAATAGATAAAAATAATAAATTTTAATTGAAAATCACTATTCTATTCGAAATAATTTTTATTGATAAATTATGCATTTGAATGGTTTTTAATTTTAATTAAATTGTATTTTGATCATTTAATACAATGTAGTTTATTATGACTAATTTTATATTTAAATGGGTCATAAAGACATGTTAATCTTTTGAAAGTTTTTACTTTTTAAAAACCTGCTTTTTGGTTTTGACAATGGGAATTAATTTTAAATAAATAAATGCAACTTCTATGTTTTTAATTTGGTAAAATAGAATTTATTTTTGAATTACGAATATCAAAATTAACATTGGGAGAATTTTTGGTATTTTTTTGAAAACTTTCAATTTTTGATGAATAGTGAAATACACTACGTTATTATTTAAAACCATCTTTTTATTAAAATAATAATTTATTTTATTTAAATTTATTTTATGTCAAAATATATATATAATACCTATAGAAGTTCAATTTAACTATATAATTGGTTGATATAAGATTTACAAATATCTAAGGATCAGACAATGGGATTAAATGCAATAATATATGTCATTAATGAACCAATTTAGATTATCATGTTTGTTTAGAGTATATTTATTAACCATATTGTGTAAGAATACAAGAAGATGCGGTAAAAGTTAAACTATTTAACTAAGAGTTAAATATAACCAAAAAGATTGAAATGATAACCTAAACTTGTCTACAACTTGTTGGTTGAGATGATTTAGAACCATAACCACCTAAGTATCTAAATAAATTCATTTCTAGCCATTATAAATCGATTGTTATTGTATAATAAATTAATATTTTAATATTTTCCTTAAGTGACCCTCACCCCTCTTATAAAAGGGAACTTCCACTTCTCTCACAATTACACCTACAAAGCTATTTGGATCGGCCAAACCCAGTTCATATATCCTTCCAACATCTCTCACATCAACCTAGAGTCCTTAATATGATCATAAATCTAACTTATGGATCCATTTAGATCAACTCCAAAGGAAACACCGCAATATGAGGTAATATTTTCACCACCCTCTTTCATGTTCATTAATTCTTCCACATCCTCTTTCTTTGTTGTTTCCATACTAAAGTAATAAATCCAGTACCTCCTACAAACTGTGATGTTATTAAAAATAATTTACAACCATATTCATTATTCTATCTATCCTATAAATGAAAAAGTCATCATATGTGTGTACGTACGGCTTACCGTCTCCACATTGTGGTGTAGTTAGTTATTCCTACACATCATTGTTTGGATGAGTATAATAATGATTATATCTGATGTAAATAATATATATACCATGTTAATGATTCTATATATATGATATACCAACCAATTACATATTACTTCACCATCAATAAAATGATATTGTCGCAAGTGTGTACTTACGAATTATTATCTCCACGATTCGATGAGATTTATTCCCATGTTCACCATTCAATGATGACTATGAAAATAAATATTATTAAAAATTATGTAATTTATGAACGAATAATTCTACTGAATATATGTAAATATATATTTAGGTTTTTACATAAATCATATTCACTAACATCCGTTCAATATGATATGAAAACAGAAACATCATTTATGCATACGTATGACCTATTTGTCTCCATAATCGGTGGCTTTCACTTCATATATATATCTATTATAAATATTTATATTCTAAATATATATGATATATAATTAAAGTTTTATACTCTATAAGTATTTAAATAATGATCTAAATGATATGATCAAGAATTAGAAGTTAAAACATGTATGATAAAGAAAGCAATTATTACCCCAAATGATAATTTAACATGGAAATAATTATTAATTGGGTAGTATAAATTCATAAACGAATCATGAATTATATAATAAATATGAATATGGTTCTGGTATAATTTAATAAAATACTATGGTCATTACACATGAGGTTAGATGTACCCTCGAACAAAGGAAAGTGCAAGGTAAGGCTTAATTTCCAAATCTATTTATTATCCGAGGTTGTTTTTACGTAAGTATCTACTGGGACACATTTACTATCAATATCCATATTTTATAAATGTGGTTTTAAAGGGATTAATTTTAAGGTACTCTTTACTAAAACATCATTTTAAATGTTTGAATGATTTATTCTTCTAATTCTTTCTAATTAATGTCCATGTTTTCCAAATGGTTTTGAGAATTTATTTATATGAACATGAATGATTTGAAATGTTAATTCCTTTCAAAAGTTTCAAAGTGGTATGAGACAATTTGATTCAAAAAAATATTTTAAATGACTTCATTTATAAAATATGTGACTTTCAAATGATTTCATGGAAAATGGATATTTCTCTCAAGGATTTTTACTTATCATTTAAACTATTTAGACACCCTTTATGGGATATTATTCTTGATCAAGGTTGATTTATTATACAAATCTTACATATTTTATTGAAGGTTTTGTGATGTGTATGAATTTGGATGTGTTATTTTTATACCATTCATGGTTTATGAATAAATTATTGACTTTTTCTATGTTAGTTTTAATACGAATGTATATGTTATGTTTAAACCTTTTCATATGTGGAATGCAATAGACTTAGTAAATGACAGTAGGAGATCGTTGTAGCTCCTCGATGCATCTGATAGTCTCATGAGAAGAACTAGTGTATTGGAATAAGGCCATGGAAATATCTTGTTTGTATTCTTGGAAAAATTCCTTGACTATGTTGTTATGAAGTCCAGAATTATGCATTCCATCATTATGAAATTGACTGATGATATTGCAATGGATTTTTCGACTAGTATAATATCCATGTGAATAAGTAAATGGGATTGTTTTACTTATATTGGCCATATAATGGATAATTTTATTTTTTTTAATGGATTATGTTTTAGTCTTATACTTTGCCCGAAATGTTTATGCTTATTTATGATAGTTTCTGTTATATTGTTATCCATACTGAACATCTAAGATCACCCCTTTCTTATATTTTATTTTCCTAGGATTCCAAGAAGCATATTATGATTGATAAGAAGGGTTATTCTAGGGGATTAATGATGTTCTCAAATGATCATTTATGTGGTGTTGCATGTTTTTAATTGAAATGTAACGTTCATGTATGTAATATATTTTCCAATACATTATGTTGATTGGTCTTTCGGGACATGATTCCATATAATCATGCCAATATATTAAAATAATGCACAGACTCTAGGATTTTGGGGTTGGGGAGTTACACGAATTCATTAGAATTCAGACCCCAAATTCATAAGAATACTAGTTTCGAATTTCATAAAATTTTGACGATGATTTCTTCAGAATTCGGGTTCCAAATACCTTAGAATTCAGACTCTGAATTCTTTATAATTCAGATTCTGAATTCTATAGAATTTATAATCTTAATTCATTGGAAGTCAGACTCTGAAATCTATAGAATTCTGGTTCCGAATTCCTTAAAAAAAATAATCCGAATATTTAGGATTTGTATTCTTCAAGTGTTTATTTACATAGACTTAAGAGCTTTATTTTTCTTTGGACTCCAGAAAATTAGATTTGGTTGAGAAACCAAATTTTTAATTACCCCTGTTATTGTTATAAAATGATGTTGTGCAATTGGTTTCCAATTAACTATTGTTTGAGTGACAAATGTATAGGTCCATGAATGATTCAAGGAAAAATATGATCATTAGAGGAGGGAGCCGACCATTTGAGAATTTCCTATAAATAGGATCTCACTTGGAAAAGATAAAAATAAGTGAAATAATCCATCAATCTAGAGATTAAATGCTCTATAAGTGATTTCTGGAGAGAGAGAATATCATGCATTGTGCGTGCTGAACTTCTTGTTCATCTTGCTTTATGTGACTCTGATTGATGTTGTGTACAGTCGAGGAAATACGAGGATAAGAAGAAAGAGGTGATGACTACCTTAATGTTCGAGGAATTACAGGGATAGAAAGACAGAGGTGCCGAATACCGTAAAGTTCAAGGGATTGTGGGGTTAGGAAGACCGATTCTAATATTCCTATTGAGGGCTTATCCTGGTGAGGGTAAGAAAGACATTCTTGAAATATAAATCAAGGGACCTTTATAAAAGGATTTTTGATACCCTTTTCTTTCGGTGAAAAGAATTTATACCTGCTACTTGTCTGTTTAAAGTTTATGTTCTACTCTGTTTTGATAATGTAAGAAAATATTTCCTTATTATACATTATTTTTCTTTTTTATACTCCAATATGTAAGATTCTATATGCTTTAAGATAGAATCTTTTCCTTGTAATATTTTCATATGTTTCGTTTCTGGAACCATATTTCTGGATCCTATCAAATTTGTAGAACTAGGAGGACTTGTGAATTTACACTGTTTATATTTTTCAAATATAGTTTTCCTTAAGGATGAAAATGAATGTTTTTAAACATACAATTCACCCTCCTCTAGTAATTTATGATCTACATTCATATGTTGATCCTATAGATGATATGGGAAAATTATTCCAAGAATGGCCCAAAACACTCTAACATGTTGAGTTTTTCTACTATGATGCCTGGGTTCACAATGATATTGAATATCGATTGCTAGAGTGATGCATTTTGTTGATGACAATAGTCAAATATACAAGAGCCATAGGCATTCATGCATACTCAAACAAAGGGTCCCTTGAATCTCGAAATCTTTTCCAAGGGACATGGAAGATTTATGGTGATCTAAGACACTCAAATTGTGATGTGTGATTTGTGGGAAGTGTAATATCCAAGAAAGGTTCGGGAACTCCAAAACATTTTGTCACTTAAAAGAGAACATATAATCATGCAACTACTACAAAAACAATTTTTAATGTTGAATTTTTCCCATCAATTTTTTAACCGATGTGAAATACTTCAAAAATTTATTTTTCACATGGGTTATTATATAACTAACCTGAAATAACATTTCGATTAGTTTCTATTTCTGTTATGTAAGAAATGATGTGAATAAGTAATTAACAAAACCTTTTCATGTTTTTTATATATGAACTGATGTGAAAAATTTATCTTTTATGACTTTTTCAAATGATTTATTTTATAACCATTGTTTAAAGAAATTTTCACATTTTTTTAATTAACATCAGACATGTAAAATGTTTAAAAACATGAATTTCAATTCCAAAGCTACAATTTTATTAGTCTCCAATGTCGAACAGTGTTATAGATAAAAATTAATGTTCATATGGAGATTATGATCTCTAATCAAATTCGTAGGGAAGACCAACATTCGATAGACATACCTTTTCTTCCATAACTCTATTTTGAGCTTTGGGACCAATTCAAAAAAGAAAGGGAAATGAACAAAATATTCTCAAACGTTTTTCATGTATGTTATTAAATAACTGGTATGAAAATGACTTTCAATGTCCTTTATTAAATAACAAACATTGAAAATTCGTTATTTTTTTACATTGATTCTCATATAACCAACATGAAAAATCTAAAAAACATTTAATATTTCATCCGGATTGTAACATCCCAAGTAAGTAATGAATAATAGATATTTTTTATCTATGTCTATTAATGATAAAGATAGTGTTTTAGAGGCTTAAAATGAAAATAAATACAATCTTATGCATGGAATACACTAATATTCTTAAAAGATTGTTTTAGTGCCTTTTGATGGAAAACCATTTTTGAATCTATATTTTGACAATTTTATAAACTATGTTTGTCAAAATAAACTTATCCTTTATGATTGGGACATCAAAATTTACCTTGTGTGAATTTTTGGTAATTTTCTGACAATGTTCATTTTTTAATGAATAGTGAAAAATACTGCATTTTACATCAAAACTACTCTTTAATCTAATTTATTTATATGATTAGATTATGTTTTGAATTGGTTTTGAAGTAAAATTAGAATATATTTTTACAATTTTATCCAATGGTGGTCATTGGAATCAATTTCACTTTGAAATTAGACTTAAACTGGTGTCAATCTTTTGATACTTATTGTTTTGTAAAAACACGCTATTTGCTCTGGCAGCGGGAATTAATTATTGAATTAATTAATGTGACTTATATGATTTGAATTTTGTAAAATGGACTTCATTTTTGAATTCGGAATATCAAATATAGCTTAGAGTAAATTTTTGGTAATTTTCGGAAAAACTTCAATTTTTGATGAATAGTGAAACCACTAAGTGGTAATCAAGCAAACTGATTTTTCAGTTAAATGAAATTTTACCACTAATGTGTATTGAATTTTGAAAATCCTACATACATGGTTGTAATTAAGAAGTAAAATGTGGTTCAATGAGATTAAAATAATTTTTTGGTGAATAGTAACTTATTAAGTTCTTAATCGCGATTAGTGGTAATTAGTGTAGTTTAAGGTATAAATAATGATTTAATAATATGAAATGACCTAGACACATGTCCCAACCTTATTGGTTGTGTCATGGCCGACCAAGAAAAGCCATGGGTCAACTTGGGGACCCCATGGATCCACTTTTGTTGGGAAATGACATAAATTACTTTTTATTTAATGTTAAAGTGAAAATGACACAAACATGATATGTTTTGCGAAAACAATTTTTAAGTGGGGTTATACAAGTCCAAATTTTGATTATAAATAGTCATTGGAAAGATAAAAAGATTTCCTACATCATAGTATTTGTTTTATAATTTTTAGACATTAAATAAATTAAATTATTTATGACATAATAATGATGCAGCGATGACATCATTATTTGACGATTTAAATAAAATAGAAAGATAATGTAAAATCTATGATCTACACATGTCCAAAACCAATTGGATGAGTGGATTTCGAACCCTTATCACCTTATCCACGAATTATATCAATTTGGGACCTTTTGAAACCGAAACACATTTTCAAATAAAGTAATGTTTCTTTACTTTCCAAAAGTACCCCTCCTCTCCTCTTATAAAAGGCACCCACCTCTACCTCATTTCACACACTCTTCAAGCCTTTGGATCGGCCAACCCCTGCCCATTTGCTCTCTCCACATCCCTCTCCTCATCCTAGAGGATTCCCTTTGGGCAGAATCCTTTCAAAGGAAGCCTTTAGGCTCAACTCAAAAGGAGTTACACTTTTTAAAGGTAATTCATTCTCTCATGTTCATTTGTTTTATTTTGCTTCTCCAACCCCCTAAACTCTTTTTATTTACTTCTTTTGTAACAACACCAGTATCTTCAATATACTAGGATGTTGTTATAAGATTTATTTGAGCTACACTCTCACACAACTACATCAAATGGTTAAAGAACATAAGGTTTCCGTGGATGGCGAAATTCTGCCTCCCGAAACGATGATTGTTCAACACTCATTAAACACCTTCAAAGGTGGCCATTATGATGTCACTATTTTTATATATGATATATAATATTTTTATGTTTTCCTTAAGCTTCTGTTTTTTCATTTTGGGCATACCTTTATGGTTTCCATTATGGGTAAAACACGATATCTTCATTTTAGGAAGCGCGGACTACCGCCCCCTAAAAGTGATTTGATTCGTTAATACCATATGTGGGATGTGTAAAGGATAAAGTTAATGATATTATATATGTTATTATACTGGAATTATAATATACTCTTATATCATTATGATTCCATTCCAGAAAATATGAAATAGAAATGGAAGTAGCGTTCATGCGTACGTACGACTTACCGTCTCCATGAACGGTGCATTTCATTTCTTACCTCTAAATGTGATGTAATATTATAAATGAATGTATGTACTAGATATACATGACATATATGATATCTACATCATGAATACCATTCTGGATATAATGAACCTTTGACCAAATTAACAACATGTAAGTGTAAGAAGCCTATTTTTGACTTAAGAACCAAATACCGACAAAATGAACATTATTAACTTAAATGATTACATGATGTTCATAACATGGTATAAAAGGAATAATGAACTTGAAAAAGATTCATAAGCAAGTAGAGATTAACTCAAGTTTATTATTCAGGAGTTTAAAGAACGGTCGGGTCAAGTCGGATACGAGGTATGGGAACTTCTTAACCCAATTTCCATTCTTTGGGTTAATCTCCTACTTTCAAATTATGTCATTATATTATTATGTCGTATCTTGTATTTGTACTTTATTTATGTGTACTTATAGTGAATACACATAATGTATCTATTTTATTTTAAAAATTATCTTTGTATGGGACTTCGTCTCAATCTCCTTTCATTGAGGCATATTTTATTTTATACACAACTTTCTTTTATACGGTGTATAAACCCCTTTGACTTTTACGTTTATTCAAAAGGAATCTTTTTTATACGAACCGTTTACTAAATGACAAAAGGGAATGTTTTTGTCGTACGTATGCGGCGACAACGAATTCTCCGCCGTCGTAACCGTTATTTGAGTTTCGGATTCCTCTACAAGCCATACCTTCTTTTTTTAAAAGAAAAATAAATACCATGTTTTACTTTGGTATTGGAAATGGTTTTCATAATGTTTTTATAACAATGTGTTGTATTGATATCTCGTGATTGAAATGTGGAAATGTTATGTTTCCTTTATGCATGTTTTATGTGATATGATTATGTTATGGTTCTTGGGCATTATTATGAAGACGGGTGGTTCCGTGATAAACTAAGGGCGGGTGAGCCCGTTATAGCTCTCCAATGCATTGGGTAACGCGAAGGAGTGAAACGTTAAGGTTTCTCCGAAGAGATTTTAGGGAATATACTGTGATGGGTATTCCAAACGTAACCAAGAGGGTTACTCCCTACGTAAGAATGTTATGAATGCCTCAAGTTACCTTTACATATTATGATTTCTATGATTTATTCATGATTTTATGAGGTATGTTAAAGTGCCTATGTTTTATGGGTAAAGTATGATTTCATTCTTATGTATATATGAACTCATGTTTCCTTTCCATGTTTTTTTTATAACCCATACTGAGTTTTTATGCTCATCCCAAGTTTTTGAAATGTTTTTCACAGGTCAAGGGAAAGGTACATGATAAGATGATAGAGTCAAGGATGTGTCGAGAAATAATCCATGTTTTATTTTAAATGTGTTTCCATTGATGGGAATGAAGAATAATATCTTTATGTAACCACTTTGTTTATATGTGGAATGTAATGCAAGTTTTATGATCTAATTCTCTAAAACTCTAAACCCGAAAAGATCCTCAATGTGTAATCTTGTAATAACTCAAGATTAAGTAAGGTTTAAGGCTGGGGCCTTATAGTTGGTATCAGAGGTCGGTTTAGACAACTTTAGGAGTTAGAAAAGTGTTAAATTATAATATGATTGAAATGATATAGCATTTACAGATTACCATGTTGCTTCGCCTAAGATATTTCTGTGTTCAGAATGGTTTTCCGCAGAGGAAACAAAGCAGCTATGTTGGGACGACATCAGGAGGAAGATAACCTTCCGAATCAGCATCCAGAAATGGTCGGAATTGGAACTGAACAGTTTGTTGCAGTAATGGCGCAGTTGACTCAGTCGATAAATGGTGGTGGTATCCATGCACGAGATCAGCCAGATCAACCGCAGAGGAACATGTCAGTGGTGGAACATTTCATGAGGCAACATCCCCCATCATTCAGAGGATCATCTGACCCTGTGCTAGCTGAAGGGTGGATTAAAGCACTGGAGAAGATTTTTGATGTCATGGGGTGTTCAGACAATCAAAAGGTTAGTCTTGCTATTTACCGTTTGGAAGGTGAAGCAGATCAGTGGTGGTCTATGGTTAAAAATATCAGGGATGCCGATGAGATTGATGCTCTTGACTGGGATGAATTCAAAGGTATGTTTCTTGAGAAGTATTTTCCTAAGGCTGTTCGACTTAGGATGGAAAAGAAATTCTTGGAATTGAGGCAAGAGGAAGACTCAGTGGCTGCCTATGAAGAAAGGTTCACTCGATTGGCAAGGTATGCTCCCAATTTTATCCGAGACCTTGATAGTAAAATCAATCGTTTTTACTCAGGATTAAAGCCAAAGTATCGAAGGGATTTAGCTTCTCGTGAGTTTAAAAGTTATGAAAAGCTTGTTCGGTGTGCTGAGAAGGTGGAAATGGAGTTTGCCGATGACCAAGTGTCCTATAACAACCAGCAGAAGAAGAGACCGAGGTGGCAGGAGAAAGGTAAGAATCCTTCAAAAAAGTCTGATGGTAAGAGAACTAAGTTTCCAGTTTGTGATAAATGTGGCAAAAGGCATGCTGGGGAATGTCTTCTGAATTCTGGGAAGTGCTACCGATGTGGTAAGATGGGACATAAGGCTCGTGATTGCACTGAAAAGGATCAAGGTGAAGGTAAGAATAAATTTGATTTACAGTTAGTGAAATGTTATAAGTGCAATGAGATGGGTCACTATGCAAACGAGTGTCCGACAAGGAGCTTGAGTGATGGGAAGCAGTTAGACTACAAGCAGAAAGGGGTGGTGAAATCCTTTGCAACTACTTCAGCAGATGTTGGGCCATCGAATGAAGTGGTGTCAGCTCCAGGGAGCTCAGTATTTTTCAAAGATTGACTTGAGGTCGGGGTACCATCAGTTGAAAGTAAAAGAAGCAGACGTTCCGAAGACTGCATTCCGTACTAGATATGGCCATTATGAATTTTTATTTATGCCTTTTGGGTTAACCAATGCACCTACTGTATTCATGGACCTTATGAATAAAATTTTCCATGAGTTCTTGGATAAGTTTGTGATTGTGTTTTGAGATTTGGGAAGAGATTGTGTGTGCCTTCTGATTCACAGTTGAAGAGAGAGTTGTTATGTGAAGCTCATAGTTCTCCGTTTTCAGTTCATCCGGGCAGTACTAAGATGTATAGAGATCTGCGGGAGTATTACTGGTGGGATGGAATGAAAAGAGACATTGCTGATTTTACTGTGAAGTGTTTGACTTGTCAACAGGTTAAAGCAGAGCGGCAGTTACCGAAAGGGATGCTTCAGCCTTTACCAGTGCCAGAGTGGAAATGGGAGAATATATCCATGGACTTTGTTGTTGGATTACCAAAGACATCTCGAGGTAATAATGCAATCTGGGTTATTGTTGATCGCTTGACCAAATCTGCTCATTTCCTTGCTATACGAGATACTTTCTCTCTTGATCAACTTTCCCGTTTGTATCTTAAAGAGATAGTCAGGTTACATGGAGTTCCTCTCTCCATTGTATCGGATCGTGATCCCAGGTTTACTTCTAACTTTTGGAAAGGCCTTCAGAAGTCTTTGGGTACTGAGTTAAATTTTAGTACAGCTTTTCATCCTCAATCAGATGGGCAGTCAGAACGAACAATTCAGACATTGGAGGATATGCTATGAGCTTGTTCTATGGATTATCAGGGAAGTTGGGACCAACATCTTTCTTTGGTTGAGTTTTCATATAATAACAGTTTTCATTCCAGTATACAGATGGCACCATTTCAGGCATTATATGAGAAGCGGTGTCGAACTCCAGCTTTCTGGGATGAAGTGGGTGAAAGGAAGTTGATGGGACCAGAATTGGTAGAAGAGATGGCAGAAAAAGTTCAGCTGATTCAGAAACACATGAGAACAGCTCAGAGCAGGCAGAAGAGTTATGCGGATAACCGGAGGAAGGATCTATCTTTCGAGGTAGGTGATCATGTTTTTCTCAAGGTTTCTCCTTGGAAAAGTGTGATGAGATTTGGTAAGAAAGGAAAGTTGAGTCCAAGGTTTATTGGACCATACGAAATTCTGGAAAGAGTTGGATCAGTTGCATACCGAGTGGCTTTACCTCCGAGTTTATCTCAGGTACACAATGTTTTTCACGTTTCGATGTTGAGAAAGTATATGCCAGATCCATCTCATGTTTTGAGTCCAGAGGTAGTTCAGCTGGAAGAGAACCTATCTTATGAGGAACAACCGGTCCAGATTCTTGACCACAGGGAGCAAGTTTTACAGAATAAGGTGATTAAGCAGGTAAAGGTTTTGTGGAAAAACCACATGATTGAAGAGGCAACATGGGAATCAGAAAATGCAATGAGGGATAAGTACCCCCATTTATTCGATAAGTAAATAAATTGCGGGGACGCAATTTTCTAAAGGGGGGAAGGATGTAACATCCCATGTAAGTAATGAATAATATATATTTTTTATCTATGTCTATTAATGATAAAGATAGTGTTTTAGAGGCTTAAAATGAAAATAAATACAATCTTATGCATGGAATACACTAATATTCTTAAAAGATTGTTTTAGTGCCTTTTGATGGAAAACCATTTTTGAATCTATATTTTGACAATTTTATAAACTATGTTTGTCAAAATAAACTTATCCTTTATGATTGGGACATCAAAATTTACCTTGTGTGAATTTTTGGTAATTTTCTGACAATGTTCATTTTTTAATGAATAGTGAAAAATACTGCATTTTACATCAAAACTACTCTTTAATCTAATTTATTTATATGATTAGATTATGTTTTGAATTGGTTTTGAAGTAAAATTAGAATATATTTTTAAAATTTTATCCAATGGTGGTCATTGGAATCAATTTCACTTTGAAATTAGACTTAAACTGGTGTCAATCTTTTGATACTTATTGTTTTGTAAAAACACGCTATTTGCTCTGGCAGCGGGAATTAATTATTGAATTAATTAATGTGACTTATATGATTTGAATTTTGTAAAATGGACTTCATTTTTGAATTCGGAATATCAAATATAGCTTAGAGTAAATTTTTGGTAATTTTCGGAAAAACTTCAATTTTTGATGAATAGTGAAACCACTAAGTGGTAATCAAGCAAACTGATTTTTCAGTTAAATGAAATTTTACCACTAATGTGTATTGAATTTTGAAAATCCGACATACATGGTTGTAATTAAGAAGTAAAATGTGGTTCAATGAGATTAAAATAATTTTTTGGTGAATAGTAACTTATTAAGTTCTTAATCGCGATTAGTGGTAATTAGTGTAGTTTAAGGTATAAATAATGATTTAATAATATGAAATGACCTAGACACATGTCCCAACCTTATTGGTTGTGTCATGGCCGACCAAGACAAGCCATGGGTCAACTTGGGGACCCCATGGATCCACTTTTGTTGGGAAATTACATAAATTACTTTTTATTTAATGTTAAAGTGAAAATGACACAAACATGATATGTTTTGCGAAAACAATTTTTAAGTGGGGTTATACAAGTCCAAATTTTGATTATAAATAGTCATTGGAAAGATAAAAATATTTCCTACATCATAGTATTTGTTTTATAATTTTTAGACATTAAATAAATTAAATTATTTATGACATAATAATGATGCAGCGATGACATCATTATTTGACGATTTAAATAAAATAGAAAGATAATGTAAAATCTATGATATACACATGTCCAAAACCAATTGGATGAGTGGATTTCGAACCCTTATCACCTTATCCACGAATTCTATCAATGTGGGACCTTTTGAAACCGAAACACATTTTCAAATAAAGTAATGTTTCTTTACTTTCCAAAAGTACCCCTCCTCTCCTCTTATAAAAGGCCCCCACCTCTACCTCATTTCACACACTCTTCAAGCCTTTGGCTCGGCCAACCCCTGCCCATTTGCTCTCTCCACATCCCTCTCCTCATCCTAGAGGATTCCCTTTGGGCAGAATCCTTTCAAAGGAAGCCTTTAGGCTCAACTCAAAAGGAGTTACACTTTTTAAAGGTAATTCATTCTCTCATGTTCATTTGTTTTATTTTGCTTCTCCAACCCCCTAAACTCTTTTTATTTACTTCTTTTGTAACAACACCAGTATCTTCAATATACTAGGATGTTGTTATAAGATTTATTTGAGCTACACTCTCACACAACTACATCAAATGGTTAAAGAACATAAGGTTTCCGTGGATGGCGAAATTCTGCCTCCCGAAACGATGATTGTTCAACACTCATTAAACACCTTCAAAGGTGGCCATTATGATGTCACTATTTTTATATATGATATATAATATGTTTATGTTTTCCTTAAGCTTCTGTTTTTTCATTTTGGGCATACCTTTATGGTTTCCATTATGGGTAAAACACGATATCTTCATTTTAGGAAGCGCGGACTACCGCCCCCTAAAAGTGATTTGATTCGTTAATACCATATGTGGGATGTGTAAAGGATAAAGTTAATGATATTATATATATTATTATACTGGAATTATAATATACTCTTATATCATTATGATTCCATTCCAGAAAATATGAAATAGAAATGGAAGTAGCGTTCATGCGTACGTACGGCTTACCGTCTCCATGAACGGTGCATTTCATTTCTTACCTCTAAATGTGATGTAATATTATAAATGAATGTATGTACTAGATATACATGACATATATGATATCTAAATCATGAATACCATTCTGGATATAATGAACCTTTGACCAAATTAACAACATGTAAGTGTAAGAAGCCTATTTTTGACTTAAGAACCAAATACCGACAAAATGAACATTATTAACTTAAATGATTACATAATGTTCATAACATGGTATAAAAGGAATAATGAACTTGAAAAAGATTCATAAGCAAGTAGAGATTAACTCAAGTTTATTATTCAGGAGTTTAAAGAACGGTCGGGTCAAGTCGGATACGAGGTATGGGAACTTCTTAACCCAATTTCCATTCTTTGGGTTAATCTCCTACTTTCAAATTATGTCATTATATTATTATGTCGTATCTTGTATTTGTACTTTATTTATGTGTACTTATAGTGAATACACATAATGTATCTATTTTATTTTAAAAATTATCTTTGTATGGGACTTCGTCTCAATCTCCTTTCATTGAGGCATATTTTATTTTATACACAACTTTCTTTTATACGGTGTATAAACCCCTTTGACTTTTACGTTTATTCAAAAGGAATCTTTTTTATACAAACCGTTTACTAAACGACAAAAGGGAATGTTTTTGTCGTACGTATGCGGCGACAACGACTTCTCCGCCATCGTAACCGTTATTTGAGTTTCGGCTTCCTCTACAAGCCATACCTTCTTTTTTTAAAAGAAAAATAAATACCATGTTTTACTTTGGTATTGGAAATGGTTTTCATAATGTTTTTATAACAATGTGTTGTATTGATATCTCGTGATTGAAATGTGGAAATGTTATGTTTCCTTTATGCATGTTTTATGTGATATGATTATGTTATGGTTCTTGGGCATTATTATGAAGACGGGTGGTTCCGTGATAAACTAAGGGCGGGTGAGCCCGTTATAGCTCTCCAATGCATTGGGTAACGCGAAGGAGTGAAACGTTAAGGTTTCTCCGAAGAGATTTTAGGGAATATACTGTGATGGGTATTCCAAACGTAACCAAGAGGGTTACTCCCTATGTAAGAATGTTATGAATGCCTCAAGTTACCTTTAAGTATTATGATTTCTATGATTTATTCATGATTTTATGAGGTATGTTAAAGTGCCTATGTTTTATGGGTAAAGTATGATTTCATTCTTATGTATATATGAACTCATGTTTCCTTTCCATGTTTTTTTTATAACCCATACTGAGTTTTTATGCTCATCCCAAGTTTTTGAAATGTTTTTCACAGGTCAAGGGAAAGGTACATGATAAGATGATAGAGTCAAGGATGTTTCAAGAAATAATCCATGTTTTATTTTAAATGTGTTTCCATTGATGGGAATGAAGAATAATATCTTTATGTAACCACTTTGTTTATATGTGGAATGTAATGCAAGTTTTATGATCTAATTCTCTAAAACTCTAAACCCGAAAAGATCCTCAATGTGTAATCTTGTAATAACTCAAGATTAAGTAAGGTTTAAGGCTGGGGCCTTATACGGATGTTTATCATAAAACTAACATGAAAGTTAATTTTAGTATCCCACCAACATGAAATTTTAATTTATTTACATAGTGAGATCGAAATTATCAATTTCCACATAAATGTTTTAATATCATGTTTTCTTTTATCATCTCAATTATATGTTTTCATTATAAAAATATTAAAATTTAACAATTATTTCTTTCAACCATCATTATTCCACTAACTTTACTCATTTGATCATTAGCGGGAATCCACTATTTCTTCTTTCAACGATCTCATCAAGATATTTGTAATTATTTATCCACAATTTATGTTTTTATGATTAATTTAATCAATTGATATTCTATGTAATTGTAATGCCCTAAACCCAGTTACCCAAAGTTGGTGCATTATTACATAACATTGGCATGATACAAGGAAATCATGTCCCAAAAGACCGATCAGTTTAGTAGCTTTGGAAATACTAGATACATTCATAAGGTCAACATTACAACCTGAAAGGAAAAAAAACCAAAAATTATTCCATAAGAAACATCAAATTGTACTAAATTATACATTAAAGTCACTCATAACTAACTTCTCCATATCCTGGTAAAATAAAACATAAGAAAAGGGTGTGCTCAAATGCTCAGTAAGAGTAAGCAATACAGAAGAAGATAACATAAACTTTATCCATGGTGAATAATTGAAAACACATGTTGTTAAAAATAATTAAAATGAAAACTTTATGGCAGGAATACGAGCTAAATAAATAATTCTATAATAAAATATAGTTATGGGTATTCTACTAGATGAATAACCACATGAAATATCAATATCTAATCTAATAATTATGGAATGCATAATGTCGGACATCATAACAACATAGTCAAGGCCTTGTGCCAAGACTAAAAATAAGATTTTTTCAAGGCCTTGTGCCAAGACACTAGTTTGTCTCATGAGACCTACCAATTCATCGAAAAGCTATAGTAGGCTCCACTCATCACTTACTATGTCTAATTCATTCTTCATATGAAAACGTTGAAGCATAATCTGAACATTTGTATTAAAACTAGTATACGAAATGTCTATATTTTAACCACAAACCATGAATGGAATAACAATAGCACATCCACAGTCAATCATAACTCATTTAATACAATATGGATGATTTTATTATAATAGATCAACCTCAATAAAGAATAATTAATGATATTTACATAGATGAAAATTATCATCAAAACTATTTAAGAAAAATATCCCATTTTTTCTTGAAAACGTTTAAGAGTCTCATTATTTATCAAGAAGCGGTTTAAAATAGATTTTTGAATCAAAGTGTCCCATATCACATTGAATCTTTTTAAAGGAATTTTAATTTTAAAACTTTAATTTCCATTTAAATAAATCCTAAACACCTATTTTAAAACATGGACATTAATGAGAAATATTTAGAATAATAAATCTTTAAATCATTTTAAAATGATATTTTAGTTATAGTTCTTAACCAAAAGAGAGACACCTGAATACAAATAATTGAGGTAATCAAAACATTATAATATCATGGGAATAAAGGGATTCATAATATACTATGTCAAAGTACATTATATACACCACATAAAAGTGAATTGGTGTATAACAACAAAGAAGTCTCAATGGAATGTAAATTGAGATGAAATATCTTATGAAGACCATATCCTTAGATTAAGGATAAATCAACGATATAATTATGTGTGAAAAATATAAATACACTCAATATTAATTTTTATTTAGTTTATATAAATCAGAAGACATTCCTACATATTCTTGTAAAAACAACACCAATGAATTGGATATTTAACTCAAAAATGGAGATTGAGTTAAAATTACTCGTATTACGTTCATGTCGATGACTTGAGAATTTATCAATGGAGTGATTATGTGTATCAAAAGTATATCCATAGAAAGGTGAGTGAAAATTACTACAATAATAAAAAATATTGATTCCACACATAATAATGGAGTAAAATAATCAATGAAATATGCGTAAAGTCGAATGAGTAGAAATTGAAATTTAAAATTCCCTTACCAATTTGGTAACTTACGAAACATACATCCCATGAAAGAAGGATCATACAATGATGATGTAAATATCCATAAATTAAATGAAACTATAAAATGAATTAAATCATGCATAGTACACACACCACATGAAATAAATACATGGTGAACAATGGCTATATCACATAATTAAAAGTGAGATAAGAAACCCCTTACTTCATTATAATCAATCGAGTCATATGGGAAAAAGTTAATAATAACCAAATGAATCACAGAATACCATGTATATAAAAATAATCATGATAATATATATATCAAATGATAGTACACAATACACCACATTTAATAAATAAGTGGTGAATAGTAGAAATCTCACAGAATTAATAGTGAGATAAGAAACCCCTTACTTCGTTGTAATCAATCGAGTCCTATGGAAGAAATATAATAACAACCAAATTATTCACATAATATCATGAATATAAAGAGAATAATTTTAATATATATATATATATATCAAATGACAGTATACAATACACCGCATTTGATAAATACGTGGAAAATAATGGAAATCTCATGGAATTAAAAGTGATATAAGAAACCCCTTACGTCGTAATTTTCCTTGGTCGAGGGTAGGTTAACCTACTATATAATAGTGAAATTATTATTAATAAATTATAAAATAATCATATACATTAATATGATATCATATATGATCTTTTAACATTATTTTTTAATAATATCATAGTAATATCGTTGTTTTGGGTGTTAATGGATTCATTTTCCTTTATATTGAATACTATGTGAGTCATATTAGTTATGGATGGGATGTATCCTATTCATATACATAATTATATCATTTTTTTAAACATTATTTTCAATCATATAATGTAACTTAATCTTGAATTGATATGATGGGAAATGAATCTCATCGCATTCGTGGAGACTGTAATACGTACGTATGCATGAACAACAATATCATTTATTGATATTAAAATAATATATAAAAGGATGGTATATCATATATACAGAATCATTATAATGTTATATGTATTATTTACATCAATTAAAAATCATTATTATACCCATCCAAATAATAATGTATTGAATAAAAATTAGACCACGACGTGGAGACGGTAAGCCGTATGTACGCATGTATGGTGACATGTCATTCAACAGATGGATAGAATAATGAATTTGGTTGTACCATATTTATAATAAAATCAAAGTATATAGAAGATACTGGATTTATTATTTTACAATGGAAACAACAATGAAAAAGGAAGTGGAAGAAGAAAGGAACTTGTAAGAGGTGATGGAATATTTACCTCTTCTTCGTGTTCTTCCTTTTGATTAGTTCAAAAGGGAACCTCAGGTTGGGTTATGACTAAAGGAAGGCCTCTAGGATGAAGGGAGAAGATTTTAGATGGTATTTGAGTAGAGGATGGACAAACCAAATGGTTTTTAAGGTGTGAATTAGAGATAAGGGGGAGTTCCCTTTTATAAGAGGGGTGAGAGGCACCTTAGGAAAAGCAAGAAATATTATTTTATAATAAAATAATTTTCGGTTTCTAATTGCTCTGAAATAGATTATTTTAAGGATAAGGTGGGTATTGGTCTCAAAAAACTCAACTGATAGGTTTAAGACATGTTTGGTTCACTATATTATCATTATCTTTTAGATTTAACTCTATGTTAAATAGTTTGACATTTACATGTCTCTTTGTATTTTTATATTATATAGTAAATATGCAAACTATATACTTCCAAGATACCCCCAAGTGGTTAATTAATGATACACATCTCATTATATATGTTATTTGTCCAATGATTAGATTTTTAACAATATAATATCAATTAATAATATAATATTTGTTTTAAAAACTCTTTTATGTCAATTTTGACAGTATTTGGTGTTTTGATTTTGGTAAATTCATAGCAACATTATTACTGAGAAAAAAATTAATCAAACCATTCCTAACCTGTCATATTAACCTATAAAATCAGTGTAATTCATTAAAAGTCTCAAATTACATTTATATGGATATTTATAATATCATTTATTTTAATATTTCATTAATTATGTAATTACCAAATCATCATTGTGTCATAAATAAATTTATTTATTTAATGTCTAAAAATTATAAATAAAATTTTGTTATGTAGGAAATATATTTAGCTTTCGAATTAATTTTTATAGTAGAATTTATCTAATGTATATCCCTATATTAAAATTTTTTTATTTATTAATCGTTTATTATAACTCTTTTAACTCTTTTTTGAATTAAATATTATTAAATGTCCTAATATAAACAAAGTAGAACAAATAGGTTCATATTATATTCATAAGGTTTTTTTTGGTCGAATTATACTTATCCAATATAATTACGACATGTTTTAGGGTAATAATAAAATAATTTTTACCCTTAATTACCCTATTTACTTTTAACTGTGGTAAATAAAAGTAAAAAGTTACTATTCAAAAAAAGTTATTTTAATCTCATTGAACAACATTTGACTTACTTATATCAACCGTGTCTCCTAGATTTTCAAAATTCCACTCACAAAAGTGGTCAAATTATGTTTATTATGAAATTTTAAATTCTCATAGGAGGTGGGTAAAAGACGGTGAAAAGTTGGAAAAAAAATTATATCTAAAATTATTATAAACTGACTCCAATGAATTACATTGAACTTATATAGGTATTATGTATCTATTTTAACCTAAAATAAATTTAAATAAAATAAATAATTATTTAAATAAAAATTCAGTTTTAAAATATAACTCAGTGTTTTTCACTATTCATCAAAAATTGAAAGTTTTCAGAAAAATACCAAAAAATAAAATTAACCTAATATCGATATTCCAAATCGAAAAATAAAGTAAATTTTGAATGTTAAAATTTATTAAATTTTAAAAATTTTATATTACTATTCATAACAGCTAGTTGGATTGGTCGTGGAGTGTTAGAATCTCAAAGTGGCGTATAATGAAAGATGTTACATTATTCAATGGGAAACATACCATGGAAGCATGGGGTGTTACATTTTCCCCCCTTTTGGAAATTGCGTCCTCACAGTTTTTAAAATTGGGCATGGGAACAAAATTTAATGTCCCACATCATAAAAAGTGCCAATAAAACTGTCACTCTCAAAGAATGAAAGAGAAGTACAAAGGTCACCTGAGATAACCTATACTATTATTCCATGTAGAAAAACATGGATATGGACAATAATCTAAGTGTCAAGTTATTATGGAAAGGGATAGAAAACATGATCTGTAGAAAGTAAACAATAAGAAATCCACAAACTTGTGATAGAAGAAACAGTCATTAGTTTCCCAGTAGTAAAAGTAATCTGACAACATTTTTTTAAGTTAAATTTCATAAAGATGAGGAATTTATTTATCATATTGACCTAGAACATAAATAGATATACTTACATTTTCTGTTGAGTATCATTCTTTAATACATTTCTACTAGTAACTCCTTTTTTTAAATGATGAGTATTCAAGATGACTTGGTCACACCAGAAGAGCTGGAATCAACTTTTAGAGAATCACATGATTAAAAAAGGATAAACTATATATTTACCTTGTCTTTAGAGATTAATCAAAATCAAAATGGTTAGTACAAGATCAAATGTTCCCCCAAAAGGATATTCCTTTAGATAAAGAAACACTAATATTAATTTATAAAATTAATCCAAGAATACCCCAATGTTAAATAAATACCATTCAATAAAAATTTTCCCTTAAAATCTTTTAATATAATCCAAATTAATATTGAATCCCAAATCATAGAAGAATATTTTTATTTAGTCTTCCATGTTAAATTGTATCTCCCAATGACATCGATTACTCTTAAAGTCACATACTTAAAAGTAATTAACCTAATCACATATTCTCTATTATAGGTTAATAATTTCCATAAATAACCAAAATAACTATAAATCCACAATAAAAACATAGATAAATATCCACCATTACTCCTCAAATGAAATATCATAGTATTCTATTTTCCTTAGGCATATAGTATTCCCAACAGAGCGAATGTCTTCCAAAATAACATTTATCACTTAATCAACAAATAATTTTTCTATACTAAGTGTATTCATTTGGTAATACATAATATCCAAAATCAACTTATTATTAATCAATAAAATAATTTAAATAAAAATAATTAGTCACACTAACTAGGGACTTCACTTAGTCCAGTGGTAGGCGATAAATCCCAATCGCACTCTGGTTGTGGGTTCGATTCCAACAGCTTTGTCCGACGCGACGGGTTGTCACACAGTCTGTGTGTTGTCCTTTTTCAAAAACAATATTTTATAACATTACCAAAATGAGATAAATTCCTCAAAATAACCATAACATAATTTTTCCAAAAATTTTATCTCATTCCTTGTATTTTCAACCCAAAATATAATAACTTGTAATTTCCTCAAATTCAAGGATCATATAAAACCAAATGGTTATTAATAACTATTTCCACAAGAGAAAAGATAATTCTTCCTCAAATGTCATTTTCACAAGATAAATTACAAGGTTACACATATAACAAAAAATTCATCCAATGTAATCTCAACAACAAAGAGCACTAATACCTTTAAACATTTTTCCATCCATTTATTTCCATATAGGTTCTTCCTAGACCAAAAGGTTATCCTAGAGAAGAGTTCATTGACATTGGGGATGACGAGGTCTCTTACATTTACGACAAATGACCATAATTGGAATCTTATGATCATTTTCATTTTCTTCCATAGTACTCTTCATTTTTCCTCGGCAATTTTTTAATTTATACCCTTCTTTCCCACACATAAAACAATTCTTTGTTATATTGAGACACTTTCCTAGGTGTCTCCTTCCACATTTTTGACATGATAAAAATTCACCTTTCTTCTCTCCATGGTCTCCACAGCTGGAGCTCTTATCATTCACTGACTTTTTTTCTTTGTTGAGTTCAGGGGTTGGTTAATATATATGTTGTTGATACAATTTTTGGAAAACTGATTTTTCATGAAGACAATATCTTTTACACCTATCAATATTCCATTTTGTTTCTAATTTTCACCTATGTTCCCACCTTTTACATCATGTTCAATAATACTTTGACTTTCTTGGAATCCATCCATTAACTAAAACTAGAAAACATTGTGTGATTAATAATAGTCATAAAATTATTTAGAAAACATCATCACTCCTTATTTTCAATAAAAACACCATAGTCTTAACAAATATTATTTACACTTGTCTAATATTAAAATCCTTCAAATCGGTTTGTAAAGAAAATGTAAATTATCCTAAGCATATCCCCATAGAGTGTCGTAACCAAGAGTACAGCAAGGCCCATTTTTCATGCACCAGTTTCCATTTGACTCCAACTCAATGTGGTATTTTCAAGTTTTACCCCTATGTACGTATGTGCCAAAGCCACCTCTACCTACTCGTATCCAAACAGGGATGTATTTCTTGGAAAACTGACAAAATCTCTACAATACCAAAATTTTAGGAAGTTATTCTATACTAATCCTCAAATTCTATCTTAGGTATATGTGCTCTAATCTGTGTTTATCTAAATCTAGTTTCCAAGGTTTGTATTAAACTTCCTCTGATACCAATCGTAACGCCCCGACCCCAGTTACCCAGATTCGGTGCATTATAACCTAAGATTGGCATAATAGAAGGAAATCGTGTCCCAAAAGAGTGATCAGTTTTGTAGCCTTGGAAACACTAGATTCATTTATAAGGTCAACATTACAACTTGAAAATAAAAACAATAGTAAATTATTCCATTAGAAACATCCAAACATCCTAGATTATTCCTACAAGTCAATCATAACTAACTTCTCCATATTCAGGGAAGATAAAATATAAGAAAAGGGTGATATTAAATTCTCAATAAGATTAAGCAATATATTAGAATATAACATAAACTTTAGGCATGGTGAATAATTGAAAACACGTTCCTTTACAAATAAATAACATGAACAGTTTATGGAAGGAATATGAGCTGAATAAATAATTTCATAATAAAACATAGTCATGGGTATTCTACTAGTTTAATAACCACATGAAATATCAATATCTAATCTCATAATTATGGAATGAATAATATTGGACATCATAACCACATAGTAAAGGCCTTGTTCCAAGACTACAAATAAGATTTTGTCAAGGCCTTATGCTAAGAAACTAGTTTGTCTCATGATACCTACCGATGCATTGAGGAGCTATAGTGGGCTCCACCCATCACTTACTAAGTCTAATTCATTCATCATATGAAAACATTGAAGCATAATTTGAACATTCGTATTAAAACTAGCATAACAAATGTCAATATTTTAACCACAACCCGTGAATGATATAAAAATAGCACATCCACAATCAAACATAACTCATTCAATACAATATAAATGATTTTATTATAATATATCAACCTCAATATAGAATAATGGATGATGTTATCATAGATGAAAATAATAATCAAAAACTATTTAAGAGAAATATCCCCCTTTTTCTTGAAAACATTTAAGAGTCTCTCTATTTATCAATAATCCATTTAAAATAGATTTTTTAATAAAATTTTCCCATACCACATTAAAACATTTAAAAGTAATTTTAATATTAAAAAAATAATTTCCATTTAAATAAATCCTTAACACCATTTTTAAAACATTGAAATTAATGAGAATGATTAAGAAAAACAAATATTTAAAACCTTTTAAAATGATATTTTAGTTAGAGTTCCTAACCAAAAGAGAGACACATGAAAACAAATAATTGAGGTAATAAATACATTATAATATCATTGGAATAATGGGATTCATGATATATTATGTCAGAGTAAATTATATAAACTATATAAAAGTGAATTGGCATATAACTACAAAGAAGTCTCAATGGAATGTAAATTGAGATGAAATATCTTATGAAGACTGTATCCTTAAATTTTGGATAAATCAAAGACATAACTATGTGTGAAAAATATAAATACACTCAATATTATTGGATATTAAGTGTAAATAAATCAGAGTACATTCACACATATTCTTGTAAAAACAACACCAATGAATTGGATGTTTAACTCAATAAATGGAGATTTAGATAAAATGTATCTTATCAAGTTCATATCGATAACTTGAGATATCAATGGGTTTATTATGTGTATAAAATGTATATCCAAAAAAAGGGGAGTAGAAATTACTAAAAAAATAATAAATAGTGCTTCCAAAAATAATCATGGTGTAAAATAATCAATGAAATATGCGTAAAGCTGGATGAGTGGAAATTGAAATTTGAAATTCCCTTACCAATTTGGTAACTTACGAAACATGAATCCCATGAAAAAAGGATCATAAAATGATGATTTATATATAAATAAATAAAATTATATTACACAATGAATAAAATCATGGTAAGTACACACACCACATCCAACAAATAGGTGGTGAACAATGTAAATCTCACGGAATTAAAAGTGTGATAAGAAACCCCGTCATTATAATCAATCGAGTCGTATGACCATAAGTTGTTAACAACCAAAATCATAGAATAACATGAATATAAAAAGAATCATGATAATATATATATCAAATCCCATTACACAATAAACCATATTTAATAAATAAGTGTCGAATAATGGAATTATCACGGAATTAAAAATGAGATAAGAAACCCCTTACTTCGTTGTAATCAATCGAGTCGTATGACCAAAATTTAATAACAATAAAATGAATCACATAATATAATTAATATAAAGATAATCATGATTATGAATATATAGACAATCATGATAATATATATATCAAATGGCAGTACACAATAAAACACATTTAATAAATAAGTGGCAAACAAAAGAAATCTCACGGAATGAAAAGTGAGATATGAAACCCCTTATTTCGTAATTTTCCATGGTTGAAGGTAGGTTAACCTCCATTATAATGGTGAAATAATTTTTTTTAAATTATAAAATAATCATATACATTAATATGATTTCATATATGATCTTTTAACATTTCTTTTTAATAAAATATCTTAGTATTATCGTCATTTCGGGTGTTAATGGATTCATTTTCCGTTATATTATTTATTATGTGAGTCATATTTTTTATAGATGGGATGTATATTATTCATATATATAATGATATAAAGTCATTAAAATTTAATTTTAATCTTCTAATGGAAATTAGTCTCGAATGGATACAATGGGGAATAAATCTCATCGCGTTCATGGAGATGCTAATCTGTTCGTACACACGAGCGACCATATCATTCTTTTGATATTAAGAAAATATATAATTGGATAGTATATCATATATAAATAATAATTATTATGTCAAATATATTATTTAAATCAATTAAACATCCTTATTATACCGATCCAAATTATAATGTATTGAATAACAATTACATGACGACATAGAGACGGTAAGCCGTACATAGGCACGTATGGTGACATGTCATTCAAAGGATGGATAGAATATTGAATTTGGATGTACCATATTTATAATAACATTTATGTATATAGATGATATTATAGTTATTATTTTAGAATGGAAACAACAAAGAAAAAATAATTGGAAGAATTAAGGAACGTGAAGGAGGTGATGGAATATTTACCTCTTCTTCACGTTCATCCATTTTATTTGATCAAAAGGGATCCTCATGATGACTTTATAACTAAATGATGCCTCTATGATTAAGGGATGATTTTTAGAGGGTATTTGGGAAGATTATGTATGAGAAAAATGACTTTGAAGGTGTTAATTAGAGAGAAAGGGGAGTTCCCTTTTATAAGAGGGGTGAGGGGCACCTTAAGAAAAGCTAGAAATATAATATTATAATAAAATCATTTTTGGATTATAATTGCTCTAAAATAGATTATTTAATGTCTATGGTTAGTATGGTCTCACACCACTAAACCAATATGTTTTAGAGAGGTTTGGTACACTATATTAACTTTATCTTTTAGATTTAACTCTTAGTTAAATAGTTTGACATTTACCATGTATCATTGTATTTTTATATTATATAGTTAATAAACATACTATATATTTCCAAGAGACCCCCAAGTGGTTCATTAATGATAAAAATGTCATTATATAAGTCCTTTTTCCTTACAATAGAATTTTAGGAATGTAATATCAATTAATAATATAATATTTGTTTTAAAAAAACTCTTTTATGTCTATTTTGACACTATTTGGTATTTTTTTCTAAGTTAATAACAGAATTATTACTTCAAAAACAATTCATCTAACCAACCCTAACATGTCATAATAACCTATAAAATTAATCGAATTCATAAAAAGTCTCAAATTACATTTATTTGGATATTTAAAATATCACTTATTTTAATATTTCATTAATTAAGTAATTAATTTATCCTCATTGTGTCATAAATTAATTTATTTATTTAATATCTAAAAAATATAAATAAAATACTATTATGTAGGTAATATTTTTAGCATCTTATTGAATTTCTATAGTTAAATTTATCTTATATATAACCCTATATTAAAAATGTTTTAGTTATTAAACATTGATTTTAACTCTTTTAACTCTTCATTGAATTATATAATAATAAATGTCCTACTCTAAACCAATTGGACCAAAGAGGTTCATATTTTATTCCAAAGGTTGTTTTTGGTCGAATTATACTTATCCAATAGAATTATGACATGGTTTAGGGTAATAATAATAACATTTTTACCCTTAATTTCCCTATTTACTTTTAACCGTGATAAATTAAAGTAAAAAGTTATTATTCACCAAAAATTATTTTCATCTTATTGAACCACATTTTACTTACTGATATCAATATTTTCTCTTGGATTTTTGAAATTCCACTCACATATGCGGTAAAATTACGTTTTATGCGAATTTGCAAATTCTCCTAGGAGGTTGGTAAAATACGATGAAAAGTTCAATAAAATTTTTATATATCTAAAATTATTATAAACTAACTCCAATGAATTAAATTGAACATATATAGGTATTATGTGTCTATTTTGAACTAAAATAAATTTAAATAAAAAAATGATTATTTAAATAAAAAATCTTGTTTTAAACTATAACTCAGTGTTTTTCACTATTCATAAAAAATTGAAAGTTTTCAAAAAAATAAGAAAAATTCAACCTAATATAATTTCTATATTCTAAATTTAAAAATGAAGTCCATTTTCAAAGGTAAAATTTTTAACATTTCAAAAAGTGGGTATTACTATTCATAACGGCTGGTTTGATTGGTCGCGGTGTGTTAGAATCTTGAAGTTGCGTATAATGCAAGCTATTACATTATTCAAAGGGAAACGTATCATGGACACTTTGGGTGTTTCATTAATGATAATTTCATTAGTACATCATCATTCCTCTGACATGATGTGTTCGATCATCAACATGAATCCACTATTTCTTCTTTATGTGTCTCATCAATGTATTTTTAATTATATTTCAATGATTTATGTTTTTTGTGAGTAGTTTTAATTATTGTCACACCATTTAATGACTCTTATTTTATTATAATGATTAATAATGCTTTTTATCGTGGTAAAAATTCAAATACTTCTTCATATTCTAAAATTCCTTCTAAGATGAAGTAATGTTTGGCTCATTCAATATTTCATCGAAAAAAATATATCAAACATTAGAGTGCTTTGACTATGGATCTGTTACTCCATTTTATCTATAATACCTTTAAATCAAATATTATAAAAATATTTACTAAATGATAAATAATTTTCACTTCTATTTTTTAAAAGAAATATGTTAAAAATGTCTTTTAACGTCTGTTTTTTATTAATAGCCAAAAAATCATTTTTTAACTGCATTTTTTTAAACAAGACGGTATTTCACATTGTTTTTTTAAAAATGATTTGAAAACCCATAGAAAAAATATTTCTATTACTCCTATTTAATAACTGATGTTAAATATTATAGTTATAGCATCACTCTCAAAGATGTTGCCCAAAAAATGATGATAAAAAGCTGAAAATCCAGAAGTAAAAAATGCTTTTATACTTGTATTGAGATAAGATGTAACAAATCATTACTCTAATTTTTTCTCAAACTAGGAGTTCATGGATCATAGAATGGTTTTTCTATGGAATTCATATTAGGACTTACGAGAATTATGTTTTGTTTTATTAATCTCTAATATTTTCCTGAAATCTTGATATGAAGTGTTTTATTATTGAATGCATGACTTTTTTTGTGCCTCCATTTGTGGGGTTTCAAACCATCATGTTTTGTGTCACATTGTTTTAAATTTTATTGCATTTATATTTGGACCATAATGGTAAAGTGTTTAGGGGAATAAAACATTGAATAATGTGATGGTAGTTTAAGGTCTTGATGCAGATGAAAATAATATGTGGGATGATACAAAAGTGTTTAATTAGGATACCGATGGGAAAGAGTACCCATCATTCTTATGAGAAGCAGATGAAAATATTTTATATAATTTATTGGGGATCTCGATTCATGAGTAATTATAAGAAATAATCATATTGGGTATTACCTAGAATATATTGAGGTTATGATCTCTTCTGCATCAATGGAGGGGATCATAAAGATCATAATTCTTTTTTTACAAAGTGACACATTTGGTTCATGAACATATCCAAAATTGAAGAACCTATATGCATGAATTCATGCATGAATTGATAG
Organism: Viscum album; assembly: GCA_963277665.1. Classification (NCBI taxonomy): domain Eukaryota; kingdom Viridiplantae; phylum Streptophyta; class Magnoliopsida; order Santalales; family Viscaceae; genus Viscum; species Viscum album. Next base: position 1,922,011,803 of record OY728150.1, read on the forward strand.
TAAAAAAAGTGTATCTTGGTGATGGGTATCTTTTCTATGTTATATGGTAGACTTTTTGAACCTCGATGCACATGAAAATTGGTGTATGACTTCTAGATTGGGGTGATTGAAATATGATATAAGAACACTTTACACTGCATGACAGTGGTAAGGATCTCATGGTCCTTTTATAAGGGATAAAAATGGTTTATTTATTACACTGTTTGACATAATATTGTGGAGACATATTTTTCTCTGATTATTTTATCATCCTGATGTGAGAAATGTTTTTGGTCATTTCATCATCTGGTGGTAAGGACGTTTCCTTACAGTTTAATATAATTTATTATAGTAATTTTTGCAGTGAATTTTTAATTTCATGCATCCAGGTTGATTTTATTACAGTTTAATATAATGGGGTAATAATGTGGAAATAATTATTATTCTATACGTCATATTATGTTTATAATAAAATAATACATTGAGCTAAATCGTACATAGAAAAACTGAACATGAATGAATCGTACTATATGAAGATGGGTTGAAGTTATTTTTCCATTTTTCATAGTTGGGAAATGGATTAGAGATCCATGAATATGTAAATATCTTGTGATGATAGTAATCAATTTATAAACCAAGAAACACTCTACATAAGTCTGAACGATATGTAGTGGTGGGAAGTTTTTTGTTGACTATTGTAGCTGAGCCCATGATTAAGTATATGGGAATCACTATGTATCCTATAAAGATAGGAATCAATCCACATATATTTGTTTGGGAAATATGAAATTTAATTTCATTCTCAATGGATGTGGGATTCTTGACTTGATACGAGGTTTTGCTGCTATGCCCCATTATTGAAATCCAGGAATCACTCAATATGATATATTAATTGGAATCAAGACATATATTGTTCTTGAGGAAGGAACTTCAAGATAATGGTTCACTAATATGAAAATATGGGGTATTTTTATACTTGTTGTTATTGGAACCATTATTAATGATCCTAGTGTCAATATTTATCCCGTGATGTTAGGAATCATGTCACACCTAGTTCGTTGATGGAGGTGTGGTAGGAGTCCAACACTATCAATAGAGATCCTCTCGAGTAAGGTCCACACCAGTGTACCGTTTTATGTTGTTTAAAGGTCATCAAATATGGAGTTTAATATTAGGTGGAGAGGAATAATGGTATTCCTTATAAGGACTTTAATCAGGACAATGATAACCCTATCATGGGATGATATGCCTAGCTCATGTGGGGAATCACATACTGAAATTTGTAATCCTAGATGATCTATAGTCAGTGTGAGAAACACATAACAATACAAATTCATCCCACAATGCAGTGGGAGATAATTATATGAAAGGGTAATGTTGTATTATATGATGGCTAGGCCAATATATATGATTGAGGAATCCCTACATATCTTATTGTAAATGGGAATCAAGCCATACGTAGATCGAGATACCCCACAGAACATAATATAGCATGGAATAGAAATTATATGTATAGAATAATGTCATTTCATAAATACATAAGTCTCCCGATTTGAAATATATTGAATCAATAAATAATCAATGGAGTTTGGCATCATGTGGTGATGAGATCCTCCATGTAGTTTTATTACATTTGGTAAGGATGAGGTTCATCTAACGTGAAAGAAAAGTAATATAGTAATAAAGCCAATGACTAGAGGTCTAGTCATCACTATCTATGCTATTATGGTAGGACTCAAGCCATCTTTAGTTCATGAATGAAGATATAAACAATGTGGAGACAAATATCACATGGAAAGGGGGTGTTTCATCATTCCATCACGCTAATCTATCTCGAGTTTAGTGATTTGTTAGTGATATGGTTCTTCTAAGGTAGTTTAACATCATGCATTAAGGATATTCTTTGTGCAGTTTAACATCATATGGTCCAGAAGACTATGTATAGTTTAACATCATGGGATCAAAAAGTCTCTGAACTTTTTGATATAATTTATTCAATATGTATCATTATATTTTCACATCATGTGGTGAAGACATATATTTTCATATTATCGTCCCACACAAGTATGAGATCATATGTTTTAATGTCATGTAACTGGGTTAGTTTGTATAGCTTAATATGTTGTTACCATGATGAGTACGTATGATTTAACTACATGATACCAGGATTAATTTTACAGCTTAACATCATATTACCAAAATTATTCTCTCTTGATGGAATCTACATAAATTATTTCTTGAGAAACCTCACATTGGTGGGGGGTGTGACTCACTCTCCAACCATTGTTTTTATTGAATAATCTATGTTATGATAGACCATATGTATGATGTAATACCCATACCATTTTTGTTCCATCTTTAGATGCTTCTTTCCTAGTATCATTTTTGGTCTTGAGAGCCAACACCATTTATCCATGGAAGAAAAAATGAATTCAAACATTCCTTTTAAAATCTTATGTAATCTATCTTTTCTGGACATCGAGGAACTGTAATATATTTACTTTTTTCTCCTCGAGAAACTCTAATTAATCCATTTAATTTTTCAATTTCTCATCATCTTATGGTTTTTAATAAAATTATATTTCAATCTATGGTAGTTGGACTACTATTAGTAAGGATTTACAAGTCCCTGTTTAACAATGATTTTGGAATTACAAGTGTAGTAGTATGTGTGGTAGTACGATAGGTGCATAAACCATAGAGGATATTATTTTTCCATGTATTATTATGATTTGTCACTATCATCTTGAGTATATTTGAAATATTAATACCAAGGGCCACTATAAGTCTATATTACAATGCCATATTTTGTGATGATTGATTGGACTTGATATAGAATTCTTGGAATAGTTCCTTCATCTTCATAGAAAAGAAATTTGTGTTTTTCAGTAAATATTTGGTGGGGGACTCAGAAACAGATGATGATATGGGACTTTATGAAGTTGATTAATTTATTTAAAGTGACTTCCTGGAGAGGTATATAATTAACATATTTGGAAAATAAGTCAGTAGTATTTAGTATTTACTTGAACTGTTTAGTTGTGGTTGTGAGATTTATCCCCACAACATCTATTCCCCAAATCAAAAATGATCAGGAATATTTATATGTATGTTGATGTTTAGGGAATTTATTGATGATGTTTTCTTGGATATGAAATGCATGTCTTTTATTGGTGAATTCCACACCTTCTTATATCATGGTTTTCCAGTTATAAACAAAAATCATGATTTGGTGATGGTGTTGGATCCCATATTGATTAGAGATACATGATCCCACATGGAATTCATTTATGAAAGTGATAATAACTTTTTCTGCTATGAATATGAGGAACATTCCATCAAACCATCACTTTTTGATTGATTTCTTATCATTCGGGACATCCCATAGGGTAATGTTCACTGCTCGCTATCGATCATGTTCTATTCCAGCTTGATCTGTGATGATAACAACTTTTTGAAGATAATTGATTTTGGTAACCATCCACATAAGGGTGTATATAGATTCTTCATGCACTTGGAATGTTTTTACATCATTTATTTCTTCAATATCATAGATGAAGATTGACTATACTATTCTTCATTGTGTGATATGTATGATTTTTTCCTATTGAATAGGGTCAGCAAGGATTTTGGATGGATTAGCTAATGTGTCGGCACTTGAATTCTCTGATCAAGGGAAATGATGCAATGTGGGATAAAAAAATGGATATATGGCATCAGTCCACCAACATAGTCAGTCAAAAGTTCTAGTTCTTTATTTTTGAAGTCATATGCAACATTGATCTTTATTATAACTAACTATAAACCCCCTTTAATATTCTATTGTATTATTTCAGGTATATAGTGAGTTCCAACCTAGTGATGAGGGTTTCTTATTCAACCAAATTATTTTTTTATCCATCAGATAGTGAGATAGAGTAAGTAAATACTACATTCAATGTATATAAAAACACAATCCCTAATCCAACCTTGTTGAGTCTTTTTTTCCATCCATTTTTTGACGAGACTTCAGTACGGGCCATCAAAACACATTTCTAATGCATGCGGAGTTTCATGGGCTCAGAATACGTCATTAGTTGAAAGATCGGTGCCCATCAGTGTATTTTACAAGGAAATATGTACAGTATAGAAATCATTTACATTATTTCCATTAACTTATTTCATTGATAAAAACTTAATGTCATGTTTATAATGATTACCCATCATTCTAGACGTCTATTCAATATAGAAAGGAAAATGATTTTCATTATTAGATCAATACATGAGACTATACATACATCATGATGCTTTGATTAATTAATCCAAATTTAAAATGTGATGTTGAGTTCAATGTCGTTCTTCTCAACCCCAGTGTATGAGATCTAAGTACCTATCATAGTTTGGATTAGATACTATATATTATTCTCACTCCCCCAATCATTTCTCTATGTGAGTAGGGTACCCATTGTGCATTCCATTGAAGAGATATAAAATATTAGTGGACTCCCTTCCACCATATGGGTTTGAACTAGTTGTTATAATTAATACTTCATGATAAATTTGAAGGCTTCTTAGTAGTTAGTATCCCATTGACAGGAGACTCTATTCTTAATTAACTAGATGAAGGGGAGAGATTTTTCAAACATTTTTTCTATAAAAATATGAATGTAGGAAAGGTGAAAATGTAACTAGATTATTTATTTTATATATAAGAGGGTGAAATTAATAAAATAGAAATAGTATTTTACCAAATTGACCTCAATGTTACAATGGTGTACCACAAAGCCAAGGAACTTCTCTAATGTTACCATGAAAGGTCATCTTAATAGATTCATCTTCAAAATTTGTTTTCAGAGCATGTCTAATATTGATTGAAGAACAAAAAAGTTATTTAATCATTTTCTATAATTTACCACCATGTGTTCAATATATAATTCATATATTCCATCCTATATTGTCTAAGAGATATGATGAATGTCACACAGATAAGTTGTTCCAACTATCACTAATTCAATGGTAAGGAATTGATTTAAAAACTTACCCAAAGGTGATCTAAAGGATGTGGATTATTCATTATCATGATATTTATTTATTTTATTGTACCTTTAATATTATTCCAGGGAGGAAAGGGAATGAAATTCAAATGTTATATAAATCAAGTGTTATATTATAAGTAATGATAATTGTCATTTGGGAATTATTGATTAATGTCTCGGAAAATGATTTCATCCCTAATATGCCTAGAATATTGTTCATAGTGATAATATTTAAAATCTCTCTTGGGTATTTCACATCTCAAAAAGCATTGGTTTTATCAAAACATTGACATCTTCCAATACATTTGTGGCTTGAGAGGGGTTTATCCTAGTGGACACCTACTATAATCCTATATTCTCATTAGGTAATCTGAAATGCTATGTAACCATGTCTAGATTCAGGATAATAATTTAGGTATAGTTCCAAGAAAACACATATTATTGTTTATTTAGAAATTAAATTCACATTTCATTATGTTTGAGGGACATGGTGGAACTACCCATTGTATTTTTTGGGTATTCTTATAATCCCAAATTTTCCTTCATTAGCCCATTGAAGGTGGTGGATAGTCCATCCATGAATGCAGTAGGAGCATTCTAAAGATAAACAATGTCTTCTTACACTACTGAGACAATGGTGGAATTATCTGAAGGAGAAAAAAATATGAGGGATTCTTTCTGACCATTGATGTGAGAGAGGCCATGGGAAGAGAAATTATCTTCACCTATTACAATTGTTGTTGTAGAGAGATTCTATATGTAAATTTTTTTATATTTTCACTAGGGAAAGAAGGGTATTGGACATTTGGGATAAGGAATATTACCTCAACTAGACTTATGTGGATCACATAGTCACTATCTATAATATTATAGGGATTTTCAAGGGTGGTCTCTAAGACATTCAAGGAATCAAATTATATATCATCATCCACCATTACATATTATCCTCCATTTTTATATAATCTTTCTTTAGCTTATGTGGATTTTCATGTCATTAAGGGTGTTCTTTCACAATGTAGTATTAGAACCTTTCCATAGATGGGGTATTTCAAACACTGAAAAAATGTAGAAGGTACTACTAGGAAGATATAGAGCCCTAACCATATGAAAAGGTATTATTATATAGTATATATTCAAGAAAACCATAACTTCTAGGTCAGCTATGGGATCCCCAAACTATGCATTGAGTTTTTCCTTCAGTAGAGGTCTTTTCTCAGTCCTATCATTCCCTTGAATTGTCAACTTTGTGTGAGACAAATACACTTTTCTATATCCAAAATATCATATGGTAATAATAGGTATGAGATAGATCCCAAATCCTTTTTTTATAATATCCCTTCGAATTTTGACATTATCAAGTCTGCCTGAAACATAATGGTGTACAATTTGAACTTGGATGAATAATTCGTAATCATTACCTCTGTACAAGATGGTTACAACGAATTCATTGGACAAGGTCTCCACTCGATTATCCTAGTATATAACAACATCTGTATAAAATAACTATGGTATTTGTAGCAGTTCTTTGAGTGTATCCCTAAGTTCTTCTATAAGATGGAGGGCATTAAGGATTGAGAGTTTTTCTAGGACAACCTCCTTCTGTATCATAATTTTGTAATTTTATGCCAATTTTTGGCGCTTATTATGGTGGTTTATCCACAATATGTAGCTCACATGAAGATTCATTTGATTATCATGGGCTTAGATCATGTGTTGAGTTCATGGGAGGAACTACTACTAGTGGCATGGGCAGTGTTGTCCTTCCTTGTTTCCTAGGATGATCGGATAATTGAACCCCCGTTAGGTGGTCATGTAAAACAATAGGGTGAGGAAGACTATTGGATGGTCCATAGACACCTCCATATGACCTTTTGAAATAATTGAGCACTCTACCGTGGGGCTTAGCAGCAAATATGTCCCTAATGGGTACTTTACCAAACTATTGTGTCCATCCATGGCAATGTTGTTCCCTGTATCCTCAGTTTGGGTACATATAACCTCTTGTATCGCTTATTTGGTCCTAAAACTCATATTATGGGGCACATTCTTCATCATATTAGGGGTACTCTAAGTGTATCAATTTGAAATAAACGAGGATAATCTCTTCATCCGATGAGGGGTCCATTTGTTGGGTTAGTTCCTGTGCTATGGATTTTATAGGGATGAAATCTACAAGAGTCGAATCCTTTGATGGAGTCAAATATGAGTCCTCCTATTATATTTCATCATTTTTTCAATGGTCATTCCATCATCTAAGAGAATTATCTTATGTCACCCTATTGAGTGTTGATGCTATTGTGTGAATTTTAAGCTATGCTTTATGGGTGTCATGATCTTGTTTTATTGTTTTATGAGTTTTCAAGTTGTCGAACTTATTTCCATTCTTAGCCAGAATTATCAACTAATAAACCTCTTCTTTAGACTGGGAAACAGTTATACATGACACCTTGTCTGAAGGGTTTTCTAATACCACCTATCTAGAATCTTATATTCGTTTAAGGATGACTTTAAGGAAGACGAAATATTAGATATTGTGACCCGAAATTCTATGAAAACAAAAATAGTTAGGAAGATCAGTGAGGTTGAACTCATCAAGATTCCTAGGCTATGATATCTTGAGTAGGTTATTGTCCATAAATGCTATGAAAGTTCCATGGACATTTTAATTTCAAAAAATTATAATTTGTTTATACATTCCACCAATATAGAGAAACCTTTATTTAATTTTTCTCTTAGTAAAGGGAGATTTTTTGATTTTCACCATTTGATAGTAGTTGTTGGGAGTATAAATAAATACCTAGACACTTAGATGGCTACTGATGTAGGATTGATAGTGAAAAATGTATCATCTACTTTTCCATTCCTTTTCCCCTATGTTGAGTGCATGATTCATGAATTGGATGGGGTTTACTAAATGGTGTCTTAAATACATTTATCAATTTCTAGAAACCCATGAATCCCACCTAGATACATTATCGGTATTAAAGGTGTATGCAACACATACCTTATAGTTTCAAAATATAGGTCAAGAATCTTCTCTTATGATATTGGGATGCAGAGTGAATTGGCATAACTATTCCATATGGATATAAAGTCATGGACCCTCCTATTTTCATGTTTTTTGAAGTTCATCAAAATAAAGGTCATATTTTCCTCTCTGTAGAGCTGAACATAGAAAATTATTGATGGTGATAGTTTTCACATACTACAACAGATACTACAGTAATACTGCTATATGAAACTAATATCAAATTTGTCATATTCTATTCAAAATACATCATCTTTATCACCTATTATTGATCATGATGGACCATCATCCACCCACATCATTATATAATGTGTGTGAGATGATTTTCATGTTCTCATTAACCATTAATGGAATATAAGTTATGATTTATGATGTTGTTTATGAGAAATTTATTATCCACCCACTAAATATGTGGCTTCCACTTAGGTTTAATAAGTCTGTGTCAACCTTCCATGTCATTCATTCAAGTATCTAGGGACATTATGATCTTATGAATGATTGTAAATTCTAATTTATGATCCACATAAAATCTATAGGAATTTTTTGGATCTTGAAAATGTGGAACCACCTTTGTCACCATCAAATTAAAAAAAATTCCTAAGACAGAATTATTACCATAGAGAGAAAGAGTTTGTTCCCAAAATTGAGGGAAGTCATTATCATTTTTGAATTAATCATTTCAATAGATTGGTAGGCTAGATCCATAGATAGTATAATTCTTAGATACCTCTTTTTCTTACTAATCGGCTATTGGAGGGATAATTGTCATCTTTACTAAAGAAGAATACCATTGGGAATATTTCCCCAATGTAGCTCCTCATTGAGTTGTCTGAGATATTGAATGTCATTCTCATATTGAGATATGTGTTCCTCCATTTATGTGACCTGACCTCTTTAGTGATGATATTATGATATATCAATACATTTCATTTTTCATTGGTAGTGTTTATTTAAATAGGTGGTAACTCGATATTCAGAGGTTCCATATTTTGGAGCCTTCATTGATTCCAAGTATGTGTATCCTTAATTAGTGCATCCAAATCAACATATAATCAGGGTATATTTTCCTTTTTCTTGCCTTATGAATTTTCATCACTATCCCCCATATCTACTATTATGATAGTAATGACATTTAGAGACACATATAAAGAAATGATTGTGATTCCATTAATTTCGATGCAATAAAATGATTTTGTACTGCCTTAATTAGGGTAGTTACATGATCTCGTGGCCATATTGGGCGATTTTTTTATTCTAAAACCTATGGGGACTGATATCCTTCATTACACAATGCTCCAATAATTGTCTATAATGATTTTCCATGAGGGAGTTTGTGGTTTTTTCTAAACAATCCTTAAATACAATAGGTTTTCTCTAGTGGTTGGAGAATCAAATTGTATGGTGACCTTCAATTTTTCCTCCCATCCAAGTGAAGACTAATTTTTTCTATGGTTATTATGATAAAAATTCCCACATCATTAGGTGATCGGGTTTATTTAGGTCCATAATTGGAATTTATTTGTCCAGTTATTAAGGATCCAATGATTCGAATTGTGTATTTTATAACTCAAGGGATATACATAGAGATATAAATTCCCTCACCTCCATGGGTGGGGGTTAATCTAGAATCACCATCGATTTCCGTATGACCATATTTGAGAATGAAACAATTGGTTATGGTGATTGATATATAAATCCCCCTAGCCTGGTGGTTGGGTTTTTTAACTGTTAGTTATATATCTTGATTCTTATCAGAAATTGATGACATTAGGTGTGGAGGTAGAAGTATATATTCCCCGACCTAATAATATGGGTCCTATACTAGAGGTCTACAATGGTAGTTTTTATCACATCTAATTTGATGTGGTGTAGCTATACTTGAATTTGAGGTGTGTATGATGAGAACTCATGATGAGAATCATTCCTTACTAGAAGTTGTCTGATAGGTTGCAGAATTGGCTTCCGTGTTAAAACAAATTCCTATTACGTTGAGAGGTCCAATTTAAATGTATTATTTCAATAATATACATCCATTCCTAACATCTATGCTTAATTTAAATAAAGGGATTTTATCATATTGATCAACTAGATCATGCGTTACCTGATCCTTTCATTTCTCTTGATGCTATGACATTTCAAGACATCATATCTTATGGGTTCCATTGTTCTGGGGACATTGTGATGTGGAATTCTCGATATTTCACCCATCCTAAAATACACACAATTGAAAATGCTCTGTAAATCATTTGATGGAGTGTTGTCATTATGTAATGAAAACACTTAATAAGCATTTTCTTGATCTTCGATTGTCGGTTATTGAGTCATGTAAAAGGACGCCATATCTAGCTAACAATGGGGTTTACTGATGGGATAAAGATATTAATCTTATACTATATAGGGGATATTTAAATCTGTTTGTCATTAATGAGTAACCTACATATTTTTGATAAAGATATTGTATGAACTACTTTTTTTATAACATCTTTCTCCTCAATGTTAGAAGCAAAGAGGATCCAGAACATGAGGTGAGGTTGTTTCCTGATAACTCTCTTTATATGTGAATTCCATAATCCTCTTCATTAAAATTACATTAATCCATCTTGTTATACCAAAAAATATGGTCCCTAGAATCGAATGCTAGCCCGATTGGAGTTTTGATGGATGTTGATGGAGAACTGTACTTGTTTTACATTAGTGTTTTGAACCCATCACTATACAATGGATTCTGTGTTTTGGATACCTCTGTATGAGGTGTTGTCTCAGCAATGGGAAGATATCAAACCCATGAGAGATATTATTGTGGGGAAGTTTACCATGTTGGATATCAAGAGTTAGTCCATGTGATCTATCTCCACACTACCATAAGGACGACTATAATGGTAATGATCATCTTCTACTTCGATTGAAGAGTTGAAGAACCTTGGAGGTGTCGAGAATTTGTCTCCAACAACCAAAAGCACACTATCATTGATACATTTAGGAATATTTTTATTATTTGGAATCATGGACAACAAATGCAGAAATTCCTTTTTGAATTTTGATGGGACATGAGCCTGTTGTATGAATGTTGGGTGAACTTTTTAATAAACATATAGTGTTGAGGAAATATGATCCCACATCAAAATATTTGAGGGAATAATCCAATGATATTCCTCATTATTTAATGGAATATATGAATATACTAAGGCATGGGCCATTCTGACTTTCAAATCCATTTTCATAATGTGTGTACTATCCCTATATTGAGCCTTTGGATTATGATGTTGGTCTTTCCTGAAATAAAAATTATCCTACCCTGAGGCATGTTTAGATCTCAGTTAGTGACTCATATTTGGAATAGGAATATGAGGATAGTCTAAATATGAATTCTCTACCAAAATATAAATAAAAAATCTGAAATGGGAGAAGTAATATGACTATCATCTTCTATTTCTTCAAACGAATGTTAGTGTAGTCATTCATTAGAAGAAGGTGGAATATGAACATGGATTTTGTGGTCTTCAGAAATATATTAGGCATATTTATTGATTGTAATATGATCATGTCCTAGAGAATTTTCCATTCTCACATGGTTTTACACTATCAAAACACGAATATTAGCATGGTCTAGGGTATTTTAAGTATCCCACTAATCTTATTTGATAATAATATTGAAATTTCCTGAAGTATTTACCCCTCTTAATTGAGGAGTCATTACAAAAATGGGGATATGATACTGATCATAGGACATTGGTATATGCCGTGAAAACATGTTGACATGTATGTTCTCCTTTCCCAAGGCATGTGATGCTCTCACCTGGTGATCCACACTTGGAAAGAGAATATGCACCTAGTCTGATGCTTCTTCCTTTAGTAGAATATAATGGTAATTCTCTTAATCATGATAATGTGTGTGAAATTATTCATGAGGAACCACATGTTCATAATGATTATTGTGTTGTGATTCCCTATATATAGGGATGAGAATATTCTCTTAACCTTGTATCTATACCAGCTCCAAAATACAGCAACAGAGATATTTAACTATTGCTAAAATTTTAAGAAATTTTAGAAAAGAGAGCATAGGGATATAATTCTACACATTTTACTAACATAAAAACATACCGGAAGATATCTTCTATTAATGTGGGAATATTATTCCCCTTATGTCTTTTTTTATCACCAAAACATGCGGATGTACAACATTAATGTTGTTAGGGATATTCACCTACCCTTTCCTACTATATGTATATGCCCAAAGACTTTTTCTGAGTGATAGGGGATATGATCCATCTCACTAGTTACCATTATAATGTTCTACTAGACATCAAAAAACATTATGGGTATATTATCCCACTTCTGCATATCCATCACATTCCTCACCCAAAGTGTCTTCCTGGTTTCCCGTGCCTGGGTTTTGCACATGGAAGTGTGTTTCGTGGTATTATCCTATGGGAAACTGATGGATGACGGGGGGATGGTGGTAGAAACATAGTATTAAAAGATCCCTCTTTGGAAACCCTTAAATTAAGAGGGGACATATTTTACTCCTTGGACCTCCATCAACATATACTAGAGTTGTTGATTATCACAATCTAGGTATATTGTCCCGAATCCCTTAGATGTTTAATCTAGGACCACTGGGTTAGCTATCAATTATTTGGATAATGTGAATTCATCTTCTTCAATACATGGTGACCCTCATGGGAGGCTTTGAGGGTTGTGGTAGTACCATGATGATGGTACTAATGTACCATGGTGTTCACCACCAGTCATTGATGTTTTTGGGTAGGTGAGATCATTTAGAAACCCATGGGGGATGAAACCTGAGATGAATTATCTGAATTGTCATTGAATGATTAAATTATCTCATATGCATATGTTGTTGGTGAGATAATTATCTACAACAAAGAAAAAAACAAGGACCTAGGTCACCGATTAGTTCTATATCATTGGCATTATATGCTCAATTATATATGCATGGTTAAAAAAAATTTAAATTTATTTCTAATACATCCATTCTGTTCATGTGGACTTGTCAATGCGAGTATTGACTAGTTTTATGGGATCCTCAGCAGAAGATGGTCATTATTATGATTAATTCTAAGATTATAATTTTTGTGTGATGGATTTGGAAAGCAATGTCACATAACATATTATTTGAAAATGGTTTTTTATTTTAGAGATTCACATTGGGTTCCCCGTTTTTATTTTTGTATATTGTGAAAACAAAATGTCCTAGCATTTAAATCCAAATAATTATTTATTTAAGTGACTTATGTCTGTTTTAATATTTTTTTATTGATAGAAAAGATATGATCATGAACCATCAATAAAGTGCACTCAGTTTGGATTGATGGTTTATTGTTATTTTTCTATTTCATGAATAATTACCAATGTTACACCATTATTTCCACTCTTAACACAAAATACCAATTGTTCCCTCATTAATAAATTCATACAGACCACAATTCCAATTGCCAGAGTTCAATCGGGGTTTTATACCGAATGTCGCTATGGGACTCACATTGGCTGATAGGAAGGGAAGTTGGGATTATCAAACCCTTTTGGTGGTAATTGTTTCTTTCTCAGGGACTCTATTATATATTTAAGATAAGATCCCACGTCTATAACTAATAATGAAATGGGTCTAGTTTCCCTACAAAAATAATCATTGATTAATCAAATTTATATAGGAAAGAAGGTGATATTATTAGTGAATCCATTTGTATGTATATGAGGTTATTGATTTAATTTCTTCTTATATGTTGAAGATGTATAACAATAATCTTGAGAATCTACTTCCATGTAGAGAGGTGGTGAATATTTCGATGAGGTGTTTGAGCCATTATAAGGCATCTTATGTTTCCTCCTTATATAAGGAATCAAAACCCACATCATTCAATAAATACTTCAAGTTTATCATCATGAATAATTGAAATATGTGTGGGTAATTATGTACCAAATATTTGAGATCAATTCTCGAGAAAAATCATACGTATCCTAGTTATAGAAGGAATCAGAGTTATCAAAGTCAGTTCAATCCCACGGGACTAAAACCATGGTAGGATCCCATATATGGGTGCTGATTATATCATTCCACTCATAAAGGATTACGTACTGAGATATCACTAGATAATGGATATTTATAGTTCAAATTATGTGACTATTATAGCTCCCTAAGACCATTTCGGAAATTCTTGTTGTGAAAAATATGTGTTAGTAATTAATCATCCTCACCGCTCAGGGATGTGGGGATTACATGGTGGGACTATCGTTTGGATGATTTTATATAAATCTTGAGCCTCAAAGAGGCTTCCTACATATCCTGGTTATACTGAGAATTTTATTCATCATATGTTTAAATGGATTATCAATATGCTGATCGATGGCATAGAATGATCGATCCAAGGGAAAGTTTGGGTCCCAATCGTTGAAATTTCATATACATGGAGGGACATACACTGATGATGATTCCTATTTGAGATCAATCTTAGACCATAAAAAGACCTCTTACATATCCTGTTTATGGATGTAACATGATTCCTCGTGGTTCAATTATCTTTTCGGTTCATTTGTCATTAAGAAGATATAATAAGACCATTGGAATTATTGGGTCCTGATGGTTGAAATTTCAGAGGCATGTAGAGAATTATACTGAATTGGGTTCCCATTTGAGTTTAAAATCAATAATAATGATGATTTATTATGTACCATAATTATGGAATAAATCAGAGCCCATTTAGTTCAATTTATCAAGGCTTGCACACTATGGTTTCCCTTATAATTAGGGAATTAACATTTAGGATGAAAAATGTCATCAAGTCTAAGGATTCCATTATATTAATAGATTTTTGACATGTGAATGATATGATCATTGAGAATCACTATTCCCATGTGGGAAATGTGTGGTGTGAAAATCAAGGGATGGAAATTAACAAGTAACATTTCTCATGAATATAGGACATATGTGGGGGAACTACACTTTATATGCTTAATATAGAGCTAGAGACATAAGAAAGTGTCATACTTATCCTAGTAATACCATGAATCAAAGTCATCCTAATTCAGTTGATTGGGGACTACACACAAAGTTTTACCTTATAATCAGAACATACATTGTGTGGATGAATACGGTTATCATGTCACAATTTTCCATTTTTACTTTTTGTTCATTTATGCCTAACATTAGATCATTATCCACAAGAAATTCCTTTATATATATATGAGCATGCCATAGGATGTCTTCCATACATGTCCAAATAACATTTTATGTTCACATTGTCTTATCTGTGGAACTTCGCATAACCTGGATGACATTTATGAGAGTTTTCACATGATCACGTCTTACTTGTATGGGGGACATTGTAAAACCTGGCTGGTTGAACTAGGAATCCATTGCATGATCGTAGCCAACATCAATAGAGGAAATCACATGATCAAGATGTGATTCCCTAGTTTCATCTTTATAGTTGGAAAACATGTTTGGAGGTGTTAGTGATAGTCAAATTATACATTTTCTTAGGGGGATTCATGGCCCAAATAGACATGTTTCAGGGTCATCATGAGATATTTTTGGAGCACCTAGAAGGTGTCACTGGTGCTAGTTGACAAGCCAAGGTGCTTTCACAAGACTCATCTGACATGTACTGGTGTCTCCATATTATTTTAATGAAATATATAAATCATACAAAAATGTATGAATGGTATCACGGGAAGGCTTCATGGGACATGGGTGGCATTCTTGGAGGGTTCCACATGACTTACTATAGCATGTCCAACAGAATTCACATGATCTAAATATTATACAATTTAGTGGAATATATTCTTAGAGACATGTCCTAGTGTTGTCACATGACCCTGGTGGTACACACAAAGAGAATGGGGTTCAAAATATATGTTCTTTACATAAGTATCCCATATTTTAGAAATTGTTACATCCTTTTATTTAATATTCCTCGAAAATATTTTTAGGGTTGGATTATTTTTTGTCTCATGTGTCTTAAAACATATGTGGGATATTCATTTCATTATCTATGGAAGTCATTCTAGTGATCTATGAGTGATCACGTGATGTGATTATGCATGTTGTAAGGTCACTTTATTTGTTCAACAGATCATACATGAAAGAATGTTTTCCATTTTCGAGATCATCCACTCTGAGAAATATTCTATGGTGCTTGGGTGCACTGGTTTGAGGTTTCATGAGTTCATTAATTCAAGAGTGTTCAAACATTTTAACATGACACGTTGGGGATTTATAATCCATTCCTCTATGGTTGTTTTCTAATATAATTTGGATGTGTCATGTGAATCTAGGATAGTGTCGATGGAGGATATCGGTGTCACAAATCTTCACGAGGTCTAACTTTAGGTAATTCTAGTGGTGTGACATGATTTTCAGTGACCACAAGCCAATACCATAAAATTAACCCTTAGATTATTAGTTCTATTTAATGGGTTCTTGTTAAACCACATGGATGTTCCAAGGTATTTTCATATTTTCAGGTTAATTTTTTCTGATTACCTTCACAATATCAGTGAACTAGTCGAATGGCCATTGTGTGGTCTTAAGAGACTTTTCTGGGATGTTTTGGCGAGACAATAATGATCTGTCTGGGTTCCTTCTCAAAATTTGACTAGTAATTTATGCGGTCTTTTGAGACCATGATGTAGAATGTAAATGTGTGTAGTGTGAGTTATAAAACATTGAGAGCCTCCAATCATTTCCCTATTTTATTTACTTTTTTTCTTTTATAAATAATGGTGAACCCTTGTAGTTGTATGACTGTTTTCAATTACAATTACTATACATCCTCTTGATGAGTCATGTGAAAAATAAATGGACCTATGTAGGTGCATGAGAATTTTTTGGAAACCCCATTTGTTTCACACTATGGAACCAAAGGGGAGTGGTGGGTAGTCCACACATGTTGGCAGTGATATTCGGTTCATCTTTGTAGAATTTTCGGATTTGGTTGTTTAAGAGGATATGGAATTTTCTTGTCAGTTCAAACATATTCTTTGATGTAGGAAACATTCTTACTAAAATTCCATGCAATGTTGTAGGGATTTTTCAAGATCCAATGCTATTGTGGGGAAAATCCATTGCATGGAAGTTTAGTAAGAATGTTTCCTGCATCAAAGAATATGTTTGAACTGACAGAAAATGCCATATCCTCTTAAACAACCAAATCCAAAAATTCTACAAAGATGAACCGAAAATCTCTTCCAACATGTGTGGACTACCCACCACTCCCCTTTGGTTACATAGTGTGAAACAAATGGGGTTTCAAAAAAATTCTCATGCACCTCCATAGGTCCATTACTGTTTTTCACATGACTCATCAAAATGCTATTATGGGGAAACTCAATGTTGTTAGTCAAGTTTTTATTTCTTCAACCTTTGGGTCGGGTAATGTCCTATTCCATTGAATTCTCGGTTACCCCCTTATTCCATTAAAAAGGGGTTTATTATTACCTTTATAATAAAAAAAATGGAAGGTTTTCGGGCCATTGTATGGGGATAAAATGCTAGGGGGGTTTCTTGAGATGATATAGACATGTCACAAGTTGATTGCACTATATTTTGAATTACTGGGGGATCATTATCTGATTTCTACAATCTCCAGGGTGACCTGACTTATCCAATTTTTATAAAGTTTGTTTCTTTTATAAAGGCTTGGGGTTTCAAGAGTTTGTGCGAGTGTTGTGGAGGAAACTAATTCATTCCATCCATGATTTGTTACAATAGTTTTGTGACCAAGAGAGGCTCTAAACTTTTTAATATTTGTTTCATATTTTCTAAGGGTTTATGGAATGGTTTTTCAAGAATGCATCGGTGGACAATTCTTTTGAACTAGGGTAGATTATATCACTACCCTACATGATCACCAATTGTATAGAGTTCGTTTCTGAGAGCAAAATGTCTTGTCAAAATGGGATTTGCATGATATTCCATAGTTTATGCCTTTTGCATGATCGTATGAATTAACCTTTACTGGTCATGCAATCATATATCTCTTGGGGGTTCATGTGATCTACATGATAGTGGTCACCTTCTACATTCTTTTATTTGCATGGAAAATATTACATATATTCAGCTATTTCTTAATTTTACAATTTCCCAAAGCTCATTTTGTGGGGATCAATAAGATTAATGAGGCCCAGAAGGAAGATGTATAACTACCAAAGAAGGTTAAAAATGATCTCTTGATTAACCTTAATCTATATGAAATGAAATGGTTCTGGAACCATTCATGTTTTCACTCCAAACCATATTTAAATAGGGATATGTTTGACCATGTTAATAGCTCATCATTTCCTATTAATCCTTGAAGTATGAATATGTAAGGATATTTGAAATAATGTTTTTTCGTGGGATTCCATGTAGAGAGATATCTCAAATTTTTTATCATAGTTCTTAGTATAGCAGTATGTTAAGTTGAAATAAAAAATAGAAAGGGGTTGTGGAACCCATTTCCATTACAATAATTTAAATGTTAGAACAAAAATATGGATTATTTTGATAAAAACTACAAAAAAAGTTAAATTTATTATGGGAGATAGTCAATCAGCATTCTATGTCATCACACTTCGTAACTATCAAAGAACAAATCTCTCTGGATCTACTTTCCAGGATAAAAATTTATGATGTGGGAAGGTTCCACATTGTACCACCTTACAAATTATCATATCATGATTAGATTGTAAGCTCACTGTTCTGGAAATGTAATTAGCAAACCCTTTATTTAAATTTTGTTTCATCGCTAAATATCATCCATAGAATGATGGTTAGTTTTGAAGGAAAATTCACACCCAAGTAGATATGTTGAGGTCGTTTTCCCTATATTTCAAATGTTGTTGGGATCAACACCTTACTCTAGTTGTGTTTTAAAAAAAATGATTTCACTAATGTATTCAGATGGCTCCTAATGAAGCCCTATATAGAAATAGATATTGATCTAAAAAGTGTTGGAATGTAGTGGGAGAATTAAAACTTTTGGGACCTAAGATAGATAAATAAATGAACGGGAATATTATAACCATTTTGAATCATATCATGTAATCTCAACGTCTGAAGAAAATTAATGCTGATAATTACCGATGTGATCTAGAATTGTATATTGGTTAGAAAAAGTTCTTATGAATCTCTCTATGGAGAATTTTTTTTAAATTAATGAATAAAAGATAACTAATACCTAGGTATATAAGTACATTTTATATTATAGATTATATTATAACAGTATCATATCGAATCCTTATACCTTTACTAAGGAAGAACATACCATTCCCTTCACATGTTCTAAACTCAAAGGTAATGTCGCTAAAGCATGATCATTCTTTTAAAGATGAACCAATTAAATTTATAAACCATAAGGACAATGTTCTATGAGAGGATTCCACTAACCGAGTCAATGTTTGGTGGAGAAATCACAAGTTATAGGTTTCCACATTATTATGTGAGGATATAATGATGAATATGTATCCTCATTTATTTTTATCAGAATAATGTCTTTCAATGGAGAAATCTATTTTAAAGGGGATATTATTTAACACCCATATGTTATTATAAACTATTTTATTCAAATAAACCAAATTTTTCTGATATATTTTATTATACTCTAAAAAAGTTGTGTTTTCACTATGTGTTGTATCATCTTTGTGTGGGTTACATGCAACATTGAGTTTCTATGAAACAGTATTTTATTGTTATAATTATTTAAATAAGACTGTTATAACATAAACATCAATCATATTAAATTGAGTAGTAGTAAATAATTTCCAAGTATTATTTATAATGGTTCCATATAAATAATATATATATATATATAATGAAAAATATTATTTTTAGTAAAGTCTATAGGTTTTAATAAATACTATTCTCTCAACAAAAATATTTTTGGTCTAGTAAAGAAAAATAATAAAATTAATTGTAGAAACATCTTGAATTTTAATTTCATATTATAAAAATCATTTTTTAATTCATAATGAAAAATTTATCTAATGGTGAATTTTTAGGGTTTTTTTTGAAATATTGAATTTTTTTATGAATAATGAAAAATAATGAATTTTAATGGAAAAATTCCTTTTAATATTATTTAATTATATATTTAAATTAAATTAAAATTTTGTATTAAAGAATAATGAGTTCAATTTTAGAATAATTAATCCAAATTTAGTTTACCAGTAAAAATTCTAATATGAAATTGGTTATAAAATCATTTCAATCATTTTTACTATTTCACTTTAAAACCCTACTTCCACAACATGTCTACGGGATTAATTTTAAATAAATTTCTTCCAATTATTTGATTAGAATTAGAAAAAAATTATTCTATATTGGGAATTATCATTATTTAACATTTCTAATAATTTCATCATAATATTTGATCAATTGTTTTAGTGAAATAAATTAATATTAATTACAAAATATAAGGTAATGAGGAGTTTACTTAGTGGCTAAAAATTAATTTATGGGGACAAATATACTAAAAGCCTGTCAAAAATACATTTTATAGAAATTTTTATACCAACTACCATTTTTGATATAAAATTCAAAACTATTGGATAGAAAATATATAAGAGGCGCCCGTAAATTGTGTTTACCTTTTTTTATTTTCAACTATTCATATCCTCCCACACCATAAAAAGGGAACTCACCCCCTCACTTATTTACACTTCCCAAAAATATTTTAGGGAAAATACGTGAAAAAATATCTTCCAATATTCGTTACCTTAATCATAAATTCCTTTTATATGAATCAAATCCAATAGATGAATTTGTTGGGTGGAAACTAGATGATTTATCCAAATAGGATGCAACATCCTTCATTAGGAACTTTTATTTTATTTCATTGTCCACCCTGTAAATTAATATTATATCATGATTAAAAAAAATATGTATACTAAATATGTTAATTTGTTTTAATTTTATGCTTACAACATATAGTTAGACAGTGATCCATCACATGGAATATCAATCAATGTTCGTTTTTGTGGTAGACTACCACATGATAAACTGATTTCATTTGCTCTTCCATTACAAACATTCATAGTTGGAAGAAGTGAGGTAATTAATATTTATATATTTTAATTATGATATTTGTTATGTCTTTATACATTTATAATTATTATATAATACACACCTTCATGATTTCCATTTCATTGTAATATGATACATTCGTTTGTGATTGTGTGCACTATCACCTCCTCAAAGTGGTGGGATTCATTTATTCATTACATTGAATAAATATTGGATGGGTTTATTAAAAATATTTAACATATAAAAAATAATAACTCACCAGATTTCATAAAATATATATCTAATATTTATATATATACATATCCTTTAATTCTCTTCTTTTATTCAATATGCCACGAAAATGGAAACTACATTCATGTGTATGTACATCCTACCCCCTCTCTAAATAGTGTATTTCATATACATTGTATATCATATATATATTATTATAAATAAAAATATAATGAATATATATGATATTTATGTCATGTTTATCATTATTTAAATTATTAAATCTTGATATAAGTTAGAGGACCAACAATATAACAAATCTAAACACATACGAAAAACAAAGTAGTTATTACCTGAAATGTAACTTTATCATAAAGGTTTTAATAAATGGTTTATCAAAGGACATAAGAAAATAATATTTGGTTAGATATAATGAAATATTTTTATTTAATATATTTATTATAAAATATATTTATTATACAGGAGGTTGGAAAGAGTTTAACAAGAGTAAAGACATATAGTAAAGGTATTTTGAGGCTCACTATTATTTCTGTGAGACAAATCCCTTATTCACCAATCATTCGTTTTGTGTGGTTTATATAAATAAAATTAATTATTTATATAATTATTATAAAAATTATACGTTAATTTATAGAACGATATTATTATATCTATTTCATATGGTTTTATAATTCAAATTTTATAAAATAGGTAAGTAAATATTGTCTCAATTTGATTCTTTGGGAATTTTTTTAATCGCCTATATTCTTTTATGAGGTTTATATACTACCATTTGAAATCTTATATAATGTATCTAATTAATTTAATGATATTTTTAGATTCATGTTAGATAATTACTTTATGGGGATTATGATTTAATATTACCAATGGGGTGACCATTTATTGCAACAATCTCATCATTTATTTCGATTATTTAAGATAATTCATTTATTGATGAAATATTGTAATACATATGTCAATAAATATCATGATTTTATTATCCTATAATTTTTCATTTTATATTAATTTATTGTCAGTATTTTTTCACTCAATTTAAATTTATATAATTAAGTGAGTGATTTTTAAAAAATCATAAATTATTTCCCTTTCGGTCGAAAATCGGTTTCATTCAAAATCCTTGTTTTCAAAAAATTTACACTTTATTTAAATTGATATTTAAATGTAATTTTCATGTAAAATGGATTTAAAAAATGTATTACTATTTTGAAATGTTTTTATGATTCTTTTCCAATATTAATTTATATGTTTTTGATGTTATCTTCAATAAAATATAATTTTTATGTTCTTATAAAGAAAATTAATTTTTCTCATGATATTTCATTAAATTAGTTTCCAAAATTACATATCCATCTTTCTTGAAATCTGTTGGTGTTACCCATTAAATTATAGGGATATGAGTTAAGGGTATTATTTATATTCATTCTCTAGATGGTTTATTTCATGATAGAATGATATTTATGAATCCCATTTATCATTGATAGGTTATTTGTTTATGAAACCCATTTCTAATTCAAAGGTTTTATGATTTTGAATCCTGCATCTTTTTATAGGTAGTAATTTCTTGATTTTTTTATAAAATCATTAAATTTATTATATATTATGATATGATGACATGTTTATGATAACTATTTCATTTCATTTGTTATGATATAATTTTGTATAATCTTCAATCATATGTATGTATAATTTCATTATGGTATGGGTTAGGACTATATATCCCAAGAATGCATTGGTAAAATATTTATATCTCATCAAATAGACATGGGGGAAAATGAGGAGTGAAATCAGTTTAGTAATGGATTTTGTCTTTTAATATGGTATTCAGAGTAAATCTGTACAACTAATATGATCGTTGGAGTAAAAAATAATTAACAATATGCTTTGGGGATTGAGTTCATTCTTCAAATAAAGATTTGTAATTAATCCTTTACTCCTGTGGAAAACATTTTCTATTCTTATGTATCTTTCTAAATTCCACGTGTTATTCATGTTTTAGGAATTCATGGATTATGTTATTGATTTCCTTATAATTCATTTATTATGTTCTAGAACTATTTAGGAAATGTCTCATTATTGTGATATTTGATATTCTGGTTATGATAATAAATTTTATGATCAGGTTATTATACCCTTATGTTGATGATTATGCTTAAATTTCAATTTTTTAACTCTAATAAAAACTTATATCACCTATTATTGTGTTTCTTATACATATTTTTCGAAGTTATGTATTATATATTAGGTGTCTCTAAATGGTTTTATCCATGACGAACCATAAAATATATAATTTAGCTTAGTAACATACCATTGTATATGTTACAATGATTTTAAATTTTCTAAAATAATAAGATTTTTGGGTTTATATTTGTGTACATTATTAATAAATCTAAAAAAATGATGTAATGTCTATTTATGAGAAACTATTTTTTCCATATAGTTCCCTTCAAAAAAAATATGTGCGTTCTTCTTCCCACACTTTGTATATGTTGGATGTTGGGTTTCCTTTCACCGATGATATTTATCATTTCATACTCTTAATGAAAAAATTATCTTATGCTTTAGATCTCTAGTACCCTGATAATATCCTATATTAATCACAACATTGAGGGCACAACCAAAAATAATTCCTAATTTTCCTGATAAATCATTTCATATAGTTATCATATACACACTATTGAACTGGTCCGTGTTAAATTACATGTTGATGAAAAAGCTAATGGTGTATCATATAGTCCCTTTAATGTTTACCTCATAAACCATAATATAATTATATACAGTTTTCATCATTATGATGTACTCCTTATCTAATTTAAGGTAGTATGTTTTGGGAAAATAATTATTGGAAACTATTTTCATGAATCATTAACATAACATAAATTCTATTTCCTCGTCATTCTTTGTGTTCCTTGTTATAATCAATTTTTTTTAGATTCTCTTTTATGATAATAGAAAACCAGTAGAAAATTATATTATTATGATCCTTGGAAGATAAATAATATATTCTTAATAGAATTAATACATTGTTTTTTAGGGTTTCATATGTTTCATTAATGGTGTGATGCCTTTTATTTATAAAATATTCGATCAGAACATTATCTATCATAGTATAAGGAAGGTTTTTCACATGATTCCAATATTTATTTAGAGCATGATATGGAAATTCATATTCTTCCATGAGGTTCTTAACACTACATATGATAATATTAGACACATCATTATGTCAATCAATTCATTTCTTATCACATTGGTTGTTGGAGTAATTTTTCAAATTTCACTCCATTAAGAAAATAAAATGAAAATGGGGTGAAATTTCGTTAACTAATAAAAATATAAATTGGAAAATATAATCATAAAAGAAATATCATATAAATGACATGTAAATACACACTTAGGAGTCTATATGTTTTAAATTTGGTTTTCCATGGTAATTTACCTATTTGTTTTTCTATACTAATTTTTTTCAACTCATACTTAATGGTTCATAATGACTTTTTCAATTTAAAAGGAATATCCCTTAAGGGTGTGGAACTAAGAGTATTACCAGGTCTCTTTATTTTCAATTATGTGATGATTTATTCAATTACACTTGCACCCTTTTTAAATTTATTAAACCCTTGTATAACTATGAGAGATCCACATCTAATTGTATTACCCATACAAGGATGTAATTTCATTAAAACCACTCTAACAATACTTTACCATACTTTTTATGTATTCTACTATACATATACTTATTCCTATTTTTGTCACTATTATATTCTATTCCTAATCCCCAAAAATAACAATATTATCCTCTCATACCCAATGTTGTGTCCCAAGACTTTTACACATATTATTACATTATTTTAATCATAATAATACATTAAATACAACCTTATGGTAAACAATTCTAATGTATTTCGATGAATATGTTTGTAATACATCAATTTAAAAGTAAAATAAAAGGAAATTATTATATTTTAAAAAAAAATTAAAAATTATATAATTATGCTAAAAATATATTTGTTTACATGGGGAAAAAATAAAATAAATGGGTGACCTATAAATCCTAATAAAGAAATAAAGATGTTATAAAAATCAATTAATATGAGTCAGGAGGCATAACATGATGTCAGAAAAGTCATGTCTCTTGAATTATCATAAGGAGGCATAACATAGAGAATTTTGAATCATAATACTAAGGAAATATGTGAATGTTGAAAAAATATATAACATAACATAAACTTAATTATTAGATAACAACAAATACAACATCACGTTGTTGATAGATCCCCATCATCGGTTATGTTATCATTCTAATCCCAAATATAACATCTCGTGAGAAAAAAAATACAAAATTCATTAGAGTTATCTGAGTATAAACCCATCATAACGTTAACATGTTTATGTGTAAATCAAAAAAGAAATCAACGATAATACAGAAACATTATAACTACCCATGGAATTTAATGGGATACACAATATTTCCTCACATCCTAATGAATGGATATTTTAAAGAAGGAATTTTATTTATAAATAAAATTAATTTTTTAACCCTTAAATGAAAGTTACAATAAGATTGATATATTTGGATGAGATATATATATAATTAAGAAGCATAAAGTATCTTCAAAAGGATATATAATGATATTTATAGGGAAAAAGAAATAACTCAAAGAAATTTGTGGTCCTAAAAGGTCTGTTATGTTATGTTCCACAATCATTTTTTAGTGGCACTTAACATCCTTGATAATTAAATTAGATTAATAAATTACAGTATTTAGAAGAATTTTTATTTATTTTTTATTTAATATATTTTTTTTTATTCATTTAAGACTGTTCAAAATGGATATAATGTTTATTATCATTTTCATTGGGGAGTTCATTTCATTGTTCCAAGAATAGATCGATTGTGTATTAGGATTCCCTATAGACCCCTAGTATGAATTATTTTAATTTAAATTCATATTTCTGATCTCTATAAATATTTATGTGTAACATGCACTGAGAAATATAATTTTTTCAAAAATAAATAGGTTAGGTGCACATCTATCACCCAGTTTTCACTAATCATGTAGTAATCATGTTGTATAGTTTTGTGAATATAACGAAGTCTTTTTTACTTGTTGAGCATGGTTAAATAAATAGTGTGAAACAATAGGGAACCTATTCGTGTTTATGGTGATATTATAAGTGTGTACCAATGTTTTATCATAGATTTCTCATAATGTGTAGCTTACCCCAGAATATCGTGCATCAATTTCTTCAATGAGATAGTAAACATGCATGGTTGGTGCATTGTTAGACTAACTATATAGCCTAACAATACATAGCCCATTAATTCATTAAAAAGATAAAATTACTTGTTTCTTCTTGATCAATTTTATTCAAAATTCATTCGTAATCCTCATTTGGCTCATCCTATACCATCCCCAAAGCATTAGTGGTTTTTTTTTGTTGGATTCGTGGCCGGATTCCACTGTTCTTGAAGAATCTCTCAATGTGTATTTTGTTTGAGGTGTGGTTTCATATTCCATTAATAGATAATTGATAGATATATCAAAACCATATATATTTGGGACCTGAAACTGATGTGTATGTCATATATAAGGGGGTTTATGGTGATTATTTGTTGATTCTTATGGATTTTGGATCGTGTGTGCACGATATATTCATTAGGAACCCTCATGTTTGAATAAAATTAGTTTTCCACTGATTATTAATGAAGGTGCATATATAAAAAGTTTCTATCCAATTAAATTCATTATGTTATTATAAAATACTTTTAGTTATTTCATTAAAGTGACTTATATTTGACTACAGTGGTTTTATTAGAACAAATTCCAGATTTTAAATTGGTTTTTTTAAGAACCATATTTTTTCACAACAAGATTTTTAATGAAATGATCCAATGGTGTTTTTTGATAAAATTGGTTTTCAGTACATGAATTGTATTTTCATTTCAATTAATAAATTTTATAAATTGTGAATATTGATTACTAATGGATTTTGGAAAATATGGAACAATATTTTACCTTGGGTGTGTTGAAAATAGGCTTATCACCTTATTCTTTGTAATACCATTATTGGTTTTGTGTCACATTAGAGTATGTAATTCCACAAGATGTTATACATTTTGGATAAGATGTTGGCTTGGATTTGGGATATTATCATCGTGGATAGAATTTATTCCCATAGGTTAGAGACAAAATAGTTTGTGTTTTGATTTGTGACTCGTTTATCACATGATGGATAATTTCATGGTTTATTTTCTCACATGCTTGTATTATAATTAATCCACTAATAGTTTTCATTATTATTTAATTATTGATCACATTTACATATTGTAATCCGTTATTTTTTAATATCAATGTAGTTTCTGAAAACTAAAGGAATATTTACATAATGGTTTTAATATATAAAATGTATTTGAAAATATATTTGTTTTAAAGCTACTGCAAATACATTCTTGAAAATTACAATTTTATACATTCTTTTCTGAAATACTATTGTGACATATGATAAAAACCTATATATATTACATTACGTGGTTGGAGTGGGTTTTTATGAAAATTAGGTAAACAAAAGGGCATTATATCACATACATATTTATCTTGATTCCATCTTCTTTGTCACAGGATGTATTAGAGGTCATCGTTAGTCACATAGAGACTAGTTTTGTATTTTCTTGTTTAATTTTATTGGATTAGAAATTATGCCTAGGATTTTACTATTTCATGGATATTTTTTATTTGTATGCACATATTACACATTATTATCAGCAGTTATACATGATACTGGTCTATCTTAGTTGCACCTTCCCACTTTTTGGACCCTATTAGGAGCCTTATTTCGTTCGACTTGGTTAATTTTTTATAGAATGGTAACCATGGAAATAAACATTGTAGTTTAATTTGAAACTACTAGGTATTTGTTTGGTGTCCTTAGTAGATAGGATTTTGAGCCATTAGAATTTAGATAGTAAGTGTGTGTTTGTTTGCATGTGTGGGGGTGCTGGGCAAGCACACTTCTACGATAGAAAATTAGTTACCATTGGTGGTAACATATTTTTTACAATAAGGTGATTAGGTGTTTGATTATATTTGAATAATATATATTTGGGGATTATTTATATGGGAATTATACTTGTTATTATTTTTCCAATTGTCTATAGAGTTCATTATTGAGTTAAATTCTAGTCTTTTAAGGGAATTAATATGTATTTTGGGTGCATGGTATTTTGATATTTTAATTTTCTCTAATGCTTACTTGTTATTTTAATCTTTTAATTAGCCAACACATCCTTGAAAAGATCATCCAAATGTGAGTGACGTGGATACTATATATGTTTTTTAGGAGCATCCTCTGGTGGAAACATCATTAGTAGAATCATTAAGTCACGTTAGTTGGAATCTAGACAAAGAGGGTGTTGGGAACCTATAAAAAAGTTGGATTATAGATGAGATAATACCCATAAATTCCACTAGTGTCCCATTGTGACAAAAAAGCCCAATAATATGAGGTGCTTCATGACTGGATTCAGAGGATCTCTATATTTAGGAAAACCTATAAGGGATATTAGGTAGTTTTTTTTATATTAATGTTTTATGGATGGGGATGTATGTTATTGCATTTTTCTTAATGAAAAAAATTATCAAGGATATTGTCAATGATTACATCAGGAAAATATTGAAAATGGTTTTATAATTAAACATTACATGTGGAAAAGACATGGTATTTTTTGAATATAAATCAAGGGCATAATACCATTCTAATTAATTCCAAACAATTTACTATATTGATCCACATAACACTGAATTCATCTACCAATTATTACCTAATAGATCATAGGTATAAGATTGGACTGAGGGTTGATATTGGGTTAATGGAAATTCTCATGTTCTATTCAACATTTAAGGAGGTAGTAGCTAAATAATCTATAAAAGAATCTGTCATAATTATAAAGATCAATTTTGGTGGATATTTTGATAGTGAAGTAGTTTTCTAAGATGCATTTTATACAGAAAATCATGTTTAATGATATCCAATTTTTTTAGGTATAGTTAATGGGGATTCATTGATAGATTTTTAGGTTGTCTTCTATTAGTGTGGACTAAATTCTCCTACAATTTCAAATTATGTAAAGCCTACCATTTTTTGTAATCATTGTGGTTAATTTGTCCATATGAGATGTTTATGTCAAATTATGTCCCACGTGTTTAATTTTTTATTCACACTCACCATGGGTTCATAGGTTCTTTCTAATGTTTCTAAGGGTGGTGGTTTTATCCTCAAGATTAGGGGGATGTTCATGTTTCTAGAAAATATGGGGAAGGAGATGATACTATATGTATTTATATACCGAAGTATGCAATTATGGAATCAAATGTAGGGATGGATATCATAAGAGTTATAGGTTTTATTTCATCTTCCATGTGGCTTGAATTATTTTATATAGGTTCTACATTGTATTTATTATCGTCAATTTTTTATGTTTTAGAATTTAATTTTAATCATTGTTTCTTATTTTTAGATCATTCCATGCCTTTGGGAATGAGTTCTATACATGGATTCAAAGGTACAAAATTCAACGTGATAATAATCATCTTTTATGTTATGTAATATTTCTTTGATAAGGTCTGTGATATCATTATTCTATTTCTTGGAATGGTATGGATAATCAATTTATTTCCTTGATCAATTTTTATTAGAATATGGATTAGTTTTTATATCCAAATGCAGTCGCTATTTTTTTATCGGGTGAGTTGGGTTCACGATTGGGAATTTCAGGGACAATTATTACATAAACCATAGTACTTTCGTTTCAATTTATAGAGATGTTTAGGGAAGACGTTGTTTCTCATTTGATCAACCCACTTCATTTAGTGGTATGTGAGTATCCCTATGTCTTTCAGGGTGGCTTTTCTAGTCTACCACCATATATAGAGGTTGTTATTACTATAGACTAGCTAATATTATGATTCGTATTTCTATTCCATTTTATCATATGGAACAATCAGATTTGTGGGAACATAATTTCGATTTTATATACCGAAATGATATTGGATTAATTCATGATATTGAATAATAGTGTGTGTCACTAGTACCATTTTATATTATGGAATAAGGTGGTATTAAACACTATGTAGATTATAGAATTTTATAATAGGTGACTATTAATAACAAAACCCCCTTTTTTGGATTTATGAACATCTTCGTCTACTCAGAGGGGTATTTGGTTTTAAAATAAAAACCTTCGGTAAATAAACCACTATTTGACTATGTGAAATTATTATATAAGTAAGAAAACATTAATGAGATTCTATGGGAAGTTTAATGTTCTAGTAATTCTGTTGGGTGTCACTAATGGTCCTACCCAATTTATTTATTTTTTGAACCAAATGTTTCATCAGTTTTTGGACTCTTTTATTATTTTTTTCATGAATGATTTTTTTGGTATAAATCATGTCTGAGGAAGAGCACATTGACCATATGTATATCATTCTTTAAACATTGAGATAACAATAGGATAATGGAAATCCTTCCCATTGTGAATTTTTTATCAACGAGGTAAAATTTATGGGTAATGTTACATCATATTCGGGCATCCCAATGGGTTATTAAAATTTAAAAAATGTATTGTTCTAGGAAATTACTTTGAATTAATTTGTAATATGATATCTTTTGGTTTTCCTTGGTTATCACAAGAATTTTAATCTGGAAATTTACAATATTTCATATTCAATTATATCTCTAACAATTTTGGGAGACAAGTCATTGTTCCTTGAGGAATGATAGAGATATTTTGAGTAACTACATGTTATTTTTACATTATCATCTACTCCAATTATTCAAGAATCGAGTTTAGGGTAGAAATTTTTAATGAATCTTGTGGGTTGGGTTTTATATTTTCCATGATGCTGGGAAGGTAGGTGGTGGATTACGGACATCACTAGTAATTAAATCATGATAATAACTACCATACTCGTGATCTTTAGTTAGAACCAGTTATTAGTCAAATATATATATTATGCCACTCTCCCTTTCATCACTTGTTTATAGTATATTCTGACCATAAGATCTTGATGTTTTTTTCACTTAGAGGTATCTGATAATATGATAATGATTTCTGATTTACAATCTCCATACTTTGGAATTTGAACTTTCATAGAAACATGTTTAATGGAATGTTGTCACCAATGGATTGGAATGATAATAACTAAATCATGCACTAAAAAATAGTAAAGGAGTTGAAAATAATGATTTTGTTTTATATAATGATATTTGGGATGGAAGAGGCAGTTGGGGAGGTTATCAGCACTTCAGTAAAAAAGGAATCATCAATTAATGAATATTTAATATTCATATAGGGTTCAAACAAAAAAAATTAATTCATTATTAAAATTTTAAATTGTGTGGAAGCCTCTAGGGAGTGGTCTCAGTTTATCATTCATGTGTAATACTTCTGATGCCGATTTTTTATTTTGATTTATCAATTGATAGAGTTTATGGAAGGTGTAAACTGGTCTTGTGGGTATGTGATCTTACTGATGGAATTTCCAGAACGCCTTCAAATTTTATTATTTTTATAATCCACCATTCATGGGTTGAGGTGGAACCCTTACAATTCCCAAAGGCTAAGAGACATCTACATAACTCGTAGGTCATAGATTGAATCACCCAGAAAAGAAAACATGGAACTTTTCCTCCCATATATATGTCATGATATCAGTACTCCACCTTCGTAGGGCTGGTTGGAAAGATGTCTTATGCAAAGCTACACATGGATGGTACCAATGACAAAGACATACCCTCTAATTCTTCCAATTCTGGATAGCTCTTCTCTATTGAATGTGCTTTCCCTGAATCCTTTTTTGAAGCCTTGTCCCTTGTAGTCTGAAAGGTACATCTGCATTTAATGTGTCCTGAAGGACTTATGGTGTCCCTAAGGCCTTAAGGTGGCCTTAAGGCCTTGAGAATCAACTGACCTAAAGGCCTTGGGTGGTCCAAAATCCTTAAAGGACCTGGGGACCAAACCGGTGGCCCAAAGGCCAAGATAGATGAATAGTTCTGGCTATTTCAATACTAAACATTTCCTGCTACAGTAACTACTATAGTACATACTATAGTAACCTAGAAATAATCCTCCACCCATAATTGATCTGGGTTCTCTTGGATGTACCTACCGAGTCCTCACAAACCGGATTGAGGCTCATGTTCCTTTGATCTTACTGGCTACCAATTTATATCATTATTTGACTTTTCATTATTGGTAGATGAAGTTGAGATAGAAAATTGATGATATTGTATCACATTTCCTTAAGGTTCTGAGAATTAATAAGTGACACGTGATACCTACAACATTATTGAATCCCTTACCCATTTTGGTATTTAAATTGGATTAATTTACAATGAATTTATTCATTGGTATTCAATGCCCTGCGGAAGACAACACAACCCCATCCTCTTCCTCATCTTTGTCAACTCAGAGATGTATTGTTGGATGAATTATGAATTAAAAAACACCCATGTGATATATTTTTTAGGCTTGTTTCAAGACATGAACTTATACCATTTCTAAGTTGGACCTTCAAGTATAAAGATATCCAACTACACCTTCAATGACTAAGGCAACCCAATGGAACTGTAGTTCCTCTCAATCTTCTGCAACCACTCCTCTACCTCAAGAGGCTCTACTTGTCCCTAAAAGAGTATAGTGATCAATTTCTGAAACATGAGGACATAATCAATTGGATGATAAACTGGAGGATTTTCTAAGGATGCATGACCCAAAGATTCACCTTGGGCATTCGTCGAACCTTCATTGGGGAGAACACTAAGGAACAAGAAAATAGGGAACGAGATCAAAACATGGTCATTGCCATTTCAATTTCAACTTTTCTAAATTTCCAAAATAAAACCCTACAAAACATTTCTTAAAAGTAAAGAAGTCTCAAAAGAACCACAAGAAGTAACTAGTGTTGATGGATGACTCAGACCTATGGTTGGTGGCCATGCGCTAGTCATGCCACCGTCACAAGGAGCACTCTAGGATAATATCTTTAGTTCCACATGGCTTGCCCGACCATGCGAGCTCACAAAGGTCACCTGCCAAGATTACATTTCATTTGCCAACATAAAACAATTCAAAAGAACCAAAAGACACCAACAACACAAACATCCCATGGTATCCTGAGGTTTAGAACGAGAAAGGGTTAAGGATGTCCTTCTCATCCGTTTAACCCGAGTCCCGACAATTCTACTCGTTCTACCATGAAAACACCAAATAACAATGGGTGATCAAAACAAAACATAGTCTGCTAAAGATCCAACCTGCTCTGATACCATTTTTTCACGAACCAACCTGGGTCAACCATGAACCGATCACCCATGCCGGTCCGCGACATAGCCCAAGAGGCGTTCCCGATCCTCCTGGGCTGGCGACAAGCGCCAAGGAATCAATAGAGGAAAATTGGGAATGATTTCTCCTAGTGAAAATAAATATAGAAGAGGAATGAAAATTAGAATAACACAATGTAAATAAATGGAACTAAAAAGAAAGAACGATCAGTGACAACCAACTAACCTGAGCATGACCAAAACTCCTCGTGAATCTGAGAGTCTCTCACCAGTCAACAACTAACTCTCACCCACGACGAGCAATGTAACACCTGAGATATTTTGTTTTTTTGTTATATAAATCATCAAAGGAATCTTTTACTACACACAACACTATCTTGGATTTCTTTTCATGCAATCACGGCCTTCCTCAATAGCTTGTGTTGTACGCAATACCGAGTTTCACTAAACAACAATATGCTATTAAAATATTATTAAAACTAGCCGTTATGAATAGAAATAACCACTTTTTGAAATTTAATAAATTTTAATTTTCAAAATGGACTTCACTTTTGGATTCGGAATATCAAAATTAGCCTAGGGTAAAATTTTGGTATTTTTCGAAAAACATTCAATTTTTGATGAATAGTTAAAACACTCGGTTTCTATTTAAAACCCGGATTTTATTTAAATAATTACTAATTTTATTTAAATTTATTTTAGGTCAAATTTGATACATATTACCTATATAATTTCAATGTAATTCATTGGAGTCATTTTATAATAATTTTAGATATATAAAAATTTTATTGAACTTTTGACCGTCTTTTACACACCTCCTAGGAGAATTTGTAAATTTACATAAAACATAATTTTACCGCTTTTGTGAATGGAATTTCAAAAATACAAGAGACATGGTTGATGTTAGTAATTAAAAATTGGTTCAATGAGATGAAAATAATTTTTGGTGAATAGTAACTTTTTTACTTTTATTTACCACGGTTAAAAGTAAATATGGTAATTAAGGGTAAAAATGATATTATTATTACCCTGAAAAATGTCCTATTTCAATTGGATAAGTTTAATTCGACCAAATAAAAAATTAGAGATAAAATATTACCATTTAGGTCCACTTGGATTAGATTAGGACATTTAATATTATTTTATTTAAAGAAGAGTTAAAATAGTTAAAATAAAAGTTTAATAACTAAAACATTTTTAATATAGGTTTATACTTAAGATAAATTTGACTATAAATAATCATTAGAAAGCTAAAAATATTTCCCACATAATTGTATTTTATTTATAATTTTTTAGACATTAAATAATTTAATTTATTTATGACACAATGGTGATGCAGTAATTATCTTATTAATGAAATATTTGCATAATTGATGTTATAAATACTCAAATAAATTTAATTTGAGACTTTTTCTGAATTCAAATAATTTTATAGGTTAATATGACATGTTTTTATGTATTTATTTAACATTGTTCAAACTAATAATGTTGTTTTAATTTTCACAATAATCAATTACCAAATAGTGTCAAAATTGACATAAAATAATTTTTTAAAACAAATATGATATTTTTAATTGTTATTTTATTCCAAAAAATCTAAGGTTCGGCCAAATGACTTAGATAAGGTTATATATATTAATAATAAACAACTTTGGGTTCGTTTGGCTTGTTATAGTAACTTTATTAACCATATAGTGTAACAAAACAAGAAGACACGGTAAAAGTTAAATTATATAACATAAAGATAAATCTAAATGATAAGGTTAAAATAGAAACCTCAACTTGTCTAAATTCTATTGTATGAGATTATTTCAACCCATACACACCTTAGTTTCGAAATAAATCAATTTTGAGCTATTAGAAACCGAATATGACTTTATAATAAAATAATATTTTTAGTTTTTCCAAAGGTGCCCCTCTCCTCCCTTATAAAAAGGCACCTCCTCCCTCTCCTCTTCAAACCACTTTTAGATATAATGCTCAGCCAAACGATGAACAATTCTCTTCTAAAATTCCCTAGAAACATCCTAGAGGTCTTGGTCTTCTTAAAAGACCATCCCTAGTGCCCTAAGAGGAGGTTAAGAAGAGGCGCGTCAAAGAAGAAGTAATATCCATTACTGATCCTTTCCTATTTCTTTCTTCTTCAACTTCTTATTCCTTAGTTGTTTCATTATGATGTAATAAAATTAGTATCACTAATATACTGATACGTTATTATAAATATGAAACAACACTATTTCACCTTCTATCCATCTTACAGAAAATGAAATCACCGCTTGTGCGTACGTACGGAATATCGTCTTCATGCCGTGGTGTAATCTGTTTTCCACCACCACCCTACTTGGATGGGTATAATGGGGTAAATAATATGTATACATGATTATTTTAAAGTTATATTGATTCTGAAATAGTATACATACACTTCAATACAATTCCACGATCATTGGAACGATATCATTCCTCATGCGTACGTACGGCCTACCGTCTCCATGATGCGATGCGACTCGTTCTACATGATCTTTATGGAATAATAATTATATAAATGAATTTAATGAATAAATATGATATATATTATACTAATACCATTCTGGAAATTAGGTATCTATAATCTAAAAATAAGAATACGAATTTATTTGACAAAACACGCATAAGAACAAAAAAAATCAATAAACACCTGAATAATAAGTAGCAATGAAATATTACTAATACGAAGCTATGAATATGACCATATATGATATCATAACAATGAGTAAAATTCTGGAATAAGTCAATAAGATTATTTAAATCATTATACAAGAGGTTCGGACATGTATGAAGCAAATTAGACCTATAGTAAGGTTAAATCTCACAATCTAATTTTTATCAGAGATTGTTTATACTTTGGTATTTACTGGGGTGGATTTATTATCCACATCCATGTTTCCTCAATATTTAATATTATTTATATCCTCCTACAATTGTTTAAATCCAATATTATTTGTTGGTGAGTTTTTAGTAAAATATATGAAAGGAATATTTTTTCGTTTTTAGTACGATGTACTTTTTGACTTTTTTGGCCAAAGTACGAGAAGAATGTTTTTTTAAATTATATTGAATGAATGGATTTTTATAACATTATTTCCATGAAACATCCTTTACATGTTTTCAAGTTTATTATTAATCAACTTCTTTTAGTTAAAAATTATATGACACGTTAAGAAAGTAAAATGTTTTTGAAGTAGAAAGGATATTTTCCTCAAGAATGGAGTTCGACCGTTTTATCAAAATTATTTTCCATCTAAGATAATGTAGGGTTATGTTTCTATCCCTATTTTTAAATTTTTTTGATTATGTTATGATGGAATTATTTTTATGATGTCCTTTTACCTTATATGGATGGTGTTATGATGGCATGATGATTAAGAATCCCACTTTTATTACATGGTTTATGTTATGATGTATAATTTATGATCTTGTGGCACACATAAGAATGGTATAATTATAATATGGGTGGGACCTATCTCTCCCTCCAATGCATTGGGTAAGGATTTATATCTCATGATATAGACATGGCTGGAATGGTATGTTAAACTGGTTCAGTGATACAGGACTGAAACGAGGCGTGAACTTGGTTCAGAAATGGACTTTGTCCGCTAAGATAGTCTTGGAAATGAGTCTTGACTAATAAGAAATTATTCTCTATGATTACGTGTGTATGCCAAAAAATTTCATGTTTTAAGTTATGATTATTTGGGATTACATTTCACCACTATGATTTATCCCATGTTATGATATTATGATCTCTTTTGCAGGTTATATTTTCCAAAATATTATGTTATTATGAATATGATGTGATTGATATTACTTTTTTTACCATTACTGAGCATTTGAGCTCACCCTTTTGTATGTTTTCTTTCCCCAGGTCAGGAAGAAGGGGACTAAGTAGAATATGCCTAAAGGGACTCTAGATATGATGAAATAAATGGAAGACAACATAGATGATTTATGACCCAGTTGTTTATGTTTCCCAGTTTCTAAAGACACTATACCTATATGGTCCTTTCATGGTTTTGTTATATGTTGTAATAAGTGTGCTTCAATTATGAAGTAATAACAATGTATGTAAAGTAAGGGTCGTTATAGTTGGTATCAGAGGAAAGGTATAGTCAACCTTTGGAAACTAGGATGTGAAAGCCTTATTAAGAACCCTAAGGATATATCTAAGCATAGAACACAATCTTAGTGTTTTAGAAATGGCCATGAATAACCTAAGATAAGACCTTAAGTGTAAAATTATATTCTTGATTTTGTTGTTTTCCTATTATAATTAGTGTTGCTCACACTATTCTTCTTGGTTTTAGTCAATGGCTGGAACTCAAAGGAACCGTGTTAACGCAGAATGCGACAGAAAATGCAATGATTTCCCCCCTGAGAAACCAAATGGTATGGTAGCTAGAATGAAAAATCGTATAGCCATGCTCACACAACTTTCTCAAGCTATGAATCATGCCGTACTTGCAAATGAGCAAAGGAAGGAGGAACATTCTGTGGAATCCTTCATAAGGCAGCATCCACCTTCTTTCAATGGGTCTACAGATCCATTAGATTCTGAACAATGGATCAGTACTACTAAAAAGATATTTTCAGTTCTTCAATGTTCTGAGCATGATAATGTCATCTTAGCAGTATATCATTTGGAAGGTGAAGCTGATCAATGGTTGAATCTTATCATGAATACGAGGCAAAGGGATGAAATTGAATCCATAGAATGGGACGAGTTCAAGAACTTATTTTTCAATAATTACTTCCCTCGTATTCTTCAAACAATGATAGTGAATGGGTTTTTTGAACTGAAGAAAAAGGATGATGAATCTATTGGTACCTACGAAGAAAATTTTACAAGACTTTCAAGGTACTCTTCCGGGTTTATTATCCAACCTGAGAGTAAGATCGATAGATTCTTCAGTGGATTAAAACCAAGTCTTCTAAGGGAGTTATCCATAAGGGACTTCAATGGCTATAAGGAAATGATTCCATGTGCTTTCAATGTTGAGATGGAGATTGGAGTAACCCATCAGTCATATGGGTTTGATAAGAAGAGGAAAATGGAATTCAAAGGAAAATCTAAAGACCACACTGAAATGAAGATGAGTTTTCCCTTATACTCAAAGTGTGGAAAGAAACATGGAGGGAGTTGTATTAAAGGGACATGTAAATGTTTCAAATGTGGAAAGGAAGGTCATCGGGCATTTGAATGCCATAATGATGGGAAGAAGATGTCTAGTGATGCAAACAATGAAAAGGCTACACAGAGTGCACCTCCTACACTTCAATGTTACAAGTGCAAGGAAATGGGGCATTATGCTAATCAATGCCCTAATCCAAGGGTGGTTGATGATGATCGACGTCAACAAACTCTTAAGGCTAAAGACAAAGGAAAGTCACATGGAATTTCTATCAGCAATGTGGAGTATGATAACGAAGTGGTGAAAGGTACACTTACCATCCACTCTAAATTAGAAAATGTTTTATTTGATTCTGGATTCACCCACTCATTTATTTTTGAAGAATTTTCTAAGGGTATCGCCATATTACCTCAACAATTAGATGTTGAGTTAGCTGTGACAACTCTTAATGGTACAACAGTCGCATCAAAAGTTTATAATTCATCTCAGATTGAAGTTTTTGGGAAAATGCTTCCTGCTAATCTTGTGATCCTTCCTATAGTGGAATTTGATGTGATTCTTGGCATGGATTGGCTTTCATTATATGGAGCTCATATCAATTTCCAAATAACAGAAGTCACATTTCATATTCCAGATCAATCTATGATCTTCTATCAATGCAAGGATGGACATAACCTTCTAGTGGAAATTTATTCCATCTTATGGGTCTTGATTCCACTAAATGAAGGTTATTTATCTCAAATGGTTGTTGAGAAACTCTTGATTAAGAATATTCCCATTGTATGAGAGTTTGATGATGTCTTTCCAGAGGAATTGTTGGGTCTTCCACCAAATCGTGATGTTGAGTTTTCAATAGAACCCGTACCAGGTGCTTTACATATTTCAAAGACACCTTATAGAATGGCCACAATTGAGTTGCAGGAATTGAAGAAGAAAATCCAATAGAATCTTGATAAGGGATTCATATGGCCTAGTGCGTCACCTTGGGGAGTACTCATTCTATTTGTTAAGAAGAAAGATTGATCAATGGGACTCTGCATTGATTATTGAGAACTTAACAAGATCACTATCATGAACAAATATCCTCTCCCACACATTGATGACTTATTTGATCAACTACGAGGAGATCAATACTTTTTCAAGATTGATCTTCGTTCAGGTTGTCATCAATTAAGTGTCAAAAGGGAGGATATACCAAAAAATATTTTCCATACAAGGTATGGACACTGTGAATTTATAGTGATGCCATTTGGTCTTACTAATGCCCCTGCTATCTTCATGGATATGAGGAATAGAGTCTTTAGAGACTATCTTGATCAGTTTGTGGTAGTCTTTATAGATGATATTCTTGTCTATTCAAAGAGAAAGGAAGAACATGAAGATCACTTGGGAATTGTATTGAAGACCCTGATAAAGGAGAAGCATTATGCCAAATTTACCAAGTGTGAATTTTGGCTTCAAAAAGTTGCATTTTTGGGTCACATAATCTCAAAAGAGGGGATATCTATTGATCTAGCAAAAACAGAGGTTATAAAAAGATGTTCGAGACCAACAACAGTAACTACGATCCAAATTTTTCTTGGTTCGGCTGGATATTATCGACTTTTTGTGAATGAT
Organism: Viscum album; assembly: GCA_963277665.1. Classification (NCBI taxonomy): domain Eukaryota; kingdom Viridiplantae; phylum Streptophyta; class Magnoliopsida; order Santalales; family Viscaceae; genus Viscum; species Viscum album. Next base: position 1,922,052,201 of record OY728150.1, read on the forward strand.
TTTTCATGATTATCTAATCCACTCACTAGGTTGACTCGAAAAGGAGTTAAGTTCATGTGGATGGAGGAATGTGAAGAAAATTTCAATGATTTGAAAAGAAGGTTATCCTGTGCACATGTACTCACACTTCCATGTAGTGGAGAAAGGTTTGTGATCTATAGTGATGCATCCAAGAAGGGGATGGGGTGTGTTCTTATGCAAAACGATATGGTGATAGCTTATGCCTCATAACAGTTGAAAATCCATGAGAAAAATTACCCAACTCATGATTCGGAGTTAGCGGCGGTAATCTTTGCATTAAATATTTGGAGTCATTATCTTTATGGTGAAAGGTGTGATATTTATACTGATCATAAAAGTTTAAAGTATATTTTCACACAAAATGATCTGAATATACGCCAAAGAAGATGGTTGGAGCTGATTAAAGATTACGACTGCTCAATTCATTAACACCCTGGGAAAGAAAACAAGGTGGAAGATGCATTATGTCGACAAGACCATGCTAGCTTATCCATGATGAGGATCACAAAAGATCCAATATTTATGGATTTACAAAGGATGGATCTTGGAATTATAATGGAAGTGGAAAATTCTTATCTTTTACAAATGAATGTTCAACCATCTATACATGTGATTATTAAAGAGGCACAAAAGGAAGATGTAGAGTACGAAAAGAAGGTGAGAAATGTTCCTGAATTCATCCTTGATTGTGATGGGATAATAAGGTTCAAGAATCTGGTTTGTGTTCCTCCCATCCCAGAATTAAAGAAGGATCTGCTGGATGGGGCTCATAATTATTCATTCTCTATTCATCCTGGAAGCACGAAGATGTATAGGGACCTGAAAGAGTACTTATGGTGGGATGGCATGAAAAGAGATGTTGCTGAATATGTCTCTCGATGCTTGGTTTGTCAGCAAGTTAAAGCTGAGAGACAGAAGTCTAAGGGGATGTTACAACCATTACCCATACCCGATGGGAAATGGGAAAACATCACTACGGACTTTGTCACCGGACTTCCTAAAACATCCAAAGGCAATGATTCTCTCTGGGTTATAGTTGATCATCTTACAAAGTTGGCACACTTCATTGCTATTAGAGAGGATTTCTCTCTTGATCATATTGCCAGGATATATATAAAGGAAGTGGTAAGATTTCTCGGAGTACCACATTCCATTATATCTGATCGGGATCCGAGGTTTACCTTGAAGTTTTGGCGAAGTCTTCAGCATACTCTGGATACACAGTTGAGCTTCAACACTGCTTATCATCCTCAGACAGACGGTCAGTCTAAGAGAACAATTCAAACACTAGAAGACATGTTAAGGGCTTTCTCTATGGACTTAAAAGGTTGTTGGGATCAACACCTACCTTTGGTGGAATTTTCTTATAATAATAGCTTTCACTCCAGTATTCAGATGGCTCCTTATGAAGCTCTCTCTAGATAGAAATGCCAAACTCCAACTTGTTGGGATGAAGTTGGGGAAAGAAAGCTATTAGGACCTGATCTTGTTGATGAGATGGTATAAAATTTCTGATCTATTCAACAAAATATAAGAGTAGCTCAAAGTCGACAAAAAAGTTACGCCGATAACCGAAGAAAAGACCTAGAGTTTGAAGTGGGTGATAAAGTGTTCTTACGAATATCTCCTTGGAAGTGAGTAATGAGATTTTGAAAGAAGGGAAAGTTAAGCCCTAGGTATATCGGTCCTTTCGAAATACTGGATCATGTTGGGAAAGGTAGCTTACCGATTGGCTCTTCCACCAAATCTCTCTCAAGTTTATGATGTGTTCCATGTATCACTCCTGAGAAAGTACATACCTGATCCTTCACATGTACTCAGCTCAGAAGTTGTACCGCTGGAGCAATATCTTTCTTATAAATAACAGCCGATATAGATTCTGGATCACAGTGAAAAAGGTCTACGAAACAAGACCACTCGCTTGGTGAAATGTTTATGGTGGAACCACAAATTAGAAGAAGCTACATGGGAGTTTGAGGATATGATGATGGATAGGTATCCTTATCTATTTGTTACAATGTGACGAATTTCGAGGGTGAAATTCATTTTAAGGGTGGTAGAATGTAACACCTGAGATTTTTTGTTTTTATGTTATATAAATCATCAAAGAAATCTTTCACAACACACAACACTAGCTTGGATTTCTTTTCACGCAATCGCGGCCTTCCTCAATAGCTTGTGTAGTACGCAATATCGAGTTTCACTAAACAACGATATGCTATTAAAATATTATTAAAACTAGCTGTTATGAATAGTAATATCTACTTTTTGAAATTTTATAAATTTTATTTTTCAAAATGGACTTCATTATTGGATTTGGAATATCGAAATTAGCCTAGGGTGAAATTTTGGTATTTTTCTGAAAACATTCAGTTTTTGATGAATAGTGAAAACACTGGATTTCTATTTAAAACCTGACTTTTTATTTAAATAATTATTTATTTTATTTAAATTTATTTTAGGTAAAAATTGATATAATATATATATATAATTTCAATGTAATTCATTGGAGTCATTTTATAATAATTTTAGATATATAAAAATTTTATTTAACTTTTGACCGTCTTTTACCCACCTCCTAGGAGAATGTGCAAATTTACATAAAACTTAATTTTACCACTTTTGTGAATGGAATTTCAAATATCCGAGAGTCGCGGTTGATGTTAGAAAGTAAAATGTGGTTCAATGAGATGAAAATAATTTTTGGTGAATAGCAACTTTTTACTTTTATTTACCACGGTTAAAAGTAAATAGGGAAATTAAGGATTAAAATGATATTATTATTACCCTAACACATGTCCTAATTCTATTGGATAAGTGTAATTCGACCAAAAACAACACTAGGGAGAAAATATTACCCTTTAGGTCCACATGTATTAGATTAGGATATTTAATATTATTTTATTTAAAGAAGAGTTAAAATAGGTAAAATCAAAGTTTAATAACTAATAAAATTTTAATGTAGGGTTATACATAAGATAAATTCAACTGTATATATTCATTATAAAGCTAAAAATATTTCCTACATAATGGTATTTTATATATAATTATTTAGACATTAAATAATTTATTTTATTTATGACACAATAGTGATGCAGTAATTATCTTATTAATGAAATATTAAGATAATTGATTGTATAAATACTCAAATAAATGTAATATGAGACTTTTTATCAATTAAACTAATTTAATAAGTTAATAGGACATTTTATTATGGATTTAATTATATTTTTTAGAACTAATAATGCTATTTTGATTTTCACAAAAATCTATTACCAAATAGTGTCAAAATTGACATAAAATAGTTTTTAAAACAAATATTATATTATTAATTGTTATATTACTCCTAATAATCTATGGTTAGGAAAAATTACTCAGATAAGGTTATATATATTACTAATAAACAACTTGGGTTCATTTGGATTGTAATAGTATGTTTATTAACCTTATTGTGTAAGAAAACAAAAAGACATGTTTAAAGTTAAATTATCTAACTTAAAGTTAAATCTAAATGATAAGGTTAAAATATAATCCTAAACTTGTCTAAATTCTATTTTATGAGAGGATTTTGAGCCATCCCCACCTTAGCTTATAAATAAATCAATTTGGAGATATTAAAAACCGAATATGACTTTATAATAAAATAATATTTTTAGTTTTTCCAAAGGTGCCCCTCTCCTCCCTTATAAAAAGGCACCTCCTCCCTCTCCTCCTCACACCACTTTTAGCCATAAATCTCTGCCAAACCCTGCCAAATTCTCTTCTAAACTTCCCTAGAAACATCCTAGATGTCCTGGTCTTCTTAAAAGGTCATCCCTAGTGCCCTAAGAGGAGGTTAAGAAGAGGCGCATCAAAGAAGAGGTAATATCCATTACTGATCCTTTCCAATTTGTTTCTTCTTCAACTTCTTCTTCCTGTGTTGTTTCATTATGAAGTAATAAAATCAGTATCACTAATATAATGATATGTTATTATAAATATGAAACAACACTATTTCACATTCTATCTATCCTATGGAAAATGAAATCACCGCGTGTGCATACGTACGAAATACCATCTCCACGCCGTGGTGTAATCTGTTTTCCACCACCACATTACTTGGATGGGTATAATGGTATAAATAATAATTATACATGATTATTTTAATGTGATATTGATTCTGAAATAGTATACATATACTTCAATACAAATCCACGATCATGGGAACTTTATCATCACTCGTGCATACGTACGGCCTACCGTCTCCACTATGTGATGCGACTCGTTCTATATGATCTTCATTGAATAATGATTATATAAATGAATTTAATGAATAAATATGATATATATTATACTAATACCATTCTGTAAATGAGGTATCTATAATATAAAAATATGAATAAGAATTTATTCGACAAAACACACATAAGAACAAAAAAAAGCAATAAACCCCAAATAACAAGTAGCAATGAAATATTACTAATACGAAGCTAAGAATATGATCATATATGATATCATAACAATGAGTAAAATTCCGGAATAAGTCAATAACATTATTTAAATCATTATACAGGAGGTTCAGACACGTACGAAGAAAATCGGATCTAAGGTAAGGAAAAATCTCACAATCTCATTTTTTCCGAGATTGTTTGTACTTTGGTATTTACTGGGGTGTATTTATCATCCACATCCATGTTTCCTCAATATGTAATATTATTTATACCCTCCTACAATTTTTTATATCCAATATTACATGTGTTAAGTTAATAGTAAAAGATATGAAAGGAATCTTTTTTCGTTTTTAGTACGAGGTACATTTTGACTTTTTCAGCCAAAGTACGAGAAGAATGCTTTTTTAACTTATACAGCATGAATGGATTTTTACAACATTATTTCCATGAAGCTTCCTTTACATGTTTTCAAGTTTTTTTTAATCAACTTCTTTTAGTTTAAAATTTTATGACATGTTAAGAAAGGAAAATGTTTTTGAAGTAGAAAGGATATTTTCCTCAAGAATGGAGTTCAAGCGTTTTATCAAAATTATTTTCCATCTAAGATAATATAGGGTTATGTTTCTATCCCTATTTTTACATTGTTTTGATTATGTTATGATGGAATTATTTTTATGATGTCCTTTTATCTTATATGGATTGTGTTATGATGGCATGATGATTAAGAATCCCATTTTTATTACATAGGTTATGCTATTATGTATGATTTATGATCTTGTGGAACACATAAGAATGATATCATTATGAGATGGGTGGGACCTATATCTCCATCCAATGCCTTGGGTAATGATTTATATCTCATGAGATAGACATGGTTGAAATGAAAGGTCAAACCGGTTCAGTGATATAGGACTGAAACGAGGAGTGAACTCGGTTCAGAAATGGTCTTTGTCCGTTAAGATAGTCTGGGCAATGAGTCTTGACTAATAAGAAATGATTCTCTATGATTATGTGTGTATGCCAAAAAGTTTCATGTATTAAGTTATGATTATTTGGGATTACATTTCACCACTATGATTTATACCATGTTATGATATTATGATCTTTTTTGCAGGTTATGTTTTCCAAAATGTTATGTTCTTATGAATATGATGTGATGGATATTTCTTTTATTTACCCTTACTGAGCATTTGATCTCACCCTTTTGTATGTTTTCTTTCCCCAGGTCAGGAAGAAGGGTACTAAGTAGAATATTCCAAAAGGGACTCTAGATATGATGAAATAAATTGGAGACAACGTACATGATTTATGAACCGTTGTTTATGTTTCCCAGTTTCTAAAGACACTATACCTATATGGTCCTTTCATGGTTTTGTTATATGTTGTAATAAGTTTGATTCAATTATGAAGTAATAAAAATGTATGTAAAGTATGGGTCATTATAAGCAAGCTCAAGTAAAACCTACAACAAAACTAAAAATAGGAAAACACTCTAGGTGTGAGTATTAAAACACAGTAGGCGTGTCCAAAAAACTATTCCCAATGCATGACCGTTAAATAAAGAATTTCCCAAATTTCAAGTTTGAACTAGATCATACAAAATATGGGTTTCCTCACATACACACATTCATTTCTAAAACAAGTAACGATCCATTTTCCTTTTTAATTTGAAAACTAGTTTAATGCTTGAATGGAGAAGGTAAATTAAATTACTGAAAACATCTTCGTGAAAAGTTTAGAAAATTATTGTTTCAGTTATTATCCAGAAGAAAAAACACATATAACATACAACACAAAATAAGGGCAATGGAAAAAGTGGTAGAAGGGGCCAGAAACCAAACTAGACCTCTCAGTCAACCGCCACATACAAATAAACACTAAAGGGAACATGGTTCGAACCTAGGAGCTCATGAAAAATCCAGAACGTATTATACATCTGACTCATCCTGAAGGCATGTCTACTCTCGATTACGTCATAATGCCCTAACACCTGGTGTTGCCGAAAATGGCTTAACTGAGGGGCCCAAACCCCTAGCAGAGTGTAATCAGTACTAAGGGTCACTAGCCAGTGCGTAATATAAACAAGCGTAGCAATCGTCCTCAGAAGATTCACTTACTATGAGAATTTCTAATGTCAACACATATAATAAACCGGAAAGGGGTGAGACAAAAAAGTCAATCAAGTAGCACAGATATCACACACAAATCATGCAATCAACATACACCAAATATCTCCCTTGAGTCACCCAAAGAGAGTTTTCCAAACTAATTATTTTTATTAAAGTGCGAAACAGACCATCACCAATTTTAATGAAAATCCTCATTTCTCAAGAGAACCAAAACACTTTTTCACACATCAAAATAAATCATTTATCAGGAAAATAGAACTACATTTGAAATTATGAGAATTATGTTTAAATTCCAAATGGGAATTATTTCACTACTGGGTGTCCATTCATCAAGAAAATATTTGAAGTGTCATGTATAAAATAAACGTCTTTATTTACACCAAATAATCATTTAAAAATTATTTATCTTATATTATTTCTCATTTATTAATATTAATAAAATATCAAGAAATTAATAAATTCTGAATTTAAAGGTGAGTTCAGTGGGGGACCTACCTCAGATCACTGTCAAAACAAAATGGCACGTCACACCTTGCACAGACGCACAAACATGTATATGTCGACGATCGTAGTATTATGGGATTTCCACCCCGACACGTTGCAACAACCGCACAACTAAAACGCATAAATACAAACCTAAAACAATTAAAATGAAAAAACAGCGCAAACACCAACTTAGCATATTTTCAATACATAATTCCCACCATACTAAGTCTTCACAAATCATGCCAAAAACAATAATGTTGGTGAAAAAATTATCCAAACACAAAGTATATTCAATACCAGATAATTTCTCTGAAAATATGTATACTCAAAACTAAAAAAAATTAATTAATATTTAATAAGTGTATGTCATTCATTTTATAAAATACCACTAAATTTAAAGGTTCAAGGGTTGGCACAAGGTGCACGCCGCTACTGGCCGAACAATGCAGGGGCACTCTGCCACTGCTGGTCAGCAGAAACAGGGGAGGGGGTCGGCGGAAGGTCAGTGCAGTAAAGGGAAAAGTTCGTCAGTGGTCGTATCAGATACAACAAAAGAGGAGGGGGTTTTCGGGGCATCTTCTAGAAGATGGGAAGGGGGATTTAGCACCAAGGTTCCATCAATGCAAGGAAAGATGTCGGATGGGGCATGTCCAGTGCGGTGACCACCGGCAGAAGGCAGGTTCTAGACGGGTGGTGTGGACCGTGGTCGGGCAGTGGAAAGAAGGATGGAAGCTAGGTGATGTAGATGGAGCAGGTAAGGGGAGTCGAGGACAGCCGGAGAAGGTAAAGATGTCTGGGCATGTCGGTTGGAAGGGCGGTGCTGGCAGGGGAGGTCGCCGGAGGTCACACCTGGATGGAAGGGTCTTGGTCTGTGGGTGCATGGTCAGGGCGGTGCTGCATCGGTCGGAGGAAAATATAGGGGTGCGACCTTCTCTTGCGGGTTGAAGGCACAACGAGAGAGGTCAGCACCTGTACAATATGGAGGGTTTGTGGGAAGCTGGTACGCAGTGGCTGAAGGGCAGGGTGTAGCGGTTTTGAGCGGGGAAGACCAAGGCGCATCCAGGGAGCACTGAGGGCAGAGGGGAGGTTCGTTCCGGGGTGGTGTCAGTGGTGTTTTGGTCCAAGCATGGATAGAGAGAGGAGCTAGGGGTGGCGGCACACATGGGGGATGGGAGAGAAGTTGCGTGGAACTAGAAGGAAAAAAATCATAGCAAAAGGGTAAAAAATTAAAGGAAATAATTTTTCAAAAAAACAAAACCTCATAATATTAATAATAATAATAGTAATAATAATAATAATAAGTACCCTTCTTAATCATAAGAAGAATAATTTAAATAATAATTTTTTGAACTCATTTAATTTATTTTTACTTGACCGACTCAACTACGCAACTGCATGGTACTCGGGTTGACCGCACGGCTTCCTCTAACCGTGCGGTGCCCATGCACCAGCCTAAAATAATAATAATAATAACAACAACTACAGCATAAAAAAATAACAATATCAACAATAAATTTTTTTATAAGGATAATAATAATAATAATAATAATAATAATAATAATTTTAATAATAATAATAATAGCAATAGAACATTTTAGTAATAGTATTATTGTCCACTGCATTTTCATTTTACCTCATTTTCATTACGTTGTCTTATTAATTGGATACCGCAACCTGGCGGCCTGCGTACAACTCAAGCGCTCATGTGTAGACTGTGCGGTATCTTTTGCCTGATCTAGAATCAGTCGCACGGGTGCTCGGGCAGACCACATGGCCTTTTCTAATCATTTGGTTCTCGCACACCGGCCAAGATAGTAATAAAGATAATAACAATAAAAATAAAAAAGAAAAAAATATTCATTTCATTTTAATCATAATAATAACAATTAAAATTATTAACCACAAAAATTTTAAATAACGCAAAAAATTGAAAATTTTTAATTCATTTTAACATTTCTAAGAAAGGCATACTGTGTCGTTGTATGGGTGAAGCCACGCGGGGTATCCAAAATGTGCTTCGCCCGGGCGTTCAGCGACATCAACTCAAAAACATGCAATTTTTAACATAAATGAAATGATTTTCGTCTGGGACTCAACCTGAACCCCAACAAAATTTTAAAATCCAAAGAAACAAATAAATAAATAAAATAAAAGATAGGTCGGGGTGTGACAATTCTCCCCACCATAATGCTTTCTTCCCTCTGGAAATCCAAAACAAGATCTAGACCCATTGATAAAACATATCAAGTGTGACCCACCTAAAAATGTCCAAGTGCATCTACTTCATAGATCCAAACATACACTGAAAACCCATGACACACAACTCATCCTTAATACACGATCAACATAATTGCCACCAAGCAGAACCCCGCTGTCCATTTCAACCAAGAATGAACCAAAACCACATCAAACATTTATTCCCATAATCTTACTCCAATGGAACCATTGTGTGCATTCCAATCCCAGCATTTACTCAAAACGAAGAACATAGGATTATGTGGTTCCACATGAGACCACCTTCCACCAAACGATACATGAAAAGAAACTTTTATACGGACATAGGGAGGCCCGAATGAACTCCCCACCATAAGGATTGAGCTAACTCTAAATTAATTCAGGTGTAACTTTGCGAGACCCATTGTGGGTTTCCCCACCGTAAGAATTGACGAGATTAACTAAACTTGAAAACATTCCACACGGACAAAAAACCCAGAACCACGAGGGGGGAGATGGGAATGCCACACTGGTAGAGCATCAAAGCTACCAACACTACTAAATAAACGACATCACACCCTTAGAAGAAAACAAACCATGCCACACTAAGGGAAAAGGTTAAACTAAGGCCCTTTTTCACTAGTGGGGTTATCCTGACTACACACCAGCATCACTCATTGACCTAAGGATGGAGATATGATTATTGAAGCATCTCTTACCTCACAGTTAGGCTTTAGAAATTCCCAAACATAACTCACAAACCAGAATTTCACCAAGCACATATCCAATAAAATAAAAGATTCAAAGTGGTTTGAAAATAACTATTCTTACAATTGATGGAAAAAAACACCACAAAATGCCACAAGAGAAAACCACTACATCTAAGTAACACTACAAAGAGAAAACCTTAAACAGATCCCCATACATCGCCTTACTCCTATTGACGGGCTGAGGTAACCTTCGACCATCTAGGTCTTGCTTCAGCGCGCTTCTTGGAAACACTACTGAAGAATCGCTACAAGTGACCCCAACCTCCATAGGTGTGGTAGGGTCTTGGAGCACTTGGAAATATCGGCCTCTTATTACCCTGCCTACCACACTAGTGATAGATCATGACATTGCACTGTGAAGAAGATGACTGAAGGTATGAAGGCCTCTTAACTCCCCTACCAGTACCACCTACATCAGGTCGTTTCCCATTCTTCATTTCCCGTCCTCTGTACTTCTTCCTGATGGTGGAGGATTTTCCACCTTAATTCCTCATGCTAGATCAGCTTCAATAAGAAAAGAATTCCTCGCAACATCCAAGAAGGTGGTTCGGCTGAGATCTCCCACTTTCGATCGTAGTTCTGGTCGGAGTCCACACTCAATTTTTCGAGCCTTCCTGGGAACATTCACAACAGAAAACTGATCATATAAAACTAGGTATCTGAAACGTCGATAGAATTCCAGTACTGATTCAATGCCCTACTGAATACAACACAACTCCATCCTCTTCCTATTCTTCGTCAACTCAATGAAGAGTTTTTGGATGAATGATGACTTGAAAAACTCCCATGTGAGATCTTGTCGAGGATTGCTTCGAGACACGGACTTCCACCATTTTCAGGTTGGACCTTAAAAAATAAAGGTAGCCAACTTCACCTTCAATGAATCAGGCATCCCAATAGAACTGGAGTTCTTCTCAATCTTCTTCAACGACTCCTCTTCTTCAATAGGCTCTGCTTTTCCATAAAAGAGAGGTGGGTTTAATTTCTGAAACTCGAGGATATAATCTATGGGCGGATCAACTGGTGGATTTTCTAAGGATGAACCACCCGAAGATGCACCTTGGGCATCCATCGAACCTTCATGGGGGCGAACACTAAGGACCAAGAAAATAGAGAATGATACCAGAACATGGTCATTTCCAATTAAATTTCATCTTTTCACAATTTATAAAATAAAACATTGAAAAACAATTCTTGAAAGTAAAGAAGACTCAAACGAACCATAAGGAAAAACTAGTGTTGATGGATGACTCAGACATATGGTTGGCGGCCATGCGCCAGTCATGCCACCATCATAAGGAGCACTCTAATATAATGTCTTCAACTCCACTTGACTTGCTAGACCATGCGAGCTCACAAAGGTCACTTTCATGGATAACATTTCATTTCCCAACACAAAACAATTAAAAAGAACCAAAAGACACCAACAACCCAAACATCACATGGTAACTCGAGGTTCAGAATGAGAAATGGTTCATGATGTCCCTCTTTTCCGTATGAACAGAGTCATGAACATTCTACTTGTTCTACTATGACAACCCAAAATAACATTGGGCGCTAAAAAAACAAGTTCCACTGAAGAGACGAACAGCTCTGATACCATTTTGTCATGAACCTACTTGGGTCGACCCTGAAAAGATCACCGAAGCAGGTCTGCGGCATGGCCCGAGAGGAATTCCCGATCCTCCCGGGCTGGAAACAAGATCCAGGGCATCAAAAGAGGACAATTGGAAATAATTTTTCTTAGTGAAAATAAATAAATTAGTGGTAGGAAAAGTAGAATAACGCAAATAAAATAAATGAAACTAAAAAATAATGAACGATCTGTGACAACCATCTTACCTGACCATGACCAAAACTCCTCGCAACTCCAAGAGTCACTCACCAGTCCACATCCAACTCTCACCCACAACGAGCAAGCTCAAGTCAAACCTGCAATAAAACTAAAAATAGGAAAACACTCTAGGTGTGAGTACTAAAACTTAGTAGGTGTGCCCAATAAACTATTCCCAATGCACTACCTTTAAATAAAGAATTTACCAATATTAGGATTGAACTAGATTATAAAAAATATGGGTTTTTTCACACACACACATTCAATTCTAAAACAAGTAACTATCCATTGGACTTTTTAATTTAAAAACTAGTATAATGTTTGAAAGGAGAAGGTACACTACATTACTTAAAACATCTTCGCGATCAATTTAGAAAATTCATGTTTAAGTTATTAGATAGAATGAAAAAACACATATAACCCACAACACACACTAAGGGAAATGTGAAAAGTGGAATACAGGGGCCATCAACCAAACTAAACCTCTCAATCGTCCGCCACATACAAATAAACACCAAAGGGAAAATGGGTCGGACATAGGATCTTGTGGACAATCCAGAACGTACTATACATCTGACTCATCCTGAAGGCATGTATACTCTTGATGACGTCATAACACCATAACGACTAGTTTTTTCCTACATGGCCTAACCGAGGACCCAATCCCCTAGCAGAGTGTAATCCGTACTAAGGGCCACTTGCCAGTGCGTAATCTAAACTAGTGCATCAATAATTCTTAAAATATTCACTTATTATGATAGGTTCCCATGTCAATACGTATAATAAATTGGAAAGGGTGAGTCCATAAACTTAATCAAGTAGAATAAACATCACACACAAATCATACATTCAACGTACACCAAATATAACCCCTGAGTCACCCCCAAAGAGAGTTTTCAAAAAAAAATCATTTTATTAAAGTGCCCAACGAGCCTTCACCAATTTTAAAGAAAATACTCTTTTCATAAGAAAACTAAAACACTTGTTCATGATTCAAAATAAATCATATATCAATAAAGAAAAACTACATTTTAAATTCCAATAATTATATTTAATGTCCAACCATGCATTCTTTCTATACTGGGTGTCCGTTCATTAAGAAAATCTTTCATGTGTTGTGGATAAAATAAACGGATCTCTTTATGTAAGATCCTAGTTATTGGAAGGGTATGATTTAATTATTATTTTTTTGAATCCCTTATTTCAAGCTTCAAAGGGTGTCTCCTAAAAGTATGTGAGGTATTGGGGGTATTTTGGGGGATCGGTGCTCAAAAGAAAGGAAAGTTGGGAATGACAAGCCTGGGCGCACGGCCTGCGCACGGCCAGGGAAAACCGTGCGGCCTGCCCAGGTAAACCGTGCAAACCTCCTCCTCCAGATAGTAGCATGTGCATGGTTTGTGCATGGTTTTCCAAACTGTGCGGCCAAACCGTGCGACCTCTTAATGTTGGGAAAAATTACAAAATTGCCACCCCGGGATCTTAAGAACCCACTCGGGAATTCCTCACCATTCCTCCCTCTTCACCCAATAGATGAACCAAATTTCCCAAGAGCTCCAATAGGTCGATCGCCCTCATTTCTAAGGAGTTTTTGGTGACGTTGGATGTGTATCGAAGCTCCGGGTAATTCTAATCTCATCCTTTATTCTCATTTTGGTTTTGGGTTTGTATCTTGTATCCCTCTTGTTCTGAAGCTCTAAACCCCTATCTTTTCGGTGAGTTCTAGGTTGAAGATCCAAAGGCTGGCCGGATTGAAGCCTAAGGACTCGTATGAGTGTGTGTTCAACCACAGTTTCAAGGTAGGTGTTATACAAACGTTATCCCATAGTTTTATGGTGGATTTATGCATGTGTGGATTTTTTCATGGTTTCTATTTGGTATGCTTGATTAATATGGATGTGTTTGGTATAAAGGATGCATAAAATAGTAAATTTTGACTCTCATGATCTCCATGGGATGTGTTGCGAATGACATGACCTAATTGGGGCCATCCATGGGGTGTGATGGATTTTCTCGGGCTTAGGGATTGTTATTAAACAAGTGACCTTGTTGTAATAAATGGTAGAGCCCTTGACGAATATGTTGTCATGATTGGTTGAACTTAGGATAGAAGTTAGGTGATGCACCTAGACTTGGAAATAACCTAAGGGTTATTTGGAATGGGTTCAATGGTTGATTCATGGAAATGATGAACAAGTTAAATGAGTTAATATGTAAACTGATTAAAGACCATAACGGGATAGTTTATGGGTTTAGTGTGGAATGCTTAGTGATATGGGCATAACACAAGGGAATTGGGTGAATGGTTAAATGATGTGAATTGGTAATGTGTTAATGGGTTAAGGAATAATGTGAATTTCTATGTGGTTTTTTGTGAATGGTGTTTGCCAAAGGAAAAAGGTATGGTGGGTTGATGGTTACTTATATATATAATCATGTGTACATGGCTTGGTAGAGTGGGGCATTACTTGAGAATATAAGCCCACGGGTCGAGTGAAGACTGATTCTCTGAACTCCACCCTAAATGCACAGGTTATGAATGAGGACTAAGGCTCTATTCTCCTAATGGTTTCATCCATCTGGACTGAGGCTTCAAGGTGAAGATATGGTTTCTATGAGGGGGTTAGTCCTAGTGAGATAGGAAAACGATGTGTTTACCCTCTTCCATGTGATTGTTGGCCTTAGACCCATGTAAAATAATGTATGTGTTTAACCCATGGAAATGTGATGAAATGGTAAGTGATGATAATTGGTGTGAAATGAATGGTAATGGAAGTAGCAATGGCTTTGGAACTGAACTGGTTAATGGCATCTTAAATAATTACTTGGCAATTATCATTCATATTCCCTTTGCATGAACTACCTGTTCATACTGAATATTTTGTAGACACTGTTGGTGGTTGCCTATTGAGTTGTACTCACATCCTGCTCGGGCCGCCATTGGGTACCTGATAAGACTTCATTTTTGCAGGTTAGAAGATGGGAAAGAGTCCTTAATAGATATTTGAGTGGACTTGGGTAGCACTTGGTGGATGATCCAGACATGGAGTTCGAACCATTTAGGGGATTTTAGCCGTTGTATTTATTTTTGGATTTTGTTTACTCTTGGACTTATAGTAGGAAATGGCATATTTTTTATTGGAAATGGTTGTTATACATGTTCCTAGTTTATTGATTATGGTTTCTATTATTGGTTTATTTTTGTTGTGGATTACACTGATAAAAAGGGGGTATAGTCTCCCCACTTGACAACAAAGACCCCTGCTGCTAGTCCGCATCCTTTGGCGTAAAGGGACGTGCGCTTAAGGTTATGTAACTACCCATCTCGGAGCACCGGTTTAGTGGATTCCAGGCCGGGGATGTTACAAATTGGTATCATAGGAGGCCCTTCTTTTCATTCTCTGATGTCTTGTTATTTGGGATAGGTTTCCAAGGGATAAGATGTGACGGGCCTTGGTAAATAAGCTCGTGCTTAGGAGTAGTTATCCCATGTATGAGGGAAAACCCATGTCAACCTAGGTGGGAAATGTTGTTCTTGGTTGTTTTTTGTTAGAGTTGATGATATTTCACCATTGGGTATTGCACATGTAGTTTGATGTGATTGTTTTATGATATATGGCTCATGGATTAACGGCACGAGGGTTTTCATTCATGCATCATTGTAGGCACCTAGGGAGATAGTTGACATGAATTGTGTTATTCACACGCACGAGGTGGGTGTGTGAGGCAAGAAAGCAGGGTGCATCATGCATTTAATGAAACCAAGGAATAATTGGAATAATGAAATAAAACAAGTGGGTAAATGATGTTTAATGAAATATATGTGTTTGAAATGAAGTGAAAAGAATGTTCTTGTAAAATATTGTGTGAGTTGGTGGTAATGCCTGGTTGTTTACCCCATGTGGGCCATGGGCCATGGTAGGGATGGCCGGGTGGTGAATTTTAGGTGTTAATATCGTTTAATTAGCATATTAAAATTGATTTTTGTATCTAGTAAATAGCTTTGGATGAAGTTGTGAAAGTTTTACCATATGCGTGCTAAATCTTGTGCTTGGAAATGTATAGAGATTCCACCACGACATCGATTTCTAGTTGGGCAATGGGAGGATGTTGCTGAGAACACCCCTCTAGTAGGGGAGCATGAAAATGTGGTGATCAATGAAGGTAGATAAGACCAGTTCCAGGAGAACATTGTTCGCCTTATGTATATGATGGATCAGAACCTAGGGTGGGTTTCACCGAGTATGTTTGAGCTGACCAAGGAGTTCCAGCTACAACACCCTCCGACCTTCACCGGAGAGGGTGGGCCAGAGGCAGCGGAGTTCTGGGGTGAGTTTGTCCAGATGATTCTGGATCATCTGGAGACCCCTATTAGAAAGAGAGTGAAGCTGGCTGTTTATTTGTTGTAGGGATAGGCAAGGCATTGGTGGGACATTCAGGCTCAGGCCGACCAGGATGAGAGGGTGTTGTGGCAGGTTTTCCAGGAGAATTTCCTGGAGCATTTCTACCCAGAGACTTTGATGCAGGAGCGGGCTATAGAGTTTATGAGCCTGACTTAGGGATCGCTATCTGTGATGGACAATGATATTCTCTTCACTGATTTGCGAATCTTTGTCCCAGTGTTAGCAGGGGATGAGGCAGCGGTAGCAAGTCGTTTCAATGATGGGTTGAGACAAGAGATCAGGTCTCAAGTAAATATCTTCTGCTCGAATAGGTTTGCAAAGGTGATGGTTCAAGAACTCATTTCTGAAGGGAACCTGAAGGGAGCTTTAGGTGGTGGGCCTGTTGGGCCAGCTGGGCAGACAAGTGGTTCATCTTCAGAAGGTCGGAAGCGTTGTTTGGAAGGTATAAAACAAGGTGGTCAGAAGATAGGGTTAGCCTCTCAGAGTGGGAACCAGGTGTTCTGTTATCAGTGCGGTAGGCTGGGGCATATGTGGGGTCAGTGATCTCGACCACCAGTTGAGTGTCATTCGTGTGGTAGGATGGGGCATGTGCAGAGGTTCTGTAGGAACCCTCGGTAGATGGGTGAGCATGATGATGAAAAGTAGGTACCAGGTAAGGGAAGGGGATCTGTTACCCCATATCAGGCATGAAGTTGCAGCTCCAAGGCCCGTACTAGCAGGGGCGATAGACATGGAACTCCAGGGCAAGATCGCTCATGCCTGCAAGGTAGTGTAGCACAGGGTGCTTAGGCTGGAGCCCAGGGTAGAGGGGTAGGTCAGCTTCAAGCAGTTCAGTTTGCGCCTGGTGATGGTGAGGCCGGACCATTAACTGTTCGAGGTACAATCCTTATAGATTCAACATTCTCTAGTGTGTTGTTTGACATAGGTGACACACACCCTTTTGTTTCTCCTCATCTTGTGGTAATGATGGGTTTACTGGTGGAGGGGGTGTGTGGAGTTATGTTAATTGACACCCCGTTAGGGTGCGGGTTGAGGATATCCAGCAGTGCAAGGGATGTGCCTTGGAAGTTGGTGGGTATTATTTTCCGTGGGACTTGATCATTCTCGAGATGTCAGGGTTTGACCTAATCATGGGAATGAATTGTTTGGTGTTTTATCGGGCACACATAGACTGTTATCTTCACAGATTATCGTTCAGTTCGCTTGAGGGTGACACTTGTGTCCACTCTGGTGAATGGGATGTTCGAGCAGGGCATGTGGGGCCATTTTGTTAATAGATGAGTGGACTCACTTCTCAAGTGGCATGTCTCATGCATGATGATGATGGGGGATGGGAACAATCCAATTTTCCTCTCGTGGTGGATCATTTTCAAGATGTGTTTCCTGAGGATTTCTCGGGGTTACCACCCGAGAGGGATGTCGAGCTCACGATCGATTTGATGATGGGAGCAGAGCTAGTTTCTATTCCTCCATACCAAATGGCATCGACAGAACTCCAGGAACTAAAGTTTTAGCTTGAGGAGTTGGAGAGTAAGGGGTTTATCCATCCAAGTATGTCTCCTTGGGGATCTACGGTGCTTTTTTTAAGAAGGTCAATGGGTCATTGAGGCTGTGTGTTGACTATCGAAATTTGAATCAGATGACGGTGAAAAATCAGTATCCTCTTCCAAGAATTGATGACCTTTTTGATCAGTTGAGGGGTGAATCTGTGTTTTCTATGATTGATATCAGGTCAGGTTATTACCAGATGAGGGTGAGGTCTTCTAACGTACCTCTGACAGCTTTCCGAAGTCAGTACGGGTTGTTTGAGTTTTTGGTAATGCCTTTCGACTTGACCAATGCACTAGCAGTGTTTATGGATTTGATGAACCAAATCATTCATCCCTATCTAGATAATTTTGTGATTGTCTTTATCAATGATATCTTAGTGTACTCAAAAACTCAAGATGATCATGCCCAACATCTTGACATCGTCTTGGGTACACTAAGAGAGCATCAGCTATACTCCAAGCCATCAAAGTGCCAATTTTGGATAGGTGAGGTGCATCATCTAGGTATCATCATCTCAGAGGTAGGAGTGACAGTGGATCCAGAGAATGTGCAGGTAGTTTTATCTTGGGAAAATCCACAGAGTGTTTCTGATGTTCAGAGTTTTCTGGGTTTGGTCGAGTATTACCGAAGGTTCATTTAGGATTCCTCTCACCTGTTAGCACCACTCTCAATCTTGATGAATATAGGAATCAGGTTCGAGTGGTTTGAAGCTTGTGAGAGTGCCTTCCATGAGTTGAAGAAGTGGTTTACGGCTGCACCTATCTTTATCTTACCTAAGCCGGGTAAGATGTACATCATGTTCTGTGATGCGTCCAAAGTCGGACTTGGGGCTATGTTGATGCAGGACGACTGGGCTATGGCTAATGGGTCAAGGAAGGTGAGACCCCATGAGCGGAACTGTCCCACTCATGAACTTTAGTTGGTTGCAGTGGTGTACGCCTTGAAGTGGTGGAGGCACTATCTATTGGGAGAACGGTTTACCGTGTTTACTAATCATAAGAGTTTAAAGTACATAGTCTCAAAATAGGATCTGAACCATCGGCAGCGAAGATGGGTGTAATTTCTCTAGTCTTTTGTCTTTGAGTTGGTGTACATGCCGGGAAAGGGAAACCGTGTTTCTGATGCTTTGAGTAGGATGTTTCAGAATCAAGTGGTTCAGGAGTCCAGCCCCGAATGGAAGGTGATTTCTTTGTTTGCAGAGATGCACCTGGAGGTGCAGGAGGAGAGTGGTCAGGTCACTCTTGCTTCCTTAACGATGGAGTATATGCTTTTGATTCATGTTAAGGAAGGATGTATTGATGATCCTTAGTGTTTGACCATGATGGAAAATCTTAAAGGTGGGGAGCTACATTTTCGTTGGGCCGCCGACATGGATGGTGTTGTTCGTGTTCGTGATCGTGTGGTTCTACCAATGTGTGTGCGGGAAGAGTTGATGTGTAGGTTCCATGCATTTTTGTGGGTAGTAAATCCTAGTTTGACCAAGATGTACCATGATATCCGAATACAGTTTTTCATTCCTAGAATTAAGAAGGAAGTTTTGGGCTTTGTGGCATGGTGCCTTACTTTTCAGTAGGTGAAGGTCGAGCATCAACGCCTAGGTGGTTTGTTACATCCATTTCCCATTCCGGAATGGAAGTGGGATGATGTAACAATGGATTTTGTCATGGGTCTTCCAAGTATGTCGCGAAAGAATGATGAAATATGGGTTTTTGTAGATCGGTTAACGAAATTTGATCATTTCTTACCGATTTAGGAGACCTTTATTGTCAACCAGTTGGGTGAGCTGTATGTTAGGGAAATATTGTGGTTTCATGGTATTCCACGGACCATAGTTTCGGACCGAGATCTGCGTTTCACGTCACCTTTCTGGAAAGGCTAGTGGAAGGCGCTTGGTATAAAGGTGTTTTTGAGTACGACATTCCACCCGTAGGTGGACGGGTATTCGGAGCATACGATCCAAGTGTTGGAAGACATGTTAAGAGATTGTGTCATGGACTTTGGTGGTTCTTGGGAGAGGAACCAATAATTAGTTAAATATTCCTACAACAATAGTTTTCAGGCTATGATTCATATGGCATCGTTTGAGGCACTCTATAGGAGGCCATGTAGATCTCCATTATGTTGGATAGAGGCCGGTAAATCTTAGTTATTGGGGCCAAGTCTCGTGCAGATGACTTCAGAGAGAGTTAAGTTGATGAAGAAGTGGATGGATGTGGCTTAGAGTTGGCAGAAGTCAAATGTAGATCGGAGGCGTAGACCTCTTGAGTTTGGGATGGGTGATAAAGTGTTTCTTCAGGTATCGCCAAGGTTGGGTCACTGTCAGATTCGAAATTAGGGTAAGTTGGCACCCACGTATGTGGAACCTTTTGAGACTGTGGAGAGGATCAGACCAGTGGCATATCAGTTGGCTTATCCACACAGGTATGGTGGGATGCATGATGTGTTTCATGTGTCGCAGCTTCGACGATATCACCTTGACCCATCTCATGTGGTTGACGTGGAGGATGTGGAGCTTGAGGATGATGTGTCCTTTGAGGAGCATCTGGCTCATGTGGTGGATCATAGTGAAAATGTCTTGCGAGACAAGGTTGTGCCATTAGTGCAAGTACTATGGAAGCATGGAAAGGTTCATGAAGAAACTTGGGAGTGGGAATCAAATATGTGGGCTCAGTGGCCCGAACTCTTCTCTTCGGTGGATCAATGAGGTTTGCAAACTCGGCTCGAGGATGAGCCGTTATAAGTTGGGGAGATTGTAAGATCCCGATTTTTGGAAGGGTATGCTTTCATTATGTTTTTTTTTCAATCCCTTGTTTTAGGCTTCAAATGATGTTTCTAGAATGTATGTGAGGTCTTGGGGGTGTTTCGGGGGCTTGGGGAATGAATGAAAGGAAATCTGGGAAAGACAAGCCTGGGCGCATGGCCTGCGGATAGCCAGGGCAAACCGTGCAGCCTACCCAGGTAAACTATAAAACCCTCCTCCTCCAGACAGTAGCATGCACACGGTTTGTGCATGGTTTGTCAAACCGTGTGGCCAAACTGTGCGGCCTCTTAAATTTTAGAAAAAGTAAAAAATTCCCACCCTGTGATTTTAAGATCCCACTTAGGATTTCCTTTCTATTCTTCCCTCTTCACCCTAGGGATGAACCAAATCTCCCAAGAGCCCCAAGAGGTCGATCTCCCTCATTTCTATGTTTTTTTGGTTCCATTGGATGTAGATTGAAGTTCCAAGTAAGGATAATTCCATCCTTTCTTCCCTTTCTTGTTTAGGGTTTGTATCTTCTCTCCCTCTTGATCTGAATCTCTAAAACCCTATCTTTTGGTTGAGTTCTAGGTTGAAGCTCCAAAGTCTGGTCAGATTGAAGTCTAAGGACTCGTTTGAGTGTACGTTCAATCTTGGTTTCGAGGTAGGTGGTCTACAAACGTTATCCCCTAGTTTTATGGTGGATTTATGTGTGTGTGGCATTGCTCATGGTTTCCTTTTGATGAGCTTGATTAACATGGATGAGTTTAGTAGAAAGGATTCTTAAATTGGTAAATGGGGACTCTCACGATCGCAATGGGATGAGTTGAGAATGACATGACCTAATTGCGGCCATCCATGGGGTGTGCCGCATTTTACCAAGCTTAGGAATTATTATTAAACGAGTGACCATGTTGTAATAAATGGGAGATCCATTGACGAATATTTTGGCATGATTGGTTGAACATGGAATAGAAGTTAGGTGATGCACCTAGACTTGGAAATAACCTACGTGTTATTTGGAATGGGTTGAATGGTTGATTCATGGAAATGATGAATGGGTTAAATGGGTTAATGTGTAAACTAATTAAAAACCATAACATGATAGGTTATGGGTTTAGTGTTGAATGCTTAGTGAGATGGGCATAACCTAAGGGAATTGGGTGAATGATTAAATGATTTGAAATGGTAATGTGTTAATGGGTTAAGGAATAATGTGAATTTTTGTGTTGTTTGTTGTGAATGGTCTTTACCAAAGGGAAATGGTATGGTTGGGAAATGTTTACTTATATATATAAGCATGTGCACATGTCTTGGTAGAGTGGGGTATGACTTGAGGATCTATGCCCACGGGTCGAGTGAAGACTGATGCTCTAAATTCCACCATAAAGGAATGGGTTAGGAATGAGGACTGAGGCTTTATTCTCCTAATGGTTGCATCCACCCAGACTGAGGCTTCGAGGTGAGGATATGGTTGCTATGAGGGGGTTGGTCATAGTGAGATAGGAAAATGATGTGTTTACCCTCTTGTATGTGATTGTTGGGCTTAGAACCATGTAACATAATGTATGTGTTTAACCAATGAAAATGTGATGAATTGGTAAGTGATGATAATTGGTGTGAAATGAATGGGAATGGAAGTAGTAATGGCTTTGTCTCTAGACAGGTTAATGGGACCTCAAATAATTACTTGGCAATTATCATTAATATTCCTTTTGAATACACAACCTATTCATACTCGATATTTTGTAGACACCATTGGTGGTGGCCTACTGAGTTGTACTCACACCCTACTCGGGCCGCCATTGGGTACCCGAGTAGACTTCATGTTTTTAGGTCAGGATAAGGACAATGGTCCTTGCTTGATAGTTGAGTGGAAATGGGTAGCACTTGGTGGAAGATCCAGACTTGGAGTCAGGACAATTTTGGGGATTTTGTCCGTTGTATTTATTTTGGGCTTTTGTTCACTTTTGCACATGTAGAAGTACATGGCATATTTATTGTTGGAAATGGTTGTTATACATGTTATGGGTTTATTGATTATTGTTTCCTCTATTGCTTTATTTCTATTGTGGATTACTCTGATAAAAAGGGGGTATAGTCTCCCCAATTGACCACAAAGACCACTGTTGTTAGCCAGCAGCCTTTGGCGTATGGGGTGGTGCGCTTGAGGTTATGTAACTACCTGGTTTGGAGCACTAGTTTAGTGGCTTCCGGGTCGTGGACATTACACTTTACACCAAATAGTCATTTAAGAATTAATTATCTTATATTATTTCTCATTTATTAAAATTAAAAAAATATCAAGAAATTAATAAATTCTGAATTTAAAGGTGAGTGCAGTGGGGGACCTACTTCAGCTCGTTGTCAAAACACAATGGCATTTCACGCCTTGCAGAGACGCAAAAACACGCGTATGTCAACAATCATAGTATCACGGGTTTTCCTCCCCAACACGCTACATCAACCGCACAACTAAAATGAATAAACACGGACATAAAATAATTGAAATAAACCAACATTATAAACACTAATTCAATATGTTTTCAAAACATAATCCACTCTATAATAACTCTTCACAAAACACGCCAAAAACAACAATGTTGGAGAAATAATTAACCAAAAACAAAGTATCTTCAATACAAGATAATTTCTCCTAAAATATGTATACTCAAAACTAAAAATTATTTATTAATATTTAATAAGTGTAAGTCATGCAAGAAATAAAATACCTCTAAATTTAAAGGGGTAGAGTTCGGCGCAGGTTGCATGCCGCTGCTGGCTGGATGACGCAGGGGTGTTGGGACATTGCTTGTCGGCAAGAACAGGGGAGGGGGTCGGCGGAAGGTCAGTGAAGTGAAGAGGAAAGGTCGTTGGGGTCGCACCAGAGACAATCAGAGAGGAGGGGGTTTGTAGGATGTGTTCTGGAAGATGGGAAGGGGGATTGGGCATCAAGGTTACACCAATGCAAGGCAGGAGGTCGGATGGTGTGTGGATGGTGCAGTTACTACCAGTAGAAGGCATGTGCCTCAAGGGTGGTGCAGACTATGGTCAGGCAGTGAAAAGGAGGATGACAGCTAGGTGATGGAGATGAAGCAGGGAAGGAGAGTCGAGGTCGGCTAGAGAAGGGAAAGAATTTCGGGCATGCTGGCTGGAAGGGTGGCGATGGCAGGGGAGGTCACCGGAGGTAATGTGTGGTTGGAAGAGGCTTGGTCTGGGGATGCTTTTCTAGGGCAGTGTTGCACCAGTCGGAAGAAAATTGAGGGGTGCGGCCTACTCATGCAGGTTGGATGTGCGACAAGATTGGTCGGGACCTGTGCAATATGGAGGGTGTGTGGGAAGCAAGTACACAGCGTCTGAAGGGCGAGGATTTGCGGGTTCGAGCGGGGAAGACTAGGGCGTGTCCACGGTGCACTACGGGTAGAGGGGAGGTTGATTCTGGGATGGTGTCAGTGGTGTTATAGTCGAAGCAGGTAGAGGGAGAATAGCTAGTTGTGGCGGTGCATAGGGAGGAAGGGAGAGATGTCCTATGGAACAAGAGGGATAAACCCTAGCAAAAGGGAAAAAATTTAAATGGTTTTTTTTAAAATACTAATCCTAAAAATATTACTAATAATAGTAGTAATAATAATAATAATAATAAGTAAAATTATTATTGATAATAATAATAATTTTAATAATATTGATTTTTAACTCATTTAATTTATTTTTATTTAACCGACTCAACTCCGCAACTGCACGGTACTCAGGCTGACCGCACGGCTTTTCCTAGTCGTGCGGTGCCCGTGCATTGTCCTAAAATAATAATAATAATATTATTATTAATAATAATAACAACATAAAAAAATTAGGATATCATTAATAATATTATTTATAATGATTTTAATAATAAAATAATAATAATAATAATTTTAATAATAATAATAATCGCAATAGAAGAATTCAGTAATAGTATTATTGTCCCCCTGATTTTAAATTTACCTCATTTTTCATTACATAGTCTTATAAATTGGATACCACAACCTCGTGGCCCACATACAACTCCAGCACTGATGTGAGGACCGTGCAGTAGCTTCTGTCTGATCCAGAATCAGTCGCACGGGTGCCCAGCTGACCGCACGACCTTTGATAATCATGTGGTGCCCGCGTATGGGCCAGAATAATAAAAATAAGAAAAATAATAATAAAAGATCTAAAAATATTCATTTCATTTTAATCATAATAATAATTAAAATTACTAACCAAAAAAATTTAAATAACACAATAAATTGAAAAAAAATTATTCATTTTAACATTTCTAAGATAGGAAGACTATGTCGTTGTATGGGCAAAGCCGCACGGGGTATCCAAAACACGCTCTGCCCAGTCGCTCAGTGACGTCAACTCAAAAAAGCGCATTTTTTAACATAACTCAAATGTTTTTCATCCGTGAATCAACCCAAAACCCAAAAAAAATTAAAATCCAAAGAAAATAAATAAATACATAATTAAATAAATGAAAGATAGGTCAGGGTGTGACATCAGGAGAATCTTGAAACTCTATAGAAATAGTTATTCTTTAGATAATAATTTTAATCTTAGGTTCATTTTATGGGTTTTTCGGTATCAAGGTATGAAAATGTATAATTTTAGAGAACACGGGTTAGATTTTATGTCAGTGCACTATTATCACTAACTATTTGGTAACTATGTCAAATGACTCTTTGTGTTCCCTGAAGATTATTGCATTGTTTGAGAACGTCTAAACAAAAAAATAAGATCATCAAGGATAATGTGCAAGGTATACATGATTATACATGGTTTTAACACAGTTTTAGCATGGTTTTCCAAAGATATGTGGCTATCCCTATAAGACCATTTCATTTTTCTTTCAATGATTTAATATCTTCTCACAGTGGGTGCATGTTTAGAATTGTAGTGTTTCTTAACCTTCCATAGCCCTATAATCATTTATAAAGTTTGAAATTATCCAATTTAGATTGATTGAATTTATGTATAATCTTATCCTAATCATCATTAAGATTGACCTAAACCTTCCCTAGATATTCACAATGATTCTTGTCAAGTTTCCTTACTTATTGAGGGATCTTTCATGGTAGGTTTGATATTTCTTTTAGTTTTCTCTACAATTATTTGATCTTTAGGAGATCCCACCTCCTCTTATCTCACTATAACATGAATTGGTTGTGGTTTTCAAATATAACTATTTTTATAGTTTAATATCATTTTTATGGGTCTAGTGTCATGGGGTTTCGATCTATTCATTCTCAATAGAAATTTACAAGTATATTATTTTTCCACTATTATTGTGGAAGGTGTTTCTATATATATCTAAAACATATTAATTTATTTGTTCTATTTTTAATTTATTTTCATTCTATAAAATTCATTTATGATTTATTAAAATGGTTTTATTGGAAATGATTAATGTATTAATTTTGTTTTTATTTAAAAATAGAATTGGGATGACCATGTTTTTGATTTAATGATTCAATAGATTTTTTGTTAAAAATTCGGGTTTTAAGTATAAAAGCCTATTTTATTTTCTATGGAATTTTTTATAAATTTTTACTACATATTTCAAGTTGAAATTTCCAAATTTAGCACATTTATTATCTTGAAGTGTGTTGAGAAAATGATTTTCACTTTTTTATCTGTAATTCCATTAGAGGTTTTGTATTTTTTTAATGTGTGTAAATACCAATAGTGGTTATAATAAGTCAATCCCTATTTTTCCTATTTTTAAAAATTTATATTCATGTATATCATGTATTCCAATAATTTAGTTCCCAAATGGGGTGATTTTTCATTTAAGAATAGTTTTTCAACTGATCTTTTATTTCATGGATATTTTATCTCATGCTTACTGAATACTGTATCCATAGAAATTTACAATTATGATTTCATGATTTATCATAGGTACATGATATATTCATTGTTTTGGGATTATGAAAGGAATATTTTGAAATATGAATTATGATTTACAAAAATGGTTTTATTTAATGAATCTTATTTGCAAAATATTTTTTTAATGATTGAGATAATTAATTATTAATATTATATTTTTTAAAATATTAATTGGAGAAATCTTATCAGGATCTATTCTCACACCTTAATTTTGGTTTTTGTGGTCATATATTTTATTTTTAGGAATCGTACTATTGGAAGGGAATTGGGTAGCCTTTTATGATCTTTTTTTGACGTCATCTTTATAGAGGGTTGTTTAGGAAATTATAATTGGTCACATGGATACTTGTTTGGACTTGTCTTGTTTAATTTTTCTGGTTTTTACTATTTGGATTGGATTTTAATGTCTCATGTATATTTATTATTTTAATTCATGTTTTAATCTACTTTATCAGAACATATACATGGCATTTTTATTTCTGGTTGCACTGCAAAATGTGGTGGACTCTCTCAGGTGATTTTAATATAGACTGAGGTTGGTTCATTACATGTATAATTATTTATTATCTTTTCAAATATGACCCAAAAACCATAAGTGAAATAACATATTATTCATTTACATAAATAAATTTAAATTTCCCAAATACCCATTATTTTCTAATACAGTGATGATTCTTTTTGTAAAAATATTAACATTATATAGTTACTTTTTTTAGGTGGTTTTACCAACCATCATAAAATAGTGTCTTTTTATTTTATATTATGTCCATATAATAATTTCAAAATGTAATGAAAATATATTATATATAATTATTTAAATTTATCCCCTAATAAATAAATTGAATCCATCCATGAATGTGGTTGTTTAAAATAAATATTCATTTTCCCTCGCGGTAGTGAATCAACATAATATGTTAAAAGATTTCATTTTTTACAGTAAATGAAAATGAGAGAGGGGTGGGTTGAAGATATTACATTTTAAATTATATATATATATATATATATTTGACAATTTATCTGTTTAAATATATTGGACGAGGGAGGTGTCATGAAGGTAAATGAAAAAATAAATATTGAAGAGTTAAATTAAGAATTTTGCCTCTTAAATTAAACCACATTGAATCACTCTTTATGGCACTTCGAATTGGTATTTTTGTGGGAACATAAAAAATAGGACCTGGTGGTTTGATTGGTAAGGTAATTAGTGAGAAATGTTGAAAAATATAAGGCTTAGAATAAAAAAGGAGAATATTTGTTGAGGGGTGGAATTTATAAATTTATAATAGGTGTGTTTTGGAATATTATATTAATTAGTTTATTATAATTTCTTGAGAATATATATTTTACTTATTCCTATGACTATACATAGTAAATAGATCATTTTAATTTTAACTAATTATTCCTTACATGATGCATGACTCCAAAATTAATGCATTTATATTAGAATACATCTTACAATAATATTCTATATTTCAATAATCATAAATTTTTTTACTATATTTGAAAAATGAAATAAATCCACCCTAATTTTTTGACATGTATATTTAAAAAACTAGATTGATTTTATGAAGATAAAAAATTCCATATATAATAAATATATTTATTATATTAAATCATACTTTATTCTAAAAAATTCCATTTTCATATTGTGATCAGTTTCGAGACCCTCTGGATGATTACTTATTATCTCATTAAATTATACTATCGTTTAAAAAATAATAATTTATAACTAAATTTAAAGAAAATATAATTTCTTTTAAATATTTAAAATTATTATAGTGATGTAATTAAAAAGTTTTTCTTTTATAAAAATAAAAACACATAATTTATCATATTAAAACTATTTTTTATTTATAACATGGAAAATAAACCATATTGTCATATTATACGATACCTAAATATAATTTTACATTGTCATTGGTGGGGTTACTATTCTAATGGATTGTCTACTAATCTGAATAGCCATGTTACTATTTCAATAACAAAATTACTATCTCAATGGTCAAATTACTATAACAATAGTCTTATAAGCTGCATAATTTCTATAAATACATGAAATTTCATTCATTAATAATTAAATTAATTTTTCACTCAAGGTTTTACATATTTTAATTTTAATTATGAATACTATATTACTAATGATATGTTTTATTTTTATGACATTTTTTGTGAGTATTGTTATATAGGTGGATTATGAAAATCTGATTTTTCATACCTAAGTTATCTTTTTTCTCTTATTTATCACATTGAATTACTTTCAATTTTTATAGACATTTTTATCCTCTAACTACAATGTTATATTTTTCATTTCAAATTTTTAGTTTTTTTATCATGTGTTTCAAGTGTATTATAAAAATTTATATTATATAATATAACACAATTATATATTATGATGTAAAATTCAATTGATATGATTTTGAGTCAGCAAAATAGGTATAATTTTTATATCATTTTCTATATTATCCCACAAAATACCCACCATTTCAAGACCATATACTCCATCACATCACACTGATACCAATCCAACATGTCAGAGCATATGGATAGGGGACCTTCCACCTCACACCTCCATTAGGCTAGGTGTCACGAACCAGCCCGAGTCGACCCTGAACCGGTCACCCAGGCCAGCCCGCGACAAGTCCCGAGAGGCGTTCCCGATCCTCCCGAGATGGTGACAAGCACCAAGGGAATCAATAGAGTACACAAGGGAACGATTTCGCCCATATATAAACAATCAAACAAACAGAGGAAATAAACGGACAACCCAAAATGAATTTATATAAAAATTGAACTAAATATTATTTGTACAAGAAAATAGAATTAGAACAAAACCAACAACTCAAATGAACAATTCCGATGAAAAAATAACTCCATGTGACACTTCTGGTCACTCTCCAACACAATGATAAAAAGTCTCCCAAGGTGATCGAACTAAAGATGAAACCTGCACAAGGGATAAAAAAAGAAGAAGACTATAGGCGTGAGTATTAAAACTCAGTAGGTTAGCCCGATATTCTATTACCAATGCACATTACTTTAAAATAAAAGAAACATCAATTTATAGTTTTAAATTAAAGATTTGAAAGTCTGGTTTTCAAATGAGGTTTCATGCTATAATAATTATCAGACAAAAACATGCAGGTTTAACAAACAAAAATGCAAGTAACAATTATTTTCAAAGAGGTGAAACTTCAAAATGAAAATAGTTTTCAAGAGGGATGCTTTAAATAATTTTAACATTCAAATAAATAACACATACTACTGAATTTACCAACCAAACACACCGTATGACGACGGTGAGTACAAAATAGCCAATGAGCACTAGTCACAGGAATACCCCTAGGCACTAGTTAGTTGTGAGCCCCAGGTACCTCGTATCTCGGTGAAAGTAACCATAATAAATATCCGTTCTCATGCACGAGCCACTAGTAGGGAACATACCCATAACCTAGTGGTCCCCAATCATCAACATCATCATAGTTTAGTTAGTGTTGTCATCGTCAAACTTGCTACGTGAAACAGGGGCCAACCCCCACAGAATCACAAGCATACTAGTATACGTCCGCCCACCTAGATACCCGGGATTCCCTTTAGTGCTCAATCAAGTTACAAATATTATCAAATACACATTTCACATCCCCATTCCATTCCAAAACCATAAAAACACAAACATCCCATAATCATTCTTCACATTTCTTACACTAATCAACAAACCGCTAAATATTTCGGTAAAACAATTTCATGAAGTGTATTGAGGATTTGCAAATAAAGCTCTTTCAAAAACACTCTTTAAATTATAAACACACATCATAAACAAACCAAATCATATTTGGAAGCCCAATAAACATTTAATAAAATCATTTAATGGACCATAAAACAATCCCAATTTCACAACTTGTTATATACAAGTAAAACACTCCTTCATTAGGAAATGCCAAACAGGCCTTTAAACATTTTCTCAAAACTAACCTTTGATGAAGGTATGAATTTTAATTTTATTAAGGATCTGTATAAACATCATTTACAGCAGTAAACCTCATTCATAAATCTCTTATAATACTTAGGTTAAATATTCAAAACACATCCATTTTCATAAAGATGTGAAACGGTCCATTTTTGGGCAACTCGGGCCAAAATATGTTTTAAATCAAAACCCACTTGTTTGTAAAAACAAATCCAAATTGGAAATCAATATAAGTACCCAAAAATAACATTTATAATTCTTCCAATTCCTTTATAAATCCAATCAAGTAACTTTTAAATCACACATCACACATAAAAGCCAACCGGGCAATTTACCGAACACATGACATGCCCTTTTTAAACAAAACAATTTATTTTATGTACATGAAAAGGAATAAAACACAAATTGAAAGCCATATTTTCATTCAAGATACTGTAACATGTTAAAAATACCATAGAACAGATTATAAACCTCACAAAATATTTGCAAAAGATAACGGAACATTTAAACAAACACTTGTTGAGAACTTTCATGACAAAACAACACTACCGTTCACAAACCAATGATTAAACAACCACTTTGAACACCAATAAAATTATCCAAAGGATGAAAAACAATAATAAACATATATATCTGGTTTTAAATATAATAAAAGGATGAAACTTAAATAATAAAGTCATGTGCATGGGGTATCCTACCTCAAATCTTTGGCGTAATTGAAACACACACCCGAAATCACCCGCCGCGGGTTTATAAACCCTAAAACTATAAATACCAGACCTAAACAAACATAAAACCCATCAAAAAACATGGTATAACAAAACCCTAGGTCTATCAAGACTATGGTACAATATAAAACCATGAAATAATGAAATAAGGGAGAAGAGGAAGAAGAAAGGAGAAGGAATCTCACCTTTCACCCTAGAAAACTCTTCGTATTCCATTAGATCTGCAACCCTAGAGGGAAGGGAATGGCTTGAAAATTCATGGAGATACTCCTAAGATCTGGACGAACCAGGGAAAGAAAATTGGTGGCCAAAAGAGTAGGAATTGAATGAGTTATGGGTGAAACAAGTTACCTTCTCAATTCTGGACGTTTTGAGGAAACTAGAGAACATTCTCCCTAATACGCGACCAATATGAGATCCAAAGTGGTAAAAACGATATTGGGGGTGAGGATAGGGATATTGGATTCGGGTGGGAGGTGGAATCACCGAAAAATATTAAAAAATGAAAAAGATATAGATGAAACAAATTATTTTTTTTTAAAACAGGAAATGGGCCCATGGGCCGGCCCAATACCTAAATAAGTGACCCAAATTCGCCTGGCTTATGAATTTATAATGGGTCCAAAAGGATAAATAAATTTTAATATATCAGTATAGGATAAGTGGGAAGTTGATTGGGTGAAAAAGGATGAAAAACAAAAGAGTTATAAAAGAAACAAATTCAGTTGTTAAAACTGGGAATGGGCCGGATCAATACAAAGACAGAAAAAAAACCGTGTGTGACAATTCTCCCCACCATTAAAGCTTTCCGCCCCCGGAAAGACATAACACTTTCCAGCTGAAAAAAAAACAACACATAAGGATTCCAGAATTTACCCCCCCACCATTAAGAATCAAATATCCCTAGAAATGTTCTTAGGATGAAAATCCAAGAGACCCATGGTGGGTCTCCCCACCATTAGAAACCAACTAGCAATGAATAGACAAGAATTGAACATGAGCTAAAATTGGGCGTCACTCACAGAAGCCCAAAAAAAACCCTCCTAGAAAAACAAAATATACCAAGTTAATAGGATTACAAAATGAACATATAAACCACCCACTCCCGAACGGAGGGGACAAGAACTTGGCCAACACATTCAGCACAATTCTGGACCCCCGTCACTTGGGGATGGGAGGGAAGGGGACCCAATCATTTGGCCACTGAAACAACAAAAGAAACAATGAAACTACCCAAAACTCTCCCCCAATGAATAGGTAACACCAAGACTGCATCTGATTTTTACAGGTGGTCCACACAGGGACATTGATTGAAAACCCACATCCATGAAGGAAAAACCATAGACACTGTGTGAGGGGTTAAGTCCACCACGCTTGTTGCGACTAAGGGAAATTCATAGAAATGAAGAACCAAAACATTGATATAGTAACTAACTTACCAAAACAGAGGAATAAGGATCATAATCTAGCACTCCACACCTCTGTTGATTTCCTGACTGCGTGAAAAGCTTCACTCCGAGGCCTATGGCTGGAGCCCTGATTCTTGAAGCATTTGCTGCACCGCAGTCAGGTGATAAGGATCACACCACTCAAAAAACCCACACTGGATCACAAAAAAAAACCTTCATCTAAATAGGAAATAATAGATACATATCAAAATTCCTTATCACTCCAAATGAGGGGCATAATGGACAAGGAATTAGACGAAACACATCAACATCACCGAACACAACTGCTCTATCCAAAAGAATTATCACGACCTAGAAGCACTTTTAATAGATCCCAAACATATCTATATTCCAACAAACAGGTTGAGGCATCATAAAAAGAGGTGGATTTAAAATTTGAAAGGAATCCTTAGGTTGATCAGTAGGAAAGATTTCCAACGGAGAACTATCACTAGCCACATCACAACATCAAACACATCTTTAGAAACCCAATGAAAATTTCTCTAAAACCAAGACACCAACAAGATATCATCTCAAGATACAACAAGAGTATGAATTATAGATCACAAGGAAGCTTACTGAATAAACAAATATTCTACAACATAGAAAAATCAAGCCACATAACCATTGGGTTTAAAAAAAAGGGCCACAATTTTCAGCTCAAAACAATTTTGAAAAATCAAACTAACTTGGTGGGTTTCCACATTCACCAATGGTGTTTCATCAAGTCTCACCCACATGCACATTTCCATGCCACCCCTGACACCCATCCACCATACCATATAGGCCATAATTCCAAATATAAATAAAACCATGCATGTGAGCTCCCATGAAAACACCAAAGGCTAAAATTAAACATCATAATTAAAAAAAAACAATTTACCTTCAAAAGGAACACCAACCACCAAGTCAAAAAACATTTTCATGTTTCAAAAAAAAAACCACAATTAATTAAGATCCATTTTCTTGAAAACCTACCCCTTTTCATTTTTAAAAACTTTTTAAATAACCAAGACACTCCAAACAACCCCTTCACATTATTTTTTTTTAAACAAATCAGCAATGTATATTTTC
Source organism: Viscum album (assembly GCA_963277665.1). Taxonomy (NCBI): domain Eukaryota; kingdom Viridiplantae; phylum Streptophyta; class Magnoliopsida; order Santalales; family Viscaceae; genus Viscum; species Viscum album. The sequence continues at coordinate 1,922,085,897 of OY728150.1, forward strand.
ATAATCTGAGGTCCATTGAGACCAATAACATTTCTAGTAAAAAACCAACCGATCAAAACTAATTTCCAAAACTAATTTATCCGATTTAAAAAAACTTTTTTAACATCCTAAAATACCCCATTTAAAAAAAAGATCCAGAATCACTTTAAAATGATTCACAATTTCAAAACATTTTATTTCAACAAACCACAAGTTTAGATTATGGATAATCCAATCCCTTTAAATCATTTCTGCTTCCCTCCATTTTTTTTTCACAAAAACACAACCTTCCTAAACCATTCTTATATTTAATTATTGAAACCCCCTTTTTTTCACTTTTCAAAATCTAATCCTTACATTAAAACCCATTTCCACAATTCTCACACAAGGATTTTAAAAACAAAAATTCAGAATTCAAGAAAGGTTCAAGAGACCCAAGAAAAAGGGAGCTAGTGTCGGTGGATTACTTGACCATATGGTTGGAGGCCATATGCCAAACACAACACCAACACAGAGAGACTTATTAGGACCATTCCCCAGCTCCACATGGCTTGCCAGGCCCTGTGAGCCCACGAAGGCCATTGGTCAGACTCCCCTTGTCATATCCCAATATAAAACAATCAACTACAACAATGGACACTAATAAAACCGGACTTCCATGGAAACCTGAGGATTAGAACAAGAAAGAGTTCGTGACGCTCTTCTTGAACTTACCCCTCAAGTCCCAACAATCCTACTCCATCTACATTGACATCCCCAAAATAAAAAGGGCGCTCTAAAAAGAAAGGTCCGCTAATTGCCGACCTCCTCTGATACCATTTTGTCACGAACCAGCCCGAGTCGACCCTGAACCGGTCACCCAGGCCAGCCCGCGACAAGTCCTGAGAGGCGTTCCCGATCCTCCCGGGATGGTGACAAGAACCAAGGGCATCAATAGAGTACACAAGGGAACGATTTCTCCCATATATAAACAATCAAACAAACAGCGGAAATAAACGGACAACCCAAAATGAATTTATATAAAAATTGAACTAAATATTATTTGTACAAGAAAATAGAATTAGAACAAAACCAACAACTCAAATGAACAATTCCGATGAAAAAATAACTCCATGTGACACTTCTGGTCACTCTCCAACACAATGATAAAAAGTCTCCCAAGGTGATCGAACTAAAGATGAAACCTGCACAAGGGATAAAAAAAGAAGAAGACTATAGGTGTGAGTATTAAAACTCAGTAGGTTAGCCCGGTATTCTATTCCCAATGAAAATTACTTTAAAATAAAAGAAACATCAATTTATAGTTTTAAATTCAAGATTTGAAAGTCTGGTTTTCAAATGAGGTTTCATGCTATAATAATTATCAGACAAAAACATGCAGGTTTAATAAACAAAAATGCAAGTAACAATTATTTTCAAAGAGGTGAAACTTCAAAATGAAAATAGTTTTCAAGAGGGATGCTTTAAATAATTTTAACATTCAAATAAATAACACATACTACTGAATTTACCAACCAAACACACCGTATGCCGACGGTGAGTACAAAATAGCCAATGAGCACTAGTCACAGGAATACCCCTAGGCACTAGTTAGTTGTGAGCCCCAGGTACCTCGTATCTCGGTGAAAGTAACCATAATAAATATCCATTCTCGTGCAAGAGCCACTAGTAGGGAACATACCCAAAACCTAGTGGTCCCCAATCATCAACATCATCATAGTTTAGTTAGTGTTGTCATCGTCAAACTTGCTACGTGAAACAGGGGCCAACCCCCACAGAATCACTAGCATACTAGTACACGTCCGCCCACCTAGATACCCGGGATTCCCTTTAGTGCTCAATCAAGTTACACATATTATCAAATACACATTTCACATCCCCATTCTATTCCAAAACCATAAAAACACAAACATCCCATAATCATTCTTTACTTTTCTTACACTAATCAACAAACCGCTAAATATTTCGGTAAAACAATTTCATGAAGTGTATTGAGGATTTGCAAATAAAGCTCTTTCAAAAACACTCTTTAAATTATAAACACACATAATAACCAAACCAAATAATATTTGGAATCCCAATAAACATTTAATAAAATCATTTAATGGACCATAAAACAATCCCAATTTCACAACTTGTTATATACAAGTAAAACACTCCTTCATTAGGAAATGCCAAACGGGCCTTTAAACATTTTCTCAAAACTAACCTTTGATGAAGGTATGAATTTTAATTTTATTAAGGATCTGTATAAACATCATTTACAGCAGTAAAACTCATTCATAAATCTCTTATAATACTTAGGTTAAATATTCAAAACACAACCATTTTCATAAAGATGTGAAACGGTCCATTTTTGGGCAACTCGGGCCAAAATATGTTGTAAATCAAAACCCACTTGTTTGTAAAAACAAATCCAAATTGGAAATCAATATAAGTACCCAAAAATACCATTTATAATTCTTCCAATTCCTTTATAAATCCAATCAAGTAACTTTTAAATCACACATCACACATAAAAGCCAACCGGGCAATTTACCAAACACATGACATGCCCTTTTTAAACAAAACAATTTATTTTATGTACATGAAAAGGAATAAAACACCAATTGAAAGCCATATTTTCATTCAAGATACTGTAACATGTTAAAAATACCATAGAAAAGATTATAAACCTCACAAAATATTTGCAAAAGATAACGGAACATTTAAACAAACACTTGTTGAGAACTTTCATGACAAAACAACACTACCGTTCACAAACCAATGATTAAACAACCACTTTGAACACCAATAAAATTATCCAAAGGATGAAAAACAATAATAAACATATATATCTAGTTTTAAATATAATAAAAGGATGAAACTTAAATAATAAAGTCATGTGCATGGGGTATCCTACCTCAAATCTTTGGCGTAATTGAAACGCACACCCGAAATCACCCGCCGCGGGTTTATAAACCCTAAAACTATAAATACCAGACCTAAACAAACATAAAACCCATAAAAAAACATGGTATAACAAAACCCTAGGTCTATCAAGACTAGGGTTCAATATAAAACCATGAAATAATGAAAGGAGGGGGAAGATGAAGGAGAAAGGAGAAGGAATCTCACCTTTCACCCTAGAAAACTCTTCGTATTCCATTAGATCTGCAACCCTAGAGGGAAGAGAATGGCTTGAAAATTCATGTAGATACTCCTAAGATCTGGAAGAACCAGGGAAAGAAAATTTGTGGCCAAAATAGTACGAATTTAATGAGTTATGGGTGAAACAAGTTACCTTTTCAATTCTGGACGTTTTGAGGAAACCAGAGAACATTCTCCCTAATACGCGACCAATATGAGCTCCAAAGTGGTAAAAACGATATTGGGGGTGAGGATAGGGATATTGGCTTCGGGTGGGAGGTGTAATCACCGAAAAAGATTAAAAAATGAAAAAGATATAAATGAAAAAAATTATTTTTTTAAAACAGGAAATGGGCCCATGGGCCGGCCCAATACCTAAATAAGTGACCCAAATTCGCCTGGCTTATGAATTTCTAATGGGTCCAAAAGGATAAATAAATTTTAATATATCAGTATAGGATAAGTGGGAAGTTGATTGGGTGAAAAAGGATGAAAAACAAAAGAGTTATAAAATAAACAAATTCAGTTGTTAAAACTGGGAATGGGCCGGATCAATACAAAGACAGAAAAAAAACCGTGTGTGACACTAGGGTATACATGCCAACATTTAGGTATCCAAAGAATCATTTTTGAAATTATCACTAGATCAACTAGTTAAATTATGGTATAAAAAAACAAATAATAACATGAATGAAATAAATATAATGAAATATAATAGATTCATATATATAACAAAATTTTTAATATGTGATGCGAAATTATATTTAACATCCACTGGATGAATCTATCGCCTCTTAAGAATATGACATCCAAATTACAAGTTATAATAAGATTATTCATCATCATGATAATATCCACTCTGTCAACATTCGATATCAATATTTCTAGTTCCATGATTATCCATAATCTATATATGATCATTTAAATTAAAATTAAGTAAATTGCACCAAATTATAAATAATAGGGTCAATATAATAATAAACAGTATTGACATCAAAGGAACAAATAATAATCTAGTTTCAATGTACAGTAACAAAAAGAAAATTACATACAATATGATCTCTCTAGAAATAATTTTTATGATTAAAAATTACAATTATTGATCATCCATCTCATCTTCACTTTAACTCCACTCTCCAAAAAAAAATTCCTAATAAGGTAAACAAAATGTAATTTCAATACCCCATGTTGAAATCATATGTTGTAATTAACTGTAGATTCACTAAAAAAGAGTTACTAGAGAAAATATATTTCTCCATATTTCTTGAAAGAATTAAATGATATTAATATCTCTTACTATCTTATATTAATTAGAGAAAATAAACATATGTTTTAGTGTAAGTACAGAACTCCATAGATTTCAGTGTATACATGCCCTAATGAAATAGAAAATACACATCACCTAGGATAATCCAATATGCTTTAATATTGGATAAAATACACATATCCTAGGATACAACTGAATATTTAGTACTCAAAGTCCTATAGTAGTGTGTGGGAATTAAATCTAATAGTAGGTATGTCATAGTTTATCTGAAACCAAGAGTTTTTTGTTATGAAATCTGTCCCAAATCAGGTGAATTAACATCAACTATTTTCTAAAATTAATGATAATTATAGAATTACCATTCTATACACATACTTTCAAACATTTCCTCATTTTATAGATTATAAAGGTATGTACCGTTTTTATATTTGTGATCATGACATTTTTTAGGAATCACCATTACTTAAATATCTCTAAATGTTATTCATATAAGGCCCTAACATTAAACATTAATTAATTGTAATATCAGTCAATGAATTTACATGAATTCACATTGAGGATATTTTAAGGTTTAAATACATAGATAATTATTTAATAAATTATACATAAAAACTTGAAAATTACAAATAAACAGTTCTACTAACAATCCCTTTTTTAATAAAAAAAGTCATTAAAAAGAAACAAGTTCTATTTAATGTTTTAATCAAAATTATATTTTTTGTATCTTATCCATGACTCTATTCTTCATTATGTCTTGTAAAAAAACATTTCAAATCTTGGGATGTGAATAAAAATATCATTAAGCGATACATAATGAATGAAAACTATTATAATTTTTAAAACATGTCAATCATGAAAACATTATCATAAAGTAATACTTTTCACCTTTAAGATGAACTAAAAACACATCAATGAATATAAGATAATTTCCTACCCTTTTTGTCTCCTAAATATTTCCATAAGTCCCATAGAAAGAAACATATAACATATAAAGGGAACTTGGGATATAAGAATAATTAAATGGAATAACCATACATTCGACTTCCACACATATCACTAAATGGAATATCTATACGGCCGAATTCCATACTCAATGCATTGATGGATATAATGTAACCACCCATCCAGATATTATCAAGAAACCGCTCGTTGTTTGGTATATCACATGACCACCCATCATTGGATTATCATGTAACCACTCGTTAAATCTTTAAGTACCATTATATATTCATAACAAATAAAATATTCCAAATATCAATATTTCACTAATTAAATTTTATTTTCAATCACAAGAAATAATTTAATGATATTAAAAAACTGAATCCATTTCATAAACCATTTCCAATATTAAAACTCCCAAAAAGGGAATATGGAATTTCTATTTCTTCTAAAAAAATTATGTCCTATAGAGGAATCCAGATATCAAATAATGATTGTCTAAGAAGAGTGGTCGTTGTCGCCACATATTATAGAAATGTTCCTTTTATCATTAAGATAAGCTCTTTATAGAAAAACTATTACCTTCAAATAAAATTAAATGTAAGAGGGTTTTATTGTACACCACCTAAATGATGTAGGTTTATATTATCAAAATATGCCTCAATGGAAGGAGATTTAGATGAACTCCCTACCTTCATTCTGACTTGTCTCGTTTAATTTTTATATTCATGAATAATAATCATAGGTTTATTTATTCATTATTCAAGAATCCATTTCTGGTTTTTTATTTTTTTATATCACTTATTACCATGTTATTAAAATTTCAAAATTATTGAAGTTAATATCGATCACTTTTTTGATATTCGGTACATGAGTCAAAAATTAAATTGTTTTGATATAAATTGTAGATGTAGTCAAAAGTAAATAATATAGAGAATGATATTCATGATTTAAATATCATGTATATCCTGTATACACAAATTTATAATAGTCAATATCATTTGGAAATAATAAATTAAATACACAGTTCTTGGAGACAGTAGGCTATATATACGCATGAAGGCTACTTTAATTTCATTTTCATATTAAAAGAATAATAATTAAATGATATAAATTTATATTAAAATAAAATTATAATATTTATGTCATTTATTTATTATAGTTTTAACCATCCCATCTTTTATACATTCTCCATGAAGCATGAACGAGTCATATCACTTTGAGGGTGCGGTAGTCCACACTTCATCAAATTAAATTATCATATTTACACATCTTGGAATAAAAATGATATGTTGTAAATATAAACTACAGAAGAATAGAAGGAGTATAAATATAATAAATATCATATATAACTGTAGTTACATCATAATGGCCACCATGAGAGGTGGTAGGGTAAAATTGAACAATCATCGTTTTATGAGGCAGTAGTTCGCCGTCCACAGAAACAGTTTGTTTGTATCCATTAATGGAGGTGTGTGTAAGGGTAGTTCAAATACATCTCAGAAAAAATCCTAGTATATTTACAATAATGGTGTTTTATGTAATAAAAGAATTAGAATCATATAGGGAGTGTAGAATGAATATAAAGGAATGGAACTTGATAGAAGACGTTACCTCAATATCAGGTAACATCTTTTGTTTTGCACCAAAAGACATTCATGATTGGACTTATGACCATGTAAAGGTTTATTGAAGGAGTTTAGGAATGTTGGGAGCTTTTTTGAATAGAATTTGGATGAGCCAAGGGGCTTGGTAGGTGTGATTATGTTGGTAGAGTTGGTGGCCTTTTATAAAACAGAAGAGGGGACCTTTTAAAAACTCTTGAAATATTAATTTATTATATATTCAATTTCGATTAAAAATGGTACCAAACTCATTTATTTCCCATATAATATAATTTTTTTTATAATACGCATAATACAATAATTTTTAGGCAAGTTTGGAATATTTTTGTATCATTATCGTTTTGGTTTAACCTTTATCTTAGCCTTTTAATATTACCGTGATATCATGTTATTTACAAATTGTGGCTTAATGTAGCTACTATATCTTGTCAAACGACCCACCAAAATAAATTTATGACATATTTGGTATTATCTTAAACATTTGGCTGAATCATATTTTTTTGGAATTTTATATCATTTAACATACTATTTAATATTTTATATTACGAATAATTTCAATTTTGGACAGTATTCATAATTGACATTTTAAAAATTCGTTAACAACTTGATTCCTTAATAAAATAATGATTAAATCCAATTATGTCTTATTCAACTAGATAATTTTTTGATTACATTAATTTTTTAACATAATATATATTTATAATATTTATAATATCATTTTTTTGAATCATTTATTAATTAAGAAATCAATGCATCATCATTATGTCATAATTAAATTTATTTATTTAATGTCTAAAATTTATAAATAAAATAAAAATATGCAGGAAAAGTTTTTTTATTTATAATTACCATTTATAGTCTAATTTACTAATAATATTACCCCATATAATCATTTTTATTAAAAAGATACATGTTTTTGTTATTTGTCTCATTAATTAAAATTATTTCTTATAACATGTAACACCCCGAGCTTCCACGATACGACTCTCTTTCAATAATGCAATAGCTTGCATTGTACGCAAGTTCGAGTTCTAACAAACTGCGACTAATCAAAGTAGCCGTTATGAATAGTAATAACCACTTTTTAAAATTATTGAAATTTTATATTTCAAAATGGACTTCATTTTTGTATTCGTAATATCGAAATTACCCTAAGTTGAATTTTTTGTAATTTTCTGAGAACTTCCAATTTTTTATGAATAGTGAAAAATACTTAAAACAACTTTTTTAATCAAAATAATTTATTGTGATAAATTAAAATATTTAGTAGTTTTAAAGTATAATTATAATATATTTTTACCAATTTATCCAATGGTGGTCATTATAATTAATTTAACATTGAAATTGGACATAAACAATTGCCAATCTTTTGATATAAATTGTTTCTTAAAAACACGCTATTTGTTGTGACGGCGGGAATTAATTATAAAATTAATTAATGCAACTTATATGTTTGGAATTTTTTAAAATAGAAATCATTTTTGAATTCGGAATATCAATTATAGCTTAGGGTGAAATTTTGGAATTGTTCTGAAAAACATCAATTTTTGATGAATAGTCAAACCACTAAGTGGTAGTTAAATAACTAATTTTTCATTTAAATGAAATATTACCACTTCTGTGATTTGATTTTCAAAAATCCGACATACATGGTTGTCATTAATAAGTAAAATGTGGTTCAATGAGATCAAAATAATTTTTGGTGAATAGTAACTTTTAAGTTCTTAATCACGATTAGAGGTAATTAGTGTAGTTTAAGGTAAAAACAATGTTTTAATAATATTAGATGAGATTTACACATGTCCTACCCTTATTGTATGTGCCATGGCCGACCAAAAAAATCCACGGGTCAACTTGGGGACCCCATGGAGCCACTTTGATAGGAAAAGGACATAAATAACTTTTTATTTAATGTTAAAATAAAAAGGTCACAAACAAGAGTTGTTTTACTAAAACAATTTGTAAATTGGGTTATAAAAGTCATATTTTTTACTATAAATATTCATTATAAAGATAAAAATGTTTCCTACATCATGATATTTTTTTTATAATTTTTAGACATTAAATAAATTAAATTATTTATGACACCATGATGATGCAGCGATTACCTCATTAATTAACGATTTAAATAAAATGAAAAGATAATGTAATATCCAAGGCTTACACTTGTCAAAAACCTATTGGATGAGTATATTTCGAACCCTTATCACCTTAGCCTCGAATTATATAAGTGTGGGACCTCTAAAATCCGAAACTCATTTTATAATAAAGTGACTTTTCTTTACTTTCCAAGAGTGCCCCTCCTCTCCACTTATAAAAGGCCCCCACCACTCCCACTTTATTCACACATTCAAGCCATTTGTCTCGGCCAACCTCTACCCAAATATCCTCCCAACTTCCCTCCCTTACTTCTAGAAGCCTCTCTTTGGGCCGAATTCTTCCCAAGGAAGCCTTTGGCTCAAATCAAAAATAGTTACCCGGTTTTTAGGTAATGTCTTCTCTAATGTTGTTTTGTTTTATTTAGCTTCTCCAACCCCTTAAACTCATTTTATTCCCTTATTTTGTAAAACCACCAGTATCTACAATATACTAGGATGTTGTTATGATAGGTATTTGGTTTAGACTTACACAAACCATCGTCTAATGGTTAAAGAACATACTGTTTCTGTGGGTGACGAAATACTGCCTCACGAAACGATGATTGTTCAATATTCTTTTAACCCCTATAATGGTGGCCATTTTGATGACACTATTTTCATATATGATATATATATTATGTTTATGTTTTCCTTATGCTTCTTTATTTCTCATTTATGGAATACTTTATGATTTCCATTATGGGTAAACGCGATAATTTCATTTTAGGAAGTGCGGACTACCGCCCCCTCAAAGTGATGTGAATCGTTGATGACATATGTGGGATGTATAAAGGATGGAGTAAATGATATTATATATGATATTATACTGGAACTATATTATACCTTTATATAATTAGGATTTCATTCCATTAAATACGAAATAGAAATGAAAGTAGCGTTCATGCGTACGTACATCTTACCGTCTCCATGAACGGTGCATTTCATTTCTTACCTCTAAATGTTACATAATATTATGAATGAATGTATATACTGGATATATATGATATATATTACATCTAAATCATGAATATAATTCTGGATATAATGGATATTCTACCACATAAACAACTTGTAATTATAAGAAGTTTATTGTTGAGTCAAGTACCAAAGATCGACAAAATGACCGTTATTAACTTAAATAATTACATAATGTTCATGACATTGTAATAAGTGATATAAAAAGGATAATGAAATTGAAAATGGTAGATATTAACTCTATTTTATTATTCATGAGGTTAAATAATGGTCTAATCAAGTCGGACACAAGGTAAGGGAACTTCTTAACCCAATTTCCATTCTTTGGGTTAATCTCCTACTTTCAAATTATGTCATGATATTATTATGTCTTATTTTGTATTTTTACTTTCTTTATGTGTACCTATAGTGAATACCCATAATAGATCTATTTTATTTAAAAAATGATCTTTTTAAGGACTTCGTCTCAATCTCCTTTCATTGAGACATATTTGGTTTTATACACAACTTTCTTTTATACGGTGTATAAACCCCTTTGACTTTTATGTTTATTCAAAAGGAATCTTTTTTATACGAAGCGTTTTACTAAACGACAAAAAGGGAATGTTTTTAATTATGTACATATGTAGCGACAACGACTTCTCCACCGCCGTGACCATTATTTGAGTTTCGGCTTCCTCTACAAGCCATCACTTTTTTTAAAAGAAAAATATATACCATGTTTTACATTTCTTTTATTTTAGTATTGAAAATGGTTTTGAAAGTGTTTTTATTATATCAATATGTTGTATTGATATCTTGTGATTGTAATGTGGAAATGTTATGTTTCCTTTATGCATGTTTTATGTGATACGATTATGTTATGGTTTATGATATGTTTAAACCTGTTCATATGAGGAATGAATTGGACTTAATAAGTGACGGGTGGAGCCCGCTATAGCTCCTCGATGAGTCGGGAGGTCTCATGAGACAAACTAGTGTCTTGGCACGAGGCCTTGACAAAATCTTATTTGTGGTCTTGGCACAAGGCCTTGGATACGTGGTTATGATAGTCTGGCATTATGCATTCCATCATTATGAAAGTGGTTAATGATATTTCATGTGATTATTCGACCAGTAGAATATCCATGTGAAGAAGTAAATGGCATTATCTCATTTTACTTTTTCCATATTATGTTGATGTTCAAGTTTAAAAGGCTTCTGTTTTAGTCATACATTGCCTTAAATGTTTATGTTTATTTATGAAAGCTTCCGCAATATTGTTATCCTTACTGAGCATCTGAGCTCACCCATTTCAATGTTTTAATATTTTTTCAGGATGTGAAGAAGTATAATATGAATGACCTGCAGGGATAATATAAGGGGATATGAAGAGAAGATGTTGTAGTTTTGTTTTACTTTATGATGTAATGTAAGACTTATGAATGTATCTAGTGTTTCCAAGGCTACTAAACTAATCGGTCTTTCAAGACTTGATCTTTTGTGATCATGCCAATGTTACGAAGTAATGCACCGACTCTGGGTAGCTGGGGTCGGAGCATTACAGTTGGTATCAGAGGCAGTTTAGTACTAACCTTGGAAGCTAGATTTAGATAAACTCTGATTAGAGTACATAGCCCGAAGATAGAATTTAAGGATTAGTATAGAAGAACTTCCTAGAATTTTGGTATTATAGAGATTTTGTGAGTTTTCCAAGCAATACATCCCTGTCTGGATACGAGCAGGTAGAGGCGGCTCTGGCACAGATGTACCTAGGGGTAAAACCCAAAAACACCGCTTTGATCTAGACTCGAACGGGAACTGGTGCACGACAACGGGCCTTGCTGCACTCTTGGTTACGACACTCCTGGGGGATATGCTTAGGATAATTATCATTTTCTTTACAAACCACTATGAAGCGTTATGATTATATACTTCCTCAAAGAAAACAATCCTTTTTATGATTATGGATTATATCCATAAATAGTTCAATTTATGTAAAGTGTTTTACAAATATGGAATTATGTATTTTAATTCATAAACTAATCTAGTTTATGCCATTGTTTAGAAATGGCGCCTAGTGGAAGGAATGGAAACCGTATCAATACATGCACTCCGTGTAGGGATTGCCCTCCTACTCAAGATAATTATTGTGGATCTGGAGATACAACTGGTGCTGATCAACTTATTACCATACTGGGACAACTCACTCAGGTTATGAATAATAACCTTACTCGTATGGAGCACCCTGATCCGCAATGTGGAGGATCAATGTTAGACCGCTTCATGAGGAAAAAACCACAAACATTTAATGGGGGTACAAATCTGTTAGTATCTGAGCAATGGATAAACTCCTTAGAGAAAATATTCCACACCTTGGGGAGTAGCGAAAGGGAGAAGGTTATCATGGCAGTTTACCGCCTCACTGGAGATGCCGATCAATGATGGTCATTTATTCAAAATACAAAGGAAGATGATGATGTATCGAATATGGAATGGAGGGAGTTCAAAGAGATTTTCTTAGAAAAATACTTTCCTCATGACGATCGAGCAGATATGGAAAGGAAATTTCTGAGTCTGAGACAAAAGGAGGATGAGAATGTCGCAAAGTATGAGGACAACTTTACAAGGTTGGCGAGGTATGCTGTAGATTATATATGTAACCCAAGAGGTAAGATTGATCGTTTCTTTGATGGGTTAAAACCATTTCTCCGTAGAGCTTTAGTATCACAATCTTTCTCAACCTACGAAGATATTGTCTCATGTTCTATCAAGAGAGAAAAGGAATTATCTAAGTCTTATGACAACAAAGTAAAGCAAGAGAAGAAGAGAACGGTGGAACAAGAGACAGATAAAGGGAAAAAGGGAAAGAAGGATTTTCCATTATGTGATAATTGTGGGAAGAATCACCCTGGTACTTGTCTAAAAGGAATGAGAGTTTATTATAAATGTGGAGAAAAAGGTCACCAGGCGCGTGATTGCAAGGGAAAGAAAGAGGCTATCAATGTTGAATGCTACAATTTTAGGGAAATGGGGCATTATGCAAATGAATGTCCTAAGAGTCAGGTAAACATACCTCAGAAAAGGCCAAGGGATCAAGGACAATCTTATGTTGTTACTACAGTTGAAGCGGAATAATTAATGTATCAGTGCTTTTGGACTCATGGATTATATTCTGGTTATTAGAATAATGTGATATATATATAAGGATTGTACTGCAGTACTTGTTGTTTCAGTAAGTTTTTAATATTATGAAGGTAATCATATTTTTAGTATGTGACAATAAGAGAAACTTTACTTTGTAGGGGGAATCTGATGATACAATTGATTTTGGAATTAAGAGACCTTTTAGAGAAAGTCTGGACAGAGGTATTTTGGATAACTATAAAGGATGGAGTGGATTAAGTTGATCTTTGGATAGTATTGTTTAAGGTTAAAAAATTTATGAAGATTATTTTTGGAATATTATAATACTATAGTTTTAGGAAAAGGACAACCTACAGGGTGGGGCATAACCCGTCGCATCGGACAAAGCTGCAGGAATCGAACCCACAACCATAGTGCGACAGGCCTTTATTTCCTACCACTAGCCTACAGGAAGTCCCTGGTTATTACAAAATAATTTTACTAATCTAAATTGTATGTGTTAATATTTGGAACCTTATACAATTAGGATAAGTATAATATTTTTGGGTTCTATTATCTTTTTGAGTGAAAGATGAGTTGAAGGTTGAAACTCTAATTGTCAAGCATAAATATATATATACCTATCTCTTATTCAATTAATAAATTAATTCTTAAACTTTAGTAAAGGGATATTAAAACGAAAAAATGTGTTATCCTAATACCTTATGTCTTGTTGAACTGATGATATTTTAAATCAACATAGATTGAAGGCTTTGAGGCCCTGAATTTGACAGTTGATTGTGATTGATGACCTCAATCACTCCCTACAAATATTTACGTTTTTACTCCAATTATATGTCTCTAATTTCCACCAATGTTCTCCTAATCGAGATCATAATTGGGTGGTGACTTTTTCATTTCCCTTTCCCTCTTATTAAGGCTAAATTTTATTAATCTTATTTCCGATGTGGATTTTCCACAAAGGTATTTTCTATTTTCAACCTTTTATTTTCAAAGAAAAATTTCAAATTGTGAGGACGCAATTTATTGAAGGAGGGGAGAATGTAACACCCCGAGATTCCACGATATGCCTCTCTTTCAATAATGCAATAGCTTGCATTGTACGCAAGTTCGAGTTCTAACACACCGCGACTAATCAAAGTAGCCATTATGAATAGTAATAACCACTTTTTAAAATTATAGAAATTTTATATTTCAAAATGGACTTCATTTTTGTATTCGTAATATCGAAATTACCCTAAGTTGAATTTTTTGTAATTTTCTGAGAACTTCCAATTTTTTATGAATAGTGAAAAATACTTAAAACAAATTTTTTAATAAAAATAATTTATTGTGATAAATTATAATATTTATTAGTTTTAAAGTATAATTAGAATATAGTTTTACCATTTTATCCAATGGTGGTCATTATAATTAATTTAACATTGAAATTGGACATAAACAATTGCCAATCTTTTGATATAAATTATTTCTTAAAAACACGCTATTTGTTGTGACGGTGTGAATTAATTATAAAATTAATTAATGAAACTTATATGTTTGGAATTTTTTAAAATAGACATCATTTTTGAATTAGGATTATCAATTATAGCATAGGGTGAAATTTTGGCATTGTTCAGAAAAACTTCAATTTTTGATGAATAGTGAAACCACTAAGTGGTAGTTAAATAACTGATTTTTCGTTTAAATGAAATATTACCACTTATGTGATTTGATTTTCAAAAATCCGACATATATGGTTGTCATTAAGAAGTAAAATGTGGTTCAATGAGATTAAAATAATTTTTGGTGAATAGTAACTTTTAAGTTCTCAATCGCGATTAGAGGTAATTAGTGTAGTTTAAGGTAAAAATAATGTTTTAATAATATGAGATGAGCTTGACACATGTCCTACCCTCATTGGATGTTACATGGCCGACCAAGACAATCCATGGGTCAACTTGGGGACCCCATGGAGCCACTTTGGTAGGAAAAGGACATAAATAACTTTTTATTTAATGTTAAAATAAAAAGGTCACAAACAAGAGTTGTTTTACTAATACAATTTTTAAATTAGGTTATACAAGTCATATTTTTTACTATAAATATTCATTAGAAATATAAAAAGATTTCCTACATCATGATATTTTTTTTTTATAATTTTTAGACATTAAATAAATTAAATTATTTATGACACCATGATGATGCAGCGATTACCTCATTAATTAACGATTTAAATAAAATGAAATGATAATGTAAAATAAAAGGCTTACACTTGTAAAAAACCTATTTGATGAGTAGATTTCGAACCCTTATCACCTTATCCTCGAATTATATATGTGTGGGACCTCTAAAATCCGAAACTCATTTTATAATAAAGTGACTTTTCTTTACTTTCCAAGAGTGCCCCTCCTCTCCACTTATAAAAGGCCCCCACCACTCCCACCATATTCACACTTTCAAGCCATTTGGCTCAGCCAACATCTGCCCAAATATCCTCCCAACTTCCCTCCCTTACTCCTAAAAGCCTCACTTTGGGCAGAATTCTTCCCAAGGAAGCCTTTGGCTCAAATCACAAATAGTTACCCGATTTTTAGGTAATGTCTTCTCTAATGTTGTTTTGTTTTATTTAGCTTCTCCAACCCCTTAAACTCTTTTTATTCCCTTATTTTCTAACAACACCAGTATCTAAAATATACTAGGATGTTGTTATGATAATTATTTTGTTTAGACTTACACACACCATCGTCTAATGGTTAAAGGACATACTGTTTCTGTGGGTGACGAAATACTGCCTCACGAAACGATGATTGTTCAATATTCTTTTAACCCCTCTAATGGTGGCCATTTTGATGACACTATTTTCATATATGATATATATATATTATGTTTATGTTTTCCTTATGCTTCTGTATTTCTCATTTATGGAATACTTTATGATTTCCATTATTGGTAAACGCGATAATTTCATTTTAGGAAGTGCGGACTACCGCCCCCTCAAAGTGATGTGAATCGTTGATGATATATGTGGGATGTATAAAGGATGGAGTAAATGATATTATATATGATATTATACTGGAACTATATTATACCTTTATATAATTAGGATTTCATTCCATTAAATACGAAATAGAAATGAAAGTAGCGTTCATGCGTACGTACAGCTTACCGTCTCCATGAACGTTGCATTTCATTTCTTACCCCTCAATGTTACGTAATATTATGAATGAATGTATACACTGGATATATATGATATATATTACATCTAAATCATGAATATAATTCTTGATATAATGGATATTCTACCACATAAACAACTTGTAATTATAAGAAGTTTATTGTTGACTCAAGTACCAAAGATCGACAAAATGACCGTTATTAACTTAAATAATTACATAATGTTCATAACATTGTAATAAGTGATATAAAAAGGATAATGAAATTGAAAATGGTAGATATTAACTCTAGTTTATTATTCAGGAGATTAAAAAATGGTCGAATCAAGTCGGACACAAGGTAAGGGAACTTCTTAACCCAATTTCCATTCTTTGGGTTAATCTCCTACTTTCAAATTATGTCATGATATTATTATGTATTATTTTGTATTTTTAATTTCTTTATGTGTACCTATAGTGAATACATATAATAGATCTATTTTATTTTAAAAATGATCTTTTTAAGGACTTCGTCTCAATCTCCTTTCATTGAGACATATTTGGTTTTATACACAACTTTCTTTTATACGGTGTATAAAACCCATGGACTTTTATGTTTATTCAAAAGGAATCTTTTTTATACGAAGCGTTTTACTAAACGACAAAAAGGGAATGTTTTTCATTCCGTATATATGCGTCGACAACGACTTCTCCACCGCCGTGACCATTATTTGAGTTTCGGCTTCCTCTACAAGCCATCACTTTTTTTAAAAGAAAAATAAATACCATGTTTTACATTTATTTTATTTTAGTATTGAAAATGGTTTTGAAAGTGTTTTTATTATATCAATATGTTGTATTGATATCTTGTGATTGTAACGTGGAAATGTTATGTTTCCTTTATGCATGTTTTATGTGATACGATTATGTTATGGTTTATGATATGTTTAAACCTGTTCATATGAGGAATGAATTGGACTTAATAAGTGACGGGTGGAGCCCGCTATAGCTCCTCGATGAGTCGGGAGGTCTCATGAGACAAACTAGTGTCTTGGCACGAGGCCTTGACAAAATCTTATTTGTGGTCTTGGCACAAGGCCTTGGATACGTGGTTATGATAGTCTGGCATTATGCATTCCATCATTATGAAAGTGGTTAATGATATTTCATGTGATTATTCGACCAGTAGAATATCCATGTGAAGAAGTAAATGGCATTATCTCATTTTACTTTTTCCATATTATGTTGATGTTCAAGTTTAAAAGGCTTCTGTTTTAGTCATACATTGCCTTAAATGTTTATGTTTATTTATGAAAGCTTCCGCAATATTGTTATCCTTACTGAGCATCTGAGCTCACCCCTTTCAATGTTTTAATATTTTTTCAGGATGTGAAGAAGTATAATATGAATGACCTGCAGGGATAATATAAGGGGATATGAAGAGAAGATGTTGTAGTTTTGTTTTACTTTATGATGTAATGTAAGACTTATGAATGTATCTAGTGTTTCCAAGGCTACTAAACTAATTGGTCTTTCAAGACTTGATTTTTTGTGATCATGCCAATGTTACGAAGTAATGCACCGACTCTGGGTAGCTGGGGTCGGGGCGTTACATAACATGTCTTTACCACAACGAAGTGGCTCCATGGGGTCCAAAAAATCGACCCACAAAAGCCCATGGTCAGAGATATCTCAAAAAATATGATTAGTAAACTTTTTTGGATAGTTTAATATTATTATAAAATTAGTTGTTTACCCTCACTTATTAGATTAACACTTTAACCATGGAAAATAAAATAATTACTAAAGTTACAATTTATAATGTTCAAAAATAAAAGTTAACATTTTACAAAATTTGGACCATATGATTCCAATTATGGAGACCATTTTTTCAAATTCAAAACAAAAAATTTTCCAAAATTAATTTAAAATTAATTCCCATTGTAAAAACAAAAAAACGGTGTTTTAAGGAATAAAAACTATAAAAATATTGACATGTGTTTATAGACAATTTAAAACATAAATTACTTCCAAAAACCAAAATTTGATTAATTTATAAAAAAAAAGAATCTAAGTAAACATTATAACCAATTAAAAATATAATCTATCTATATAAATAAATGAGATGAAAATTCATTTTGGAATTAAAATGCAGTATTTTGCACTATTTATTAAAAAATGAACATTATCATAAAATTACCAAAAATATAACCAAAGAAAATTTTAATGTCTTTCATCTACAGAAGAATTTTATTTTGTCCTATATAACATATAAAAGTTTAAAAAACTAGATTTTAAAAGGTTCCTCCTTCAAAAGGTTGTAAAACAACCTTTTAAAAATATAAGAGTATTTTATGCTTAAATTTGGATTCATTCTAATTTTACTCCCCAAATTCTAATTACATAAATTTAAAACATTAAACAAAAATGTATAATAATATTTTATTTATTACTGTTCATTCCCTTAATTCAATGGATAGGCATTAACTACCATTTAAAATAATAATAATATTATTGTATTGTTTTCGGTATAACTCAATGTTGTGTGCAATGTAAGATTTCAGAGAAGAACATTATTACGTTTTGAGTATGCTATTGAAAAAATTATTCCCTTTATCATTAAATTTATATCTTATTAATAAATATTAATAGAAATTAAAAATATTATTCTATAAATATCTATTTTGTTACATCATTCCCCCCTTTTGGAAATAGTTTCCAAACAATTTTAAAATTTACTCGGTAAATTCATTAAAAATCCCACATCAAAAAAGGATTATTAAAAATACCAATTTAATCAAAATAAATATAAGTAAAAATGTCACCTGAGATAACACATACTAGGGTAAAATGTATTAAGACAGAGATATGGAGGAAAAACAATTAGTGAAGTACATATGGAGAGTTATAGACAACTTTATTAGGAGAAATTTTAAAACTAGAAAACCATGAACTTGTGATGGGTAAATAACTCATTCATTTCACAATAAAAAATGTAAATGAAAAAAGTTTTTGTTTTAAGTTCCTTTTCATAAATTTGATTAATTCTTTTACTAATTATAATAATAAAATATCGATACATACTTAATTGTCTAGTATAGTTTCATTCATTAATACATATCTTTCACACACTCATATTTTCTCCAAACGATGAGTATTCAAGATATTTTGGTCACACATGAATCTATTGAATAAACATTTTAATAATAACATAATCCTAAAAATAGTGTCCATCAATTCATCTTATCTTGAAACATTAACCAAAATAAAATGGTTATACCAAGATCAAATAATTCACAAAAAGGATAACACTTTGTAAAAAACTACTCTTAATCTCAATATTTCAACAAATAAAAACGCAAAGTTAAAAAATACCATTAAATAAAAAATGGTACTTAAAATTCATCAAAATAATAAAAACTAAGATTGAAAACCAAAATTACGAATTATTTTATCACATAATCTTCCACGGTTAATCGTAACATTTATCCCCAAATAACAGTGACTACTCTTAATTTCCCACACTTTAATGTAATTAATCAAAACACATTATTTCCATGATAGGTTAATCATTTCCACAAATAACCCAAATCTCAATATTTCCATAATAAAAACATATATTATTCGATAAAAATTCAACCATGACTACTCAAATGAAATCCCATTGTATTATATTTTCTTTCCTCATATAGTGTTCCCAAAATAGAGAAAGGCTTCCAAATTAACATTTATCTTTTAATCTCTAAATCATTTTCCTATACTAAGGATATCCATTTAATAATACATAAGTTCCCAAAATCAACATATTATGATAACATAACCATGTTTAATGAAAAATTAAAATACATACTAATTAGGGACATCACTTATTCTAGTAGTAGGTGATAAGTCCTAGTCTCACATCACTTCTGGGTTTGATTCAAATGGCCTTGTCGAACACGACGATTTTTCACCCTTCCTACTAGATGACCATTTTTAAAAACTATATAATTCTTATAACATTACCAAATGTGATAAAATCATAATTTAACCATAAGTTTATCTCATTCCCTTCAAAATGTAATAACTCGTAATTACCTCAAATTCAAGGATCATATAAACACTAAAGGTTATTTATAACTATATACACAAATTAAAAGAGAATTATTTCTCAATGAACATTTTTATATAAAAAACTTATTGGTTACATTTACTATATGTCTCCCAATGTAATCTCTTCATTAATATATTAAAGCATATCTTCATCCATAGAACCACCATAACTCTTCATAACCTAAAATATTTACATCTAAATAATCATATATTCTTCATGATCTATGTTTTTTGATATTATTATTTAATAATTATTTCCTAAAAACAGAATCATGAATAATGACTGAATAATCAATAATATAAAAACATTAGCTAAAAAATAATCCATACCTTTCATATGACATTTTTAGTTTCCTCATCTTCGATTTGAATAACATTAGGGATAGTTATAAAAATATTTGTATGGTCTGGATGATCTTATTCATGAACCAACATCATAAGACATTTATATGGACACACAGCATTTAAAACATTCAATTGACCCCCCAGAAAGTACATCTTTCACATTCCTAGAGTGAATTTAAAGCTTCCTTTTTATATGGCATATTAGTTCTTTATGAAATTCATTACCACATCTATAAAATCATCTCGCCCCATTGAAACATTTTACTATGTCTTTTATTCCACATACATGACTCATTGGTTTTTGAATATACTTACCTTTATGATTTTTATCTGACATCCATAGGGATTCATTTCTCACATATATGTTGCCATAGAAAAATTACCAAAGATAATGTGGTCAATAATAACTCTAGATAGTTTGTAATGAATAACCCCAAGAGTTCTCATTGCATCTCCCATTTCATTTGGTTTCATATTCTGAAAACCACCAAAGTTTCCTTCACCTCAATTTTTACATTAGTTCCTATTATATCAATCCATTTACTAAAACCAAAAATTTCAGTGTGAGTATATCAGTAATATCATCATATATTATATTATGAGGAGGTTAAACACAAATAAATTATTTTTAATCTTATATTAAATTCATTTAATGTATTAAAACTAACTAGTAATGTTTATATTATTCTAACCATTATGGTTATATAAAACATGTCACTTATTTGTAAATAACACCCTAACCTCTAAAGTTCTCAAAACCAATAAATGATACCAACTATAAGGATATATCCTTAAACATAACTTAATCTTGATATCAATGAATAATTTGAATTTAATTCACATCATGAATCTTTAAAGGTTTAGTTTTTTTAAGAATTATGTCATAACATACACTCAAAATATTAATATTACATGTAGAAATGTATATTCACTATACATATTTTTCATAAAACAATAACTCATTAAAAATAAACATGTTTAGTTTCCTTATTTAAAAAGAATGACTTTCTCTTAATATCATCCATGACTCATTTATTTATTATGTCATTTGAAAAAACATATCAAAACATGGGATGAGCATAAAAATCACAGTAGTGGATGAAAAATTAATGAAAACTATTAGTATTGAGAAAACTTTTAATCGATGAAATATTTATCAAAATATAATAATTTTCAACTCTAATAAATAACCAAAACACTTCACTAAATAAAATCTCATTTCTTACACTTTATATAACCAAAATATTACCATAAATCCCCTAGAATGCAACATATTGAATATAAATGTAACTTGGTACATAAACATTCATAAATGGAATAACCATGTGGTCGACTTACCCACATATCACTAAATTGAATATCTATAAGTCCGACTTCCATACTGAATGCATTGGAGGTTATAAATTAACCAGCAATCCATGGTTTATCATAGAACCACCTATCATTTGGTTTTTCACGTAACCACTCATCATTGATTTATCACCTAACCACCCATCAAATGTCTATGTACCATCATATAATCATAACACATAAAATATAACAAATATCAACATTTCAATAATAAAATTTCATTTTCAATAAGAATAAATGATTTAAAGATATTGAAATAATCAATCCATATCATAAAACATTTTCAATATGAAAATAACCAAAAATGTTAAAATAAATTTCATTTCATTTTAAAAACATTAAGGCTTATAGAGGAATACAATTATCAAATAACGATCACTACGGCGGAGAGGTCATTGTCATCACATATGTTAAAAACATTCCATTTGTCATATAGTAAAACGATTCATAGAAAAAAGATTCCTTTTGAATAAATTTAATTTCAAATTGTTATTTATACACCATATGGAAGAAGGAGGTGTAGACTATCAAAATATCTCTCCATGAATGGAGATTGAGATGAAGTCCCTTACCTTGAGTCTAACATTTCTCTTTTGTTCTTTATATTCCATAATGCTTCTTAGTTACTTAAAACATGTGTTATAATTTCACGAATCTCAACTTATAGGTGGTTTCCATAATATTAATTTATGGAATCGTAAAAACCCAATAGTACTTTATCCAAATTTGACTTTCTTTCCAAAGGCAGACGTTTGTTAAGTTTGAACATTATGATACTTATGAACGTTCATTGGTTGAGAGGATGAGAGGTCAGACTCATCACACCATTTTGGGGGGAAATATTGTATACTCAAGGAATCTATTTATAAATTTAAGATATTATCATAAATCATTAAAAATTTACCATGTATGACATAAGTTCCTCTTAGAATTTTCAATCACTTATTAACATCATATAAATTTAGAAAAATCCATATTTATTCGAGTTTCTTCATTGATGTAGATATCCTTAGGCATTTGAGGTTCTCCATCAATGGAATCCTATTATATAAAACATAGAGATTCATTTTATTGTAGCTATGATGATACAATTTTTTAATCTACATAGTTGGGAACATTTCAATATATTTCCATCCAGGGAGACGAAGGATTGTATTGATATTAGGATCATAACCATAAAATGGGATACCTATTTATCCTTGGGAAAGGAATCAGAACCCTCATAGTTCGAAGCTGCTTAATGGGACACATCATATCTTTTTAGGTCATTTGATAAGGACCTAGTCATACAGGTTAATTCCATGTGGTAAGGTAATCATATATAAAGGTTCTTAGTCAATTTTTGGTGTGGGTTTTTTACCTAATCATCCCAAGGAACATGGAATGAATATGGATTTCTAAGTAATATTAGACATTGGTGGTAATATGGCCCATAGAGAACATGGTTTATTTAAAGTGCTGGGTTTTAACCTCAAGGAGGCTTCCTACGTATTCCATGTGGATGTGAATCAATACTCACATAGTTTGATATGTATCATATGAGATTATAGTCCTTTGAGAGAAATTAGCTTGGAATTACATCCTGAAAATGATTCCTTGATGATTTGGAGGTTTATTTTGGGGCTTATCCCTAAGAAGGATTCCCATATTAACAAGGATTAGAGTTGGATTACTAGAGAGGATATCCAATGATCTTCTTTAATAAAAAGTCATCCTACGTATCCCATGTGTTGTAGGGAATCAGAGTTCTCAGAGTTCAATAATTGTGTTGGGGATTATGCATAAAATAATTCCATTTGAAGGGATATGATTGGGTCAATCCATTTTTTAAGGGTACGCTTTTGATCGTGGGCCTTCAAGTAGGCATCCTATGTATATGGATTTGAATATGAATCAGTGTTATCATAGTTTAGTACTTGTATCGATGTTGTGAACATGAAAAATCTCTAATCCATTGTGAGTAATGCTCAGTGTGAGAAACAAGAGGATTTCAAAGATTCAACAAAGGAACCTGTAATTTTCTTTCTCTACATGTTGAAGAGGGCACACCTACAACAACTTGGGTGGATGCGGCCGAGGAAACAAGGGAAGAGGTTGAGGCAAAAATCCCTCCCTATATTCACTTTACATTGAAAGAATGGTCCAATGAAAGGAAGGAGGGGTGATGGTTAGGGGATTACACAAGGATGGGAGATCTAAATTTGATCCTAGAAGGGGAGTGATAGTTTTCATTTGCATTCATGGAAAATCAAGTGGGAACTGTACCTTCTCTACTAGAGACCTGAGGTCCCGGGTCTTGGAGATGAAAAAAGAAGGAAAGAACCCAAAACCTAATCCTCCAAATTGGGAAAATCACAACACTATTTCTAGGAGAAATGTCCATGATTTTGTGGATATAAAAACCCTAAAACACATTTTTAATCGAATCCCCATTGTGAAAAAATGTCAGAAACCTCTGACTACAGATATAAAAACCTAAATAGCATACACGCTGATATTCTTTTCCCAAATGACTTATAATTAAGGTGTTTTTATTGGTGGTCTCAACAGAATACCTTTCATACAAGTGATCCAATGAATAATAAGCCTTTCCCTAAATGGATTTGAGGAGGGATTGATGGCTTGTGGACTGAAGTGTGTAGTATAATCAAAGAGGGGCACCCAAGTAGATAACAACACGCAAGTATGGGCTTACAATCAGGCTTGGGTGACATGAAGTTCACCTAAGTGTTGAACAACCTGTATTTTAATACTATGGCGAGACATGAATCAATCCTTTAAGAGTATTAATATGTATTTTTAGAAGTGGGGTGTTGAAGTTCTTGTGAATGGAATATGTGGCACACAAGTGTTTCTGATTTTGAGTGGTTGGGCACTTTAGGTGTGCGAGTGTTTTAGATTTCAAACACTAAAAGGACTTAACTCCTATGATCCTCCTTCAAATCATGTGATCTAGGGGTTAAGAAAATAACTTTAATGTTTTATAATATTTGGGAAAAGCACTAGGGATACCAGATAAGCAATTCGGATTCAGGACAATTTTTCTGTCCAAATGAAGTCCCTAAGGAACTATTTTTAAGATAAAATAGGACCCTAGGAGAAATGAGTTTTGGTACACTAGTACCTTGTAAGCCAGAGTTGATATTTCTATACTAGGGTGATGTATTGAGGACTTATCCAAAATTATAGCTTCATTCAGCTCCATCAGGGTGGCACACAGTAATTTTTGTGCGGTTACCTACGGTGTCGCTAACTTTTCGAGCCCATTTGATGACATTTTGTGGAGAAATGCTTGGAACACATTTCATGGTGTCTACACTGAATAATAAACATTTATTAATTTAAAATTTATTTAGAACCATTTTCAAATTTTTTATTCCTTCTTATATCACTTATTATCACATTATAAAAATTTCATATTTATTTAAGTTAATATCGGTCTTTTTGTCGATATTCAGTACGTGAGTTACAAATGATCTTGTTTTGAAATAAATTTTCCATGTTTTCAAAATTAATTCATTTCTATAATGATATTATTGATTAAATATCACATATATATATAGTCTATTTGTTTTTATAACAGTCCATAACATTTAGAGATAATAAATTAAATACATAATTCAAGGAGAGAGTAGGTCGTATATTAGCATGAATGCTACATTCATTTTTTCCATATAAAAAGAATAATAGTCAAATTATATACATGTATATTATAATAAAAGTACTATATTTTTGACATTTATGTCTTATATGTTTAATAAAAATATCCTTTTTTGTTCCATGTATATAATGAACGAGTTATATCACTTTGAGGGGGTGGTAGTTCACACTTCCTCAAATGAAAATATCATATTTACACATCATGGAAAGCATAAAGTTATATTGTAAATAAAAATTTCAAAATAATAGGGGAATTATAAATATAATATATATCATATATAATTATAGTTCCATTATAATGGAAACCATGAGATGTGGTAGAGAAAATTGAAAAATCATCACTTCATGAGGCAGTTGTTCGTCATTCATAGAAACAGTATGTTCGTATCCACTAGATGGAGGTGTGTGAAATTTTAGTTAAAATAATTCTCATAACATAATTATATTATATTTAGGATACTTTTGTTGTTATTTTATCAAATAATATGTTGATCATAGGGTGTGGAGAAGAAAAATAATAGAAAGGAACTTGAGAGAAGACAGTACCTATAAATCAAGTAACTTCTTTTGATTTGATCCCAAAGGATTTCTTGAATTTCTTTCTCATTAATTTAAGGATTCTAGGAGGAAGGGAGGGATGTTGGGATATTATTTGAGTATAATTTTTATGAGCCATGAGGATTGAGAGGTGTATGTATAAGGGTATATTTGGTGGCCTTATATAAAAGGAGGGATGGGTACTTTAGGAATGTCATGAAATATTAATGTATTATAAATTAAATTTTGATTAAAAAGGATTAAAAACTAATTCAATTGGAATATAATATTTTTTATGTTCTAATTCCCATCATAAAATTATATTTAGAAAAGTTTTGAATGTTATTATTATCCTTATTTTTTTGTTATAACCCTTATATTATAATTTTTAATCTTACTGTGATATCATGTTATTTACACATTATGGGTTAATATAGTTACAATATAATTGAAAATTACCAAAAAAAAGTCATATATGAAATATTTGGAACTTTAATAACAATTTTTCAAATATTATATTTTTCGGAATTTAATATCAATTAATAAACTATTTTATATTTTATGTTATGAATTAGGTCAATTTTGGACACTATCCATACTATACTTTTTGAAAAATTCATAACAATTGTATTCCATTGAACAAAAAACATTGAATCAATCATAAAATTTCATATTATTATAAACAATTCGTGGATTATATTAATTATGTCAATAAATATTTATTTTAATATTCATAAAGACACTTATTTGAATCCTTAATTAATGAAGAAATAATTACATCATCATTGTGTAATGATTAAATTTATTTATTTAGTGACTAAAAATTAAAAATAAAATACGATGATGTGGTAAATATTTTTATCATTCTAGTTACTATTTATAGTTTAATAAATGACTTATATAACACTCTATAAAATTGTCTTTTTAGAAGATACATGTTTATTTTATTTTTCTCAATAATTAAAAATAATTCTTATAACATGTAATTATCAAAACCACGTGGCTCCATGGGGTCCCAAAATCATCACATTGATGACCATGGTCAGAAATATATCATAAAATCGTATTATGACACTTTTTAATGTAATTTAATATTATTATAATATTATTTGTTGCCCTTATCTACCTGATTAAACCTTTATGCATGGTAAATAAAATATTTACTAAATTTATTATTCATAATGTCCCAAAATAAAAGGTACGTATTTACAAAATATAGAACTTATTATTCCAATTATCAAATATGTTTTTCTAAATTCAAAGACAAGGAAATTGAAAAAAATTAATTTAAAAATAATTCCCATTGTCAAAACCAAAAGGCGTGTTTTCAAGAAGTAAAAAACAATTAAAAGATTGACATGTTTTATATCCAATTTAAAAGTGAAATTACTTAAAATGACCAAAATTTTATTAAATGATAGAACCATAATCTAATCACACTTTAAATCCAATGAAAAATATAATCTATCTATATAAATAAATTAGAAACAAAAGGTAGTGTTTAATTAAAATGCTATATTTTTTTACAAATCCAAAAAAATTAACATTATCAAAAAAAATTGTCGAAAATAAAACCAAATTATATTATGATATTATGCTTCAATAAAAGAAGTTTATTTTGTGATATATAACTTATAAAAAAGAAAAAAACTATATTTAAAAATGGTTTTCCTTCAAAAGGTTGTAAAACAACCTTTAAAAAATAGTAGAGTATTTTATGTTTAAATTTTGATTCATTCTCATTATAAGTATCTAATATAAATTGGAAAATGTAAAACATTTAAAAAATCTTATAATCATATTTTAGTTAGTTATTTACATTCCAATCAATACAATGGATTTGTGTGAACTACGATTTAAAATAATAATTATATTATTGTGTTAGTTTTTGGTATAACTCATTGTTGTGAGAACCCTAAGATTTTTGAGAAACCCGTTGTTGTCTATCGAGTATGCTAACCAAAAAAGTGCACCCATTAACATAAAATTAATGTCTTATACATAAATATAAAAAATATAAAATTGAAATTATGTAATTACCTAGGTTTTTACAATTCAACTAAAAAATTATTTGAGTGTAAGGTGAGAATTTAAAAATAGATGAAAACCCCAACATGGGTCTCTATGAATACTTGCATGAGAGACAAGATATTAAAACTATATTCCTATTATAACCCATTATAGAGGGTGGGTCTAAGGGGGTTTAATAACATAATCTTTTCCATTTATATCAACATATCATAAGATGCATCATATATCAAGAAAAACATTACACAAATAATAACTCATTTAGTTTTATGTTTCCTCCTACTAGTTTTTTTAGACACCATAAAAATTTATAGGTTCTATATCATCTTCATTAACTTCTATTTGATCATGGTCATGAATATGAAAATTTAATTCAATAATAAATTATTTGTTGTCATTTAATTATCCCTATAGTCATGTAAAAAGAAAATATATATTAAATCAAGCATAAGCACCTATCGATTCCATAAAATGCCAAATGGGTTATAATACAAATAGTCAATCAAATGGGAGTGGTAAAAATTTAATAGCATTAGGGTTTCTTGTTGAATTGTTTTTTGGATTATAAAACAAGGTTTTTGTTTCACTATTCTTCACAAGAATATCATCTATGTCATCCCAAGAAACCTAGACACTGTACCACATCACAATCCCATTCTAACCAAGTAAATGAATATCTTTTATAAATATTTATACACCATTATTTTTAATGATTTACTCATCCTAATTTCATTTCACTGATAAAAATAATTTCATTAAAAATCAATTATTTAATTTTTAATTATGATGTAAATTTCGATGTAATCCCCCATCCTTAGTATTATACCATTATTCAACACCCATTTTTCGATTTATTACTTTATCCAGAGAAACCTACTTTTTTATCCTAGTCCCCCTTATACAAATTTAATATACATATAATACTATTTTTCATTTAAAATTGTAAATCTGCTATTTTTCATCACTATTATATTAAAATTAATTCTAAAAACATATTATCATTGTATATAGTTTTTAATTTCATAATTGGTTAATGATATCATTATTATATTTTATTATATAGAAGAGAATGGATTTTTAAATACTGATTTCTATTCATTTAAATTGACTCTATTAAAATCCTCAAAGTTGGAGACATGGTCCATTCACCATCTCATACTATTATATATCTTGTATGAGGGAACAGTTGAAGCTCGTTTTATGTGTTTCAAAACATTCTTTCAAATGTTTTTTATTTCATGTAACAATAATATTTTATTTTTCCAACCATCTCACTTTGGGCATTCCAGTACTTTGATTCAACATTAACCATGTTTTCAAAAGGAATCATTCATCACATCCCATGGTTAATAAACTTATTTAGTTATGAAA
Organism: Viscum album; assembly: GCA_963277665.1. Classification (NCBI taxonomy): domain Eukaryota; kingdom Viridiplantae; phylum Streptophyta; class Magnoliopsida; order Santalales; family Viscaceae; genus Viscum; species Viscum album. Next base: position 1,922,115,592 of record OY728150.1, read on the forward strand.
TTATAATACTCTAGAATATTTCTCTACAATAATTAGTTATTTATTGTTATTGTTATTTAATGATACTGCTATTTAAATAATCAATACAGGGTAATCCTAAAATTATGGGGAATTATTACATAATAAATTTTGTTCCATACGTAATTATATATTTCAATGTTAATACTACTTTTTCTGTAAAACAATTCATTATAAAAATTGATGATAAATTATTTTTATTTAATTATAATAATTTTCCAAAATTCATGAAGGAAAATAAATTTATTTAACCATAAAACCCATTTCATATCAACACAGACATGAATCCATTTGGTATAGTATGATAAAATAACCCTAATACAATTTTTTTATAAATATATTGATTCCTAATCAACCCCATTCACCTCCCAATTATCATACAATAATCTGATTTTATGTACCACTATGTGGGTTCCCATACTCTCTATGTCCTTGAAATTACCATGACATATGTTAGTAATTTATTTTATAAGTAAATTATTGAACTATCCTCATTTCAGCCCCTTCACATTTCACCTCATGGGTTGATCTCCACTATTCGATTTGGAATTCAAATGGTTATAAATAATTAAAAGACATTTGATTTATTTAATAAGATAGATATAGAACTATCTAAATATTCAAACTAGGTGTAGTTTCATCTAATTCCCTTATCCATATAATATATTGATTATATGGTCACAATTGATCTTTCATTTGACCATGGTTTTATATTTTCCTAGGTTAATATGGTGCAACTAGAGTTGTTTGACTAAAGAGTAGACATTACATGGTACTTGTCGGTCTCCTCATTTAGTTCTTACTGAAACATCCATTTATCACCAATATTGGTGGTTTTATTAACATAAAATATATTATTTCTATAATAAATTTATACCTTATAAAATTCTATCATTTCTTCCTAAATATGGGTTTAGTACATTTCATTTCACAAACTATGTACCTCAAAATACTAAAATAAGTTGAATATTTCAAAGTATTCTCTTTTAGATATATCACAATCTGTGACTCAAACAAGAGTGATAATATGGGTGTTATAACACTCATTTATTGGTTCTTCCAATGATGTATGGTACCCTCAGTTATCAAAAAAACCAAATTATTATGAACAGATTCCCCAAAATGATTCTAGAATGTATCTATAAATTAAATTAAAAATTACAAAACAAAATTTTTTGAATCTAATGAAAATTAATTTTACAAATAATATGTGAAATTTGAAATAAATTTCATAAAAATTTACTTTTAATAGAAAATATCATAGGGGATTATTTGAATAAAAATGATCTTTATATCGATAAAATATACCAATTTTTTAAATTTCATTGATTATACAACAATGAAATTCCAATTCATAGATATTGAACTTTTCATAGAAGATATATTCCAAATAAACCCTATCAGCCCTTATATATTATCTATAATGTGTTTATTTGGTAAAAAGTATGTTTTAGAATGTAAATTAATATATACTTTATTTTTATAATGATTATCCAGTAGTACACACCAACGAGAAATCTGTAGGAATTTATAAAACAACCAATCTTTGGCTAAACACCCAGTTACATAAATAATGATACATTTTAGTTTCAAAGATATTACCATTAAGAAAGTGCATTAATTATTTATACTATTTTAGTGCATATTAATATTTTCACATAAAATTTACCATAATGATCAACTATATGACTAAATCGTTTAAATTAATTTCAAATGTGTAAGAACCCTGTTCTTATTTTTGTGTTACGGGTTTCTTCTTTTCTCTTTTCCTTACGTGTTTTTGAGAAATAAAGAAAATGGGGGAAAATCCCAAATTTTGGGACTACACTCCATGTACTTTTCCACATGGCATGTACTTTGGCCGTGTGAGATGAGTACACAGGGTGTGTAACCATGCTAGTGATGAATGGTGTAAAAACTGACTACAAGCCATGTAGTGGGTATTTACACGCCGTGTAGTCAGTCGGTAGGCAAATAGTAAGGAAGTTGAAGCAGTCACCATCTGAGCATCAGTACACACCGTGTACTCATGGATTACATGCTTTGTACTCATGTCGACTAATGAACAATACCATGCTGGCAAGAATCCGTCAGAGGAACTGTTAAAAAATGAAAAGTACACTCCGTATACTCAATAGTACACGCCGTGTGGTCTGTTTTTTCGCTTAAAATGGGAAGTAGCCTCCCTTGTTCATAGGGAAGGCTTAGAACAGTAGGAGGAGTCGGGAGAGAGGGTCAGACCTTGGGAGCTCCCCTGATCGAGTTCCGAGAATCCGTTTTCTGCACCGTCGATCCCCCTGGAACCGCATGGGTGAGTTCTTCCTTCTCCTTGTGTAGTTATTTCCAATTCATCCTCTAAGGGAAGTTATTTACGTGTGAATGGGTTTTTCATTCACCTCATATCTTTTTCATTATTTTACATTTCGAGGAGAGTCGTTCACGTATACCGATCATGGGTGATCGAGGTAGGTGGCTTTGTGTTTAAATTGCAACTGTTGTGCGTTTTTTGTATATCGTTGTGCTACGAACCCGTGTTGGGGTATCATGTGGATGAGTCAGTGGCTGTTTTGAATACCTAGAACTATAATGGTAATTAAATATGATAATAAAATGTTTTTTGGGATCGCTGCTAGGATCCAGGACCACCCCTGCGGTGCATTCCTCTATTTAGCTGTTTGGCCAGGATACCCTAGGGTATGCCATGTTTACCATATGCATTACTCTTTCCTTGAGAGGAATTTTAAATAATTTCATGTTAAAATGTTGGGCATGGCTCTTTTATATTATATCCTCAGGGCATGGATACATTATATCCTGAGGACATGGTTATATTATAGCTTGAGGGAATAGTTACATTATAGCCTCAAGGCGTGGTTATATTATAGCCTGAGGGTGTGGTTACTTTATATACTTAGGGCATGGATATTTTATAGCATGAGGGTGTGGATATTTTATAGCCTGGGGGTGTGGTTAATTTATATTCCTGAGGGTGTGGTTACTAAATTTTCTTAAGGGCATGGTTATATTATATTAGCCTGAGGGCATAGTTCTGATGAGCATAGAACATTATTATATTTAAAGGTTGAATAAATAATAAAAATGGAAATATAACTGGTAATGTTAGTTACTTTTCAGTACTTCTTAGTTTATTGCATTTTATTACTGCACACTATTGTTGCATATTTTCACACAGTTGAGCATGTGCCTTTGGTGGGTACCTACTAGGATTTATTTCTCGCACCCTGTTTGGGTCATGTCTTCGGCCCAAACAGAATACGTTTCTGCAAGTGTCGATAGGGGAAAGGGTCCCTATATAGGTACATGATTGTAGCAGATGAGTATGGGAGCATGGGACCGAGCATAGGCTCGTGATGTCATCGGTTGTGTTGTTTTGTTCTGTTGTACTTGCACTTTCTATTGTATCTTATTGTACTTCTAAATAATATGTTCTGGCAGTTTTCTTAGAACTTGAGACATGTTGCATCATTATCTATATAATTGTTGGTTATATTTTACTACATTTTTTTATTGAAAATGTGTATTGTTTATTGCTTCTGTTGTTGTTGTATGTTTTATTCAGTATTCCACTACACTACACATTGAAAAATGAGGGCATGGTTTCCCCAGTATCAGACATGGGTCATCGCTGCTAGTCGACAGCCTCTAGAATTTGGGGAAATGCGTTTGAGGTCATGTGACCAACCGGGTTCAGGGCACCCGTTGAGTGGCACATGGATCTGTGATGTTACAAAGTGGTATCAAAGGGGTTCTTTTCTTTGACTAATTATATGGAGCCTTAGTCATGGATTGGATGGGAACGGTAGTTGGTAAAAAGCTATGCCTGGGTGTAGCTAACCTGTGTACAGGGAAAATCCAGTCTACCTCGTATTTTTTCAATTATTCTGATTTTTCAAATTTTACAGTAGATTTGATTTTCACCGTTGGGTGAGGCACTTGTGATTGTGTTGTTATGTTTTATCCATGGGCTTTATTTAGTTGCAACCCGATGAGATGAGGGTATGCAATCTCATTCATCATTTAGGAACATGCTAGGAATCACATGTGATGCATAGTTCCATGCCATGTAAGCGCATAATAAATTTCATGTTGTTGTGATAATTGTTGTGCTAGAAAAGCATACTATTGTGATAGCTGCTTTGATAAATACCTGCTATGTGATAGGGTATTTTCATGTGAGTTTTTGATAGAATGGATGCCAAACATTGGTTTTTGGGGAGTATGGGCCCTCATTGACTAGAATTTGGTGGATCATTGGATGTTTACTGCATTTATAACACATATAAGATACCATGCATTGATTCGCGGGGAGTATGGTCCCTCATAGATCAGAATTTGGAACTTAAGTGTTTTTTTCAGTATTTTATGGGGTCCGGAGTAGTTTCAGTGGCCTGCTATCTGGAAAACCCGGGATACACACTGTGTAGTTCCTCGGACACATGCCGCGGGTTCTTCTGTTTGGGAAGAAAAGAAAAAAAATTATGTACATGCTGTGTACCCTCCGTACACGCCATGCAGAATTTTTATGTGCCATAGACCGTGTGGGCGGGGACACGAGGAAGGGAGATGCTTGGTGCGAACATGCCGTGTACCTGATGTACACACCGTGTAGTGTTGACCCAGATTCGGTCCATGTAACTAGCAACATGGGAAGTGGAATATGTTTGTACACACCGTTTCAATGATGAACATGTTATGTAGTATGACCTGGGGACCCGACCGTGTAACAAACAAACAAGGATTGGTGTTACCTCTTTTTGTACACGCCGTGTACCCGTGGGACACGTCGTGTAGTTCTGACCGGTGACAGACCATGTGGACCTGACCGTGTGGCTAGGAAAAGGGGGTGGTGTACACGCCGTGTTCGGGTGTAACACACCGTGTAGTTTAAGAAGAGTAGTTAGTTGTGTCACAAATGACATGAGTTGTTTGAAAGTTACACCATACACGTCATGTAGTTAATATACACGCTGTGTAGTTTTATTCAACGGGATCCATGTGGCTTAGCCATGTAGAAGGGTCCGGGCCGGGGAAGACAAGTCAGGTACACATCGTGTAGTCAGTATACATTCCATGTAGTCTTTTTGAGAAATATTTAATGCCTTCTTCCTATGTTTTCCCTTTAGTCCCTTTATTCTCAGACTATGATAATCTTGATCTATGGTGTGTGTTTGACATTGTAGAGTCATGCCACCAAGACAACCACCAGTTGTTCGCCAAGAGAGCTACAACAATTATACTCTAGAGATGGTAGGCCACGGGCTACCAGTAGATCCTTTATCAGAGCCAGATGCGGCACCAGCTATTATACTAGACACATGCATGGAGGCACAGTTACATGATGGCTTTATACGGTTCATGCAGACCTTTCAGGGAGCACCACTGAGTGCCACATCTATGGATGAGTTGACTCATATATTTTAGTAGCACCATCTGCCTACGTTTTCAGGGGATGGTGGACCATAGGCTGTAGAGTCTTTGCTGGATTCTATGCAGACTATTTTCGAGCATCTTGAGACACCTCCATGGTGGAGGGTCAAGCTCGCTACTTATATGCTGTGTGATTCTACCAAGAGGTGGTGGGATGTTACCACTTAGACAGAGAATCACAAAGACATGGCGTGGGATGATTTTGAGACAGTCATCTATAACATCATCTTCCCAGAGACGTAGAGGGAAGATAGAGCTCGAGAGTTCATGAATCTACAGAAAGACGCTATGTCTGTGATGGATTATTCATCCGTTTCACCGAGTTTCAGCATTTTCACCTGTTATGGTGGGTGATGAGACGGTGAGGGCCAGATGCTTCGAGGATGGTCTTCATTATGACATCTGATCACTGGTGAATGTTTTCAGGCTGCCTACAGTTCATGCTATTGTGAACCAGGCACTGATTATTGAGAGGAACCTTCGAAAAGCTAGTGGTGTAGGCTAGGGCGGTTCGACACCAGTTTCTGGTACTATTTTTTCCGATAAGAGGAAGCGACATATGATATTCTCTCAGGGTGGAAGTACTAGCTAGGTGATTTCTTCCAGTGGACCGGTCAGGTGTTACCAGTGTGGTAAAGAATGGCACAAGATACTACAGTGTCCAAGTGACACAGTTGGGTGCCGAGCTTACGGCAAGATGGGTCATCTACATTGCTTTTGCAGGACTTTCCTACCAGTGGCTAGTGAGAGTGGTTCTATTCAGACTCCACATGCGGGAGAAGGACCGACAAATTCTTACTAATTGGGGAACCGGGATACATCAGGACGTATAGTCAGAGGTGGTGGTTGTGGCCATGGTAGTCAAACACCCGGATCTCAGAGGCAGTAGTGCGGGACAACTCAGGGTAGCCAGGCTGTGTCGCAGGGCCGTGACACTGGGTTGGCATATACAGTGCAACACCCCCAACAGAAGAAGAATCCCATACTTTCTAATGTCAGAGGTACTATTCTAGTAGCTTCTGTCTCATCTTATATACTTTTTGATACTGGTGCTACCCATAGTTTCATATTTTTTCCCGTTGTGTAGAGCTTTGGGATATTTGTTTCTTCTTCTTCTACTTTTATGATGATTGACACTTCGTTGGGGACTATAACTGTTGGTGTGTGTCAGTGCAATGAGTGACCCCTTGAATTTGGTGGGTGTCACTATCTTTGGGACCTTTATTTCATAGAGATGACAAGTTATGATTTCATTCTCAGAATGGACTGGATGGTTCTTTTTTGAGCCTTTGAATATTGCTATCGTCGAAGGGTTATTTTTACGTCACCAGAGGGTGGAGAGTTTTTATACAAGGGCGAATGGGATGTTCAGGTGAGTCGAGCTGGACCAGAGAAACATGGGCCGGGTGGAGTCACAGCACAGATTGCGAGTTTTTATCTGGATTATTAGGGGAATTGTCAGAAGGATTTCCCTCCAGTGATTGATCATTTCGGGAATGTCTTCCCGAATGACTTTTCGGGTCTACCACTAGAGTGTGGGGTAGATTTATCTATTGAGCTAGTTCCAGGATCAGCACCAGTGTCTATTCATCCTTATAGGATGGATACACCAGAGTTGCAGGAGATCAAGATGCAGTTAGTTGAGTTACTGTCAAATGGTTCTATCCGACCCAGTACTTATCTTTAGGGTTCATTGGTCCTCTTTGTGAAGGAAGAAGACGGTGCTCTCAGACTCTGTGTGTATTATTAGAAGTTGAACTAGTTGACGGTCAAGAACTGATATCCCTGGCCAAGGATTGAAGATATCTTTGATCAACTTCGTGGAGCACAAGTGTTCTAAAATATTGGCTTGAGATCCGGATATCATTAGTTGCATGTTAGACATCTGATATACCTCTCACAGCTTTCAGGAGCTAGTATGGTCTATACGAGTACTTGGTTATTCTGTTCGGACTCACAAACATGCAAGCAGTTTACATGGTTCTGATGAATCATGTATTCCATCCATATCTGGATTCTTTCATGGTATTATTTGTGGATGATATCTTGGTGTACACTGACACTCGACATGACCATGCCACCCATCATGATATCGTATTGAGTACATTGAGAGAGCATAATATATATACTAAGCACTCAAAGTGCCACTTTAGGATGGACCAAAGTCATTTCTCGAGTCATATTATCTCAGATTCAGGAGTTGCAGTAGAACCAGAGAAGGTGAGATGAGTAGTTTCCTGGGAGAATCCTAAGAACATGTTTGAGACACAGAGTTTATTGGGGCTGGATGGTTACTAAAGATGCTTCATAAAGGAATTCTCCCGCATAGCAGTGCCGTTGATGGATTTGACTAAGAATGGTGTGAAGTTCATTTGGTCGGATGCATGTGAGACAACCTTTTAGGACCTCAAAGGATGGTTTACATCAGCACCAGTCCTGATACATATAGTGCAAGGGAAGAGCTATACAGTTTACTGTGATGCATCGGGAATTGGGCTGGGAGCTGTGTTGATGCAGGGTGACCGAGTTATTGTGTACAGATCTCGACAGTTGAGGCCACATGAGAGGAATTAACCAACACATGATACCGAGTTGGTTGCAGTTGTTCATGCGTTATGCTGTTGGAGACACTATCTATTGGGAGATCATTTTTTGGTTTTCATCGACCACAAAAGTCTCAACCATATCTTTACTCAGCTTGACATGAATCTGAAACAGCGAAGGTGGGTTGAATACCTTCAGTCCTTCGACTTTGATCTTGCCTATACACCTGGTAAAGGTAATGCAGTAGCTGATGCACTGAGTAGGAGGACTCAGATACAGGTAGTGCATGAGGCTAGTGGTGAGTGGAAACTCATGGATTTGTTCTCTGAGATGCATTTGGAGGTGCACGACAGTCAGGGTAAAACCTATCTTTCATCTTTAGCTATGAATTATACCCTACTAGATAGAGTAAGGATGAGAAAACTGTCTGATTCAGAAGGCCTAGTTCTATGGGAGTCGTTGTAAAGTGAGGACCCTACTTCTGGTTGGACGATAAGTGATGATGAGGTACTACATTTCCATGTACGAGTAAGGGTTCCAGGGGATATATGCGAGGAGCTGATGCAAGAGTTTCATGCTTCAGCTTGGGCAGTTCATCCCAGAGTTACCAAGATGTACCAGGACATGAAACGTTAGTACTGGTGGCCTAGTATAAAGAGAGAAGTATCTGGTTTTATAATAAGATGTCCCACCTATCAGCAGGTGAAGGTAGAGCATCAGAGGCCAACCAGACTATTACAGCAGTTACCCATCCTGGAGTGGAAATGGGATGATGTTGTGATGGACTTTGTGACCAGGTTGCTGAGGTCACCTTGAGTGAATGATGTTGTGTGGGTTGTTGTGGACAGACTCACGAAGGTAGCTCACATTTTTCTGACCAAGGAGACCTTCGGTGTTAATGATCTTAGAAGGTTGTATATCTGAGAGGTCATATGTCTTCTTGGGGTTCCTCATTCTATCGTTTAAGATAGGGACACCCGTTTTATTTCTCATTTCTAGAAGAGTTTTTAGAGGGAATAGGGTACATAGGTGCTTCAGAGCACAACTTACCACCCTCAGACCGATGGCCAATCTAAACGTATGATATAGGTGCTTGGGGACATGCTGTGGGCATGCATCCTATGTTTTGGGGGCTCTTGGGAGAAGCATATACCCTTAGTCAAGATTTCATATAATAATAGTTTCTAGGGAACAATTGAGATGACACCATACGAGAAATTATATGGTAGGCCATGCCAATTACCCTTTTTCTAGTTAGAGGTAGGTGAGGAAGCTTTACTGGGACCACGTCTCGTGCAGGAGACTTCTGAGCAGGTCTAGTTGATTCAGAAATGGATGGCTACCACGTCGTCTCGTCAGAAATCTTATGCTGATCGCCACATATGACCTTTGGAGTTAGTGTTTGGGGATCAGTTTCTCTTACATTTTTCACCAAGGTTTGGACACAGAGGGACCAAGAGAGAGGGTAAACTTTCACTGAGGTATGTGAGGCCACTTGAGATTCTAGAGAGAGTTAGGCTGGTTTCTTATCGGTTGCAGTTACCACAAAGGTACCAGGCCATGCACAATGACTTCCATATATCTCTGTTGCACCACTATCATTCAGACCTGTCTCACGTGTTTTAGCCAGAGGAGGTTGAGCTTTATATCGATGCATCCTTTGAGGAGCATCTGATTCATATCGTTGATAGGAGAATGAAGGTTCTCAAAGGCCAGTCAATTATTCTCGTACGGGTGATATGGAAGCATAGACGAGTGTAGGAAGAATCCTGGGAGTGGGAAACTGACATACGTGTTTAGAGGCCAGATCTATTCTGAACTTTATCTTCGCCACCCTTGGAAAGGAAATTCAGGGATGAATTCCTTAAAAGGGGGAAGTTTATAAGAACCCAGTTCTTATTTTTGAGGTACGGGTTTCTTCTTTTATCTTTTCCTTAAGTATTTTTGAGAAATAAAAAAAATGGGGGGAAATACCAAATTTTGGGACTACGCGCCATGTACATTTCCACATGCCATGTACTATGGACATGTGGGATGAGTACACCGGGTGTGTAGCCATGCTGGCGGTGAAAGGTGTAAAAACTGACTACATGCCATGTAGTGGGTATTTACACGCTGTGTAGTCAGTCGGTAGGAAAATAGTAAGGCGGTGTATGCAGTCACCAGCTGAGCATCAGTACATGTCGTGTACTCATTGATTACATGCCATGTACTCATGTTAACTGATGAACAATGTCACGCTGGCGAAAATCCGCTAGAGGAACAGTTAAAAAATGAAAAGTATATGTCGTGTACTCAATAGTACACATTGTGTAGTCTTTTTTTTCTCTTAAAATGGGTAGTAGCCTCCCCTGTTCATAGGGAAGGATTAGAACTGGAGGAGTCTGGAGAGAAGTCCAGACCTTTAGAGATCCCCCGATCGAGTACCGGGAATCCGTTTTCTGCACTGTTGATCTCCCTCGAACCGCACGGGTGAGTTCTTCCTTCTCCTTGAGTAGTTCTTACCAATTCTTCCTCTAAGGGAAGTTATTTATCTTTTAACAAGTTGTTCATTAAACTCAAATCTTCATCATTCTTGGACGTTTTTAGGTGCTTCGTTCACGTTTACCGATCAGGGGTGATCGAGGTAGGTGTCTTGGTGTTTAAATTCCAACTGTTGTGCGTTTTTGTGTACCATTGTGCTACAAACCAATGTTGGGGTATCGTGTGGCTGAGGGAATGGCTGTTTTAAATACCTAGAACTGTAAAGGTAATTAAATGTGATAATAAACTATTGTTTTGGATCACTGCTTGGATCTAGGACCACCCCTGGGGTGTGTTCCTCTGTTTAGCCATTTGGCCAGGATACCTGAGTGTATCCCATGTTTACCTTATACATTACTCTTTCCTTGAGAGGAATTGTAAATAATTTCATGTTTAAATGTTGGGCATGGACCTGTTATATTATATCCTAAGGGCATGGATACATTATAGCCTGAGGGTGTGGTTATATTATACCCTTAGGATGTGGTTACATTATAGCCTGAGGATTTGGTTATATTATAGCCTGAGGGTGTGGTTACTTTATAGCATGAGGGACTGGATATTTTATAGCCTGAGGACGTGGATATTTTATATCTTGAGGGTGTAGTTACTTTATATGTTTGAGGGTATTGTTACTATATTGGCCAGTGGAACGCCCCAACCCCAGTTACACAGATTCAATGCATTATTTTAATACATTGGCACGATTACAAGGAATCAAGTCCCGAAGGACCGATTGGTTTAGCAGTCTTGGAAAATAGATTACATAGATTAATGATACATTACTCTTTATCACATACAAAACAGCGTAAATAATCCTTTATTAATACCATTATTCCCTTGGCATAACCCTATAGGTCAATCACAATACACTTCTTGGAATCCTAGGAAAAATAAAACATAGAAAGGGGTGGGCTCAAATGCCCAGTAAGGATGAAAATATAGCGGAAACATTCATAAATAAGCATAAAAATTTAAAGAAATGTATAACTAAAACAAAATCCTTTAAACATGAACTTCAACATAATATGGCAGAAATAAAATTAAATAGTGCCATTTACTTATTCACATGGATATTTTACTAGTCGAATAATGACATGCAATATTAATAACCACTTTCATAGTGATGGAATACATAATGCTAGACTATCATAAACAGGTAGCCAAGGTCTTGTGACAAGACTATAAATAAGATTTTGTCAAGGCCTCATGCCAAGAAACTAGTTTGTCTCATGATACCTACCGATGCATCGAGGAGCTATAGTGGGCTCCACCCATCACTTACTATGTCCAATGCATTCCTTATATGAACAGGTTTAAACATAACATAAACATTCGTATTAAAACTAGCATTCGAAATGTAAATACTTTCTCCATAAACCTTGAATGGTGTTAAAATAACATATCCATAGTCAAACATATCACATAACCTTCAATACAATATGAATGTTTTGTATCATAATAAATCAACTTCAAATAAGCTTAAAATCAATAAAAGGATGTTGACATAGATGAAATCAAAACTATTTGAGAGAAATATCTCTTTTTTTAAATAATTTAAAAGTAACATAATTAAAAAATAAAATATTTACTTTGAAAATATTCTTATATACTTGTAAGGGAAGCTTCTAGGATTTTACAATGGTGGAAAATAGCCGCACCTTCCATATAAGTTAAAAAAATACATTCTTACCTTAATTTTGTCGAAAAGGTTAAAAAAGACCTTGTTTGGAAAATGTCATAAAGATTACTTTATAAACTTCTTATAAAAAGTCAAACTAGGGTATAAATGACTTTACCCCATATTCTGTAAAATATTAATAATTTTTTGAAATACATTTTTAAGAAACATGGATGTGGATGATAAAGAGGTCCCTTTAGATAATTACGTAGAAACAACCTCGGATAATGAAGAGATTGTGAAATAAACCCATAGCTTGTAGTTTTACATGGTTAAATGTATTTTAGACTCCTTTATAATGGTGAAATAATTGTTATTAAGTTATAAAAGAATCATATACATTAATATTATATCATATATGATCTATTAACATTGTTTTGATAATAATATCTTAGTATAATCATCGTTTCGGGTGATAACATATTCGTTTTCCTTTAAATTAATTGTTATGTGAGACATATTTGTTATGAATGGGATGTATATTATTCATGTCCATAATAATATCATGTCTCTAAAAATTATTTTTAATCATCAAATGAAATTTAGTCTTGAATGGATACGATGGGGAATGAATCTCATCGCGTCGTGGAGACGGTAATCCGTACATACACACGAGAGAAAATATCATTATTTTGATATTAAAATTATATATAATTGTGTGGTATATAATATATACAGAATAATTATCATGTTATATTTATTAGTTAAATCAAATACACATCATTATTATACCCATCCAAGTAATAATGTATTGAATCACAATTACACCATTTTGTGGAGACGGTAAGCCGTACGTACACACGTATGGTGACATGTCATTAAAAGGGTGGATAGAATAATGAATTTGGTTGTACCATAATTATAATAACAAAATAGTACGTAGAAGATATTGGATTTATTATTTTATAATGGAAACAACAATGAAAAAGAAGTGTAAGAAGAAAGGAACTTGAAAGAGGGTGGTGAAATCATTACCACTTCTTCGGGTTCTTCATTTTGATTGGATCAAAAGGGCACCATAGGATAGCTTTCTGATAAAACTGAGGAATCTAGGATGAAGTGAGGGAAGTTGGGAGGATATTTGGGTAGGGGTTGGCTGAGCCAAAAAGCTTTGAAGGTGTAAATTAAAGGGAAGGGGAAGTGCCCTTTTATAAGAGGGGTGGAAACACCTTTGGAAAAGCTAGAAATATTATTTTATAATAAATTCATTTTCGGTTTCTAATGGCTCTAAAGTGGATTATTTAAAGTTTAAGGTGGGGATGGGTCGAAAACCAATCAACCAATAGGTTTTAGATAGGATTGTCTCACTATATTAACCTTATATTCTAGTTTTATCTCTTAGTTATTTAGTTTCACATTTACCATGTCACTTTTTATTTTTATATTATATAGTTAATAAACATACTATATACATCTATCAGACCCCCAAGTGGTCCATTAATTAAAAACATATCATGATATAAGTACTTTGTACAAACCTTATATTTTTAGGAATTTAATATCAATTAATAATATAATATTTGTTTTAAAAACTCTTTTATGTCAATTTTGACAATGTTTGGTATTTGATTTTTGTGAAAATAATATCAGCATTATTACTTCTAAAAAACATAATTAAATCAATACTTAAATGTTATATTAAGCTATAAAATTCTTGTAATTCATTAAAAGTACCATATTACCCATATTTGGGTATTTATAATATCAATTATTTTAATATTTCACTAATAAAGAATTACTTCTTTATCATTGTGTCATAAATAAATCAAATTATTTAATGTATAAAAATTGTAAATAAAATATCATTATGTATTATATCTTTTCATCTTTCTAATGAATATTTATAATAAAATTTATATTATTTATAACCCTATATTAAAAAAAATTAGTTATTAAAAATTGATTTTAACTCTTTTAACTCTTCTTTGAATTAAATAATAATAAATGTCTGAATCTAAACCCAGTGGACCTAAATGATAATATTTTATTCTTAAGGTTGTTTTTGTTCGAGATACATTTGTCCAGTAGAATTAGGACATGTGTTAGGGTAATATTAATATCATTTTACCCTCAATTTCCCTATTTACTTTTAACCGTGGTAAATAAAAGTAAAAAGTTTCTATTCACCAAAAATATTTTTAACTTATTGAACCACATTTTACTTCTTTATACTAACCGTGTCTCTCGGATTTTCGAAATTCCACTCACAGAAGTGGTAAAATTATGTTTCATGTGAATTTGCAAATTCTCTTATGAGATGGGTAAAAGACGGTGAAAAGTTCAATAAATTTTTTATATATCTAAAATTATTATAAACTGAATAAAATGAATTAAATTGAAATTATGTAGGTATTATGTTTCAATTTTTACCTAAAATAAATTTAAATTAAATAAATAATTATTTAAATAAAAATTCGGTTTTAAACTATAACTCAGTGTTTTTCACTATTCATCAAAAATTGAAAGTTTTCAGAAAATACCAAAACTTCACCATAGGATAAATTCAATTTTCTAAATCTAAATATTATGTATGTTTTACAAATTTTAAACATATAAGTTTCATTTATTAATTTAAAATTAGTTCTCATTCTCAAATCCAAAAGGCGTATTTTGTAAGAAATAATAACTATCAAAATATTGACACATGTTTATGTCCAATTTCAAAGTGAAATTACTTACAATGACCATAATTGGATTAAATGGAAAATATATAATATATTTATTCTTATAAACCATTAAAATATATAATTTAATTCTATAAATTATTTTGATTAAAAAATTTGTTTTCAGTTAAAATATAGTATTTTTCAATATTCACCCAAATATGAAAGTTATCAGAAAAATACCAAAAATTTATTAAAACTAAATTCATATGTACTAATTGTAAAGAAGAATTTTATTTTATCAAATTGAATATATAAATGTTTCAAATATTTTATTTAAAAAGGGTTCACCATTAAATGATGGTAAACGTGCATTTTTTGAAAAATAATTCTTTTGTCTGAAAAAAATGAATTAGTTCTTACATTATGTCTAAAAAACTCATAATATGGATTCTAAAATTATAAAAATTATATAATGTTCAAAATTTAGTTAATACTATCCATAACTGCTTTTGAACTGCTAGTTTGGTAATCTTGTGGTGCGCTTAAACTCAGCGTTGGGTGTAGTGCGAGTTATTTAATTACTTTGAAGAAATAACGTACTATGAAATATTGGGGTCTTACATTATTTCCTCCTTCAATAAATTGATTCCTCGAAATTTGAAATTGTTCTTCAAAAATAAAAGGTTAAAAATATAAAATACTTTTTTGGGAAACCCACATCCGAAATTGGGTTAATAAAATTTAGCCTTAATATGGGGAAAAGTGGAATGAAAATTCACCACAAAATTATGATCTCAATTAGGAGAACATTGGTGGCAATTAAAGACACCTAATTGGAAGAAAATACTTAAATATTTATAGGGAGTGATTCAGGTCATCAATCACAAACAATTGTAGAATTGTGGGCCTCAAAGCCACCAATCTATGATGATTTAAAATACCATTGGTTCAACAAAACGTATGGTATTAGGATAACAAATTTTTGGTGTTATGATTCCTTACCTAGATTTTATGAATTTATTTTTTCATAGAATAATTGAAGGAAAAAAATGTATACTTGTCAAGTAGAGTTCCATCCTTTAACTAATTTCTACCACAATCACATATTTCACTCTAAAAGATAATAGAAAAAAAAAAATATATTCTATTTATCCTATTTGTACAGGGTTCCAAAAAAAAAATTAATTTATAATTCATCTACCAGAACCTTAAAAAACTACATTATTCAATCAAGGACATTATGTGGGTCAGTGGTAGGTGATACACACTAGTTTCCATTTGGTTTTGGGTTTAAGTCTCATGGCCTTTTCGGACGTGATGGGTTGCCGCCCGACCTCCGAGTTTTCCTATTATAGCAATCCAATAATAATCTCAAACTAGAATTATCCAAAATACTTCTGTTCAAAGACACAGTCCAAAATTTATAAGGAAGGTAAATACAATGAAGATACTTTTTTCTGTGTAATAACATGAGAACACCTTCATCATGTATTCTTCTAAAACACTGCAACATCCTGAATTACGATAAAACCAGATTGATTACATTCATGATCCCTTATTCAATATAGAATACTGGATATACTCTTTCTATCCAAAAATGTTGTAAACTCATACAATTATGTAATATACAAATAATTAATCACTTTCATGGTAGTCAAGAATATCCCATATAATTTATCCAAATCAATCATGTATTATTCAAAAATCACAACCTCGGCATCAGAACCATATTATGGTTTATCTTTCTCTTAATTATATATTTTCCAAAAATTAACCTGATATTGAGTAACTTTTCTTGGTTCCACACAATCTCATGTCCTTAATAAAATAGTACTACATTAAAATCATTATATACTCCATAATTATTATAACAAATACATTGTTGATGAAATACTCAAATGACATAATTATTTAATAATAACATAAGAACTCTAATAATCCATCCTCATCTGTGGTAGTATCATAACTTGATTATTATGCAATAGAATCATTTGGGGCATACTCTGATGATTTGGTCATTGGTTCGCATAGTGTCCCAACTCCTTTCAGGTGATGAATTGTACATTTGAAACCTTTTTCTTACCATTGCAGTCACGTAATTGGTGTCTTTTTTCCCCACACTTATAACAAACTCCCATTCCCTTTAGGAAAGTTCTAGGGTGTTTCTTTCCACAGTTATCACATATGAGAAAATTATTCTTTTCCCTCTTCCCTTTATCCCTCTTTTTCTCTTCCAAACTTTTCTTCTCTTGCTTCCCTTCAAATCCATAGGACTTAGAGAATTATTTTCTTAACTTATTAACACATGATATTATTTCAGCATATGTTGAGAATACATGGGGGACTATTTCCCTTCTAAATGTTGGCTTAATACTATGAAAGATATGATCCTTCTTACTCTTTGGATCATACGTATTTCTGGAGTTCACATTCCTTCTACTGGGTGCCATTTCTATACAATACCATAAACTAGGTCAGTTTATGAATTGCAATGAATAATTCCAAACTTGTAAAATACCTAATGTAAATTGAATGGTTTATGGATATAATCAATAATCATAAAGATGTTTTCATTGAGGAATTATATACTCATAAACCCTTCATAATTATTTGTATTGAAAATGAGAATTATCCTAAGCATATCCCCCGAGAGTGTTGTAACCAAGAGTGCAGCAAGGCTCGTTGTCGTGCACTAGTTCTCGTTTAGTCTAGCTCAAAGTGGTGTTTTTGGGTTTTACTCCTTGGTACCTCTATACCAGAGACACCTCTACCTACTTGTATTGAGACAGAGATTTATTTCTTAGAAAACACACAAAATATCTACAATACCAAATTTCTAGAAATTTATTCTATACTAATCCTCAAAGTCTATCTTAGGGCTATGTTCTATAATCAGATTTTATCTAAACCTACATTCCAAGGTTATTTCTAATCTTCCTCTAATACCAACTGTAATGACCTGACCCCAGTTACCCAGAGTCGGTGCATTATTTTAATACATTGGCATGATTACAATGAATCAAGTCCTGAAAGACCGATCAGTTTAGCAGCCTTGGAAAATATATTACATACATGAATGCTACATTAAAAAATATAACATACAAAACAACATAAATAATCTTTTGTGAATACTATTATTCTCTTAAGTTAACCCTGGAGGTCCATCACAATACACTTCTTGGAATCTTTATAAAAATAAAACATAGAAAGGGGTGAGCTCAAATGCCCAGTAAGGATAACAATATAGCGAAAAATTTCATAAATAAGCATAATCATTTAACGAAATGTATAACTAAAAAAAATCCTTTAAACCTGAAATTCAACATAATATGGCAGAAATCAAACGAAATAGTGTCATTTACATATTCATGTGGTTATTCAACTAGTCTAATAATCACATTCAATATCAATAACCACTTTTATAATGATGGAATGCATAATGCCATACTATCATAACCACGTATCCAAGGCCTCGTGTCAAGACTACAAATAAGATTTTGTCAAGGCCTCAGGCCAAAACACTAGTTTGTCTCATGAGACCTACCGATGCATCGAGGAGCTATTACGGGCTCCACCCGTCACTTACTAAGTCCAATTCATTCCTCATATGAACATGTTTAAATATAATATAAGCATTCGTATTAAAACTAGCATACAAAATGTAAATACTTTCTCCATAAACCATGAATGGTGTAAAAATAAAACATCCACAGTAAAACATATCACAAAACCTTCAATATAAAAAGAATGTTTTGTATTATAATAAATCAACTTCAAATAAGCTTAAAATCCATCAAAGGATGTTGACATAGATAAAATCAAAACTATTTGGGAGAAATATATCTTTTTTGAAATCATTTTAAAGTCCCATAATTATAAAATAAAACATTTACTTTGAAAATATTATTATAAGATTGTAAGGGAATCTTCGATGATTTAACAATGGTGGAAAATAGCCGCACCTATCGTATAAGTTATAAAAAATACATTCATACCTTCATTATGCCGAAAAGGTTAAAAATGACATTGTTTGGAAAATGATGTAAAGATTCCTTTATAAACTTCTTATAAAATTCAAACAAGGGTATAAATGACTTTAACTAATATTCTGTAAAATAGTAAGAATTTTTTGAAATACATTTTTATGAAACATGGATGTGGATGATAAAGTGGTCCTAGTAGATAATTACGTATAAACAACCTCGGATAATGAAGAGATTGTGAAATAAACCCTTACCTTGTAATTTTCCATGGTTGAGGGTAGTTTAACATCATGTAAAATGGTGAAAAAATTGTTATTAAATTATACAAGAATAATATACATTAATATGATATCATATATGATCTTTTAACATTGATTTGTTAATAATATCTTAGTATTATCATCATTTCGGGTGTTAACAGATTTGTTTTCCTTTATATTTATTGTTATGTGAGCCATATTTGTTATGTATGAGATGTATATTATTCATATCCAGAATGATATCATGTCTCTAAAAATTATTTTTAATCATCAAATGAAATTTAGTATTGAACAGATACGATAGGGAATGAATCTCATCGCGTCATGGAGACAGTAATCCATACGTACGCATGAGAAAAAATATCATTCTTTTGATATTAAAATAATATATAATTGGATGGTATATAATATATATAGAATCATTATCATGTTATATTTATTATTTACATCAAATACACATCATTATTATACCCATCCAAATAATAATGTATTGAATAAAAATTACACCACGATGTGGAGACTGTAAGCCGTACATATGCACATATGGTGACATGTCATTAAAAGGGTGGATAGAATAATGAATTTGGTTGTACCATAATTATAATAACATAAAAGTATATAGAAGATACTGGAATTATTATTTTAGAATGGAAACAACAAAGAAAAAGGATGTGGAAGAAGAAAGGAACATGGAAGAGGGTGGTGAAATCAATATCTCTTCTTCGGGTTCTTCATTTTGATTTTGATCAAAAGGGCTCCTTATGTTGGATTTCTGATCAAACTAAGGACTCTAGGTTGAAGTGAGGTAAGTTGGAAGGATATTTGGGAAGAGTTTGGCCGAGCCAAAAGGCTTTGAAGGTGTAAATTAGAGGGAGAGTGAAGTTCCCTTTTATAAGAGGGGTGAGAGGCACCTTTGGAAAAGCTAGAAATATTATTTTATAATAAATTCATATTTGGTTTCTAATGGATCAAAAGTGTATTATTTAAACCTTAAGATGTGTATGGGTCACAAACCACTCAACCAATTGGTTTTAGACAGTTTTGGGTCACAATATTAACCTTATCTTCTAGTTTTAACTCTTACTATATACATCAAAGAGACCCCCAAGTGGTCCATTAATGATACAACTATCATGATATAAGTCCTTTGGCTGAAGATTATATTTTTTGGAATTTAATATCAATTAATAATATAATATTTGTTTTAAAAACTCTTTTATGTCAATTTTGACACTATTTGGTATTTGATTTTTGTGAAAATCATAACAGTATGATTACTTACAAAAAAACACAATTAAATTAATACTAAAATGTCATAATAAGCTATAAAATTCATGGAATTCATTAAAAGTATCAAATTATATTTATTTGGGTTTTTATGATATCAATTATTTTAATATTTCACTAATAAGGTAATTAATGCATTATCATTATGTCATAAATAAATTAAATTATTTAGTGTCTAAAAATTATAAATAAAATAAATTTATGTAGTAAATCCTTTTATATTTCTAATGAATATTCATAATAGAATTTATCTTATTTATAACCCTATATTTAAAATGTTTTATTTATTAAAATTTGATTTTAACTCTTTTAACTCTTCTTGGAATTAAATAATAATAAATGTCTTAATCTAATCCAAGTGGACCTAAATGATAATATTATATTTCGAAGGTTGTTTTTGGTCGAGATAAACTTGTACAATAGAATTAGTATATGTGTTAGGGTAATATTAATATCATTTTAACCCTCAATTACCCTATTTACTTTTAACCGTGGTAAATAAATGTAAAAAGTTACTATTCACCAAAAAAATTATCTTATTGAACCACATTTTAATCATTGATATTAACCGTGTCTTTCTGGTTTTCGAAATTTCACTGAAAGATGCAGTAAAATTATGTTTTATGTGAATTTGTAAATTCTCCTAGGAGATGGGTAAAAGATAGTGAAAAGTTCAATAAAATTTTTATATATCTAAAATTATTATAAATAGAATCCAATGAATTAAATTGAAATTATATAAGTATTATGTATCTATTTTGACGTAAAATAAATTTAAATTAAATAAATAATTATTTAAATAAAAGATCGGTTTTAAACTATAACTCAGTGTTTTTCACTATTCATCAAAAATTGAAAGTTTTCAGAAAAATACCAAAAATTAACCCTAGGATAAATTCGATATTATGAATATAAAAGTGATGTATATTTTAACAAATTTAAAACATATAAGTTTCATTTATTAATTTAAAATTAATTCCCGTTCTCAAATCCAAATGGCGTATTTTTTAAGAAATAATAACTATCAAAAGATTGACACTTGTTTATGTCGAATTTCAAAGTGAAATTACTTAAAATAACCAGAATTGGATTAAATGGTAAAATAATAATATATTTATACTTATAAACCTTTAAAATTTATAATTTAACACTATAAATTATTTTGATTAAAAAAGTTGTTTTCAGTTAAAATATAGTATTTTTCAATATTCACCCAAATATGAAAGTTATCAGAATAATACCAAAAAATTATTGAAAAAAAATTCTTATGTCATGATTATAAAGAAGAAGTTTATTTTTTCAAATTGAATATATAAATGTATCAAATATTGGATTTAAATATGCTTCACCATTAAATGATGGTAAAAGTGCATTTTTTGAAAAATACTTTTTTGTCTGAAAAAATTGAATTAGTACTTACATTATGTCTAAAACTCATAATATGGATTCTAAAATTTTAAGCATTATATAATATTAAAAATTCAGTTAATACTATTCATAACTACTTTTGAACGGCTAGTTTGGTAATCTTGTGGTGCACTTGAACTTGGTCTTGGGTGTAGTGCAAGTTATTGAATTACTTTGAAGAAATAGCGTACTATAAAATCTTGTGGTTTTACAGCCTTAGGGTGTGGTTATATTATATTATCCTGATGGAATGGTTCTGATGAGCAAAAAAATTTATTAAATTTAAAGGTTGAATGAATAATAAAATTTTCAATATAACTGGTAATGTTATTTACTTTTGAGTACTGCTTAGTTTATTGCATTTTATTTCTGTACATTGTTGTTGCATATTTTAACACAGTTGGGCACGAGCCTATGGTGGGTGACTACTGGGATTTATTTCTCACACCTTATTTGGGTCATGTCTTTGGCATAAATAGATTACGTTTCTACATGTGTTGATAGGGGGAAGGGTCCCTATATAGGTACATGATTGTAGTAGAGGAGTAGGGGAGCATGGGACCGAGCTTAGGATCGCGATACTGCCGGCTATGTTATTTTGTTTTGTTGTACCTGAAATTTCTATAGTATGTTATTGTACTACTATGTAACATGTTCTGGATATTTTCTTAGAACTTGAGACATGTTGCATCATTATCAATATAACTGTTGGTTACCTTTTACTATAGTTGTTTATTTAAAATGTGTATGGTTTATTGCTTCTTCTATTGTTGTATGTTTTATTTAGTATTCCGCAGTTCTACACAATGACAAGTGAGGGAATAGTTTCCCCACTATCAGACCTAGGCCCTTGTTGCTAGTCGGTATCCTCTGGCATTTGAGGAAATGCGCTTGAGGTCATGTGACAAACCGGGTTTGGGGCACCCGTTGAGTGGCACCCGGATTTGGGACATTACAAAATGAGTGTAAATAAAATTAATAGAATGTAAATGAATAAATTATTATCATTTAATAAAGAATCATCTAATATGAACCTGAGATATTAGATATCAAATATTATTATATTATATTCAATATATATACAATATATACCCCTTAAATATTCAACACATTATTTGCAGATAGTGGAAATAATGTAAAATGTGGGGGGGGGGTACTTGTTGATCATCATCATGTTAAGGAATATGGTTTCCTTGTTAAACCAACCATTAACCATCATATCTCTTATAATAATTTCAAGTTGTCATCCTTGAAACAACACTTAAATGAAAATATTATTGGATGATTGATTATTAAATATCTATCCTCCTTGGATTAGGTTCAACATTGTTATGAGAGAAATTTTATTTATACATGTCTTTTCATTCATCTATTTATCACTAAATTTATTTATGGTTCATGCATAGTAGGATGGATCTTCTACTAACATCCACCTCTTTCCTTATAGTGTAATTATTGGGACCATTTAGGTATTTTTCTCATTTATTCATTTTAATAACCACTAGATTCATCATACACTTATTTTTCCATGATGTGTTTTTCTTTAAATATTTATAACTCTTTGTCATAGCTGTATCATATTTCTTCTCCTTTAAATTTTTCTTAATTCTAACAAATAGTGTAATTCTGAGTAAACCATTATTGGTTATATGTGACTATTTCATTCATCATGATCATTAGTTTCAAAAAATAAAATAAATCTATTTTCTAGTATAATATATTTTCTATTTAGAAAATTGTATTCCTCTATATGATTAAAATATAGGATTTAATTATTAATTAATTAACTCATACATTTAAAATATATATTACAATGTTATTATGGTTAGGAAAAATAATGATTATACATATAAAATAACACATATTCTTTTCTCATCTATGTTAAGTTATTTTTATATCATGTGTTATTTCATTTTTTGATATCTTAAGCCTATAGTAACATATCCATTGTGTTTCCCATCATCCAATGTTGTATAATTATAATCCACCATTTATATTGTGTTTCTTTTTTCTAATATTTCAATAAAATTTTGTTTTATTAAAAATTTTACATTTTCATCATTATGTAGTACAATTAATGAGTAGTAAATGGGATGTGACCTCTTTTTTAATTAACGGATTTCAAAATTTCACAAATATCCTTGTTCATGTCATTAATACTATCAATTGAGTCTGCATATCCTTCATCTATGGTCTGATATCCTTAGGGGAATTTTTTCTCCACTCAAGTTGAGTTTTAGAGAAATAGTGATTCCTTTTAGTAACATATATATTTCAATTTGATCTCATACCTAAAGTGAAATTTTTGATAGTTAGTCACTTTGAACCATCTTGTTTATACCCATTTCATTAGGTGATTAATTCTTGTCCACTTCTTCATTCTTCCACTATTTATTTTCTAAAACTAAATAAATCAATAATGTAGATTTCAGTCCCTGAATAATTTTTAGTTGATTTAAATTAACATATTAGGAATGGATCGCATCATGGTTTTAGCATGATCATTCTATTGATTGATAAATCAATGAAATTTTCACTTCTTTCAACCAATCCTTTTCGACATCATCAGTTATAGGTAAATTAAAATTATAGGATTATAAATTCTCTCCCACCAATATATTATAGACATAGTAATTATTGATATCCTTTATGAATTCCTATGTGGGTGTATATTTCTTCTCAAGAGTATTGTTTTTGTACCACCATTATCTCATATTAAAATTTAGAAATTATCTCCACCATTATTATGTAACACATTATCTCTAATTGAAATATACTTTTCCCTTGGGGTATGATATATAATACATTTATATTTTAATAATATAAAAAAATTAATTCTAAAAATGTCTATATCTCATTAAAACTATAGAATTTTTTTGTATTTTAAAATACCACATGAAATATTACATTTTAGATGTTTTGTTGTCACAACATCACAAAATTATTCTTTATGGTTTCTTAAATAATCATCTCAATGGACATGATACATATACTATTAACTCTATATCATTATATACAAATACAACTTAATCATCTATCTTCATAAGTTGGAAACAAAAAAAAATACGAGTCTTTAACATTTAATACATATGTAAAATAATAAGTATATTGTTGATTAATCAAAAAATCAAAATATATTACATTGATAACACTATTTGGAATCAGAATAAATATGTGATCCTTGAGAGGGATGGGTATAAATTGTTTTTCTATAAAATCATTCCTATAAATATCACTATCCCTATTATCAAAAAATGTTAACTTTTGGAGGGAAAAAAGATAAATATTCAAAATATATGAATGTATTTCTACAATAATAATTCAACACATATGATTAAATATAAATCTTGTATAAGACATAAGGATTTTACATTTTTTACAAAAATATGTATGTTATTGGTGAACAAAAAATGATGCATCATTTTAAAAAATATACAACCAAACATATTCATGTAAGATAAAATTGTGGTTTAAAACACTATATTCAAAGGTGGGGCACCTTTAAATGGTTTCTGAAATTAAAACTATGGATCTAAGGTTAAATCCCTTATATCATTGTATAAACATTACTTCAAAGAATGATGACCAGTTTAATGATATGGGGGTCTCTCTAATAGGGTATTGACACAATTTTATGTTATATTATAGTAAAATTAATTTATTTTTCCTATATTATACTCAATAATATATGTGAATTTCATATCCATGTTGTAGAACATCCAAATCTCCAATAAACTAAATGGTAGTATAATATTAATTTTTGAGTTGATTATTCTTCATTTATTACAAAAATATTGTATAAAGAGAATCATGATTAAGATAATTATATTAAAGAATAATATATAAATTAAATTTCATAAAAACATATTATAAAATTATTATATATCAACAAAACTCTTATTATAATTGAGGTTTCTTCTATAAATAAAAAAAGATCATTTGAAATCCTATATGGATCTCCTTTTTTATCATCCATTATATGAAGAGAATATGTCAATATAATTATTCATCTCTTTTTTTAGAATATGTTTCTATAGATTTTATAGGTTTTACAATCCTATTATCCTTCCATAAATGGTTATGATAGACCCTATTCCTATAATTCTTAAATAATTATACATGTCTCCCAATAATTTAAATACAATAAAATACATAAAATATAAAAATTTGAACCTCCTAAGTTAGAACCCATATCATTTTGATTGCACTAGGAAAATTGATGGTTTATTGGGGAGTGGTTTAGGAGTTAATTAATAAACAATATTCCAATTCCCAAATTATAATTTCTTGTGAAACGAACCTTTTTCACTAGTTAAAGTGAATAATATAACTATTGAACTATCCAAAACTAAGGGAGTAAAAATAATAAGGTACAAAAAATATTAAATTCTTACACCTCAATAAAATATGATACATAATGGAATGACATGGTAAAACCCTAGATCATATAATTTATAACAATCGCCATTGTGGATATAATGAGAAAGGTACATCCTTGAACTAATGTGAATGTAATATGAAAATTTTCTATCCTAATAAGTCTCCTAAAAATTTTAACTACTATTGTGATCATTAAGTAGATACATATTATATTTTAACACTAAATATAATTTCTCATAAAAATTTTATATGTATCCCAAAAATATTCATATTATAAAAATTTGTGAAATTCATTCTTAACAGACAACATAAGAGTGATAATAAAACACCAAAAAGTGTGTACTTATACTATTATTCCGCATCATATCTCATTATGTAGAAAAATATTTAATCTCTCTAATTTCTCATTATTTTATCAAAATTACTATAATATGTTTTTTACAATAGGTTTTTTTATTTTATGGAAACTTTTTTAGGGTTATAATTACAAACAGTGAATTAAAAATTCATACAACATCAGTTTTTAATAACAGATATAATCTTTTTAAAAGAAGAAAAGGATAGTAAATAATCATTATTTGTATAAATTTCATCAACTGAGCCATAAAATGAAAATTATAACCTTATAATCCATTTCAATATTCAAAATAAAAACAAAAAACATCAAAAAATTTAGTTTATCGTAATATGTAAACACTTTTCAATCCTTATTATAATAATAAAATATATATAAGATAGTAAATTAAGGGGAAAATAAAAAACCTAATCACGATTTTTTGACATTAATTTACTAATTTTTACATTATCCTCCACTTTTTTCATTTGATAAAAGAACTCAGAAGGAAAGTAGTATAACAGATAACGAGAAATTTTAAATGGTGTATGATAAATATCATTCATGTTTTTTATAATATGAACTCGAGTGGAAGTAGAATTCATCATCATAAAAAACTATCACAAAAGTTATATAATTTACAAAACGTAATAAAAAAAATAAGATCATTAATATTAATAAAATGGTGAAATCATTCAAAAGAGATTCTATAGACTTTTTTTTATAGACCAAAGTATATATAGATAAAAAAATATAGATAAATGTGGATGATACCATATATAAAGTTCATGAAAATGCATTTGGAATCATTATAAATTTTATGTGATATTTTAAAAGATCAATGTTCAATTATTATAAACTAAAACATATATTGTACTTGATGTAATTTTTTATATTAAACATTAGCTATATAAATAACCATTATTAAATTTACAATCTCAAATATTTTTATTAACTTATTTTTAAATTTGGTTTAAGACTCATGTTTTTAAAATTGTATTTTTTTTAAAAAAAATTAAAAAATTAAGTAATATAATTTATCTAATTATTGATGTTAATATCCCATTTCGTATGTGATTTACCATGTGTTATACTGATAACCCATTTTAAAACCATTTTACTATTTTAAATTAAATAACAAATAACAAAACCCTGACATGAAATATATATATTTTATCGGTGTCTACATTATCTTTATCAATAATCATATCATTTTTTTTCCAGAAAATCATTTTTCATTTTTATCTTTAATAGTGGTAGTAATTTATTTGAATTTGAGTTTCAAATTTGATATTTAGGAATCAAAATTCTTTTAACATCCCTTAAAAATTTCTAGAATCTTATTAAAATTAATCATTATTCAAGGTAATAATATAATCAATTTATTATTTATGGCTTTGGGAACCCTTTATACTATAATTTTATCTATGACAACATCTCCCATTACAATGTGATCAACTTATTTATTTTTTATGATTTGACTTATTTTCTCATGGTCTAAATGATTTTTATAATTATCATAGTCATAGTGAAATATTTATTCAATAAATTCTTGTATAATGATCTATCATCAAGTTATTCAATCTATGAAAGAAACAATTCCCCATCAATATATTATGGTTTTAGAAAATTATGAATTCTTTCTTACTTATCATGGATCCCTTATGAATTAATATATAACATAGTGTGACCCTTACATATCATATTGAATAATTTGGAAACCTTTACATATAATATAGAAACATCATGAAACTCTTATTTATTTACTTTTCCTAGGATCAACACTTTTGTATAATATAGATCAACCCCTATGTAATATACTCACCTAAAGTGAACTTTACTGTCATAACCCAACCATAATTAAGGATCTATCCACAACTACACCTATCCTAGCTGCATATTCTAGGGGATAAAGAATATCATGGAAGGTATAACTAACATGTGGAGGTTTATTAATATGTACATTTATTAACCCTCATAACCATATCAATGCATAAGTTTAGAGGAAAATTTTAAAATTATTAAAACACTAGAGAAACAACCGTACCTCTAGACAGTAGAAGCGTACTATAGTGTAAATTTAAAATCAAAGGGAACCAATACACACCCATCTAGAAATTTGTCCCCAATATACAATACTAGAAAGAAAATAGATGAGAAATCCTACTTCTTGATATCAAAACAATGACCACCGCACATGGTCTAATGTTCTAGGTATCCCTATTCTCCTCTAAAGTTATCATTATCCTTTATATCATATAAATAGGACACGACACATGAAAAAATATCCCATGTAGTGTAGATTATATACAAACATTATAGGATTCCTTGAAGCATGAAGGGGGTCCAATAAGAGATACAAAAGGAATAAGATGATAGTAGAGAGTATACAAGATTCTTTTAAACCCATGTAAGTTAAAGAGTAACCTCATCTGAGCACAGGGTGCTCACCATAGTGGGTTGATGAACTATGCATCAAGTCTTTTCCACCCATAGAATAATAGAAAACTAATCCAACCATTAGATTATAAACCTAGAAAGAAAGTGGCATACCCCTTGAGTCTTTTTATTTCGTGGAATGAAATTAACAAAATCCAATGTTATGGATATAGATGTGTATATATATTCTTAGTAAATATAATACCAAATAAGAGACAAATGAGATTTCTATATCACAGCTCGTCCTAATAAAACAGTCACCTTCAGTCCCAAAATTCCATCAATGATTCCCAGCATCCCACTCATTTACCATGATGTAGCATTCTAGGTCACCATTTTGTATCATCATAACTGAAGACTATTAATTCAATTACTACATCTTTAACAACAACCCCCTTTACAGTTTGATCAATTTATTAAGGTCGTATAACATGAATTCTTTAATCAATTTCTACAATATTTGGGTGTTATTATCATATTCATGAAGAAATCCATATTCTCCAAATGGATGTATCATTATCTCTCTCCATGATATTATTCATATAATGAATTGACTTTAAAAACATGAAATTTTGTTTTTTAAAAATTCTATATTTACACATACATAATGATTATTAGTAACATGTCATAATATACTATTGAGAGAACCATATATATCACAAGGACATATCAATTAATCCATATATATCATGGGGAAACATAAAATTTTTGTTTTATATTTCATTTACATTAGAAAAACTAGTATATAAAATAATGATACACCTATATGTATTATCTTTACATATTGGGGAAATTACTAGTTTTTAAGAATGCATATTCTAGATAAAATGTTATGTATTATCCTAATATGATTATGAATTTTAATTTTTTCAAAACTATATGTTATGGAAACCCCATAAATATCTATATTAATTTTAGATACAAACTTATATATTCCATTGAGATTGAAAATGATTCTAATATATTTTTCTTTTCAAAAAAATGTAATTATGTATTCGAGTTATCATAAAATTAACTATTATATAAAATTCCTTCTCAATATTGTTTCCCTTATATATCTCAATATTCATCAAAATAAAACATACTTGCGTAAGAACATTTTCAAATTATATAATAACATTCAATAATAAATTTAACCAAAACTCATTATAATACCACTCTTGAATATCAAAACATTTTCCATATGCCTTAAATTACTCAAAAAATGTTCGAATAATTGTTATCACAATTGGAAAATCATTAAAATCAATCATTTAAAGATTATTTACGTATTGGAAACAAAATAAAACACATGATTTTTTTTGGAAATCACATTGATTGTGTGATGGTATCCTACACTATAGTGTGATTTTGTGTTAAAATACACATACAAAATCCATACATTTTAATATTTAATACATTATTATAATTGTGGAATTATATTTTATATCACCTCAAAATGAAAAATTCACAATGTCATCTTATACAATATTGATGTGGCCAAAAAGTTTTAAATCTCCTCAGTTTCCACGAAATTATTTTGAAAATATATCATCAAATGAAGGAAACATTTTTTCATGATGTGATCTATGATAGATCTTTTCTAGTCATGGAATGATTCATACACAATGATAGGATTCATTTAATTTTTCTTATTCTATAGAAAATCCTATTTTTATAGACTCATACGTTGGTGTTTATTATTCCAACAATTTAAAAAATCATTCATTTTAATCATTCATATCTTACAGTGTGGAAGGAATGGTAGTTGTTGTTGAATGATACTCAAAAACATCTCTTACAAGAGTCAATATTGCTTCAATATAAGGTCAATTGTTGAATGTTTGTCACCAACATATTGTAAAATTCTTCATTAAATCTACAATACGCCTATAAACTATTTGATTCAGTATTTTATAATTCCATTATAATTCGATGTTAATTCTTACACAAGACCTCTTGTGGACGGGTACATTATTACCCAATACAACCATTCATCCATCTTCAAATGTACTTATATGTGACCTTTATTTAATACCCTAAAGAATAGATTTCCATGTCATTACTTTATTTCATCGTGGTATGATTTTACTCTTGAAAACATCCACCAAAAGTCTCTAAATAAACTCAATCAAATT
Organism: Viscum album; assembly: GCA_963277665.1. Taxonomy (NCBI): domain Eukaryota; kingdom Viridiplantae; phylum Streptophyta; class Magnoliopsida; order Santalales; family Viscaceae; genus Viscum; species Viscum album. The sequence goes on from OY728150.1 coordinate 1,922,146,619, forward strand.
TAATTACTTTAATATTCCTAAATTTATATAGTATACCTCATCCATAACCTATAAATTCTGTATATTCTATTACACTTCAAATCATGATCTCCTTAATCCATGACCCTAATATAAAAAAATATGTTTACATACTTCCATTCACACCAACCTCCATATATCTATCTAAATCATCCATATCATTCAATTATATGTTTAATAATAACACAATTGCGTTATCAAATATGATTTCTAGTAATGATAACTAAATTTACATTCCATTATAATATGATTTGATTAACTGTGATTTCGAGCACTTTTTATCTCAAATACAACCATTATCTTTATCAATAAACAATATCCCTAACTATAACTAATAACTTATGAAACATTCAGCCTCTCATTTCTTTAATAATCATTTATGTTAACAAATGAATTAATGGAAAATTTATTCATCGTATTTTAAAATGGTAAATAAACAACATTAATCTATTCTAATAATCCATAATCACTTGATCAAAGTAGGTCCTTCTAAAGGGTCAGATAATATATCATCTTATATGATTATGTAGACCACTAATTTTGTTTATTAATTTAACTTTTTATGAATTGTAAGGATATATTGACATATTTTTTCATTCATGTATCTCCTTTTATCTCTTAGGAATATTATAAAATTGTTTTACGGTCTCTGTAAATTTAGATCATGGAAATTTAATTTAGGTATCCATGAATTGGGTTACTTAATTTTTATTTTTAGGAATATGATAATCTTAGTTTATGGATCCAATTTAAAATGATTAATCAATGGTATTTACATCATTATTCAAATATCAATTACATTATAGGAATCATAATAAATGTTTAAAGGTATATATGAAAACATTCATTATTTAATTTTGATGTTAATAAATAATTAACATGAAATTAGGATAATTTAATTATAGAGAAATATACATATATTAAAATTGAATGAAATGATAATATATGGTAATATTTAATAAAAATATGTTATATATTTTATTAAGATAAATATTATAGTTTTTCGATTTTTATGAAAAATAGTGTGCTATGATTCTTATAATTATCATTAATTTCTAGTTTTATTAAAAATGGATTAAATGAACTAAAATTTGATGAATAAAAATGAAGCTTGATATGGTTTATTTTTATTAAAATATATTTTTGATATTTCATGAATGATAGAAGTGTATTATTTATATTCAATATGATGTATTAGAGGAATTTATATTATGTTGAAAGGATGAATGTGTATTTTATGTAAGAATGATGATGACATTGGTACTATATTGATAATTCTATTGCGACTATTTGTTCTTATTTTGTTACAGAAGAGAAATTATTTTAAAATATGTTGTTTTACTAATTTTATATTTATTTATTATGATGTTCTTTTATAATATAAGTGTTTATTGTAACTTATACATTTTCCATGACATGATAATGTTACATATATTTTATTTTTCATTAATATATGATAAATATATTAAGAAAAGAGTTATATATGGACCTTTTGAATACAATTATATTGTAAAATATAATTTGGTTATGATTCTGTGTATTAATTTTAAACAAAGAGTGTAATTTTTGCTTAACAATAAATACATGTTATTGAAAAATTATGTTTTTATTTTTATAGTTATATCCATTAATTAATATTATGGATGTAGCTATAATGTTTTTATAATGTGGTTCCTGATTTTATTAACTATATAATTTTATTATTGTACTTGTACAGTTATTTATGTGTGGTTTTTATATTTGGGGTATCATTGTTTATGAGGCGGGGATTAAAAGTTATATGTTATGATGGTTTTTTAATAGTATATGTGGATATATTATGACTTTTTTTGTGTGAGAATAAGAGTAAAATAATCTATAGTTTAGTTGATATTTATTGAAAAGTTTTCATTGAAAAGTATTATGGTAAGATACAATGCTTATGGATTTTTTATATTACCCGTTTTTTATAGGACTGTCTTTTCACACATAAATTATAATTATTTACTCTACCAAAACCCTGAATATTAATCTATGAACCTAGTAGTTATATTAATATAATGGGTTATATTTTTTTTTTATAAGATCAATATTGTGAGTAATAAGTGATGAATGTAGAAACCTAATTCTAGTAATAGTCAAACATTGACATGTTTAAATGTATTTTGGAGAAATTTTGTGTTTTGATATTTTTTATTTATTCTTATCTAATATTTTTTAACGTAACAATTTCTTACAAAGTTTATTAATAATTCTGAATAGCTATTTATGTTATCATTTTTCGTGCCACTTCTATTAATCACATACTAGTAGTCTTTAGGATATCTAAAATAATGATATCTTAAAATCATGACCTATTATATTCAAAAAGGTGTTATTATTAACATTTCAAAATTTTATATGTAGTGTATATGAATTAAATAAATCTAATTCACTCATATTTAAATTCTATTACAGAACAACCCCACCAATATCCATAGGGGTTAGAGACATTCACTGTCTGTCTATGTTTCACACTAGAAAATGGACTTAACAAATTTACTATTACCTTAAAAATTAATTAATTATAAGGGTAATGTATATTTTCCTACTGATAAATGTATGTTACATGATAAACCATAAAATATAAATAAATCCAAATAAGTAATAATAATATAATGAAATGGAAAAATTAAAAACTAACTAAATAAATGCATAACTAACCAAATGGGAGATAATTTAAAAAACGGGAACAAAAATAAAATAAAAATTTAGTCTAAAAGGATACTAATTCAGTTGGTAGTTTAGAATGGATAGGTAATATACTAAACTTCAACTCTATAAACAAATAATATATCTAACTCTATATTTTAACTAATTATTCTGTAACAACGATTATGAGAAATGATTTGTAGATTTCTAACAACTATTAATGTACTAGTAGTAGGTGAAATGTTAAAAACTAGAGGTTTAATGTCCATTTAGGAGTCAATGTAAGGTGTGATAATAAATACTCATTAGAGAACCACCAACATTATCTCACCATAATAATGGTATAAAGGGTGAATATAGTTACATGTGTACATATTTATATAGATATATAATATAGTTGATTTGTAAAAATAGATAAGAATATCAAAAAGTCATCGAAAAGGTATAACATAGATCAATTATATTTCTAAAATATTACTCTCTATAGTTGTATGGTCAGTACAAGTAATACATTCTTTAACCTTTTCACCCAAAAACTGATACACAACATTCATGAAATCCAAATTTCTTGTTCTAAAAAAATGCAAGTCATGACAAAATATGTAGTGGATTAAAAATATACACATACACCCCTCACATGTTTGTCTATATGTGTAAAAATAATTTATAAGCCTAGAATCATATCCCATGTATATAACCATGGTCGAGACTATTAGAAATATCATGTATCCTATCTTAGGGAAAATGAGAATGAGTTAACTTTTTTTGTAAAATATTTCATCCCACTATCATTACACAGTCCACCTATTCATAGATTACATGTAGTTTCATATAGTGAGGTTAATAATACTATATGATATCTTAGACATGTAAATGACCATATTCAATGAATCAATTATGAAATACAAGATGATGTAAATATGATATTTTTAGTATTATAACTACCATAGTAAAGTATAAAAATATTATAAAGAAATGATAAATAAAAATGGAGAAGTATAGCCTAACTCAATTCCAGATTTTATGCTATAAAAAATAAAAGTTTTGAGTTAAAAATTAAAAAAAATATCATCAAAATATTCATCCATTCTTGATACAATAAACTATAACACAACTAATCTAATAATTAAGGGACATGTTCAATATAACAATGAAACCATAATATCATCATGAATGTCCATGTAACCCATTGATAATGTTATCAAAAAATAGTTATAGGTAATCATGTAAATTATAGAATTATACTTATGAGAATGAAATATAGTCTGGTAACAATATAATATGCTAGTCATAATTCATGTGAAACAAATAATATTACCCACCATAATCTCAAAGAATAAAAGGAAAACATAAAATAAGAAAATAGTTAATTAATATTCCATATTATTTAATAAGTAATGGGATTATAGTTAAGTGTATAGTTATGTAATACCCATTGTGGTGATTAAACTAATAGGGTTAAGGGAAACCCATGTGTCATAGAAACCTCAAAATTGATTTTGACATTAATTTAACATTTACATCCTTCACCCAATATTGGAAGAAATGGTTACAATTTGTAAAATTTAAGTAACATTGGAAAATATTTATGATATAAAATTTGTAAAATATTAAGGATGGGTAAATACAAATTTGGGTAAGAACATTTTTAAGAAGAAACCATTTCATAGAAATATTTTTAATAAAACACTCCACACATTTTTCATTTTACATATAAACTATAGTAATAGTGCAATGTATATATTTATGGGTTACCAAAATCCATGTGTTTTTTTATTAAACCACTTATTACCACATATGAATCTAATAAATAATACCACCAATTATTCACTTTATTATCCTTAGGATAAGCATGGTTTGATTTATTTTATATCGTTCAACGTTAGGTTGAAATTTTTATTACATAATAAATGACTAACAATAGAAAAGTTATACTAATGAATTTTTACTATATTGAACCAAGGGGATAATTAAAGGATGTTGTTCGTAGTTTGAATGTTATCCACTAGGAGAGAAAAAATTTCACGGCCAAAGTGAACATTGTAGTCCATTGATGAAATTTTAAAGTGTATAGAGGACATTATGAATTAAACTCCATTAGATATAACATTAACATGGGATAAAATACTATTTTATCCTATAGATATATATTTACCTTGATAAATATTAATGAGGGACTAGAAATTAATATTTTTAATCAAATGGATTGAAGAATGTCACTATAAAAAGGACATTTAATAGTAAAAAAGTTTTATACAATCACGAAAAATTACTGTTAAAAAAATTTATATATATTTCCATATTATATGTTAAGATTTATAAATATTTATTTGGAAAAAAAATGTTGGTTTGTTACTCAAATAGATCAAGAATCACATAGCGAGTAGAGATAACATACAAATATCTTTGGTGATTCCATTTGATGGAAATGATCTTTGTAGTACACTAAATATCATCTATTACCAAATCCATAACCAAGGGATAAAAATACAATAACCACAATAAATTTTAAAAACATAATGCTAAAATAAATCATTGGTATTGAACATTTATAATAATTGAACGAAATTTCATCCCAAAGCCATAGAAATTTTTTTTATGATCAACAATAAATGTAATCTAATTCATCTAATAATATTTGTTCAATATGTACCTTTTTTGTTCTAAGTGGAATAGTTATTAATGATGAGAACTATATAGATATAAGCCTATAATAATGATGATTTGAAACATATCTATGATATGAGAAGTATTTCAGCATGCCTATGTGAAATACCTTCCAAAAAATAGTAATGTAAAAGGATATTATAGAAAATGAAAATGATAATGAAGTAGAGAGTGGTAAGAATTATCACCTTTTACTCTTATATTGAATACCAAATGAAAAACTTTGGGTAAATTTGGGGAATGTAGGTGGATTTTTAATTCAAATAGGAAGCGTAGTAGAGCCTCCATGCATCTTATGGAGAGTTAAGTTATGTAATACTAGAGGATGAGATATTACGAGAGAGGTAAAATTAAAAATATCCCCAATTATAAAAAACTATTTGACAGTCCATATGATAGTCATTCTACGACCACCAGGTAACTAGTGGTACCACAAGACGAATCACCTCGGGATTTTTTGAATAAATTTACCTTTGAATAAATATTATGTCTAATATCTTCTTTCAAATAAAAAAATAAAATTTATAAACTATTATATATTTTATTACATTGTTTGATAAACATCATTGCATAATAATAATTAAATGTGAAATATCATTATGAAATAATGATTATGAATAAAACATTATGTAAATAAAAAATTTAATAAAATAATTTATAAAAAAAAATATATTTGTATTCAAGGATTGTTTTTATTTTTATTCTTTATCAATATTGATTTATGTTTTTTAATACCAATTAATTGATTAGAGCCTCCATGAAATGAATTTAAAGACTCCTTTGAATCAAATTTATTTATAAAATGATATAGAGACACATATAGGGTGTATTAAAGAATTGTGTAAATATCAAACCTCAATTATATAGGTGTAAATTTAAAATTAAATCATTAATTTTATACTTAATTTTTTTTCTTTGAAGAAAAATAATTAATTTCATGCAACCAGATTATAAAAAATAATTGTAAGTTGGGATATATTTTCAAGATCTATATGTATAGTGTTTCGTATTTATCATATATTAAATATAACAAATTTAAATAAGTCTTATAAATAAATATTGTTTTAAAAAATTAATCAATTAATGCGATTTAAATGAGTGAATTAGGAAATTAATAATATATTTTTCATTTTAAAAAGAAATTATAACACTAAATTTATTCAATAGAAAATTATTAACATCATTCATGTATGTGTGGAATATAGTCTTAACAAAGTTATGTGAATATATTTTCATCACCAAAATACATGGATGATATATATATATAAATATTTAAGGAAATTTTATTGTATTAATCATATTTTTATCATTAATAAATATGAAATATTTCTTTCCATCAATATTTATCATTGTAAATTGGAAATGTTACTCATGCATATGTTTGGATTACTATATACATGATCATAAAAAACATTATTTTAAAAAATAATGATTGGTATTAAATGAATAATTGATGTATTGTATGACTAATATATCATGATTTTATTTTATATTATTATGAAATTAAAATATTTTCAAAAGAATTGAATCTTTCCTGAAATAACAAAAATAAATAAATTAGGAAATTTATTTCCATAAGAATTCAGATAATGAATTATTATAAATAAAAGGGTGATTATATGTCAAAAGAAATCCATATATGATATCATAATTGTGCATTTATATGATAATAACTTGTTTAAAACCACTATATATGAGGTTAAAGAATGATCAATCAAAAGAAATTGTATGGTAGGGGACCTTGTATCAATTTCCCATCATTTAGTTATATATAAATGTGATGAGAATAATTTATTTTATGTTATGTATGTTCATACACACTGACCTTTAATATATTCATTCATTAATAATTAATGGTATTATATGTTTTATGTTAAATTATTTCATCATGTGGGGTATTAACATCAATGATACGAAGAGGCAACAAATTGAAATGTAATATGTTGATTAATTAATAATTAATGAAATTATAAGTTTCATGTTAAATTATTAGGTCCAATGGGATGTTCACTTACATGATTCCAATAGGTAATGAATATCAAAACACAGTTTCTTTTCATTTGGGTAATATTAATTTTTATTTGTTTTAGAAATTATAAAAATAAGTTTACAAATAATTTTTACTATATTTTGTTTTATTTATACTTTTATTTTGTTGATTTTAATATTATACACATAATTTATGCATTGAATTATCCTCACATCTACATTTTTATCATTGTAGAGTTTTAATTCACAATCACATTATAATAGAAATAATTTTTTGTGATAATTGACTAATAAACCATTTTAATTTTTTTCTACTATAGTTATAATTGAATTATTAATTTAAAAGTCCAATTTTAACAATATTTGTTACATAATATTATTTTGTAAATGTTTCTAGGTAAACCAGAATTTATTTCACTCTTCCACCAGAAATCAATTTTCTTTCAAAATTTTTTTTTTTGTAAAAGAATCAAAAAATATTTTTATACATTAATATATATTGATTAATTATAGATTTTACCTAGTTTTAAATTTTATAAATTATTTTTAAAGGGACCTTAATGTGGTTTCGAAAATAGTTCCCATTTGACTTTTAATTAAAAAGATAATGGATTATTTTTTTTTACTTGTACTGTATGAAAAAAATTTCTAGCCATTAGAACATAGAAAATTTTAAAATATATATTTATAAGATTCATAAATTACATGGTTAAAATGATCATAAACCTTCAAAAGTAAGGATAAAAAAGTTAATAATACTACATATAACCATTTTTATAAGAATCATTTCCAAAATAGTTCCCATTTTGATTTAATTTAAAAAGTGAATGGAATATTTTTTTTAACATGTAGTATATGACCAAAATTTATAGACATTATAACATTGAATTTTTTTAAATATTTATTTATAAGTTTCAGAAATTATTTTCAAGAAATCCCATTTTAATTTTTTTTAATTATTATTTTAAAACCTGACTTTAAAAAATCTAATATTTTCGACAATATTTTTTGTAATTACATTTTTATTGTATTTATATTCATCAATGAAAAAAATATTCTTACTCAAATGGGTATATTTAGAACTATTAACATAATTATCCTTTATATTGATGGTTTATGATTATTTTAACCTAGTAATTTAATGAATTTAACTTCCTGTTTCATTTTAGAAGTCAATAAATTCCAATAGAATTATTCATATTCCTAGGATATTTAGAAATTAAATTTAAACTATATATACATAATATTTATGAAGGATGTGATTATATTTTATACCATTTACCATTTTAACATACGGTGTTAAATTTTAATGTCATTTGATTTACTTTGGAAATATTGAAAATATGAACACATTCTTCAATACAAATATTTAATGGATGGGAACACTGTTTGGGAATTATGTATTAAATTATATATATGTTGAATTATTTATACATGCAGATATGGGTGGTTGTATTTAATATATTTATGCTTGATTCATCATTATTATCACGAGGAAAAATTTTATCCTAGCATGAGATAATTTTTCAAAACTAGATGGTTTTATATGTTGTTGTATTAAAATTTCTTCTGGATTGTATTGACAGTAGAGGAGTCATCTTCCTAAGACATTATATCTAATAATTAATAATTTAATTACTTAATAATTAAGTTATTATTATCGAATATATTTTACAAAGATATTATCTCTTAATTTTCTTCAATATTAGTTAATGATTAAATGGAATACAATCTCTCTTACAAACCATGACATATTGATTTTGTCTTATCTAGTGATTAATGTGATTTTATTGATCAAACTATAAATGTTTTTAGTTAAATAACATTAGATATTGTTTATTACCCATGATAATTTCATGATCATATTTTTATTGGATGGAGTTCCATTATAGTTTATTGATTTCTTGGAATCTGTGTGATATTATTTACTTTTCTATATAGATTTTACATATCGATTCATAATATATTCCATAGTAATAAACACATAATAATAATTTTATCTCACCCTAATTTTTTTTAAATTACTAAGAATATAATTATAATACTGTGAATGATATTTAATTTTATTATAGATGGAATAATTACATTCTAAAACAGAATATGTTTTAATTTTTTAAATTAAATTTAATATGGGACTCAAGTATGTATCTAGTATATAAAGATTAATAAATTGTTTTTCCCTTTGGGATGGGACTAATTATACTTTATCAAAATGTAATAAATAAAAAACTATATTATGGATACTAGGTATGAGGCATATACAATTATTCTTTTTAATCTAGCCCTTAAATATTGATAGTAAAAATGAAAAAAGTTATAGTCAAGGAGATAGATTGTTGTGTGTAATATTTAGTAATGTTTTCATTTCTCAATGTTTGTTATTTAAATAAATAATTAATTATTTTACCATTTTATAATAATAATATATGTCATATTATTATATAAAATATATTTCTATTTTTCATACATGTTAGTTGGTGATGAAAATCAAATCACATCATTTCGTATAGGTGTTTGTCCACACATAAGAAGAAATGGTGTTACAATGTTTTAGTGCATCGATTAGTATGAAGGTATATGATATATTATCATTTAATATTTATAAATATTTAACATATATAATATAAAAAATTAAAACTATAATTATAACATCTATTTATTGATGGTCATGGAAAAATATTTACATCAGTTCATGTGGCAGTAGTGTGTCGTTCACATGAAGGATAAGTTCTTTTCCCATTTTTTAGATATAATAAAGGTATACAAGTGATTCCATTAACATTATAAATCCCTAGTATATAGTGGAAACTAGTTTTATTATTTTATGTTTGTTGAAGAATATTTAATTGAGATTAATGTAGAAATAATACTAATACATGCTTAGAAAAGTATTATTCTTTTTTGGAAACCTCATTCAATTAACCTCTTGTGGCCTCTAAATTATTATTATTCAAAATATAATACCTCTAAAATTAATTAATGGATTATAAGAAGTTATTCTGGATGATATTTATGTAGAAAATTTGTTTTTATGTTTTAATTATCGAGAAGAAGATGTGAACATTAATAAGAGAGTGGGGGGCACTCTTAGATTTTCTCAAAATATTAAATTATTATAAATTAATGTTCAATTTTAAATATATAAAAAATAATTGATATAGAATATATGTTTATTATATCTATAAATCATCTCATATAAGTTTTTATTAAAATTTTATGTCACACTTTTAACCAAATCATTTTTACTTTTCCTTTGGTTAACACTTTAAATACATATCTTGACAAAAATATTATTTAGCGTTTTAGGGAAAATGTAGTTTCTATTTTCAAATTAATGTCCTTATACTAATGTATTTTTCTCTTATATTTTTTCTATCATTACCCATAGATTCCCCTTATGATCCCCTTGAAATTTGGAAGAAAAGGAGGGTTTTGGGTGGCTAGAACAAGCCACACAGTTTAATAAACCATGGGGATAGACCATTCATAGCTGTCCAACTCATTATAATATTTTTTTATTAGAAATTTTCCCTTCTATTATTAAACCTATCTTGTCCCTTTATTCCCTCATTCTACCCTAGTCATAATGGAAGGCCCCATGATCATTCAACCACACTTTAAACATATTTTAAGGAGATTTTGGTGGGGGAACATCATGATTCTTCAATTAAGTGATTCATTCTTTGTTTTTCTTCTATTTCCTTAGGGTTTCATACTTTCTTCATTAAGTTCCAAATTTATATCAACTATGGTTTCATAGCTAGGGTATAATTAATTGATTCATGGTTCATTTTTGTGGATTAGGGTATGTTTTCATCCCCTTATGATACATCAATGGTGTAGTTGAAGTTTCTCAAAAAGATATAAGGGTTTTGACATATAAGGTATAAGATAACATGTGTATATAATCATTGATTAATTTATATTTATTTATTGGATTTTTTTTCTTGTTCATCTTGCATTGTGTTTAGTGAGAAAACCATTTTATTATTATTGATTAATTGGTTTATTTTAAAGAATAGTTTTTTTTATGAAAATGAATGTTTTCATGTATAATCCTTGTTTAGTATTTTGGGGTTTTTATGGCTCATGGAATATGTTTTCTAAATGTTTTTAGGGCATCCAAATATGATTTGGTGTTGTATTGTTGGGGTTTTAGCATTAAAATTTTACTTTTGAAAGGATTTTGTGTGAAAACCCTTGTATAACCTATTGAAATCATTTTATAAAATCAATCAAGGATTTACTAAATTAAAATGAGGATGGGGAACTTGTTTTTGAACAATTTGGGATGTGTATGTTTCAAAAAATTTATTTTCACCAAAAAATTGTACTTTTATATGTAATTGTAATTTTATAACATGTGGATCTTGTTTGATCACAATGAAGAAAACTCGATATCTAGGTGGGTGGACTAGGACTAGTATTCTTGTTATCTAGTATTGGTATATTCTATGATTCACATAGCAAGATTGATGATGAAAAAAAATACTAAACATTATTTCATTGGGGGCCACTAGGCCATTGGGGTTACCTCACCTTGTGGATCGTTCAAGATAATGATAATGGTTATGGTGACTTATACAATGAGATATGATGTACCTAGATCCCCATAACAACCCAATTCCTAGGGGTGTTCTTGTGACTATTTCTTATACGGTATATCATAGTCAATGTCTTCATATGGTGTGTTTTTTTTAGAAAATTAAGTATCTTGTGTTTTTATTTCAACATGTACTTTCTTCTACGTTCCCATCTTGAAATTCATTTTCATATAAAGTTGCACATTTTATAAATTGTTTTATATTTATTGTTTATAAAAACATCCAAGAATTATGAATTAAAATGTATATCACAAGGATTTTTTATAATCATATTTTGATTATGCTCACACCATAATTACACCCTTGGGTGTATATAGACTTGATAATGTTTGAAACAGATAAGTGAAAGATCCTTAGAGATGGAGGTTTATATTGATAGCTTCTTTTTTGGGTGGAGTGTCATAGAAAGGGAATGTGGTTGATGTCCACTGGTCATGTGGTGGTTTTTTTGTTAGACATATTTGTCCTTTTATATTTTGTCCCTATTGTTTTTTTAAACTATGTATATCAGTTAAGAATTTTTTTAAGACTTTTTTGGTGTAATTTTTGAGATTCATTTTATTTATAGTTTTTTGTTGTTTCATGTTTCTAAACATGGGTAAATCATTCCCAAATACTTATTTATTATACATAGGAATTTGTGAAAACCCGTGGGGATATAGAACACCATTTGAGCCTTGTCAATGACATGGTCGGGTGCATGTTTGGATCTCGACCAGATCTGGTTCGTGAAAAAATGGATTCAGATCCTGGTTAAGCTCATTGGGTCATATTACTGGGGATTAGTCTTATTTGATAGGAGATAGGAATTTGAGGGCTCATAGTTCTAGTTGTGAGTATGGTACCTAGCCCATACCTATCATGATAGACCTTGAGGCTCCATGGGATGTTGGGATTTTTGTTTGACATCACCTCCAGGTGATATATGTGGGAAGTAGAGTTCATGTGGACATTGGGTAGGGGTGAATTAGTTACTCATTTACTTGTTGAGATGAGTTTGATTTATTCATATTTTATGTTGTTAAATTTTTTTAGAATTATTGTAGTAATGTTTTATCTTTTGATTGTTCCCTTTTGAAGTAACATCCCTCCCTAGAAAGCTATTATTCATCCATTAGTGGAAGCAGAAAAGAATTTTCCCTAACCACTTGATCAATGGCTGGTGTAAGTTATTGTTTCGGTTTTCCATGTTATATTATAAGGGGTGGCTCCTACTCTTACTCTATCTTGAGACGATGGGTCTAGACTAAAGAAGGACAAATCCCATGAGTTTCTAAATAACAAGCCTCTGAATTTCTAAGGTAACTCTAAACACCATGAAGAATAAGAGTGGAAAGAGAAGATCTATTGCATGTTTGAGTTCCTTAACACACTTGAGGATTTCAGGGTTATATGTGCCTCATACCTATTAGAGGTTACGAGATGTAGGTGGTGAGAATCAATTCTTCAAGATCGATTAATGGGAAGATGAGATGAAAAAACATCAAGGTTACATAAATTGATCAGTGTTATCCTGAATTTTTAGATTATGCCAGAACATAAGAGTTTATGGAACTCATATAGGGGGATCAATTAGTGAAGGATTATAAAAAACACTTCACTAAGATTGTCCAATATTCACCTGAAATGGAATCTAATGAGAATATGAAGTCATAAATGTCTGATAAGGGTTTGCATCCATATTATTATTCTCATGTATTTCTATTCAAGAAAATGACATATGAGGATGTGGTTGATTGGGAATTTATGATAGAGATTGATCTCAAGTGAAGTTATAGTTTCTATAAGATGGTATAAGTGATGGGTAGGGGTATTTCATCTTAGATTAAGAGGAAGTAAGAGATGAATGATAAAAATGTAGGTAGTACATCAGGTCATCCTCCCAAGTAGTTATCATCTGTGGATTATAAGGTTAGGTTCTTCATGTTTCACCTGTGAGGGTGGTCAGGGCACACCCAACCTATGTTTCTACCACCTCCATTTCATTGATATCATTATAGAACTATGGGGATCTTTAAGGTCTTTGTTATGGTTTATCATACACTCTAGAGTGGGGAAATATATGTGGTTCCCAATGGAATTCCAATTCAGTCAGAACTATCGAGGAAAGTGGGTTCTCAGTTTGGTGGCCATAGGTGTTGGATCGTATCATATTTTGGTCCTAGCCACGTGTAAGAATTCATTCATAGGAAGAGATGATGCATCTCCATATTGTGAATCTGGAACCAGTGTGATTAGACGGGGGCCATTTATTGTTCAAGTTTCCATTTTGATTGTATATTTTTAACTAATGTTCTATTATACACTGGTGCTTCTCTTTCCTTTATATCTACATGTATTGTGAACCAACTGAAGCTACCAACTGAGTACCAATATTTTTTTATGGAGTGGTTGATGATGTTGGGAAAGAAGAAAGAGATAGTTCTCAGGTGCCTACCATGGGCGCTTACCATTTTACGGGTTGAGATGGAGTGGGACATCCTGGTCTTGGATAAGGAACTTTTCTACGTAATCTTTGAAATGGATTGGTTAGTTAATTTTAAAGTTCATATCAATTTATATACGGGGTGGATGAATATCATGGATCTTAATGAGAGTCCTTAGGTTTTTAATGGGGAATGATTCCTCAGTTCGTTCATGTGGGACCTCCATTCCTAGAGATGGAGAATCATGTATTCTAGTTTTTGTTGGTTCTGCTAGTGGATGGTGGTCTTAGTCCTAAGGGTGGATTACCTAATGTAGTGGATGTGTTCCTGTATGTATTTCCAGATTATTTTTTGGCATTCCCCTGGAGAAGGATATGTATTTATCTATTTACTTGGCACTTGTATCATAGTTGATATCTCTTACCTCATATTATATGGACCCTGCCATGTTGAGGTAATTATAGAGTGAAATAGAATATTTGGAATCCAAAGGATTCACTCTCCCAAGCATCTCTACTTGGTCCTCTATTTTTCTTTTTGTGAAGATGGTTGATTGGGCCCTCCGGTTGTGTATTGATTACCATAAGTTGAATAAGGAAACCATAAAAAAATTATCTCATTTCCCATGTAGATGATTTGTTTGACCACTTGAAGGGGGTAATGTGGTATTATAATATATTCTTTCATTTAGGTTACCACCAAGTAAGGGTGAGAGATGTGGATATTCTGAAGGCATCTTTTTGAAATAGTTATGACCTATTTGAGTTCATAGTCACGCCTTTCAGTTTTTCCAATACTCCAATGGTATTTTTGGAACTCATGAATAGTGTTCTACACTAATAACTCAACTCCTTCATCGTGGTATCCACATACAACATCATTATTTTGTCTGGATCTGAGGAAGAGCATGATCATCATTTTTGGATTGTGTTGTGAACTCTTTGGGATCTTTTTCTTTATGAAAATTTTCCTAAGTGCGGATTCTGGAATAGGGAAGTTATGTTTCATGGTAATGTAATCATGGAACATGGGGTTTTTTTGGACCCTGAGATGATCAGTGTAATTATATCATGGGAGAATCCGAAAAATGGGTTTGAGATCAAGATTTTCCCAAGCTTTTAAGTTTATTATAATCAGTTTTTTTGGTATTTCTCTTGGTTTTCATCACCAATGACCACTATCACCCTGAAAGGGGTGACGTTTTAATGGAACCCAGAATGTCAGGAATCCATCGAGGAGTTGATGTGGTGGTGACTACAACACAATATTGATCATTCAGAAATTTGAAATGGTATATGTTGTGTATTATGATGCTTCATATAAGGCTATTTGTTGCATGCATATGCAGGGTGATCACATGGAAGCGTATAGATCATACCAACTCTGACCACATGAAAATATTACTCGACACATGACTTCGAGTTGTCAGTGTTGATACATTCAATGAATACCTGGCTTCACTACCTCTTTGGGGTGATGTTTTTTTTACTAATATGATCCTAAGATCTTAGCATAAATTTTCCCCTAGAAGCATCATAATTTAAGGAAGTTCCACTGGATAGATTATTTGAAAGGGTTTGGATTTTATATTTTATAGAACCTGGGAAAGGGTTATGTGGTGGTTAAGGCCTTGAGAAGGAATGTACTAGTGTAGTCTTTGAGGATGTCCATGGACGAGTGAACTATAATGGGGCTCTATTTTGAGATTCACATAGAGACCAAGGATCACAGTGGATGTGTGTTCTTA
The DNA here is from genome assembly GCA_963277665.1 of Viscum album. Lineage (NCBI taxonomy): Eukaryota > Viridiplantae > Streptophyta > Magnoliopsida > Santalales > Viscaceae > Viscum > Viscum album. The sequence goes on from OY728150.1 coordinate 1,922,162,740, forward strand.
GCAAGTGTTTAGTTGAATCCTTACCTTTTAGAGTTTATTTGGCCGGAGAAGCCTATTGATGAGTTATGTCAGTAGTTGATGCAATTTCTCCATAGAGTGGAGGTATCTTCTTATTGTAATTTGTCACCTGAGGGAATATTTTTCATCAAGGGATGTTCAATTATGTCATTGTCTCTACGAATGGTGATGATATAGGATTGCCACCAATTTTTTTTTCTCATCCATGTGCTACCAAAATGTAATATAATGTTCATCAGTAGTGCTGATATCCTGGTATGACACATGATACTATTAATTTTGAATTTAGTAGTTAGACATGTTAGTAGGTGAAATCAAAGAAACAATAGACCTCTGGTATTCACCATCCATTACCCTTTACAACATTGATGTGGGATGAGGCCACCTTGTATTTCATTGTTTTCATACATTGTACACTTTGGGGAAAGAATGTGGTTTGGGTAGTGATTGATCATATGACCAAATTAGACCATTTTATTCTGATTAGATATACAGTCAAAGAGGATGAGTAGGGAAGACTATATATTCAATAGGTTTAAGGATTCATGGTGTGCCATCTTCTTTTTCTTGGATATGGATCCATATTTTACCTCTTGGTTTTTGGAAGGCCTTTAGAAAGCCTTGGGGTCATAGATAATGATGAGAAAGGTATACCATCCTCAAATGAATGGCCAGATGGTGTGTGAAAAATGAATTTTGGGAGACATGATCTGAGCATGGGTCTTGGAATTTAGAGGATTATGGGATAGACCTTTTGGATTTTTCTAGTTTTATTATAATAATTGTTTTGATTGATTGAATTGAATGGCCCATTTTATGCACTCTATGGTTGTCCTTATCTTCCCCCCATGTGTAGGGATCAGGTAGGTAAGACCTAACTGTTAGTGTTAAGACTTGTGTAAGAGATATTTAAGATGGTCAAGTTGATTAGGATGTGGTTATTGGTAGATCATATTCACCACAAATCTTATTCAAATCAAATTCATCGACAACTTTAGTTCTCTGTGGGTGATCAGGTATTCTTGAAGGTGGACCCCTATTTGGGTCATCTTCATTTGGGAAAGAAGGGAAAGATCACTCCATGGTATGTAGGAACATTTATAATTACTAATCAGAGTGAAAAGGATTAATACATGTTAGATTTTCCCTCTCAGCTGAAATATATTCATGCCATATTCCATATCTACCAATAGATGAAATACAATCCAGATTTGTCCCATGTGTTGAATTGGATGAGTTGGAGATAGAGCCTGATTTATCAGTGTTTGAGTAGCCAGTGTGAATAGTTGATTCCAAAGAGAAGGTTTTTCAAAGAAAGTCTCATGAACTGGTCCAAGTCCATTGGCATAAAGGGATCAGATTTTATTCATTGAGAAAGAGTACTAATTATTGTTAATTGATAAAGTATCATGTTGACTTTCTTAGGAGGAATGTATTTATGGTGGGGATAATTGTCACATACATGTTCTTCCTTTTAGGAATTTCTCTCTTATAATATTGGTCTATCATTACCACTATATTCGCCCTAGTTTTCCCCCTAAATTTTGAAGAAAAAAGGGTTTTGTGTTTGCTAGAACATGGCCCCCATTTTTTCTGCACAAATTACAAAACAATATGTACAAACATTGCACTGGTGTCCATCTCTTTAGCATTTTTATGTTATTCTAATTTTTCCCTTCTAGGATTAAACCTATCTCACCCCTTTCATCACCCATTGAACCCTATCATCCATGGAAGGCCCCCAAAATACCTCATCCTCTCTTGGAACTCATTTTTGAAGGGTATTTAGTTGTGGAAACTTCATGATTCTTCATGTATGTGATTCCTCCTAAGTTATTATTCCATTCACTTATAGTATCATCCCTACCTCTTGATGTTCCAAATATAAAGCTACTAGGGATTTATACCTAGGGTATATTTTCATGGTTCATGGTTCAATCGTTTAGATTAGTGTTATTTTTATACCCTTCTAGTGTGGCAATATTGTGGTTGACGTTTCACATGATGAATTGTGAGTTTTTACATATATGGTTTGTTAATCCATGTGTAGACATTATTTGGTTAATTTATCAAATGTGATTAACCTATTTTTCTTTTTCATCATCTATTATGTTTGGTTTGAAAACCATTTTTGGTAGAATTGATTAAGTGGTTGATTTTAAAGAATCATTTTTCTATGAAAATGAGTGTTTTTCATGTAAAATCCTTTTTGAGTCATTTGGGGTTATTTTATGGATCACTGAATAGTTTTATTAATTGATTTTAGGGATTGAAAATCATGTTGGGTAAGGTATTATTGTTTATTTGTACTAAAAAATGAATATTTGAATGTATTTTGTATGAAAACCCATGTTTTACCTAATTACATTATAGTACTTAATCATTAATTGATTTACTAGATTACACTGAGGGTGTGGAACATATTTTTGTATGGTTTGGGATGTGTATGATTCATAAATGGTATTAAATTTGAAAATGTTTCTTTTTTGTGAAATTTCTATATTATAATATGTGGATCATGTTTGAGCACAAAGTTGGAAGCTTGGGTATCTAGTTTGGTGGACTAGGAATACTATGCTAGTGATCTGGTAGTGGTATCATCTTGGATTCACATATCTAGTTTTATGATGGAAAAACAAACTAAACATAGTTGATTTTTGTTGAACACTAGGACATTGGAGTTTCTCCTTCTAGTGGATCTTTTATGAGAAGGATATCGTTTAGGTTTACTTATACACTGAGATATGATGCACCTAGGGCCTCATAACTAGCTAGTGACTAGGGGTGTTCCTATGACTAGTTCTCATTTTCTAAATTTTATTTACATTTGGAATATAATTTATTTTGATGAAAAATTCAGTATCATGTTTTTTTATTTAAATTTTTACATTATTTAATGATTTCTTCTTGAATGCCTTTTTTATTTAATGTTTCACCTTTTTAAAATAGTTCTAGCATTTATTTTTTTTGAAACTTATTCATGATTTTTGATTTATAATCATTATCACAGGGAATATTTTTTGTGGCATCATATTGGTCTTATGATAACACCATACTTAAACACTTCTGAGTTAGTAGACTTGATAATTATTTATATAGGTAAGGGAAATGTATTTGGAGATGGTGGTTTGGGTAGTTAGATTATTTTTCAGGTGCAGTGTTGTAGAGACGTCTTGGGGAAGATATCCCCTTACAATGTGGTGGTTTTTATGTTAGACATGCTTCTCCTTTTGAATTATGGCCATCATGGGGTTTGTTTAAAACTATTTAATTCAATTATGAATTATTTTTATGACTTTTTTGGTTTAATTTTTGAGATCGAGTTTATTTATTATAGTCAGTTGTTTAATGTTATTAAACTCAAGTGAATCATTCTCAAACAATTATTTATGAATCCCGGGTGGTTATACCTGCCCGTGCAGATATGTAATGACCTTTGGGACCTCTCATAGACTGGTCGAGTGCTGGATTGGATGGCGACCAAATCTGGTGCATGAAATCATTAAATGGGAAAAATTCCATAATTATACAATTATTGATATTATAAATAATAACCTAATATTTTGGCTGAATATAGTATTTTTATAAAATTTTCCCCTATTAATAAAATATAATTAATTGAATTATATAGAACAACGCAATACATTTAATTTATAATTCCATGAAAAAATATAATTAAAATATTGTAAATTATTATATCCCTATCATATAATACAAATATATAAAATTCCTCTACCACATTAATTATCTAATATTATAATACTCATAATATTTTTTATATTAGTTAATTGATTATTCCATTAATTAATAAATTAGTTTATCATTGTTTTGTAATATTAAATATTATTATATATTTTCAAGAAACAAATATCCATAAATGATATAAAAATATTTTAATTCAAAATAATAATTATAATGAAACATATCCTCCAACAAAACCCATAACAAAAATATTATATTTAATAAAGAAATTGACAAGTTTTAATTTTTTGGAAATAAAATATTATAAACCCCATAATGTAATACAAAAGAAAATAAAATACTATATAACAGAATATATTATTATTATTGAATAAATATAAGAAAATAATAAAATTTAGGAAAATTTAGAGTTATTTAATAGTCCTTCTAATTTTATTTGTAAACTACAATTACCCAATTTACCCTTTAGCTTGGTAACCAAATTTAGTAACGTTACAATTCATATTAAGAAAAAAATAAAAGGGACCAATTTACTATAATTTTAATTCCTAGTTAAAAATTGGAATCCATTTTAAAAAATAAGTAAATATAAGTGGAACAATTTAATTTAATATTAAACTGATAAAACACAATGAAAACATATTTCATGAAAAATTCATTTTTATTCTAAAAAATATACGTATAAAAAATAATATATTATGATGATTAAAATATAATTAATTATATTATTTCTTATTATTGATTACATTTATTCAATTTTGGTCATTTTTATTTCATAAGGTGACTCTTTAATATAATTAAAATTATAGTTTTATAAAACTCAATATTTTTTAACTATTCACTAAAAATCGAATCATTTCTATAGAATTTTAAAAAACCATCCTATGAAAATTTTGAAAATATTAATTCAGAAATAGAATTAATTTTTTATAAATTGATTTTCAAAAACCTCTATAAATTAATTATATCATTCACTCATAAATTTATGAATACACATTATTTTAAAATGTATTTTAGAACAAATAAAATCATATTACTAAAAATTCATTGACTATTTCAAATTAATTAAATAATGAATTAGAAATTATTGTGAACATTATATATTTCATAATTATTTTAATACTATTAATTTCTTCTAATTACTATCTTGGTTATAATGGTCACATCTAAATAATAATATTTTGTTGTTAGGATAATCTCAATGTTGCGTATCTTGTACAATTTTGAACATATTTTTATTTTTAATCCTTATGTATTAAATTATCCTATTATAAGAAATTGAAGCCTTTTAATTTGTATTCTGTATTGAAAACCAAGGATTGGACATTTCAAAATGAATTTGTGGAGATATCACATCATAAAAAGGGTCGATGAAACCATCATAGGGTAAGAGATAAAATAGATGTTTTAAGCTCTTGAAAAATAATATATAGTAAGGTTTTAATTTAGTAAAAAATTGGTGGGAAGTGAATAAATTGATTTAGATGAAAAACGAAACTCCTATGTACTGATATATAATGATATATAACACAGTCCCAAAAATGGTAACCATTGTTAAATCATTAATTTATGATGGGTCAAAAATCCATTTAATTCTTGATAAGATAAGAAATAAGATAACTTTTTCATTATAAAATACATTTCTTAATGATTATAAATTACCTTATTATATACTATATAAACCATATGAAAAACAATTACATGAATATTACTGTTTCACACCTTAATAAATTTCCACAACAATATAATCATTTATTCTAAATGATTAGTATTGAATATGAATTTTTTATCCGGAAGTACTAGAATAAAATTATATTAATAAAATAATTAAAAAAATGTAGATAATATAGTAATCCTATATTTATAAATTAGTGAAAGTAAAAATGGTTTAGACTGTGTAAAATAATTCAAACATCTAATAAACCTTCACACAATGATGATATAATTTAGTTTAAAAATTCAATAATATTACTGAAATTTAACATGGACCATTTAATAAATTACTATAAAAAAATAACTAAAAAAATTCTACACTATGATTAAAACTCAAAAAATCATTTGGATTTGATAAAATAGTCATATAAGACAAATTTATTATTTATCTCTAAGTAACATCAATCACTTTTAATGTCTCTTAGAAAAAAACATTATTAATCCAATTACATAATCTCCATGATATGAAAATTATTCTAATATGGTAACCAAATCTCCCTAAAATAACATTAAAATAATATATTCTTCCAATTTATAATTTATCTATTTTCCTAAAAATTATATTAAATATTCTATTGAAAATAATCATTTATGTTTACAAAATAGTGAGTTTATCCTGAAATAACATTAATCCCTTACCAACAAAATCGATTTTCATTCCCATGGTTATCTATACGATAAAACATATATTACCCAAAATGAAATTAACCATTATTTTTTAGATCATTTAATTAAATAATAACAATGTCATACAAACAAGGACATAAAAAGGCTAGTGGACAGTGATTCACCATTTTCTCCCTTCACCTATCAGTTCAAAACTCAAGGCCTTACAATATGTGATAGGATATCACATGACCATTGGGTTGACTATTTCAAAAATAAATTTTAACATAGTCTTTATAACATTCATAAATTTTTTATTAGAATTTTATAAAATAACATTAATATTGTCAACATTATGTAAATGATTTAAATTCAAATGATATCTTATAAAATTAATTTTTCATCAGATTGATGTAATAAATCATAAAAACATCAAAATAAATGATAATAATATCCATAAATTTTATCTATACCATTAAATGTATTTCCAAAAAATGATCTAAGAATTCTTTATCAAATAAAATATTCACCTGATAAAAATAATTGTTACATATTAGTCAAACTCAATAAAACATCTCTATATAATAATTTAATAAACATTTAATATATTAACATAAATCATAAAAAGGTAGTTTCTTTAGATTTGAATGTATATCCCACATTAAATTTATAAGTCCATGATAGAATCCATAACTCTTATGATAACTCCTAATTAAGATATCATATTATGTAAAGCTGTCTAAACCATGCATCGATACCAAATATAAGAACCCAAACAAAAATATTACATATTATAGTGACATTAGACTATAATTACCTGTATTTCATTAAAGAATATCATTTTGGGTTAGTGTTTTATATAATTAGGACAATCATTGACATTTTAAAACCATGATTTATATTTCTAAAAGTCAACATTATATAAAATTTCCCATAAAACAAAACCATTTTCAATAAAACCATATTCAATTTCACGAAAACCCTTTATATTTGTCGTTATTACATCATCATTGAACCTACCCATCAATAAAACCACGTGAAAAACATTTTAAAACATGGAATGAGAATAAAATGATAATTACGATACATAAATTAATGAAATAGACTATTATTTCATGATTACATATAAAATATTCCATTTCCAAAATGAATATTAGGTTTAAAATAAACCATTTTAAACCCATTAAATCACCTTCTCTAGTAGATAAATTTCATAATACATTTCACTATAAATATTTATGTAAAAATAAATTCAAAAGTATTTTATAGAAAATTTAAAAATCCCATGAAAACAATTTTAAAAAGTTATATATTTCATAATTATATATAGAATAACAATCCCAATTATAAATTCAGTACACATCGCATATACACATTGAAGAACATCATTATTAAATTTTAAACACTAAATTGATTTAACCAAAAAAAACTATTCATGGAATACTATTATAGTTAATTTTTTAACATTACATTAGAGTAACCAACACCGCTACTCATCGACTACCCATAATGTACTTTATTGGAATAACCCTATTAGTCAACATATTAATGTTTCCTAATGAATAACAGTAACAGAATGAGGATAAGACTATATAAAATCTATATCGGGATCATGGTGATCAAACCTTTGTATAATCTTTATTGGGATCACTCATTTCACATATAATTCTAAGGTAAAAAACATTTTATTCCTTCACTTTCACATCATAAAACCATGAGTAAATATTACCAAATAATATGAAATATATATATACGTAGAAAAATTATATTTTATTTATAAAACACAAATTCAATACCAAAATAATAAGAAAAATGTAATCTGGTTATTCCTTTGAATAGTAGGTCCTTATGAACATTCTTAAGGAAACTATCCTTTTAATTTGAAATCAATTATTAAAAAACATCACAACTATAAAGGAAATCATTTAAAAAAAATAACTTCTAACTATGAAAACCAAATTTCAAAAAGAAAATAGGTTTTATAATGTATGGAATTTATAATCATTATGTATCTTTATTAAAATCTCATTTCACTATTTCAAGTACAGTTGATATAGGGATGTAAAAATGGTATTTTTAAAAGTACATCTCTTACTACTTTGGTTACATTTGAATCATAAGATCCATTAATGAATAACAATAGAAAAAATATTAAATATCATGAGATTGACGTAATTATTTATATAACATGTAAAGGTAACATTATATGAACCTCGTAAATTAAAATAGGTGCATACCATCAAAAAATGTATCATTTACTAGAAATTGAGAAAAAGTACCTTACCTTGAGGTAGACTCATCACACATATTTATTAGTATCATGAATAAATAATATATACTAGTTTTATAATTTATTAATAATTTTTCTTAATTTTATTATACATTTTATATGGATTATCACTATAATATATACTATTAATTAATAATTTAGATTAATTTCATATGTTTGGACAATATTTAATATATAAGCTCAAAATGACGTAGGTATGTTGCTACTGTAAAACATTTCCTTAAAGAAATATCTATAAAATAATATTAATGAATATTTTATCATTTTTATAAATCAATTATACATTTTATTGTAACCATTTAACATGTTTTTGAAAATTGAATTAAGTTACAATCATGGAGATGATAGACTGTTTTTACTCATGAGTAATGTTTCCATATTTAAATGGTAATTCTAAAAAGATATAAAGTATATTTTTATGTTTCCAAAATGATAATATATATATAATATTAATTCTTTTTTATTATTATATATATATATTCTATAAGTGATCTGGTGATGAAATATGAATCATGCCCTATCATGGAGGTAGTAGTCAACATGTACACACGAACAAGGATATAATTTTTCAGTACATGGATTTGTTAGAAGGTAAATGATAGATTATATTTTAATAATTATTACTATGTCATGAATATAATATATAAATAGTAATTATATCATTATAATAATCTTAATAGATGGTTATATAAGAAAATTACATCGGTTTACGAGCCAGTAGTCTTCCTTACACATGAATAATATGTTCATATACAATTTTATACATATAAGAGATATATATATATATATTAATATTAACATAGTTATATATCATTATATGTATTGTACAAGTTTTATTATTTTATCATTGTTTATGAATATTTGAATGGGTAATATGAATAAACCAATATATAACAAATAGTTGAAAACAATAATCTTGTCTGGAAAATCAATTTTTTAATAACAACATAAGAACTATAATATCGATATTATCCCTGAAAAGAACTTATAGAATGATCAGATGGATTATAGGATGGTATTCAGTATAGAATCTATGTAACCAAAAAGGGATTCTTTTGTGATGTATTGAGAATAAAAAGTTCTCTTTAATAAGATAGGGGAGGGGATGTCTTGGATTATTTCAAAATGATATTTTAATATAAATTAATATTTAATTAAAAAGGTATAAAAACTAAAATTTTAAGAATATTATATGATTTTGGGTTGAAACCCTCTAATAAAATATTTTTAGTAAATGATTAATTTACATTTTTTTTCCAATATAATTTGTTTTTCCCCTTTAGTAACCCTTTATAAATATAACAAGATAACAATCATATTTTAACTTTGAGGGTTAATATTGTAACTGTAAATAGAAAAATTCCAAAATTGATCCATGTTTGATATTATAAATAATATCCTAATAGATTAACATAATATAATATTTTAGAAATTTTTTATCATCTAATGAAATATTATTTATATTAAAATATGAATATTGTCAATTTTTAGAATAATCAATTACGCTGACATTTATAATATATGTATTACTCTAATAGTTAAAAAAATATTTTATTATATCCTAGACATGACATGTTAATATATATATATTTTTTGATCACATTATGTTTCTCAAATTTTGAAAGTATTAATAATTTAAATATTAGTTATTTGTTTTTTTCATTATTAAATAATTACTATGTTAGCATTGTGTAAGAAATTATTGTACTTATATCATTAATAAATGTTATAAATAAATTACCATGAGGATGATATATATTTTATATATAAAAATATTGTTTATATTAAAACACACACTCTGAATAGTGTAATACTAAAAATATTATACTTAGTAAAAATAGTAGTGTGACAGTTTTTGACATTTGATGAAATTAAATACTATAAATTTAATAATATAATAATTATATAACAAATACTATATAAATTATTCTTTAATATTTTGGATGAAATTTACACTACAAAAAAATTAATCCATCATTGAGTATTTTTTATTGTTCTTAACTTTTAATTCTAACCTTTAATTACCTAATTTACAAACTGCTATATTAACTAAAATTAAAATGGTTGCAAATCATGTCAAAAAATGTACATATTTAATAAATTTTTTCCTCATAATTAAATATATGGAATCCATTTTATAAAATAAAAAAAATAATACAGTAATAAATTAATATATAAATAAACTGAAAAATGAAACATAAAACAATTTTCATGTAAAATGCATCTTTGATCACCAAAATATATTTATACCAAAATAATTCATAAAGAAGGATAACTTATTTTAATATTATATATTATTAAAGATAAATTTTCTTACTATGATATCAAATAAATATAATTAATTGGAATTTTATAATATTTTATATAAGGGTTTCTAAAAATATTTAATTTTCACTATTCACTAAAAATTTACATTTTTTAGAAAATCAAAAAATATTCATCTTAATTTAGTTTTTAAAAAGATGAAATCAAAAAAAGACATAATTTTAAAAATAATTATGTTAAAACATCCAAAAATTATTTAAAATATTCATTTATAAAATGTATGGAAACCAATTTTTATCAGAAATGTATTGTTGATAAATAAATTAACATTACTAAAAAACAGGTTGTTATTTTTAGGAATTAATTAATACTTTAAAAATAAATAATACCATTATATTTTTCATTATTATATTAATAATTGTTATCCTCTCTTATAATGTCCTCAGTTAAATAACAACATTTTATTATACATTTAACCACAGTATTGCTTATATTTTTTGATACTGTACATAGTATTTTATTTTAATATAATTTCATATTTTATTTATTATTTCAATATTGTTCATCCCATTATTTAAAGGACTTATTGTTTTTAATTTAATAATATTTTATATTTCTAAAAAAATTATAAAAGAAACTATTTTTACATTTTCTATATGAGTTAATTTTAACATTCATATAAATGATTGGAATCAATTATTTTTTCTTGGATAACACATTACTAAATTTTACCGCCACCATGATTTTTAATATTAATTAATATTCCTTTACAAATTTATATTTTTTTTTAAAAAATTCCATTTTGATTATTCTATGATGTTGCCATTTGTTAAAAGTTAATAAAACGGGAGGATATTTCATCTTATATTTGAATGAATATTTCTAATACTATAACTAATGTTATTTAAAATTATGTCAATAGAATTTATTGATTACTGAGATTCAATGTGGATGTAATCTAATGATATTTTCTATATTCATACTATGTATGTATTATTATGATCATTTAAGAAAATATTCGTGAAACTTGTAACTCTTATATAAGTGATTTATGATATGATGGAACGACGAATTCGTTTTTGATATTATGGAATAAATATTCTTGGGATATCATAATTTGATGGGTGGGAATATTATAACCCTCCAAATTATTTGTTAATGCTTTATATCTCATGGTATAACATGATAGAATGTGTAAATTACCTAAAACACAAAGAGACTTTGTACACCATGTTTTAAAGGGAATGGGTAGTGAACCCAATTCATTAAGGAACTCTTCCCAATATAAGATGATTCTTTTAAAAGGGATATTTAAAAAAGAAAAGTATTTTATATTCTTGTTTTAATGAAAATCTCAATTAAACATCATGATTCAAAAAGTATCCCTAATCAAGATTATTTATTTATGACTCCCGTCTACACAAAAATCATTATGCCATAATTTGATGATTTATGAATCATTTATTATAAGGAATGATTTTTATTGTTTATGTAATTTCAATATAATTATGTTATCGTACCCACATTATCATATAATTATCACTCAAAATGTAACACCCCAATATTTTTAAAATAACACTCTCTATGATATATTACGTTAAACAAAACACTAAGCTTAAACAAATGATTAATTGAACCTATATAATTATGATAGCTATAACCTATCAATTGTAATAGAGAGAATGATTGATATTAAATAAAATATTAAAATATAGTTTACACATTTTTGTAAATATAATTAATTACATATTAATTATTTTGAAAAAGTAAATATAATCATACTTATTATATTGGATGGGTTTTTATAAAGAACTATTTTTATTTCCATAATATCATTTTATCAGAATAAATTAAATTAAAAACAATTAGTGAAATAAAGTAATTAAATTTTAATCATAAATACTAAAAAAATTATGTTCATCCCATAATTATTATAGGATTATGATAATAATAAATCTAATTTAAAATATAGAAGATATATTTTTCTAAATGGAAATTTTGCCACATTTTAATGGTGAACAGATTTTAAAAATTTATTTTAATAATTTTATAAATTTTATTTGACAATATGAAATTCATTTTTGAAAAACTAATATCAAAATGATCATAGGGTGAATTTTTTGTATTCTTCCAGTATTTTACTTTATGGATGAATAATGAGATATAATGAATTTTAATTACTAACTAATTTCTCATCTATATAATATATTATGTCAAATTAATCAATAATAATATTTTAGGTATAAATATTTCAATTATATATCTATTAATAAACATTGGATCATGTAAATAAGTTTTATAATGACTTTTTATATGAAAATGTTATAATCATTTGACCATTTTCTTTTTAATACCACAATTTTCTTCTCGTCTGCATGATTAATTTTAAATATGACTTTAAAATTAATATAAATTGAATCTTTTGAAATGGATTCTACATTTCGAATCAGATAGTGAAAATTAGTTTGTAATGGGATTTTTATATTTAAGAATAAAATATATCATGGTAAAATGAAGATTTATCACTGAATAAGTAAACTTATGTAATGAGTTAGAGTTAAAAGTTTAAAGATTAAAATACATAAAAATAAATTATTAAATAGTTGGTTAGAAGTTTTCATTAAGATTATTCAGTCGTTAAAAAATTTATTATCATCAAAATCCATGGGAATCAATTGCACCAAAATGGGGTTGGATTTAAACATAAAATAAAATTTATTTAGTAACTTAAAACCACCCCTCCTCAAGTATGAAGATCAACCTCACAACCCCACTTCTCATCAAAAAAATAGAAACACATAAAATATATTACAAAAAATATCATACCTAATCTCCCCATTTACATGTTCTGATTATATCCCCAAAATACTAATTCCATGTTCATTAATGGATCCTTCAAAGTGGATATATTCTATGTGTGATTTTCTCAAACCACCTCTCTTATTTTTTTTCTTATTATACTGTTTCGTCACATAATTCAACCATCAAGGAATAATAAATCCAAAATCATGTAAATACATTAATTATTTTTAATGGAATATTTCTTATCCACCCCTTATGAAAACTCCCTTTATTCAATAAAATGAATCCTTTTTTCAAATTATGGTGATAAATAATCTCTGTGAATAATGATATATAAATTTCAATGATCACCTTCAAGGATGGCTGTAAAAGTATAATTTTATATAATTCATTTTTTAATATGTATATTAAAACCTATATAATATTCTGTTACTATTAAATATGGATAATATAAATGATAAAAAACTAGTTCATGAATGTTGGAAAATTCTCAAAAATAAAATAAACATTTATCGTTAAACGTTTTATTGAATCATCCTTAAGTACCAAATAATGATATATGGTTCCATTTAAATTTATTTAAATGAATTAAAACCATTAAATTTCACTTATAGATTTCTATTTCCATTTTAAAAGGACATCCTTAATTATGTTCAAGTAACTGACCATTTAATAATGAATAAAATGTTCCCAAAACAATGAACATAATGATGTACTATTAAAGAAAATGTGGTAAAATTTCATAAAATTAAAAAATAAAGAAGTTAAAAAATTATTATAATTATTTAATGATTATATAAAATTTATTAAACTATTATATATGAGGTTGAAGATTAAAAAAATAAAGGGAAATGTGATGTAAGGGTTTTCTCATATCACTTTTACTTTTTTGAGAAGTATTGCTTATTAAATATTTATTTATTGAGTTAGATGTACATTTCTTCCTTTGTCTTATCATGTCATGATTTTTTTTATATTCATGGTAATTATAAGTTTATAGGAAAAATATTAAATTTATTGGTCATATAATTCAAATGATTAAAATTTTGTATGGGATTTTTGAACAAGATTACTATTCAATATATTTAACTTCTACAACCTTGATTTTGGAATTATAAGACTATGTGTGAAATGAATATTTATTTACATATATATTATTAAAAATTATTTTAATTTTATTTACCTTAGAAAAAAAATTTAATAATTATTTTAATGGTCACATCGATGAAATCATCATTTTAGAAAATTTCTTTTAAAAACAATATAAAAATATTCCCTTAAACGTCTATTTTTTCGTCTATGCATTTTCATGTAAAATTATTTCAAAAATGATTTTCACTATAATTTTATGATTTTTTGAATTATTTTTTTATAATGTTCAAATGTTTTACAAAATGATTTGGAAGAAATATTTATTCATTTTCTAAATAGGGTTCTTTGATAATTTTCCTTCCAAAATAAGGAATGAATATTTTCTAATTAATACATCATTAGAGTATTTTTTCACCATTATAACACCATAATTCTTTAAAGATTTCATTATATGATTACATGATCATCTTAAATTAATATTTTTTCATTTATAATAGTGCGACCATCTAATCACAATGTATTTTCAAATTGAAATTCTTTATTTTCATCAATAATTTATCAATGATATAATTTAAATTATTTTCGTCTATTTCAACATCATTTGTTGAATCTTATTCATAATTGAGGTTTATATATTGTCATACCATCTTAAATATTTTATTGAATAGTTATTTATTAGTTTTACTATTAAAATATCATTTACCATATTACTCTATATGGTTTTTGATTATGGTTATTTAATGTGGAATGTTATTTTTATTTTGTATGCTAGTTTCAATACAAATGTAAGTGATGATTATGTTTTTGACCATTTATATGAGTAATGTATTAGACATAGTGTGTTATTTTATGATACCTATGTGTCCCATTGATTCATTGGTAGCTATCATGATTCAAACTAAACATGGTTTTGTTAAGGCTTTTCTGAATTAATATTGTATAGGAATAAAGTTGTAATGATGTTAATTTCGAGGAAAAAATCATTAAAAAAATTATATTCCTATCACAAATCCTTGAAGAAATGTTTTAGATGTCTGAAATTATGAATTTCATCATTATTAAAATATTTATAAATTTTCAAGTGATTATTCAACTAGTAAAATATCCATGTTTATGTTTTCTAGCTCATGTTGTTCTTTAAAAAAATTTTATTCGATAATATTTTATTAAATTCTTATTATACTAATTTTATTGATAAAATGGATTTTTTGTTAAGATATTTATCTATCCATGATATTTATTTTTACTGATTCATGATATCTTACTAGGTATTTAACTCATAATGAACAACTTATCTCATAGATTTATTATGTTTTATTTTTCAATAGAATGCCAAGAGGTTTATTGTGATTGATAAGTATGGATATGCTTAAGGAATAATGTTTTTTCTAAGGTATTTGTATGTAGTATTTTATGATTTTAATTTTAAAATATTATTTCAATATATATCTAGTTTTCCAAAACTCCTAAACTATTCAATCCTTTGAGATGTGTTTCCTTGTATCTTATACCACAGTAATAATTTAACCACTAACTTTGTGATGGTATGGTTTTGGGACTTACAGCTGGTATCAGTGAAATTTTAGTATCAAATGTGGAAACTATGTTTTGAAATACAATTATTAGTGAATGGAGCCCTATGATAGAATTTATAAATACTCCCAAATAAACAAAACATATAATTTTCATATTAGTTATACTTAAAATTTTAATTTTTTATGTAGTTTACAAATTACACATTATGTTTCATATTTCTATAATCTAATATAGCGTATTCCCTGATTCTTAAATGGATGATATATTATGTAATGTGAAGGGTATAAATACATGTAATCCATGTAGGGATTTCATTCATGGGAATGGTAAAAAAGTTAGAGCTGGAACTAAAATGGGAGGTGAAAAATGATAATGATATTGGGATAGATGACATGTGTTATGAATAATACCCATTCTCATATTGAGTAGTCTTCTAATCCAAAATTTTGTTTAATTATTTTGTATTGATTTATATGAGAACATCTTCCATCTTTCAAAGGAACAATTAATAGATTTGTAATTGAACAACTTATATGTTCCTCAGAAAAAATATTTTCCCTCTTGGGAGTAAGAAATGGGATAAGTTTTTCAACGTATTTTATCATCTATTAGGGTATGTAAATCAATATTGGTCATTGAATCAAAAAAATAGGATGTGGATGAAATATAACAAATTGAATGAAATTATTATAATGAACTATTCTTAGAAAAATATATTCCTCACATGCGACGACTGGATATGGAGGAATATTTATTTAGTCTGAGTTAAAGGGATAATTATAATGTTGCTAATTATGAATCCAATTTCACAATATTTTCAAGGCAAATTATGGAATATGTACATAATCCATTGTGCAATATTTACCATTTTCTTAATGGGATCAATCCAATTCATCGAATGGTACTAGTCTAAAATACATTCTGATTTAGAGGGAAACAAGATAAAAAAATAATGTTTCAGAAAGATATGAATAAAGAGAATAAGGGATAAAAATTATTTTTTATTATGTGATACTTTTGGTCGGAAAAACCATGGAATATTCCTAAAATGAAAAGGGGAGTGTTTCATGTGTGGGTAAATGGTCGTCATTATCTTTTCTGCAAGTAAAATATAGTGTTTTCCACTGATAAATGATATCACTCTAAAGATATTATTAACTATGAAAATTAATACCCAAACTGTCAAAGAAATTTAATTTAGAAGAATATATCAGATCATGGTAAATATTATACAATAGATATATCAAAAATGGAATTATTAGAATGATTTTGTATTTGGATCCAAGGAATATGTTTTAAATGTATTATATTGATAATATTATTTAATCCTTTACATATTGCAATACAATGGTATTTCTTATTGTATTTGAAATCACGTGTGTAATGGTACCATGGAAATTGATTTAGTAGAATGATAATATTTTTGAGAAGACATGACTGATGGAGGATAACACTAAATATGTTCTACATGTTTAGATAATAATAGAGAAATTATTTTGGGATATCATTTGTGACCATGAAACTGGGTAGTGATTTAGATATTTATGTTATCATAGTTGAATTTACTACATGTTTGGGGTTATTTAAAATATTCATTGATATGTGATTGACTAAATAAAAAAGGAAGCATGCATGCGTTGAATATGTAATTATGGTAATTCATGTTATTACCATTTTTCAAGAGTAGACATGACGAATTTATTCACATGTTTGGTGTTTGATGATTAATATATACATCATATTGTTTGATATAAGCTGAATTTGAAAATTTACTAACCTTTTTTTAAATGTATTTTATTTTAATTTTTTTGAAGGTCAATATGTGTTTTAGTTTATAATTTTTTTATGTTGAACGTTTGATGAGGTCTTAGAGATTAATTCATTACACTAGCATGTGAATATTTTTTATTATTTAATAATCATTTCTAACAATTTTTTACGATAACTAGGTACAAAAGGAATGGCATGTCACCCCATTATAGATATCATTATCCATAGGTTCTACATTAAATACAACTTGAACATCATTTATTAGAGAAAGAAATGATGTTCATATTCATCAAGGCCTATACAATGAGTGAGATTCTACTTATGATATTAAATAATGTAGGAATTTCTTCCCAAATTATTTTAACATAAAATGTTTTCATATTATAATCATTTTTAATGATATCAATGATCATAATCAGAAATATTTGGTCTATGGTTTTGTGGTCCTTGACATTATATTTCCAATGATATCTATCACAATCCATCATAACATGCTAGTTAATTAAATTTCCCATAAACATTATTTCACTTCCAGCTAATTTTCTCTTAAATAGGACCCTATTTTTAAGATGATAGTTTCATTTTCCTTTCCCTCTTTTAAGAGGAAGTTGTATTAACCATTTTTATGATGCCTTTTTCCCACAAATGATTTTTCAAATATCAAAATTTATTTTCCAAGAGAAAATTCAAATTTTGTGTATGCAATTCATTTATATAGGGGAGAATGTAGTATGATGATTTTTTAAAAAGAACACTATATTAGATAACTTATTTTACACATAACACTTAGCATAAAGGAAATGAATAAATATTATTATTTAATTATGATAGTTATCAACTAGCCATTGTAATGGAGGGAATTAATGAGATTAATAAAATTATAAAAATATAGTTTATAGAAGTCTATAAAATTAATTAATTAATAATTGATTATTTACAAATAAAAATAAAAATAATGGATCCTAAATGTTTTTTTTATAAAAAATGATATTTTACTGCCAAAATATAATTTTCTCATAATATATTAGAGTAATCATTATTAGTGAAATATTTAATTTGAAATTTATATGATATAAACTGAAACAAGTTTATTAAATTCGTTTAACAAGTTTTATTAGCATAATATATTAATAAAAACAATTTTATGCAAAAAATATCTATTTCTATAAATTGAAATTATTCTACCTTTTAAGGGTGCAACTATTGTAAAAATAAATGATTTTATTAATATTATGGTTTTCCATATAAGATTCATTTTTTATTTTACTTTCTCAAAAAATTCATAGAGTGTTTTTTTGTAATTTTTATAAGATTCATTTTTTTAGGAACAGTCAAAATGCTGAATGTTAATTGTATGATGAATTTTATACAAAATAATTTATAATGTGAAATTATAGATTAATATTTTTCAAATTAATAATAGATAAATTAATCAAATATTTATTGAATTTTGTTCATTTGAATCATTTTCATAAAAAAATAATATGAAAACATTTCAATCAATTGATCATTTTCTCCTTAAAAATCTACATCATCGACTCATCATCCAGATTAATATCATATAACATTTTACTAATTAACAGAATTTAATTTGTAAAAATTGAATATATTTTTATAATAATATGGTTAATATTATTTTTTTAGGTTGTGTTCATTTTTATTCAAAAAAATGATATAGTTGTAAAAAGAGATTTTCTATAGTACTGTGAAATAATGTAATAGGATATTAAAAGAATTAATTTTCTTAAAATTAGAAAATAAATTATTTTGGAATTTTGTATTGACTCTAAATAGAAATTTAAAATATTAATTTTCATCTAAATTTGTGAGAATTAGTTCCATACTTATGTAATTGTCTTTAAACATAAAATAACCCATATTTAATCACCTAAAACTACCCCCACCACCCTGTTTATCCTCCAAATACTATAATATTCAAAAATATATATGAAACCATCTCTTCCCCACTCTTCCAACATCTATGTGACGTTGGTTTCACCAAAAGACCAAATTCATATTATTTAAGATATCCTTTATAGTGGTTATATTCAAGATGTATTTTTCTAAAAGCACGCATCTTATTTTCTTTCCCTCTTCTACATTCAACTGAGCTCCTTCATATATTATGGAATAATAACTCCAAAATAAATTAGTAATAACATTTTGCGTTTTGAATGAAATATATTATATCCATCCCATTTATTATCTCCCCTTATTAACAGAATCAATATCATTGTCTAAATTATTGCAGTTAACTATCTCGATGAATAATGATTTTTGGTTTTATATTACCACATTCGAGGATGGCCATAAATATTTATTTGGGAAAAATCATATTTTAATAATTATATTATAACTTTTTTTGTGTCTTGAGCTAATATATATATATATATAATATTAAATTAAAAGAAAATAGTTTGTGATGGTCTTTAAACACGCCAAAATAAAATAAATATTTATAATTAACATTATATCAGATGAATTATCATCATATTTGATAGATAAATGATTTATAGGACTATTTAAACTTATTAAAATTACTTAATAAAATTTAATTTCAATTATTTTTATTTATTTAAATTTTAATAGAACATCTATAATTATACACAATTAATCCGACAATGAATCCATGAATCGAACACACCTAAACATAAAAATAATAAGATATTTTCAATTAATACATGATCATATTTTGTACAAGTATCATAAATGATATTATAAATAATATTATAATTTTAAAATGATATAATAACATTTTTATAACATTATAAATGAGTATCATTTATGAAAACAATAGGGAAGCATGAGTCAAGGGTTTTCTTTACCAATTTTTACATCAATGAGATATATTCCTTATTCACTATTTTTTTTGTGTGATGAATATATATATCATTGATATATCATTTCATTAATTCCATTATCTTTATGGTACTTAATATTTAATATTATATGTATTACATTATATGGTAATACTGTTCAAATGATTTAAAATATCATATGGGATTTCTTAACTCAATTTATATTCATTCAGTCAAACTTCTACATAATTTATATTTTCATGCCACGATTATGTATGAAATGACTCTTGATTACTTTATATAGTATTTAAACTTGTTTTAAGTGTATTTAAAATGGATTATAATAATTAATTAATTTTGATAATTATCCCCTAAACGATATGATATTTTTAAGATACTTTATTTTTAAAAGATTCTCTTAAAACTCTATATTTCTTACGTGTTTGTGTTTTAAAAAAAGATTCATCAATTGGATTGTACTAAAATAATTATACAATTTTTTAAAATCAGGTTCTTTTAATTTTGAAATTTTTTAAAAAATTATTCAAAGACACATTTTTTTCATTTTCAGAACAATTTTCATTGATACATTTTCAAAAAAATTAAGGATATAGTGTTTTTTAACTTTTATAGAATGAAAAACCCTTTTTCCACCATCATATAAAAATATTTTTTTTGTAACTTATATGATATATTTTCATTATAATCTTCAAATAAATTGTTTTATTTTATAATTACATAGCTCTTTTTACTTAATGTGTTTTTTATGTGGAAAATATTATTTTCAATAATAATTTTTCAATGATCTCATTTAAAATATTTTCACAATGTCAACACTAATGGTTTAATATTATGCATCATTTGGTTTTATCTCTTAAAATACTATCTAACATATTTTATTAAATATTTATTTATTTGTTTGTGTTATTCTAATACTATTCACCATATTACATCGGATAATTTTTGATAATGTTTACATAATGGGAAAAGTTATTTTCATTTTTAATGGTACTTTAAATACATATGTATATGTTGATTATGATTCACCCCATTAATATGAGTAAGGTATTTGAATTAGTATGTGTTTTATGATCCCCACTATATCCTCTAGATGTTATGTTACGTTTCATGGGATAAAATATATTGGGTTTTGACAAAGGTTCTACCCATTTATTAGATCATTAAAATGATTCCATGATGATATTAGATTCATTTCATAATGACTTAACAATATTATATTATTGTCACTGATCTAATATGATTTGTTTAAAATGACCGAGCATATTAATTACATCATTATGATTCTTTTTATTACTTCCCATCTGATTATTATATTTTTATTATATCCATTTTTCTGTTTTCTTTCCCTTGTAATTATTTTTATTAAATTATTTCATCCTCAATTATTCCAAACAAATTATTCTTATTCTATTGATTAAATTAAATATGTGTCATTTTATTTAACATTATTTTCTATTTATTCTTATTGATTCACGCTAGATTCCATTTTATTTAACACTTATTAAAACTTTGAGCTCACCCCTTTCTTATGTTTAAATTTTCCCCGTGATTCTATGATTTTGTTTTTAATTCATATACAGGGATAATCTATGGGATTGATGGTAATGCTAGAGGAATTTATATTTTTTATTTTATGTTTTCAATTTCAACATATTATATGAGTATGTATATAGTTTTCTAAAATAAATGAACTATTCAGTCCTTTGAGATGTGATTCCCTGTATATTATTGAAATGTAATAAATTAACCACTAAATCATTGCTACTTGGGTCAGGGGAATTAATTATAATCATAAATTTAAAATTTTTATATTAACCCCTATTATTTTTTTATCACACCCTTAATGTTCATCAATTTCTCTATGTTATTGAGAATTATACAATGTATGTCATTCCTTGAAGTGTATCGCTTGTGATGAATTTTATAATAGATGTTGACAAATTATTTAAAAACATGGAATCATGGGTTTAGTGTATAAAATTATAATTCAATGAGGAATATATGGGCTTTATATGTAATGGTTTTTTCTATTTATCTAGAATACTAAAAATAAATGGTAATGAGATTTTATGGGTTTCAATATTTGTTATTTTTATTTATTTTGGGATAATTATAATTTGATATCTTTTGTTTCTATAAAATTTATTATCAGAAAAAAATATTTTTCTCATCAGATCATGGTTAATAAGTAATGGAAATATCAGTTGGGATCAGTGTAGTATTAGGATAATATTTGGGGTTAGGATATTATAAATTAAAGAATATTAATGATTTGTTTATACTATTATGGGATGATAAGTTTAATTTTTTTTGATATGATCCAATTTTCATAGAAATAGTTGGAGCAGTGAGAGTTAGAGAGGTAAATCAATGTTATATTTTTCATTATTTGAGTTACACACATTTAATATAAACTATGTGCCTAGTAAGGGTCTTGACCCATGCTCTAATAATTATATCTCCCTTGTTATTATGCAATTAGCTGAATGAATTGAAATGAAAAAAAAATATAAGGCTTGGTTTTAATTACATACTTCATTTCATGATCAGTTAGATACCTCAATCATGTGTTAATCAACTCATATACATATAGTTACACCACAAATTACCCAATTTATGTCAATATAGAGTCCCCCTGTGTTTATTCCTTACATAAATAGTTATATTCCACATTAAATTTTTTATTTAATGATGTTTATTTTAAATCCAAGAAAAAATTTCATCAATACCGTGGTGATCTAAATATAGATAAATTTATATATTCTCCACTATTTTATACTATACTTTATAATTATATTCTTTAATGATAAATCAACATCAAGTTAACATGTCTATATCTTATAAACCATAAATACAATACTTCATCAAAACATAAAAGCCTAAAGTGGTCTATATTTTCAGGCATTCACAATATTATGTATCACCATTGTCTCCATGAATACCAATGTAAAATAGATATTCATCCTCATGGATATATCCCATATTTTATCTAATTACATATACTTTGATCTTATAGTGTATCAAACTTATTATAATTCTCCCATAACAATCATATCCTTTTGTCACCTATATGCCATAATTCATATAATACTATCATGGATAAATAATTTTTTTAATTCTCTAAATCACACAAGTAGTAGATGTTCTTTTTGTAATGATGGAAAAAAATTAAATATTGAATCCAATATAAAATGTCATTATAAAAGGAAATTCAAAATAAACGGTATCATAAAGATATAATAACTCAAAATAATATCCTATTATCTCTACATTTTTAGTTGAGACATCTTATTTTTCTTCGCACATCAATTCTATATCCAATATTGTCACTTAGAATAATTTATCCATACTAAAATGGATTATAAAAATATTGTCCATTTAAAACCCAGTTAGATTTATCATTTAAATTACCCAATTATTCTCTTATTTCTATCCATTATTTTTCAATGATGCGCACTCATTTTTTTCAACCAAATTAGAATTATAGAAAATCATATAATATCATATGAATTTAATTCCACATAAAATTTAATTATTATATTATTTATGAATTTCAGTCCATAAAAATTCTATATTAATATTCCATAAGAATTCATAACATCATTATTAAATTCAAACACTAGACCATGATGATATATTACTTACATCAATTTATGACATTGTATTTCTATGAAATATACTAGTAGATGAAAAATAATCCTAAGATATAGTGAAAATGACATACGACCTGGTACAAAGTCATATGGTGAAACAAAGTCATATGTTGAATTCTTATAGTCTTTTAAAGTCATATGATTTTCTACGAAGGATTGGTTTAAAGTATAATAATCACCAATTTAATCATACATGATATTCATGTTGGGAAAATTCAAACAATCCCATTGAAGTTATATGATCTCAAAATACTCAAAAAATAATGGCTCCTTCCAAATGAATTCCCAAAATCATCAAATAAACTAAAAGCCTCATCTAGATCATTAAAACATCATCTAATTTAATTTTTAAATAATATCATTGTGTTTTACTTTCAACAAACCATTGATTGATTTTATATTTTTTCATATCATCCATAGTCCATTTGAAAATATTTTATTATCTTAAATAATAACTCATTCTATACATTTACTAAAACAAATAATTATATACACATTTTTATGAAATTTATATTACCACCCTCATTAATTTTCATAATTATATGATGGCTAAAACAAAAATTTATTTTATAATGGGGCTATCATGATTATTTATATTCATGTTTAATAAGGTTTCATCATATATATCTTTATTTTTTCATATAAATTGGAAATAATTCACTCATTCTCATGATTCCATCTTTGATTAAATTTCTTCACAATGTCATAGACATGTTGAAAGGTAAAATGAAACATACAATACATATTATCAAAAAAATATCCCCATATTTTTATCAATACACCAACAAATAATCTAATTTTTTATAACCCTTTTATTCTTCCCACTATTGATAATGAAATAAAATTGAATATAAGGGACACATATACTATATCACTTGTTTTCCTTCTTCGAATTTTAATGAAAACTATAATGACCATTTTAAGGGAAGGATGATTCCCCCAAAATACATAGTTGAGATACATTCATTGATCAAATATAATTTTACATTGGTTGACCTAATGTTTGTAGTTCTAGATATCTCACAAATACAACAATACTATCCTTAATTTAGGATACATGTTGTAATGGATCGGAACGCTCTGGTCCATTCCTTTGTGAAATTCTAGTGCATGAGTGTTCCTGGAGGTCAAGGTGACTTATCCCCATCACGTTTTCAATTTTCCACTCCTGTGAATAGTTCCAACGGTAGACGGTTGTGAACTGTGCATCGGTAACCCAGTTCTAATGGTAGACCATTATGAACAGTGCGATGGTAACCTTCTGTCAATAGTGTAGTGGTAACCTTAGGTGAATAGTGTAAACATTAACCTTCTATGAACAGTGCTATGGTAACCATAGGTGAACAGTTTCAACATTAACCTTCCTTGAATAGTGAAATGGTAACCATAGGTGAACACTGTCAACATTAACTTTCTGTGAATAGTGCAACGGTAACCATAGGTGAAAAGTGTCAACATTAACCTTCTGTGAATAGTTCAATGGTAAAACTAGGTAAAAAATGTCAACATTATCATTCTGTGAAAAGTGAAATGGTAACCTTAGGTGAACAGTGTCAACATTAACCTTCTATGAATACTGCAATGGTACCTTAGATGGACAGTGTTTACAAAATAGTGAGGTTCTAACGATGAGGTTCTTGAACAGTGTTTCCAGAATGGTGAGGATCCAACGGCGAGGTTCATGAACAGTTTTTCTAGAAAGGTGAGGTTCATGAATAGTGTTTCCATAATGGTGAGGTTCAAGAACAGTGTTTCTAGAATGGTGAGATTCATGAACAGTGTTCCCAGAAAGGTGAGGTTCATAAACAGTGTTTCCAGCTTCCAATAGTTTCACCCCATTAACGTTTCCTTTGACGTAAATGCATTTATAGCCATATTTTAAAGATTCTAAGGCCGATTCAAAGGTCATAACTCCTATAATAATTGTCCCTAAGTCTTGGGATGTTATTACCTGGCCAAACCGCGTGGTTTAATGTGATCCACTTTTAATGGGAAATTAAGCATATCTTAAACTATCACTTCATTAATTCTTCTAAAGGGATGAGATATCTTCCTCCCTAATTATTTCTCCTTGTTCTCAGTTGTGAGACACTTGAACATCCCATTCCTTCTCATAGGGTATGTACAAAAAAACTTTCCTCATTAGATTGGTTATGCTCTATTTTGATGCAACCAAGTTGTATCAATTAATCGTCAATATAAGCAATGTTTTATCATCATTCTTTTGGGGTTCATCTTCCCCTATTTCTCCTTTATATATTATAGAATGCGATCTCCATAATTCTAATGGATTTTTATGGGTTTTGGTTGGTGCGGTCGTACCGTGGTATCCTCAGGTGGATGAATTTGTCATGAGAGGAGTATTGTGATACGTTGTGTGTATTATTCTGATATAAAGAATTTCAAGATCCATTTGAGGTAGGGGATTGATTGCTTCTCTCTTATTTTACATGAAACTACATTGTTAGAGTGTTTTATCCCTCTGGATCATAACAGAATTGACTAAATAAATATTTGAACCTGATAAACAAGATGATATCAGTTGAATGATATTGCCTCTTATTTGTCTAGATAGTGTGATATCAATGATTGATGGGTTTATCATTTCATTCATGATAGAATTTGTTAGAGAAAATAAAGCTAGAATTAATTGATAATGGTTTGGATAAAGATAAATATAGATATAAATAAATTTGGTTCATCTTATTGTTATTTGATGTTAATCAAAATGGTGCAGAAAGAATGTTTTTTAATTTTTGATAGTTTATAGATTAGGTTTCCTGAATTTGGATCCTGCAAATAATAATTGGTTAATATAAGAAGGATTAAAGAACTGGTTGATCGATAAAAGATAACTCCTTGTTGGGTTCTGAGTTGCCCTATTATTTGTTAAAGGGACAAGAGACTAACTTTTAAAATGTTTTTTTTTCCTATAGCTTGTGTTGTGATGTGAGCCTGGATGGTTGTTGTGACATGTGGGGGCATGGAGTGCTATTTGGTTGTGGAAGCATATGACACCTAGAGTGGCGAGGTGCATCAGATTATTCATGTGGGTGTCAGGGAGGATAATAGGGATGATGGAATGGAATGGATGTGATAGTAGGATGCTTGATGTTTCTTATTGGATCATTATCTACATTAATTATCCCCACTGCTCAAGACAGCTGGTCTTTCTTAACCTTCTTCCAAAAGAAGCAAAGATGCATGGGGTATGCCATGTGCTTTCTTTGTTTAACTTCTCAAGGGAGGATGGGTCAACACTCTTACTATATGCAGAAAAGACTTTTCGGGTAGTACATCTACTCAAAGTGTTGAGCCCCCTTGTGTTTAGTAGAATATAATGTTTTTCTAGAATGCCTGGGAATATGGGAAAGCAATTCTGTAATGAATAATTGAATAAATGATTTTAACACATGGTGTTGGAGCTTATGAGAACCAATTTCTCCGGCTACAATTTTAAAGGGACAGTGGACTTTGGGTGTGATTCTAATGATATTTAATGAGGAATTGTTACTCGTTAATTAATGATTAAAGAATTAATTAACGCAAAGTAGAACTGATAAAAAGGGAATGAAATAATGTATTAAATCTCATTAAATGGTTTTGTACTTATATCATCATCATCATCATTAAATTTATTCTAAGAAAATTACATGGAACTTGAAGAAACAAGGAAACCACATGACCAACAAACAAAAAAAAAACGTGCCCCACATAGGGTTCTGATTTTATCCCTATCATTACATTTATTTGATTATGTTGTGATGGAATTATTTTTATGAATTTATTTATCTTATATGAATTGTTTTATGATGTCACGATGTTTAATAATTTCATTTTTATTACATGGGTTATGCAATGATGTATGATTTATGATTTTTGTGGCACACATAAGAATGGTTTCATTATGATATGGGTGGGAACTATATCTCCCTACAATGCATTGGGTAAAGATTTTATATCTCATGAGATAGACATGACTGGAATGGTAGGTTATACCGGTTCAGTGAAACAGGACTGAAATGAGGGTGACTCGGTTCAGAAATAGACTTTGTCCACTAAGATAGTCTTGGAAATGAGTCTTGACTAATAAGATATGGTTCTCTATGATTATGTGTATATTCCACAAAGTTTCATGATTTAAGTTATGATTATTGGGATTTCATTTCACTACTATGATTTATCCCATGTTATGAAATTATGATCTCTTTTACAGGTTAAGATTTCCAAAATGTTATGTTCTTATGAAAATGATGTGATTGATATTTCTTTTGTTTACCCTTACTAAGCATTTGAGCTCACCCTTTTATGTTTTCTTTTCCCCAAGATATAAAGAAAGGTTTTAGGTAAAAAAAAGTTTGATCTTTATGGGAGATGTTGAAGATCTTTCACCACGATTAGAAGATTATATTCCGAGTTTCCAAAGACACTAAACTATTACGATCCTTGTGTGTGTGTTTTTTGTTATGTACTAAGTATTTCGCAAAAGTAATGTAATGTCCATGTACATCAAGCTTTGGGTCTCTACAGTTGGTATCGGAGGAAAGGTTTAGTCAACATTTGGAAACTAGGATGCGAAAACGTTAGTAAGATCCCTAGAGATATTTCTAAGGTATGTCTAGGGATGTCCCTAAGGATAAGTATGCGTATAAGATATAGTCCTAGAACTATGGTAACGATCTTAGAATTTAACCTAAGATGTTAGATATTGAGGGTGCTCTCCCTTTACTATGTTGTTTTCCCTAGCATTATTTTTGCCTCTCACACTATTCTTTTTGGGTTTTAAACGATGGCTGGAACCCGAAGGAACTGTATTGATCAATGCATTGGACAATGCAATGATTGTCCTCCTGAACAAACAAATGTTTAGGGAGATGGAGTGAAAAATCTAATTGCTATACTTACAAAATCTATGAATCATTCTGGACTTCCAAATGAGCAGAGAAGGGAACAACATTCTATTGAGTCCTTCATGAGGCAACATCCACCTTCATTCAGTGGGTCTTCTGATCCACTAGTTACTGAACAATGGATCAGTACTACTGAAAAGATATTTTCAGTTCTTCAATGTTCTGAACAAGATAAAGTCATCTTGGCAGTATATCGTTTGGAAGGTGAAGCTGATTAATGGTGGAATCTTATCAAGAATACGAGGCAAAGAGATGAAATTGATTCCCTGGAATGGGATGAGTTCAAGAACTTATTTTTCAATAAGTACTTCCCTCGTATTCTTCGAACAATGATGGAGAAGGAGTTTCTTGAACTAAAGAAAAAGGATGATGAATCTGTTGGTATATACGAAGTGAATTTTACAAGGCTTGCAAGGTATGCATCTAGATTTATCATCCAACCTAAAAGTAAAGTTGATCGATTTTTCAGTGGCTTAAAACCAAATCTTCGAAGGGAATTAGATATAAGAGACTTTGGTAGCTATGAAGAAATTGTGCATTGTGCTATCAAGGTAGAAATGGAAGTTGGTGTTACTTATCCATCTCATAGTTTTGACAAGAAACGAAAGATGGAGTTCAAGGAGAAATCTCAGAATAATGGTGAAAAGAAGATGAATGTTTCCTTATGATCAATGTGTGGAAAGAAGCATGGTGGAGATTGTATTAAAGGGACTAGAAAATGTTTTAAGTGTGGAAAAGAAGGTCATCGAGCATCTGAGTGTCGAAGTAATGGAAAAAGGGTTTCTAATTATGTGAATAAAGAAAATACTGCAGAGAACGCACCAACAACACTTCAATGCTTCAAGTGCAAGGAAAAGGGGCATTATGCTAATAAATGACCTAATCCAAGGGTTATTGATGATCGACATGAGAAACCACTTAAGGAAAAGGACAAAGGGAAGTCACATGCGATCACTATTGGCGATGTTGAATATGACAACGATGTGGTGGAATGATTAAGTGTTTATGTAATGGGATTCCAGAATAATGTTATATATAGTATCGTGGAATAGTGGAATATTTATGTTTTGGTCTATTATGGTTTTCAATAATTTTATGGCATCGGTAACCATGAAAAGTGATTGAAATATTTTTGGAAAGCAGATGATATGCACATAATGAAGGGATAAAGAGAATCTAATATGTTTGATAGTATTCATGAGCTCATGATTGATATAAGGACTAAGTGATATCATGGTTTGAGTATATAGAATTTTGAGGATTTTGGTATGTGTAAAGTGTTAAATTTTAACTACATTCATGTTTTCACTATGGTTCAATGGGTATTCAAGAGAATACATGATTAATGCCTTTGAATGTTTGGAATGTGACCAACAAGACATATCTATTGATATATGGGGATCAACGATGGTATTAAATCTCTGGTAATCGTTTTCACTATATTATGAGAATGGACTGCAGTATTATGGATAAGCCTAAAGATTGGAATGGATTATGTTGGACATAAGTTAGTATTGTTTAAGGATAGAAGTTTTTTTCGATATTATTGATGGGATGTTATAGTAATATAGTTTTAGAAAAAGGACAACCTGCAGGACGGGCGACAACCCATCGCGTCGGACAAGGTCGTAGGAATCGAACCCACAACCGAAGTGCGACTGGCCTTTATCGCCTACCACTGGCCTACAGGAAGTCCCTGGTTAGTAGAAAATAGTTTTATTTTATTAAGCGGTATGATATATGAAGTATAAGTTTATTTTAGGAACCATATATGATTAATCTCACTATAGATAGACTTATGTATTGTTTGATAACTTTTCTAACCTTTTGTTTGAGACAGTTGGAATGACCCATCATTCTATCACATGATCTGCTAACATATCATGAATGAAAAATTCAACTTCATTTTTTTAAGAGATGAAGTGGAAATTGTCCAAAGAATGACAAACGGTGAGAGTATACCAAAATCACGAAAGTATTTCTTCTAATTCCAATTTCATCAACTTTAGGGAAATGATCTTGAAAACAAAAAATGTTGTCCTAGTGCTCTTATATCTGATGAATCAGATGGTACCTTAGATCATCACAAATTTATGGCTTTGTGATTGCTGGATTTTCCATAGCCATGTTCTCTACCACTCTCCATCAGAACATGATGGTTAGATTTCTCTTCCATATCCATATTTTCACCTATGTGGAAATCCAGTGATTATTTTATTTGGGTAATCGTTACATTTCATACTTTATTTTTTAACGCCAAGTTTTGGTATTCCTTTTTACGATGGGGGTTTCTATTAAAGAAACTTTCGAGTAGTAAACCATTTATAACCCCGATGAATTTCGAGGGTGAAATTCATTTTAAGGGGGGTAGAATGTAACACCCCGAGATTTTATGAAAAATATTCTTTTCATTAATGTCTTGTGTTGTATGCTACACCAAAAGGAGCTTGAACAACACGCATCCTTGACTTTCCTTTCATTACACGCAATTGCGACCTTCCTCGATAGCATGTGTAGTACGCAATACCGCGTTTCACTAAACAACGATATGCTATTAAAATATTAATAAAACTAGCCGTTATGAATAGTAATACCCACTTTTTGAAATTTTTTAAATTTTATTTTTTAAAATGGAATTCATTTTTGGATTTGGAATATCGAAATTAGCTTAGGGTGAAATTTTGGTACTTTTCGGATAACTTTCATATTCTGATTAATAGTGAAAATTACTAAATTTTAATTAAAAAGAGCTTTTTTAATAGAAATAATTAATAGTGAAAATTATTAATTTGAGTGGTTTTAAAGTATATTTAGAATATATTTTTACAATTTAAAAAAATGTTGTTCATTGGATGTAATTTCACATTTAAACCAGTCATAAACATGTGTCAATCTTTTGATGGTTATTATCTCTTAAAAACACGCTATTTGTTTTGACGACGGGAAATAGTTTTTTAATTAATTAATGCAACTAATATGTTTTGAATTTGATTAAATAGACATCATTTTTGAGTTCATAATATCAAATATATATTAGGCCTAATTTTTGGTATTTTTCTGGAAACTTTCATTTTTTGATGAATAGTGAAACCACTAAGTGGTAGTTAAAAAAATGAATTTTTTCATAAAACATAATTTTACCGCTTTTGTGAGTGGAATTTCAAAAATCTGAGATACACAGTTGATGTTAGTAACTAAAATTTGGTTCAATGAGATGAAAATAATTTTTGGTGAATAGTATCTTTTTACTTTTTTTTACCACGGTTAAAAGTAAATAGGGTAATTAAGGGTAAAAATGATATTATTATTACCCTTACACATGTCCTAATTTTATTGGACAAGTGTAATTAGACCAAAAACAACCTTATGAATAAAATATATCCATTTAGGCCCACATGGATTAGATTAGGACATTTATTATTAATTTATTTAAAGAAGGGTTAAAATAGTTAAAATCAAAGTTTAATAAGTAAATCATTTTTAATATGGAGTTATACATAAGATAAATTCTACTATAAATATTAATTATAAAGTTAAAAATATTTCCTACATAATGGTATTTTATTTTTAATTTTTAGACATTAAATAAATTAATTTATTTATGACACAACGATGATGCAGTAATTATCTTATTACTGAAATATTGACATAATTGATGTTATAAATACCCAAATAAATATAATTTGAGACTTTTTATGAATTAAACAAATTTTATAGGTTAATATGACATGTTAGGATTAATTTAATTAACTTTTGATGAAGTAATCATTCTATTATGAGTTTCAAAAAAATCAACTATTGAATAGTGTCAAAATTGACATAAAATAGTTTTTAGAACAAATATTATATTATTAATAGTTATTTTATTCCTAAAAATCTAAGGTTCGGCCAAATGACTTAGATAAGGTTATATATATTAATAAAACACAACTTGGGGGTCGCTTGGATGTATATGGTAAGTTTTTTATCTATATAATATAAAAATACAAAGTGACATGGTAAATGTCAATCTAATTAACTAAGAGTTAAAACTAAAAGATAAGGTTAATATAATGACCTAAACCTGTCTAAATTCTATTGGACGAGAGTATTTCGACCCATACCCACCTTATCTTTGAAATAACTCAATTTGGATCTATTTAAACCCGAACTTGACTTTATAATAAAATAATAGTTTTAGTTATTCCAAAGGTTCCCCTCTCCTCCCTTATAAAAGCTCACCTCCTCCCCCTCTTCCGCACACCACATTGAGCCTTCAATCTCGGCCAAACCCTGCCAATTTCTTCTCTCCACATCCCTAGAAAAATATTATAGGTTCTGGTCTTCTTCAAATACCTATTTTAGTTCCCTAAAAGGAGGTATCAAAGAAGTACTTCAAAGAAGAGGAGGTTCGGACACTTACGAAGCAAATCAGATCTCAGGTAAGGGAAATATCACAATCTCATTTTTATCCGAGATTATTTATACATTAGTATTTACTGGGGTGTATTTTATCATCCACATCCATGTTTCCTCAATATGTAATATTATTTCCATCCACCTACAATTGTTTAAATCCAATTTTACCCTTCGCTGAGTTTTTAGTAAAAGATATAAAAGGAATCTTTTGTCGTTTTTCGTACGAGGTACTCTTTGACTTTTCCGACAAAAGTACGGGAAGAATTTTTTTTATAACTTATACGAAATGAATGGATTTTTAAAAAATTATTTCCAAGAATCTTCCTTTACAAGTTTTCAAGTTTATTTTTAATCAACTTCTTTTAGTTTAAAATTGTATGACATGTTATGAAAGGAAAAATGTTTTTGAAGTAGAAAGTATATTTTCCTCAAGAATGGAGTTCAAGTGTTTTATCAAAATTATTTTCCATCTAAGATAATATAGGGTTCTGATTTTATCCCTATAATTACATTGATTTGATTATGTTGTGATGGAATTATTTTTATGAATTCATTTATCTTATATGAATTGTTTTATGATGTCACGATGTTTAAGAATTCCATTTTTATTACATGGGTTATGCAATGATGTATGATTTATGATTTTTGTGGCACACAAAAGAATGGTTTCATTATGAGATGGGTGGGACCTATATCTCCCTCCAATGAATTGGGTAAAGATTTTATATCTCATGAGATAGACATGGCTGGAATGGTAGGTTATACCGGTTCAGTGAAACAGGACTGAAACGAGGGTGACTCGGTTCAGAAATGGACTTTGTCCACTAAGATAGTCTTGGAAATGAGTCTTGACTAATAAGATATGATTCTTTATGATTATGTGTGTATTCCAAAAAGTTTCATGATTTAGGTTATGATTATTGGGATTTCATTTCACTACTATGATTTATCCCATGTTATGAAATTATGCTCTCTTTTGCAGGATAATATTTCTAAAATGTTATGTTCTTATGAAAATGATGTGATTGATATTTCTTTTGTTTACCCTTACTGAGAATTTGAGCTCACCCTTTTATGTTTTCTTTTCCCCAGGATATAAAGAAAGGTTTTAGGTAAAAAAAGGAAGATCTTTATGGGAGATGTTAAAGATCTTTAACCACAATTAGAAGATTATATTCCGAGTTTCCAAAGACACTAAACTATTACGATCCTTGTGTGTGTGTTTTTGTTATGTACTAAGTATTCCGCAAAAGTAATGTAATTTCCATGTACGTCAAGCTTCGGGTCTCTACAAACAGCATAAGATTTTTTGAAATGAATTGATGTAAATAAATAATAATTTTTTTGATATTTTCTATAACATTTTGTCCTATGTTAATCTTGTGTTACACGCAACATAGAATTTATGTTGAGTTTCATTTGACATTGAGTTATATCAAACAATGATTTATTTTTAATATTATCATTTAAATGTGATAGTTAGGAAATAGAAATTATATTTAGGGATATGAATAAGAAATATTAATTTTAAAATATTATTTATATTTTTTTATATAATGATAACATATTGATAAAAAGTACATCATTTTTAAAAAATCCATCTTATGTCTCAAAAATACTATTTATCAAAAATAAATTATAAATATTTCATAAAAATTGATAAAAAAATAGAAACATTTCAGACATTTATTATAAAAAATGAACATATATTTTTAAATATTAACATTAATATTATCTTTTTGTAAATTTTTTAGTTTGTTTTGAGAAGGTAATTTTTTATTTTAATATTGAAAAATAATTGTTTTTATTAATAACAATGATTTTTTTAAAGGATTTAAAAATAATAATTAAAATAACATTGATTTTAAATTGAAAATAGATTATTTATGTATATATTAATCAAATTTAATTTATTTGAATCATTTTTATATTAATTCATCTATTAATACATTATAATCTTTCAATCATTTTCAATTTGAAAATCGCCTTACTCATCGCATATACTAGATTAATTTTTAATTACTTTCATCCAAATAATTAAATGAAATTTGGAAAAATATGTTAAATATACGGAATCAATGAAATTTATAATTTATTATAAGTTAAAAATAATATTTTACCATAGTCAATTTTAAAAACATTAATAATTATTTGTCACGTATAAGGTAAAAATTGGGTTAGCTAGAGGTTAACAAAAAAGATAAGGGTTTGAAATGACCAAAAACATGTAAAAACTATTGGATTGAAATAATTTGTTAAAAATATTCTAATTTATAAAATGGACTATTTTTTATTGTTGTGTAACACTAAAAATTTCGGTACAACCTTTCCTTTCCAAAAATTATAACTGTGCCACTCAAATCACTTATAAAAGGCCAACTTCTCTCCTACCCTCATCATAGATTATATAAATTTATTCATCCATTAATACACATATAAATTAAAAAAATACCAAAACTAATAATATAATCCTAATTTTGGTTAGAAATCAAACCAATGATTCATTTTCGTGGAAATAAAAAGAAGTTGTTCAAGAAATTTGTAATGTCCCCAATAAAGCCTTTAATTTAATGTATTTCTGCACCTCATTTTATTATTAATAGAATATTAAGATATAATAACCTATGTATAATCATTATAATGTTATTTAATTTTGTTAAATGGAAAAATGAATTTTTTTCTCATTCTATCTAATTGTTTATGAAATCATCATTGGTTTGTACAACAGACTATCGCCTCACAAACTTATGTTGTTTAGGTTCCATCACCACCTCACAAATCTAGATATAATGAATATTTTATTGTTTTTATATGATATTTATGATATTTATATTATTATGGAATAATAATTACACATATTCCCTCTTAATATATATTCTTTGGTTGTATGATAATGTTTTTCTTGTGTATGGAGGACTACCGGCACACTGAGCGATGTGATTAAATTTTATCATTCTATTTACATTGAATGTAAAAAAGGATAGTTTTACATAAAAATATGATATATATATAAAATAAAAAATACTCATTATTGAAATATATTACATATATTAATTCCTTTCAATCTTTTGAGAAAAAGTATACAATGTTCACATGTACCTATAGCCTATCATCTCTCTAATATGTGTATTTCACTTTCTATCTGT
Source organism: Viscum album (assembly GCA_963277665.1). NCBI lineage: Eukaryota > Viridiplantae > Streptophyta > Magnoliopsida > Santalales > Viscaceae > Viscum > Viscum album. Next base: position 1,922,199,460 of record OY728150.1, read on the forward strand.
AATATTTACTGACTAGTATATATTAATATAAAAATATATATAATTAATATATATTATATTTTTATAATTGGTAAAATTATAGATATGATGGAACCATGAACTATCTAAGAGGACCAAAAAGTTCTAATCAAGACGTTAATGAAAAACAAGACATTAACGGATACATGAGATGAATAAGGAATTTCTAATAAATGGATAATAAAAAGAAATATATAACTAATATACAATATTATAAATATATTCATGGTTATATATTAGTATTATAATAATATTGTATATATAAAATAATATTTTCGAATCTTTATGATTGAAATTGTGATGTAAGGAGAGAAGTTTTTTCTCGATTTTTTCTTCTCAAAGAAAAATTACATAATCACCACCTATTTATTTATATGTTTTATATAATGAATATAATTTTATTTTTTGATAAATCTCCATAAAAGTGTTTGAATTTCCAAATACCTTTTTATCATATTTAATGGGATTTATGGTTCAAAATATACCAATGAAATAAGGAATAATTCTCTTAGCATTTAATCAATGAGAAATATGGTGTTTTATACACCGATCATATTTTTTCAGGTGTATATACCTATTATTCTACAATTAACAACATGAATTTAAATATTTTCATGGTATTTTATATTTCATATAATGTTATTCTTTCATCGGGATTATAATTCCTGGTTTCTAATGTGGTATGGGCTTTATTACACAGTCTCATTATTTATCAAGATTCATTATGATTATGTTCCTGATACTAAAATATTATAATCCACATATGAAAAAACTATTCAATTATCCTCTTGATTGTTATTTCATGATAATACATGTTTACCCTCCATTTTATTCTCTTTATACACACTATATTTCAAAAAAAAATTTAATGGAAAATCAAATTTATCTCACTTTTCCATTGAAAACCATTTCAATTATATGATCATGTTTTTTGAAACATATTTCAAAATTGTTTCAAGTATACATTACTATTTTTTAAATTCATTTTTACCCATTCTATAATATTATAAAAATGTTTTCAAATTAATCTGTATATCATTTTCAAAACAACGCCTGATTAACTATTACTAAAAATGCGAAAGGAATAATTGATTAAAATGTAATACCTGAATAGAATTTACCAATATCATGACCAATATTTTACATAGATATTTAAATATATTATTTCAAATATTTATTTCAAATAAATTTATTTTAACAATATTATACAATTTTTAATTTTAAAACGTAGTTTTCAATGAATGATTGTTTTCTAGAAGAGAGGTCCCAGGTTATTTTTATAGATAACATTATTTCTAAGTTGAAATACATTAATGTTACTTATAATTTACTAGGGATATTATCTAAGTATAGCATAATTATTCTCTCTTTATATATTTTATTTTTATGATGAATTTTATTTTTTGGAACCTTTATTGCTTCCACAAGATATACCATATTAAATTTTTGCGAAACCCTATACATATTCTACAAGTTATGATTTGATGAAATGAGGAAATAATTAGGAAATATGTATCTTTTAGTTATGTTTAGTTATGAAGAAATATTTATGAAACCCATTTATCCTCATGGGATGCAATCTTATGTATTTTTATGCTCATTTTTCACACATATGTATTAATTTTATCATATGATATGTTTGATCAATATCTCCTTCCAATGCGTTGGGTAATGATCTATGATATATTAGATGAAAGGGTAAACTAGAGGTTATCTTATGCCCAAAATAAGGGTACTCGAGAGGTTATTCAAAACATGAAATAGGGTACCTAGTTAATTATTCAAATCCCAAAACATATTACCAAGAAGGTTGTCCCAAACCTGAAGCAGGTACATGGGTGGTTTACCTATGCCTAACATGTTATTAATGTATTTATGGGTATATATGACATAATATTTACTATGATTCTTTTTCAATAAATATATGTATTATGCCAAATTGTCATCCATAGATTGTGTTCTTTATTTTCTTTATGATTCAGGTATAATTAACTACAATGATTTATTCCCAGATAAAGGTTTATGACCTATGATATAAATGTTATGGTTTTAAAAATGAAAATACCATATTCTCATACCCTGATGTGCATGACATATTGATATCTCCCCAATTTACTCTTACTAGGAATATAATATTCCCCTTTTTTATATTTACTTTCACATTTTACGATGAAAGGTATTATGTTTGATGTCACAAAGAAATTTTATATTTATTATGAATAGATAGATAGATGATGTATATCACATATGGGGTTAGTACTTTATTTTTCTAAGTTACTAAATGAGGTAGAGAGAAAATATTATTACAATGATTGTTATGTTTCATAATTATTTTTCAAACATTAGCATGAAATATTGTTTAATGTATTTTTTGGGTCTTCATAGTTGGTATTAGACAATGGTTTATATTACCATTGTAAATAAGGATGAAAACAAATTGGGAGATACTAAATAAATATTTGTAATTATATATATAGCGATATGTATATCAATTTTTCTATGGATGATTAAAATGATAGGAGAATGACCATGAATTTTTAAAAATTATTGAGTTAGTGTTTTTTAAAGCCATTAAATTAATTTATAACTACTACAATTGTATTTTGATCTTGTATAGAGGTACCTTGGGTTAAAAACATTTAAATTAGTGAATTAAGATAGGATTAAGTGGTTCATAGGGCATTAAAATGGGACTTTCTACACATTATATTTAACACTCCTAGGGGATATGATTTTAGTTTTCATAAGTCATTTATGAACCATCATGAAATATTTAAATAATGACCATTAATGACCAATTTTTAAGGCTATTGTGTCATTAATGGAAAATTATGGTTTCATGATTTAGAACTAATTTTTTTTCAAGAATATGTGGTTTTCCACTATGATTAGGTTCTATACCACTATTCATTATGGTTTCAATCAATTAATTGAACCGGAAGGAACCATTGGAATGTTGTGTTAAATGAATTTTTCGATGACTTTTCTTAGGACTACCCAAAAATTATATGTGATAGAATTAAATACATCCTTTCAATTTTGAGTCAAATTTCCCAAGATGTGAATCGTTCTGAGATACTAATTGAAAAAAAATGTGGGAATATTCTATTTTTTATTTATTCAGGAAAAAATTTACAAAATATTTTATTAGGTCCACTAATCATACATTCATTTAGTAGTGGTTCAATATCATTGAAAAGATACTTTCTATTCAACAGTTCTCATAACATGAAAAAATCATTTTGGATATATATAGTTTGGAAAGAGATATAGAACATTGGTTTTAAATTATTGTGAATAAATATCAAGAGGATATCATTATCTATAAAGAACGGTATGTGTTTGAGTTGATATTTTCTAGTAAGTATATCCATCACATTCTACAAATAAAGATTGTAATCGAAGATGTCATTTTCAAATCGATGTATAGTGAATGTATTGGTACATTAGATACTAATTTAAAAAGACTTGAAAGACACACATATTGATTAATCATTAGTTCAGAAATAAAAAAAATATTGATTCTTTGGTACCATAATACCATGTCATTAATGGGGGTTGGCTATAAGAGACATTCGTAACTATGTAGAATTATTTCGATGTGATGTTATGTTCAAAATAGAAATTGATGATTTCAAAAATTCAATTTTTTTATAATAATAGGAAGGAAATTTCTCTTGATAACATGAATATAACACACTTTGTGAATATATTTTAGTCATACACATTGTAAAATATTTTTTAAGAAGAAATCAGTTGAATCCCTTATAGAAACAAGAGGGTGTCGATATTATGGGAAGCCATTCCACATAGAAAAATAATATATAATTTAATTTAATAATCTATTTAATGAAATTAATTGTGATAGACCTCAACTTATTGTTCAACATAAACTCTGATGTTTCATGTTCATGGCATTTGGGAATTATTTGAATCAAAACCCAATCTGTGGGATAATGGTAATGATAACCTGTAATAACAATTGAAGACAAAGGGAAATAGGAATAATATTTAATCATAATAGATGAGGTGACTCATACTGATTAGGGAAAATTATTATCCCTTACAAAGTTTTTAATTTAATGTATGAGTTCATATTAATCAGCCCTATGAAAATATTATTTTTCATACTACAATGAAATGTAATGTTATTTGGAGAATTTATTATATATATTGACGTCGATTTTTTAGTAGGGAAATCACATTTGATATTAAATTAGTACAAGGGTTAATTGAAACTTCCATGGAAAATGTATTTATCTAATAAAATATATTATATAATAAATAAGGTGTGAATAAACATGTGGAACCATATACTTTTTAGGTAATATTAATTTAAGTGTTATGGAATCTGTCATTTGTTTTTGTGTTTATGCTTTATCATAAGTCCAAAGTCATTTACAAGAATTTTGTGGTTTTAACTGTTGGGTTTGTGTAAGGATTAATGATATTTTAAGAGAATATTATTGAAATACAACCCTTTTTTATATGTTTTATTCGAAAATTTATTTTAGGAGGTATTCTATTACAATTTATAGAGATATTATTAATAGTAATAATAACCTAAAGTATACAACATATATTTGAGGTTGTTTTATTTATGGAATATTTTGGATAACCATATTATGTTAAAAAACATTGTTCTTATCAATGAAATATTATGTCTACTTCCACTTTCAAGAATATAAAATAGAATAGTTTTATGGTTATATAGTGTACCATGTTCAAATGTGTCTAATTAGTAACCAACATTTTCCTCAATGTTTTGGTAAAGTCATCATCAATATTTTGATATATATTTTAGTTCAAGAACTATATATCATCCTCTTATAGATTTATAATCAAAAATTTCAGTTCAAATAGTGGAAGATATGACAATTTCATATTCTTTCGATTTTATATGTTGTTGTGATAAACACCATCTGATAGTTTAAAATTAATATGAAAATAAAATTCACTTATGAATTTAGTTGAAAACTTATGAAGACCATTATTGAATAAATTATAGAATTTCACTTTTGAATAATGAATTTGCAGAAAGAATTATTTTGGGACTTAATTTAAAAGGTAAAATTGTAATAAAGGATAGAGCCGTAGTGAAATATCAAGGGGCAACAGAATTTTGAATTTTTTTAGTGATATACATTATGATAATCAAGAATTTGATATTGGTGAGAAGGTGTTTATGTCACATTTTACATCAAAGAATGAATTTAATCATAATATATATGAATATGTTTCAATTTAAAATTCATCATCATATTAGGAAAGTATATTTTTGTGGGGTTCATACATAGAACCTCTATGAAGGCCATGATGTGTTCCATTTACCTATTCTAAGGAAGTACATACCTAATACATCACATGTACTGAAATCAGAGGTCATACCTCATGAGAAAGATCATTTTTGAGGAAAAACTAATTGAGATTCTATATCATGTACAGAATGTTATATGAACCAATAACACTAACATGATAAATTCTTTGTGGAAAGCCACCAATTTGAGGAACGTACATGGGAACCTTAATATGTAATGAGGTATAAGTATCCTTATTTCTTCATAATAATGTTATGAATTTCCAAGCAGAAGTTTTATCAAAACTCATTTGTATATATATATAAATTACATAACATTAGAAGAATACTTCAATACATTTTATAAACAGTTTCCCAAATAAACTATTAGTTTAGTCCCCTTGGAAGCTTGGGAAAATAAACAAAAGTACATAAGAAATGTACATTTTATAACACTAGGTTAACCAAGACTATTACTCCTCTTAGACATATCATACATGAAATATATCATCATAACCTGGGAACATTCACATATGAATGGGTGATATCATATGCTCAGTAAGTGTAAAAATGGGAGACATGTAAGTATAAACATGAATACAGATGTATGATAACGTGATTATACCATTAGAAGGTCATTCCGTAAAAATCATATTGTATAAATATATGTTTAAAGATAATCAATTGGAGTTAATAGGATATGAATCATAATGAAATAAGTATCAGGATCCATGAAATCATAACTGAGGAATAAGACATATAATATTAGTCATACATATTAGAATATAATATATTATATCGAGGATACCAACCATGAACATTGTTACATATTAGTCTAGGCTATGACCCTTGTACCTGAATTATGATTAGGCTGAAAACCTAAGTAGCCTCTTACTTTTAGACATAGGATACAACAAATGTACCTTATTTTTTTTGGCATGGGATATAACCCATGATCCTTATTACTTTTAGGTTTGGGCTACAACCCATATACCTTCTTGATTGTAGTCTTGGTCTATAACCTACGTACCTTCTTGTTTTTTGTCTATTCCTACAACCTGTATACCCTATGAGCTCATATACAACTTATCATTACACAATGAATTAGATGGAGATATAGGTCCTACCCATTTCATAAAAATATCATTCACACATGTTCCACAATATAATAAAACATTTATCATATCATTACACATGAAAAGATATTGGGTTTTTAAAAATCATATCATAACTGATGAATGATTTGGGTATCATTAATATTTCATAACATCTTAACTCATGAAAAGAGAAAGTTTTCTTGATCACTTCAAGAGATAATAACCCATGAAAAGAAGTTAGTTTCAAAAGTATAAAATTTTTGGAGATGAAAAATGTAATGTAAGAATAATTCCATAAAAACATAAACCATTCAAAAATTAATATGAATAGAACCCTTGGATCATTCCATATAAGGTCATGAGTATTATCAAAAGATATTATCTTATATAGAAAATAACATGGAAGGATATTTTTAAAACATTTTTAGAGTTAAATATAATTTATTCTTTTAAAAATACTCATTAATAATTTTGAAAATTTCAATTTTATTCCTTAAATATTTATAAAATTTGTTCAAAAACCATTTAAATACCATTTCCATGAAAAAAATAATATATTTTTATTGAAAATAAACTTTTTGATATAAAAATAAATCTTCAAAGACATGACAATGGGTAAGTATGTACATGTCGTACAAGGTAAAATGGACATTCATTTTACTTGGTAAAAACATTACAAAAATTCTTTTTTTAGAATGAGACAAGAAGATTCCTTTCAAAAATATATAAAAGATAAAAAATGTAAATATTTATTTTAAAGATTTCGTTATAATATTATTATACTATTGGGAGCCCTTTTTAGGAAACCAAGTTTTGATGAAACATATATTTTCTATAGAGAGAGGGTAATGTTTGGCTTTATTAAATAATTACTAACTATATTATTTACCAACGATCAGAAAAATGGTACCAATACATGAGTATATCATTATTTCAAAGAATTGAATAAAATTCATGTCTGTTCTCAAGATATGGAACATATGATTTCTTTAAAAGAAGTATAACCATAAAAAATCTTAAAAAGTTATAAGATTGTTTAAATAAAATATTACACCTTGGTAACTTTGAACCATACTCCCCAAAAATATGAAATCGAAGTAATCATAAAATGTATAGACCTGTATTTTTTCATGTAATTTTTTTAATTAAATAAAACATTACGAGTCTGTAAAAATTGGTGGCACGTGATTCCGATGCTCGGAGTACCCGAAATGAATTTCTGAACATTTTTTTGGTATGTTCAGTAAACGTTCTAGTGGGGTTTTCTAACAACGAAACCAGTTCTCAGAATTTAAATTTTAGGGCACCATTGAACTTGTAGCATCAATATTCACTTATAGAGGCCTTCACCACGACAGAAGTAGGTCGAGGGTAGAAGTTCATTTTTTAGATTTTTGACAAATAATAAAAATAAAATAAAATAGAACAAATATTGTTTTATATTGATTGAAACCTCATTTTATTAATTCTCATGGTGGGGACCACCCGAACCCTTCGTTAATGTGGTGAAAATCCATGGGATCTTTCCAATTTATTGTGCCAATTTATTGCTCCAATTTATTGTGCCAATATTGAGGTGCCAACATTTATCCTAACTCATTAAATTGTCACTACACCTCTCGTGCGAAAATCGTTGGAAAAAGAGGAGAGATTTTGAAAGTTTTAAAGAACATTACCCAACAAAGAAACACCCCCAATGATGAACGAGGAACCAACGCTGAGCCCGGATCAGAAAAGACTTTTGGGAGCAACGAATGCCGACGTAAACATCTCATCGACTTCATCTTTTCCATTGCGACATCTCTTACAGGTGAACATGGTAGGGGTTTTATTTATGTTTGAATTTACATTATTGATTATTCATATCCTATGTTTACGATTATGATGGCCTAATGAACATGGCCATCATACCACATATAAACTTTTCTCATCTTTCTTTTTAATCTTCCCACATTATCCATGTGTACTTCATCACCTAATATTTACAGATGCTTGAAACATGTAGTTTTTCTAAGCGCGTTATACGAATGTGGAGCCCTCGATGAAAGGATCATGAATATTTGATTGTTTAATTTCTTGGGCATGGAACCAAGCCTCATTGGCTAATGGAAGAAGAAGGTAGTCGAAACCTGGCTGGCCACAAGGAAAGGAGGAAGGCTTGCATCCACGCTGCAGGTTGATGAGCGGGCTACGTCTAGTCAGCCGTGGCAGGTCAATGTGGTGGCTGGAAACCGGTCGGCTGTGTGGTGGAGCGGCGATGTAACTCTACGCCACCGGTGGAGCAGGGGGGCCGCGACCCTAGGCCACAGAAGAGGCTGAAGGGGGGCCGGTCTTCCGGTAGGCCGGGTTGGTGCAGAGGTGCGCGACCACACAGCTAGGAGGAAGTGATGTCGACCATGCCGGACTGGGAAGGACCCCTTCGATAAGTCCCACGTGCCACACAGCCAAAAGGTCTGATGGATCGTTTGGTAAAACCGGTAGGGGGTACTCCCACCTTGGCACCATCTCGGTTGGACGGCGCACCCAGCGGGCAACACCGCAACAGGATGTGCCCAACGGGCCGCGCTCGGTAGGCTGCACCGCAGCAGGCCTCACACCACGGGATCTGCCAAAGGGCTGAGCTAGCGGGCTGGGTTGGGCCACCCCTTTGCAGGCTGAGCATAACCATGTCTCAATGGGATGGGCCTACCAAGGCACGGGCCAAACAGACCCGACATAGACCAGGTTGGGTCGGGCCAGGTCGGACTGGACCAAGGCCTATCCAGACCCTGTTTTGCCTTTTTGGAAGTAACTTGAGAACCATGGATCTATTTGATGAACCATCTATGGCACCCGAATCCTTGGATGAATGTGGTCCTTTTGGAATACACCACATGAGTTTTGGATAATGATTGAGTACGACTGGGTTGGATCGGTCCTAGAATCCAACCAGGTCCTCAAAGCAGAAACACTAATAATATACAGATCGGGCGTCCAATTGACGCACAGTCTATTGCATTGGGTCCTTTATGATGTGATGGAACATAAGGGTACTTATTCATTGGACATATGGGTATTTTAGGTATGGACGATGGATTGGGGTGCGATTCTCCTAAGCACGCTACGTACGGAACCCTACGACTAGCTGAGACTAGACGACTGCTGACCATTATGACTCTGAGTGACTCTACAAACCCAGTGGAGACTGCCTCTCTGTGACAAGAAAGACCCATGTTGGGGACTTCCACTGTGTGATGTGGTATACTGATGGTACTCTATTGGATGAGTTCCTTAGCAGGCCACGAGGGGTAGCGCCCTTGTTTGACCTGACAGACCAATCATTGGGAGCGCCTCTGTGTGACGCGGTAGACCCATGGTACTCAATAAGAGGAGTACCTCAACAATCCAAGGTTAGTGGTAAGAGCCTCTCTGTGACACTGCATACCCACTATACAGGATAGAGGAGGAGTTCTCCAGCAGCTGAGGCATTCAAAATTATGACTGGGGGTTGTTACTTGTTACTATGCCTAGAATAAATCTTTGTGTGAGCTGTCTTTACTTTGTGCTTGTGATTAAGGTTATTCTATGTGGTACTTTACCTATGTGGTAATAAATCTTCATTGTGTTACCCTATTGTATTTCATTGTGGGAATCTTGGAGAAATTCCGGGTCTTGGGGTCCCTACTAAGTATCGTTATACTCACCACTACATGGGCTACACCCACACCTTGTTTTGTCTTCTGCAGATGATAACCAGATGGGAAGAGGTTTGAGGGACCTAGGAATAGGCGGTACGAAGAGGAGACGGGAAGATGCGGACTGTTGAGGAGGCGATCTGTACCTACCTTTCTTGTAGGAACCTTGAAGGAGGACCCATAATCTATTTTCATTTTTCTTTCATTTATATTTTATTTTTAGTTGTACTTGTACCTTTATAGTTGGGCATGTATTCCGGACCCTATTACATTCAACACTCTTTTACTACAACAACTTACTTTACAATTTCTTCTTTCCATATTCTACGACCATGAGTTTATACATGATTAAAGGCATTTTCCCCATTTTATGGAGTATGCCTTTCAGTGTTAGTCTCTAGCCCTTGGCCTCTGGAAGGAGGTCTTAGGGTAGTAATGGAATGGGCCCCGGGGGATGGGTTATGAAAAATTAGTATCAGAGGATTTCGGTTCTACCGAAGAACTAGGACTCTGATCATTTCTGTGAAGAAATATTCATAAGTTTTATGAATGTTGTTTTCAATTTAGGGAGTCCAGTGTTGGTGTGGAGGCCGACGTATCAATACACCAGGACCCTGACTTTTGATTTTCGACTTAGTGAATGAAAATACTGATTTCTTATGTGTTTTTGAAAAGTTTTCATTGTGGTCTCATTGAGTCATCACACCAAGTATAAACATAATGACTATGGCACACCTATTTCTTTTCAGGATTCCTACATGTATACAGCTAGCTAGGATTCCAGTTAGAGTGCGTGATGACAGCCCACCGAGTGGAAAGGCTTCGGTACATGGCCCCCTTAAGGCAGTTGTACCATTGTGTTGTATATCACCAGTACCACTACACATTGGGTAGTAGATGCCACTAGCCCCAGCAGCAGAGGGTGCACTTCGCTTGAGTGCATTGCATGAGTTATAGTTCCTGAGGACATCGAGGTTCCAGAGCAAGTAAAATACAAAGACGTTTGAGGATTGGCTAGAGTCCATGGTTTGAGTTTTTCGACTGGTAAGGACACCAATTAATCTCATGGTGATCCTTACCTCCAGCCATGTTTTTGAAGTAGTGGGCAGATGGAGGATCTTGATTTTCTAAGTTCATGATTAGATCACTCTCATCTGGGTATACTTCAAGAGCCTTTTTAAAGAATATTTATTCCCAACAACCCTACTCTTAGTGCATATATAGGAGCTTCTCCACTTGCAGCAGGGTATCATGATTGAGGATCAGTATTCAGTGAGGTTCACCAACCTATCATGCTATTCCACTAACATGGTGCCAGACCCTTTTTGCAGTGCCCAGACCATCGAGGAGGGGCTCAAACGGGATATTAGATATATGATGGTTTCTCTCAACATCCCGATGCAGGAGGGGTGTTAGAGCGAGAAATCATAGTAGAGAGATTCCTTGCTGAGAAGTCACCAACAATGAGACCCACCACTGGATGACACGTAACATAGTCATCTGTAGATGGAAGTAGAAAGATGACACAAAGGTCCAAGAGAACTAGACCTACAGGTGGATGACTACTGGATACAAGGTCGGTGGTGATGGGCCATTGAGGCAGAGCAGGACAAGTAAAGATCATGTAGTGTTACTCATGCGGTTGGCAGGGTCACATGGCACACGACTGCCTGACCTATCATACCGAAGACCAGCATACGGTCGTGGGACCACCGAGGTAATGAAAAAGGTTCAATTTTGAAGGTATATAGGTAGAAGATAGATGTGGTAGAGGAGAAGGTTGTGTAGTATGTGGTGGGTGACGTTTCAAGGTTCTACCGCCACCGCCACTAGGTGGTCCACCCAGACCACAGAAAATAGGTGGCAATAGGCGATCGTAGCTCTAGGAAGATGAGGCTTACAAACAAGGTGCTCCGGGAATTATACGAGTTACGATCTGTGTCTAATACACCTTAGATATAGTACTTACAGACACAGGTTCCAGTCACTCATTTATTTTCACGACACTTGTTTGGAGCTCATAGATTCTGATAGAGCCATTAGATCGATCCTTATAGATAAAGAATCCTACTGGGGTGGATTTGTTGATCACCCACTATTGACGGTAGTGTGATATTAATTTAGGAGGCAAGAACTTTGGCTAGGATCTCTTAGTAGTGGCGTCAGGGCCTTACAACATCATCTTAGGTATGGACTGTTTATCTACTATCCATGCTCAGATTTAGTGTATTAGGTTAAAAATGCGGTGTTTATTCATGTATTGGAACAGATTTTCATTCACCTGGTGAAATGGGAACACTTGCAGCACAAGATGGATTTACCTAGAGGAGGGTGCAGCTGATCACACATCAATTGGCTTGCCTTACCCTCAGACCAGTAGATGTAGATAGTTTGAGCTATCTTGTAGTGGTGGACCATTACACTGATGTTTTCCCAAATCATGTTTTCAGTCTACCTCCTTGTAAAAATGATGACTTTTATATCAACTTTCATCATGGGATGACACCAATATCTACACCAGAACATCGGATGGATCATGCGGAGCATTGAGAGCTTTGGGTACGGCTAGAGGATATATATAGCAAGGGGTTCATTAGGTCCAATATTTCTCCTTGGGCAGCGCTGATTTTGTTCTCTATGATGGTAGATGGGAGTTTGATAATATGTGTAGACTATTGGCGCATGAACCAGCTGACCATAAAGAACATGTACCACTCTCGAGGATTGATGATCACCTTGATCAGCAGAAGAAAGTATGATGGTTTTTTGCAGATAGACGTCAGATCAGGCCATCACCAGCTCAGAGTATAAGACAAGGATGTGCAGAAGACAAACATCAGATGTCGGTGTATCCATTATAAATTTTTAGATATGCCTTTCAGTGTGACCAACAACCCAACAGTGTTCATGGGACTCATGAATAGGATCTCCAAGACATACCTCGATCACTTTGTGGTAGTATTCAATGATGAAATCCTGATATACTCAGTGATGGAGGAGGAACATGACTATCATATTCATATAGTTCTAGACACACTCCGAGAGCACCAGCTATATGGTAAGAACTAGAAGTGTCAGTTATGGATCTGAGAGGTTCACTTTCTGGGACACGTCATCTCAGAGGTCGAAATTGTGGTGGATCCAGCTAAGATCAAGGTTGTTCTTTCTATGGAGTCACCCATAAGTGTGATGGAAGTGTGGAGTTTCATGGGTTTGGCTGGTTACTATCAGAGGTTTGTGCCTGATTTTTACAGAGTTTTGGAACCCTTATCATCAATGATGAAGAAGGGGAAACACTTTGTGTGGTCAGAGAGATGCCAAAGGAGTTTCCAAGAGCAGAGGTAGAGACTTAAAAGTGCCCCTATCTTGAGGCTACCAGGGGAAGGAATTGGGTACATAGACTAATGCGACATGTGAGGGACTTATCTTGGATGTGTCCTGATGCAAGAGGGAGAAATGATCGCATATGGATCTCGATAGCTATGAAACACTGAGTAGAACTATGATACCCATGACCCAGAATTAGCAACATTGGTCTTCACCTTGAATATTGGGCGACATTACTTGATGAGAAAATGTTTTACAGTCTACTCTGATCACAAAAGTATCAGGTATACCTTCTCTCAAAAGGACATGAACCTGAGACAATGGCATTGGATTGAGTTCCTCCAGGACTATGAGTTTGTGATATAATATACTTCTAGTAAGGGGAATGTAGTAGCAGATTCACTCAACAGAAGGTCTGGTATACTATTGCTGAGTAAGGGGACGAAGCTGTTAGCCACTTTGTAGATATCATATGTGGATCAAGATGGAGTAGCTTATCTTCAGTGTCTGACATTACTCTGACACTCCTTCAGTGAGTGAGGGAGGCGCAACTTTGGGACATTACTTTGAGGCTCAACATGCTAAGATATACACAAGACATGCACATTATGGATTTTTGGAAGGTCTGGAGCACATAATCCTCTTTAAAGAACATAATTTAGTACCAGTGGCACTTCAGGAAGAAGTTTTGAGGGAGTTCAACACGTCCCCTCAAGTGGTGCATCCAATAGTGGAAAATATGTACTAGGACCTCCGACGTCAGCACTGGTGGCTGAGAATGGAGAAGGAACTGGTAGAGTTTGTCTCTCAGTGCCACACTTGTCAGCAAGTAAATGCAGAGCATCAGATTCCATCAGGCTTAGTTCATCCATTAGAGGTGCCTGAGAGGATGTGGGATGGAATTTCCATGGAATGTGTGACAGGACTTCCACGCACATCTAGTAGTCATGAATCTATATAGGTGATCGTTAATCGACTAACCATGTTGGCCCACATCCTACCTATCATAGAGAAGGGATTTGTAGAGAGCTTGGGGAGCCTCTACGTATAAGAGATTTTATGGATTCATGGAGTGCCATCAATGATTTTCTTCAACCGTGATGCACAATGCACTTTCTGGCTATGGAAGGGGTTATAGGAGGCATTTGGGACACCAATTTGATTTAGCACCACCTTTCATCCTCAGATGGATGGTTATATATAGAGGACCACTCAGACCCTCGAGGACATGCAACGTGCTTGCGTCTATTATTTTGACCACAACTAGGAAGATCACTTGCCTTTGGTGATGTTCACATACAACAATAGCTATCACTCCACAATCAGTATGGCACCATTTGAGGCATTGTACAGGAGACCTTGCAGATCACCACTGTGCTGGACTAACCCAGGGGATTCCTCACTCGTGGGACTAGAGATGGTACAGGCTACCACAGAGAAGGTTCATATAATCCAGGAATGGATGAAGAATGCACAGAGAATGCAGAAGTCCTATGATAATAGGAGATGAAGACCTCTTGAGTTCAAGGATCATGACCATGTATTTCTACGGGCCTCCCCTAGATGAGGATTGCAGAGATTTGGATGTGGTGGAAAGTTATCTCCGAGGTTCATCGGATCATTTCAGGTCCTCAGCAGAGTTGGAGATGTGGCCTATTGCATAGCTCTTGAACCTCAGTTTCACCAGGTGCACGACATCTTCCATGTATCCCATCTGATCAGATACATTCACGTACCTTCACACATCATTGACAGGGGTGAGCTAGACATCGATAACGGGGCGACATTTTCGGAGGTTCCAGTAGAGATTGACGATCGACAGGAGAGGGCACTTCATGGGTAGTTGATATCTCTGGTGCACATTCATTAGCTGCATGGGAACCTCCAAGAGGGAACATGGGAGTGGGAGGCTCAGATTCATTCTCAGTACCCCCACTTGTTTCCAAATTTTGTGTTGTGGCTTTCGAGGATGCAAATCCATAAGGTGTGGAGGATATAAATAACCAGATTTTTCTATGTTATTTTTTAAATTATATTTAACATAACTAGTTCGCAAAAAATGAAGGCACGTGATTACGAGGCCCAGAGTGCCCAAAATGATTTTTTGAACATTTTTTTAGGTAAGTTCAGTAAGTGTGCCAGTGGGTTATAGTAACATTGAAACTGGTGCTCGGAATTGAAATCATATGGAACTTTTGAACTCGCAGTGCAGATATTTTTTAAAGAGACATTCACATCGACCGTAGTAGTTTGAGGGTAGAAGTTGGTTTTTCAACTTTTTTGTGGGATAATAAAAATAAAATAAAATAAAACAGCTTTTTTTAAACCTACTTTTTTGAATTATGGTGGTGGGGACAACCCCAAATATTATTTAAGGTGGTGAAGACCCTTGAGATCCTTCCAAATTATTTTGCCAATTTATTGTGCTAGTTTAATGTGCCAACTATTATGTGCCAACATTAATCCTTAAATCGTTAAATTGGCAACACACCTCTTGTGGGAGAATTATTGGGAACATAAGAGAGAATTGGAGAGTATAAAATAAAATTCATCTATAAAGAACCACCCCATCAAAGAACAATGAAACAACACCGAGACCGGATCCGAAGCATGGTGCAGGAGCGACAAACACTGATGTCACCATCTCATTGACTTCATCTTTTTCATCAGAAAATCTCTTATGGGAGAACAATGTAAGGGTTTTATTTATGTTTTAATTTAATTTATTGATTCCTCATATCCTAAATTCACGATGACGATGGAGAAAAAAAATTAGTCATCATCCCACACATAAACCTTGCTCCACTTTCTTTTTATTTATCACGCATTCTTCGTGTTTTTTTCAATACCTAATATTTATTGATGCTAGAAAAATAGAGTTATGTTGAGCGCGATATATGGATGTGGATCCCTCTATGTAAGGATCGCGAATATGCTATCATTTAATTTTTTGGGCTTAGAACAAAGCTGCATTGGCAAGCAGAAGAAGGCGGCGACCATCACCCAGTCGGTCGTGAGGAAGGGAGGGTGACACGTGTCTATGGTTCCGGTTGAGGATAAGACCACGACCAATCGGCCACGGTGGGGCAAGGTGGTGGGTGTCATCCAACGTCTGTGTGGTGGAGAGGCGGTGCAATTCCATGCCTTTTGTGAAGCAGGGTGGGTGCTTGGCTGCAGCAGAGGCTGATGGGTGGACGACCTTCCGGGTTACCATGCCAGACCAGGTGGGACCCCTCCAGTGGGTCTCGTGTGCACCTAGCGAAATGGTCTGATGAGCCATGTGGGAAAAAATGAAGCGGGGCCCTCCCCCTTTGGCACTAGCTCAGGTGAAATGCATGCCCAGCAGACCGCACTGTAGCAGGTCATGCCCAGCGTGCCGCCCCGCAGTGGGCCACCCCCTGCGTGCCGCTCCGGGGCAGGCCTTGCCTCGACGGGATGCGCCGAGCAGGCTACACCGTACCAGGCTGGGCCTAGTGGGATACATCGCAGCAGGCCTCTCCCAGCACTCCATGCCACTAGGCCCCACCATCGTACTGGCCCGTGCCAAACCACGGGCCAACATGTCGGGTCCGCCGAGGCCTAGGACCACCAGACTGGACCCGGGCCCATCCGGACGTCATTTCTCCTTTTTTGGCTGTAACTGGAGAACCAGGTGTCCATTTGAAAAATCTTCTATAGTAAAAAAATACTTGGGTTGAGACGGTCCTTTTGGTACACTCTACTTGAGTATTGGATAATGTTAGACTATGGTTGTGTTGTATTGAATGTTGAATCCAACCGGAACCTCAGAGAGGAAACACTAATATCTTATATATCGGGAGTCCGATTGACGCGCCGCCTATTGTATTTGGTCCCTTACAGCATGGATTAACATTGGGATACTTCTACATGGGACATTGGGTTGGTTGAGGTATGACTAATGTCTTGGGAGAGGTTCCCCCAAGTGTGCTACATACGGAACCCTACGACTGGCTGAGGCTTGATGACTGTGGACCATTATGACTCAGAGTGACTCGACATGGCCAATGGGGATCAACTCTGTGTGATGTAGCATACCCAAAGTGGGGAGAACCTCAGTGTCATATGGTATACCCAAAATGGTGATCACCTCTATGTGACATGTTAGACCCATGCTACTCGACCGAAGAAGTACCTCAGTAGGCAACGAGGGGGAGCGCCTTTGTGTGACATGGTAGACCCATGGTTGGGAGAGCCTTTGTGTGACGTGGCAGACCCACAATACTCGACAAGAAGACTACCTCAGTAGTCCAAGGTAAGTGGTAAGTTCCTCTGTGTGATGTGGCAGGCCCACTGTACTCGATAGGGGGAGTTCTCCAGCGGCCGAGGCATTTGATGTTGTGATTGGGGATGTTACTTGTCACTACCCCTAGAATAATTCATGGTTTGAGCTATCTTTACCTTGTGCTTGTGATTGAGGTTTTGCAAAGTGGTACTTTAACTATGCGGTAATTTATCTTCATGGTGTTACCCTATGGTTGTTTTGTACAAATCTAGGAGATCTGCGGGGTCTCGGGGTCCCTACTGAGTATTGTTATACTGACCTGTGCACGGGCTATGCCCGCACCTTATTGTGTCTTCTGCAGACGATGAGCACCAAGGATAAAGTTTGAGGGAGAAAGGACTAGGAGGTACGCAGAGGAGACGAGCAGACATGGAGTGCTGGGGAGGCGATCCATACCTACCCTTCAGGTAGAAACCTTAGAGGATGACCTGGTAGCTATTTTCCATTTTTATTTAGTTGTATAGTGCTTTCAGTTGTACTTGGACTTTTATAGTTGGTCTTGTATTCCGGCCCCTTTTACATTAATCAATCTATTACTATAGTAATTTACTTCCTTTTTTCTTCTTTACGTGTTCTTGGATAGTGTGTTTGTAAATTATTAATGGCAATGGCTTCCCGTTTTAGGGAGTATTCCTTTTGGTGATAGTCGACAGCCCCTAGACTATGGAAGGCGGTCTTGGGGTAGTCACGGTGCATGCCTCGGGGGAAGGGTCATGACATAAAATATCATGAAAATAAGAATATTCAATATATAAGATTAAAATGTATTATATAAACCTTATGAAAAACATATAGGTTCATGACATGACATGTGCCTCAAGGAATGCAATTTGTGCCTGAATTAATTTACTGATTTTCTAAATTTTGAAATATAAACCGCATGAGGTAAATATCCTAAAACAAATATGTAAATACCCATAACTGTATGTTTAATAATAATATAATACATCAATGGTAAGTATACAAATAACCCAAAATGAATGAGTGGTATCTAAAGCATGTACCTCACTGGAATAGAATTGAGAAGAAATTCCATTACCTTGTGTCTTGACTATCTTTGAACTAATAAAATCAACATTTATAATAAATATAAATTTAATATACACATTTTACATAACAATATTGTTATAAATAATACAATATATGGTTTTATTGTGACAATATATTACCTGATTGTTAACACTCATGTGCTAATGTTTCACTAGGGGTAATATTCTCCTTATTATTTGCATGTCTCTTAATTTGACATATCCCGGATCCTTATACTTATATAATGATTTAAATAGTTTTAAAATTTATATAAATATAATTAATATTCATAACATTTTTATTATAATAATATATATAATATAGATGTGGGAAATGGAATACACCATTTATGGAGATGGTAAGTTGTACGTTCACATGAATGTTGTTTCGATTTTTGTTATCCAATTGAAAGAACAAAATAAAATTATATATATATATATATATCATTAATAAAATATCAGTAATATATCATATATATCATATAATTTCACTAAACCCATCCTAAATACCTTACATGTAGTGTGTGAATGAAAAAAATCTATTTGAGGGGTAGTAGTCCACACATCCTCAGACAGAATTATCGTATTTACACCAAATGAAAAGTAAAAAAATGTTTTGTGTATTAAAATAAATAAATAATAATTAATACATAGTAAATTTAATATATTTCATTTATGAAAATTGTTTCTAACATAATGACCACCATGAGAGGAGGTTAATGAAAAAATTAAACAATCATCATTTAGTGAGACTATAGTTCACATCACATATAAACAATGTGTTCATTACCAAATAGATAGAGGATTGTGTATGTGTAGGCTGAGAGATTATAATAAAATCATCATATTATATTGAAAATAATATTTTTTTATAAAATAATTTAATAAATAAAGTATATGGGTTGGAGAATGAAAATAAAAATACTAGTTTCCAAGAAGTCGTTACCTCTTAATCAGGTAACACATTTTGGATTGTCACAAAAGGAATCCTTTGATTACATTATTCCTAATTGGAGGCTTATAACATGTATTTATGAATGTTGGAATGTGTATTTGATATATATTGTCTGATAATAAGCCATTTGAGAGGTGTAAATATGAGTGAGTGATGGTGGCCTTTTATAGGGAAGTGAAAAGACACACTTGGCATTTTTGAAAACATGTTAGGTGTACAAACGTTTTTCCTACCAGAAATCATAGAAAAATGAAAAATAACAATAATGTAATGTAAAGGGATAAATAATTGTCATCCAATGAATTTTCGTTATGTTTATAGATCATTCTGGGTATTTAATTTAATTTTTAGTAATTTATTAACATATTGTTTCTCTCAACTATTATAAATAATTTTAATCACTTTCACTACTGTTTTTTGTCAAAAAATATTAGACATTTTTAGAAATTATAAATTATTCTAATTAAAAATATTTTATCCAATTTTACATATTCTAATCACATAAGTTGAAAAATTAATTTAAAATTAATCTCATTGACAGGATGATACTGTGTGTTTTAAAATTAAAAACATACAAACATTTTCTAAGTTGTTACCACCAATTTCAAATAGAAGTTGATTATAATAACCTAAATGGGATTAATTGATAAAAATATTATATAACTAATCTTTTAAAACAAATTAAGATATAATTTAATTTTAAAAATAAGTTAGATGAAAAGGAATAATAGAATTATAATCCGGTATTTATCACTATTCATCCAAACATGAATTTGCAAGAAAAATAAAAAAAAATTGACCCAAAGATTATTCCAACATTTCTAATTAAAAAATTAAATTTATTTTTAACAACTTAAATTTCTAAATGAGTTTAATTTCATTTTGTTGTTTTTCACATTAGGACATGAATAGTAGTTTATTTGAGAAAATAGTTTTTTTAAAAATATAATGACTTTACCAAAAATTATGCATTTTATTATCAATATGTTTTATTTTTATAAAACTATTTGAAAAAATATTTTAAATTTAGTTATCACTATTAATATTAATGTGTTTGATAGATAGATTATAATTATATAATTTAAAATTTTATTAAAATAGAAAATTCATTTCGTTGAAACTCAATGTTGCGTGTAACATACTCCATGTTGGTGTTGTATGCTATGTATTCAAATTCAGTGTTGCATATAATGTTCGCCATGTCAAAAGATAACCACAATCTTCCTTGTAGAGAAAACAAAAATTTATGGTTTTTGTAGTGCATTATTAACTTGGTGTACTGCATAATACACGCCAGACATCATTATTTAATATAAAATAAAATATTTTAGTGTTATGTGGAATGAAAAGTATTGTTGAGGTTATATTAATTCAAGACAATGATTCCAAAAATATCAGGATGTCACAGAACTTTATTTTAAATGGGGTAGAATGTAACACCATGATATTTTCTTGGTTTTTTCAAATAAATTTAATATATTCAATATTATACATTACATGAAACAATGATTTATGTTTTCATTACATGCGACACATATTTTATCTTGTGTTTCACATGGCATTGATTTTTAATGGAAAACAGTATGTGATTAACATTATTATTTAAATTAAAATGTTAAATATTTCTTTTGAGCATATTGATAAGAACAGTAATCACAAGTTTTTAAATATTAATTATGTTGGTTTTATATAAGTAAAACAAAATTGTAAAATGTAATGAATTGTTAAAATTTTCGATATGGTTTGAATATAAAATTTAAACAATAATTATTTTTATTAATATTTTTAAAAAAATAATAAATGTAATTCATTAAACTTTTATAAAATTAATTAATGTAATTAAAATTTAATATTAGAGTATAAATTTTAAAAATGCGTTAGGGTGAATTTTTTATATTTTTTTGGAAAGACATCTTTTTTTTGATGAATAGTGAAAATACTCGTTTTCATTAAATTATTTATTTTTTAAAATAATATAAAAGAAAAATAAATATTTTAAAACAATTTTAATTGAAAATTTTATTTCAATTATTGATATACTAATAGAATTTGGATCATTGGAATGATTTTTAAGATTAATACTAATATAAGAACATTATAAACATTTGAACATTTTCTCTCTAAAAACATGATTTCTTTTCCCATCTGTAGGACTAATTTTAAATTAATTATCTCATTTTCTATGAATGGATTCATGCCCTACAAAAATAAATTAAAAAAATTGAATTTGATAGCATGTAAGAAACATGACAACATGAATTTGTGGTAATATAATATAATTATACATTAGAATATATTTAAAATATAATCTATATAGTTCAACGCATCTAACCCTCATTTAGCATTCATTATACACGAGAGACACGTTCCTCACAATCTTTCATTATATGCAATACCATGTTTCACTAAACAATGATATGTTATTACAATTTTATTATAATAATATATAATTATATATTCATAATAACAGTAACTAACTTATGAAAATATTTTGTTTATAATAATAAATGATTAAATAATAGGTTAAAAACAATTAGAAATTAATATATGAACAAATTAAAAATAAACATAATGTTTTATATAAAATAATTTTCATGTTCACAAAGTGGTTATACCCGAATAAATTATAGTAATTGAAACAATTTAAGTATTTTAATACAATATATACTTTATATTTTCAAAAAAATAATGTTTTATATTCATCCATTAGGTTTGATGTGCAAAAGATAAGAACAGACCCAATTTCACTCATAAAAACATTTATTTTTATAAAATAAAATTTACCTCATTTTATCAGAGAACCCATTTTATATATTAATTTTGAATAACTAATTGATTTACTATATTAATATCAAAATTATATTTTAAATATAAATTTATGAATTATGTTTGTGTAAAATTTTAATATTTCCTTAAGACATTTCAATTTTTAATGAATATTTAAAAATTATGAATTTTAGGTCAAGACTTATTTTTAATATAATTAATTTATAATGATAAATTATAATTTTTATTAGTTTTAAGGATTAATAAGATTTTGGTTTTATCTATCAATCCAATTAAGTCATTGGAATCAATTTCCCATTGAAATTGACTATACAATCATAGCCATCTTTTGGATGTTTATACGTTTAAACCTGCATTGTGGTCCTGTTTGAGAGTTTAATTTCTAATAATTATGTGATTAAGATTTTGAAAATTGGATTCAATATTGGGAATAATAATAATTTCTAATTTATAATAAGAAAAAATTTTATTTTGACCAAAACTATTAGTGAAATTTATTAAAATTATTTATAATAATTATTGAAAAATTATGCTTAGTAAAAGAATATTCCATTAATTTATATAGACAAATTATAGAGACACATGTCCAAAACCAATTTTCTAGACATATATCAGCCATGAGAATTCCATTATAGAGTTTTTTTGATGTGATTTTACTTTTTATGTATGAACATATGCTTACATAATTTTTTTCCAACAATTCCAAGCGAGTCATTTTCTTTCTTTATAAAAAGACGCCACATATCCCCATTAATCACACCTTTAAAACCAACTATGTTTGGCCAATATATACCCATATAGCTTAAAAACAATTTATACTCTACCTAAAATCCTCCCTTAGGTTAGAAATCCTCTTTTGGAACCCTTTTAGTTTAAACCAAAACAGGTTGCTTGATTAAGAGGTAATGCCTTCTGTGAATGTTTTTAGTTTCATTTCAACTCTTAACTTACTATAATATTATTGTTCTTTTATTACATAAAAAACAGTATTATCCATATTCTTGGATGTTGTTATCCTAAAAATCCCACCAAAAATTACACACACCTCCATTTAATGGGCAACGAACATACAGTTTCTATAACCAATAAACTATTATCTCACGAAACAATGATTGTTCAATTTTCCCTTACCGCCTCGCATGATGGCCATTATGATGGAAACATTTTTATATATGTTATATATGATATTTATTATTTATTTATACTTATTTTAACATCTTATAATAAATTCATATAATACATTCAATTTTACAATAATACGATAAAATCAAAAAAGAAATTGCTGACTACCGCCCCCAGAAAGCGATTTGATTCATTCACACAACACATGAAATCTCTAAATTAATGTTTATAATTAAACATAAGTGACATCAGAAAAATAAATAACATATTAATGACATAATTATATTCTTGTAAATATAATACTCACATGTATATCATATTCTTTATTACCCCTTCACACACTACAAAAGAAATAACATCGTTTGTAGAAATGTGGACTACCACCTCCTCGACATAATGTGATTCCTTCTACATCACATAATTCAATATATAGGTATATATGATAAAATAATATGGTATTTATTATATAATTAATATTATTGAATTATTTTAGTTACTTATATTCTTTCCGCAATGATCATTTAAAAATGACAATGTTACTCATGCGTACGTATGACATACGGTCTCCAAGATTGTAACATTGGATCAATTTCGTAATGATATTTAATTATTGAATTTAAAATTATAATTTATTTATCAAAATGATAATGGAAATTTAATGGGCATTTTTTAATATGAGAAATTCTTGTGATATACAATGATGGGTGGAGCCAGAAATTTATATATCTTCTTGATGAATTGATAGATTCTCATGAGATGAATAATTGGGAAAATGGGTTTTTACCAATATATTTAAACCATATTGTGAAAGGTACTGAGATTAATAGTTCATCTTGATTCATATAAATGAATTCCATTAAGAAATAAGTTCCATCGTAGTAGTTTATGTTATTATTCATCCATGTGATTTTGAATCGATATAACTATGGATACATTTCATTCTGGTTCATTTATTAATGGCATGTGTTTTAGTTTCATTCATTTACATATTTATTTTCCCTTTTCTAGTTATTTGACTATCATGTTAATCTAGTTATTTACCTTTCCATATTGACTATTCTTATGGATTTATTTTTGTTTCTGCTATATTTTTCCCTTATTGAGCATTTGAGCTCACCCTTATTATGTTTCATTTCCTAGGAAACCAAGAAGTGTACTATGAGAGATATACAAGAGTATACTAGATGAAATATATTTATACTCAAAGATGTTTATATATTTAGAGGGTAAAAAATATTGTGTAATTAGTGAAACCATTTGTAATTCAATTATAATTTATGTATATGGTTTTCCAAGACTACTAAACTGATCAGTCCTTCGAGGCATGATTCATTGTAATCATGCCAATGTTACTAATAAAAGACACCAGCTCTGGGATATCGGGGGTAGGGTCTCTATATTTGGTATCAAATGAATTTTAGTAGAATCCATTGTAACTAGATTTAGGAAATGGTCTGTTAGAGAACATATCCCAATGATTGAATTTTATGATAATTATTGATGAAAACCCTATAATTTTGGAGATGTACAGATTATCTGGGTATTGTTATAAATATAAATTTGTTATGATACTACAAGTGGATATGGTTCTTAATTGATGTACCTAAGAGTAAAAACTCTGACAAGTAGTTTCAGGCCTGACTCGGGGAAAACTGGTACATAATAACGGGCCCTACAATACATCTTCACTAGCACTCTTGGGGGATATTCTTATGATAATATACATTTTCTTTAGAAAACATTATGAAAAAATTTAAATGAATTTTACAATTAATAATAAATTTTAATTATAATTTTATTCAGACATGAATATATTATGTTATGATTTACATATCTTATAGGTAATTATACACTTTTCATACTCTGACTATTATTTCTCACACTATTCAGTCTAATTTTAGTCAATGGTTGGAACTGGAAGAATATAAGTTATTATAGAACATGAAGGAAAAGGTGGTGTAAATGAATATCCAAATGATTTGTTTACAACTTTTAATGATATAATGTTTATTCCAAAATAGTTTTTTGGAAATATGATTGAAAATATATACTCTTACCTACTCCTGATCATACCAATGAAGAAAATAATATTGTATGATAAGAGCTTGATTGGTGGAGAATGTATTTAAAATAATTCTCTTCCTCTGAAAAGAGTGAAGTGTGGATGGATAATCCATGGAAAGTGTCTCAATAGATAATATAAATGATTTATGTATGGGAAATAAGGACATAACGAAAAATATTGTGTGGGAAAATTGAAGAGTATGATGGAATGAAATGAAGCTCATCCTTAGAAATCTTATATAGTTCATTGCTGAAAATTTGGGGAACCTCAACACTACACATATTGATTCTTTATCATAATGGATATTATCTAGACCATGGAAGGATCTATGTGGAAATAAGTGGATGATGTATTTATGTATTGACGATGTATTGAAAACCACGGTTTAATTGCTATTTAGAGATTAACTTAATTTGAAGGATATACAACATATTTATTTTAGAATTTTTTTTAATATTGTTTTAAAAAAAAAACAACCTAGTGGTTGGGTGATAAACAATAAAATATGGAAAGGTCTCATATCTTCAACTCATTACTAACATATGATAAGGGTTTCATTCCAACCACTGACCAATGAAATGTCCTTGTTAATTTTTATTTTTTTTAGTTAAACAATTTAATGAATAAATATTAATTATGAATAAGTTGTAACACTTTTGAAGGATATAAATTTATTCCCTATCAATATTTATTTATTGAGATAGTTAAAGAAAAACACTAACACATTTCACTCATTTACAGGCCTTACAATCCTTTAAAATATTCTTATAACGCTTCAAGCATAAAAAATTTAATGTAGGCAATTAATTTTTTTGGAGTAACAGGATGAATTATAATTTGATTAAAGCAGAATAGAAATTTTGGATTATTCATATGATATTGAAACCAATCAAGTTATAATATTTCATTATATTCTTGAGTTAACAAACATTAGTAAAGTGAAATAGGATGAAATGTTTTTCCAATTACCTAAATTTCACATGAACTGATGACCTTCAAAATAATAAAATATTTATTTCTTTGAGGCCCTCATAATTATATTAATCATAATTTTTTTTTGATTTATCACCTCAATAGATGTCAATAAATATTTAAATTTTCCTTCGGGAACATATATCTACTTTCCATTGATTATATCCAATATACATACCTATTTACATGGAATTACATATGAGCTTTGTCCATTAAAATATCTATTTTATATAGGATTAATTATGTAACCTTCTTATAATTTTGGATTTTAAAAAAATGTATTCTTAAATAATATATTTCCATCATTGATTTTACATTGTTAGGATGTGATTTAAATATGTTGGGGATAATGTGACGCCCTAAAAAACTAAAGTGTGAACCTTGTATTTGATACAATTTATGACCAGAAAAAACAAGATAATTAGGTTATTTAATATTAATTTTAATTATAATATATTTTGAGTATATTATATATTTTTTCAATGCATTGAACAAAAATTTATCATTCATTACACACTTGAGCAACCTTCCTCGAAAGCTAGTATTATACGTAAGTCCAAGTTCCATCAAAATAATGATATAATATTAAAATGTTATTTATTGAGATATAAACATGTTGTTATGAATATTATTAACTAACCTATAAAAATATATGGTCTATAACAATAAAATATTAATTCATAGTTTAAAAATAAATTAAAAAATGAATATAGGAACCAAATGAATATAAACAATATGTTTTAATATAAACCTACTTTTTTCCTCATGAAGCTATTTTTTTTATAATAATCTATTGCAATATAAACTAGTCAATTATTTTAATGGAATATATATGTTATATATTAAATAAAATATTTTTTAGATTCATCAATTATGTTTAATTTTTAGAAGATAAGAACAAACCGTATTTCCTACATAAAAATCTATATTTTTACGAAGTAAATTTTCCTCCATTAAATGGAGAACCCATTTTAGATTCTAATTTTTACACATTAATTGAATTAATATTTAAAAAAAAATTTAAGCAGAAAAATAATATTTATTATATGGTGAGATTTTGTTATATTTTAGACGCATTTTATATTTTAACAAATAGTTAAAAATAATAAATTTTAGTTCATGACTACCTTTTAATATAATTTATTTATAATGAAAAATGAAAAATTTAAATTTTATTAATGTTTAATTATAAAATATTTTTATCAATAAATATAATTGAGGTCATTGAAATCTATTTAGAATTGAATTGAAAATAAAAACCTAGCCAACATTCGAATGTTTTTACTTTTGAAACTTGCATTGGTGTCTAGTCTTTGAGATTAATTTTATTTTAATTTCTTCTTCATAAATGGTTTTAATTAGAAAAAATTTATTCTATATTTTGAAAAATAATAATTTATAATTTATAATAATACCAGATTTTTTTTACAAAAAATATTAGTGAAAATGATTAAAATTAATTGAAAATTATTTAAGAAAAATTAAGAATAATAGAGGACTAATCCATTAATTTGTGTCCCCAAATGACCTAGTAACATATCCAACAAACATTAGACATTAATTTATCTTCTATTAAACTTAAATTTTTTAATTTGGTTGGTTTTTATAACCTTTTTAGGTAAGAACATGCGAACAACAAAATTGTTTCAAAAATTTCAAAGTGATTCATTTTCGTTCCCTATAAAAGGACACCACCTCCCCCCATTCCTCAAACCTCTAAAAAACATATGTTGGTCCATGATATTCAAAAATTGATTCCTGAAAATCCTCCTCCCAAAATTTATTCCCCCCATAGTTCAAAAATCCTCTCTAGTAATTCTTTTTGTTCAAGAAATAATATTTTGTCCAGTTAAGAGGTAACACCTTATCACAAACATTTTAGTTTAATTTTTAACTCTCATTATTCAATATCCTTATTATTTATGAATTTAATAACAACACCAGTAACCTAAATATACGAGGATTTTTTACTCTAAAAATTATACTCTTTACTTATACGCTCCTCCATCTAATGGGCAACGAACATACTATTTCTGTTTATGGCGTACTATTTGCTCATGAAACGATGATTGATCAATTTTTGCTTATCACCTCTCATGGTTGACATTATGATGAACACATTTTTTATATATGTTATATAGGATATTTATTATGTCATTATGATTTCTTAAACCTTTTATAATACAAAAATTTAATAAATTCCATTTTATGTTAATATATAATATCATTTGAGATAGTTTGTATTACCGCCCCCTCAAAGCGATGTGATTCATTCACATGATACATGGAATGTATAAATGAATTGATAAAAATAAACATAAGTGAAATGAAAACCTTAAATAATATATTCAATAATTATTATTTTTATGGAAATCTAATATAGATGAATAGATAAATATATTTCATCTCGATTATTACCCATTCACACACAATAAAAGAGATAATATCGTTTATGGATGTGTGGACTATGGCCTCCTCAACATGATGTGACTCTTTTTACATCAAAATAATATATATATATATATATATATATAAGTATATAGTATTAAATATTAATTTATTTATTATATAATTATAATTATATAATGATTTGAGTTACATACATTCATTCCACAATGGTCATTAAGAAATGGGAATGTTACCATTGCGTACATTCGACCTATCATCTCCATGATTACAATGTTGTCTCTTTTTCATAACCATATTTAATTATTGTTATAAATGTATAACCAATGTATAACTATGAGAATTATTTCACATTTATTATTTGGGAGATGTTATATAATGACCCCTTTGACTATAATTGTCCAACAATAGTTGTTTTGGCACATAAATCGAATTTTTTCAAAAACACCTGACATAATCTTAATTGTTTAATTTGTTGTAAAAAATGGAAATAATTAAATGAAAGTAATTATGAACATGTATAAGGTTATGGATAAATTTCAAAATTAAAATATGTTTAGTATAACAGAATTCAATGGATGTTCACCCAAAATGTAACATCTGGTAACGATTTTCATTTCACTTTTCGCATCTGTGAGATAACTATCGTATTAACCAATTAATTATTTTGTGTGGTGTACCCACTATCAATATTGATATATTATATAATGAATTAATTTATATTCATGTTGTTTATATGTTTCATTTTTTTATTGTCACATTTGAGTCTTGCAATTCATATGTAAGGGATTTTTTTCTCAATTTACATCCCATTGAATATTAATTCTTATTATAAACCTAGTTTTTTTAAAATGAATAATTTAATTCAATTTATAGGATTTATCATGAATCTACTTACCCGCATGATATTGTGACTTTCATTTAATTTTATACCTTTAAGATATTATGATTTAATATGTTTCAAGGTAGTATGGGACATATTGGAATGTTTAAAGATTATTATCCTCAACAATAACTATAATGAACAGTCAATGGTATTTTTATTCAATAAAATTATATATCCATTATTCAATTAACCCTTTAATTAGTTTTTGGTAATTCATGACCAATTCATATTATTTGTACTTATCTTCCAATCTTTGGTAATTATAATTTTTCAAAAAATTTTTTCAGAAAACCTGACTTAATTTATCTCTCTGGTTTGAGATCCTACTTTCTTCTAAAAATAATTCTTTATTAAAATGTTTTCAAAAAAAATTATATTATTTGGTAAATACATTTTTACCATTTTTTTCCTTTTCCTATTTTTTCAATGTAATCATATTTTCTCTTTCCAATTGAGTCATTTAATAACTTTTTTTCATAACGAAAATGAATATTTTTTTTACACATATGACATGTACAGATTCATTTGCAAAAAAATTCAAAAGTCTTTAAAAAAAATGATATTTTCATCAATAATATTTTTAAAAGTTAATATTTTATTTCATCAACAACAAAATCCTTCTATTTTAATTCACATGGGTTTGTTGAATTGATTTAATTCTAATTCATCCTTTAGATGGTTTATTATTGATTTTCCCATGGATTTTATTAAAATATACTTCCTCGATTCAGTATTGAAGTACCCTTGAAATATCCAACTTCTGATGATCGTTGAGTATTTAATTTCACCTAATTATTTATTATATTTATCATATATGTTACTATTTTTTGAAGTGTATGACATTGTACATATTTTCCCTACATTGATAGTTTTTAAATTAATTTTGGAATTATTGATTGATCGGTATTCATCATTCAATACGGTTATTTGATAATTAATATTTTGGTTATTCAATATGAGAAATTCCTTGGAAAGAAATGATGGGTAGAGCCTAAAAATTATATAGCTCATCAATGCATTAATAGTTTTTCATGAGAAGAGTAATTCCACAAATGTTTTTCAACCCATAGATTTAAACTGTCTTATGAATGATGATTCCAGTAATAGGTCATCATGTTCCTTATAAATGACCGATATTAAGAAATAATTTCCATCAATGTAATTAAAGTTAATATTAATCCATGATATTTGGTATTGACATATATATAAAGAATTTTCATTCCATTTCATTCATTAATTACATGTGTTTAAGTTTCATACATTACCATATTTAATTTTCTGTATATAGTTATTTGAGTCGAATGTATTTCCTGTTATTTATCATTAAATTATGAGAATTATAATTGATTTTTAATTTATTATACAATATTTTTCCTTATTGAGCATTTGATTTCACCATAATTATGTTTATTTCCTTGTTAATCTATAAACCAAAATATAAAAAATATATAGTAATATTTTTGATGGATTGTAATGACCTAAAATTTTCATGGGCCACTCCTTTGTGAGAATCCTATTCTTGTGGGGTTCTAAGGAGTTATAGTGGTTTTTGTGGAGTTTTCTAAAAACCTAGTTTCACTAATGAGTTTCACTAAAATAGTGGCACTATGACGGTGGAACCAAGAATGTGGCATTGTGACATTGCCATAGTGAAACAGTGGCACTGTAACAGAGGCACCATAATAGTGCCGGACTAAAATGGTAGCACACTAAATAGTGTCTCACCCTTTTCCAATTTTATTGCATACACATATTTTCAGTTTCACCCCTCTTACGTCTTATTTGACGAAATCTGATTATAATCTCTTTTTTGGGAATTGTTATGTATTTTTTAAAGGGTATTAAGTATTTAAATAAAAGCCTAATGCTCTGAAGACTTTGAGATATTAAAAACTACATGATCTTGACCATGATCCCACATTAATGGCATTTGAAGCCATTATTTCATTAATATAGGATAAATCTCTAAATAGTCGAGATCTTCCCTTCCTAGTGTTTTTTTGTTCTGTCTTGGTGTACTTAAAGAATGCCTTTTTATAAAATTCATTTTCCCTCATCTGGAGACCAATACTTCATAGTTTTATTATTGTTCTCTGATGCTCATGTGATCTCATGTTCATGGCGCAAAGAAGAGTTTTGGTCACCTGTTTTTTCAGGTAGTGATTCTTCTGGCTCAAATTATATGTTTATCATGGAAGGTGGATATAATAATGTTTCGTTGTGATGAATGGGTGAATAATTTTATTAAATGATAAATTAATCATTACAATTAATTTATGATTAAAAGATAATAGATATGGAATTGATGATGGTCGATGTTGATCATTTATTTTGTCTACTATCTTTGAATACCTATATGGTTTATTATAGCTAAATACCTTCTGAAAATCATTTTTTATGGTCTTTTCTTTCAAACTCGTGACGTTCTATTTTTTTGTAATGCTTTGATAAAGGGGTGTAACATTAAATCTACTTAATCATGTATA
This sequence comes from Viscum album, assembly GCA_963277665.1. Lineage (NCBI taxonomy): Eukaryota > Viridiplantae > Streptophyta > Magnoliopsida > Santalales > Viscaceae > Viscum > Viscum album. The sequence goes on from OY728150.1 coordinate 1,922,231,882, forward strand.
TTTGGTGTAATAAAAGGTTTGTCTAGGATCAAACTTGTTGTGTGATCACCCATGTTTATAAAATTAGAAATAAAGAACCCATGTTGGATAAATCTGAATTCTTTGGGCATGTTGGTGTGGTTTTGTGTTGTGTTTTATTGGGTTTGAGCCTTGTGTGGGTTGTTTGTTGCTATTGTGGGAGACATATTTGTAGTTAAAATGGTAGGATGAGGGGTTGGTCTGGTGAATGAAGATGAGTATTTTTGGGTAGAGGGGTTGTTTTTAGGTGGTGTTTTACTATGGTCTTTGTGTATAAGGTGGTATGGAGTGTGTGTTGGTATCTCATTTTTAGATATTGATCAACTACTATAAGGATGGATATGTCTGTAGTGGGACTGCCTTTGTCTGTGTTGTGGCCACTGAGCTACGTTTGGTAGTGGGACTACAATATGGTTACATACTAAGAGTGGTGTTTTTGTGAATCGGGGCAAATGGATTTGGTTGCGAGGTAATGTTTTAGTGGGATAACATTGAATAATAATAGTTGGAAGTGGTTGAACAAGTGTTTAGGAAAAGTGGGTTATGTATTCGGACTGCATTTTAGTTGTTCCATGTTGATTTTATGAATGGGTGATAAAATGTGAATGCTTTACCTTGGTCCCTCTTCCATTTTACATTGTTGGTATTACCAAAGAACGATGTGGGTGGGTTTCTATGTGGTTAGTCAATTAAAATCTTTTCCTTTTGAGAACAGTTGTAGATTGTGTGATTGGTAGTTACTTCAGGTTGTTTATGAATAAAATAATGTGAACCCCTAAATTATTGAATGTTATTGGCTAAATGAAAGGAGGGTGGGATTCTATTTTATTTTGGATATTTTGTTGTTGTACATATTGGGGTATCATCATATATGGTTCTGTGTGGGATTGTTTTCTGATTGAATCTATAGGTTGCATTAACTGTTTTCTTACCTATATGAATATAATTGTAGTTCCTTGTGTTTTCTATACACACCCTACCCTTGATGAGAACCATGTGCTGAACACCCCCATTTCAGGGGTATGGATTATTTCCCAACATACTAGTTAGAGGATCGATGGATGGTAACTAAATTTTTTTCTCACACCCTCTCCGGGTTCTTACTGTCATGAGTATCTAGGAAGGCTGTAATAGATTAAAGTTTACCATAGTCTAAGATCCAGCAGACAAGTTGATTTGTGGAAAAGGGTCCCATGTGTTTTCGGGAAATTATTTATTTACCAAGTGTCTTTATAATGAGTCTCTTGTGTCATTGGGAAATTAGTGTGATTTTTGTGGCCTAGGGGTTTTCAAGCGAGTTACGTGGTGTGGTTGTGGCCCAAGAGTCTACGGGCGGGATTTGTGTGTGGATTGACGCCCAATTGTGAGCGGGTGGGTTGTGATAGTGGGAGTGCATTTTAGTAAAGTTTTTGCATCAAGATGTTAATTTTTAGGAATGATCCTCTAACCATTGGTAAAGTGGTGTGGGTACCAAAATGTCAATGTTCTTATACTACTAATTTACATAACACACATTATTTGGTGAGTGTGTCTTGGTGAGGTTGGATTGGTTTGTACTCCATGGAAGGTGCTTGAGGTTTCAATGTTATCTCAATGTGACGTCAGTATGTTCCCACACTTTTTCATGGGTATATTTTTTTCCTACTTTGTATACTTGTATACTACCAATATTTTGTAGAACTGTTTTTAGATTTTTAGTTATACTAGGAGGAATGTGTTGGACTTTACTACCTTGGGCATTGGGGTAGTTGTTGTGATGCTTATCAATACCATTCTTCTTGTACTTTATATGGTGTTTTGGTTGTACTTTTTTTTGTAGTTTACTTTTAAATAATTAATGGGTAAGATTTTTGTTTCATTTATATAAATGTATGATGTTTTTTGGGGGTTTTACCATCGTATATCCCTATCCAATTTCAAAATAAGTTGTAATTCCTTCAATTTTTTGTGAGATTTTATACCCTAGGTTATGTTCACCACACATGGGCCTATTGGAGGATGGACTCGGGGGACATTATCCCTCCTTCATCTTGAAGAAGGAAGGGTGTCGAACATTGTTATACCTTCCCTTATCTTGAAGAAGGAGAGTCATGAAAGAATGCTATTAGAGATTATGGATAAAGGATATGGTGGACTTTTGTAGAATCTTGTGCTTTCATTAATGGATAAATGAAAAAATGTTTTTGAAATTATTTATTTACTAGATGATTTAATTTTGAAACTAGCCCCTTGAACAGAATTACAAGGGTTAGAACACTTATAAGAGTTGTGTTTTGGACTGTAGTGATGGCCCGAGAAGTATCTGGGTGGCTCGAGAAGTTTAGGGAGTGTCAGAATCTAAAAACATCACTTATTAAATGATATTAGAAGGTGAATGGTCTGCAAACAGTCTTCTAAAACGTGTGGCCCACTGTAGGTAACTGCCTGACACCTTTTTAAGATGTGGAGTGGATTTCCACATAAGCTGCACACAATTTTTTAAACTGTGCGACTAGGCCATGTAGAGTGTTCCATTGATAGAGTAGGCACCTCATTGTTTGCACATGGTTTGGAAAATTGTATAGGACTATCTTTTTGGGACACCCTATTCTATTATATTTAATTAAAATAAATTAAAATGAATCTAAAATTAAAACCTAAAATACTCCCCCTCTCCCTTTCACTGATAAGAAACTGTTTCTTATGGAAATGGGGAATACCTTATTTTTTTGAGGTTTAAACTTTCCAATCAATTTCTAATGGTTTTATTTGTAGAACTGTAAACACCTAATGATTCTTTATCCATTTGGACCTACTTCCCAAAGGTAGGTGCTCATTATATGTAGACCAATGAGGCTTGAGAATTTGCATTGGTCGAGAGGATGGGAGGTCAGGCTCATCACACCTTTTCGGGGGGAATTATTGCCTATTTCGGGACTCTCTTATAGATTTAAGTAATGTTCACGAATCCTTATTAATTCACCAATCATGAAAATGAGTTTTCCTTTAGACTTGGCAATCAATGATTGATATTTATTGGATTTATAGAATCATTTATATGTATTTGACGTTCTTCATTGATATAGAATCATCCATATATATTAGAGATTCTTAGTCAATGGTATCCTTCAATATATTATATAAAAAATCTCCTGGTAACTATGATGACCATACTGGTTTTAAAGCCACTCAGTGGGGCACTTGAAGTTTATTGTCATTCAAAAAGACATGGATTATTTCATAGTTGGGATCATACCCGCAAATGGGCTACCTACGTATCCTTGTTAAAAATGAATCAGAACCCATGTAGTTCGATAAAAAGGATATAGTTTGACAACATATGGGACGGAAACGAATTAATGAAATATGGTCTTGAATCTTATAAAGGCTTCCTACATACTCTACTTTTAGGGAAGAGATAAAAGTCCACGTAGTTCGGGGAATGAAATATGGGGTTTATTCATAGTTAAATGAACCAAAAAGAGATGTCATGATTACTTTGAAGTTATAAGATCACGTGAGTTATGCTCGGTGTGAGAAATAAGAAGTATCAGTAAACTGGAAAATGGTGCCACAAAAGATGCATTTTATGGGAAATGATATGGGGATTACGTACGTATGACAAACCAAGTAATTTAAGACTAGAACATAGTAAATGAACCCAAGATAAGGGTCCATAAATGTATTTTTACTTTATGGATATTTGTAATTTTAACTCGGGACACACTCCTGAAAAGGAAGCCCAAATTAAGAGGGACTTATGATTTGGTTTTATTCCTAAGAAGGAAGCCCAAATAAATGGAAATAATGATTGGGGCTTAATCCTGAGGAGGATGTCCAATGTTAAAGGAAAATTATTCCTTGGGATTACTCCTGAGAAGGTGGCCTAGGTTAAGGAAAATTTTAACATGGGGATTAATCTTGAGAAAGAGGCCCAAACCAAGAGATCTTCTCATCTCAAAGGATGAGGTTATAAATAAAACCCCTAACTGTGGTGACATAAGTCTTGTAAGTCACAAGGTTCTGGGAGAGGTTCTCACAAAATTCATTTCAGATAAGGAAACCAATAAAGGAACCATGCCATAAATGGATTTGAAGAGGGTTTTGAAGGATATATCATGAAGAGGAGAGGTGGATTTGATGAAATGAGGTGACCAGGAAGGAGGCGCGCAAGTATTGTTCTGGCGTACATGTTCTGGTCATGCATGTATACTTGCGCGACATGAGTCACCTTGGGTGACAAAGAATCTGTAGGGTAATACTTGGGCCACTTTGAACTCAAGCCCTTAGTATTATCCCTAGAGGCTTCCAAAATGGTGGCGCGCAAGTTACCTTGAGAGGGAAGGGCGACGTACAAGTGTCTTCGTTTCCCTTAAGGGCTGGACACTTAGGTGTGAAAGTATTAATGTGTTCTAATACTTAGGCCATATTCTTCTTCTTTAGAGATTCCCTTATTGGTTAAAAATTACATTAGAAGTGTTCTAATGACTTCAGAAGGAGACATGGGTGACCAGAGTTTGAATCTGAGTTTTAGAAAATTCATCCCTAGAATGGGGGGCCCACAGGGGGTATTTAAAGTCCACTAGGAACCTTGCAAACAAATTTAATAGGGTGAGAAAGTGACATGCGCGGCGCGTAGGATGTGTACGCAAATCCCCCCAAATGAGTTCCTAGTTCATCCCTTTGTCAATATTTGATGTTCTTCAAAGGGTGACCCTCATTGGGCTTATGTTATTACCCTTTTCTATTCATTGGACTTTATGATGGAAAATAGTGTCAACAAAATTCCCCTCTCAGAGTTTGATCCGAAAAAAATGAAAGAGGATTTGACTCTGAGGAAAATGAGAAACAAGGGTTCAGCGACATGCAGATATTGGCGCGTAGGTTTCGACACACATGTTACGACGTGAAAGTTCTGGTGTGCAAGTTCTGGCACACAGGTTCACTGGATCACCTATATATATCGGTGTCACTTCTCACAAACCATACTTGCTTCAAAGCATTTGAGCTCTAATCGCGCAAGTGTCTTTATTTCCTCATTTAATCGCTTTTCATTGTGTCACGCTTCTTCAATATGGATTTTGAATTGCAAAACATTACTTGCGCGACCAAACGTGTGTGCCTTAATACATTATCCATTTTTTATTTTCTTCACAATTATTTCACAAAAAAAAATACTTAATAGATAACTATTTTATCCTTGTGCAGATTTAATGGCTCCCTGAAAAATTGGACTAGCTGATGAGTTGGATAGAAAGAGAATATATGATATGGTGAACATCATTGGCCATCACTATAATGATATCTGCGATTGCAGTCTCCCAGACTTGGATAAGTATTTTAAGAAATATCATGTCAATTTCCCACATAGCATATTCTTGCCTTTATATGGCCATGTTCATCTATAAGGAGTCAACGTTCTAGAAGCAAAGATTTATATTCCTCATTCATAGTTTCAGACATACACCAATTTCTATTCTGAAAATGTCTCTGTTGTAGTATCATTTGTCATTGATGGAAAAGTGGAGAAGGAATACATAATGCATCATAGCCCATGTGGTCTAGATCTGAAGCCTTACAAACCTGAGCTATAGCTGCATTGCTATCCTTCTATTTTCCAAAATTCTCAGATGGATAAATCCAAGGGATGGAAAAAGAGTTGTGATTTTTGTTTCGGAGGAGGTGTGAAGCTGACTTGGATGTAGGCATATTGGGTGTGACAAACCTCTGTAGAGTTTTTCGAGGATTTGAGGGAAGCTGTAATATATGAATCTATTTGGGATGGGCAAACATATGTCTACAGAAATGAAAATTATGTGCCAGAGCTAATCAGCCGCTGGAGCTTGAAAACCAATTCTTCCCATCTAACTCATGGAGAAGTAGGAATCATCCTTTGGGATGTCTAAAAGATCTTGGGGGATCCAATTTTGTGAGATATGTATGATGAATTAATCCCCCCCCCAAGGTGACCAGGAATGATTCGAAGAGGAATCCGACTTTGGGTCGAGAGTTATTGAAAAATTTCCACAAGCACAAGAATTAAAAGTCAACCAAAACTCATTCTAGAAAGGATATTCATCGAAAGGAGTGGATGGATATGTTTCTCATCAAGAAGAAAGAGAATGGGTGCCCCTGTACTCATCCTACCAGCTACTGCAGAACAGAGAAGAGGGGTGCTCTTGGCACATTCTTACCAACTATGGAAGTGGAAGAGTTTGAAAAGTGAGTGTATGAAGAGGATCAAAGAATCCCAAAGAAGACCCATCTGCCGGGATTTTTAGCATTGTGGCTCAGTGTTTATCTTCTACAAGTTATGGATTTGAAGGAAGGCATTATGCCAGGGACCTCCATTGTTACAGCGAAGTAGGCTGAGAGAAAAATGGTTGGTTTGGCCACCCCGCTTTTGGAAAAGATTCACAGGAGCTTACTCCATGTCTATATAGGTAAGTATCCTTTGATAACAGTGGGACCATTCCATGTTTTGTGGGGATGGATATTCACTCACTTTAGGACATATGTTGTATAGAGTAGAGTACAGGTTCTTGGAAGTTCTTTTTAGGCCATCAGTGCAGGCATTTTCTAGAATTTCTCCGTTGTCCCTCAATCCCTATGATCTGAAGGTGAGGCTGATCATGTTCAAGGAATTTCATTTCTTTCTTTATGGAAACCTGCCAACAAGGCAGTTTGTTGATAATGGAAAAACTATTCTGGAATTGAGTTCATATATACTGGCTTACAGAGTTGGTGTATTGGCCAACAGAATTCACAGCGAGATTATATGTGAGGATTATGCTCTATATAGATTTTCACGAAAATTCATGTGTCTGCAACATATTGTGGTATCCCCTCCCATACACGTCAGGATAGAGCAACATCCAATGGTTTCCCGACAACTATTGTTACAGACAGGTATGGAGAAAACTGAAGCAGTGTTTGATCAACTAGTTATAGGAGCAGCGAGTCAATTGACAACATGGTATGCCGAGAACTGGTTAGAATCATACCCTGAAGGGGTACTAAATCATCTCATCACTCGGGTGGGGACAAAAAAGAGAATCTTCAGGAAATAAACCCTTTATTTGGAATGTGATTATTCCTCACCCAGATTTGATTCACCGGGTTCCTCACCCGGGGCTGATTCACCAGATTCCTATATGGGGATGACAAGGTACGACATGCGTCAAAGCGGCCTCATGCAAGATATAATCCTCCTTCCAGAGTCAAGAGACCAACTCCATCGACTCTTGTTGAGTTATATCATTGAAGAAATTTAGTCACCATTATTTAATAGAGAAATAAGTTTTATTTTCTTATCCTTTATCTGTGATTGCAGGAGTTGGGAAGAAGTTGAATTCCCAGATTGTAGGACCCTCTTCACGGAGTTCTGGTGCACATGATAAATATTTACAACTAGAGGCTATCCAGATATTGTGGAGTTTATATTGTGATGAAGAAATCGCCTGTATGGACTTATGTGAAGAGATACATATCCCTAGAGTGGGGAATATCTGGACTTCTGCTGATATCCCCTTCATGGATAACCCTTATGAAGTGTGCGATTTCATCAGAGAGCTAGAAATGCTAATATATGCCACTGATAATTCCATTCCTATTACCAAGAGGGTGAAGGAAATGATGAATCGTGGCACCACTGAGGGGATTGGTGTTTCCTTAGATGAGGAGTTTCATGATTATGTGGCTCCTGAAGATGTAAATTTCTTTCATTATTTTCCTTGTAAATTAATTTCAGTTAAATCTTTCTTCCCCAAGGAAATTACTTTCCTCATCTTGTTTCTTGTTAATAATGGAACTACTGTGGTCTTTTAACCACAGTACATCCCTAGTGGCACTGCTCTTGGAGCCACTGAAATCTCCTCACGAGCTGGGTGAGGTATCTCTAGGCCGACAAGCCATGGATGAGAAGTTAGAAAGGGGTTTTCACTCTCCAATACCTGTATTTGGAGGTGACGACATATAAACACCCAAAAAGTCATAAAAGCAAAGGTATCAAAGGAATAATTCCACAACTAGATGCTTCATCAGTAGTGGTAAGTCCTTCGGATAGTCATGAAACATAACTTATGAAAAGATTTCTCATACTTTTAGGGAATTCCAGGGATTCTTCAATTTCCCCTTTGAGTGAGAGGACTGACTCTCATCTGAGGATGATGGAGGGTGCTAGTGAAAATTTGCAAATTCATGCTAACCTGGCTACCCCTAAAGAAATGAGGAGAGAAGAAGGGCCAACTTTCGTTCCCAGTACTTCTCATGTTTCTATTTCAAGTAGAGAAGTGCTTGCTTCTTGTAAATTAACAATATTTTAGAGAACGTTGAATGAAGACATTAACTGACTTTTTATTTTGTGATGCTTTAGGTTCAACACCTACACCCAAACATTTGGAGACCACTACAACTGACTTCACAATTTTCTCTGAGGAAGCTGTTCGGGGGCATAGGTTGCAGGAGCAGGGTCGCCAAGAAGACACATCAAATGCTCCCACTAGTGAGACTAACAAGGAATTGGAGATATCACTGGATGAAATGATGAATCATGGCACATATTTTGATGAAATTTTAGATCATGTTAAATTACCATGTGATTTAGAAGATTTTGGACCTGAGTGTTATCCTTCGTCCGGATAAATTTTTTTATTACATCTCTGACCATGATTGGTTACAATACGCAGTTTTTCCTGAGCAAGCTGCTGATCTACCAATGCCTGAAGGTGGTAGAGACAACCGTATCATTATAGAGATTCTAGTTCAAGTGGAGCATAACCCGACCGAGCTTCCTGATATCCATATTGAAAATCCTTTTGAAGCTAGGAAATATGGGGATTATCCTTCTCATGCTACTGATCTACCGTTGGGTAAATGATGATAATATTTTTGGATGTACTTAATTTTCAAGATAACTAATCAACATTAGTTATCCTTTGGAACTAACAAAAGTTTTCAATTGACTATGCAGGGCTGTTAATTTTAGTGGCTAGATACGGAGGTGAAGCCTCAGCCTCAGCCCCAACAAGAGTAGAAAGTGAAGTACCAAGGGTTAGGGGGAAGGAGAAGAATAGGGCACTTCCGTAAGTTCATTAATCCTGGACTATATTCTCCCCAGTGATATTGATGCTGAATTAGACCTAGAGGTGCAAAAGGATTTCCAATTCTCACGTCTCAAGGCATGGAAGAATATATGGAAGATCATATCTAAAGTGCCTCTTATAGAGCTATAATTGAAGGTACTATGATTGTCATACTTGTTAGTCATGATGGGACTTGGTGGTTTTGGATATCAAGAGATCCATACTTAGGTGAAAAAATTACTCTTAAGGAGGGAGCTAAGGAAAAAGTTCCCTCAAGATCCAACCAGAGCGAGGCTGCTGACTAGAATTGGTGAATATGAGGCTACAATGTCTCGAGATGAGGTTGATCATGCTACAAAGCTGAAGGAGCTGAAGAATAAAATATAGTAGAAAGTTGTCCAGCAGATGCATCTTCCGCAATAGTTAGATTTTGTTACTGGGGAACTTGACCATCTTAACAATTCATTAGAAGGATTCCAAAAGAATGGAATGAAAGCCATCACAGATGCCAAGAAGGAACTCCATCAAGATGAAGAGAGTGAAGCTGGTTGAGTGAATGAACTTCAAGTGGCTGCTGATGAAGCTCGGGATGCCGTAAATCAAATGAAAAGTTATGGTGAAAGCCTCTTGTAATTCCTGAAAAGGGGAAGATACTCCAATCTGTGGATGTTCTTCTAATCTTGTGCATCAATGAAAAAGACATTTCATCTTCAATCATTTGTACCTACATTCTCTTTCTAATTACTTATATTAATATTATTATTATTTTACATTTCCAATTGGACTAGTAAGCATAGTTTAATTTTTTCTAGGATTATACAAACAACCCCACAAACTTTTCATCTTTTGATACTCAATATTTCCTAAATCATACAATATGTAGATTTCGTGAGCTGGAATTCGACTTTTGTCCAGAGTTCCTTTTACATGTTCCCAATTTAATGAGTAACCTATCTTTTGTTGGCAGTTTAAAGTCATGCATGTTGGATATAAAATGGTTAATGTTTAATATTGAATACCTTTGACTGAATGGATTAAAATTGACTCAATTAATTGATAATTTGTTTGAAAACATATTACCACATTCACGTATTAGGGGAAACATATAAACTATGACTTAATAAATTTTGAATCTGAGGGATGATATGAAAAAGGGAAAGGCATTAGAGGAAGTATTTCCTAAGAGTAAAGTTACCACTATTTGGAAAACCTGTTAGGGGGTTGAATTATGTAGGTCCACTTAAGGGAATTGGCTGCATAGTCAAATAATAATTTCTTTTTCATTACGGGTCAGTTATGTAGACTACTTATGAAAGCCCACCTAGGGGCACATACTGTATAGTCAAGCAGAAGAACTCTCAGAAATTTTACTTTTCTTTTGCTAAAAGCTAGTGAAAGTTTATGGAGATTCAAGTTTTCCAAATAACATAGTCTTCTGTATGGAGAGAGGTACTTGAATATGGAGAGGATATTCCTAATCAAGATTGTCAACAAATTGGATGAATTTCACTCCTTCAAAGGTCTTACCCAAACGTAGGGAAGGGAAATATAAACCATAGACATGAATAATTTCAGATCATGAAAAATAGTATGGGACAAGTATGTTATGGATGGATATTTTTGAGGATCCCTAGATGTCATCATTAAGACAAATAAAGACAAAAGAAGTTTTCCCCCCAAGAATGAAGTTACCACTATTTGAAAAACCCATTAGAGAGTTTGAATTATTAAGTGCCACTTAAAGGCATTGGCTGTATAGTCAAATAATAGAATCATTTGGCTGACAGGTCCGTTATATAGACTACTTATGCAGGGCCACCTAAGTGCACATGCTGCATGTTCAGGAAAATGAATTCCCAGGTATCAGACATTTTGTGACTAATAGATAAGAAAAGGGTTATGGAGATCTAGATGTATTTAAGGTTAGGAGTATGACACATTAAAATGGGTATTAACCAATGCATGAAGGAGATACATTGATAAATGCTGACCATAATCATGTTGTAGTTGGGTACTGAATTGATATGATGAAATCCACTACATATCTCCTTAAGATGAGAATCAAGCCATACGTAGTTCTTGAAATGTTGTTTAACATCATGTGGGATGAGAGCGTTGGAGATCCTAGTTAAGGGTTATAGAGTTCAGACCATAATGAGGGAGAGACATTGTGTTCTTGTTATAAACCTGATGTGGATAAATACCATGGTTTTCATACCACATTCATGTGTTCACAGGGGGACTTTTCAGCCAAGGGACTGATAGTGGAGTTTGGGGTTAGCCCCAATTACTTGGGGCTGGGTTTGATGGATGCTCGAAGGTTCCTATGCATCCAATAAGGATGTGAATCAAGACATAAATAGTTACTGAAATACCCTCTGTACTGATTTGGTTTGTACATGTGAAGGGTGAAAGGTAGATTTTGGGCAATGATGGTTGGATCCAAGATTAATGGTTCAGGCATTACCATGTATGCACATAGTCCTTGGAATATAACATGATTGTAGATCAATGTCAATAATGATTCCCTCTTAGTTGAGGGTGTCAAAGACTATTGTAGTTTATTATCGTACATGAAAAAAGTTCCACTAGATTAAGGTCATATGCAAGGACCGGTGATGCATAATTTAGTGTCATATAGCTAGGACATATTGCTAGGAAGTATAATTTCATTTATTGAGGACAATAGGGGACTGTATAGTTTAACTTCATATAGCATGGACGAATATGAACCAATGTGAATATATTGGTTTTGAGGGGGGAGGGATTCACATATCAACATAGTATGAGATGGAGGTGAACCAATATGAAGATATTGGTTTTGGGCTTGAACCTTTGGAGGTTTCCTACGTACCCACCCTAGAAGGTATGGATCAAACTCCGCATAGTTCAATTGAGAATGAATTGGTGATCGAGTTGTACTTGAGGACAACCCGAAGATGGTGTTGGGACATAAATGTGGTTAGCGCCCCAGAGAGGGTGTTATTGTTGATGTTTACTCTAAGATCGCATGAGTCATGATCGATTAGAGAAACACGAGGTAACAGAAACCCAAATGATGCATAGTTTAACATCATGTAGGATGTATAAGGGACTGTTTTATAGTTTAAATGTCATGGGTCACAGACATGGGGTTCTTTGAAATTTAACATCTTGCATCTCAGATGAACAGTTTAACGTCATGTTGGATGACAAAGGGGATACAATTTAACATCATATTGGAATATAGAGGGTCTATGTATTTTAATTTCCTACAGCAAAGACTAAAGAGGAATTCAGTTTAATGTCTTGAAGTGAGGACTAAATGGACCATGGAGTATAAAGTATTACAGTGGGGACTATAGGGACCATGCAGTTTAAAGTCTTGCAGTGAGGACTAAAGGGACTATGATGTTTATATTCTTGCAGTGATGACTAAAGGGACCATGTAGTTTAAAGTCTTGCAGTGAGGACTAAAGGGACCATGCAGTTTAAAGTCATACAGTGAGGACTAAAGGGACCATGCAGTTTAATGTCTTGTAGTGAAGAATATGGTTGTATTTGTGTTACACAAAATACTTCTTCAAAAATCTTTCATTGGTTGGAGTTGTAATGAGTTCTCCATCCATTGAGATTAAAGAATAAACTCCATTGTATTAGACCTTATGTAATGAATAAGGTCCTTCCCACTTTGCCTCATGCTCCGGAGGTTTCCTTCCTGGTATCAATTGAGTTTTAAGAACAAATACCAATTCTTCTTGAATGAATGAACGAACAAGAACTATTTTTTCAAAGATCGCGCTATTCGATTCTGATAGACTTCCATGTTGTCTAGGGTGTACAATATTTTTTCATCTAATCATTCCAATTCATCAAATAGCTTCTGAGATTGTTCATCTATACGTAACTGATCACAAATGGATACTCTGAGCGAATGTAATTGAACCTTAATGGGAAATACTTCATCTTTTCTATATACAAATGAATATGGAGTTAACCGTGTAGCAGTGCAGGTGGTGGTCCTATAAGCCCATAAAGCATGAATAAGTTTATCAGGCAATGATTTCTTATCTTTATCCACCATATTTTTCAGGATGTTTGAACAAGTCTTATTGAAGGTTTCTATTTGCCCATTGGCTGGTGCATGATACTGAGATGAATGGTTGGATTTGATGTTGTATTCTTGATACAAATTTCTCACCTCATATGAACAAAAGTTGGTCCATTGTCCGTCAATATGGTATGAGTGACACCAAATCTAGTAATGACGATAGACTTGACGAATCTAACAATTCCTTTAGAACTAACTTCTTTGAGAGGTATTGCCTCGGCCCATTTGGAGAAGAAAACAGTAGTAGTAAGAATATACTTAAACTGCTTGGGTGTAGCCAAAGGATAAAGTCCTACTACATTCATTACCCATGTGTCAAATAGCCATGAGTTTTTAGCTATATGAAGAAACTCTAGGTGTTGATGAATGAAGTTGGCACATACATGGTAGGAATGACAATTCTTTGTGAAATCAACACAATCTTGCATTATTAAAGGATAGAAGTATCCAAGCCTTCGAATTTGACCAGAAAGTCTGTGTCGAGACTGGTGGGAACCACAGACTCTTTCATGTACTTCAATCATGACAACCATTTTATTTTCACCATCAATACATCTGAAGATATTTCCATCACAACCTCGCATGTAGAATTTTTTTTGGTGATCTGGGCTATCATAAATAGTTAAATTGACAACATGTCTCCAAACATGTTCTTTCCCCTCTCTATCAGGTGGGTTTTTTCCATTTTAAAGGTATTCCATAATAGGTGTCATATATCCTGTAGTATTATCATATGGTTCAGAAATAGGACTTATTTCATTGATTTCCTCTGTTTTGATTTGAACAAAAGGTGAAACTACATGACGGTGGGCAATACTGATGACTATTTTGTCCCGATTTGGATCTGCTAGGGCTGTGGCTATATTAGCCAGTGCATCAGCTTGGTCATTTTGTGATCACGAGACATAAGAAAATGTCAGTTCTGAGGGAAATTCCGCCATTAACTCTCTGAAATAATCACAGAAAGGGATTAACTTATCATTTCTGATGGCATTATCCCATTGATTTGTTTGATTACCAAATCTGAAGCACCTTTTACCCTCAAGTGATTCACCTGTTCCTGAAGCACCAATTCCAATCCTATGATGAGATCTTGATATTCTGCTTCATTATTTGTACCATCTTCCAATAATAATAAAGAATAGGGTAGAACTACCTTTTCTGGAGAAATATGCACGATTCCTAACCCTACATTGTTGAATTTAGTATCTTCCATTTTCTTCCCTGTTGGACTTCTAGAGGCACCATCATAGTAAATTTACTATGTTTGAGGATTACCTTGAATATAGAAGACATCCTCATTAGGAAGTTCAATATTTAATGATGTATCTTGTACAGATGGGTGTTCAGCAAGGATATCAGCTAGTGTTGGGCCCTTTATTGCCTTTTGAGACACATACTGAATATCAAACTATTGCAAAATAACTACCCACCTCTCCCGAATTCCTGTATACATTGGACAACAAAGGATAAATTGGAGCGGGTTATTGCGAGATACCAATTGGACCTCATGATGTTGTTGGTAGTGTCTCAATTTCTTAACTACAAAGATTAATTCTAGGTAGCACTTTTCAATACATGAATATCATTTTTCTAACTCAAGTATAGTATGACTAAGATAATAAAGGTTGTTTTCATTCCCATAATCATTCATTTGGCCACGAAAGGCACCCAATGATCGCTCTAAAGATGTCACATAGAGAATAAGTTGTATTCCTTCAACTTGTGGAATTAACAATGATGGACTCAAGAGATATCTCTTGATAATATCGAATGCTTCTTGACATTCTCCAGTCCACTGATAGGTGACTCCCTTCTTCATTAATTTGGGGAAGGGTAAACACTTTCTAGTAAAATTAGCAATGAAACGCCGAATATAGGCAATGTTTCCTTGATGTCCTCTTAATTATTTCAAATTTCTAGGAGGTGACTTACCAAGGATTGATTTTTTCCTCTCAGGATCAACTTCGATACCACGATGGCATACAAAAAAGATGAGAAATTTTCCTGAGGTTACCCCAAAAGCACATTCCAAGGGGTTCATCTTCAAATTGTGTTGTCGAAGTTTGTTGAATACGATTTCTAGATTGTCCAAGTGATCAGAACGTTTTCTATATTTAACCACCAAATAATCCACATAATATTCAACAAATTTCCCTAAAAAGTGTTTGAAGATATGGTGCATGACACGATGATATGTTGCACAAGCATTTTTCAGGCCAAAGGGCATTACACGATAGAAAAACACACCTTGAGGTGCTATGAAGGATGTAAATTCTTCATGTTCTGAAGCAATTCGTATTTGATTATATTCAGAATATCCATCCATGAATGAAAGTGCTTTATAGCCAGCTTTTGTATAAATTAAGAGTTTTGTGATCTGAACTGGAAAATCATCCTTGGGACAATGCTGATTAAGATCTTTGAAGTCAATGAAAATTCTAAATTGTTCATTCTTCTTTTTCACAGGGGCAATATTAGCTATCCATTTGGGATATTGAACTTCTCTGATGAATTTAGTCGTGATAATCTTGTCAACTCCAGCTTTGATTTTGGAGGTATAATATGGGTGTGTTCTTCTTGTGGCTTTCTTGAATCCTCGATGTTCATTTGGAAAACCCAAATGATGAGTGCCAACATCAGGATCAAGACCCGAAATTTCTATATAATTCCATGAAAATACATCTCAATTTTGATTTAAAAATGAATTATACATTCCTTGCTCTTTAGGAGTCATGGAAACACTAATTAAAGTGGGGTGTGGATCATCATTTATACCCAGATTTATTTCTCCGAGTTCATCCACATTGGTAGAGATACCATCTTCAAATAATGGAGGAGCATCCCATAGATCCTCCTCTTCTTCTTCAATATGTGTTACTTCTTCTTCTTCTAGTTTCATAGTATATAACAAAGTAGAATTTCCATGATCAGAGGAGAAGTTAAAATTTGATCATTTTGAAGAAGATGCTTCCATTTCTGACCCTATTAATGATGACAGGTCTTCCTAGGTTGATAGAGAGGAGATTATGGATTGAGAATCGACAACATTATTTTCCTCTGGTATTTCTATAAATTCTTCTACCATGGTTGATGAAATGTAGAATTGATGGATTTCAGCAGACGAAATGAAGACATATCCATTTAACCTTTCATCATTTCTTGTCCAATCAACAATTTCTCTAATACTATCTAGCTCAATTCCTGAAATTTACATTATTGAAGTTTTGATAAGAGTTTTTGGATTTGGGTCTATCCCATCAATTTTACTGATAGGAAACACATAATCTGTACTCATATGTACGAATGGGTTTACTGGAATCTTTTCCAAACCATATGGAGCATTAATTTTTTTGACCTTATTCGCTGTGGATTTTTTATTTCCTTCCATATAATAAAACTCTTCCTCAATGTATTAAGATTCACATGTTTTGAATGCAACTTTGTCACCATAAAATGTCCCAATTTGACCATTGAAACAATATTTGAGACATTGATGGTATGACAAAGGTACGACCTCATGTTGATGTAACCATGTTTTTCCAAGAAAATTGTTGAAAGTTGTGTCTTGATGAACAACCATGAAATATGTATTAGATACAAGGTCTCCAAACTGAATTCTGAGTGTAATCTCTACCAGAGGATCTTGTTCATTCTTATCATACCATTGAAACATCAAAGTATAAGGATATAAATCAGATTCGGTGAGGCCCAATCGACAAAGTGTACGAATAGGAATGAGATTGACTCCTGATCCATTATCAATGAAATCTCATCAGATGTCAATATCATTAACTTTTCCTGATAGATACCAAGGTCTGATATGTCCATGTACAACATCATCTTCTTCTTCAACTGTAAAAGATATCACTACATGGAATTCTGTAGGATAATTCTCTATGTGGTAGACTTCAGCTAAAACAATTTTAGTTTCAAATTCTTGAGGACTTGATAAAGCCTCAATAAGCTCCTACCGAAGATCTTCTGATAGATTCAAGTAATCCAGAATTGATAACTTGGCCGGAACATTTCCCAAATGTTAAAATACATCATACTTTTGGTAGAAATGTCTGTGTTTACCATCAGGAAAATGTGGTTTTGCAGGTTCCTTGGAAGTTGGTGCTTTAGTAGTAGATGCATCGCATATTGGAGTAGGAGTTTCAAACACTCTTGGATTTGGTAGATTATACTGACTAGGTCTATCTTTTTGCTGAGAGGAAGAAGGTGGGACCTCTTACCAGTCTTCCAAAATAATTGCATCAGGACTGAATCAACCATGTGTGGAAGAACTTTCTTGTTCCTGTTGAGCCCGCTGATGGGCTTTTCCATGAGTTTCTACCGCATATACAGTTCTGGAAGGTATATGATTGAAATATTGGATTCTGGAATATCCATGTCTTCCCTTGTATCCTAAAACTCTTTCTCTTCCACTTATTCCTCTGTTAGATACAGAGAACTTAGGCTCATCATAATAAAAACTTTCATTGGCATAAAGATCTATTAAATGAATCATATTAATAGAACCGAAGATCAATTCTTAATATGATGAAGATTCTTCCAAATTAGGAAGTTTAGGTTATGCCTTTTGGTGGGGTGGTTCCTATGCCTTTGAAGAAGATGACATAAAATCTGCCAGAGTCAAAGATGATTAAGGCTTTGACACGAACTCATCTTCTTCTGAACACTCTTTTTTCTTAAAATTACTTTTCTTCTTTGAGGATTTCCCTTCTGATGAAGGGGGTTTTACAGTGGAATTCATAGTATAAGACATAATTTTTTGATTCAATTTTTCTCATAAAATGGCATGGGTTTGGTTGAATATTTTCCTGACCATACAATCATCATATTTCTGCGCATATTTACCTTTTACTTTGTTCTAGTCGCCCTCTTCCTTTGGATCAGTAGCACTAACATATGCTACCTGGGTTGAAGAAACTTTCATTTTTAACTATATAGAATCCACCATCTTTTGTAGGAGGTCTTTGAAGAAAAAAACACTCTGGAATTGGATGCCACAACATCTGATGAAATGGGAAATAATTGGGGAGGTCTTCATCTCCATCCTTGTTCGACCTTTTAGGCCTTGACAACTAAACCAGGTTGTTTTTTAGAGCCGAGATAAAGTAACACAGAACTTGTTCATTCCGGAAAGAATAAAAAATTTTCTTCAAATATTCAAATTGTTTCTACCTTTGATCTTTGTGATCATCTTGATGAGGCAGTCGTTGTTGTTGATGTTCAGGAGGTGGAGCCCTTCGATATGATGAAGGTCATGAAGTGGAAGCAGGTATAGGTGCTTGTTTAAGTTTAACTATAGCAGTCTCTTCTTTCACTATTCTCCTTCCTGGAACTAATGGAATTACATGATTTTTAGCCTTTGTCATTGTAAGAGAGACTTCGATCTGCTAAGCGATTGAAGTAAGGTCTCGAAAACCTCCTGTGTATTTCACAGGGATCAATGGTGTGCGCAATTAACCACACAGATTTCTACATATATTGGAAATAATTCTTCCTGAGGGAGTTCTATGCTTAAGGAATATGTTAATCCCATCCATCATGAAATGAAATATGAAACTCTTTCATTCTCCATTTTTGTACAATTGGTAAGATCTAAAACTGTTGTCTTTGGAAATGTTGAGTTGAACTGAAGAAGGAACCTTTGAAGGAGATCTTCCCACCCAGTAATTGACCAGGATTGCAAACTTGTATACTAGAAAAAAGTAGGTCCTTGTAATGACTGTACAAAACACATGAGTTTAACTTCTTCTTGTTGTCGAGGATTTCTCATCATAGGATCACAATGAGAAAAAAAATGTTTTATGTGTTGTTCTGGATCTCTGGAACCATTAAAAATTGGGAATGTGGTACTTGGAAAATTTGATGGGGGGTGAATTGAATCCATCCATTTAGGGTAAGCTCCTTTTTTGGTTGAATTTTTTCAATCTTTTCTTCTATAGCTTCCAAATGAGATGTTAATGAATCAATGGTAGTCATTAATTTTTGAGAAACATCTGGCTGAGCTTGGACATGAGCAGGTGCAATAACTGGAGTTTGGATGGGTGTAGGTATCGGGAATACCACTAATGGTAGTATGTTTTGGTTGTTATTGCATATGACCCATCAGATTGGACCTGTGAGGGTGTACATGTAAAGGGGGATATTCCTGGTCCATCCTAGTAGCTGCAACAAATTCCCTTAATTGATTAACTCCAACATTATTAGGAGGAAGACTACCATGAATTATTTCTACATTTAACCTTCTTAATTCCTTCATTTCTTCTTCTTGTTGTATGAACCGTTCCTTTAATGAGAATTATTGGCCTTCTCCAGAGGAAGGGTGTAATGTAACCTGACTTTTACCCTTCTCCTTGGAATGTGCCTTTCTGGATTATGGAAGGGAATTACCCAATGAAATGTATTGCCCCTGAGAAACCATCTATATTATGGTACACACACCTCCTTCATTCATTTCTATGTGCACAACCTCTTGAACATGAACATATTCATCTTATATCTCTTAGTGAGCCTCATTTTCTGGTGGATTAGTGACAAGGGCATTGATGAAATTTATCGATGCATAAAGCACTGCAGTCCTTCTATCAGCGCTTCTGTGATACATTCATTATCTATATCCTTTATGAGACATTGCCTTTTGTTTGGTTGATCCCTCTGGAACTTCTTGATGAACCGTAATTTGGAGGGAATCTCCTAATAATTCGGCTATGTGTCCCTCTTATGGGTTCTTCCCTAATCGAGAGAAGACTGACTTCTGTTGAGGGGGAGATTAAGAATTTGAAAAAGTCCCCAGTTTAGTGGATTGGGGTTGTTCCTATTTTTCCTGGTCAACTCCTTGAATCCTATATATTTATTCCGAGGGTTGGATTAAAAGAGTCCCCAGCCTAGCAAGCCAAGGTGGCTCTTGAGCTGCTAGATCTGAAACTTTCTTAAAAGCTCTTCTGATTTTGCAGACATTAGTCCGGAAATTTGCTGGATGAATCAACCTACCTCCACTCAAATCACCTGGCTTAGATGACCACTGGATTATTTCTGACACCACTATCACCTGATGTCAAGCATGCTCTAAAAGAGAAGCATGTTCGATATTTTCATTTTCTTGATGCAAGAGTAATTTGAAAACTTGTTGTTTATATACCTGACTTTGGGAAGAACTAGTTGAGGCATGTTCTTGAGAAAGCCTATGATAACACACAAAACCAGTTAGATGTGGACAGCCATGAGCAATAACATTGCATGAGACCACTTTTGGCGGGATCTGTTGACTGGAGAGCATAGTGAAATACAATTCCCGATGAACACCACATCCCCTCATTCAAATACCACATGGGGCATTGGTAATTAACTAGAGAAACCTTTTAAACGCACCAAGGCATTAACACTGAAGGGATCTATGCTTATTTTCAACCTTTGGATGTCGGGAAACTGAGAGAGATTCCAAGTCAATTTGGTGTTACAACCCTTCTATTATCTTGACATGATTTTGATATTCATCATAATTTAATATTTTCTCTTTTAATTGACAAAGATTTTCTATATGTTGAGATGAATATCATGAATACAATATTCTGTCAAAATTTCTATTATATCATACTGAGAGTCAGCCAAAGGCCAAAACATGACTAGTATTTTCCCTTTCGCTAGTTGTTTTCTCATATTCAACACTTCCTATTTGTCATTCAATGAAGATTCATCTACCTGATTGGAACAAAGCTTGTGCTTCTTTGTTTCTTCATCGGATTCAACAAAATTGGTAAAGAATTCATTTTCCAAATTTGAAGATGAATGACCGGGGGGTTCAGAGAATGACCTACACCCCAGGCTATCTTCTTATTGAGAAATTATTTCACCTGCTAGTGGTAAGGCATCAGACATGACTGGCTTCGCATTTTAAAGTGCCTCAAGATAAGATGGATTTCTTATTACTGCATTATCCATTGAATAATTTTCTAGGAAATGTGAATTACTACTATGAAGAGGAATTTCACAGATAAATTAATCATCATGGGGAGTACCACCATGGTGGGTTACAAAAAAATATGAAACCTCTTTCTCATTGGTCTTCAGGCCACGTAGAGGGTTATTATGACTCTCATCTGAAAATGATACTTCGAGATTGACCAAATTTTCAGGAAGCAAGATTTCATGAGGATGTGTCTGATGAAGACCTTCAGAATTATTGATGTTACTTATGAAATATGATAATGAGAGAGTAGAATCATGAGTTTCAACATACAATTGTCTGAGAGTTTCAAGAACTCCAGCATTGAGGAAGGCCTTATTGCAGATTAGCTCTTGATATTTCAACAGTTCTGGATGGGTCTTTTTCATGGATGACTTCTTACTCACTTTGGAAACCACTTGTTGAAGAAAGTGGTTATATTGTTCAGGTGTATGTTCTTGCTCAGGAAGAGTGGTCAGGTTAGGCTGATTATCTCAATTTAAATCGGGTTTATGTGCCCGAATTGATTGTTCGTATGACATGGGGGAGTATGCCCCACGACCTTCCTAGACTGGAAAAGAGGTGTGTATCTACTCTAAAGTGGCATATTGATGAGTCACTCCACTGATAGGGATAGATTTATGATTCTTTCCCTATGATGCTTCTGAAGCTATTATAATATTCTGATAGGTATCCAAGAATATGTGCATGTATTTTCTTCTACTCTTTCACCATTGTTAGAATGTGCTTGGTGACTTCAACTGCTAAAACATGAATATACAACCATTCCGTGTCAGAAGTAGGTGCATGTGTCTTCTCTTGTCATCCTTTTCCTGTCAAGGGATATTAACAGTACATATGCATAGGGGAGATAGTTATGTCTGCTCCAGATTTGTTGTCGGAACTTTCCGACTGACTTCTC
The DNA here is from genome assembly GCA_963277665.1 of Viscum album. NCBI lineage: Eukaryota > Viridiplantae > Streptophyta > Magnoliopsida > Santalales > Viscaceae > Viscum > Viscum album. Next base: position 1,922,253,931 of record OY728150.1, read on the forward strand.
CGGGTGCTACAAAAAAAAGACTATTGGCAGGATTGATGCATATTGGCAGGTGTATGTTCCTGTTATGTATTCCTTGTCAAGTATGGTAGATGAGTTTCCTTTAATACTGTCAGATGAGACTGCAGATAGAATTGGCTATTGTAAACTGGTGTATCCTGCTTACCAGTTTCCACCATATTAAACTGGTGAACCTGTTCAGTTGTAGTTAGACGAGCCTGCTGACTGGATGATAAATTATGAACAGGTGTATGGGTCTTCCTATTGTACTCTACTGGAAATTATTGGTGGGATTTGTGTGTTACTTCCAGAAGAGTCTGCTGAGCGGTGAAATCAGGACAGACGAGTGTATATGCCAGCTCGATTTTTCCATCAAGTTAGATTGATGGACTTCTCCAGAGGGGGAAGAGGTATGAACTTGGTCCCTGTTGATGGAATTTCACCTCTAGCGGTTCGTCTTGCATGCTTGGGTCTGAGGAACCTGATCTGAATAATTAGAGGTGATACACTAATCATGTTGAGAGTGTACTATCGCACGAGTCTGGCGGCGATTGTTGGTGGGAGTCCTCAGAATGAACTCCTACATTCTTGAACTGGGTCCTTGAGTTACCTCTTCATTCACCTCCCTGTAATATGGGATGGAATTGTTGTTGAGTTCAGGGGATAACAACCCGAAATGGTTGGAAACGGTGGTTGGCACCACCTTCTTCTTGTCCACTGGACATCACTATCCAGACAACCAGGGTGAGTTATTAACATAGAGTTCTTGTCGAGAGGCCTCCAGAGCCGTGATGGTACCATTTTTATGGTATTACCTTAACAATGCATTCAAGACCCAGCATTGAAGATGATGAGTAGGTGATATCATCCTTAGAAAGGACGAGGATCCAGCAGGAGTAGCAGCCGAGGCATTCACACGTGTGAACTTTAAAGAAGCCATTTCTGTATTGCAGAGGGGTCTATAAAAAAGTTCATTTTTGATATAACAGACATAATCAAGAAAAGATTGGCTAGACTACATCTTTTGGATGAACACATATGTGTTTGGTTTCTTTGTTGGCCCTCACATTGAATTTAATAGGGGCTTAACAAATAAGTAAAACATCATTTTAACTTGTTTAATGATTCATATCTGGTTCACCATTTTTTTTCTTTTATAAATGGGGATGACCTTATTTCTTTAAGGGTCAAACTTTTCAATCGATTTCTAACTGGTTTATTCGTAGAACTGGAAACACCCAATGATTCTATATCCATTTGGACTGACTTTCCAAAGGTAGGAGCTCATTAGTTGTGGACCAATGAGGCTTGAGAATTTTCATTAGTCGCGAGGATGGGATGACATGCTCATCACACCTTTTTGGGGGGATGTATTTCCTACTCTGGGACTCTCTTATAGATTTAAGTTATGTTCACAAATTTTTATTAATTCACCAAGAATGAAAATGAGTTTTCCTTTAGATTTGGAAATCAATGATTGATATGTATGGGATTTAGAGAATCTTTTATATGTATTTGAGGTTCTTCATTGATAGATAATAATCCATTTGTATTGGAGATTCTTATTCAATGGTATCCTTCAATATATTATATAAAAAATCTCATGGTCATTATACTAGTTTTAAATCCACTCAGTGGGGCACTTGAATTTTATTTTCATTTAGAAAGACATGGATTTTTTCTGAGTTGGGATCATACCGGCAGATGGGCTACCTACATATCCTTGTTAAAATGGAATCAGAACCCACGTAGTTCGATAAAATGATATAGTTTAATGTCATATGGGTTGGAAAATAATTAATGAAAGATGTTATTGAACCTTATAAAGGCTTCCTACGTACTATACTTTTAAGGAAGAGATAAAATTACACGTAGTTTGGGGAAAGAAATATGGCATTTATGCATAGTTAAATGTCCCAAAAAGAGATGTCATGATTACTTTTACAGTCTAAGACCACGTGAGTTATGCTATGTGTGAGAAACTAGTATTAGTAAGCTTGAAAATGGTGCCATGAAAGATGCAGTTTATGAGAAATGATGTGGGGCTTACATATGTATGACGACTTATGTAAATGAAGACTAGGACTTAGGAAAGAATCCCAAGAGCAGGGTCCATAAGAGTAGTTGTAATTTATGGATATTTGGAATTTTAACTCAGGAATTACTCCTGAAAAGGAAGCCCAAATTAAGAGGGACTTATGATTGGGTTTTATTCTTGAGAAGGAAGCTGAAATCAAAAGAAATTCAGATTGGGGCTTACTCCTGAGGAGGATACCCAATGTTAAAAGAAAATTATGATTGGGGATTACTCCTAAGAAGGAGGATCGGGTCAAGGAGACTTATATCTTGTGGCATACTCCTGAGAAGGAGGCCCAAACCAACAGATCTTCTCATCTCAAAGGATGAGGTTATATAGAAAACCCCTATCTTTGGGGACATAAATCTTGTATGTCACAAGGTTTTGGGAGAGGTTCTCACATAATTCTTTCTAGATAAGGAAACCAGCAAAGAAACCATGCTATAAATGGCTTTGAAGAGGGTTTTGAAGGCTATATCTTGAAAAGGATATGTGGATTTGAGGAAATTAGGTGACCAGGAAGGAGGCGCGCAAGTATTGTTCTAGCACGCTTGTTTTGGTCACACAAGTATACTTGCGCGACATGAGTCACCTTGGGTGACGAAGAATCTGTAGGGTAATACTTGGGTGGATTTGAACTCATGCCCTTAGTATTATCCCTAGAGGATTCCAAAAGGGTGGCACGCAAGTTCCATTGAGAGGGAAGGGCAGCGCACACGTATCTTCAATTCCTTTAAGGGTTGGACACTTAAGCACACAAGTATTAATTAGTTATAAAACTTAGGCCTTATTCTTCTTCTATAGAGATTCCCTTCTAGGTAAAACATTACCATAAAAGTGTTCAAATTACTTCAGATAAATACTTGGGTGACCAGAGCTTGAATTTGAAATTTGGAAAATTTGTCCCTGGAATGGGGGGCCCCTAGGGGCTATTTATAGGCCACTGGGAACCTTGGGGGAAAAAGGAATAGGGTGCACAAGTGACTTGTGTGACCTATATGTGGCGCACAAGTGACTTGTGCAGTGCACATGATACTTGTGCGACGCCATCCAAATGAGTTCCTGGTTCCTCCCTTTGTCAATTTTTGGTGTCCTTTAAATGGTGACCCTCATTGGGCTTAAGGTATTCCCCTTTTACATTTTTTGGAGTCTGTTATGGAATAGAGCATCAACATCAACGAACCCATCCCAAGGGTCGCTCCCCTCCAATGCATAGGACCCCCTCCACGGAGCTCCGTCGATCACCATTTATTCTTGTTATATCTCTTATAGCATCTCCTTTGGACTAACAAGGGGAGTTTTCCGCCTACTCCTCTATTTTTTTTCTGGTCATTTTTTTGTTTCTTCGGTTCTTGAGATGTGGGAGGTCAAAACTAGGGTTTAGGTATATCCCTTATTTTTGGTATTCATTTGGTCTAAGTTGGTGTGAAAGGTCTCTCGGGGCCCTTGGATGAGTGTTCTAAAAATCACTGCCAAATGAGAGGTGGTATGAGTGATTTTGGTCTTCCGAAAATGGTTTTGGGGTATGTTTTATACCTCATTATTGGTTTCTCACCTCTTGAGTTAATATCTAGGTGTGTCTCCGACTCCCTGTTAATTAACCAGTAGGGTGTTGATCTGTTCTGGGTGGTTTTCCATTGATTGGGTTCATCATCGACACCTGAGGTTAAGGTTTTCATTTTTTTCTACATCCCACACCATTAAAATTTTGTTCTTTATTTACTTTAATGTTCTTAGTGTTAATGTGTAGTGTGTTGGTCCCAACTAGTTGGTTTTGAGTCGCCATGTCACGAGCGACTCACCTTCATATGCATTGGTATGTATGTATGTATATGGGATTACCCATTATGTGAAATTCATCAATGGTAGGGAATGAACATTTATGGTTCTAGTTGTGCCCATGTATATATATATAAATTCATGTGTGGGTGAGTGGCGACTAGTATATTAATATACCCATATGTGTAAGGATCCCCTTATGAATTCCCAAGGACATATGGGTGTGTGCAAAGGGGCTAGTTATCTTTGAACATATGTGATATTTCATATACACAGTGGGGGAGAAATTTATTTTAGTTAGAATTATCCAACAGTCAAAGTTGATGGCTTGGTTCCACCCTTATGTAGGGTTCCTTTCCAAGTCCACAATTTTATAAATGCATTAAAAAAGTGCTTACTGCACTTTAGTTAGAATCTAAATTCATCCAGTGAAGTATGTATATTGGAGTCTCTAAAATGTGAAACATCATGATTCATATTTAAAATCATAAAGGTAATAAATGATTTGTGTGACATGTAATATCATTATTTTATAATAAAACCCTTCAAACGAAGGTGCGCGATGTTAAAGATAAAAATTAGTGGTTAATATTTCCTTTCATGACTTGTTGTGTTTATAATTATTATTCCTTGATGTTATGTTGAAGTATATAATGATTAATACATGGCCCTAATGGAATTAGAAAAATAGATTTATCTTTTGAAATAATGAAAAGGTCTATGGAACCACTTAATTTCTTAGTCCAGTTGTAATTGTATTTTACCATGTGTGATGTTGCCAAAATTATCATTTAGTGTTTTAACACATTCAGGCCACCATTTTGGTATACCTTGGCATGGCCTTTATAAAGGTAATACCATCTATATTATATGGTAAACATATCATACGAATCTCATAATGGAAATTACCATGCATGCTTATTACTTCACCCACCTAAGGTGGGTGCTTTCAATTGAAAATTAAAAGTTAAATGTGAATTTGTAAGTATACATAGTATATCAGATAGCCTTATTAATAGTAATTGAATAAAGGTTTCATATCTATATCACCCATTCCATGTTGATGGAAGGTATATGAGTGAACCATAATTATTCAATATTCCCTAATGGATTTAATAATTGAATTTTTACATTTCTACTTGACCTCTTTGCACTAATGGAAGTCAATTCTTGAACTACTAAATAAATTGTTACAATTCTACTTGAACTCTCTACACTAATGGAAGTCAAGTCTTTTCCCATTAAATAAATTGTTACAATGTAACTTGACCATTCTAAACTAATGGATTGCAAGGATGGGACCAAAATGAATTATTATGTGACTTCTAATTTAATTAGGAATAGTTACACTCAAGCATGTATGAATTCTAATTGGAAAATACATTGAGCACATGTGTTCCCCATTTCAAATTCATGGACAGCTTTCTAGGTTTAAGACTCACCATGACCCTATTCATTTTATTTTATTTGGATGCCTGGTATACTACCATTGGGTCTACCATGTAGTACTGTAGGACTACTTGGATAGACTCCTTGGATCCAGCATTGACAAGTGTGTGCCTTGGCTACACTCCTTGGACCCAGCCTTTACATAGCACCATTTTACCTTTAATGTAATCCTTGTACTTTGTAGGCGCATCATCATGGAAAGACCTGGACTAAGATACATGAATTTAACCCTTACCTCTTAGAAAAACATAAATACTATTGGGTTAGAATTCTATGAGATCTACGTTACCTTGGTTATCACCCTGGCACTTCCTCACTAGATATCTTCTTCAAGTTTCCTTGTTACATCATGGGACAACCACTACTCATATGATCAAAATATTGTTTCCTTAGTTATTACCTTGGGACTTTATTATTAAATATCAACACAGGATTCCTTGTATACACTCCTTGGGTATAGCACCCCAAAAATTTTAAGGTATGTTTCTCATAAATACATTCTAGTTATTTCTTATATTTCATTAATCATTGTGCCTATATGAAACAAATCTTGGGTTATTATAGGAGATAGTCATATCCTATCTATTAATCATAAATTTTCCAGCTCTGCGACTTGAATTTTGAAAATCGGACATACACGATTGTGTTCAATAAAATATTTAGGGTCTGGAAGAATTAACTAAATTTTCAATGAATAGGAACCCACCATTATAAATAGTAAACAACCATTATGAATAGAAACACAACCTTATTAATAGTAATATGACTTTTATGAATGGTATAATTACCCTTGACTGTATAAATAAATTTAGGCACCTCAAAAATGAAGATGAATATTTTAAGTGTTTATATTTTTCGATTAAATAATGATATTAATTAAATAAAAGAGAAATCATATTTAGAAAATTATTTTTAAAAAATAGACATTAATTTTTGATTCTACACGTTGAAAAATGGTTAGGGTGATATTTTGGAATTTTTCTGAAATACCTAAATTTTTGGTGAATAGTAAAATACATTATTTTAATGTATAAATATATTATAAATTAAATTAACTATTCCCAGCATCATTAGTGATGTAAGAACCCAAGTCTCAAACTCACATGCTCTTATTACTATTAAAGGTCAGGGAATACTCACTATTTCTTGTATTGAGAAGAAATAATAAATTAATGATTATAATATTAAGAAAACTATCCTCCCCTCCAATATATAAACCACCCTCAACGCCTCTTCCTCCCACACCGATCAAGATTCAATACATGACTAAATTATTCTCAAATATCTCACAAACCTACTCCCCCACGACCAATACATGCTGGTCTCACCAGAAGGCCAAAAGAAAATGTCTTAAGGTGTTTCTCAAAGAGGAGTACTCAAGAGGTGAACCACTCTTACTTTTTATTTCAATTCTTTTTACAAGTTCCATTATTTTGTTCTCTCTTCTCACCTCACCTCATCCAAATTCTATGATAATTTCTATACCATACTTGATCGATATTTTTATTGTGCTAATAGGATATTTCATTATAATATCTTTTTCCCCTCCTTTTATACTACAAATACAAACATCGTCTGAGATGTGTTAATTTATCACATTCAAGGAAGATGAGTTTTCAATTTTCATTACCATCTTAATGACTATTCATGAAACCTTTAAAATGGTTAAACCAGATAATAATATAGGTATTTTATCATGATTAATGTTATGGTATCCTTACACACTCATAAAATGGAATAACAATACAAAACAAGTTCATTTTGCACAAAACTACCAAGCCAAATCCAAGGGTTTATCATTAACTCATCGAGTGAGTAATACTCATGGTATATAAAAAGAATAATTATAAGATAATTTTTACTTATATAATTTCATTACTAAGATATTTTAATTATTCTGGATGTTTAACCACATTTCAGATTAACTTCCATTAATTAATACAGGTAAACAAATCATGAAAACCAAGTAAGAAAATGCTTCGTAAACAATGAAATTGAACTTCTTAAACCCGTAAAAAAAAAGACATTAATGAACTTAATAAGATTATACCATATCAATTAAATGTTTATGAGGTTCTGGACTTATTATCTAATGAAGCTAAATTTAATTATTCAGGTCGTTAAGAACAATAAATAACACCTTCAAGCTTAAGGTAAGGGATATCTTAACTCAATTTCCTTTCGTTGAGTTAAAAATCACTATCATTGGTATTGTATTTTCATAGAATATGTGTGAATGAACTATGATTGTTTTATTCTATATATCCACTTTTATTTTTTGGGTTTATGTTTGTCACAGATAATTATTCCATTTATGTATCCTCAATCTAATGATACATTCTTGGTATGGGATCCTCTCTCTCACTTTTGTTAAAGAATATCCACTATGTTGTTCCATTTTATTTTTAATACCTAATGATGGGTTATGTTTCTTCACCACCCCCATACTTAAATTATGATATATAAATATTGGGATACCCCTTTACCTCCCATTATGCTCTCATAAGGACACTTGTTACCATGCTAAAATGTTTGTAAGTGGTTTTCTAATCTCACATTCAATTATGTGGGATTTCCATTATTCGACTCTTATTTATTATATGTGGTATAGGTGTACAAAGATTTTATATATATTATTATGATTATCTATATATTCATGGTGTTCTAGGATTCAATTGTTAGTTATTATCTTTTGGACATATGACTCAATAGATTACAACGTGTTAAAAAGAATTGTCATAATTTTCAATTCATTGTGACTTACATGGTATTGTTCACAGAATATTTATTATGTGGTGTACCTAATTAATTTTTGAGATCAATTTTAAATAGAAATTATATTCCATTTAAAGTCCAAATTCTCATTTCATATATATGATTTTTGTCTAAGCCATATACGATTTTACATATGGTATTTATTTTGAATGTTTTTTTGACTGTCAAAATATTGATAATTCTAATCTTTATTCAACATGGATAATGTAAAGGAATATATATCTTGTGTTGAATATATGTATAAATATTTTTTTGGACATGAAACAATGGTTGGGGCCCACTACATCCCCTTGATGCATCTGTATAACTCTTGAGACACATTAGTTGGCGACAAATCCTTCGAGCATGATTCCAAAAATTAGACGGGTTTCTACCCAAAGAACTAAACCATTTTTAAAGTATTATGGTATCTTTTTATAGATATATGATTTCCAATTAATAAGCATTCTATTTATTTTTTATTATCTATTACTATCCCTGAGGTTTTCACTATGAAAAAATCTATGGTTGCAGTTTCATTCTTACTTTATTAATGGTATGATTTTTTCATTTATTCACCATCCCATATTGAATATGTCAAATTGTTTACAATTTATTTATTATTGATCCATGATTCTACTATTTTTTACAATTATTGAGCATTTGTTCTCACCCATTTAATTTTTTACCTTCAATAGGTGATGAAGATGAGATAATTTATTGAGTTCATGTGGTTGTAGTTTTTAGTTTTTTATGTATTGTATTTTGTAACATTTTCCATTGAAATTTGAGTTACGTTTATGTATATAGATTCTTATATAATACTAAAATGACAATTCAATTGAGACTTTAATTACTTCTAACCATGCCAATATAATATGTACTGCACCAACTCGGGTCTTGATGGGTTGGGCTGTTATAGTTGGTATTAGAGGAAGTTTAGTATCAAACATCGAAACTAGATTATAAAATGTATATTTGGGAACAATGAGATAAGGTAGTATTTGAGGGAAAACATACAATAACATCTCGGTATTTTGTCAAGGAAAATATTATGTGGATCTTTCTAGAAAATACATCCCTGTCTGGATATGAGAAGGTAGAAGTGGCTCTGGCATAGATGTACCTAGCAGTAAAACCTCCGATAAGCAGATTCGGGATTGACCCTGGATATCCGGGTACATGACAATGGGTCTTGTTGCACTCTTGGTTACAACACTCCCAGGAGATATTCTTAGTATAATTCATATTTTCTTTACAATCCATTATGAAGGATTGAAATGTAAATATTTCCTTAGAGAAGCCATGTTTATGAGATTAGTTATGCATATAATTTCAATCTATGTTAAGATATTTTCATATTTTAGATTCATGAACTAATCTAGTGTATGACATTATTTAGAAATGGAACCTAATAGAAGAAGGGTAATCAATACTCTTGGACAATATAAGAATTTCCCCACTGAGAAAGTCAACACAATCAATGTCGGAGCAGATCAGATTATGACCATATTGGGAAAACTTACTCAGGTTGTGACGAATAACCATGCTACACCTATGTTGTATTTTTTCATGTGGCAGAAGCCCTAATCTTTTAGTGGGACTATTAATCTGATGGTAACTAATCAGTGGATCAAGTCACTTAAAAATATATTAATGGAAATAAGATGCAATAAAAATGAGAAGGTAATGTTGGTAGTATATTGTCTGAAGGGTGATGCAGATCAATGGTGGTCTTTGATCCATATTTCCTTGTAGGAAGAAGAAATAGAATATATGGAATTGAGGACTTTTAAGGAAATATTCTTTGAAAAATATTTCCCTCGTGACAAATGAACTAAAATGAAGACGAAATTCCTTGGCTTAAAACAAGTAGAATAAACAATGTTGTTGAGTATGAGGCTACCTTCAAAAGGAAATCCTATTATGTCATAGATTATGTACGCGACTCAAGGGACAAAATTGATCATTTCATTGAAGGTTTTAATACAAGTAATCGAAGGGCACTGGATTCTCAGATATTTTCATCATATGAATAAGTTGTATCAAGTTGAATAAAAACAGAGTAATAACTTTCTATATAAAATTTGATCAAAGGATACCAAGATAAGAAGAGGTAATTTGATAACCAAGGAAAATGAGAAGAACCAAAGAAGAACAAGGGAATGAATCAATTCCCATTATTTGAGAACTGTAAAATAATCATCTTAGGAAATTCATGAAAGGCATAGGAGGATTCCATAAGTGTGGAAAAAAATTTCATCAATTTTATGAATGAAATGGGAAGAAACAATTCAATGATATTCAATGCTAAAATTTTGCAGATATAGGGCACTATGAAAATGAGTGTCCTATGTTCCAAGGAACGTTGCCTCATTAAAGGACAAGAGAAAAAGGGAGAGCTTATGTGATTACAACCCTAGAGGTTGAAGATCTTAAAGATGTGGTGGTAGGTACTTTAATTGTTTCATCAATTGTAGACAACACTTTTTTTGATTCTGGTTCATCGCATTCATTTATATCTTCCTAGTTTTCCATGAAAATTAGACATGTCCAATTTGATTTAATAAAGGAGTTATGAGTCAAAACTCTTAAGGGACACATCATTGCAACAAAGGTAGGTCAATTAGTCCCCCTCATGATTCATAAATGTTCTTCAGTTACTAAAATCATCATCATACCAATGATTGACGTTGATATAATTCTTAGTATGAATTACTTATCCAATTATGATGCCAATATCTATTGTAAGAAGAAGGAAGTTACAATTTTTTTAAGATAGTTTAGAATCCTTTATCTTTAGTGTAGAAACCTTTCCACCTGATTCTTATATAGATCCACCCCTAGTATCTCTACTGAATGCATTACTTGGAGAGGAAGATAAAAAAATATCTATGGGTGAGGAATGAAATCTTAAAATTGAAGATGTGCATATAGTGAAAGAATATGTTGATGTATTTCTAGAGGATTTACCAGGACATCCTCTAGAGTAGGAAGCTTAGTTCTCTATTTATTTTATTCATGGTGAAAGACCTATATCAAATACATCCTATAGAATGGCCACAATGGAATTAGTTAATATAAAGAATCAACTAGAGGAATTGAGTGATAAAATGATTTATTCTAACTAGTATTTCTCTATAGGGATCACATGTCTTCTTTTTCATGAATAAAGATAGATCCATTAGGCTATGCATTGATTAAAGTGAAATCAATGTTATTACAAAAAATAATAAGTATCATTTACACTATATTGATGATTTATTTGATGAACTTCATGGAGCTCAATACTTTTGGAAGATTGAACTTCGATCAAGATAATTTCAGCTACATGTGAGGAAGGAGGATATTTATATCATAGAATTTTGAACTAGGTATGGGCATTATGAGTTTATACTGATACCTTTTTGACTGACTAATACACCCACTATTTTCATCGATTTTATGAATAGAGTTTTTAAGGAATATCTTGATAACTTTGTTGTTGTATTCGTTGATGATATCATAGTATACTAAAAAAGATATGAAAACCATGAAAATCATTTGCGGATTATTTTGAAAACTCATAGAATAAATGAATTATATGGGATGTTTAGCAAGTATTAATTCTGGATTCAATTAGTTTCATTTCATGATTAAATTTTCCCTAAGGATGGAATCTTAGTTGATCCTATGAAATAAAGGCAATCCATGAATGGCCCACTACAACAAATATAACAAAGGTATACATTTTTATTAGTATTGATGTTTACTATTGGTGTTTCATTCAGAATTTATCCCGACTGCCTAACCCAATAACCATGCTCGCATCTAAAGGGGTTATGTTTGTATGGATGAATGAATATATAGAATTCTTGGATGAATTGAAAATAAGACTGGTCAATACTTTAATTTTTACTCTTACATCTGGAAATAAGGGATTTGTGATATACAGTGAAGCATCAAAGAATGGACTTGGTTGGGTCCTTATGAAAAATGATAAAGTTATTGCCTATGCACCAAGATAGTTGAAGACTCATGGGAAAAATTATCCCACTCATGATCTTGAGTAAGAAGTCATATTCCTTTCTCTGAAAATATGGAGACATTATCTCTTTGTAGAAAGATGTGGGATTTATACAGACAATAAGAGTTTGAAGTAAATTTTCACAGAAAAAATAACTCAACATGAGGCAAAGGAGATGGCTCAAGTTACTCGAAGATTATGATTGTTCAATATATTACAACCCAGGAAAGGAAAATAAGGTTGAAGATGCATTAAGTAGAAAATATCAAAGACTCCTGGCCCTAATGAGGATTGAAAAAGATCCTATATTTATTGATCTACTGAAGATGTATATGGGAATTTTTATAGAAGAGGAAACATCATTCCTCTTTCAAATGATTGCTAAACCATATTTATTAGAGATGATAAATATCTCTTAATCTGATGATGAGAATCTGCATAAGAAAATTAATGTTGTCTAGGAGGATAGATTGGTAGAATTTTGTGTATGAAGAACGAGTTTTGAAATTTGGGAAGAGGTTTTTTGTTCCATCAGTACCTAAGCTATAAAGGGAACTATTTTATGATACTCATAACTCAAATTTCACTATACACGCTGCTAGAAAAATGATGTACATAGATATGAAGGAATTTTTTTTGTGGGAAAATATGATGTGGGAAATTGCTGATCACGTTTCAAGAATTTTATTTTGTCGATAAGTGGAGGTGGAGAGACAACATCATATAGTAGTGATGAAACCTCCACATATTCATATGTGGAAGTGGGATAACATTATGATGTATTTTTTCACCGGACTAATGAGGATATCTAGAGGGAATGATTAAATATGGTTAATTGTTGATCATCTCACAAAATCAGCATATTTCCATCATATAAGAGAGGATTTACCACCTGAGAACCTAGAAAGACATTATATTAATGATTTTGTAAGACTTCATGGTGAACCTCTATCGGTTGTGTCTGACCAGGATCCCTTGTTGACCTCACAATTCTGGAAAAGTCTCTAGACTGATTTGAATACCGAGCTTCGTATGATTACTAATTATCACCCCCAAACCGATGGACAGTATGAATGGACTATTCAAACTCTGAAATAAATGCTAAATCATGCTCTTTTGACATCCAAGGTATGTTGGATCAATAAATTCCATTGATGGAATATTCCAACAACAACAATTTCTATTCTAGTATTAAAATGGCTCAATATGAAGAATTATATGGAAAGAGATGCCGAACTCCAACTTTTTGGGATGAAGTTAGTGAGAGGAAATTTATATTCCCAATACTTATTGAAGATACCACAACAAATGTGAAGACAATCCAAGCCATAATTAAAGATTTCTAAAGTAGGAAGAAGAGTTATGCTGACATTCAGAGAAAGGATTTCGAATTCTAAGTGGGAGATAATGTCTTTACGAAAGTATCTCATGGGAAGGGTCTCTTATAGTTTATTAAGATAGGGAAGTTGAGCCCCAAGTACATCAGACCGTTTAAAATTCTGGAAAAAATCATAGTTGTATCTTACCGTTGATCAATTCCTCTTACTCTCTCCAAAGTTCAACATGTGTTCAAGGTGTCATTATTAAAGAAATAAATTCCAGACCGAATGCATGTACTCACCTATGAAGAAATAGAATGGGACATGATTTTTTATACTATAAAGATCCTATCAGGAACCTTGACATAAGGGAAAAGGTATTGAGAAATCAGATGACCTTTCTAGTAAAGGTTCTTTGAAAAAACCTCAATATGGAGGAGGAAACATGGGAACCTAAGGATTTTATGAACAAAAACCACCCACATCATTTTGGTTGGCTGTATAAATAAGAAATTTCGAATATGAAATTTCTGAAAGAGGGAATAATGTATCCCCCCAAACATTTCATTATATGTTTCACTTAAATACATTCTAGTCATAACCTATATTTCATGAATCCTAATGCCTATATACAATAAAACAATAGTAATTATAAGAGATAGTCATATCCTATCTATTAAACATAAATTTTCTAGATATGTGATTTTAATTTTGACAATCTGACAAACACAGTTGTGTTCAGGATTATATTTATAGTCTGATAGAATTAACTAAATTTTCTGTGAATAGTATCCTACCCATATGAATATTAACCTACCCTTATGAATAGTAACATTCCATTATGAATATAAATATGAAATTTATGAATGGTATCCATACCCATGAATGTATAAATAAATTTAGTCACCTTAAAAATAAAGATGAATAATTTAAGTGTTTATATTTTTTGATAAATTAATGATTTTAATTAAATTTTTATTTAATCATATTTTGAAAATTAATTTTGAAATATGGGATTCATTTTTGGATTCTACACATTGACTAATGGTTAGGGTGATTATTTTTTATTTTTCTAGAACACATAAATTTTTGTTGAATAGTAAAATACATTAATTTACAGTATAAATACATTAAAAATTAAATTAAAAATTCCTAGAATCATGAATGATGTAAGCCCCCAAATATTGGAATCACATTCTCTTATTAATATTTTATTTCAAAGAAAACTCACAATTCCTTTTCCTGAAAATAAATAATAAATTAAAGATTATTATACTAAGAAAACTCTCCTCCCCTCCACTATATAAACCACCCTCACCCCCTCTTCCTCCCACACCACTCATGCTTCAAGAGATGCCTAAATTATGTTAAAATAGCTCCTTATTCCCCTACCCACATCCAATATCAGCTGGTCTAACCTAAATTCCAAAATCAAAGGTCTTGAGGAGTTTCTCAAAGGGGAGTACTCAAGAGGTGAACCTCTCTTCATTTTTATTTCAATTCCATTTACATGTTCCGTTATTTTTTTCCTATTCTCACCTCACCTCATCCAAATGACATGATAATTATAGAAACCTAAATGTACCATATTTTCATTTTTGTAGTGTAATATTTCATAATAATATCATTTTCCCCTCCTTTTATACTGTAAATGAAAACACCGTCTGAGATGTGTTAATTTATAACAATCAAGGAAGATGAGTTTTCAATTTGAATTACTATCTCTAATACTAGTCATGAAACCTTTTCAATAGGTTAACCAGATCATAATATGTATATTTTATCATGTTTCAAGTTTTGGTATCCTTACACACTCAAAAAATGGAATAATAATACAAAACAAGTTCATTGTGCACAAAACTACCCAGCCAAATCCAATGGTTTATCATTAACTCATTGATCATTTATTCCTCATGGTATATAAAAAGAATAATTATAAGATAATTTATATCTATATAATGTCATTAATAAGATATATTAATGATTATGGATGTTTATCCACATTTCAAATGAACATCCATTCATGAATACAAGTAAACAAATTATGAAAACCATGTAAGAAATTGCTACCAAAATGATAAAATTAAATCATTTAATCCCATCCAAAAAGTGATTAATGATCTTAATAAGGTTATACCATATTAATTAAATAATTATTTTGTTCAAGAATTATTAATTAATGAATCTTAATTTGATTATTTAGGTTGTTGATAACAATCAAGAACAACTTCAAGATTAAGGTAAGGGATAACATTGCTCAATTTCCATTAATTGAGTTAAACGTCAATGTCATTGTTTTTTTATTTTCTTATAATATATGTGAATGACACATGATTGTTTTATTCTATATATCCCCTTTTATTTTGTGGGGTTATTATTGTCACAAAAATTATGTCATATATTTTTTTCTCAATTTAGTGATACGTTCTTGGTAGGGGATCCTCTCTCTAACTTTTGTTTAAGAATCCCCCCTATGTTGTGCCCTTTAATTTTTAATACCCAATTATGGGGTATGTTTCTGATACTCCCCTATACTACCATTAAGATATATAAATATTGGGATAACCCTTTACCTCTCATTAATTTCTCACAAGAACACTTGTTACCATGCTGAAATGTTTGTAAGAGGTTTTCTCACATCACTTTCAATTTTGTGGGATTTCCATTTTTCCCCTCTTATTTCATATATGTGGTATTGGGGTACTATCATTTGAAATATATTATAATTATTCTCTTTATATTGATTATTTTTTTGGTATTCATTTGGTGGTTATTGACATTTGGTCATATTAATTAATTGATTACCATGTGGTAACGAGCTTTGTCTAAATTCTCACTACATTATGACTTCCTTAGTATTGTGAACCTACTCTTTCTTATGTGGTGTACTAAATGCCCATTATAGATCACTTTTAAATTGAAATTATATTCCATTTAAATTTCCATATTCTCATATCATGGATATGATTAATGTCTATGCCGTATACGATTTTACATGTGGTAATTATTTTGAATGTTGTTTGGACTGTGGGAATATCGATGAATCTATATCCTCTATTCTATATCGAAAATGTAATGCCATATTGTTCTTTTTTTGAATCTATGCATAATTTTTTTTGGACATCCAGTGGCAGGTGGGGCCAACTAAATCCCATCGATGCATCGGTAGGTCTCATGTGAAAAATCAGTAGGGGAAAACCCCTTCGAGTTTGTTTCAAAAAATCAAATGGGATTCTACCCATAAAACTAAACCATTTTTTTGGTATTATGGTTTTATGGTCCAGATACATGACATCCAATTAAGAAGCATTCTATTTATTCAATATCAGCTATGACAATCCATTAGGTTTTCACTATGAAAAAATCTATGGATGTAGTTTCATTCTCAATTTATTAATTGTGTTTGTTCTTTATTTATTCACCATGCCATATTGATAATGTTAAATTTTTTATAATTCAGTTATTATTGATTAATGATTCCACTATTATTAACCCTTTGTATTCCTTTGAACTCACCCCTTTCATTGTTTACCTTCAATAGGTGATGAATAGGATATCATTTATTGAGTTCATGTGGTTGCAATTTTTATATTTTGTTATGTATTTTATTTTGTAACCTTTTCCAATCTAATATGAGTTACATTTATGTATCTAGTTTTTTCAAGACTACTGAAATGATCGTCCCTTTGGGATTTTAATTCCTTCTATTCTTGCAAATATAACATGTAATGCACAGACTCTAGTCTAGAGTACTATTTGTGTTACATTGTGTCTATCATTGACAAGTAGGTGTCATGGTTAATTCCTATTGGGATAGGTCATTTCATAGCCCCGTTTTATCTTTAAGGAAACATCTTGGACTCAGTTGGAGACTTTCTCACATGTGTCTTAGTAATAAAGAATAAATAGTCAATTAATGAACTAATTTCATGTCCAGACACTGGATGTGGGATGAAGAAGGTAGTTGGGTATTTAGATACATTATACTACCTAACACAGGAATGTTTGTACGCTATTTAATTTATATCACACATTTTAGATTGGGTTAGTCACTAGTGGTGTCGCACAACTGAGATGAATATCTCACACCTTATTTGGGTGGCCATTGAACTAGGGTACCTTTGTATACCTTTCTTGTTCGTAGGTCCTTGGACCTTTCTTCTTGTTGTTTTTTGGTACACATGAGTTACGAGTAATGAAGTGAGATGGAGCTCAGGATGATCGTGGAAACCACCTTTTGTCTTTTAGTTAATCTCGTTACTTGATTCCTACATTGTGTTGTAAATAAA
This sequence comes from Viscum album, assembly GCA_963277665.1. Lineage (NCBI taxonomy): Eukaryota > Viridiplantae > Streptophyta > Magnoliopsida > Santalales > Viscaceae > Viscum > Viscum album. Next base: position 1,922,271,601 of record OY728150.1, read on the forward strand.
ATGAATTTTTTTCTATTTACTGCTTTCTGTCTAGTATAAATACATGTCATGCATTTATCTACTGTATAAACTAAAATAGCCACTTTTGTTCACTTATATGAAATCTAGCTTCTTTTATTTTATTAATAGTATTTACTACTTCTACTGATGTTTTTTATTTACTCTATAATATCTCTGCACAACTCTGATAAGAGGGTATAGACTCTTCTTTGACTATCCTTACACCCCCACTACTAGTCTGTAGTGTCAAGCGTATGAGGAGGCACACTTTAGGTCATGTGGTGACTGGTGCAACCACTGTCTTATTGGTTATCTAGGCCAGGATGATACAAAGTGGTAGAAAATGTTGGTTTTCATTTTTTATTAATATTTAATGTTGGTAGACACGAGAATATGAATGCGTCGACACTTGGATAATAGTTGTTACTGGGGCTGATCACCCCATGAACTGTAAATGACCAATTATCCTTTGCTGGGATTGTTATTTATGTTATTCAATGTTATAATTGATATGATTTCACCTATATTTATTGGTTTACATTCCACTACTTATGATTTATGGAATTATTACTATTACCCATGGAACGTTATTGAATGTATAAATCATACATGCATCATATTAGGTACATATAAATACGCATGACATGCATATATTCCATGATATGTAGTGCGATTAGTAGGTTTCCTGATAAGTATAATTTGGTGCCCTGTTAATATGCCATTATTAGGATTATACCTTTTTAGGTAATATATTAGCATGCCTTCTTTACTTTATACTTGTTATATCATTCTCCCGTTATTAAATTTCCATTCTTCTATGAATTCATCATCGCGCTTTATGATAGCATCTTGTAGTGACATGATAGCTTACATTGATATATGTAAATGGTTTCATGGGATATGTTATTGATAATTGTTACAATGAGAGATAATTTTTAGTTGTAAGTGGGATGGTGATTCTTGTTCAAATTTACCCAAGAGATGAAGGTAGAACAGTCCTTGTAGTTTAGCTTGGGTTATCGAATCCTCAGACACCTAAGAAGTAACCTACAGACACATACATTATATGGATTTTTTTCGGCTATGAAGTGGACAAAATAGATTGATTTTAGATGGGTTTAGAGGATATCTAACATATTTAAGTGAATTCAATTTAAAATAATGATTTGATCCTAGGTTATTGCTCGGGGTGGATTGGACGTATTTCCTTTTCAATGAATTAAATTTCTTATATTTGAGATGGATTCATTTAAAAAGATAAAACAAAATCATAACTTACTGTATTAATGCATGCACAAATTAATTCTAATCACATATACAGCTGAAGGATCAATGTTTTGATCACTTCAAGGTAATGTTTCGTATTAGCACATGAAGTGTGTGGCCTTAAATTCAACAAGGATGATGGAGTTTAAAAATCATCAAATAAAAATCTCAATTAAAGATGTGATTATACATTAATGGGGTAATAAATAACATACAATACAACACCTTTATACTCCCCTGGATCAACCCATAAGTGGGTTATCCCTCTATTGATGCTATGGTTTCAATGGAAGCAGAAAGTAGACTCATGAGGGAAGAAATTGAGAATTAAAAAAACACACTAAAATAAAAATCAGTCCACCGTTGTGTGATTATCTCACAAGGTTTGGTATGAACAAGTTCACACCTTGAACCAACAGTATCAAAGTGATAACGATAAGATTAGAATAATAAGATAAGAAGAACTTTTTTTTAAGAAACAAGGATGAATTAAAACAACTTACATGTGGCAGACAAATTTGAGACAACAAAACTGCAGCATAACATTACAATGAAAGAAAGCTCAAATATTATAAACTCTTTCACCATCACTACCATAAATAGGAATTTTGGGTGTCTTGTGTCGATCCTCCAATAGTACAAAAGATCCCACTTCAGTATGGTAGGCTTAGGGAGGTGGAATGTATGGGAGAGGATACTTTTCCACCCTTGACCCGAGGTGGCAGCCAGCTTGCTTCCACCGAAAAGACGCGCTTAGATGTCCTCCTAGATGGACGAATCTGAGTGTGCTATAGAAGAAGAAAATGGAACCCCAGATGTATCCTACCCGCCTGTAAACGTTTTCACCATTTGGAATTGTGGTTTCGGGGATATGATTATATTAGTGGACTATTTTTCTGGGCTGTAGAATCTGGACCAGATTTTATCTCTAACTTTGGCCACCTAAATGGACACCATGGAGGCCGAATTAGCATTGGGATCATGAAGAGTGATTTGTTACTATACATGTCCTATAGAATCCGACGAAATATGGGATTAATTGGGACTTTATTGTGGTCCCCGAAGTCTCATCAGTGGGATGATGGCCAATCTGACTTCTCCAGAATTGTTTCCTTTCATCACAAAATATCCCCATCTTCATCCATGAATTCTCCATTGATCCCTGATTCAAAAATGTTCATATTGAAGTGTAGATCAATTTCCAAAAATATCAAACTAAAATATTTATAATTAGATTCCTCAAAATCAGATTAATCATTGGTTACATCAAATGATGTTAAAAAATGTACCACATAATAGTGCATTTTAAAAAGGTATTACAATCATAATGTGAAATGATGTTCACAGTGTAAAATTCACTAAAATGGTGTTTATTAATAATAAAGAACATGAATATTATATATATTAACAATTAATATTAGCCTCATTTAGTGGCTAATCACACCCCAACTTGAGTTTTGCTAGTCCCGAGCAAAATAGATCTCACCAATATGAAATTCTAATTCCCTTTTCCAAAAACATTTTAATACACAATGATCACTAGAAACACTTACAACAAAAAATAATGAAACCCATCAAAATATTTTAATACAAGATAGTTTCATAATCAGATCCCAATCCCAAGCCCATTCCTTTGTTCAAATTCATTGTCATATTTCATCCAATATCAATTAAGTATGAGGATATGTTGTGTATCACAATAGATACGGGGGTTCATCTTTATTCAAGGGGGAAATTATGGAAGAGCTAGGTGGAATCATATTTCAATATTAAGATGAGTATTCAATTTTTTTTATTTTTTTATTTAATACTCATATTACAACTAAAATGATCACCAAACCTATGCTATTTATTTGGAGGACCCCATGAACTCAAACTAATACCCCACTATCCAAAGGAAGTGAATTGTGATCTTTTTTTTATTTGAACGAAAATATAAATGATTAAATATCACATTGGATAGCCACAATTTCCAAAATCTATGCTCATGAAATTATACAAGGATTAAAATTGAAATCAGGGCATGATAAATTATTTGATATTCGGTTTCAGAGAGTTCAATTTGTATTACCATGTTCAAAGTTAAAGGAATTTTTCCTTCCATTTACACTTTTTTTTCAATTCATTCAATTTTTTTGACACAAAATCATTTTTTATTTTTTCTCCCCCCAACATAAAATTACACTATCCCCAGTTTTAAAAAAATTAGAAGGGGGTAGAGGTAGATAATTAATGTTCAAAAAAGAAATTGAAAATTAGGATCATGGAATAAAGTCACCTGGTGGTTGAAGTTGAAATTCATGCTGCTCCAAATTAGTCCTTTGATCTCTTAGGGGATGTAGGCATCTCCTTGATTGAACATGTATCACCAAAAATAGTCCCTGAACCATACAAAGAAGAAAAAACCAGACAAATCAAACAACACAATGACTTATTTAATTCCAAGTATCGTCATTTTTAGGGTTTTCCTTGTTTTTTTGTTTTTTTAAATCAATCTTATGATACATTGTCTTATTTTAAATTTACGGGTAAGTTATTACTCAGGGATCGCACTGCGTGACATGGATGAATACAATGCTCCCCTTTCATACCCATTGATACTCATAAATGAAGAACATGTCAATAGTCTAATTTTTTTATTAAATATCAAAATGATTAATTAATCCTATTTAAAATATAAATTTGATTAAAAATGATTGGAAACATGAAAACCATGGGTTTCCTCCCATGAAGCGATTTGTTTAACGTCGTTAAACCGACATGGATCCTAAATCTATCAATTTTTTCCTAGTTCATAGGTTGGATCAATTAACTCCACCTCTATTTCATGTTTATTGAATGATTCAATGAATGGTTTTAACCTTTGACCATTGACCTTGAAAATGTAACCACTTGTGGGATATTGAATCTCTACTACCCCATGGGGGTACACATGATGCACTATAAACGGTCCTGACCATCTAGACCTTAACTTTCCTGGGTGTAAATGATGTTTTGAACTATACAATAGGACATGTTTTCCCAGTTTAAAATGTTTGACATTGATATTCCTATATTTGTAGGCTTGAAATCTAGCTTTATTGATCCTTGAATTTTTATAAACCTCCATCCTTAGTTCCTCCAGTTCATAGAGATCTAATTTCCTTTTTGTTTCATCCAATGAGAGGTCATAATACATTTCATTAATTTCCCAAAAGGCCTTATGCTCAATTTCAACAGGTAAATGGCATGATATTCCATAGACCAACCTATATGGTGACATTCCTAGGATGGTTTTGTATACTGTACGATATTCCCAAAGAGCATCCAAGAGTTTCTCGGACAAATCATTCCTAGAAGGATTGATATTTTTATTAAGAATTTGTTTGATTTCACGATTGGCTAACTCAGCTTGACCATTAGTCTGTGAGTGGTAAGCTGTGGACACTTTGTGAGAAATTCCATATTTTTCCATGAGTTATGAGAATAGATGATTAAAAAAATGAGTTCCACGATCACTAATGATAGCCATAGGAATTCTAAATCAAGAGAAGATGTTTTCCTTGAGAAATCTAATCATATTTTGATGATCATTGGATTTTGTAGGAATGTACTCAACCCATTTAGAGACATAATCGATAGCTAAGACAATGTAAAGATATCCTCTAGAGTTTGGGTAGGGACCCATGAAATCAATTCCCCAACAGTCAAAGATTTCAACCACTAAGATGGGAGTGAGTGGGATTTGATTCCTTTTTGCGATGGACCCTACTTGTTGACACCTAGGAAGGCTTTGAAAAAATGAGTAGGAGTCCCTTGAGATGGTGGGCCAGAAGAGACCACATTGAAGAATCTTAGCAGATGTTTTCTTAGAGGAAATGTGACCTCCACATGCCTCACTATGACAGAATTTAAGGATGGACTCTTGTTCAGATTCTAGAACACACCTCCTAATGACTTGGTCAGGGAAGAACATATAGAGGTATGGATCATCAAACACATAGTGTCTAACATTAGAAAGGAATTTCCTTCGAGCTTGAGTCCCTAAGAATTTTGGAATGACTCCTATAAATAAAAAAATTGGCTATGTCAGCATACCAATGGTAGTCACTCACAGAGTATAGGTGTTAATTAGGAAATGAATCAGACACAGAAATGTGATTTGAGTTGTCTTTGAATTCCATCATATTAGGTAATCATCTACAACATTTTCAACGCCATTTTATCCTTGATTGTGAGGTAAAATTATTGTATGAGAAGGACCCACCTTATCAGTCTAGCCTTCGCATCTTGTTTTTGGAAGAGGTATTTTAGTGCAGAATGGTCTGTGAACACAGTGATGTGGTATCCTAAGAGGTAGGACCTAAACATTTCTAAATAAAAACACTATAGAAAGTAACTCATTTTCAGTAGTGGTGTAGTTTATTTGGGCATCATTTAAGGATTTACTTGCATAAGCAATAACATAAGGAGTTTTATCACAACGTTGTCCTAACACAGCTCCAACATCAAAGTCACTGGAATCACACATAAGTTCGAAAGGATGGTTCCATTTTAGAAATTTCATAATGGGAGGATAGGTGAGAGAGGATTTGAGGGTTGAGAATGAACCCTCACAGCTTTTTGTCCAAACAAATGGACTATCCTTTACTAGTAGAGCACAAAGGGGAAGAGAGATTGAACTAAAGCCCTTGATGAATCTTCTATAGAAACCAGCTTGTCCTAAGAATGACATCACTTCCTTGAATGTTTTGGGTGATAGAAGGTGACAAATTATGTCAACCTTGGCTTTATCAACTACAATCTCCCTACCTGAGACCAGATGGCCTAGAACTAGTCCCTCTTTAACAATGAAATGGAAATTTTCCCAGTTTAGGACCAGATTCTTTTCTTCACATCTTGACAAGACTCTCTCTACATTCCTCAGACATCCCTCCAATGTATCCCCAAACACAGAGAAGTCATCCATCAAGACCTCTAGAAAATCCCCTACCATTTCTGAGAAGATTCCCCTCATGCACCGCTGGAAGGTTCCAGGGGCATTGCATAACTCGAAGAGCATGTGTTTGATGGCAAAGGTTCCGAATGGAAATGTGAATGTAGTCTTCCCATGATCCTCTAGGGAGACCTCAATTTGATTATACCCTGAGTACCCATCTATGAAACAGTAGAAGGCATGACCTTCCACTCTCTCAAGGACTCGATCAATGAATGGTAAGGGGAATTGGTCCTTCTTGGTGAATGAGTTTAGCTTCCTATAGTCAATGCAGACCCCCCATCCACTACTCACCATTGTTTGAAGAATCTCTCCATCATCATTGGTTATCAATGTGATTCCAGCCTTTTTTTGGAACCACTTGGATTGGGCTCACCCATTCACTCTCAGATATGGGATATATGATACATGATTTTAACAATTTCAGAAGTTCTTTCCTAACTACCTCCATGATATTAGGATTGAGTCGCCGTTGAGGTTGACGACATGGCTTTGAATCAGATTTTAGAACAATCTTATGAGTCCTGATAAGTGGGATAATCCCAGGAATATCAGACAGGGTCCAACAAATGGCTTTCTTATGTTTACTAAGGATATATAGAAGCAACCTCTCATGATTGGATTCAAGAGAAGAGTAAATGACAATAGGATGTGTTTGATTGTCCCCTAGGAAAGCATACTTGAGTGTAGTGGGAAGTTCCTTCAATTCAAGATCATGTTGGTTCATAATTTCAACAGATTATTGGGATATTGGATCAAGTTCAATTTCTTTTTTAGAGTTTTAGATAGGATTGATTCCCCACATATAGAAGTTTCACCTACTAGATTGGCTTGATCAGATTTATGGAAGGAATTTTGATTGGTCTCCATGAAATTGGTTTCCTGAAAGGTTTCACTAATTTTTGGACCTTTAACTTCATCAGAAGAGCAATTTGAAAATGATTCAAGCCATGGAGATAAACTTCCGTCATGTTAACAAAGGAAATCAATCTCATCCTGACTTAAACAATCATCAAATATTACTTTATGTTCTATGGATTCATTATTAATGCTTCCTATCTTGTTTACTTCATGAATGTCCTCGTCATCCCCTATTTGTGAGCTTTCAATTTAGATGTTCAAGTCTAGACTCATGTTCCCAAAAGTTATGGTTATGTTCCCATTTTGGACTCGGATAACAGAGTTGATTGTTGTAAGAAATGGACGACCATGGATGATTGTGGTTTGTTCCTTATTTCCTATGTTTGGATGGTTGTCAAGGAAAATGAAGTCAGCAGGGTAGATGAAGTTCTCAACCTTTACCAAAACATATTTTAAAACCCCCTTTGGAACCCTAATGCTATGATTAGCATGTTGAAGTGTGACAAATGTGGGTTGGAGTTCTTCTAGGCCTAACTAGCAGTACACGGCATAGGGGATGATATTGACAGTAGCACCTAGATCACACAAGACCTTGATAACTTTTCTTTCTCCTAGTTCAACATTGATGTAATGGCAACCTGGGTCATTCAAATTAGGAGGAATTGTCCCTTAAATGGTGGTACTCACATTAGCAGCCAAAAGGACTTGGTTATTATGTGAAAATTTTATTTTAAAATTGCACAAGTCCTTAAGGTACTTTGAGTAGGCAGGTATGGTTTGGATGGAATCGAGAAGGGGAATGTTCATCCTGAATTGTGAGAAGATTTCCCTTAATGTTTCACTCAATTCAGGAATGGTTTTCCCCTTCATGCATTGAGGAAATGGTGCAGGTTGTGGGGTTGTTTGTGGAAGAGTTTTTTCTTTGACAATGTTATCATGTTTTTCATTTTGATCATTTTGTTCATTTAAATTTTCATCCAAGTTTAAATCTTGAGCTGGGTTCTTAATTAGTTGTTCAGGTTTCTCAATTGACTTCCCACTTATTAAAATAGTCACAACCTTTAGTTGTTCATGAGTTGTTTGAGTATACCTTGATTCTCCCCTTGAAGTTGAGGATGGAACCACCTGAGTAGGCATGGGTTCGTTCCCATTTTTGACGGTTTGAGGTTCTTGTTATAGGGAAGAGACTTCTGAGTTCATCCTCTCCATTTGTGTTCACATTTGTTCTAGTAGGCTTTGTGGAATAGTTTGGGTTGGTTCTTGAGGAGATTGGTTTATCCCAGGGGGATATTTTGGAGGTGGGATGATTTGTTGAAAATGGATCGGTGGCTGTAGGTATTAGATAGGTTTGGTTTAGAACTGGTTATGGGATTGGTAGTTCTGATGGGGGTAAGTATTTTTCCCCTACGGTTGGCTAGGTTGTTGGTTATCTTTCCAGCGGAATCCTGGGTGTTCATTATACCTTGGGTTGAAGTTGTTTTAGTATTGAGGATTTTTAAAGTTCAAGACATTTACTTCTGCTGGGGGTCCTCCTAGGATAACATCCTTGATGGATGGAATGGTTGGGTAGTTTTCTATATTATGGTCATGTTTGTCACAAATTGTGCAAACAGGGTCAACAGTTTGGATTTCACGGACATCTAGAAGGTCTATCTCTTCAACCTTCCTAGAGAGTGCTGTGAGTTTAGCCCTAAGTCTTTCCTCTTCTCTAAGTGTATGAATTCCAGTAGTTCTTTGTGTCTTTTCAGAATAAGGTGATGTTCCCCATGTTTGGTTTTGTTCAGAATGTCATTCTAGATACTCGTAAGCATCATTTGGGGCTTTTTTTTAAAGGTTCCATTACACATCATGTCAACAAATTGTTTGTTACCTGGACCCAACCCTTCATAGAAAAATCTCACTTGTTCAGGTATAGAAAAACCATGGTGTGGAACCATGTTTATAGTGTCTTTGAACCTCTCCCATGTTTCATAAAATGACTCTCCCTCTTCTTCAAAAATGTTTTGGATACTCTTTTTATGTGTAATGTTTTTGTGGTGGGGAAAGTATTTTTTGTATAATTCTCTTTGTAGATGGTACCATGAGTTTATGGATGATGGTCTCAAATTTTTTAGCCAATTTTTAGCTTGATCCATTAATGTAAAAAGAAATGGCCTCATCTTAGCTGATTCTAGTTGATGTGGGGGACACATGGTTTCTACAATGTCATTAAACTCCTTAATGTGAAGGTAGGGCATCTCAGACTCCTTTCCATGGAATGTGGGAAGGTGGTTTAGGATATGGGGTTTAAAAATGTAGTTTCCATATCTTAGGGAATTGTGTCTAATTCATGAGGGGGCATTGGTATAGGAAGGTGTGAGGTAGTCATTCATGGTTTGATCAACTACATTCCCTAGGTTTCGAGCTTCATGGTTTTGGTTCCCCATTTGATTTCCCCCAGGATTTACAATTTTATTTCTTAGAAGACCCTCCATTGAAATGGGATAAATTTTGGACTCTAGAGTATTAGGTAGATTAGGATCTAATGTAATGAGTTCCCTTGGTGTACTTTACTCCCCAACCCTAGGACTATCCACCCAAACTAGACAGTTTGATTGATCGCGGGTGTAGGCGGACATGCACCAAAAGAAAAAAAAAATCGAGAAAGGGAAAAGATTAGAGAATTTGGATGAGAAAAGAAGAAATAGGGGATAATAGAATGGGTGTTTGGATGACTTACTTGGATCCCTGGAAACAGCGCCAAAATTTGATTCTCGCTCAAATTTACCCAAGAGATGAAGGTAGAACGGTCCTTGTAGTTTAGCTTGGGTTATCGAATCCTCAGAGACCTAAGAAGTAACCTACAGAAACGTACATTCTATGGATTGTTTTCAGCTATGAAGTAGAAAAATTGGATTTATTTTAGATGTTTTCATATGATATCTAACAGATTTAAGTGAATTCAATTTAAAATAATGAGTTGATCCTAGGTTATCACTCGGGGTGGATTGGACGTATTTCCTTTTCAATGATTTTAATTTATTATATTTGAGATGGATTCATTTAAGAAGATTAAAAAAAAACATAACTTTCTGGTTTAATTCCCACACCCTTTAATACTAATCACCTATACACTTGAAGGATCAATGTTTTTGAGCACTTCAAGGTAAATGTTCGTATTAGCACATGAAGTGTGTGGCCTTAAATTCAACAAGGACGATGGAGTTTAAAAATAATCAAATAAAAATCTCAATTAAAGAAGTGATTATACATTAATGGGGTAATAAATAACGTCCAATCAATTCCCTTTTTACTCCCTTGGACCAACCCATGATTGCGTTAGCCCACCATTGATGCTATGGTTTCAATGGAAGCGGAATGTAGACTCATGAGGGAGGAAATGAAGAAGTAAAAAAACACAATAAAATAACAATCACTACATCGTTGTGTGATAATATCACAAGGTTTGGTATGAAAGAGTTCACAACATGAACCAAAAGTATCAAAGTGATAAGGATAAGAACAGAATAATAAGATAAGAAGAACATTTTTTAAGAAACAAGGATGAATTAAAACAACTTACACGTGGAAGACAAATTTGAGACAACAAAACCGCAACATAACATTACAATGAAAGAATGATCAAAGATTATAAAATCCTTCACCACCACTGCCTTAAAAAAGAATTTTGGGAGCCTTGGGTCGAGCCTCCAATAGTAAAAACGATCCCACCTGATTATGGTCGGCCTAGGGTGGTGGAAAGTAAGGGAGATGAGACTTTTCTACCCTTGACCTGAGGTGGCAGCCATCTTGCTTCCACCGAATAGACGCGCTTGGAAGACCTTCTATATGGATGAATCATAGTGGGACATAGTAGATTAAAATCGATCCCCATATATCTCCTACCATCCTGTAATGGTTTGGCATATTTGGAGTTGTGGTTTCGGAGATATGAATATATTAGTAGACTGTTTTTCGGGGCCACAAAATCTGCCCCAGATTTTATCTCTAACTTTGGCCCCATAAATGGACACCATGGAGGCCGAATTAGCATTGAATATTGTAGAGTGATTTGTTCCCCTAAATTTCTTCCAGTATCCCATGAAATTAAGGATTCATTGGGACTGTATGTTTGGCCCCACAGTCTCATCAGTGGGATGATGTCCAAACTGACTTCTCCAGAATTGCTTCCTTTCATCACAAAATATCCCCATATTCATCAATGAATTCTCCATTAATCCCTAAATAAAACATGTTAATAATTAAGTGTAGATCAATTTAAAAAAATATCAAATTAAAATATTTATAGTTATATTCCTTACAATCAGATGAATCATTGGGTACTTCAGATGATGTTAAAAAATGTACCACATAATAGTGCATTTTAAGAAGGCATTACAATGATATTGTGAAATGATGTTCAAAGTGTAAAATGCACAAAAATGGTGTTTATTAATAATAAATAACATGAATATTATATATATTAACAATGAATATTATCCTCTTTTAGTGGAAAATCATATGGTCTCCTTATGACTGAGAAAAGGTAACCAGTGTAATTGAACCATGTTAAAAGGCGGTTGAATTCAATTGTGAAGTGATGGTGGTTTTGACTAAAGGGAGAAAAATGCAAAACTATAAAGTTTATGGGAACATTTCATGTTGTTAAATGACCACCAATATAATTTTACGATTATTTTTTTTCATTTTAAATTCTGAATGGACATTGGTATCGTTTATTATGAGCCATTTATCAACCTATGGAGTGTATGGGTGCTTAATGAATTGGGGAATGGCAACCCATATTAAATGTAATGGCATGATGCCTTGGGAAATTATTATAAGTGTTAAATATATTTAGTTTTGATTTTAAATTAATATTTTTATTTTTTAAAATGAAACTGGACCCATGTATGTAAGTTGGGTAATATTTTTATGAGATGACATGGTTGGGTGCATAAATTTTAATTATTTTTTGGCAACTGCTATTGGGATGCATGATAATGAACCCAGGTTGTCTTAGTGGGAAACTTGTAGGTTGATTAATTCATTAAAATTAATTTAGATGATAAATTTCTTATTATGAAGGAATGGTAATAATTGTAAATGTTTAAAAAAGGATTTTTGTAGAACTTTCCTATTTTTCCTTTGTGGTGTTGGTTCAAATCAAGTACCTTGTTTTTTTGGAAAATTATAATTTGATGTTTTGATTAAATATTGGATGCTTAAGGATTAAATGTGATTAAATATAATATTCTTAGAGATAGAACCTCAAGTGGTGTACACTTTTTAAAATACTTATGTAAGGGTAGTTTGAACTTCTAATTCAATTTCCTTGGAATGAAATTGTGAGTATTTTATGTAGGAGTTATTTTCTTTAGTAATGGATTTATGATTGGATTATGATCACTATGACAACTTTTTTACATGAACCTGTTTTAGGTTTAATCTAGTTCTTCGTAATGGGTAACCCCTGGTATGTAGCACCCTCAGAACCTAAACTCATTTCTAGTGCTGTGACTTTTCTCTCTTTTGTTGATGTTTGGGTTTCAGGGTCCATAGTAGGACATTCCGTTTCCAATGACACCATTGTTTGAATGGGTGGTCATGTGTTTCATGAACTTGTTAGGGTCTTCAATAGTGAGAAAATATCTTTTTTTTTGCTGGCTAGACGTGCCTGGGGAATTGTCAGCTGCTTTCTAGGTTATTTAACCTTTCTTCGTCTTAGTAATTAATGAATGGTTATGAAATTGTCAAAGATGAAAGTCATATGATGATATATGAATCATAAATAAAACATCTTGTATAGTTAAGTATGTTCTTGGGTCATCTACATGAATATTTACATGAGTCTTAATGAATGATTTCGATCCTTATACACAAGAGAGTTTTTGAAAGACTCGGGTGTATAGAAACATCAGTCTCGTTATTTTAATCTAGTGCACTTATGAGAATAGTGTTTTATTCCATTTAAACTAGGACCATCTGTAGGTGGGTATTATCTTATTGATTTTATTAACACAACCTTCCATGTAGAAGGAACACCTATGTGGACCATTATTAAATTAATATTTATTTCTTGAATACCCTTGCATGTTTCAAGTCTTATATCATGTCAGTACATTCTCAAAGGCCCGACCAAGATCTGATTCAACTGTTTTGCCTTCTAATTTTTTGGTGTTTTTGACAGGAAACCTCTTCTTGAATCATATTACTGTACTCTTCTTAATAGACGAGCATTCCCTGATCTTGATGCCATCCTCGATGCACTAAGAGAGTGTTGATATTTTGTTGTATTAGATCATTAAAAGTTGTTGACCTTGTAGGATGATATTTTCCAGTGTTACATTCTAAAGTGTGGTACTTAGTGGGGATTGGTAACTCTTGAGCGATTCCTTAGATCCCATGTAGTAATACCTTGTTTGGGATCATAGACTCCAGGAATTACTTCTGTTTTTCGATGGGCGCATAAGCTGGAATTCTATAGAGATAAGTCAACCAAATGGCTCGAATCATTATTTTTTTAGTTTTATGTTTACATTTGGTAATGTATCAATTTTAAATCACATTTCCAGGTGAAAGAAAGTGGGTATTCAAGTTCGAAAATATCTTCTATTGAATCTTTCACAGCCAGTTTTTGTTCGGTCGATCTGGTTTTGACCGTTACAATTTAATTAAATAATACCATGATCATCATATGAACACTCAGTGTTGTGCTGTGTAAGTAATTTCTGACGGTGGATAAATCATTTCTTCGGTTGACCCATTCATTATGTTAATACCTATTTTTGGAATCAACATTGGTCAACTGCTTATCAAGTTTATGACATGATCATGTCTTAATCTGAATGAGCTCAAGTATGTTCCATTTCTGTGTTTAAGTTGAAATTTGAGTATTGGATCAGGCTGTAATGGATGAGGTGTAGAATGCATTGTAGATTCATAAGGTTCGTTGGGAAATGGTAATGCAATGAAACCGTTTGAATGAAACTTCATGACCTTTGTAGGTCGGATGATGTTTACACTATTCCAAAAATCTTCTCATGTAAGAGATGTTTTTAAGGTGGGTAGAATGTATAATCCCATGTTTTTTTACCGGATAAATGTACAACTATTTTTGAACTATTTCATTTACTGGATGGGATGTTTTTAAAACTGGACCTTGGAACAAGATTCCGAGTGTTGGAATGTTCATATGAGTTTTTTTGGACTTGGTGAAGGACCGAGATGTCTCTTAGTGGCTCGAGAAGATTCAAGAGTGTTGGAAATGAAAACGTTTTGGTTTTAAATGAAAGTAGAGGTCACCCGGTTTACACATGTTCTGCTAAATTGTGTGGCCCACTAAATGTAATAGTGTGACCCCTTTTTAAGAGGGGAAATGACTTTGTGCATGCGTTTCACATAGTTTCTTGAACCATTCACCTAGACCATGCAGAGTGAGACTTGGGGGAAATAGTCATCGCCTGGTTTGCACATGGTTTAGAAAACCGTGCAAGGTTAATCGTGTGTAACACCCTGTTTTTGAAAATTTAAATAATTTAAAATGAAAAAAAAATTATAACCTAAATGAATTTCCATCTCCCTTTCCCTCATAGGTGATGCACCCATCCCAAGGGTCTCTCCACTTCGAGGAGCATGACCCCCTCCATGGAGCTCTACCGATTGTCATTGTTTTTGGCCAGATCCCTTGTAGCTTCTTCCCCAGATCAACAAGTTGAGTCATCTTCCCCCTTCCGTCTTCTTTTATAAACTTTTTTCAGTTTCTCTGGCATTCCGGAAAGGGCTGGATGAACCTTGGGTTTAGGGATAACCCATATTTTCAGTTTTATTTTGATATATGTTCATATAGAAGGTCTCTCCAGACCCTTAGACGTGTGTTTCGTCCACCACTGCCAAAGGCAAGGTAGTCCAGGTGATTTTGGTCCACCTAAAAAATTTCACTATAAGGTTTATTCCTTATTATTTTTTTCACATATCTTGAATTAATATCCTTATGTGTCTTTCTATCCATGTTAATTAATCAGTAGGCTGTTGAGTTGTGCCGTGAGGTTTCACTTCGATTGAGTTTTTGGTTGACACCTGAGGTGAAGGTTTTCCTTTTTAAATTAATATCACAACATTAAAATTGTTTTATTTATTTATTTTATTGTTCTTGGTGTTGAATGTTTAGTGAGTTGGTCTCTTCAAGTAGGTTTTGAGTCTCCAAGTCAAGGGAGACTCGCCTGTGTATGCATAGGTAAGTATATATATATATATATATGTGGGTTTCTCTATTATGTAAAATTCATCCATAGTAGTGAATGTATATGTATAGGGAGAGGTGTTTCTTGTATATATATTAAAATTCATGCATGGTGAGTGGTGACTAGTATATTCATATAATCATATGTGTAAGGATCACCTTGTTCATGTCTATGGCCATGCAGGTGTGTGCATAGGGGATATGTGTCCTTGCACATGTGTGAGAGTGAATATACTCAAGGGGAGAAGATATTTTTGGTTAGAAAACTCCAATTGACGAATTGGAAAACTTCGTTCCACACTGAGGTAGGGTCCAAGTCCAATTCCTCAATTTTATAAATTCAATAATTAATTTATTACTACACTTTAGTTAGAATTTAAATTCTTTCAGTGAAGTATCTATATTGAATACTCATAAATGTGATTTGGTATGATTCATATTTAAAATAATAAAGGTGGTAAATGATTTTTCTGATAAGTACTATATTGATTTTATAATAAAACCCCTCCAATAGAGGTGCACTTAGTTAAAGCTAAAAAGTAGTGGTTAAACCTTGATTTTTTGACTTCTCAGGTTTATAATTATTATTCCTTGATGTTATTTTGACATTTGGCATGTTTTGGACATGACCTTAATGGAATTAGAAAAACAGAGTTACCTTTTTAAATAATTAAAATTACCAAGACATCACCTTTGTGCTTGACCAAGTTTTGAATTGGATTTAACAATGTGTGAAGTTTCCATAATTTTATTTTAATGTTTTGACACATTCGGGCCACTGTTTTGGTGTATCTTGTCATGACCATTATAAATTTAAGACCTTTTTTATTAAATTTTAAACTTATCCAATGAATTGAATAATAGAGATTACTATGTATTCTCATCACATTAAACACCTAAGGTAGGTTATTTTAGTTTAAAATTAAAGGTGAAATTTGAATTGGAATGTATAATGAGTATATAACATTGCATTATTAAGAGTAATTGAATAAAGGTTGCATGTATGTAGCACACGTTTCCATGTTGATTGAAGGTAGAAGAGTGAACCTTAATTATAGAATATGCTATAATGGATTTACTAAATGAATGGTTACAATGACACATGACATCTCCACACTAGTGGAGGGAAAGTCTTAAACCAATAAATAAATAGAGAAATGATACATGACCTCTCAACACTAATGAAAATAAAGGATTGGACCAATAAATAAATTGTTACAATGCTACCTCACCATTCAAGAATATTGGATTGAATGTATAGGACCACAATAAATTATTATGTGATATCTTTATTTATTAGGAATGGTTAGACTCGATCATCTCTTCTATTAGGATTGGAGAATACCTTGGGGACTCATGTACCTCATTCCAAATTCAAGGATGAAATAATATAAGTATGACTCCCCTAGATATTATTCCATGTCTTATATTTGGATTCCTATTATTGTACTATCAGGTCCACCATATAGTACTATAGTATGCCTTGGATACATTCTTTGGATCCATCATTTACCAGAAGGTACCTTGGATACACTCCATGGACCCAGTCCTTTCTTATCCGCATTTTACCTTGGATTAACTCCTTGGAATCAGTGGGTACCTCATTGTGGAATGCCTTGAACAATGCTCCTTGGATTACACCCTTTCCCCTTACCTATAACCAAATACTACTTAGTTACCATTCCGTGATATCTACGATACCATCATTATCACACGTGAACTCCCTCACCAGATTACTTTGTCAAGTTTCCTTATTATATCATGGGACCTTAACTACTTATACTATCATGAGGTTGTTTCCTTGGTTTTTACCTTGTGACTTTATTACTAAATGTCATCATAGGATTCCTTGTATACACTATTTGGGTCCAACATTGACAAGTAGCCACCATGGTTAGAGCCCATCAGGCCTGGTCAATCCTTATCCCCATTTACCTTAGAAGAAACTCCTTGGAATCTGTAGGTGATTTCCTCTCATGGTACATATGAATAAACTGAAAATACTAAATTAATTAACTGATTACAAGCCTAGGAACCATCCGAGGGATGAAGAAATTACTTGGGTATTTAGTTACATTGTACTACGTACTTTACTTATTCATGCATGTACACTATCAAATTTATATCACACTTTTTTCAATTAGGTTAGACACCGGTGGTTCTGGCCTAATAGGATTAATACCTAACACCTTACTTGTTCCCCCATTGCACTGGGGTACTCGAGTAGAAAATTCTTGTTCACTAGCCCTTGGACCTTGCTAGTTACTTTTTTCTAGTACCCAAGAGTTATGAGAAAAAGGATGAGCTGGAGCTCAAGATGCTTATGGAGATAGCCTTCGGTCTTTTACATCCTTTCTCTACTTGATTCCTATGTTCTATTGGATATAAAAATAATGTTATAATGTTTACTATATTACTTATAGTATCAATAACATATCATTTATTCATCTATTGTATAAACTCTCATTTCCAGTTTTTTTTTTTCATTTATAAAAACCTATCTTCTACTGCTTTATTAATACTATTTACTACTTCAGCTGCTAATTGTATTTACTATATTATACCGCTGTCAAACATTGATAAGAGGGAATAGTCTCCCTACTGACTATCCTTTCACCCTTACAGCTATTCAATAGCCTTTAGTGTACATAGAGGTGTGGTTGAGGTCATGTGGCAACTGATCTAGCCACCGCCATAGTGGTTATCTAGGTCAGGACGTTACAATTTAGGAGTTGAAAATAATGATGATTTTATGGGATGTCAAGGAAATGGTGTCTTGAAATCATGGTTCGTAAATTATGCTAGGGAATACTGACTAGGACACGGGGTTTTTGCCCCCCCCCAATGATCAAATGTAAGGACTTTGGACCTACGAAACGACCATGTGAGGCTACACTGATTGCAATGTAGAGACCCTAGAATGTTAGAAGAATCATAATGACTTGTGTTACTTTC
Organism: Viscum album; assembly: GCA_963277665.1. NCBI lineage: Eukaryota > Viridiplantae > Streptophyta > Magnoliopsida > Santalales > Viscaceae > Viscum > Viscum album. The sequence continues at coordinate 1,922,289,879 of OY728150.1, forward strand.
TATATTTAGTGATTTGGGAATTATTTTGTTTAAATAATTAGTTAAGGTAAATCATGAAAGAAAATTTCATATTACCTAGGCACAAAAGATCCTTATTTACCTTTTTCAGTTATGGAACCCAGATGTTGCCCACATGTTGTATGAGCAGTTAAGGCCCAATAGGATGTCCTGGTTGATAAATGGAGTGTATATCGAGAGGTGGATGATGACATATGAAAAAATAAACCTTTTTGATTTCTGGCAGAAAACCTTGGGGATGTACGAAGGTAGCGTTTCAGACATAGATATGGAGGGATGGCATGAGAAGCTGACAATCATCATTAACATGATCTATGATCCAAATTAGTTATTTATTCTTCTGTTAGTGAGTTAAATGCGAGGAGTGGAGCATCAGTTTTGGATGATTTACCTTAGGGAGAGGAAGGACACCGATGTATCATGGGTAGACATTGAGAAGATGATTCAGGCAGAGTTTCTTTCCATGATGATGAAGGCCGAGAAGAGGAAGTAGATGCTCTCCCTCCAGTATGAGAGTTTGTTATTGAGGGAATTGGGTATCAATTTCCAGGATCTCCTATTTTATACTCCATATCATTATCTGGATAAGGATTTATGGGTGATATTCTATGAAGACGCACTTCAACTTCCTCTTCAGTATGTCATCACTCCATTTACCATACCGACATATGCGTGGAACAGAAGAAGAAAAAATTGGTAGAGAGGATGAATTCCCAAGGAGGTTTACCACGAGAGGGGAGAAATCCTAGTTCTTCAAAGGGGAAAGTGATTAGCAATAGGTCTCCAGTGTCTGGGCCTTCCAAGTTTCAACAACCAGGAAGACGGCCTTGGTAGATCATGTTCTGATCTCCTAGTCTTCGCCCTTTCCCCATGACCTCGAGACCGAGGTTCTTTGTTTATAGATCATATATATCTTCGTATCTAGTTCATAGGTCTAGCTCAGAACAGAGGGGGTGGGAAAGTTTATCTCCCAACTTAGTAAGAGCAGTTTCCAGTTAGACCCTTCCATCAATAGGGTAGCGGGATTCTGCTCCACGATGGGTAGAGAGTGCTGGATGAGAATAACATCAATGTTATCCTTAGAACCCTAGAAAAAGGAATTTTTGGTGATGTTGTTGAAAACATTGGGTTATAGGAGTCTGGTGTGGTTGGTTTCACGCTGCTGAGGAAGCAGTTCCGGTGGGGTAGGATGTTTTTGGATTTACTATCAATCTGTTTAAAATTCATTCTTCTGTTTTTTAATATCTTCACACTCATTTGAGGCATCTAATCTACCACATTACAATTTTACTAGAAAAATAGAGTTTTCTCATTCCCCCAATGTTCTGCAAGCATGTTGAAGTTAGACTAGTCTTTTTATGTTTTTTGGAGATGTAGACTCATGTTGGGGCCACATCATTCTAGTGGGGATCTTGTTTTACTACTATTGAAGTCATAAAATATCATCCTTTGCATGGACTGCATATTATCCATGAATTAAATTATCGACTTCATCTAGAGTGTTGTCGTGTTTTCGGATATGGATGACCAACATGTTTCTTTTGTTGGCGTGCATAGTTGACAAGAGGGAAGTCGACCATTGGAGCCTATTCATTCTGTGTTATCCAACCTGTTAGAGGGGTCGAATGCTGCTAAGATAGTAGAGGATTCAGGGGTTGTGAGAGGGTTCCTTGATGCCTTACCCAAATAGGTTTTGATGTTAACCCATCAATATGACATTGATTTTGTAATATACATGCAACCTGGTGCCCATCTGATTTTGATGGCTCCATATTGTATGGCACCTTTTGAGATGTCGGAGTACCAGATTCTGGTTGACGACCCGATGAAAAAGGGTTTCATCTGGCCATGTTTGTCATTTTGGGGTGCTCCTGTATTGTTTGGAATGAAAGAGGATGGCATTATATGGCTATGCATAGACTACATGATACAAAATCAGGTAACGGTCATGAAGGGTTACCCTCTATTGAGAATAGAATATATTTTCAACCAGCTGAGGGGAGAAGGTTGGTACTATAAGATATATCTGTAGTATATATATCACCAGTTATGGGTGAAGAAGGGTGATATCCCGAAGACTGCTTTCAAGTATAGGTATGGGCACTTTGAGTTCACAGTTATGAAATTTGGTGTGCCGAATCCACAAATTGTGTTCATGGGGATCATGAACTCTAATTTCTGAACATTCCTGGATTGGTTCATCATCGTGTTCATAAATTACATCCTGATCTACTCAAGGATATAGGAGGAGCATGCCGAACATCTTATGCCAGTATTGGATGTCCTCCATCACCACTAGCTATATGGGAAGTTGTCCAAGTGCAAGTTATGGACACGAGTGGTACACTTCAATGGAAATGTGGTTTCACAAAAAGGGATTTCAGTGGAACCATCAAAGGTCGAGGAAGATGTTTATTGAGAAGAACCCATGAACGTTAAGGAAGTTCACATCTTATCTGGTCCTACAGACAATTACCATATGTCTGTACCCAACTTCTCTTGAGTTGTGTATCCGTTTATAACTTCGACTAGAAAATTCTAGGCCTTCGTGTGGATTGACCAGTTTTAGGTAGCTTTTCAGAAACCTGAAGGGGAATATCGTCAGTGCTTCATAGCATTGTTTTTTAAAATATGGGGTAATGTTTAAGGTGTTTTGTGATGCTTCTGGTCTAGGATTAGGATATATGCTGAGGCATCGGTGGGGAGTGATCGCTTATAGCTCATGGATGTTATTTCAACATGAAATTAATTTTTCCACCCATTATTTGTATATTGAATAGGTCATATTCACAATAATTATGTGTTGACATTACCTCATCGGGGAGTGTTTTTTTTAATTTCTAGATCATAATATCTTGAGGAATATATTATTCCAGTGGGACATGAACTTGAGGCCACAAAGGTGGATGATGTTTCTCCAAGAATATGACTTGGAGATCTCTTACACATGAATAAAGTGGAACATGGTGGTCGATGAATTATGTAGGATATCTCTAAAGGAGGTAGTTAGGGAATCCACCGATGATTGGAAGGGAATGGATGAGTTGGTTGCATTATGTCTGGATGAGACTATGGATGGAGGTAGAGGCTATGTGTTTTAGAGGAATGTGCGTCCCTCTATGGTGCGATTGGTGGAGTAGGCTATGTGGGGGCACTCATAGACTAATGTGATTCGTGATCACACTATCAAGTGTGATACTCTGGAGAGATGGTTGGAGGATAGTCATAATTGGATGTTGTTTTGTGGGAAGCTCCTTGTCCCACTGGCAATGTGTGAGGGAGTTCCCCATGAGTTCTATATATCACCCTACGGGTTCATCTCAGAGTTTATAAAATGTAATGAGGATTGAGTAAATGGTTTTGGTGGCCTTAGGTATAGTGGGAAGAGGTGAAGGTTTTCGTAAGGTGCCTAGTGTCTTAGTAGGTGAAGGTAGAGCACCGTGTTCTTGATTGTATATTACATCCCTTATACATTTCCAAGATTAAGTGGGATAACATATCAAGGGATTTCATCATATTATTATCTAGGTATCTAGGAGGATTCAATGATCTTTGGGTAGTAGTGGATTGGCTGACAAAATTGGCTCACTTCTTAGAAATCAAGGAGTCTAGAGTAGAAGATTTTCTAGCACATAGATATGTTGATGAGGTAATGTAGCTTTATGGATTTGAAAGGTCCATTGTCTTGGATCATGATACTCTTTTAACTTCATGGGTCTATAGGGGATTTCAGCATGAATTTGACACTCAGTAACGCCTCAGTTCTACTTTCGACCCTTAGACATATGGACAGACAGAGAGAAACATCCATACATTGTATGAAATTCTATAACCGTGTGTTCTAGACTTTAGTGGGACTGGGTGAGTCCTTTTACATTGGTAGATTTTTCATTCAATAATATATATCACTCTTCCATTTGTATGGCACTATTGGAATCCCTATATGAGAGTTCATGTTGTTCACCCTTATGGTGGAAAGAAGTTGGTGAAGCAGCTATTGCTCGTCAGGACATTGTGTAGAGTACGAAAAGTAAGGTAAATCATGTTAATAAGAAGATGAAGGTAGAATAGGACTGACAGAATTCATATACCCTTTATAAGAGGATGATATGGGAATTTTAGGTTGGAGGCTATATTTTCTTGAAGGTTTACCCTTGATGTGGGCAGTTTCATTTTGGCATACGAAGTAATATTTCTCAAAGGTTCATCAGACCTTTCGATGCATTGGGAAAAATTGGGAAGATGGAATACCTGCTGACATTTAAACCATATTTAAATAGGATCCATGACATATTTAATGTATCTCATATTCCTCGTTATCTATACAATGACTCCTTCAACATTGATAGGGGAGAGTTGGATATCGAGGAGGACATGACATTCATTGAGCGGCCTGTAACAATCATGGATAATGAGAAGATTGTGCTTTGTGGAATGACCATTACATATGTTTGTTTGTTATGAAGGCATGGTGGCCTTGAGCAGAGTACATAGGAGCGAGAGGTACATATGAATTCCCAATACACATAGATGTTTTGAGTTTTTCTCTTGTGTTTTTCAATAATATTTACTAATATTGTAATGATTGAACTCATTTGTTGTGAGACAAGTTGTTTACCTACTATATTAATGTGTGGTACATGTACTAAGTGTGGGGATGGGAGTACCTGATCCCTAATCAAGACGCGTTAAGGAAGATGTGATTGAACCTATGTGGGTGAGGCAGTGCAACAAAAATCTGATAGTATCATGAAATTGAGTAAACAATTCCATAATCCTAATGTATGGGTAGTGCAGACTTCGGGTATGTAATTTTTTTCAGGAGACAGATGCCAAGGAGTTGTTCATCAATGATGATGTTTTATATCTATTTATTAAACAACATGGGTTGGTTTCTCCCTAGTGGTATCTTATAGGGTTGTTGTTCAGACCCATTTTTTCAGTTTGTTTTTAGATTCTCATGGATGAGAATATTTTGAGTGGTCGCTGATGTAGTGACTAGAATTTTACCTAGGCCATTATTTTGTGAGAATACAGTGCTTGTTGTTTTCTTTAGGGACTGTATAGGTTTGTTTCAGGATTTTTAAAAAAATTGAGTTTCAAAAAATAGTTTCACCAAAATGGTGGAACTGTGATACTGGTAGAACAATATGGTGGCACTATCATAATGGCACACCAAAACAGTGGCACTATGAAATTTTGGCACCGTGATGGTGCCACACCGAAACAGTGGCACCCAAATAGTGGCACCGTGATGGTACCACACTGAAACAATATCCTCATGATAGTGCCACACTGAAACGGTGGCTCTGTAATAGTTTCACCATGAGAGTGCCATACCAAAATGGCGGAACACCAAATAGACTCTCACCCTTTTAAAAATTTCTTGTTTTCTGTATTTTTTCATATTATCCCCCTTTACATCTTATTTGACGTAAAAAGAGTTTAAAGCCTTGTTTGGTTGTTTTTATGGACGTTTCAAAGGGAATTAACTGTATCTTTAATATCATAATCCTCTGAGGACTTTGTGATATTCAAAACCATGTTATCTTGTCCATGATCCCATGTTAACAGCCTTTAAAACTATTATTCATTTAATATATGATATGGCTCTTCAATGTTGAGATCTTCCATTCCAAGTTTTTATTTCATTCCTTCTTTATGTGCCAAAGCCTTCCTCTCTAGATGAGTCTTGTGCTTAGGCTTGATCCCCCTCCTGATCAATTTTTTTTGGAGTTCCCTATAGCTCACATGATACCCTATTCATGGCACAAAGAATAGTTTTAGTGGCCTGTTCATTATAGTTAGGATTTTTATGCCACACATTTTTTGTGTATTATTTAGGTTGGGATTAATAATGAATATTTGTGAAGAACATGAGAATAATTTTAATTAACATGAAATAAATAATGGTAAGGAAGTGATAATTAAAAGATAATGTCCATATAATTGAAGATTGTTGATGTTGATCATTTATTTCATTTATTGTCTTTGTTTTGGTATATGGTTTTTGTGGCCATATGCCTCTTGAAATCATGTTAATTGGTCGTCTTTACTTATGTTCTGGTGATGTTCTATTTTGTTTCAATTCTTTGATAAATCGATGTAACATGAAATCTATTTCATCACATATATTTGGAGAAATAATTGGATTCGCTTGGATATAACCTGTTTTGTGATCACCCCTATTTATCAAAGTGGAATTGAATAACCCATATTGGATAAATCTTAATATATTTGTCTTGGTGGTGTGGTTTTGTGTTGTATTATGTTGGGGTTGGTCCATGTGAGGTTTTTGTGGTGCTATTGTGGGAGGCACAGTTGTAGGAACACAAATGGGCAGAGGGGTGGTTCAGGTGAAGAGGGAAAGGTATGTTTCTGTAGTTGGGATGTTATTAGGTGATGTTTTTCTATTTTATTTGTTTATAGGGTGGTACGTGTGGTGTTTTGGGGTCTCGGTTTGAGATATTGATTTATTATGGAATGGATGGACTTATAAGCCATGGGATTTCCTTTGTTTGTGTTGTGTCCATTGAGGAATAATGGGTAGTGGGACTATAATGTGGTTATGCATAGACTGTGGTGTTATTGTGCAGTATGGATTCCAGTTTTGGTTTCGAGGGCATGTTTGAGATGGATAACATTGAAGATTGATAGTTGGATGCTGTCGAATAGATGTATTGGAAAAAAGGGGTGTGCAGAGGGATATCAATTTGGTTATTCTATATTGTTTTTATGAATGGGTGATAAAATGGAAATTCATTACCTTTTCCCCTCTTCTCTTGTTTGATTTTGGAAGTACCTGAAGAATGAATTGGGTTGGTTTCTATTTATTTAGTTAATTAGGAACTTCACCTTCGTTGAATTCTTTCATATGTTGTGCTTGGTAGTTTCCCCAGCTAATAAACTAATGTAAACCACATAAACATAGAATGGGAACTGGATAAATGAAAGGGGGTTTGGATTTTGTTTTATTAGGGATGTTGTGTTGTTCAACATATAGGTGTAATAGATGATGTAGTTCTATGTGGTCTTGTTTTTTGTTTGAAAGCTCTTGGTTGGGCTTACTATTTTCCTACATATATATATAAAATTTCATTTCCATGTATTTTCTATACCCACCCCACCATTATTATGAACCATGTCGATAACACTACTATTTAATTGGGGGAGTGTTTCTTTCCCAACATCCCTATGGGAGGATGGGTGGCAGGTTACTAACATTATTCATTATACCCACTTCCATGTTCTAACATATTGAGAATACCCAAGAAGGTTTTAAAGGCTTTAGGTTTACTATAGTCAAGGATCCTTCAGACAAGTAGTGTGGTAGACAAGGGGCCCAAGTTTTTGCAGGCCATTATTATTTTTCCAAGAGTCTTTGGGACTAGGGAAAGGTTCTCTCTGGTAAGAGGAATGGTTGTTCTGGCCCTAGTGTCTACGAGCGACATGTGTTGGGTGGTTGTGGAATAGGTGTCTGTAGGTGGGATGTGTTTGTGGTATGAGGTCTAGGTGCCTGTGGGTGGGTTTTGGCAGTAGGACTACATTTGGGAATATTGGTAGCTTAAATACATTAGCTGTTATGGGTGAGCATTTAGGCCGTGGAAAAGTGGTGTGGGCTACCAAAATGTGGTTGTTCTTATACTACTACATTACTTTACTTGCGTTATTTGGCGAGTGTGCCTTGGTGAGACTAGGATGGTTAGTAATCATTGGTAAGTGATTGGGTTTATATTGTTCTCTCACTAGGTCATTATTATGTTCCCACACTTATGCATGACTAGCTTTAGTTTTCCAACTGGGTCTACTTGTATACTCACTCTACATTGTAAATCTATTTTCAGGTATCTAGGAGGACTTTTAGGATTGTGTTGGACTTCACTACCAGAGGCTTCGGGCTAGTTGATGTGAAACTTCATAATCACTTTCTTTTGGTTCATTATTTTGTGATTTGGTTGTAATTTTTTTAGTTATCTTTTAATCCATTCATGTGATGGATTTTGGTATCTTTTATAAAAATGTTTGTTGTTGTTTGATATTTTTACCATCTACTCTCTTGGTCATGTTTCATAAAAAAGGGAAATGCCTTATATTTTGTGTGAGTATACATACCCTTGATTCTAGTTGCCACTTTATGGCCAATTGAAGGTAGAACTTAGGGGTCATTATCTCTTCCTAATCTTGAATAAGTATGGGTGTGGCACATTTCTATCCCTTCTCTCATATTGAAGAAGGAAGTTCATGGCATGGATTATAGTTATACATGATGTTGTTTTTTTATTTAGAAGGAAAAAATTATTTTGTAATTAGTGTATTCACTTTTAAAACAATCTTCATTTAGGTATTTGATTTTCCATGAATACTAAATATTTCAGCCATTCGGGGCTTGATGCCTTGTAATCATGTCAATGTAATTGATGAAAGACATTGTCTATGGGCTATCTAAGAATGGGTCTGTACAAATGAAATTTTAAAAAAATTATTTTATACATTTAATCTACATAATTTTTTTTAGTAAGTTGCAATTTATTTTATACCATAATGAATAATAAAAATGCTAAAAATTGTTTTATGTCGTTAAGATAAAAATGTGTTTACTGGGGGTAAACATAAACCACAAACAGTAAAAAAATGTCCCAAAACATATCATAAAACTTTTTTATAGAACAATTTTGACCATATATCTTCTATACCGTAGAATGAACTATTTGGGACTGTTTTGGAATTTTCAAATTGTGGATAAACCTTTTTGTTTTTTTAAAATTACATTTTTCCCACTCACCACAATTAGAAAAGGACAACCCAATCCTCTCATTATCACAATTAAAATACTCTTTTTTTGAAAAAAATTCAAATAACCTAATAATATCCATAATATCTACTATAATGTTTTATTTTTTCATAAATTCTTCTTATGAGACTTTTTTTAATCGAAAGAACAAGTTAAAAAAAAGATAATGTCCTTAACCAAGCATTTAACATTATGTCTTACTCCACATGATTAAATTATTATTATATCAAGATGATAAAATAACAATAATATGTTTCATATGATTATATTTTATTATCATTATGTGATTAAATAAATCCTTATCCTCTTAAATCTAAGTGGTTGGAAATCATTATTTTTATGTACAACGAAATGCTGCCTCTTCAACTGATGATATTTGATTTCCATAAATAACTATAAAAGATGGATAAAATGATTCATTTACGGATTATGAATTATATTTTAGATATTAATATTCTATAGAATCTGTAAATAATATATAGTTTCATACTATCAATTCCATGGGAATATGATTATGTTGTTCACGTGTATGAAGGAATTCCACCTCACGAGGCAAAACAATATGTGTTTCACATACAAATTACATGGAAGGTAATGGGGAAATGTTTAAATAATTTTTTACAATATATATGAAGTCAAAAGGAATATTTAAAATTAATATATTATTTTCCTTTTTTATTTCTATTAGTAATTAAAATGGAAATAACATTCATGTGTACGTGTGGCGTTCATTCTTCATGAGCGGTATATGTACCTTTCAATCTCTATATTTTATAGATTACAATAAATAAATATATATGGAATATATATTTTATTCATATCATGGCCAAAACTATGGAGTTTGTTAAACCATATTCAATTTAATAGTAATTAAAATATCAAATTAAAACATACTTGAAAGACAAAGTAGTTATATCACGAAACATGATGTTAACGTGGAATTTTTAATAAATGTGTAATAAAACGTCATTATTAAATAATATATGGTATGATATTTATATATATTGTCATATAATATATATATAACATAAATATATTTATTATAAATGTGTTTTGGACATTTATAAAGGAACACAATACTTTATGTAAGGGATTCTTGCCACACTTTTTACTTTTGTGAGATACATTCCATATTAACCATCTTATTATTTTATGTTTAAAATATACTACCCATGAGATTATTTTATAATTAATATCAAAAAAATTATGAGGATTTATATATCCATTGTAGTATTTATATATTTTTTGGTTTATGTTTTAAATGTTTCCAAAGTTGTATGGGATAAAGGTCTCAATTTTCCACCTTTGAGGCATATGTTCTGTTATGCATCTATATTATTTTTTGAATTGTATATGAAGACCCTTTGGAATTTTATATCAAAAATTTATTTATTATATTGGTATTTTATTTATTGTTTCATGTTATTCATTCATGGGATTAACTTTTAATATTTTAAGTGTGGAATATGATTAATGATACAATCTCATCATTTATCAATATTTTTTATTATTATGTTTCCGATGATGAAATATTATGATCCATGTCTAATGAGACTATTGAATTTTAATTACCACTATATTTTCACGGATAATACATGTTTTCCCTAAATTTTCATGTTTGTATACACTAAATATTTCACAAAAATTATTTATAATAAAACTGACATTATCTCTACCTTCGGTCGAAAATAAATTTCACTCATATATCCAATATTTTTAATACAAATATGAAAAAATATATATTCTTATATTACTCCTTATGGTCATTTTTATACATTTTAATTCTTATTAGAAATACTAAAATTAATATTTCTTTCTTTTTCCAAAGATGGATTTTTTTTATTTTGTTAAAAATATGAAAGGAATCCTTTTTTAACACGTACAGGATGAATAAAATTCACACCATCATGACTATTATTTAATTTTAGGATTCCATTATATATATATTTCAGATTATATATTGAAATTAAATTATTTTATAATTATTTAATAATTTTTTTAGTAAATAATTTCTCAAGAAAATTTATTTTCCTCAATCATTGTTTAATATGATATCTCATAATCAATTTTCATATAAGTTGACATCATTTGATGTCAGTTATGAATTCTTGGGGATATGATCTCAGAATGATAATATTAATTTTTCTTTATATGGCCTATGTTAGTGAAAAAATATGTTTGTGAAACTCATTTCTCATCCATGTGTTTTCACATTAATAAATTATTATGAAACCTATATTTTTTTCTATGGATTATACTTTGATGAAATGTTGAAATTATTATTTAACCTATTTCATTTCAATAACATATGTTATAATGAAATTTTTATCAATACCATTTCATTTCATCGGTTTTAATTTGGGGTTGTTTTGATCTTGTGGAACACATATATTTGATTTTCAACATTTTATGGGTGTGACCTATATATTATTCCAAATAACTGGGAAACGACTAATGTAATATGAGCTTAAAGGATACAATGGAGGTTATTACAATCCTAAAAAATAGTTTATAGGGGAGGTTATTTGAAGCTCAAAATAGGATACACAATTAGATATCCCAATACAAAAAAAACATAATGTATACGCTATGTTATCCCAATATTGAAGTAAGTACATGTGTTGTTAGCCTACAATTAACCAACTATGGATGTCTTATTGGGTATCCTAGATTTATTATATTATATGATTATATATAAACCACAAATATATGTCTTTTTCCAATGTTAATATTTTTGGACACATGTCATTTTATTCTATTATTATTCTAATCTTATGAACTATGTATATTTATATCATTAATTATGTTTATTATCAAGGATATTGTGGGTATGGTATTAAAATTTTATTATCATGTGAATATATCATTATTCTCCTGATATGTTGATATCTTTATTTTTTACCGTTACAGATCATCTATTCTCATCCTTTTATATGTTTCATTTTCCCATGTTATGATAAAGGGTAATATGTGTGATATGTCTAAGAAGGGTGATTGTTATGATTATAATAGAGGGAGATGATGTATCTGATATATTGATCAATTTCCATTGTATCTAATATTATGAAGGAACTATAACTACTTGATTTTATCATTGACCATTATGTTTTGTAATGAATATTAATTTATAAAAATATAATATTTATATATGAGATGTTTGGGTCCTTTTGTATAGTGATTCATCCCTACTCAAATGGTTCGATATGATATTCCATAGGGTACCTAGTGCTAGCAATAACATTAAACTATATATGGAACCAAGCGAATAACCCCATGAAAAATTGAATAAGTAATGGAAAGTCAATCCTTATCACGAACCTTTGAAAATTAGGACATCAAATAGCACAACCCAATTCTAAATCCTCAATATGAAACTGATCGATCAACTAGTCCAAAAACTAAAATATGAGCACACATTAATAGTAAAAAATATTTATGTATAACCTTTATCATGTTCCCACCATATTACTTGGCATCCATAAAAAGTATTTCATGTCATTCTACAAATTAATGTCACCCATAACCCTCTAAATCATACTCTCTGAAATGTTCCTAATTAATTTGGTGAAACATTTAAATGAACCCAATATGACCAAAACCCATAAAAATTTTCATACACGAATAACGAAAAACCAAAAATCGTATATCAAATCACTTATTCCATGTTTAATCATAACAAAAAAATATGATTTCAATCATCATTATCAAAATATTCCAAGTTAATGACCATATAAATAAATAGATACTATGATACTGAAATAAATATCCCATACTAACATACAATTAATCATCAAATAATCCACTATGATTCTATGTGTGACACCTAAAACAAAATAATTATCATATTCACAAATATATTCCAAAAAATAAGTTTTTTCATCACCCATAGAAGCCTCCTAATATAATAAAACAATCAAAGGCACAATAATATATTCCCAAAAACATGGATCCACTATGGAAAACTTATTCATGACATTATATTATCATAAAATTTATTTATGAATAAAAAATATCAAAAAATATGACAAGAAAATCAATTTCATTTGGACAATCACTTATTGATTAACTTATTCAAATAAAACATTTTAACCTGAAATCAATTATGAAAATCTTTCTGAAATATTTAAACGTTTAATATTTTATCATTAAAATATTTATTCCATTGATTTAGAGAGAATTATTAATATATTTATATATATGTTAAAATCTATTTAATTCTAAATATTAACAAAATTAAATTTCAAAATCTGATTATCATTTTGTTTTCAAAATTAAAATTTTCATTTTAAAGTATTTCACACATTTTAAACATAAATACTGATAAAATATATTCCGAAAAATATTTTTTCTTTCCAAAATTATATACTAATAATTTATTTATAGAACAAGAAGTAATTTTTAAATAAAAAAAATATATGATACTAGTTTTTATGGAACAAAATGTTACAATCCACATTCCATTACATTAGAAATAACTCAGTTAAATAATATTTTCTAACTATTATGGAAAATAACCAGATGATATTAGATCAATATAGAAATTACTAGAAATTAAATACATCCATCTTTGTGTGCTATATTATATAGAAAATTTCAGAATTACATCAGAATATATATAATTGGTTGTATTCTTACAAGATGTATGTGAGAAAGATAATTTATATTATAGAGGGAGAAATAATGATTTCATTTCTATTGAAAAATATTAATAAAACTAATTACATGGCCATAGATACTAGTAACCAAAAAAGTAGAATCATCATCAATTAATAAATCTATAACTAGAAAAGGTAAGTTACATGATTGATTATTACAAGTAAACATAATGTAAATATTTTAATGAAAATATTATAAGAAATAGATATCAATGTGAATTAATATTGTATAACAAAAATAAAAATGATCACTAGTTAGTATTAACATTTTTTTCACCATTAAATTTATATAAGAAGTCAAAATTGGAATTTATTATTGATTTTCCAATTAATAAAAACAACAACATGATTTTAACTACCAAATAAATAAACATAGGTAGTCATGTGAGATGTTATGACATCCTATAGAGGTTTAATAATCAATTCCTATCCAATGCATAGTAAAATATAATGGTTAAATCCAAGTCAACACATATGAACCTCATTCAATATATATACCTTTATCCAAAGGATGCACCTAAAATAGCTTCACTCTATTATATACTACTTACTATGTCCTAAGAAATTTGGAAAATCATGGACTTATACAATAATGAGTTTCTCAACCCCTTTTTTGGATTATCATATCACTTATAATTATCCAAATCATATATAAACCTCCTGATTTGTGATCAAATATAAAAGAAAATATGGTAGTGATACCAATTGGTAGTTTATGTGACATAATTTTCTTGTAAATTACACATTGATCATGGTACTACTACCTTAAAGCTTCTGCCCATGTCATAGGGGATGGATACTAGAATAGTTGGTTTTTGGTGCTTGTTAGGGAATAATTTTCCTTCATTGATTATAAAAACTGTCATACAAAAGTTATACACAAAATCCACATGACTCATCTGTAAATTTTATATTTCCGGATAGAAAAGAAAATATAAATTCTCAAAAACATATTATAATAAAATTAGTAATAAATACAGGACACAACCCACTACATGAGTGAAAAATAGAGTATTTATTATAGGAAATAAAAAATATAACATTAAAAATTAAATTTCATCAACAAATAGAGAGTATGGTAAATGATTATGTAGGATATACACATGGTATACTAAACATGACCCTTAACAACAACTATCTTCCATAACTATGACATGGGAAACAATCCTTCTCCTACAATATGAAAATAAAATTTATTGATATGTTTCCATTATCATTTAAAATTCTTTTGTAATAAAAAATATAGGTAAAAGAGAGTCTATATGTCCCCGGAGCTGTCCATATATATTGTGATCACAATTACTTAGTATGACACATCATATGATGCCTCAACCCAACATTGGTATAATGGATACATGAATGTACATGTCTACTCATTTTCAAACATATACCATTATGTGGATCTTCAACTAGTGGATAATAATATAAGAACATGTTTTTAAAGAAAAATCAATTGATCAATTATGTTTATACTAGATAATTATATATAACCAGAAAATCCAAAATAGAACGTCCTACATTGATTCCAGTGTTCAGTATTTTAGTTGTTTCTATAAGGGAATCAAAATTACATTTCCAACAATCCAAGTATTTTGTTATAGTTCTTAAAGTTGTTACAAATTTACATATACATTTCCACACATATGGGTAGATGTGTACAAGTAATTAAGGATCCTAGTTCCCCATCTCTAGTATATAATCAAGGTTGAGCATGTTGGGGAAATGTTAGTGCTTATCCTAATGAATTAGAGAAGAAGTATTTAAATAGATATACCTTTAATAATATATATATATTGTTCTATAAGGTATATTGTAATTTATAACTAAACCAAAAAAATAATAAAACAACTATATTAGAAAAATAGATTTTTTCACTCACTTGAAATATATAAAATTAAATAATTTATGGAGAATCAATATACACTGGATCATATCCCATTCCAAAAGTAATTCCTATCATTGAATACGATTAAGACATATCATATGGATTTTTATGCCAATAACTCCATCTATATAATTCAATCCTAATTCATGATTAAATAATATTATATTGAATATAACGTTTTTAATCCTATGGTTTGACTAACACATGCATAGAGTTATTTGAATGTTCAATAAATATTAAGAGTTAATATTTTTGTATCATTCCCACATTGGATTTCATTAATACTCATAAATATAAGTTAGGGATAAAATAAATATATATTCATACATGAGATAAAAGAGGTGGATAAATCAGTTACTCTGTACTTATTATACCTGATTAAATAAAATAACATTCAAGAATATTCATCAAGGTATTTATAAAGAGACTGTACGTTGAATTGATATATACAATAAATACCACAACTGTAATAACCCAAATTTCCATTAATGAAAATCCCTATTGATCTAATTAAATGTCTCTTTATGTAAAATGTATATATAAAATGTCAACTTATTTAGTTTTATGTTATGAATTTTGACCGTTGCTAATATAGCCATTGAACAGTGATCACATGATTAGTATAAATATAGGGCTTTAACAAATCTAATTTACTCAGACAAAAGAAGCGATGACCTCATCCTATAGAATTGCTCCATACGAAGCCCATTTTTTGGAACTCGGAAAAGAGGTGGCATCCTTGGGTTTCGCTCTTGACCAAGCCCAAGCTGAGCTTCACCATGTCAAGATCTAACGGGACCGTCTACAGGAAAAGTGGAAGTTGATAGAGATTACCACTCGAGCGATGTTATCTGAGCCACCCCAAGAGTCTGTCACCATCACACACCTTACCCGTAGGTCTTATGGAACTTTTTTAAGGGGTTATGTAACAAATCTCTAGTATTATGTTCATGTATATTATATTTTTTATATAATAATGAATATACCTTCTTGTCATTATTGACACTTTGTAAATAGTTTTTTAAAGCACAAGTAGTATTTTTTTAATATTCAGATAAGAAATATATTTTTATGAATTAATGGACTTTTTAATTAAATAATATTTTAATAAAATATTATTATTATTTAATTAATTTTCATTAAATATAAATGATCTTATAATTTTATGAATGCAATTGTAATATTTATTAAGGTTTGAAAGCCATTTTTGTCAAAACCCGTGATTTTTTTATAAATGTCAGTTTTTATTTTAAAAGTTAAAATTAACATATTCAGAAAATTATTTAGATAAAATAAATGTTATTTCTAGAATCAGGTTTTAGAAATCATCCAATAGTGAATTTTTCATTATTTTCTGAGACAATAAATTTTTTGGGTAAAAATTAAATACCGTTTAAATATATAATGTGTTTTATGACATCATAATGAACCAATAGTGATGTAATAAAATACTATAAGCTTTAGGTTCTGCCAATATATGTTTTAACATTAAAATAATGTGATTTTTAGTTTTTTTGAGTTATTTTACAAAGCATTAATGGACCCCTCAAGACGTATTAAACATCTTGTCTTTTTAAATTATTTTCCATGGGAGTGTGACTCACCTCCACATAAGCAACCCAATTATTTTTAGAAGTTCGGACTTTGGCCATATAAAATATTGTTTTCCTCTTCTCTTTTACAAAAACCATGGTCAAAATCCATTAACTTATTTGTGGTTTGATTTAGTTTAATGTAAGGGGTCCCAAACCTAAATAATAAAGTATTCACTCACCTTTCCTATATAAACCCACCCAAGATCCCACTTCCTCTCCACTAAAATCCTTTGTAGTTCGTCCAACCTCTACCCTACACTCTCTAGAATCCTCCCAAGGTGCCTCAACCTCCCAATAATCATCTCTCAAGACTCTCTCAAGCCTTTGGAAGCACACTTCCAAGTAAGGGTTTTTCTTCCTTTCACTTTTTTTTGTTCAATTTTCTTAATATTGTTATGCCCTGTTAATTTCAATTATAAATTATAGGGTATGGTTTCTAACCTCCCCCATACTGCCCTCTTATTTTTTTAATGATGGGTGACCCATTTCTCTCTCATTAAATGCCTCCCATGTACACCCGTTACTATGCAGAAATTCCGAAAGGAACTTCTCCCTCCTCATTTACATCCAAGCAATACTTTTGTATCATGAATCTAAATTCCATCACAATTTTTGGGATATGTATATATATGAACCATTAATGTCCATTTAATGTTGATATGATGAGGCACACATTTCTCTCTAATCAACCATTTTTTATGAATTCTTATATCACGCCGTTATGCTGCAAAAAATACACCGATTTGTTAAGCCAATGCCATTGTGTAGTGAATACCATGCCAATTTCTCCATCAAGGGTATTTTCCTTTATGAAAATATACTTATTGATTATAAAGTTACATTCCACATTCCTTTGTTGTGGAATAAATGATTATGTTTTATGAATCCATGTTTTATGATCCATGTGGCACATTTATCCATGAAATGAAATGTCTAAGAAGGTTGTGCCCTTATAGCGCTCCAATGCGTTGGGTAAAGTATAGTATCATGATACATCATGTGTAATTAGTGTGTACTCATGATAATTCAAGTAAAACAAGGGTTTAGTCATGCTTCATGTGAAATGAGAATTTACTCATCCTTCATGTGCAATGGGCATTGGGTCAAGCTAATTCCATGTTAAGTGTTGTTGCCACATTTCCCTGTTATGATTATCATGCTTTATCATTCCTTTATGTCCATGTTTCTATTATGATCTATTGATATTCCTATTGTCTAACTTGTATTTTACTCCTAATGTATTGCATTTTTATTCCCTTACTGGGCTTTATAGCTCACTATTTTTTTCTGCATCTTCTCAGGTTATCCCATGCAATTCTAAGTACGAGGGAATGTAGTGGTCATGTAAAGGATTTTTTCAATAAAGATGTTTAATTTCATGTTTTAAGTTGTTATTTAATAATCCTAACCCCCAAATACAATAGACCTATCGATCTTCCATGTTTTATCAAGTGAATATTTTGTGTACTAAATCGTGTTTATGTTTATAATAAAAGCATGGTTGTCATAGTTGGTATCAAAGGATAGGTTTAGTTATTTTTGGGATTAGGTTTAGAAAACCCTAGTAAAGCCTTAGATACAATACTAAGTACAATAAAAGCATCTCTATGTTTGGGTGATTATTGAGTAAGTGGGTTATCATGAAAATGCATCCCTATCTGGATATGAGCGGGTAGAGGCGGCTCTGGCACAGATGTATCCTAGGGGTAAAACCCGAAAACACCACTTTGAGCAAGACTCGAATTGGAACTGGTGTACAAAAACATGCCTTGCTGCACTCTTGGTTACGACACTCCTAGGGGATATAATTTGGTAAATTTAAAATCTTAGTATTAACCCTCATTAAGGGAATAAAAAACCCCCCTAAGAATATATGTTATAATGTAGATAAAAAAAAGCCTAGATGAAGCCTATAGATTCATAAGTTAAGGAAATTAAATTTAATTTATAAGTCATCAACTTTTGTCTTTGGATTACCCTTTATGTGTTAACCCTAACTTTCCTTTTATTCCATCCAATGGCTAGTAATAGGTGGACTCGGGTTAACAACCGATGTGAAGATTAGTGTGACGACTGTACTAATGAGATGTCCAATCCAATGGGAGCGGGAATCGCAAACTTTGTCACGCTTCTCTCTTAGCTAACTCAAGATTTGAATAGAAACAAAGTTCAAGAGGAACGTCAAAACCCCACTAAGAAGGAACAAGTCACTATCGAGAGCTTCATGAGACAAAGGCCTCCTACTTTTAGTAGATCATCCAATCCCACGGTCGCTAAACAATGGACCAACTCCATTGAAAAGATCTTCTCCATCCTTCAATGTTTTGAACAAGAGATGGTTCTCCTGGATGATTATCATATGGAGGGTGAAGCTGATCAATAGTGGACATTGATCAAAAATATGAAGCCCGAGGAGTAGATCGAGCCATTGTAATGGATGGACTTCCAAAAGATATTTTTCGATAAATATATTCCGCGCACTCTCCGGCTTAAGATGGAAAAGGGACTTCCTTTTATCAAGAAAAAAGAAGAAGAATCTGTTGGAGCGTACGGGGAAAACATTCATAAGTCTTGCATGATACGCTTTCGGCTTTGTCGTTACCCCTGAATGCAAGGTTGACCGGTTCTTTACTGGGCTGAAGCCTAGCTTGCGGAAAGCATTAGCGATCCGTGACTTCGACAGCTATGAGTAAATTGTTCGATGTGCCCTAAAGGTCAAAATGGAGGTAGGGGAATCACAGGGGTATCATGGGGACAAGAAGCATAAGGTGGACTTCAATGCTGGTAGGCCGATGGATAAATCCAATGGTGCTATGAAGATCCAGCACCCCACTTACCAAAAGATCGGAAAGACGCACCCTGGAAATTTCCTAAAGGGGACAAGGAAATGCTTTTGGTGTGGAAGAGAATGGCGCCTAGCTATTTACTGGTGGAAATAAAGACCCGCGGCGGTGACAGAGTAGAGGAATGCTCTGTTCGAACATCAACGCATTCAACATTTCTACAACCGCAAAGAACCGGGGAATTTTTCAAATCAGTGCCCTAATCCAAGGGTTTTCTGAGGCAACCAACAACCTCCAAGGCAGCAAGGAAGATCTTTTTCCATCACTTCTTCCAAAGTGAACCCCGAAAAAGAATTGGTGATAGGTAAGCTAGTTATTAATTCAAGAATAACAAATGTACTTTTTTATTCAGGTTCTACGCATTATTTTATATCTTGAATGTTTTTTAGAACAATCCCAGCACCACCAAAAATCATGGAAGTGAAGATGTCAGTGAGTATGAAAAATGGGGAAATCATTTCATCCCATGAATATAAGTCCTCCCCTATTATAATATATGGATTGAATTTCCTGGAGAACCTCATCATAATACCTCTGGTGGAATTTGATGCAATTCCTGGCATGGATTGGATTTCCTTATATAGATCCAACATAAATTGTCGGGAGAGGGAAATTACACTCCATATGGAGAATCGACCCCCTGATTCTTTACAAGTGTAAGGAGGAAGATGAATCTCCTTTAGCTCCATCATCTCAAGCATGGATATTACTGCCCTATGAGAACGCGTATCTGACTCAGATGATTGAGTCCAAGGAAGAAACCATCATTGATGAAATGCCTATTATGAGGGAATTTGCTGAAGTGTTTCCCGAGGAACTTTCTAGTCTTCCTCCTAGAAGAGATTTTGAATTCTCAAATGACCTTATACCAGGGGTGATACCAATATCCAAGACTCCATATAGTTCGTGGAGCATGAAGAGCTGAAGAAACAACTACAGGAGAATCGGGATAAAGGGTTTATACGCCCAAGTGCTTCACCATGGGGTGCACCATTCCTCTTCGTCAAAAAGAAGGATGGGTCAATGCGGTTTTGCAACGATTATTGTGAACATAACAAAATCACGATAAAGAACAAGTATCCTCTACCACAGATCAATGAATTGTTCAATCAGCTGCATGGAGAAAAATTATTCTTCAAGGTAGATTTGTGGTCAGGATATTATCGAGTAAGGGTGAAGAAGGAAGATGTCCCCAAGACAGCTTTTTGTACAAGATACGGGCACTATGACTTCATAGTAATGCCTTTCAGACTCACTAATTCTCAAGAAATATTCATGTACTTGATGAATATAGTCTTTAGAGATTACCTCAAAAAAATTTTGGTGGTCTTTATATATGATATTCTAATATACTACAAAACAAAGGAGGATAATGAGGAGCATTTAAGAACTATACTAGAGACATTGCGTTGGGATAAGCTCTATGAAAAGTACAACAAGATTTAGTTCTGTTTGAATGAGGTTTCATTCTTGGGCCATATCATCACAAGCAATGGGATATCTATCGATCCATCCAAAACAGATGCAATTGAGGGATGGCTGATGCCAACATCGGTAACAGATATCCATAGTTTCTTGGGGTTAGCTGAATATTATCGACGATTTGTGAGAAATTTTTCTTGATTGTCCAACCCTCTTACCAAGATAACTCTAAAGGGAGAAATGTTATCTTGGAGTGATGAATGCGAAGAATTATTCAAGGAGTTGAAAAGGAGGCTTATCACAATGCCTGTGCTCACTTTACCCACAAGTGGGGAACCTTTTGTGGTATTCAGTGATGCTTTGAAGAAGGGATTAGGTTGTGTGATAATTCAGAATGATAACATGATATCCTATGCCTCAAAGTAATTGAAAATCCATGAGCGAAACTATCCAACACATGATTTGGAGTTGGCGGTAGTGATCTTTGCCTTGAAAATATGGCGGCATTTTCTCTATGGGGAGAAATGTGAAATATTTACTTACCATAAGAGTCTTAAATATATATTCACATAGAAATAGCTTAATATGCGCCATAGAATATGGGTAGAGCTCATCATGGATTATGACTATTCAATACATTAACACCTGGGGAAAGTGAACAAGGTGGCAGAAGCCCTAAGTAGAAAGGAACCAGTGATTCTATCAATGATGAGAATTGAGAAGGATCCAATCTTCTTAGACTTGATGAAGATGGACATGGGAATCATAAAGAAGGGAACATCATCAATCCTTTCACAAATGATTGCTCAACCATCTCTTTTGGAAAGGGTATAGGATGCTCAAAAGGATGATGTGGGAATTCAAGAAAAAGTGGAATCTATCGAAAATGGGAAATCCTTGGAGTTTAATGTTAATGAATAATTAATTGTGCGATTTGGGAAAGGAATATGTGTTCCATAAAGTCCGGAGCTGAAAAAGGAACTTTTGGATGATGCACATAGTTCAAATTTCTCTATTAACCTAGGTAACACAAAGATGTATCAAGATCTCTGAGAAAACATTTTGTGGGATAATATGAAGAAGGAGATTGCTGCATATACATCAAAGTGACTGGTGTGCCAGCAAGTGAAGTTAGAGAGGTATAAGTCTAAGGGGATGATGCAACCATTGCCCATAGCAGAATGTAAATGGGAGAACATCATCATGGACTTTGTCACTGGATTTATGAGGACATCCAAAGGAAACAATGCAATCTGAGTGTTGGTGGATTGTCTTACAAAGACTGCACACTTCATTGCTATTCGGGAGGATTTCTCATTGGATCAACTGGCACAGATATATATCAGGGAAGTGGTATGGCTGCATGGAGTACCACTATCTATTGTGTCTGACTGATATCCATGATTTACCTCTATGTTTTGGAAGAGTCTTCAACATGCTCTGAATATTGAACGGAACTTTAGTACGGCCTATCATCCTCAAACTGATGTCCAATCTAAACGGACTATCCAAACACATGAGTGCATGTTGAGTGTGTGCTAAATGGACTTTAAAGTAGGTTGGGATCAACATCTTCCTCTGTTTGAGTTCTCTTATATTAACAGTTTTCACTCGTGCATCCATATGGCACCATATGAAGCCCTGTATGGGAAATGGTGTAGAACACCAGCATGTAGGTATGAGTCGGTGAACGTAAGCTACTAAGACCAGAAATGGTCGAAGAAATGGTGGAGAAGGTGAAAACCATTCAAATACATAGCAAGGAATTCTAGAGTCGACAGAAGAGTTATGCATATAACCATCAATGAGACCTTGAGATTAAAGTTGGAGACATGTTTTTTCTACACATATCTCCGTGGAAGAAGGTCATGAGGTTTGGAAAGGAAGGGATGTTAATTCCAAGGTACATCGACCCCTTGGAGATTCATGATCATGTTGGGGCTCTGGCCTATCGACTAGCACTTCCACCTACCATGGCCAAAGTACATGATGTCTTTCATGTATCCCTCTTAAAGAAGAACATACTGGACCCTTCACATGTACTCTCTTCTGAGGTGGTATAGTTGGAGGATGATCTTTCTTATGAGGAGAAACCAGTGAATATCTTAGATCATAGAGAAAAAGTTCTATGAAATAAGACAATGCCCCTCGTTAAGGAGTTGTGGTGAAACTAAAATTTTGAAGAAGTGACTTGGGAATCAGATGAAAGGATGAAGCTGAGTTACCCACATCTGTTCTAGTATGGGAAAAGGAAATTTATAGGGCGAAATTCCTTAAGGGGGTAATATTGTAACAACCCAATGTTTCATTAATGGAAATCCCTCCCTATCTAATTAAATGTATCTTTATGTAAAATGTTTATATAAAATGTTAACTTCTTTAGTTTTATGTTAAGAATTTTGACTGTTTCTAATATAGACGTTGAATAGTGATCACATGATTAGTATAAAGATAGGGCTTTAACAAATCCAATTTACTCAGACAAAAGAAGTGATGGCCTTATCCAGTAGAATTGCTCCATACGAAGCTCATTTGTCAGAGCTCAGAAAAGAGGTGGCATCCTTGGGTTTCTCTCTTGACCAAGCCCATGATGAGCTTTACCATGTCAAGCTCGTACGAGACTATCTATGGGAAATGTGGAACATGATAGAGATTACCACTCGAGCGATGTTATCTGAGCCACCCCAAGAGTCTGTCACCATCACACACCTTACCCTTAGGTCTTATGTACCTCTATTAAGGGGTTATGTAACAAATCTCTAGAACTATGTTCATGTATATTATTTTTTGTATATAATAATG
Source organism: Viscum album (assembly GCA_963277665.1). Lineage (NCBI taxonomy): Eukaryota > Viridiplantae > Streptophyta > Magnoliopsida > Santalales > Viscaceae > Viscum > Viscum album. The sequence continues at coordinate 1,922,313,890 of OY728150.1, forward strand.
AATATACCTTCTTTTCATTATTGACACTTCGTAAATAGTTTTTTTAAGCACAAATAGTATTTTTTAGTTAATATTCTGATAAGAAATCTATTTTGATGAATTAATGGATTTTTGAAATAAATAATATTTAAAAAAAATATTAATATTATTTAATTAATTTTTATTAAATATAAATGATCTTATAAATTTATGAATGCAATTGTAATTTTTATTAAGGTTTGAAAGCAATTTTTGTCAAAACCCGTGAATTTTTTATAAATGTCTATTTTTCTTTTAAAAGTAAAATTTAACATATCTAAAAAACTATTTAGATAAAATAAATGTTATTTTTATAATCAAGATGTAGAAATTATCCAATGGTGAATTTTTCATAATTTTTTGAGACAGTCAATTTTTTGGGTTAAAATTAAATACCGTTTAAATATATAATGTGTTTTATGACATCATAATGAACCAATAGTGATGTAATAAAATAATATAAGCTTTAGGTTCGGCCAATATATGTTTTACCATTAACATAATGTGATTTTGGTTTTTTTGAGTTATTTTAAAAAGCATTAATGGACCCCTCAAGACTTATTAAACATCTTGTCTTTTTAAATTATTTTCCATGGGAGTGTGACTCACCTCCACATAAGAAACCCAATTATTTTAAGAAGTTCGGACTTTGGCCTTATAAAATATTTTTTTCCACTTCCCTTTTCCAAAAACCATGGGCAAAAACCATGAGCTTATTTTTTTTTGATTTAGTTTAATGCAAGGGGTCCCAAACCTAAATAATAAAGAATTCACTCACCTTTTCTATACAAACTCACCCAAGCTCCCACTTAATCCTCAATCAAAGCATTGGGAGTTCATCCAACCTCTGAACTAATCTCTCTATAATCCTACCAAGGTGCCCCAAGCTCCCAAGAATTCTCTCTCAAGCCTCTCTCAAGCCTTTGGAAGCACATTTCCAAGTAAGGGTTTTTCTTCTTTTCACTTTTTTGTCCAATTTTCATAATATTGTTATGCCCTTTCAATTTCCATTATAAATGCTGGGGTATGGTTTCACACCTCCCCCATACTGCCCTATTATTGTTTGAATGATGCGAGAACAATTTCTATCTCATTAAATGCCTCCCATGTACACCCGTTACTATGCTGAAATTCCAAAAGGAACTTCTCTCTCCTCATTTACATCCAAACAATACTTTTGTATCATGAATCTAAATTCCATTACAATTATTAGTAAATATAACTATATGAACCCCTTACTGTTCATTTCATGTAGATATGATGAGGCACCCCTTTCTATCTCATCAACCATTTTTAGGAATTCTTATATCACGCCGTTACGCTGCCAAAATTACACCGATTTTCTATGCCAATGCCATTGTGTAGTGAATACCATGCCCATTTCTCCATCAAGGTTGTTCACCTTCATGCACATTTACTTATTGATTATAAAATTTCATTCCACATTCATTTTTCTTGGAATATATTATTATGTTTTATGAATCCATTTTTTATGATCTATGTGGCACACTTATGCATGAAAAGAAATGTTTTAGAAGGGTGCGCCCTTATAGAGCTCCAATGCATTGGGTAAAGTATAGTATCATGATAATTCATGATAAATGAGTGTTGACTCATGCTAATTCAAGTGCAATGAGGGTTTACACATTCTTTATGTGCAATGAGAATTTACTCATGCTTCATGTGCAATGGGGCTTGGCTCATACTAATTCCATGTTAAGTGTTGTTGCCACATTTCCATGTTATGATTATCATGCTTTTTCATGCCTTTATGTACATGTTTCTCTTGTGCTCTATTGATATTCATATTTTCTAAAATGTATTGTATTTTTCATGTATTCCATGTTTATACCCTTACTAGGCATTATATCTCACCCTTTTCTTATAAATGTCCTCAGGTTATCCCATGAAATGCTAAGTACGAGGTATTGTAGTGGTCATGTAAAGGATGTTTTCAATAAATATGTTGTATTTCATGTTTTAAGTTGTTATGAAATGATCTTAGGCCCCAAATACACTAGGCCTCTAGATCATCCATGTTGTATCAAGTGAATAGTTTATGTAATAAATCAGGTTTAATTTTGTAATAAAAGAAGGGTTGTCATAACAAGACTCTATAGATAATAGATCATACCATAAATGGTTCTTTATTACCATTATCTAGTGAGGTGATTGCATGGAATTTTCAGAAAATGATTCCCACTCATTGAAAGAGTAATTCAGTTGAATCCCATTTGAATTTCATGGTGGGAAGAGTCATTTCATTTCAATTTTATAGTCTACATCAAATAGAAAAGATATAAATATGAATATGAATCATGTTGTTTCTCATTGGTGTAAGGTACACATACATTATTATTATTATTATTATTTTGGGTAAGATTATATTTCATTTGTCTAAGATATAAGATAACGGATTTTTATTCATACATTATTTTTTCTACTATTAAAACATTTAATTACATATATTTGAATTATAATAATTGTATTAATGAATATAGGGTTTATATATTTACGCAATAATTCTATGAAATAAAGAAAACTACATTGTATTCTATATCATAAAATATAACATAAATTTTTTTAATCACTTAAATCATATCTTATGATATATTTATAACTATTAAATTTTATTGAACATAGATTTTTTGTTTTAGTATTAATGTTTCTCGTATTAAATATGTTTTTAGGTGGGATAGTGGAATTTCAGAGGATGTAACTAGAATGTGGCTAGGTTGGTGAATATGTTATATCATTTCATGTTATAGGATTCAAAGGAGATAGTTAACGGGTTTCTTAGAAAAATATTTTTATTCCCAAAAACCACTAGAAAAATATTGGCGACCCTGATCCAGTTGTTTGGATTCCAAGGTTGAACCTATTTTACCCAGCATCCATAGGATAAATAGTGGAGACCACAAGCTCACTGGCTGAATTTTTCAGAGAACAATAGTGTCAATGAGTTTTAAGTGTTTTTTAAAACTCATCTCTAAACCATTTTCACTCATTATAACACAATGTATTGACTCACAACTCTCTAGGATCCTTATAAATGTATTTTGGTTCCCTCTAATCTTTTATTACACCTTTTTTCAACCCCAAAATAAAATATCATTATGTTGTTTCCAATCAAGTGAGTTCTTCTCTATTCTAGATCAGTTCTAACATATTATATTTGAAAAAAAAATAAAACAGAAGATTTAGTGATAAAATATATTTATTTTCACATGTTATAATAAGGTATTCAATGATCTATGACATAAATAGATTATAGACTAAGAGATTATTATTCTATACATTTATGAAACAAAATTTTTTTATAGATGAATGTTATCTATGGTATGTTGACGTCGACATAATTTTTAGGTGCCGATTCTTATCAACTGTGATCCTATATTTCTAAGTCATGTTGGACTTCGAGTGATTTTATTATTTTATGGGTTAATTGAACTTTGATGTTCGACCCTTTCATTAATCATCACAGTACCTAATGAATGAACCCCATGACACTACCTTACATTTTATAGGCATTATTTACTGAAATTATTGTGAATCCATTTGAGAATTGTGTTTAATGCATGATGACATGATATATGTATTTATAGCATTGGGAAACATGGGTTTTTTGGTTCATATTTTTGGATTCTGAGGTTTATTATTATTTCATGAAAAAATGTGATGTTTTTTCTGTCATTTTTATCATGTATTATGTGTGTATCTCTTTTATCCTTGAAGTTGAACATCTAGTTTGATCCATATGAACAATACCCTGATGGTATGTTTCATAATATCATTCAACATAGATTGGAATTCCCATTAAAATTATCTATTTTGGGCATTTTTTAACTATACCATCGAAGGGGATGTGTTTGGGGGATGACTTATGTTTCACCTAGAATGGTTTCAAAGTAGGTAGAGTCCATATTTGGGGACCTAAGATAAGTATTGTTCTTCTGTGATATATGTGTTTCCTATATTTGTTTTTTTATGATCATGGAATGTACCATATATACCTTAGTAACTTTTGTGCAGGGTCATTAGGGGTTCCCTACTATGTATTTTACACACACCACACATATAATTTTTTGTATTCTCAATAGTTACATGATCATTGGTCTAGTAAAGAGAACAATCCTTATGGTGGATGAGTGAGTATATTTAATGGGAGGGTACTACAATTATGATATGGCATTGTTAATAATGTTTTATTATATTTTTATTTAGTTTTTTTCTTCTCCCATTTTCCATATACATGATGGGATATCTTTTCAATGTTTGGGTTTATCATTATGATATTATATATTAAAATGGCATGGGTTGGTATGTATTGTGTTACCGTTATAACTTGATGGTTATTTATTTATTCCTTTTTTATCACATCGATTAATGAAATTTGATGTTTAATTAGTACTAAATGACTAGTCACTCAAAATTTTTCCTTTGGCGCAATCTACAATTCAATTTCTTATTTTATATGACGAGCATTGAATGAGTAAAATTTTCATAACAGATCATACTCGGTGTTTCGTGTTGGGGGTTGTAGAATATCATCTAGGCACCCGGAAAACAAACTTCTACATCTCTTTCCATGATTTGGGATAGGGTGTATAAGAGTAATAATGGTTGGGAATTGGTCTATAAATCTATGGTATTTTCTGGACAACACTACATAGTAGACCGTTGAGTTTCATTGGGAATTTGAAATAATGTTATTGTGGTTTTTTAATATATATGATTTAATTCAATAGGCGTTACACACATGATACTAGTATACTGATTTATTTTATTTATTGGGTATTCATGCATCATATTCATGAGAGTATGACCACATGATATATTCTTGTTACATTTATTATATTAATACCAAATAATTTAAATTCTATTGAAAATTTGATATGTTATTTTGGTACATTTTAAAAAAAAAATTAATTTGAGAATGAGTAATCTATATATGAGTGCATATATATTTTATTGACTATTGTGTCAGTATTAGAGGTGTTTCAGGGGTTTTGGGAAGTGTTCAGGGAATATGCCTTATTATTATTGGTATAATATTAGGTTTTAACTCATTGCGATCCCTGATGTGTGTGAATAAAATTACTTATTAGTATTATTGTTTAAGATGTTATCCTTCTCTATTTTTTTCTTGTATTCAAGGAAATATACCCTCATAGAGATATTTTTCAGAAACTTTCACCACCTTTTTACTAGGAGGATGAAACTAATCATGTCTTATTGGTATCTTTATAAGATCAATATATATAACTCATTAATCTATGACAGTTTTAGCTAGTAGTTCTTCAGGGCTTAGCATCCCTTAGATGTGGAAAAATGGGTGTCGATTACCATCATGACTTCCATATCTAAAATCCCAGAACATTTCATGGATATAATGAAACGTTATATTTATATTACATGATATTATTGATCAATAAGAACTTCTCTATAATAGATAGATATGTGGATAATATTTTTAATTTTCATCATTAATGCTTATAGGCGTATCTAGTGTATGGTGGATGTACTGTTTTTTCTTGTAGACCTAAATAGATAACATGGGTAACCTTCGTGGATATTTTATTTTAGTAATTTATTCAAAATTATTTATTGATGGACCATGATCATGATTTCATGGGAACCAATGGGGGAAAATGAAGTTGTCTACCGATTTTTCATGTTTCACTAAGATGATTGTCTGTTACCATCTTTGGCCTAAAAAAAGTAATATATTGAAACAAAGATCAATGTCGACATTAATCTAGAGTTGAAGAAATTTATTAGAAACATCAATATAATATCACATTCCATAGTTCTTAAATGTAAATAAAATTTGAGAAAGGAATTGAGGAAGATATCTTTTTCAAACATCCCCCTACTATCAATTGAATGATAGTTTCATTCTCCATCATATTATAAGATTAAATTTTAGAATATAATAAAATGATTTTTGAGGTTTGAAACCAGGGTGACACTCAGTAGTCAATATAGAGGAGAGGTTCTTAGACTCCTTACATGGGAACTGACTATGATAGGTGATTTAATTATGGTTGGAAGGTGAATTATCTCATGCTCTATCCTATTTATTTCATTATTTGTCACTGATGTGGCATGACAGGTCATCTGAATTGGTTCTATTTATTCGAATCATGTACTAAAAAAATAATATTCAGTTATTCTATCAGTGGTGGTCGTAAATAGCAGGTGAAGATATCACAATGATTTCTAAATCAAGAGAATCATTATCCTCTGGGTCACTATGGTGTTATTTCTAGGATTTATTATGTGGTTTATTAGGATTACACTAATGGAGTAGGATGAACCTCATTAGATAGAGGTTGATCAAGACCAAATTTACACTAAATCATTCATTTTTTATACTAGAACATTCCATTCACTAATATATGATCATGTGGTTACTAGTTTATATTTGTATATTAAATACTCTAATAAGTTTCTGTAAATCAATATACCCATTTAAAATGATTTCAATCAACATCATATCTATTTGGAATGTCTGATGGTGGTTTCTAGCTGTGATCATGCATGGAGATTCCCAGTTCTAGTGATGTTAAACTTAAATTTAGTCCTTGGCATCGATTGGTCAACTATATAGCATGTATAAAATTATTCACATCAAATGTTAGTAACATTTTCACCATCCATAAGGGAAAATTTCATGTTAACTTGTGAATGTGATGGTGTAGTAGGAAGAATGAGAATGGATCATGAAAAAAGATATCACATTTAGAGGAGTATCAATCCAAAAACACATTAGAACATGACACCTTCATCGGCGACCACTCGAAGATACTCCCTCCAACACATGTTCATATGAACATTTGAATATACTAAATGAATCGTTTACCATATGTACATATTCAAAAGTCCATGAATATGTACAAAGGGATCCTTACATATATTTTCATATTTGTATATACATGTTTACACATACAAGAATATTCATTTTTCATATGTATTTATATAATTAAACCTATATATAATATATATAATCCTAGATATTAATATATATATATATATATATATGGAGAGTAATATTACACATATATAAAAATATCTATCTATATATACGCAAGTATGTCACCTTCGATTATGGAGACTTGAACCCACCTCATGGATGACCAAAAAACACATCCTATAATACTAGGGACTCAAAATCAGAAAAATCTCCCAAATAAATTTGTTCTAGACTAAGAAACGGATGAAATAAAACCTCATGTGGTGATGGAAATCTATAATAAACCAATTTTCTACACCTTTCATGGAGGATTACCAAATATGAATAAGGCCAACACAAGGGGGAACCACATACCCTAAAAACAGAAGAAGGAACAAAAAATAATATGATCCGTTGACACAATGATTAGATGAATGGAACCGAGTGTAGGGGAGATTGAAAATCAGCTAAAAATATTGATAGTTGGGATCTAGATACCTTACTTTGAAGATTAAACTACAAAACTAGAAAAATATGACGAAATCATCGGAGAGAGATAGGGTTGAGAGTGAGGGGAGGAACACGGCCATTAAGGGGGGGGGGGGTGTGGGGAAGCCTTCCCAATGAATATGGGAAGGGAAATTTAAAAAGAATAGGGCAATGAAAAATATTAAGAGTTTTTGTAAATACTGGGTAACTCATACGATTAGTGCAAGGCTTACCAAACTGTGAACTAACCTTGCACCAACGACTGCCAAGGCCATCCACCACCTCACATGGTAACTTATAGGTATATTGTAACACCCCAAGCTTCTACGGTACGCTTCTCATTGAATAATGTGATAGCATGTGTTGTACGCAACACCGAGTTCTAACAACCAATCAAACTAGCCGTTATGAATAGTAATACGTACTTTTTAAAATTATATATATTTTATATTTCAAAATGGACTTCATTTTTGGATTCGGAATATCTAATTTAGCCTAAGGTGAAATTTTGGTACTTTTCGGATAACTTTCATATTTTGATGAATAGTGAAAATTAATAAATTTTAATTAAAAACAACTTTTTTAATCAAAATAATTAATAGTGATAAATTATGAATTTTAGTAGTTTTAAAGTATATTTAGAATATATTTTTACCATTTAATATAATGTTGGTCATTGGACATAGTTTTACAATTAAACCGAACATAAACAAGTGTCAATATTTTGATAGTTATTATCTCTTAAAAACACGCTTTTTGTTTTGACAGCGGGAATTAATTTTAAATTAATTTCTGCCACTTTTGTGTTTTGAATTTAGGAAAATGGATTCCATATTTGGAATCAAGATGTTCAAATTGTGTAAATAGGTAAATTTTATTTTTAGACATTTTGAATAATTACTGCGGTAAATATTTTATTTACCATGGTTAAGGGTAAATCCGGTAAATAAGGGTTAAAAAAATAATATTATAATAATACTAAATTACCCTAAAACGTGTCTTAACCCTATTGGTTGATACATGGTCGACCATGGGCATCTTTGGGTCGATTTTGGGACCCCATGGATCCACTTGTAAGTGATAATGACACTTTATTTTAATTAAGTTAAAATGAATACAAAAATGACACAAGCATATATCTTTTAGACAAAAAATTGTTACATAGGGTTATATATGTTGGATTTTAAGTTATAAATATTCATTGGAAATATAAAAATATTTCCTACATAATGATATTTTATTTATAATTTTTAGACATTAAATAATTTATTTTATTTGTGACACAATGATGATGCAGTAATTACTATAATAGTAAAAAATTAAAATAATTGATATTATAAATACCCAAATAAATATAATATGAATCTTTTAATGAATTAAACTAATTTTCTTGGATAATATGATATATTAGGATTGATTTAATTGACTTTGTTTGAAGTAATCAATCTGTTATGAGTTTCACAAAAATCAACAATTGAATAGTGTCAAAATTGACATAAAAGAGTTCTTAAAACAAATATTATATTATTAATTGATATTAAATTCCTAAAAATCTAAGGTTCGGCCAATAGACTTATATCATGATAGGTTCATCATTAATGGACCACTTGGGGGTCTCTTGGATGTATATAGTATGTTTATTAACCATATTATATAAAAATACAAAGAGACATTGTAAAAGTGAAACTAATTAACTTAGAGTTAATACTTAATGATAAGGTTAATATAAGTACCCAAACCTGTCTAAATTCTATTGGTTGAGTTGTTTTCGACCCATAACCACCTTAAACCTTTAATAATCAACTTTTGATCCATTATAAACCGAATATGAATTTATTATAAATTAATATTTCTAGCATTTCCAAAGGTGCCCCTCACCCCTCTTATAAAAGGGCACTCCTCCTTCTCATTTCTTCACACCTTCAAAGCCGTTTGGGTTCGGCCAAAATCTTCCCAAATACTCTCCCAACTTCCCTCACTACAACCTAGGGTCCTTAGTTTGATCAGAAAGCCAACCTAAGGATCCCTTTTGATCAAATCAAAAGGAAGAACCCGAAGAAGAGGTAATGATTTCACCACCCTTTTCTAAGTTCATTTCTTCTTCCACTTATTCTTCCTTTGTTGTTACCATTATAAAATAATAACTCCAGTATCTTACATATACTGTGATGTTATTATAAATATGGTACAACCATATTCAGTATTCTATCCACCCTTTGAATAACATGTCACCATACGTGCGTACGTACGGCTTACCGTCTCCACGTCGTGGTGTAATTGTTATTCAATATAATATTCTTTGGGTGGGTATAATAATGATGTGTAACTCATGTAAATAATAAATATAACATGTTAAGGATTCTGTATATATGATATACCATCCATTTATATATTATTTTAATATCAAAAGAATGATATTGTCGCTCGTGCGTACGTACGGACTACCGTCTCCACGAACGCGATGAGATTCATTCTCCATCGTATCCATTCAAGTATAATTATCATTTGATGATTTAAAAAAATGATGTTTAAGGACTTGATATCATTCTGGATATGAATAATATAAAACCTATCCTTTACAAACATGTCTTACGTAACAAAACATATAAAAGAAAACAAGTAAGTTAACACCCGAAACAACGATAATACTAAGATATTATTATCAAATCAATATTAAAAGATCATATATGATATCATATTAATGTATATGATTATTGTATAATAACAATTATTTCACCATTATACAGGAGGTTAACCTACCCCAACCAAGGAAAAGTACAAGGTAAGGGTTATTTCACAATCTCTTCATTATCTGAGGTTGTTTATACGTAATAATCTACTTGGATCTCTTTATCATCCACATCCATGTTTCTTAAAAATGTATTTCAAAACATTTTTACTATTTACTAGAATATGAGTTAAAGTCATTTATACCCTTTTTTACTTTTATAAGTGGTTTATAAAGTAATATTTCGGTCGTTTTCAAAACAAGGTCCTTTTTAACCTTTTCGACAGAATTAAGGTAAGAATGTTTTTTTAACTTATACGGCGGGTGCGGCTATTTTCCACCATTATAAAATCTTAAAATCTTCCCTTACAAGCTTATAAGAATATTTTCAAAGAAAATGTTTTATTTTATATGGATATTAAATAATTTCAAAATAAAAGGAGATATTTCTTTAAAAAGAATATTGATTTCATCTATGTCAACATCCTTTGATGGATTTTAAGATTATTTGAAGTTGATTTATTATGATACAAAACTTCTAAATTGTATTGAAGGTTTTGTGATATGTTTGACTGTGGATGTGCTATTTTTATACCATTCATAGTTTATGGTGGAATTATTTACATTTCGTATGCAATTTTTAATACGAATGTTTATGTTATGTTTAAACCTTTTCATATGGGAATGCATTGGACTTATTAAGTGACGGGTGGAGCCCGCTATAGCTCCTCGATGCATCGGTAGGTATCATGAGACAAACTAGGGTCTTGGTACAAGGCCTTGGAAAAATCGTATTTGTAGTCTTGGCACGAGGCCTTGGCTATGAGGTTATGATAGTCTGGCATTATGCATTCCAACATTATGAAAGTGGTTATTGATTTTTGCATGTGATTATTCGATTAGTAGAATATCCATGTGAATAAGTAAATGGCATTATTTCATTTTAATTATGACATACCATGTTGAAAGTTCATGTTTGAAAGGCTTTTGTTTTAGTTATACATTGCCTTAAATGTTTATTCTTATTTATGAAAGTTTCCGCTATATTGTTATCCTTACTGGGCATTTGAGCTCACCCCTTTTCTATGTTTTATTTTTCCCAGGAATTGAAGAAGTAAATTATGAATGACCTGTAGGGATGTTATGTGGGGATATGAGTGTGGATTATGGAGACATTATGTTGTTGTAGTAGTTTTTCATTTTATGATGTAATGTAAAACTTATGAATATATCTAGTGTTTCCAAGGCTACTAAACCAATCGGTCTTTCGAGATTTGATCTTTCTTGTGATCATGCCAATGTTATGTAATAATGCACCGACTCTGGGTAACTAGGGTCGGGGCATTACAGTTGGTATCAGAGGATGTTTGCTACAAACCTTGGAAGCTAGATTTAGATAAAATCTGATTAGAGCACATAGACCTAAGATGAACTTTGAGGATTAGTATAGAAGAACTTCCTAGAATTTTGGTATTGTAGAGATTTTGTGAGTTTTCCGAGCAATACATCCCTGTCTGGATACGAGCAGGTAGAGGCGGCTCTGGCACAGATGTACCTAGGGGTAAAACCCTAAAACACCGCTTTGAGCTAGACTCGAACGGGAACTGGTGCACGACAATGGGCCTTGCTTCACTCTTGGTTACGACACTCCCGGGGGTTATGCTTAGGATAACTCTCATTTTTCTTTACAAATCATTTTGAAGGGATTATGAGTATATAATTCCTCAAAGAAAACATTCTTATGATTATGGATTATATCCATAAATAGTTCAATTTATGTTAAGTGTTTTATAAGTATGGGATTATGTATTTTGATTCATAAACTGATCTAGTTTATTCCATTGTTTAGAAATGGAACCTAGTGGAAGAAATGGAAATCGTATCAATGCACGCACTCCATGTAGGGATTTCCCTCCTACTCAAGATAATTATAGTGGAGCTGGTGATGCAACTGGAGCCGATCAGCTAATCACCATACTGGGACAACTTACTCAGGTTATGAATAATAACCTTACCCGTATGGAGCACCCTGATCCGCAGCGTGGAGGATCAATTTTAGATCGATTCATGAGGCAACAACCACCAACGTTAAATGGGAGTACAAATCCCTTAGTAGCTGAGCAATGGATATTTTCCATAGAGAAAATATTTCAGGCTTTGGGGAGCAGTGAAAGGGAAAAAGTTATCATGGCAGTTTACCGCCTCACTGGAGATGCTGATCAATGGTGGTCATTGATTCAAAATACGAAGGAAGATGATGAAGTATCAAATATGGAATGGAGGGAGTTCAAAAATCTGTTTTTAGAAAAATACTTTCCTCGTGACCATCGAGCAGATATGGAAAGGCAATTTCTAAGTCTGAGACAGAAGGAGGATGAGAATGTCACAAAGTATGAGGCTAACTTTACAAGGTTAGCAAGGTACGCTGGTGATTATATACGTAACCAAAGAAGTAAGATTGATCGTTTCTTTGATGGGTTAAAACCATTTCTCCGTCGAGCATTAGTCTCACAATCCTTTTCATCGTACGAAGACATTGTCTCATGTGCTATCAAGACCGAAAAGGAATTATCTAAGTCTTATGACTTTAAAGCAAAGCAAGAGAAGAAGAGGCCTACTGATCAATCTGGGAATGGAAATAAGGGGAAGAAAGGAAAGGTTGAATATCCATCCTGTGGTAAATGTGGGAAGAAACACCCCGGTACTTTCTTGAAGGGAATGTGAGTCTATTACAAGTGTGGTGAAAAAGGCCACCAAGATCGTGATTGCAAAGGGAAGAAGGAAGCCACCAACATTTAGTGATACAATTGCAGGAAGATGGGACATTATGCGAATGAATGTCCTAAGCGTCAGGAGAACTTACCTCAAAAAAGGCCAAGGGATCAAGGTCAGGCTTATGCTATAACTACTGCTGAGGTAGAAGCTCCGAAAGACGTGGTGGCAGGTAATTTAATGGTTTCCCCAAGTTTAGCAAATGCATTATTTGATTATGGATCATCGCATTGTTTCATATCTTCCCAGTTTGCTAAGAAAATTAGATATTTCCAATTTGATTTAATAAGGGAGTTGTCAGTTAAAACTCCTAAGGGAAGTATCATTGCAACAAAGTTTTGTGAATCAGTCCCCATTAGAGCACATAAATTTTCTTTATCTGCTGATCTCATCGTCATACCTATGATTGAGTTTGATATAATCCTCGGTATGGACTGGCTTTCGAACTATGATGCGAAGATTTATTGTAAAAAGAAAGAGGTTACGATTCTTGATGATAATGATAAGGAACACCTTATCTTTAGAGAAGAATCGTCACCACCTAATTCTTATTTAGATCCACCCTCAATAGCTCAACTAAATTCAATTATTGGGGAGGAAGAGAATGAAATAACTATCGGTGAGGAAAGGAATGTTCAAATAGAGGATGTACCTGTTGTGAAAGAATTTGTAGATGTATTTCCGGAAGATTTACCTGGACATCCTCCAGAACGAGAAGTTGAGTTTTCCATTGATTTGATTCCTGGATCAAGGCCTATATCGAAGACCCCTTATAGAATGGCCACTGTAGAGTTAGTCGAACTAAAGAAACAACTAGAGGAATTGAGTAATAAGGGATTTATTCTCCCTAGTGTTTCTCCATGGGGAGCCCCTGTTCTTTTTGTTAAAAAGAAAGATGGATCTATGAGGTTATGTATCGACTACAGGGAGATCAATGCTATAACGATAAAGAACAAGTATCCCCTACCTCGCATTGATGATTTATTTGACCAACTGCATGGAGCTCAATACTTTTCAAAGATTGACCTTCGATCTGGATACCATCAGTTGTGTGTGAAGAAGGAAGACATTCTGAAGACAGCATTTCGAACCAGGTACGGGCATTACAAGTTTACTGTAATGCCGTTTGGATTGACTAATGCACCCTCTGTATTCATGGATCTGATGAATAGAGTTTTCAAGGAGTATCTCGATGAATTTGTGGTGGTATTTATTGATGATATCTTGGTATACTCCAAAACCTACGAAGATCATGAAAATAACTTGCGCATTATCTTGAAGACTCTTAGGAGGCATGAATTATATGGGAAGTTTAGCAAGTGGGAATTTTGGCTTCATGAGATTTCTTTTCTTGGCCATATTGTCTCTAAAGATGGAATCTCTGTTGATCCTTCTAAGACCAAGGGAATCCAAGAATGGCCAGCACCTACGAGTATAACTGAGGTACACATTTTTATTGGTTTGGCAGGTTATTATCGACGTTTCGTCCAGAATTTTGCCCGATTGGATAACCCATTAACGAAGCTCATACGTAAAGGGGTTAAATTTGTTTGGACAAAAGAGTGTGAAGAATGTTTTGAAGAACTGAAGAAAATATTAGTCAATGCTCCTATATTGACTCTACCATCGGGGAATGATGGGTTCATTATTAATAGTGATGCATCGAAGAAAGGACTTGGTTGTGTCCTTATGCAGAATGATAGAGTTATTGCCTATGCATCACGACAGTTGAAAATTCATGAACAAAACTATCCTACTCATGATCTCGAGTTAGCAGCTGTGATCTTTGCTTTGAAGATATGGAGGCACTACCTCTATGGTGAAAAATGTGAGATTTATACTGATCACAAGAGTTTGAAGTATATTTTCTCACAAAAAGAACTCAACATGAGGCAAAGGAGATGGCTTGAATTACTCAAGGATTATGATTGTACGATACACTACCACCTGGGGAAGGCAAACAAGGTGGAAGATGCTTTGAGTAGAAAAGACCATGGATTTTTGAACAATATTAGAATTGAAAGGGATCCAATTTTCATGGATCTAGTGAAGATGGACATGGGAATAACCAGGGAAGGTGAAACATCAATGCTTTTTCAAATGGTTGCCAAACCATCTTTACTAGAAAGGATTAAGAGTTCTCAGACCGATGATGAAGAATTCCAAAAGAAGATTAAAGCTGTGAATGATGGGAGATTGAGAGACTTTGTGTATGAAGATGGAATTTTGAAATTTGGGAAGAGACTTTGTGTTCCCGATTTACCTAATCTAAAAAGGGAATTGCTGGATGATGCTCATAGTTCCAATTTCTCTATACACCATGGGAGAACAAAAATGTATAGAGATTTGAAGGAACATTTTTGGTGGGACAACATGAAGAGGGAGATTGCTGATTTTGTGTCAAGATGTATGGTTTGTCAACAAGTGAAAGCTGGAAGGCAACAGCCTGGAGGAGTCATGCAACCTCTTCCCATACCGGAGTGGAAATGGGACAATATTACGATGGAATTTGTCATGGGGCTACCAAAGAATCCTAGAAGGAACGATGCAATATGGGTTATTGTTCATCGTCTTACCAAGTCAGCACATTTTCTTGCTATAAGAGAAGATCTACCCCTGGAACTTCTAGCAATACTATATATTAATGAAGTTGTGAGACTTCATGGAGTACCATTATCAATTGTTTCTGATCGTGATCCCCGTTTAACTTCAAGATTTTGGAAAAGTCTTCAGAAATCCCTGGATACTGAACTTCATTTGAGCACTGCTTACCACCCTCAGACAGACGGACAATCAGAACGGACTATTCAAACCTTAGAAGACATGTTTAGATCTTGCTCACTTGACGTTCCGGGTATGTGGGATCAATATTTACCTCTGGTAGAATTTTCATATAACAATAGCTTCCATTCAAGTATTCAGATGGCACCATATGAAGCGTTATACGGAAAGAGATGTCGTACACCAACCTGTTGGGATGACGTCGGTGAAAGAAAACTTGTAGGTCTAGAACTGGTGGAGGAAACGATGGAAAAGGTGAAGGTAATCCAAAATCACATCAGAGCAGCTCAAAGTAGGCAGAAGAGCTATGCCGATAATCGAAGGAAGGATTTATAATTTCAAGTCGGTGATCATGTTTTCCTGAAGGTATCTCCGTGGAAGGGAGTCATACTTTTTGGTAAGAAAGGTAAATTGAGTCCCAGGTACATCGGACCTTTCGAAATTCTAGAACGAATTGGGGTTGTAGCTTACCGATTGGCAATGCCGCCAAGTCTCTATAAAGTTCACGATGTGTTCTACGTATCTCTGTTGAGGAAATACATGCCTGACCCAACGCATGTACTCACCTATGAAGAATTAGAACTGGAACCCGATCTGTCTTATTGCGAAGAGCCCGTCAAGATTCTTGATACGAGAGAACAAGTGCTGAGAAACCGGACGACGCGTCTGGTAAAAGTTTTGTGGAGAAACCGTAAGATGGAAGAGGCAACGTGGGAACCCGAGGAACTTATGATGAAGAACCACCCTAGTCTTTTCATGCGGTAGTATTCTATAAATTTCAAGGACGAAATTATTTGAAGGAGGGGAGAATGTAACACCCCAAGCTTCTACGGTACGCTTCTCATTGAATAATATGATAGCGTGTGTTGTACGCAACACCGAGTTCTAACAACCAATCAAACTAGCCATTGTGAATAGTAATACCTACATTTTAAAATTATATATATTTTATATTTCAAAATGGACTTCATTTTTGGATTCGGAATATCTAATTTAGCCTAAGGTGAAATTTTGGTACTTTTCGGATAACTTTAATATTTTGATGAATAGTGAAAATTACTAAATTTTAATTAAAAACAACTTTTTTAATCAAAATAATTAATAGTGATAAATTATGAATTTTAGTAGTTTTAAATTATATTTAGAATATATTTTTACCATTTAATATAATGTTGGTCATTGGACATAATTTTACAATTAAACCGAACATAAACAAGTGTCAATATTTTGATAGTTATTATCTCTTAAAAACACGCTTTTTGTTTTGACAGCGGGAATTAATTTTAAATTAATTTCTGCCACTTCTGTGTTTTGAATTTTGGAAAATGGATTCCATATTCGGAATCAGGATGTTCAAATTGTGTAAATAGGTAACTTTTATTTTTAGACATTTTGAATAATTACTGCGGTAAATATTTTATTTACCATGGTTAAGGGTAAATCCGGTAAATAAGGGTTAAAAAAATAATATTATAATAATACTAAATTACCCTAAAACGTGTCTTAACCCTATTGGTTGATACATGGTCGACCATGGGCATCTTTGGGTCGATTTTGGGACCCCATGGATCCACTTGTAAGTGATAATGACACTTTATTTTAATTAAGTTAAAATGAATACAAAAATGACACAAGCATATATCTTTTAGCAAAAAAATTGTTACATAGGGTTATATATGTTGGATTTTAGATTATAAATATTAATTAGAAAGATAAAACGATTTTATACATAATAATATTTTATTTATAATTTTTAGACATTAAATAATTTAGTTTATTTATGACACAATGATGATGCAGTAATTACTATAATAGTGAAAAATTAAAATAATTGATATTATAAATACCCAAATAAATATAATATGAAACTTTTAATGAATTAAACTAATTTTATAGGATAATATGATATTTTAGTATTGATTTAATTTACTTTTTTCGAAGTAATCAATCTGTTATGAGTTTCACAAAAATCAACAATTGAATAGTGTCAAAATTGACATAAAAGAGTTCTTACAACAAATATTATATTATTAATTGATATTAAATTCCTAAAAATCTAATATTCGGCCAAGAGACTTATATCATGATAGGTTCATCATTAATGGACCACTTGGGGGTCTCTTGGATGTATATAGGAAGTTTATTAACCATATTATATAAAAATACAAAGAGACATTGTAAAAGTGAAACTAATTAACTTAGAGATAATACTTAAAGATAAGGTTAATATAAGTACCCAAACCTGTCTAAATTCTATTGGTTGAGTTGTTTTCGACCCATACCCACCTTAACCCTTGAATAATCAACTTTGGATCCATTAGAAACCGAATATGAAGTTATTATAAATTAATATTTCTAGCTTTTCCAAAGGTGCCCCACACCCCTCTTATAAAAGGGCACTCCTCCTTCTCATTTATTCACACCTTCAAAGCCTTTTGGGTTCGTCCAAAATCTGACCAAATACTCTCCCAACTTCTCTCACTACAACCTAGGGGCATTAGTTTGATCAGAAATCCATCCTAAGGAGCCCTTTTGATCAAATCAAAAGGAAGAACCCGAAGAAGAGGTAATGATTTCACCACCCTTTTCTAAGTTCATTTCTTCTTCCACTTCTTCTTCCTTTGTTGTTACCATTCTAAAATAATAACTCCAGTATCTTACATATACTGTGATGTTATTATAAATATGGTACAACCATATTCAGTATTCTATCCACCCTTTGAATAACATGTCACCATACGTGCGTACGTACGACTTACCGTCTCTACGTCGTGGTGTAATTGTTATTCAATATAATATTATTTGGATGGGTATAATAATGATGTGTAACTCATGTAAATAATAAATATAACATGTTAAGGATTCTGTATATATGATATACCATCCATTTATATATTATTTTAATATCAAAATAATGATATTGTCGCTCGTGCGTACGTACGGACTACCGTCTCCACGAACGCGATGAGATTCATTCTCCATCGTATCCATTCATGTATAATTATCATTTGATGATTTAAAAAAATGATGTTTAAGGACTTGATATCATTCTGGATATTAATAATATAAAACCTATCCTTTACAAACATGTCTTACGTAACAAAACATATAAAAGAAAACAAGTAAGTTAACACCCGAAACAACGATAATACTAAGATATTATTATCAAATCAATATTAAAAGATCATATATGATATCATATTAATGTATATGATTATTGTATAATAACAATTATTTCACCATTATACAGGAGGTTAACCAACCCCAACCAAGGAAAAGTACAAGGTAAGGGTTATTTCACAATCTCTTCATTATCCGAGGTTGTTTATACGTAATAATCTACTGGGATCTCTTTATCATCCACATCCATGTTTCTTAAAAATGTATTTCAAAACATTTTTACTATTTACTAGAATATGAGTTAAATTCATTTATACCCTTTTTGACTTTTATAAGTGGTTTATAAAGGAATGTTTTGGTCGTTTTTAAAACAAGGTCCTTTTTAACCTTTTCGACAGAATTAAGGTAAGAATGTTTTTTTAACTTATACGGCAGGTGCGGCTATTTTCCGCCGTTATAAAATCTTCAAAGCTTCCCTTACAAGATTATAAGAATATTTTCAAATAAAATGTTTTATTTTATATGGATCTTAAATGATTTCAAAATAAAAGGAGATATTTCTTTAAAAAGAATATTGATTTCATCAATGTCAACATCCTTTGATGGATTTTAAGATTATTTGAAGTTGATTTATTATGATACAAAACTTCTATATTGTATTGAAGGTTTTGTGATATTTTTGACTGTGGATGTGCTATTTTTATACCATTCATAGTTTATTGTGGAATTATTTACATTTCGTATGCTAGTTTTAATACGAATGTTTGTGTTATATTTAAACCTTTTCATATGGGAATACATTGGACTTAGTAAGTGACGGGTGGAGACCGCTATAGCTCCTCGATGCATCGGTAGGTCTCATGAGACAAACTAGTGTCTTGGCACAAGGCCTTGACAAAATCTTATTTGTATTCTTGGCACGAGGCCTTGGCTATGTGGTTATGATGGTCTGGCATTATGCATTCCAACATTATGAAAGTGGTTATTGATTTTTTCATGTGATTATTCGATTAGTAGAATATCCATGTGAATAAGTAAATGGAATTATTTCGTTTTAATTATGTCATACCATGTTGAAAGTTCATCTTTGAAAGGCTTTTGTTTTAGTTATACATTTCCTTAAATGTTTATTCTTATTTATGAAAGTTTTCGCTATATTGTTATCCTTACTGGGCATTTGAGCTCACCCCTTTTCTAGGTTTTATTTTTCCCAGGAAGTGAAGAAGTAAATTATGAATGACCTGCAGGGATGTTATGTGGGGATATGAGTGTGGATTATGGAGACATTATGTTGTTGTATTAGTTTTTCATTTTATGCTGTAATGTAAAACTTATGAATATATCTAGTGTTTCCAAGGCTACTAAACCAATCGGTCTTTCGAGATTTGATCTTTCTTGTGATCATGCCAATGTTATGTAATAATGCACTGACTCTGGGTAACTAGGGTCGGGGCGTTACATAGATGCATTATTTAAAAGATGGTTCTCAAACCATGCCACTTAGAACTACAAACTCATTGATAAATAAATAATTCATTCTGCACGGTTTAATAGGTCATGCAAAATCTATCCACCACACCTCAGACTCACCGAGGCATCCACATGGGCACACACGGTTACTACTAATCATGTAGGATATCGATTAAATATCTAGAAATCCTCCAAAAAGATAGATTTATGTCCCTCCAACTACCATATACCAAACTCTCTCCATAAAGAGAAAAAATAATAACAAAATAAAAAAAAATCATGACACCAAGTGTTTTACAATCTCCAAAATATGACACTATATTTCCCCATTATATCTAAATAGAAGGTATATAAAAGGAAAATGTATGGTCTAATGAATGTCTAATGTAAATAAATACTAGAAACAACATAACCATAAAAAAAAAGACTGAAGTCCAAAAGAAATGATAGCTAAATTGAACATTAAAGAATTAATGTCTCCAAGTACTACTGGAATAGGTACCTAAAACATGAAATATTATTCTGCATGTGCCATTTAGATTTACTGTATAATAGTGGAACTAAAATAACTACAAAAATAAATCATTGAAATAATTGAACATCAATGAGAGAGTCATTATCAAGTAAAGGTACCTATAATCCAAAGGAATAATACACTAGAACTAATAGAACCTTAAGGTGAAAAGAGACCTCACCTTGAGTCATGACATATACAGATAACCTAGGGTCCACAAAATGTATCTCCACCACATAGTGCATCCAAAATAGACACGTTCCAATGAAATGTTGTATACAAATCCCAAATGATAGATCAAACACCCTATTTACCTGAATGTTTATCCAAAGCCTATCTCTAGTCTAAGTCACCGAGCACCAAAATGGATCAATGTGGAAATGAATCAATATCCAAAATATCTATACAACCATATAATATAAACCAACCAAGATCACAAACACTTAAATAATTTCTTCCCAAACCAAATCCACTCATTAAACTCTACTAGAATTGACAAGCCAATACTCAACCACTCTCACAAGGATGTTTCCTTGTCTACTAATCCCCATATAGTCAGGGTGAGAACTAGATATGTAGAAACTCTTTAAACAATTATGGGGGATTGAAATAGGCACAATATACATGGACATCAAAAATAAATTCCTCTAAGAAAGAACCAAACAACTCTTTCTATATCATGAATTAAAACAAACATTAATCCATAATAAGGAACACAACAACCCTCAAAAGAGAAACACATAATTTTCCAAAAAAAAAAATTATTTTAAGAACATCATTTTAACCAAATCATTTTTTATAATAACCCTCCCCTAAGGTATTTTCAAAAACGAACCTATCCATATTTAAAAACAAACATCTTTTGTGAAACCCATATGTTTCCCCAATGAGACAAACATATGAATGATTGTTCAAAGTTCCATTTTAGTTCGATTACCAGACCCCCAAGGATAGCCATTAAAACTCAATTTCCTCTTAAAAACACTATTTCAACACTAGGTAACCATTAAAAAAAATAAAAACCGTGTAAATGAATAATTCAAACTTTTCCTCCAAAAAAAAATTAAAAATAAAAATTTCTTAAAAATTTCTTTCTTTATTTCTGATTCATGATTTTCAAATCCAAGAACAATAAAGTACCACACATGAACCTACATATGAATCACAAAAACCACATATGAAAATAAACTTCAATCCACCTATATTTTGATGAATCCATCATTAATGAAATTCATAATTAAGGGGAGTCCAATGAAGGCGAACCTGAAAGGGGGTATTGTTATTCTTGCATTGGCCCCATTATTGGTGGATCGTTCACCAACCCTTCAACACACTCCTTATAAGAGTAATGCTTGACTGTATGTGCACCAGATGGTTTCCCAGGATATTTTTTCCAAGTAAAAATCTCAGGATATCCTTCCATTCTACCCTGGGACCAAGAGAGACCCATAATATCACTCACATACTCAATGGGGATCAAAATATCAATCACATAAAAAACAATAAAATAATTCCCAATCTGTCTTGAATCCAAGATTCAAAACACAACATTCCCTTCTAGTTTGCGGCTCGGGATAAGCAAGATCTTGTTAACCTCTCCATGCACATTCCTAGTAATCTCTTATATCCTATGTCACCCTTCTATATGAAATCACCGAATAAAATCGTCTATAAAAATTATAGTTCCCATTAAGATGTTATTATTTGATACTAATTTAAAACAAAATGTATTAGGATTCTTTCCTACCCGACACCTGAGCATATTAACCACTTGGACTGAGAGGTACTTCCTATCCTCATAGGCTAACGACCAGTGCATGGTCATCACCATAATTAATTTAGAATATTTTTGACCAAGTTGTAGTTAAACAATTATAATAATATATAATTTCAATAACCAATATAAATAAATAATTAGGAAATCATGAAATAATATAAAAAAAATAACTAAAATAAAAAACACTAATCAAGAAAGAATGAAAACTAAATGAATCAATACGAGACATGAATCATCGTTTCCCAACTCTCGCACACAATGTCCAAGAAGAACAAGAGTAATCCAACTAAAAAAATGGGATGATATATGCATGATCTAAAATCCAAGTAGGTCACTAAAACCATGCCAAATCTATTCTATATTTTTTATCTGGAAATTAATCATATGTTAGTTAGAACAATAAGCTGTAATTTAGGCTTCATATACAAAATATAATCTTTGAGGAAGACAAATAATCTATAGAAAACAGCCGAATTTTTTTTGTTTTATTTTGAAAAAACAACACAATCATTTGGAAATAAATCCATGTGCATAAGCCTTTTCATAAACCAAAAAAACCATTATCATTTTTCAAAAACAAGAGAAGTTCAATATTTAATTAAAATATTCTCTTGAAAACATTTCACAATAGGGTTAAAATAAACACCCAGGTCCACTTATGAACATCACTCTCACTTATCCAAAAAGTGTGGAAAAGGATGAAATAATCATCAAGATTTACTTAATGAACACAATGAGGATAACATTTCTCAACATATCATGTCAAATTTTTCAGTAAACAAATTAATAAAATAAACAAGTCCAATCCTAGCATCGGAAATCTCTGGGGATTTATAATGTCGTGTCTGTTCATCCCATCCACTAGTTAAAATATTGGAAAACACATAGTAGCTACTAAAGAAATAACAAGGTAAATAGGAATATACAAGATTCCATTAGTTAAAAATATTCAAAATAATAATTTTCATCATTTGTTCTTTGGTTAAGAGTTTCATTCCCTTACATAGTGGCCTATGAAGGTTAACTACAATGAATCAATGGATAAGTTATATTACCTATCTCAATAGGGATAATGTTTACAAAAAAGTATATCTTACTACCTTAGATCATCAATATAGGTAATATATCATAGTATCTATGAATAATTAGTCCATCCATGTAGTCTATCACATTGAACTTGGGAAATTAGTGAAGGTAGTCACATCTAATGCATCTGTAGGGGACTAGAGATTAAGTCAGGCTCCCTAACCCAGGCATTGATATAGTCATGTTTATATCATCAATCTAACCCATCACATGGGAGAAGCTATTTTCTTTTATCCCAAACCACCAAGCCATGTGCACATTCTTCATTAACCATATACCATATATACCATTTCACAACAATATTCAAAAAATAAAATAACATTCACAATCTAATATTGATAAATATATAAATCATTATCACAACTTTACCGATGATCACATTGCATTTTAAAAATCATTTATTATTAACCCATTAACATTATAATAGACCTCACTCATGTCATGATAACAATTATAACCAATAAATATCAATTTAATATACAAAACATGACAACCAACTAAACCAAATTCTCATAATATCCTTTTGTAAACTCATGATAACATGTTAAATGTAACAATACTAGGCTTAATCCATGATGTTTCATGAATTACATAAATAGAAACCCATATATAAGTTCATAAACAAGGAACACACCATAGATATCCTCAATACCAACCCCCAAATCCCCCCTTAAATCCCACATGGTTCTTGAGGATTTCAATTTATCATTTAATCCATATATATATCATTTATCTCCAAGGATATACAAAATCACAAAAAAATGTGATGAATAAAAAAACTGCATGTGTATAAGGTAAACTCTATGCTCACATTATTAAACCAAACATCTTTTATAAAATAAGGAGACCCAAAAAAATGGGGAGACCACTACAAAAGCCCATTATATTACACCATGAAATCAATCCATTATTTTCAATTGAAAAACCCAATACATTAAATAATACCATGTTCAACCCCCATCATGGATTTATTCATTGAAAATTAAAAACATGTAAAAAAGCCTTTATTTCATCACATATTTTATAAAACACTACTTGATACATTTTTAAAGGTTCAAAAAAATAATTCATTTCATAAAACATTTCAAGCTACCCTATGAAAACCGAAACAAGGAATAATCCATTTTAATTTCTTTTAATACATCTTTAAATAATCCAACTATTCTTTTCCACTAATTCTAGGAAAGATGCACATTTCAAATCTCCATTTGAAATAAAACTAAAATCCTCATATTATATTATTAGAGGTTAGCACCAAAATTTAAGACAAAATTCCCCTTAAACCATACATTCAGTTAGTGAAACTAAGAAGGATTTGAAACCCCATTTAAAACCCATCTCCCAATTATCAATACTATTTCAAAAATCCCTAAAGTCATTTCCATTAATTCATGTATAACTAAACATGCCACATGAATACATAATCCTGAAAATTGCATTGAAAAACAATTAATCTATGAACAAAACACCCTGAAACGGTTTTAACACATCACGAGGCTATATACTTGCATAAATGGTAATTTTAAAATGAAAATGAAAATTAAAATTCCAAAAAGATATGAATTTTATATTAACAACAACCTCACAAAGAAAATAATCAATCTAGAACGCTTCAACACATGATGCTTTCACCAGAGACCAATCAATGTTGCTCCTTCATACCCCAACAAAAATAAACCATCCCATATACATAAGGATACATGTCCCCAAGGTATACATTCTCATGTCTAAGAATATGTACATGGAGATCCTTACATATATGCTCAGATATGTATATTCCCATTTATAGTTACACATATATGCATTTTCCATATATATATATATATAAGAAAACCTATCTCAAATATGTATATATTTATAAATTAAGCACATTTAGTGAATATATATATATATATATAATGTGGGATCTTACACACACACATAGATATATATATATCTATACGTTCCTATGAATTTATACATAGCTAAGCCACCTTCGATTTTGGATACTAGAACCTACCTCATCGATGACCAAAACACCCTACAAATAATACATGGGAGTCAAAATTATCAAAATATCTCAAATAAATCATATATATAATATGAAACCAAAACATTTATACCTCATGTGGTGAATGTAACCCAAAATTAACCAAACTTCATCACCTTCTTCGATGGATGTCGGAATTTGAATAAGGATGCACTGAGAAGGACAATACATACCCTAACAACAAAAGAAGGAACCAAAAATTAGATTACCCCTTCACTTAGATTTCATATGAACATAACCGGTGAAGGGGAGTTGGAAAAGCGGTCAAATCGATTGAGAAGAGGGAGCTTGAGACCACAACTTGATAGTTCGACTATAAAAGTGGAACAAGTCAAGTGAGACTGCTGGATAAGTAGAGGGTCGATAGATATAGGAGGTGGAAAAACCATGAATGGTGGGATGGGGATCTCTCATGAATCATAATGAAAGGGAATAAAATAAATAAATGTTAAATAAAAAAATTAAGAAAAAACAAACAAAATAAAAATTATAAAATACTGGGAAACTCATACAGTTTGTCCACTATTTACAAAACAGAGCAATAACTATTCATTAGCCACTACTATGGAAAGGAACCCCATCACATGGTTACCTATAAACATATAAAATGTTGAGAAAATCATGCTCAAATTCATCCTCTTGGAACTAAAATCTCATAGATTGCAACCACACACTTTCCACAAAGATTAATAAACCATGGACAAGCCATGAGCCACACCCAAAAATAACATGGGAACCCACACGATCCCAAACATTTAATACTAACCATGAAGGATAATGGTTAATCATATAGCAATCCTCCAGAATATAATTTATCATCAACCAAACTACTAGATCTCAAACATAATCTATAACGAGATAAAAGTTTCCAAAATAAATACACTGGTACACCCTGGATATTAAAATAATGTTGAAACCAACTAATAATAAGTTTTTATAAGATAGAGTTTTAGACAACTCCACAATAAGATATATAATGAATAAAATAGATAGAACGAATTACATTGATGATATAACAAGATTTATCATGAGTCAAATTGATATGGATTTCTCATTGAAAATGATAATAAATTTGTGTTTATAATTAGTGAACATACTTCATACAGAGGGGCAACTACGAGCTATATTTATATGAAATGATTACATGAAATGAAAAAAAATATAATCAATACACAGTAACAATGCATAACTTGTATTGGATTCACCTAAAGGGGAGGGACAATGATAGTGAAACATTGTTTTTTTAATGAAAACTAATATGGATGGTAAAATATCCACCAATAATGAATTCTTAAATTATAATGATAATAAAAAGAGTCATGGTATTTAAAATGAAGAAAAAATTTCACCTTTTTAGATGATAAGGTCTAATCAGATACTGCATTAAAAAATAAAAAAATTCAATTATGATATATAAAATATAGGTTCCAGAACAATTTCCTTAATAATAATTTTCTTGAATATGTGTTTAAGATATAAAATAATGATTTTATGGTGTACATTACTAAATTATATTCTAGGGCATAAGTTGATTGAAGAATAACATTAATTTCTAAAAATGACGTGTTTCCTAGAATATATGGAGAAACATAGACATTTAATGGTAATAATGGACCAATTTCAATTTTTAGGGAACCCTAATCTCACCAAATTTCCAAACTCATATTTCTAGAATAATGTCTCAAATGGTATATCATTTTGAAGGGAGATATAATGATCCATTGGGTGAAAAAATAAGTTAATTTAGTAGATCGATTGATGTAACCATTATGAAACCAAACTACTAAGGGTCATTTTTAGTCTCTTGGTATATTACAAATAGGCTATTAATGTAATCATTGAAAAATATATTATGATTTTATAATAAAATGAAATATAAAATTTTCATTCCTTATTTTTTCAAAAAATTTATACTACATTAATAATGGTGTGATAATATCCACTCAATGGTTGATGTTCAGTTTTCTCTTATTAATGAACAACATAGAGTCTTATGGGATTTTATGAAAAGTTAATAATATTATGTGTATTAGAATCAAGTGATATTAATTGAAGACTTAATATTTTTATTGAATCTCGAAATTTCACTCTATGGAATTGCATAAATAAATAAATTTGATTATGTGTTTTTTATTATTATAAATTATTTCATCCATGGTTATAGATATATCTATCATAATAAACATTATAAATTGATTCTATCATTAAGAAATCCTTGAGGAATAACTAGTAACATGTTTTTTGTATGTTATTAGTTACACCCCAAGCACATTTTATTTATTTCATGATGTCTGAGGTTTAGGATGATTTTCGTATAATAGGTTTTTGTGTTTTTGTTGATTTAGTTTGTTTCCATCCCTATTCATGGTTAAGGTTAAAGGTATTGGAAAAAATTGGCATTTTTGTGTGTCTACAACACCTAGATAGTTCCTAAATTATGTTTAAATCACTAATGGATCACTGGGTGGGATATCCCAATATTTTTTTGTGTAATTTGAGGGATTTCGGAAATTGTTCTTTTCACATTGTTTGTGAATGAATTTCCAAAACTATGCCACATTAACATACAAGTTTTAAAAAATTTTCAATATCAATCACATGTTTTTCACGCTGTTTAAAAAACAATGTAGAAAAACCATGATACCCATTAAATACTAAATAAATTTTATATTGAAAACATTATTTATGTTATTAGACCTCCCATTTGAAGACTTATCTAATGGGTATCAAAAATAGGGTTCCTCGCAATCCCCCATTTTTTCTCCTTCATCCTGGGATACTTATTTGGGAGATTTCTCACCAAAGGATTTCAATTATTCAGGATTTATTCATCACATATTTCCCATTCTGATTCTTATCTTCTCCCAATCCTAGTTTCTTATACTTTCTTAGATCGTATCCATATTAAACAACCCCTAGTGTAAGGGATGGCTGATGTGGGATGATTTATTTGATTATATAGTGTGTTGTTTGTTCATTTAGACATGATCTCCCTTATCTGGAAGTTTCCATGTATTCTTACAGCATTGAGGTAGGTGTTTCTATCCATTTCATATTAGGCTCATTCCATTTGACCCTTGTATGTTATTAAATTAATTATAAATTTATTTTTATTGATTATGTTATGCTTGTTTGTCCTGGTATGGAGTTTTTTATGGAAAAATTTGGTTAAATTAGTTTTAATGTGATTTCTTTAATCGTGTTATATGATTATGCACACAAGGTGTTTATTAAAATGATAATTTTTCCATTAAAATAAAATTTTCAATTTTAGAGTTATTTAATCACAGTTAATTTTTGATATCATTGTTAGATGATGAATTTGGAATTTTGTGTTTGAATTTGTTACTTTTATTGCATGAAATTCATGTGTGGTTATTTCATTTTTTGAAAAATGATGTTTCTTTTAAAATATACCACTTTTTTTTCTGAAATGTACTTGTTATGATAGTAGTATTCCAAAAAGAAATGGTTTTTTTCCAGTTATACTCTTTATTTTTTATTATAAATTCATCTATGAATTGTGAATGTATTGTGAATCATGTTAAAAAAGAGGTTTTAATGTAAAGGTGAATTATAAAGGGGATGTTTCCATGGATAAATGTTCTTCCCACATGAGATCATCTTGTAGTGTTTTAAAATTATTTCACAAATTATGCAAGTACTGTGAAGGTTCATTTCAAATGGATTTGGAATGTGTATAAATATCAAAATAGGGTTTTCCCTTGATTGGGAATTTAATATATGATTATTTAATTATTGGTTAAAGCATGTTTGACACCTTAGTTATGTTTTGGAAAATTATTTGTGTAGAGGCCCATTTGGAACATGAGATTTAGTGGGAATTTTGTTTCAAAAAATTTATTATGTGAAGGCCAAGTTCGTATTTTATAATGTTTTGTATTTTTTTAAAACTCCAAAGTTATGAAGGACCAATTTGAACCATGTGTATATAGTATTGAATGATGGGAAACATATAGTGGATTTCCTGGGTCATGGGTTATCATGTGGGTGTTTTTAGTGGATGGGGTATGCACGTTTGGTGGTGATAGGTCAGTTAAGACACATCTGTTCGAGACTCCCTTTCCATTGTATATTGTTATTACTATCAAGGGTTCCTTGAGAATTATTTATACTGTCTAGTGATTGTTTTTTTCAACCCTGATTATAATAGTTGGAACCCCCCATGAATTTATAGGTCTTAGTGGGATGTGCCACTAAATTGGCAGTTAGAATGGATAGTTGGTAACTGACTATGGATTTGAACCATATGATGATAGGAGAGTCTAATATGAGTACATTTAGGGATCACTCGCGGAATATTTAAGAATTCCCATGATTATCTATCTATATGTTATGATTATTTCTTCTACACATTATATATTAGCCATATTAGTTTCTACATACTTTTTTATTACCATTAATTTTTGCACAACCCCATTTTATTACTCATTTCGGACCTCACTTTGTTATGGGTTTTGGAACTATGTTGTAGAGAGTGAAACTTTTTTTTGAAAATAAAATATACAGGTGTTGTTGTAAAAATAGTGATTTTAGAAAGAAATATTTAGTTTTTTAAATTTTTCAATGTCCTATCATCTAAATTTATTTTCAAAGTAGAGATTGTGGAATATTTTCTATAAGGGAACCTGTGGAATATTTGGTGAATACGTATTGAGATGTTAAACTCACACGCTACTAGTGCCACTTGGTGTCGTCATTCATGAACTATTTTCATGGTTCATGTTTCTGGTTCCAGTTTCCATTGGACTATGTTGGTATTATGGTTGTTGGTGACAAATAGGTCACATGGTGATAATGTTGGAATTGTTATTTAGTTTTTTATTTAGTGTTCATTTATGTTATGTTGTTGAATTTTTCTCATGTATAGTTTGGGCCTAAATGGATATCCAAATCCCCATGCGATGGAAACTTGTGACAAACATCAAAATAATATTATGGGAACAATTTATCCCAACAATAAACTAGGATTGAAATATATAAATTAAATATAGAAAAAATAAAATAAAAGAACATGAAAAAATTGAATAAAAAACTAAAACAAAACTATGTCCTCATGTTATCTACAAGACATCTTGATCCACACAAACAACAACACAATCCTACTCCAAAGGAAACTCAGACCATAAAGTTGATCATCTAAAATAGCTCAGGTTACAGACACCAAGTGGAATAAGAATGGTGTGAGCTTAATATATTAATAGGCAATAACCGTAGATTCTATAGATTTCATTTCCCAAAACAGTCGACAAACACACAATTGAAAATACATTTAGAAGGTAAGATTTTAAACTATTTAAAAAACATAATATAGCTTCCCAAAAACCATTTTTATTAAAAGCACATGGATATATCATTTTAAAAAAAAATTCTCACTTTTTATAACCCCCTTCCAAACCCAAAACCCTTGGGAATTATATTGCATGTAATAAAAAAGAGATGTATAAAATGTAAAAGTAACCAAAAAACCAAGTATAAACTAACAAGGATAATATCCAACGTGATGTATAAATTAACATAATGTTCATATAGATAATCCTGGGAATTTTCAAACATCTATATGGTGATCCCTATATGTACTCAGATTAGAATCACCTTCCAACATATGGTACAGCTTCATAGTCAATAATCAACTTTCCATTATAACATCCAATTTAATGGAACGTCCCACCAGGACTAATAAAGTCACGTGGGTGTAAAATTGGCTAATAAGGGTCGATAAGAAACAATCAATCAACCCTCTAAAAGAAGACCAAGATGACAATGATTGTAATTGTGATATACAATGGAAAGAGTGTCCCTCACATGCATGGATCACCAAATATGTTTTCATCACACTTTACTACCACATCCATATTCATCACCCACATGATAACCCATGAATTAGGAATTCTTAAGAAGTTTTTCCTATATCACAACAATCTATACACCTGGTTCCAATCAAGTATTAACATCATTGATGTTTCAAAACACTTTAACAAACATTATAAATTTCTTATGGGGTATTCACATCATTTGAGATTAAAAATAAACTCCCAATATATTTCATGTTCCATAAAATACTCTACGATAGTAATTTTTAAAAACATAATTTGTGTGCCAAATGGATCTCAAAAACCATTATAAAAGAACATATAAAAAATAGATGGAAAAATTCCATTTCTCATGTTTATACACATACCATCCCCATTTGAAAATACACACCACACACATTGCACAATTTATGAAATCATTTTAAAACACTAAAAATAGAAATCATGTGAAAAAATGTTTCCATGGGAATATACACTTTAAAATTGACATTCACATTAAAACCCCTTTTTATGAAATTATTCAAAATACTTTCAAAAATTAAATATGAATTTATAAATCCCAAAAAATAATCTCACTTGTAACGAAGCCAATTTTTATTTGTAAAACCACTTTCAACACATGCACACCTCAATTCACATTTAAGGAATATTTTCCAAGAAATTTCAC
Organism: Viscum album; assembly: GCA_963277665.1. Taxonomy (NCBI): domain Eukaryota; kingdom Viridiplantae; phylum Streptophyta; class Magnoliopsida; order Santalales; family Viscaceae; genus Viscum; species Viscum album. The sequence goes on from OY728150.1 coordinate 1,922,346,130, forward strand.
TGGTATTTCAAATAATGAAACAAACACATGTGAGATTCATGACATAAAAGTCACCAAGTCACATACATAGTTCCAACGTCACAATCCAACTATATTATTGTAACATAAATAAGGTTAAACACACCATAAAATATCTAATACCATTTTAAGGATCAAATTGAATTTTCAAAAAGAAATTGTGTGCATAACTATATAACATTATTAATGAAACCCATTTAAACCCACTTTGACCAATTTTTCCCACAAAAAAAAAACAAAATATTCGCGCAAAAAATCTTCCCAAAATAATTTGAAAACATTTATAATTTATTTTAAAATCTAAAAATTTAAATTGGAATGAGATAGAATGAAAATGGTCAGAAACACTTACCTCAATTATGTGAGGATGTAATGAGACTCTTAGAGAATGAGTAATAAGTCTAAATGAACAATGTATACACCCTATAATCATGGAAATCTACACACATTATCCATCCCTCACCCTTGGGCTTGGCCAATAGGGATTGGGCCCAAGATAAACCATGAAAACATGATATTGATAATATAATAGAATGGAAAATAAATATTTTGGGGAGAAATAATGAATAATCGCAACCATTGGGTGAGAAATCCCCCAAAAAGTTTCACACGATAAAGGTTTCTGAAGGGGGAAACCCTCCAGTCGATACCCATCTAACAGGGATTAAAATGGGTGGTGGAATCAATTAAATTTTAGTTTAAAAATAAATTTTTTCTAGGTATTAATATGATTCATGGTTTTACACCATGGTTTTTAATCCATGCTAAAATCGTGAAATTTCTACTAAAAACATTTTATAAACATTCATGTTTAAGTTGCGCATTTTTGGAAACCTGTTTTAAAATCATGTAACCTATGAAATTGGCCAAAACCCCTCAAATGACAACATAAAAATAAGATATCAACCCCAATATTCCATGAGTGACCTAGTAAAGATATATGGACCCCGTTTCAGTCAAAAACTCCCCGCGGTGATAATTTCTTCCTATACCTACCCCAAAAACCATGCACAGTGCTAGAAATAAACATTAAACAAGAAAACCTAATAAATATTTTAATACAAGCAACCCAAATCTCAACCAAAAGATCTAACATAGAGAAAAATAAATAAATAAATAAATTTATTAGGATGTGACAATTCTTCCCACTACAAACACATTCTATCCATAGAATGTCACCTAGTTTAAAGGTAAACCGAAACATGATTAAATACCCTATCAAAATTAATTGGATTCCCAAACATCATGGTCACCATTCACTTAAAATGTCACACCCAGCCATTATAGAGCTGGGAACATCAACAAGAATAATTTTATAATGTTAAAGGGTTACCCCACCACAATAACATGACTATCCCTAGAACATTAAATATCCAAACATTACTGGAAACACCAAACCAAAACAAGAACCCTCAACATAGAAGCATAAACCAATGAAAAAAATAAAACCAAAACAAAATACAATAATTGCACAAAACTCATGAATCTACAAATGATAACATATATCACAGAAAATTACAATAGGAAACTTAAATTAACTCCACCGCAACACTGGTAGAAAATATTGGCTCGGTTTACCCCAACCCTTAGAAATTCTAGGCTACCTAAAAAGCTTCACTCTAGGCCTATGGAAGGAGCATTGATTTCTAAACAATCTTATTCCACAAGGATAGAAATTTACATCCTCAAATAATGAATTATTCTTTGGATAATACATCCCAAGAAACTTCTCTGATGAACCTGATGGAAACAAAATTGTCACACCCTCTGAGTTTTTTCATAAGAAGACATCGAATTACGAAACTGGAAACACTAGTATCCCACAAGTGAGTGGTATGACTAATGATTTATTAGAACAAAGAACAGAGTCTTATAAGAAATAATATCCTCCAACATACACCTCTCTCCAAATGGGGATCCTTCATAAGTGGCAATAAATATCATATTTCAAATTTCCAGTGCTCTAGAAACCAACACATCTAAAAATACATCAACCACTAACTACTCGAAATAAATATTCTTAGTGGAAAGTGATTTCTCCTTGCTCTATAAATGATAAAAAATAAAAAATATTCTTTCATTAGATCATATGATTCTATTTCCATATAGAAATAAACTAGATCCTTGAAATGTTCAACATAATTAATTGTTGTCCGTTAACCATGAAAATAATTCATGAGCTCTTTCACATTCCTCATTATAACCTTATTAGGTATAAACCATGGACAAAATTGACTTAAAAACTTCTCACATCATCCCAAATTACATTGATGATTGCTTAAACAACATTTATTGATCCAAATGTGGAACCGCAAATAATCCTAGGAAAACACACATTATAATATCTTTTAATGTTCCCAATGATCTGAAGTCACACTCAAAATTCTTAGTCTATTCAACTGGTTCTTATGGACCTTGATCACCATAAAATATAGGAACAACCGAGAAGAATAAAAAAATTATAAAGATATACTAAAAAGTTTGGGGACATTTATCGGAATTATATTTTGAATAACATGAGGAACACACAATTTCAATATAAAGGTACAATTTAAGATTAAAAAACACATTTTTTTAATGACTATTAAACTTGATTAATGAAACCCACCTAAAACCACTTCCAAAAATTTCTTCCAACATAAAAAACACCATACCATGCAAAAAATCATACCACAAGTGTTCAGTACACATTTATAATTTAATTTAAAAACCTATAATAATGAAATGGAATGATCTGGAAAGAAAATAGATGGAAAAACTGACATCAAAAGAGTGTCAACGTAACAAAACTCCCATGTAATGATGAACAAGTCCAAATGAACAAACCAAACACCCCATAATCATAGAAACTAAGAAACCATGAGAGTGATTATAGAATAAGAGGTAAGGGAATGATATTTTGAAAATCATGAATAATCCCTAATTGTTTGTGATAAATCACACAAAATGTGGCCCACGAGATAGGGAACAAAGGGGGAACCCTTATACCTAAAACTGACAGATATAGAATAAAATAAGATGTGGAATCAATTAATTTGTGTTTTTAAAATAAATTATTTTAGGTTTTAATGGGATTCATAGTTTTGACACACTGTTTTATAAACCATGTTCAAATTGTGAGATGACTACAAGAAAACGTTTTCAAACATGTTGGTTTAAGTTTCTTGGTTTGGGAAACCCGAGGTCAAACCATGTGACTTGAAATTAAATGGTGAACCCCCTAAAATTAAATCAAATAAAAAACTATGATATCACACACAATGAATCATGACTTATTTAAAAAAAATTATTGAACTTGTGGGTGTCCCAAAATCCCCTCTATGCTACATTCTCCCAATACCATTCACAATAACCACACAAAGGGCAAGAAACAAACTAAAAACTCCAAAATCTAATGAATATTGTTGGAAACTCATCTATAATAGAGTGTGGAAATACATTAGAATCTATATTTAAGTTAATATTTTTATGTTGAACTAAATGGGTGAGTAAATTTTGATGTTTTAATCTTCCAAAATAATCACAATTGATGTATACATAGACCGATTCAGTATTTTTCAATGAATCAATGAAGTATGTGATGAAGTATACTATTTTTATGTTATTTAAAATGTAGTACTCAAACTATGTCATGTAAAATATGATTATATATGTATACGTATTTTCTATGTAATAAACATTTTGGATGAGATAAGGATATATGATTGTATTTAATGTATATCACACTAGGAACCATGTACGCTTGAGTAACATATATTGTTCTCTATTATTTTCAATATTCACAAAACAATAAAATTTGGATTTCATATTTATTATCAATAAAAATAAGGAACTTATATTAACATTTTTTATCATTTTGAAAGGGATTAGGTTGTGGATGAATTTTTTCTATTAGAATGGATATATTTTTATAAAACGTTTACCCAAAAGTTATTAGATATATTCAAAATGAGTACCGATGTTTTTATGAAGATTATTTATTGTATTTTATTTTAAGTGGGTACATATTATAAATAAACTAAAATTTTATACCAAATTTAGTTACGTATGCAATATTATATGAAAGAACTTTCATATGATAAAAGTTGGAAAATAAGATATATTTGTAAGATAAAATATTATATGATTCCAAATTTTGTCTATATTGTATCATGCAATTATAATATAATATATTATTAATGTGATTTCAGTTCTGTAACAAAAACCACATCCTCATTGTGAATTTCTTGTTTCAAATCTATGTAACTTATTTATTTATTTAATTTCATAATGAATAAATAAACAGATGTATTCAAATAAGGGAAATCACAAATGGGTAGTGTAATTTGGATGCCTTGTAATATAAGTTTTTGTACATAAAATTAAATAAAAAATAATTAAATAATATATATATATATATATAATAGTATTTGATCCATCTCATGTTACACCATATTACATTATTTCATTAAATGAATCTCATATTATCCACATTCTTCATTAATCATTGATGAATGTGAAAGTACCCCTTTATTAAAAGTAGGGCCTTCTTAATATGATCATAAATATTCTTGATGTTTTTCCTTATATATATTTTTTAGACCTTTGACTATTGTATAAGTGATATTTAGTGAGTTTCTAATCAAGTGTTAAATATGGATTAGTCAACAATACATGTATTTTGTTCTCATTTTTTATCATTTATTTGTATTTTGATAATATTTAAGATATATAAGGTATATATGGGTTTATTTCATCTTCAAATGATTAATAGATAATATATCTCAACCCATTTTTTAAAAATTATAATTTTAATGGATTTTAATTCTCACTATATTATATCATTTATAATAGTTATATATATAAATTCTTATCATTACTTAATATTAAATAAATATTCTTTCTTCCCAATTAATATGATCGAATCATATTGATGTGTAACTCTTTACAAAACTCATATCATGATTTAATATCTCAATAAAAAATATATCATTATTTTTATATATCAAAATTCATACCATTAATAGTTTATGTGAAATATTTTCATGTTATAGATTAAAATAATAATAAATCAATAATTTTCATAAGAGGAATCCTTGAGTGATATGTTTTGAAACACAATTTTCTATATAGAGAACCTGATCCCTATATTATAATTTATTTAATCCATAATCCATCCATATATGGTTCTTTACTCAAGAGATACTTCTTTTTATATTAAATGTCTACCATCTATTTTTTATAATCTAAAAATAACTTTGACATTCCCACTCATATGATAATATATAGAAAATTCATTAAATAATAAAACGAAATCAATTATGATACATAGAATTAAACTATATGAATTCATATTTAAAATTTTATAGAATAATCTTAATATATTTAGATCTAAATAATTCTTCAATTCTTCAATTCTTAATATGACACATTATCTACAAATAAAATATTTTATAAATATTTGAAATAACCATTTTGTTTGAAAAATTCCTCAAAATGATGGTTTATAGTCATTAGGATATTTGTTTTTGAAAAAGAATGTAATGACCTGGAAATTTCAAAGAAATTTTTTTATTAAATAATTTGGAATTTTTCAAGTCTATGGATTCTGATCGCACTTGATTCCGAGGCCCGGTGTTCCTGGAATCAATTTCTGAAGTTTATCTCATGTACGTTTAGTAAATGAACTAGCTGGTTTTTCTATATTTTGAACTGATGCTTAGAATTGAAATCTGAGGGCATCGATGAACTTGTAGTCCGGGTAATTTCTTAAGGGTTCCTTTACCAAAGTTGTGTTTTATGCGGGCTGAATGTTAATTTTTTTGCGGTTGAATGTTAAACTAAATAAAATTGTGTTGTACACAATTTTATTTTGTGAGTGGGTTATTTACTCCCAAGTGTGGATATTTTAGAGGTAGGGACCACATGATCCCCAACCTTGATCTCCCCATAACTCCCCTCAAAATCCAATTAATACCTCTTATTTATTTCATTGACAACTCCACATATTCATTATGGTGGAGCCTTCCAGCCTCCCTTATCCCATTAAGCATGCCAACCTATGAATTTAATATCAGCATTAAATTAATTGGCACCGCTTTAGAATTAGTATGAATTGAATAACAATTCTATTAATTAGAAGCCTCTAATTTCTTTTTGGAAATCGCTTTTGGGAAAGACTTTTGGGAATTAAAGGATAGGTGATCCTTCATAGAAGAAGAACACCGTTCTTCAATAAAGAACACCCCCAACTAAGAACTAGAAGAAACTTCTTCCAATGACGCATCCTCCTCGGATGCACCTCAATGTCAAGGAGCCTACATCACCTACGACAACGACCCTTACTCTATAATTGATTAAGTGACTGTAACACCCGAGACTTTTATTTTATATAAATCATCAAAGGAATCTTTTTCTACACACAACACTTTCTTGACTTTCTTTACACGAAATCACGACCTTCCTCGATAGCTTGTGTCGTACGCAATACCGAGTTTCACAAAACAATGATATGCTATTAAAATATAATTAAAAATAGCCGTTATGAATAGTAATAACCAGTTTTTGAAATTTTATAAATTTTATTTTTCAAAATGGACTTCATTTTGGATTTCGGAATATCGAAATTAGCCTAGGGTAAAATTTTGGTATTTTTCTGAAAACTTTCAATTTTTGATGAATAGTTAAAACCACTAAGTGGTCGTTAAAAAACTGAATTTTTCATAAAACTTAATTTTACCGCTTCTGTGAGTGGAATTTCGAAAATCCGAGAGACACGGTTGATGTCAGTAAGTAAAATGTGGTTCAATGAGATGAAAATAATTTTTTGGTGAATAGTAACTTTTTACTTTTTTTTACCACGGTTAAAAGTAAATAGGGTAATTAAGGGTAAAAATGATATTATTATTATCCTAAAACATGTTTTAATTCTATTGGAAAAATGTAATTCGACCAAAAACAACCTTTGAAATAAAATATGACCATTTAGGCCCACTTGGATTAGATTAGGACATTTATTATTAATTTATTTAAAGAAGGGTTAAAATAGTTAAAATCAAAGTTTAATAACTAAATCATTTTTAATATAAGGTTATACATAAGATAAATTCTACTATAAATATTCATTAGAACTCTAAAAATATTTCCTACATAATGATATTTTATTTGTAATTTTTAGACTTTAAATAATTTAATTTATTTATGACACAATGATGATGCAGTGATTACCATAATAGTGAAAAATTAGAATAATTGATATTATAAATACCTAAATAAGTATAATTTGAGACTTTTTATGAATTAAAAAATTTTATAGGTTAATATGACATGTTAGGATAGATTTAATTAACTTTGGTTGAAGTAATCATTCTGTTATGAGTTTCAAAAAAATCAACTATTGAATAGTGTCAAAATTGAAATAAAATAAATTTTAAAACAAATATTCTATTATTATTTGTTATTTTATTCCTAAAAATATATGGTTTGGCAAAATGACTTAGATAAGGTTATATATATTAATAAAACACAACTTGGGGGTCTCTTGGATGTATATGGTAAGTTTATTAACTATATAATATAAAAATACAAAGTGACATGGTAAATGTCAATCTAATTAACTAAGAGTTAAAACTAAAAGATAAGGTTAATATAATGACCTAAACTTGTCTAAATTCTATTGGATGATAGGATTTAGAACCATACCCACCTTATCTTCGAAATAACTCAATTTGGAGCTATTTAAAACTGAACGCGACTTTATAATAAAATAATATTTTTAGTTATTCCAAAGGTGGCCCTCTCCTCCCTTATAAAAGGGAACCTCCTCCCCCTCTTCCTCACACCACATTGATCCTTCAAGATCGGAAAAACCCTGCCATTTTCTCCTCTAAACATCCCTAGAGACATCCTAGAGGTCCTGGTCTTCTTCAAAGACCAATTTTAGTGCCCTAAAAGGAGGTCTCAAAGAAGCACTTCAAAGAAGAGGTAATATCCATTACTGATCCTTTCTAATTTATTTCTTCTTCAAATTCTTCCTATTTAGTTGTTTTATTATGAAGTAATAACATCAGTATCACTCATATACTGATATGCTATTATAAGTATGAAACAACCCTATTTAACCATCTATCCATCCTACGGAAAATGAAATCACCGCGCGTGCGTACGTACGGAATACCGTCTCCACGCCGTGGTGTAATCTATTTTCCACCACCACCTTACTTGGATGGGTATAATGGTGTAAATAATGACTATATATGACTATTATAAAGTGATATTGATTCTGAAATAGTATAAATACACTCTAATACAATTCCACAATCATAGGAACAATATTATCACTCATGCGTACGTACGGAATACCGTCTCCACGATGTGATACGACTCGTTCTACATGATCTTCATTTCATAATGATTATATAAATGAATTGAATGAATGAATATGATATATATTACACTAATACCATTCTGGTAATGAGTTATCTATAACCTAAAGAGAAGAATAAGAATTTATTCGACGAAACACGCATAAGAACAAAAAGTTATAAACACCCGAATAACAAGTAGCAATGAAATATTACTACTAAGAAGCTAAGAATATGACTATATATGATATCATAAAAATAAATATGATTCGGTAATAAGTCATTAACATTATTTAAATCATTATACAGAAGGTTCAGACACGTACAAAGCATATCGGACCAAAGGTAAGGGAAATATCACAATCTCATTTTTATCCGAGATTGTTTATACTTTGGTATTTACTGGGGTGTATTTTATCATCCACATACATGTTTCCTCAATATGTAATATTATTTCCATCCACCTACAATTGTTTAAATCAAATTTTACCCTTCGGTGAGTTTTTAGTAAAAGATATGAAAGGAATCTTTTTTCGTTTTTCGTACGAGGTACTTTTTGACTTTTCCGAAAAAAGTACGAGAAGAATGTTTTTTACTTATACGAAATGAATGGATTTTTAAAACATTATTTCCAAGAAGCTTCCTTTTAAAGTTTTCAAGTTTATTTTTAATCAACTTCTTTTAGTTTAAAATTGTATGACATGTTAAGAAAGGAAAATGTTTTTGAAGTAGAAAGGATATTTTCCTCAAGAATGGAGTTCAAGTGTTTTATAAAAATTATTTTCCATCTAAGATAATAAAGGGTTATGTTTCTATCCCTATTATTACATTGATTTGATTATGTTCTGATGAAATTATATTTATGAATTCCTTTATCTTATATGAATTGTTTTATGATGTCATGAAGTTTAAGATTCCCATTTTTATTACATGGGTTATGCAATGATGTATGATTTATGATTTTGTGGCACACATAAGAATGATATCATTAAGAGATGTGTGGTACCTATATCTCCCTCCAATGCATTGGGTAAAGATTTTATATCTCATGAGATAGACATGGCTGGAACAGTAGGTTTTACCGGTTCAGTGAAGCAGGACTGAAACGAGGGTAACTCGGTTCAGAAATGGACTTTGTCCACTAAGATAGTCTTGGAAATGAGTCTTGACTAATAAGAAATGATTCTCTATTATTATGTGTGTATGCCAAAAAGTTTCATGTTTTATGTTACGATTATTGGGATTACATTTCACTAATATGATTTATCCCATGTTATGAAATTATGATCTCTTTTGCAGGTTAAGATTTCCAAAAGTTATGTGCTTATGTATATGATGTGATTGATATTTATTTTGTTTACCCTTACTGAGCATTTGAGCTCACCCTTTTGTATTTTTTATTTCCCTAGGTCAGGAAGAAGGTTATTAAGTAGAATATGCCAAAAAGGGACTCTAGATATGTTGAAATAAATGGGAGGCAAATTAGATGCTTTATGAACCAGTTGTTTATGTTTCCCGGTTTTTAAAGACTCTATACCTATACGGTCCTTTCTTGGTTTTGTTATATATTGTAATAAGTGTGCTTCAATTCTGAAGTAATAACAATGTATGTAAAGTATGGGTCATTATAGTTGGTATCAGAGAAAAGGTATAGTCATCCTTTGGAAACTAGGATGTGAAAGACTTCGTAAGAACCCAAAGGATAAGTCTAAGCATTGAACAAAATCTTAGTGTTTTAGAAATGACCATGAATAACCTAGGATAAGACCTTATGTGTGAAATTTTATTCTTTATTATGTGGTCTTCCTATTATAATTAGTGTTGCTCACACTATTCTTCTAGGTTTTAGTCAATGGCTGGAACCCGAAGGAACCCTGTTAATGCGGAATGCGATGTGCAATGCAATGATTGTCCCCCGGAGAAACCAAACCTTATGGGAGCTGGAATGAAAAATCTTGTATCCATGTTCACACAACTTTCTCAAGCTATGAATCATGCAGGACTTCCAAACGAGCAAAGGAAGGAGAAACATTCTATTGAATCCTTCATGAGACAGCGTCCACCTTCATTCAGCGGGTCTACTGATCCATTAGTTTCTAAACAATGGATTAGTACTACTGAAAAGATATTTTCAGTTCTTCAATGTTCCGAGCATGATAACGTCATCTTAGCAGTATATCGTTTGGAGGGTGATGCTGATCAATGTTGGAATCTTATCAAGAATACGAGGAAAAGGGATGAAATTGAGTCTATGGAATTGGATGAGTTCAAGAACATATTTTTCAATAAGTACTTCCCTCGTATTCTCCAAACAAAGATGGAGAAAGAGTTGAACTGAAGCAAAAGGATGATGAATCTGTTGGTACCTATGAAGCAAATGTTACAAGACTTGCATGGTACGCTTCTAGTATTATTATCCAACCTGAGAGTAAGATCGATTGATTCTTTAATGGCTTAAAACCATGTCTTCGAAGGGCCTTAGCCATAAGGGACATCAATAGCTATGAGGAAATCGTTCGATGTGCTCTCAAAGTTGAGATGGAGATTGGAGTAACCCATCAGTCATATGTATTTGATAAGAAGAGGAAAATGGAATTCAAAGGAAAATCTAAAGAGCACACTGAAAAGAAGATGAGCTTTCCCTTATGCTCAAAGTGTGGAAAGAAACATGGAGGGAGTTGTCTTAAAAGAACAAGTAAATGTTTCAAATGTGGAAAGGAAGGTCATCGGGCATTTGAATGCCGTGATGATTGAAAGAAGATGTCTAATGATTCAAAAAAAGGAAGAGATACACAGAATGAACCTACTACACTTCAATGTTTCAAGTGCAAGGAGATGGGACATTATTCCAATAAATGCCCTAATCCAAGGGTTGATGATAATGGTCGACGTCAACAAACTCTTAAGGCTAAAGACAAAGGAACGTCACATGCAATTTCTATTAGCGATGTGGAGTACGATAACGATGTGGTGAAAGGTACACTTACCATCCACTATAAAGTAGCAAATGTTTTATTTGATTCTGGATCCACCCACTCCTTTATTTCTGAAGAAATTTCTAAGGGTATCACCGTATTACCTCAACAATTAGATGTTGAGTTAGCTGTGACAACACCTAATGGCACAATAGTCGCATCAAAAGTTTATAATTCTTCTCTGATTGAAGTTTGTGGGAAAGTGATTCCTACACATCTTGTGATCCTTCCTATAGTGGGATTTTATGTGATTCTTGGCATGGATTGGATTTCTCTACATGGAGCTCATTTCAATTGCCAAAGAAGGGAAGTCACATTTCATATTCCAGATCAATCTATGATCGTCTATTGATTCAAGGATGAACATAACCTTCCTGTGGAAATTTCTTACATTTTATGGGTATTGATTCCACTAAATGAAGGTTATTTATCTCAAATGGTTGGTGAGAAAATCATGATTAAGAATATTCCCATTGTACGGGAGTTTGATGATGTCTTTCCGGAGGAATTACCGGGTCTTCCACCGAATCGTGAAGTTGAGTTTTCAATAGAACTCGTACCGGGTGCTTTTCCTATTTCAAGGACACCTTATAGAATGGCCCCAATTGAGTTACAGGAATTGAAGAAGCAACTCCAAGAGAATCTTGATAAGGGGTTCATACGACCTAGTGCGTCACCATGGGGAGCACCTGTTCTGTTTGTTAAGAAGAAAGATGGATCAATGAGACTCTGCATTGATTATCGCGAACTTAATAAGATCACTATCAAGAACAAATATCCTCTCCCGCGCATTGATGACCTATTTGACCAACTACGCGGAGCTCAATACTTTTCCAAGATTGATCTTCGTTCAGGGTATCATCAATTAAGGGTCAAAAGGGAGGATATACCAAAGACGGATTTCCGTGCAAGGTATGGACACTATGAATTTATAGTGATGCCATTTGGTCTTACTAATTCCCCTGCTATCTTCATGGATCTAATGAATAGAGACTTTAAATACTATCTTGATCAGTTTGTGGTAGTCTTTATAGACGATATTCTTGTCTATTCAAAGAGAAAGGAAGAACATGAAGATCACTTGAGAATTATATTGAAGACGCTGAGAAAGGAGATGCTTTATGCCAAATTTACCAAATGTGAATTTTGGCTTCAAAAAGTTGCATTTTTGGGTCACATAATCTCAAAAGAGGGGATATCTGTGGATCCAGCAAAAACAGAGGTTATCGAAAGATGGTCGAGACCAACAACAGTAACCGAGATCCTATGTTTTCTAGGTTTTGCTGGATATTATCGACCTTTTGTGAAAGATTTTTCACGATTATCTAATCCACTCACCAAGTTAACTCAGAAAAGAGTTAAGTTTGTTTGGATGGAGGAATGTGATGAGAATTTCAAGGAGTTGAAAAGAAGGTTATCCAGTGCACCTGTGCTCACACTGCCTTGTAGTGGAGAAAGGTTTGTGATCTACAGTGATGCATCCAAGAAGGGATTGGGGTTTGTTCTTATGCAAAATGATATGGTGATAGCTTATGCCTCACGACAGTTGAAAATACATGATCAAAATTACCCAACTCATGATTTGGAGTTAGCTGCGGTAATCTTTGCATTAAAGATTTGGAGGCATTACCTTTATGGTGAAAGGTGTGATATTTACACTGATCATAAAAGTTTAAAGTATATTTTCACACAAAAGGAGCTGAATATGCATCAAAGAAGATGGTTGGAGATGATTAAGGATTATGACTGCTCAATCCATTACCACCCTGGGAAAGCAAACAAGGTGGCAGATGCATTATGTCGACAAGACCATGCCAGTTTATCCATGATGAGGATCAAAAAAGATCCAATATTTATGGATTTACAAAGGATAGATCTTGGAATTATAATGGAAGGGGAAAAATATTATCTTTCTCAAATGAATGTTCAACCATCTATACATGTGAAGATTAAAGAGGCACAGAAAGAAGATGTCGAGTTACAAAATAAGTTGAGAAATGTTCCTGAATTCATCCCTGATTGTGATGGGATAATAAAGTTCATGAATCGGATTTGTGTTCCTCCCATCCCCGAATTAAAGAAGGAGCTGTTGGATGAGGCTCATTGTTCTTCATTATCTATTCATCCTGGAAGCACAAAGATGTATATGGACCTGGAAGAGTACTTCTGGTGGGATGGCATAAAAAGAGATATTGCTGAATATGTCTCTCGATGCTTGGTTTGTCAACAAGTTAAATCTGAGAGACAAAAGTCTAAGGGGATGTTACAACCATTACCCATACCTGAATGGAAATGGGAAAACATCACTATGGACTTTGTCAGAGGACTTCCTAAAACATTCAAAGGCAATAATGCTATCTGGGTCATAGTTGATCGTCTTATAAAGTCTGCACACTTCATTTCTATTAGAGAGGATTTCTCTCTGGATCAGATTGCTAGGATATATGTAAAGGAAGTGGTAAGATTGCATGGAGTACCACTTTCTATTATATCTGATCGGGATATGAGATTTACCTCGAAGTTATGGCAGAGTCTTCAGCATACTCTGGATACAGAGTTGAGTTTCAACACTGCTTATCATCCTCAGACAGACGGTCAGTCTAAGAGAACAATTCAAACTCTAGAAGATATGTTGAGAGCTTGATCTATGGATTTCAAAGGTTGTTGGGATCAACACCTACCTTTGGTGGAATTTTCTTATAATAATAGATTTCACTCCAGTATTCCGATGGCTCCTTATGAAGCTCTCTATGGAATGAAATGCATGACTCCTACTTGCTGGGATGAAGTTGGGGAAAGAAAGCTATTAGGATCTGATCTCATTGATGAAATGGTAGAAAAGGTTAGATCTATTAAACAACACATAAGAGCAGCTCAGAGTCGACAGAAAAGTTATGCCGACAACCGAAGAAAATACCTAGAGTTTGAAGTGGGTGATAAAGTGTTCTTACGAATATCTCCATGGAAGAGGGTTATGAGATTTGGAAAGAAGGGAAAGTTGAGCCCTAGATATATCAGTCCTTTCGAAATACTGGATCGTGTTGGGAAGGTAGCTTACCGATTGGCTCTTCCACCGAATTTCTCTCAAGTTCACGATGTGTTCCATGTATCTCTCCTGATAAAGTACATACCTGATCCTTCACATGTACTCAGCTCAGAAGTTGTACCGCTGGAGAAAGATCTTTCTTATGATGTACAAATGATAGAGATTCTTGATCATAGAAAAAAAATTCCTACGAAACAAGACCACTCAATTGGTGAAAGTTTTATGGAAGAACCACCAATTAGAAGAAGCTACATGGGAGCTTGAGGATATGATGAGGGAGAGGTATCCACATCTGTTTGTTACAAAGTGACGAATTTCGAGGGATAAATTCATTTTAAGGGGGGTAGAATGTAACACCCGAGACTTTTATGTTATATTAATCATCAAATGAATCTTTCTCTACACACAACACTTCCTTGGCTTTCTTTACACGAAATCGCGACCTTCCTCGATAGCTTGCGTCGTACGCAATACCGAGTTTCACTAAACAATGATATGCTATTAAAATATTATTAAAAATAGCCATTATGAATAGTAATAACCACTTTTTGAAAATTTATAAATTTTATTTTTCAAAATGGACTTCATTTTTTATTTCGGAATATCGAAATTAGCCTAGGGTGAAATTTTGGTATTTTTCTGAAAACTTTTAATTTTTGATTAATAGTGAAACCACTAAGTGGTCGTTAAAAAACTGAATTTTTCAGAAAACATAATTTTACCACTTCTCTGAGTGGAATTTCGAAAATCCGAGAGACACGGTTGATGTCAGTAAGTAAAATGTGGTTCAATGAGATGAAAAATAATTTTTTGGTGAATAGTTACTTTTTACTTTTTTTTACCACGGTTAAAAGTAAATAGGGTAATTAAGGGTAAAAATGATATTATTATTACCCTAACACATGTTATAATTCTATTGGAAAAATTTAATTCGACCAAAAACAACCTTAGGAATAAAATATGACCATTTAGGCCCACTTGGATTAGATTAGGACATTTATTATTAATTTATTTAAAGAAGGGTTAAAATAGTTAAAATCAATGTTTAATAACTAAATCATTTTCAATATAAGGTTATACATAAGATAAATTCTACTATAAATATTCATTAGAAATCTAGAAAGATTTCATACATAATTATAGTTTATTTTTAATTTTTAGACTTTATATAATTTAATTTATTTATGACACAATGATGATGCAGTAATTACCATAATAGTAAAAAATTAGAATAATTGATATTATAAATAACTAAATAAATATAATTTGAGACTTTTTATGAATTAAACTAATTTTCTAGGTTAATATGTCATGTTAGGATTGATTTAATTAACTTTTTTTGAAGTAATCATTTATTTATGAGTTTCAAAAAAATCAACTATTGAATAGTGTCAAAATTGACATAAAATAGTTTTTAAAACAAATATTATATTATTAATTGTTATTTTATTCCTAAAAATATAAGGTTCGGCCAAATGACTTAGATAAGGTTATATAAATTAATAAAACACAACTTGGGGTCGATTGGATGTATATGGTGTGTTTATTAACTATATAATATAAAAATACAAAGTGACATGGTAAATGTCAATCTAATTAACTAAGAGTTAAAACTAAAAGATAAGGTTAATATAATAAACTAAAATTGTCTAAATTCTATTGGATGAGAGGATTTCGACCCATCCCCACCTTATCTTCGAAATAACTCAATTTGGAGCTATTTAAAACCGAACATGACTTTATAATAAAATAATATTTTTAGTTATTCCAAAGGTGCCCCTCTCCTCCCTTATAAAAGGGCACCTCCTCCCCCTCTTCCTCACACCACTTTGAGACTTCAAGCTTGGAAAACCCCTGAAATTTTCTCCTCTCCACTTCTCTAGAGACATCCTAGAGGTCCTGGTCTTCTTCAAAGACCAATTTTAGTTCCCTAAAAGGAGGTCTCAAAGAAGAACTTCAAAGAAGAGGTAATATCCATTACCGATCCTTTCCAGTTTCATTCTTCTTCAACTTCTTCATCATTAGCTGTTTAATTATGAAGTAATAACATCAGTATCACTCATATACTGATATTTTATTATAATTATGAAACAACCCTATTTAACCATCTATCCATCCTACGGAAAATTAAATCACTGCGCGTGTGTACGTACGGAATACCGTCTGCACGCCGTGGTGTAAACTATTTTCCACCACCACCTTACTTGGATGGGTATAATGGTGTAAATAATGACTATATATGACTATTATAAAGTGATATTGATTCTGAAATAGTATAAATACACTCCAATACAATTTCACGATCATAGGAACGTTATCATAACTCGTGCGTACGTACGAAATACCGTCTCCATGATGTGATGTGACTCGTTCTACATGATCTTGATTTCATAATGATTATATAAATTAATTGAATGAATTAATATGATATATATTACAATAATACCATTCTGGGAATGAGGTATCTATAACCTAATGGGAAGAATAAGAAATTATTCGACAAAACACGCATAAGAACAAAAAGTTATAAACACCCGAATAACAAGTAGCAATGAAATATTACTTCTAAGAAGCTAAGAATATTACCATATATGATATCATAAAAATAATTATGATTTTGGAATAAGTCAATAACATTATTTAAATCATTATACAGGAGGTTCAGACACGTATAAAGCATATCGTACCTAAGGTAAGGGAAATATCACAATCTCATTTTTATCTGAGATTGTTTATACTTTGGTATTTACTGGGGTGTATTTTATCATCCAAATCCATGTTTCCTTAATATGTAATATTATTTCCATCCACCTACAATTGTTTAAATCCAATTTTACCCTTCGGTGAGTTTTTAGTAAAAGATATGAAAGGAATCTGTTTTTTTGTTTTTCGTACGAGGTACTTTTTGACTTTTCCGACAAAAGTACAAGAAGAATGTTTTTTTAACTTATACGGTATAAATGGATTTTTAAAACATTATTTCCAATAATCTTCCTTAAAATGTTTTAAAGTTTATTTTTAATCAACTTCTTTTATTTTAAAATTGTATGACATGTTAAGAAAGGGATATGTTTTTGAAGTAGAAAGGATATTTTCCTTAAGAATGGAGTTCAAGTGTTTTATCAAAATTATTTTCCATCTAAGTTAATAAAGGGTTTTGTTTCTATCCCTATTATTACATTGATTTGATTATGTTCTGATGAAATTATATTTATGAATTCATTTATCTTATATGAATTTTTTTATGATGTTATGATGTTTAAGATTCCCATTTTTATTACATGGGTTATGCAATGATGTATGATTTATGATTTTGTGGCACACATAAGAATGTTATCATTATGAGATGGTTGGGAACTATATCTCCCTCCAATGCATTGGGTAAAGATTTTATATCTCATGAGATAGACATGGCTGGAATAGTAGGTTATACCGGTTCAGTGAAGCAGGACTGAAACGAGGGTAACTCGGTTCAGAAATGGACTTTGTCCACTAAGTTAGTCTTGACAATGAGTCTTGACTAATAAGAAATGATTCTCTATGATTATGTGTGTATGCCACAAAGTTTCATGTTTTAAGTTATGATTATTGGGATTACATTTCAATACTATGATTTATCCCATGTTATGAAATTATGATCTCTTTTGCAGGTTAAGATTTCTAAAAGTTATGTGCTTATGTATATGATGTGATTGATATTTATTTTGTTTACCATTACTGAGCATTTGAGCTCACCATTTTGTATGTTTCATTTCCCCTGGTCAGGAATAAGGTTATTAAGTAGAATATGCCAAAAAGGGACTCTAGATATGATGAAATCAATGGGAGGTAAAGTAGATGCTTTATGAACCAGTTGTTTATGTTTCTCGGTTTCTAAAGACTCTATACCTATACGGTCCTTTCTTGGTTTTGTTATATGTTGTAATAAGTGTGCTTCAATTCTGAAGTAATAACAATGTATGTAAAGTATGGGTCGTTATAGTGACACCATTCTTTCGCAACAGCCATCTATCATGATGCTTGTCTTCCACGGATTGACGATGTACAACAATAACTTCGATGTAGGGGGATTTTTATATTTCATTTATGTGATTTATACCCACGAGCATGGGCCCTGAGGACGGGTCGTGACAAATTGGTATCATAGGAGTCGGTTATACCGTAGAACTTAGGAATCTGATAATTTCTTTTTTGTGATGCAATAGTGTTTAGAGTATTGAGTGTGGTTAATAGTTCAGGGAGTCCAGTTTTGGTGAGGTGGCCAACATATCCATACACCAGGACCCTGACTTCTGATTTCAAAATCAGTTCACGAAAACATTGAATACATGTGTGTTTCATAAGTTTTCTTGTGATTACTTTGTGTCAGCTCACCAGGTATACTGTATTAACCATGGCACACCTGTTGCATTTCAGGATGACCCCACAAAGGCAGCCAGCTACGGTTCTTAGTTACGTGCGAGATGGAAGCCCACTGAGCGACGAGGCCTTGGTGTAGGGCCCCACTAGAGTGGAGGCACCAGCGGTACCGCTACCCGCTGAGCGACCGATGATACCAGCCCCGGTAGTAGAGTGTACATGCCTCCTGAGTGCGTTGCACGAGTTTCAGCAACAGAGGCCACCCAGGTTCCACAGACAGACGGACCCTCAGGCA
This sequence comes from Viscum album, assembly GCA_963277665.1. Taxonomy (NCBI): domain Eukaryota; kingdom Viridiplantae; phylum Streptophyta; class Magnoliopsida; order Santalales; family Viscaceae; genus Viscum; species Viscum album. Next base: position 1,922,365,165 of record OY728150.1, read on the forward strand.
TCTGAGGATTGGATGGAGGCTATCGTCGTGGTCTTAAAATTGGTAGGGACACCAGCTGACCTCATGGTGATCCTTGCCGCGAGTCTACTGCATGCAGCAGCAGGTAGATGGTGGAGCCTGATGCTCTAGGTGCACGAAGAGGCATCTCTACTTTGGACATACTTCGAGAGTCTCTTCCTCTCAGATTTTGTTCTAGCCGCACTCCGTGTGGTGCGCATCCAGGAGTTACTTTATTTGCGGCTGGGCAGCATGACTGTAGCTCAGTATTCAGTGAGGTTTACTGACCTATCGCAGTACTCCACGGACATGGTACAAGACCCATTCTTCCTGGCCCATACCTTTAAGCATAGACTGAGGTACGAGATTAGGGCTATGATGGTCTCCCTCAGCATTGCGATGTAGGAAAGAGTGCTAGAGAGATCCCTTCTTGTGGAGAGCTTTCTTACTGAGCCGATGTCAGCTGTGAGACCCACCGTAGGGTGAAAAATAGCAGAGTCTTCTAAACCCGGTAGTAGATAGACGTTCTAAAGGTCCAAGAGGACCATGCCATCTGGTAGGTGACCCAAGGATTCTGGTTCGGATGTGTGGGGCACACGATGCACGACCATCCATACGAGAGGTAGATAGTGATATGCATGCAGTGGGCTAGGCCACATGGATCAGGACTGCCTGACCCGACATGAAAATGAGCAAGTGATAGTGGAGGGACCTCCCAGGTAGAGGCATAAGTTTGATCGTGGTGGTCCGTAGGGAGGAGGCGGATGATGCAGAGGAGCGAGCCGAGCAGCGGGTGGTGGACGACGTTTCGAGGCTCTTCCACAACCACCCCTAGGTGGTCCACCATGACCACATGGAGTTGTCGGACAAAGGCAGGCCCAGCTTCCAGCAGTAGAGGCTTACAATCACGGTGCACCTGAGATGATTCGAGGTACTATCTGTGTATACTCCACCCTTTTCCGGATCTTGGAGATTCCGACGGAGCCGTTGCCTCGATCCTTACGGCTAAATACTATTATGGGAGAGGACTCGATGATTACACACTGATTATGGTAGTTTGAGATTATTCTAGGAGGCAAGAGCTTCTGTTGGGATCTTCTTTTAGCGTCGTCGAGGCCTTACGACGTCATATTGGGTATGGAATGGTTATCTATAGTCCATGCCCAGAACGACGGTATTAGGCACAAAGTGCAGTGTGTTCGCACGGATGGGACCAGGTTCACCTTCACCAGTGAGAAGGGAGACTTTGCAGCATAGGATAGACTTAGGCCGAGGAGAGGGAAGCCGATCACAATCAGTTGGCCAGTCTCATCCTATGAGCGGTTGATGTGCAGAGTTTGAGTTTTCCGGTTGTGGTGGATTAGTATGCGGACGTTTTTCCTGACAATGTTCCAGGACTACCTCCTCGAAGAGAGGTAACTTTCTACATAGACCTGTACCATGGTACATCACTGATAACTACTCCAGTATATCAGATGGAACCCGCTGAGCTTCGTGAGCTACGGGTACAGCTGGAGGACTTACAAGGGAAAGGATTTATCTGACCCTGTGTTTCAACTTGGGCTTCCCCGATTTTGATCACCAAGAAGGAAGATGGGATCTTGTGACTATGTGTCTATTACTGTCACCTAAACCAGGTGGCCGTAAAGAACACGTACCCACATCCAAGGATTGATGAACTCATTGATTAAATCAATGGAGCACGATGGTTCTCAAAGATTGATCTCAGGTCAGGTAATCACTAGCTCAGAGTTCGATATGAGGATGTGTAGAAGATGACCTTCAGGTTTTGGTATGGCCACTATGAGTTCTTGGTTGTGCTTTGCGGCATGACCAATGCTCCAGCAGTGTTCATGAGTCTCATAAAAAGGATCTCCCAGCCTTACCATGATCGGTATTTCATAGTCTTCATTGACGACATACTGATTTACTCAGCTACTGAGAAAGAGAACGCCTACCACTTGCGGGTTGTACTGGACACACTCCGAGAGCACCAGCTTTATCGTAATCTCTCAAAGTTCCCATTCTGGTTTCTTGATGTACACTTCTTGGGACACATCATTTTTGGGTGGGATTTGCATTGGACCTAGTGAAGATCGAGGCAGTACTTGCTTGGGATCCACCTAGGAGTGTGAATAAGATGCAGAGTTTCCTAGGTTTGACTGGGTACTATTGGATATTTGTGCCAGACTTCTCCAGAGTTTCAGCACCTCTTTCAGCTTTGACGAAGAAGGTGAAACCCTTCACGTGGTTATATAGATTCTAGCAGAGCTTCCAGGAGATGAGATAGAGATTGACCAGTGCACCCATATTGATGCTACCAAAGGAGGGCATAGGGGGCGTAGTTTACTGCGACACATCACGGACCGGACTTGGGTGCGTCCTGATACAGGAGAAAACAGTGATCGCTTACGGTTCATGGAAGTTAAGGCAGCACAAGCATTACTATGATACCCATCAACTGGAGTTAGCAGAAGTGGTCTTCACCCTGATGATGTGGCAGCACTATCTGATGGGTAAGCGATTTACATTATACTCTAACCACCAGAGTCTTAGGTACATTTTCTCACAGAAGGACCTGAACCTGAGACAGTGGTGATGGATCGAGTTCCTCTAGGACTATGATATTGAGATAGTCTATACTCATGGGAATGGGAATGTTGTGGCTGATTATTTCTGCAGGAGATTGGGCATTCAACTACTTGGTGATGCGACTGAGTAGTTAACTGCTTTGCAGATATCCATTGTGGATAGAGATAGGGTATCCTTTCTACAATCCCTCACAGTCAATCCTCCACTACATCAGTGGGTCAGAGAGGCACAATGTGGGGATGTTGAATATGAGATGTGACATGCTCAGGTTTCACAGGGTAGGAACCTGATGGTTTTTCTGAAGGAGGAGAGCACGTCATCCTCTTTAGGGGATGTACCATGATACTAGTTGCACTGCAGAAGAAAGTGCTAAGAGAGTTTCACACTTCCCCTGTAGCGGTACATCCTGGAGTGGCGAAGATGTACCAGGACCTCAGAGGGCAGCACTGGTGTCTAGGTATGAAGAATTCTGTAGCAGAGTTAGTTTCACGATGCCTCACTTGTCAGCAAGTGAAGGTGGAGCACCAGGTACCAGCAGGCTTGGTACAACCCTTAGAGGTTCCAGAGTAGAAGTGGGATGGGATATAAAAGGATTTCGTGATAGGGATTCCATGTACTTCCAGAGTACATGACTCCATCTGGGTGATTTTATACCAAATCACCAAGTCGGCCCAATTCCTTATGATCAGAGAGTAGGGATCAGTAGATAGCTTGGGACGCCTCTTCATTCAGGAGATCGTACGGCTTCATGGTGTTCCATCGTCTATCCTCTCCGATCGAGACACTCTCTTTACTTCTAGGATTTGGAAGGGGTTTCAGGAGGCATTTGGGACGCAACTATGCCTAAGCACCACCTTTCATCCTCAGACGGATGACCAGACGAAGAAGACCATTTAGACTCTCAAGGACATGCTCCGAGCATGTTTCCTTGACTTTAGTCGCAGCTGGGAGTATCACCTACCCTTGGTGGAGTTTTCATATAACAATAACTACCACTACACCATCAAGATTGAACCTTATGAGGCACTGTACGGCTGATTATGTAGATCACCTATGTGTTGGACTAACCATAGAGAATCATCACTTATAGGACCCGAGATTGTTCTGGCTATGACGGAGAAGGTGATGATCATCTAGGAGTGAATGAGGACTGTATAGAGTAGACAAAAGTCCTATGCTGATAGGAGACGAAGACCACTGGAGTTCAAGGATAGTGACCAAATTTTCTTACGTGTCTCACCTCGGCGTGGGTTAAGGAGATTTGGGCGGGGCGGCAAGTTATCTCCGCATATCCTCTACCACAGATTGATGACTTGTTCAATCAGCTGCATGGAGCACAATACTTCTCCAAGGTAGATTTGTGGTCATGATATTATCATGTAAGGGTGAAGAAGGAAGATGTCCCCAATACTACTTTTTCCACAAGATACAGGCACTATGAATTCGTAGTAATGCCTTTTGGACTCATTAATACTCCAGAAATCTTCATGGACTTGATGTATATTGTTTTTAGAGATTAACTTGACAAATTTTTGGTAGTCTTTATAGATGATATTATAATATACTCCAAAACCAAGGAGGATCATGAGGATAATTTTAGAACTATACTAGAGACTTTGCGCAAGGATAAGCTCTATGAAAATTACAAAAAGTGTGAGTTCTGGTTGAAGGAGGTGTCATTCTTGGGCCATATCATCACAAGCAATGGGATATCTGTCGATCCCTCCAAAACAGATGCAATTGAGGGACGACAGAGGCCAACATCGATAACGGATATCCATAGCTTCTTGTGGTTAGCTGGATATTATCGATGATTTGTGAGAAATTTATCACGGTTGTCCAACCCTCTTACCAAGCTAACTCAAAAGGGAGTAAAGGTTTCTTGGATTGATGAATGTGAGGAATGCTTCACGGAGTTGAAAAGGAGGCTTATCACTCCCCCCGTGCTCACTTTACCCACACGTGGGGAACCTTTTGTGGTATTCAGTGATGCTTAAATGAAGGGAATAGGCTGTGTGCTAATGAAGAATTATAAAATGATATCCTATGCCTAAAAGTAGTTGAAAATCCATGAGAGAAACTTTCCTATGCATGATCTGGAGTTGGCGGCAGTGATCTTTTCCTTGAAAATCTGGCGGCATTTTCACTATGGGGAGAAATGTGAGATATTTACTGACCACAAGAGTCATAAATATATATTCACACAAAAATAGCTTAATATGTGCCAGAGAATATGGATAGAGATCATCAAGTATTACGACTGTTCAATACATTACCACCCCGAGAAAGCGAAAAAGGTGGAAGATGCCCTAAGTAGAAAGGACCCAGTGATTCTATCAATGATGAGAATTGAGAAGGACCCAATATTCTTAGACTTGATAAAGATGGACATGTGAATCATAATGAAGGGAACATCATCAATCCTTTCACAAATGATTGGTCAACCATCTATTTTGGAAAGGGTAAAGGATGCTCAAAAGGATGATGTGGGAATTCAAGAAAAAGTGGAGGCTATCGAAAAAGGGAAATCCTCGGAGTTTAATGTAAATTAAGAATGAATTGTGTGATTTGGGAGAGAACTATGCATTCCATCATGTCTGGAGCTGAAGAAGTAACTTTTGGAAGACGCACATAGTTCATATTTCTCTATTCACCCAGGGAACACAAAGATGTATCAAGAACTCCAAGAAAAATTTTGGTGGGATAATATGAAGAAGGAGATCACTGTATATACATCAAAGTGCCTGGTGTTCCAGCAAGTGACGGTAGAGAGGTAGAAGTCTGTGGGGATGATGTAACCACTTCCCATACCAGAATGGAAATGGGAGAACATCACCATGGAAATTGTCACTCGACTACCGAAGACATCCCAAGGAAACAATACAATCTGGGTCGTGGTGGATCATCTTACAAAGACTACACACTTCATTTTTATTCTGAAGGATTTCTCACTGGATCAATTGGCACAGATATATATTAGTGAAGTGGTAAGGCTACATGGAGTACCACTATCTATTGTGTCTGACCTAGATCTAAGATTCACCTCTATGTTTTGGAAGAGTCTTCAACATGTTCTGAATATTGAACTGAACATCAGTACAGCCTATCATCCTCAAACAGATGGCCAATCCGAGCAGACTATCCAAACACTTGAGGAAATGTTGAGTGTGTGATAAATGGACTTTAAAGTAGGATAGGATCAACATCTTCCTTTGGTTGAGTTCTCTTATAATAACAATTTCCACTCGAGAATCCAAATGGTACCATATGGAGCCCTATATGGGAAAAGGTGTAGAACATCAGCATGTCGGGATGAGGTCGGTGAACATAAGCTGCTTAGACCAGAAATGGTCAAAGAAATGGTCGAGAAGGTGAAAAATATTCAATAACATATCTAGGCATTCCAGAGTTGACAAAAGTGTTATGTAGATAATTGTCGATGAGACCTTGAGATTAAAGTTGGTGACATGTTTTTTCTACGCATATCTCCGTGGAAGAAGGTCATGAGGTTTGGAAATAAAGGGAAGTTAATTCCAAGGTACATCGGACCCTTAGAGATTCTTGATCGTGTCGGGGCTATGGCCTATCGACTATAACTTTCACCTACCATGGCCAAAGTACATGATGTCTTTCATGTATCCCTCTTAAATAAGAACATACCGGACCCTTCACATGTACTATCTTCTAAGGTGGTTCATTTGAAGGATGATCTTTCTTATGAAGAGCAACCAGTGAACATCTTAGATCATAGATAAAAATTTCTACGAAATAAGACAATTCCCCTCGTCAAGGTGTTGTGGTGAAACCAAAAGTTTGAAGAAGTGACTTGGGAATCAGTGGAAATGATGAAGCTGAGTTACCCACATCTGTTCTAGTATGGGAAAAGAAATTTTGAGGGAGAAATTTCTTAAGGGGGGAATATTGTAAGGACCCAATGTTTCATTAATAGAAATCCCTATTGATCGAATTAAATGTCTGTTTATGTAAAATGTTTATATAAAATGTCAACTTCTTTGGTTTTATGTTAAATTTTTTGACTGTTTCTAATACAGCTGTTGAACAGTGATCACATGATTAGTATAAACATTTAGCTTTAACAAATTCAATTTACTCAGACAAAAGAAGTGATGACCTTATCCAGTAGAATTGTTCCATACGAAGCCCATTTGTGAGAGCTCAGAAAAGAGGTGGCGCCCTTGGGTTTCACTCTTGACCAAGCCCATGCTGAGCTTCACCATGTCAATCTCGTACAAGACTGCCTACGGGAAAAGTGGAACATGATAGAGATTACCACTCGAGCGATGTTATCTGAGCCACCCCAAGAGTCTGTCACAATCGCACACCTTACCCTTAGATCTTATGCAACTCTTTTAAGGGGTTATGTAACAAATCTCTAGAACTATTTTCAGGTATATTTTTATTTTTATATAATAATGAATATACCTTCTTGTCATTATTGACACTTTGTAAATAGTTTTTTTAAAAAGCACAAATAGTATTTTTTTAGTTAATATTTAGATAAGAAATCTATTTTGAAGAATTAATGGATTTTTGAATTAAATAATATTTTAATAAAATATTATTATTATTATTTAATTATTTATTATTAAATATCAATGATCTTATAATTTTATGAATGCTATTGAAATTTTTATTAAGGTTTGAAATCCATTTTTTTCAGAACCTGTGAATTTTTGATAAATGTCAGTTTTTATTTTAAAAGTAAAAAATAACATATTTAGAAAATTATTTAGATAATATAAATGTTATTTCTAGAATCAGGATGTCGAAATTATCCAACGGTGAATTTTTCATAATTTTTTGAGTCAGTCAAATTTTTGGGTAAAAATTAAATACCATTTAAATATATAATGTGTTTTATAACATCATAATGACCCAATGGTGATGTAATAAAATACTATAAGCTTTATGTTTGGCTAATATAGGTTTTACCATTAAAATAATGTGACTGTGGATTTTTTTGACAAATTTTACAAAGCATTAATGGACCCCTCAAGACTTATTAAACATCTTGTCTTTTTAAAATTATTTTCCATGAGAGGGTGACTCACCTCTACATAATCAACCCAATTATTTTAAGAAGTTCGGCCTTTGGCCTTATAATATACTTTTTTCTCCTTTCCTTTTCCAAAAACCATGAGAAAAAACCATGAGATGATTTTTTGTTTGATTTAGTTTAATATAAGGGGTCCCAAACCTAAATAATGAAGAATTCACTCACCTTTCCTATATAAACCCATCCAAGCTCCCACATCCTCCTCAAAAAATTCATTGGGAGTTCGTCCAGCCTCTGACGTACTCTCTCTAGAATCCTCCCAATGTGCCACAAGCTCCCAAGAAGCCTCTCTCAAGCCTTTGGAAGCACACTTTCAAGTAAGGGGTTTTCTTCCTTTCACTTTTTTGTCCAATTTTCTTATTATTGTTATGCCCTTTTAATTTCAATTATAAATACTGGGGTATGGTTTCGAACCTCCCCCATACTGCCCTATTATTTTTTGAGTGATGGGAGACCCATTTCTATCTCGTTAAATTCCCCCCATGTACACCCGTTACTATGTTGAAATTCCGAAAGGAACTTCTCTCTCTTCATTTACATCCAATCAATACTTTTGTATCATGAATCTAAATTCCATTACAATTGTTGGTAAATATATCAATATTAACCCCTTACTTTCTATTTCATGTAGGTATGATGAGGCACCCCTTTCTATCTCATCAACCATTTTTATGAATTCTTATATCATGTCGTTACGCTGCTAAAATTACACCGATTTTCTAAGCCAATGCCATTGTGTAGTGAATACCATGGCCATTTATCCATCAAGGGTATTCACCTTCATGCACATTTACTTATTGATTATAAATTTTCATTCCACATTCCTTTTTCATGGAATAAATTATTATGTTTTATGAATCCATATTTTATGATCCATGTGGCACACTTATGCATGAAATGAAGTGTTTAAGAAGGGTGTGCCCTTATAGAGCTCCAATGAATTGGGTAAAGTATCGTATCATGATACGCCATGATAAATGAGTGTTGACTAATGATAATTCAAGTGAAACAAGGGTTTACTCATGCTTCATGTGCAATGAGAATTTACTCATGCTTCATGTGCAATGGGCCTTGGCTCATGCTAATTCCATGTTATGTGTTGTTTCCACATTTCAATGTTATGATTATAATGATTTTTCATGACTTTATGTCCATGTTTATCTTGTTCTCTATTGATATGCCTATTTTTAACATGTATTGTACTCATGTATTCCATGTTTATTCCCTTAATGGGCTTTATAGCTCACCCTTTTCTTATGCATTTCCTCAGGTTATCCCATGCAATGCTAAGTACGAGGTATTGTAGTAGTCATTTAAAAAAAGTTTTCAATAAATATGTTGAATTTCATGTTTTAAGTTGTTATGTAATGATCTTAAGCCCCAAAGACACTAGACCTCTAGATCTTCCATGTTTTATCAAGTGAATAGTTTATGTAATAAATCATGTTTAAGTTTGTAATAAAACCAGGGTTGTCATAAAAAGACTCTATAGATAATTAATCATACCATAGATGATTCTTTATTACCATTATCTAGTGAGGTGATTGCATGGCATTGTCAGAAAATGACTCCCACTCATTAAAAGAGTATGTTAGGTGAAACCCATTTGAATTTCATGGTGGGATGAGTCATTTCATTTCAATTTTATATTCTAAATCAAACAGAAAAGATATAAATATGAATATGAATCATTTTGTTTCTCATTGGTGTAAGGTACACATACATTATTATTATTATTTTTATTTCGGGTAAAATTATATTTCATTTATCTAGGAAAGAAGATCCGGGATTTTGACTCTTACATTATTTTTACTACTATTAAAACATTTAATTACATATATTTGTATTATAATAATTGTATTAATGAATATAGGGTTTATATATTTATGCAATCATTCTACAAAATATAGAAAACTACATTGTATTCTCTATCATAAAATATGATATAATTTTTTTTATTCACTTAAATCATATCTTATGATATATTCTAACTATTAAATTTTATTGAACATAGATTTTTTGTTTTTGTATTAAATTTTCTGGTATTTAATATGTTTTTAGGTGGGCTAGTGGAATTCCAGAGGATGTAACTAGAATGTGGCTAGGTTGGTAAATATGTTATATCATTTCATGCTATAGGATTCAAAGGAGATAGTTAGCGAGTTTCTTAGAAATCTATTTATATTCCCAAAACCCCCTAGAAAAATATTAGAGACCCCAATCCAGTTGTTTGGATTCCTAGGTTGAACCTATTTTACCCAGCATCCATAGGATAAATAGTGGAGACCACAAGCTCACTGGATGAATTTTTCAGAGAACAATAGTGTCACTGAGTTTTAAGTGTTTTTTAAAACTCATCTCTAAACCATTTTCTCTCATTCTAACACAATGTATTGACTCCCAACTCTCTAGGGTCCTTATAAATGTATTTTGGTTCCCTCTAATCTTTTATTACACCTTTGTTCAACCCCCAAATAAAATATCATTATGGTGTTTCCAATCAAGTGAGTTCTTCTCTATTCTAGATCAGTTCCAACATATTTTATTTGAAAAAATAATAATAAAACCGAAGATTTAGGGATAGAATATATTTATTTTCACATGTTATAAAAAGGTATTCAATGATCTATGATATAATTAGATACTAGACTAAGATATTATTATTCTATACAGTTATGAAACCAAAAATTTATATAGATGAATGTTATCTATGGTATGTTGATGTCGACATAATTTGTAGTTGCCGATTCTTATCAACTATGATCCTATATTTCCAAGTCATGTTGGACTTTGAGTGGTTTTATTATTTGATGGTTTAATTGAACTTTTATGTTAGACCCTTTCATTAATCATAACAGTACCTAATGTATGAACCCCATGACATTACCTTACATTTTCTAGGCATGATTTATTGGAATTATTGTGAATCCATATGAGACTTCTGTTTGATGAATGATCACATGATATATGTATGTATGGCATTGGGAAACATGGGTTTTTTGGTTCATATTTTGGGATTATGAGGTTTATTATTATTTCATGATTTGATGTGATGTTAAGTATTTCATTTTTATCATGTATTATGTGTGTAGCTCTTTTATTCTTGAAGTTGAACATCTAGGTTGATCCATATGAACAATACCCTGATGGTATGTTTTATAATATCATTCAAAAAAGATTGGAATTCGCATTAAAATTATATATTTTGGGAATTTTTTAACTATACCATTGAAGGGGATGTGTTTGGGGGATGATTGATGTTCCACCTAGAATGCTTCCAAAGTAGGTAGAGCCCATCTTTAGGGACCTAAGATAAGTATTGTTCTTCTGTGATAAATGTGTTTCCTATATTTTTTCTGTTTATGATTATGGAATGTACCATATATACCTTATGAACTATTGTGCAGGGTCATTAGGGGTTCCCTACTATGTATTTTACATACACCATACATATGAATTTTTGTTTTCTCAATAGTTACATGATCATTGGTCTAGTAAAGTGAACAGTCCTTATAGTGGATGAGTGAGTATATTTAATGGGAGGGTACTATAATTATAATATGGCATTGTGAAGAATGTTTTATTATATTTTTATTTATCTTTTTTTCTTATCCCATTTTCAATATACATGATGGGATATCTTTTCACTGTTTGGGTTTACCATTATGATATTATATATTAAAAAGGCATGGGTTGGTATGTATTGTGTTACCCTTATAACATTATGGTTATTTATTTATTCATTTTTTATCACATAGATTAATGAAATTTGATGTTTAATTAGTACTAAATGAATAATCACTCCAAATTTTTCCTTTGGTGCAATCTACAATTCAACTTCCTATTTTATATGAGGATCAGTGAATGAGTAAAATTTTCATAACAGATCAGACTCGGTGTTTCGTGTTGGGGGTTGTAGAATATCATATAGGCACCCGACAAACAAACTTCTACATCTCTTTCCATGATTTGGGATAGGGTGTATAAGATTAATAATTGTTGGGAATTGGTCTATAAATCTATGTTATTTTCTGGACAACACTACATAGTCGACCATTAGGTTTCATTGGGAATTTGAAATTATGTTATTGTGGTTTGTTAATAGATGTGATTTAATTCAATAGGCGTTATGCACATGAAACTCGTATACTGGTTTATGGGATTTATTGTGTATTCATGCATCATATTCATGATATTATGACAACATGAAATATGCATGTTACATTTATTATATGAATATGAAATAATTTGAAGTCTATTGAAAATTTGTTATGTTATTTTGGTACATTTTTTTATAAAATTTTATTTGAGAATGAGTAATCTATATATGAGTGCATATATATTTTATTGACTATTGTGTTGGTACTAGAGGTTTCTATGGGGTTGTGGGAAGTGTTTAGGGGATATACCTTCTTATTATTGGTAGAATATTAGGTTTTAACTCATTGTGATCCCTCATGTCTGTGAATATAATTAGTTATTAGTCTTATTGTTTAAGGTTTTACCCATATCTATTTTTTTCTTGTATTAAAAGAAAAAAAACACTCATAAAGATATTTTTCAGCAACTCGCACCACCTGTTTACTAAGAGGATGAAACTAATCTTGTCTTATTGGTCTCTCTAGAAAATCAATATATAGAACTCATTAATGTATGACAGTTTTAGCTACTGGTTATTCAGGGATCAGTATCTTTTAGAGGTGGAAAAAATGGGTGTCGATTACCTTCATGACTTCCATATCTCGAATCCCCTAACATTTCGTGGATCTGATGAAACATTAGATTTATAGTACATGATATTATTGATCAATATGAATTTCTCTATAATAGATAGATATGTGGATAATATTTTTAGTTTTCAACATTAATTCTTATAAGCGTATCCAGTGTATGGTGGATGTGATGTGTTTTCTTGTAGACCTAAATAGATAACACGGGTAACCTTCATGGATATTTTATTTTAGTAATTCATTCCAAATTCGTTATTGATGGACCGTGATCATGATTTCATGGGAACAAATGGGGGAAAACGAAGTTGTCTACCTATTTGTCATGTTTCTCTAAGATGATTGTCTTTTACCATCTTTGGCCTAAAAAATGTAATACAATGAAACAAAGATCAATGTCAACTTTAATCTAGAGTTGAAGAAATAGATTAGAAACATCAATATAATATCACATGCTATTGTTCTTAAATGTAAATAAAATTTGAGAAAGGCATTGAGGGAGATATCTTTTTCAAACATCCCCTACTATCAATTGAATGATAGTTTCATTCTCTGTCATATTATAAGAATCATTTTTAGAATATAATAAAATTATTTTTGAGGTTTGAAACCAGGGTGACACTCAGTAGTCCATATAGAGGAGAGGTTCTACGACTCCTTATATGGGAACTGACTGTGATAGGTGATATAACTGTGGTTGGAAGGTGAATTATCTCCTGGTATATTCTATTTCTTTCATTATTTTTCATCGATGTGGCATGACTGGTCATCTGAATTTGTTCTATTTATTTGAATGCTGGATAAAAAAAATAATATTCAGTTATGGTGTTAGTGGTGGACTTCAATAGCAGGAGAAGATATCACAATGGTTTCTAAATCAAGAGAATCATTATCCTCTGGGTCACCATGGAGTGATTTCTAGGATTTATTATATGGTTTATTAGGATTACAGTAATGGATTATGATTAACCTCATTAGTTAGTTGTTGATCAAGACCAATTTTACACTAAATCATTCATTTTTTATACTAGAACAATCCATTAACTAATATATGATCATGTGGTTACTGGTTTCTATTTGTATATTAAATACTCTAATAAGTTTCTATCAATCAATATACCCATTGAAAATGATGTCAATAAACTTCATATCTATTTGGAATGTCGGATGGTGGTTTCTAGCTATGATCATGCATATAGATTCCCAGTTCTAGTGATGTCAAGCTTAAATTTAGTCCCTGGAAAGGATTTTTCAACTATATAGCATGTATAAAATTATTCACATCAAATGTGAGTAACATTTTCACCATACATAGGGGAAAGTTTCATGTTAACTGATGAATGTGATGGTGTAGTAGGAAGAATGGGAAAGGATCATAAAAAAGATATGACATTTAGAGGAGTATCAATCCAAAAACACATTAGAACATGACACTTTCATCGGCAACCACTTGAAGCTACTCCCTCCAACACCTGTTCAAATAAACCTTTGAATATACAAAAGGAATCGTTTACCATATGTACATATTCACAAGTCCATGATTATATACAAAGGGATCCTTACATATATTGTCATATTTGTATATACATGTTTACACATACAAGAATATAAATTTTTCATATGTATTTATATAATTACTCCTATACATAATATATATGTATTCCCATATATTATATATATATGTAGAGGAATATTACATATATATATAAATATCTATCTATATATACATAGGTATGTCACCTTCGATTCTGGCAACTTGAACCCACATCATGGATGACCAAAAAACACATCCTATAATACTAGGGACTCAAAATCAAAAAAATCTCCCAAATAAATTAGTTCTAGACTATGAAACGGATGAAATACAACATCATTTGCTGATGGAAAACTATAATAAACCAATTTTCTACACCTTTCATGGAGGATTCACAAATATGAATAAGGCCAACACAAGGGGGATCCGCATACCCTAAAAATAGAAGAAGGAACAAAAAATAGGATGATCCACTGACACAATGTTCAGATGAATGGAACCGGGTGTAGGGGAGATGGAACATTAGCTAGAAATATTGATAGTTGGGATCTAGATTCCTTACCTCGAAGATTAAACTACAAAACTAGAAAAATATAATGAAATCATCCGAGAAAGGGAGGGTTGAGAGTGAGGGGAGGAACATGGCCATTAAGGGGGTGGGGGAAGCATTCCCAATGAATAAGGGAAGGGAAATTAAAAAAAACAGGGGAATGAAAAATATTATGAATTTTTGTAAATACTGGGTAACTCATACGATTAGTGCAAGGCTTACCAAACTGTGAACTAACCTTGCACTGACGACTACCAAGGACGTCCACCACCTCACATGGTAACTTATAGGTAGATGCATTATTTAGAAGATGGTTGTCAAAACATGCCACTTAGAACTACCAACTCATTGAAAAATAAATAGTTCAGTCTGCATGGTTTAATAGGTCATGCATAAGTTATCCACCACACCTTAGACTCACCAGGGTATCCACATGGGCACACACGGTTACTACTAATCATCCAGGATATCGATGAAATATCTATAAATCCTCTAAAAATATAAAATTTTTTCCCTCCAACTACCAGATCTCAAACTCTCTCCATAAAGAGAAACCATAATAAAAAAATAAAAAAATCATGACACCATGTGTTTTACAATCTCCACAATATGCCACTATGTTTCCCCATAATATCCAAATGGAAGGGATATAAAAGGAAAATGCAGGGTCTAATGAATTTCTAATGAAAATAAATACTAGAAACAACATAACCATAAATAAAATGACTGAACTCCAAAAAAAATGATAGCTAAATTGAACATTAAAGCATTAATGTCTCCAAGTACTACTAGAATAGGAACCTGAAACATGAAATAGTATTCTGCTTGTGAATCTATTAAATTGTCTCACCACCATTTAGATTTACTGTATAATAGTTGAACAAAAATAACTACAAAAAGACATAATTGAAATAATTTAACATCAATGAGAGAGTCATTATTGAGTAAAGGTACCTACAATCGAAAGGAATAATACATTTGAACTAGTAGCACCTTATGGTGAAAATAGACCTCACCTTGAGTCATGACACATACAGATAACCTAGGGTCCAAAAAATGTATTACTACCACATAGTGCATCCAAAATAGACATGGTCCATTGCAATATTGTATACCAATCCCAACTGGTAGATCAAACACCCTATTTACCTGAATGTTTAACCAAAGCGTATCTCTAGTCTAAATCACCGAGCACCAAAATGGATCAATGTGGAAATGACTCAATATCCAAAATATCTATACAAACATAGAATATAAACCAACCAAGATCACAAACATGTAAATAATTTCTTCCCAAACCAATTCCACTCATTAAACTCTAATAGAATTGATAAGCCAGTACTCAACCACTCTCACAATGATGTTTCCTTGTCTACTACTCCCCACAGAGTCAGGGTGAGAAATAGATATGTAGAAACTCTTTATAAAATTATGGGGGCTTGTAATAGGCACCCTAGACATGGACATCAAAAATACATTCCTCTATGAAAGAAACAAGCAATTATTTCTAAATCGTGTAATTAAAACAAACATTAAGCCATAATAAGGAACACAACAACCCTCAAAAGAGGAACACATATTTTTCTAAAAAACATATTATTTTAAGAACATCATTTTAACCAAATCATTTTTTTATAATAACCCTCCCCTAAGGTATTCTCCAAAACCAACCTATCCATATTTAAAACCAAACAACTTTTGTAGAACCCATATGTTTCCCCAATGAGATAAACGTTTGAAATATTGTTAAATGTTCCATTTTAGTTTGATTACCAGACCCCAAGGATAGCCATCAAAACTTAATTTCCTCTTAAAAACACTATTTCAACTGTAGGTGACCATTTAAAAAAAATATAAAACCATTTAAATGAATACATCAAACTTTTCCTCCAAAAAAAATTATAAATAATAATTTCCTAAAAATTTCTTTCTTGATTTTTGATTCATGATTTTCAAATCCAAGAACAATAAAGTACCACACATGAACATAAATATTAATCACAAAAACCACATCTGAAAATACACTTCAATACACCTATATTTTGAGGAATCCATCATTAATGAAATTCCTAATAAATGGTATCCAATGAAGGTGAACACGAAATAGGATATTATTATTCTTATATTGGCCCCATTATTGGGGGGTCTTTTGCCAACCCTACAACACACTTTTTATAAGAGGAATGCTTGACGGTATTTGCACCGCATGGTTTCCCAGGCTATTTGTTCCAAACAAAAATCTCAAGATATACTTCCTTTAAACCCTGGGACCAATAGAGACCAATAATATCACTCACATACTCAATGGGGATCAAAACATCAATCACATAAAAAACCATAAAAAAATCCCAATCTGTCTTGAATCCACAATTCAAAACACAACATTCCCTTCAAGTTTGCGGCTCGGGTCAATGAAGATCTTGTTAACCTCTACATTCCCATTCCTAGTAATGTCTAAAAACTTAAGTCACCCTTCTATATGAAAATACCCAAATAACATTTTCTATAAAAAACATAGTTCCCATTAAGATGTTATTATTTGATACTAATTTAAAACAAACTGTACCAGGATTACATCCTAGCCGACACATGAGCATATTGACCACATGGACTGAAAGGCATTTCCTATCCTCATAGGCTAACGACCAATGCATGGTCATCACCATAATTCCTTTAGAATAGTTTTGACCAAGTTGTAGTTACCCAATTATCATAACATATAATGTAAATAACCAATATAAATAAATAATTAAGAAAGCATGAAATAATATAAAAAATAACTAAAATAAAAAAACACCAATCAAGAAAGAATGAAAACTAACTGACACAATCCAAGACATGAATCATCTTTTCCCAACCCTCCCACACAATGTCCAAGAAGAACAAGAGTAATCCAACTAAAAAAATGGGATGATATACACATGATCTAAAATCTAAGTAGGTCACTAAAACCATGCAGAAACTATTCCATAAGTTTCCTCTAGAAATTAATCATAAGTTAGTTAGAACAATAAGCTATAATGTAGGATTCATATAACAAATATAATCTTTGAAGAAGAAAAATAATCTATATAAAACAGTCAAAACATTTTTCTTTTATTTTGAAAAAACAACACTATCATTTGGAAATAAATCCATGTGCCTAAGCCTTTTCATAATAAAAAAAAACCATTATCATTTCTAAAAAATAAGAAAAGTTCTATATTTAATGAAAATATTCTCTTGAAAACATTTCACAATAGGGGTAAAATAAACACCCAGGTCCACTTAAGAACATTACTCCCACATATCCAAAAAGTGTGGAAAAGGATAAATTAATCATTAACATTTACTTAATGAACCCAATGCGGATAACATTTCTCAACATAAAATGTCAAAATTTTCACTAAAAAATTAATAAAATAAACAAGTCCAAGACTAGCATCTAAAATCTCAGGGGATTTATAATGTCGTGTCTGGCCATCCCATCCACTAGGTAAAATGTTAGAAAAAACATAGAAGCTACTAAAGAAAAAATAAAGTAAATAAAAATATACAAGATTCCATTAGTTAGAAATATTCAACCTAATAATTTTCATCATTTGTTCTCTGGTTAGGAATTTCTATCCCTTACACAATGGCCTATGAAGGTTAACTACAATGAATCAATGGATAAGTTATATTACCTATCTCACTAGGGAAAATGTTTCAAAAAAAGTATATCTTACTACCTTAGAGCATCAATATAGGTAATCTATCATAGTATCCATGGATAATTAGTCCATCCATGTAGTATATCACACTAACCATGGAAAATTAGTCAAGGTAGTCACATCTAATGCATCTATAGGGGAGTAGAGTCAGGCTCCCTAACCCAGGCATTTATATAGTCAAGTTTATATCATCAATCTAACCCATCCCATGAGAGAATCAATTATCGTTTATCCCAAACCACCAATCCATGTTCACATGCTTCGATAACCATATACCATATATACCATTTCACAACTATATTCAAAATATAAAATAACATTCATAATCCAGTATTGATAAATATATAAATCATTCTCTTAGCTTAACCCATGATCAATTTTCTTTTTAAAAATAATTTCCCATTAACCCATTAAAATTATAAAAGACCTCACTCATGTCATGATAAAAATTATAACCAATCAACATCAATTTCATATACAAAACATGACGACCAACTAAACCAAATTCTCATAATATCCTTTTGTAAACTCATGATAACATGTTAAATGTAACAATACTATGCTTAATCCATGTTTTTCCATGAATTACATAAATAAAAACCCCCATATAAGTTCATAAACAAGGAACACACCCCTGATATACTCAATACCAACCCCAAAATCCCCCATAAATCCCACATGGTTCTTGAGGATTTCAATTTATCATTTAATCAATATATTTATCATTTATCTCCAAGGATCTACAAAATCATAAAAAAAATTGATGAATACAAAATCTACATATGTATAAGGTAAACTCTTTGATCACATTATTAAACCAAACATTTTTTTTAAAATAAGGAGACCCATAAAAATGGGGAGACCACTACAAAAGACCATTACATTACACCAGGAAATCAATCCATTATTTTCAATAGAATAACCGAAGACTTTAAAAAATATCATGTTCAACCCCTCATCATGGATTTCTTCTTTGAAAATTTAAAAAATGTACAAAATCCTTTATTTCATCACATAATCTATAAAACACAACAGAAAACATTTTTAGAGGTTCAAAAAAAGCATTCATTTCATAAAACGTTTCAAGCTACCCAATAAAATAAAAAACAAGGAATAATCCATTTTAATTTCTTTTAATCCAGCTTTAAATAATCCAACTAGTATTTTCCACTAATTCTAGGAAATACTCACATTTCAAATCTCTATTTGAAATAAAACTAAAACCCCCATTTTATATTATTTGAGGTTAGCACCGAAATTTAAGAAAAAATTCCCCTTAAAACCATACATTCACTTGGTGAAACTATGAAGGAGTTGAAACCCCATTGAAAACACATATCCCAATCGTCAATAATATTTAAAAAATACCTAAAGTCATTTACTTTAATTCATGTATAACTAAACATGCCACATGAATACATAATCCTGAAAATTTCATTGAAAAAAAATTAATCTATGAAAAAAACACACTGAAATGGTTTTAACACATCATGAGGCTATATACTTTCATAAAAGCTAATTTTAAAAGGAAAATTACAATTAAAATTCCAAAAAGAAATTAATTTTATAGTAACAACAACCTCACATAGAAAATAATCAATCTAGAACACTTCAACACATGGTGATTTCATCGGAGACCAATCAATGTTGCTCTTTTATACCTGAACATAAATACACCTTCCCATATACATAAGGATACATGTCCTCAAGGTATACATTCTCATGTCAAAGAATATGTACATGGATATCCTTACATATATGCCCATATATATATATTCCCATTTATTGTTACACATATATGAATATTCCATATATATATATATAATCGCACCTATCTCAAATATATATATATATATATATATATATATATATATATATATTAAGCACTTTATTGAATATATATATATATATATATAATGAGGGATATTACACACACACATAGATATATATATATATATATATATTCCTATTTATTTATACATAGCTAAGCCACATTCGATTTTGGATACTAGAACCTACCTCATCGATGACCAAAACACACTAAAAATAATACCAGGGAGTCAAAATTTTCAAAATATCCCAAATAAAACTCAGATAGAATATGAAACCAAAACATTCATACCTCATGTGGTGAAGGAAACCCAAAATATACCAAACTTATTCACCTTCTTCGATGGATGTAGGAATTTGAATAAGGCTGTACTGAGAGGGCCACTATATACCCTAACAACAAAAGAAGGAACCAAACATTAGATTAACCCTTCACCTAGATTTCATATGAACATAACCGGTGAAGGGGAGGGGGAAAAGAGGTCAAATAAATGGAGAAGAGGGAGGTGGAGACCACAACCTGAAGGTTCGACTGTAAAACTGGAACAAATCAAGTGAGACTAATGGATAAGTAGAAGGTCGACAGATATAGGAGATGGAAAAACCATGAATGGTTGGAGGGGGATCTCTCATGAAGCATAATAAAAGAGAATAAAATAAATAAATGTTAAAAAAAAATAAAGAAAAAACAATCAAAATAAAAATTATAAAATATTGGGAAACTCATACAGTTTATCCACTATTTACAAAACAGAGCAATAAATATTCATTATCCACTACTATGGAAAGGAACCCCATCACATGATTACCTATAAGAATATAAAATGTTGTGAAAACCATGCTCAAATTCTTCCTCTTGGCACTAAAATATCATAGATTACACCCACACTTTACACAAAGTTTAATAAACCATTTACAAGCCATGTGCCACACCGAACAATAACTTGGGGAACCGCACTAGCCCAAACATTTAATACTAACCATCAAGGATAGCGGTTAAACATATAGAAATCCTCCAGAAAATAATTTATCATCCCCCAAACTACTAGATCATAGACCCTATCCACAACGAGATAACATATTCCAAAATAAATACACAGGTACACCTATGATATTAAAATAATGTTGAATCCAACTAATAGTAAGTGTTTATAAGATAGAGTTTTAGACAAATCCACAATAAGATATATAATGAAAAAAATAGATATAACGAATTACATTGATGATATAATAGTATTTATAATGAGGAAAATTGATATGGATTTCTCATTGAAAATGATAATAATGTTGTGTTTATAATTAGTGAACACACTTTATATAGAGGGTCCACTACGAGTTATATTTATATGAAATGATTATATGAAATGGAAAAAAATATAATCAATATACAGTAACAATTCATAACATGTAGTGGATGCACCTAAGGGGGGGGGACAATCATAGTGAAACATGTTTTTTTAATGAAAACTTACATGTATGGTAAAATATCCACCAATAATGAATTCTAAAATTGTAATGATAATCAAAAGATTCGTGGTATTGAAAATGAAGAAAAAATTTCACCTGTTTAGATGATAAGGTCTAATCAAATACTGCATTACAAAATAACACAATTCAATTATGATATATAAAATATAGGTTCCAAAACAATTTCCTTAATAATAATTTTCTTGAATATGTGTTTAAGATATATACTAATGCTTTTATGGTGTACATTAATAAATTATATTCTAGGACATAAGTTGATTGAAGTATAAAATTAATTTCTAAACATGATGTGTTTCCTAGAATATATGAAGAAACATAGACATTTTATGGTAATAATGGATCCATTTCTATTTTTAGGGAACCCTATTCTCACCAAATTTCCAAACTCATATTTCTAGAATAATGTCTCAAATGATACATCATTTTGAAGGGAGATATAATGATCCATTGGTTGAAAAAATACGTTAATTTAGTAGATCCATTAATGTAACCATTATGAAACCAAACTACTAAGTGTCATTTTTAGTCTCTTGGTATATTAAAAATAGGTTATTAATGTAATCATTGAAAAATATATAATGATTTTATAATAAAATAAAATATAAATTTTGCATTCCTTATTTTTTCAAAAACATTATACAACATTAATAAAGGTGTGATAATGTCCACTCAATGGTTGATGTTAATTTTTCCCTTATTAAAGAACAACATAGAGTCCTATTGGTTTTTATAAAATGTAAATATTATTATGAGTATTAAAATCAAGTGATATTAAGTGATGAATTAATTTTTTTATTAAATCTCTAAATTTCAATCCATGGAATTGCATAAATAAATAAATTTTATTATATGTTTTATATTATTATAAATTATTTCATCTATGGTTATAGATATATCTAGAATAATAAACATTATTAATTGATTCTATCATTAAGAAATCCTTGAGGATTAAATAGTAACTTGTTTTTTGCATGTTATTAGTCAGACCCCAAGAACAGTTTTTTTATTTCATGATGTCTAAGGTTTAGGATGATATTTGTATAATAGGTTTTTGTGTTTTTGTTGATTTATTTTGTTTCCATCCCTATGAATGGTTAAAGTGAACGGTATTGGAAAAAAATTGGCATGTTGGTGTGTCTACGACACCAAGATAGTTCATAAATTAGGTTTAAATAAGTAATGGATCATTGGGTGGGATATCCCACTATTTTTTGGTATAATTTGAGGGATTTGGGAAATTGTTCTTGTCATATTGTTTGAGAATGAATTTCCAAAACTCTTCCACATTAACATAAAAGTTTTAAAATATTTCCAATATCAATCACATGGTTTGCACACTGTTTAGAAAAAAATGTAGCAAAACCATGAAACCCATTAAATCCTAAATAAATTTTATATTGAAAACCTTATTTATGTTATTATACCTCCGATTTAAATAATTATCTAATGGGTATCAAAAATAGGGTTCCCTACAATCCCCCATTTTTTCTCCTTCATCCTGGGTTACTTTTCGGGAGATTTCTCACCAAAGGATTTCGATTATTCATGATTTCTTCATCACATATCTACCTTTCTAATTAATATCTTCTCACTATCCTAGTTTCTTATACTTTCTTAGCTCATATCCATATTGGACAACCCCTAGTGTAAGGGATGGCTGATGTGGGATGGTTTATTTGATTATAGGGTATGTTGTTTTTTCATTTGGACATGTTCTTCATTATCTGGGAGTTTCCTTGTATTCTTAAATTATTGAGGTAGGTGTTTCCATTCATTTCATTTTAGGCTCATTCCATTTGACCCTTCTATGTTATTAAATTAATAATAAATTTATTTTTATTGATTCTGTTATGATTGTTTGTCCAGGAATGGTGTTTTTTTTGTGGAAAAATTTTGTAGAATTAGTTTTAATGTGATTTATTTAATCATGTTATATGATTATGAACACAAGGTGTTTTTTAAAATTCCAATATTTCCATTACAATAAAATTTTCTATTTTAGAGTTTTTTAATCACAGTTATGTTTTGATATCATTTGTTAGAATATGAATTTAGAATTGTGTGTTTGAATTTGTTACTTTTATTGCATGCCATTCATGTGTGGTTATTTCATTGTTTAAAAATGATGTTTCTATTAAAATATATCACTAATTATTAATGAAATGTACTTGTGATGATTGTAGTATTCTCAAAAGAAATGGTTTTTTTCCAGTTATACTCTTTATTTTTTATTATAAATTCATTTATGAATTGTGAATGTATTGTGAATCATGTTAAAAGAGAGGTTTTAATGTGAAGGTGGATTTTAAAGGGGATGTTCCCATGGATAAATTTTCTTCCCACATGAGATCTTCTAGTAGTGTTTTAAAATTATTTCAAAAATTGTGAAAGTGGTGTGAAGTTTCATTTCAAATGGATTTGGCATGTGTATAAATATCAGAATAGGGTTTTCCCATGATTGGGAATTTAATATATGTTTTTCTAATGGTTGGTTAAATCATGTTAGACACATTAGTTATGTTTTAGAAAATGATTGGTGTAGAGGGCCATTTGGAACATGAGATTTATTGGGATTTTTGTTTCAAAAAATTTATTATGTGAAGGCCAAGTTGGTATTTTGAAATGTTTTGTATATTTTTTTTAAACTCCAAATTTTGGAAGAACCAATTTGAACCATGTGTATATAGTATTGAATGATGGGAAACATATAGTGGATTTCCTGAGTCATGGGTTATCATGTGGTTTTTTTAGTGGTTGGGTTATGCAAGTTTGGTGGTGATATGTCATTTGAGACAAATCTGTTAGGGACTCCATTTCTAGTGTATATTTTTGTTACTATCAAGGGTTCCATGAGAATCATTTATATGGTCTAGTGATGTTTTTTTGTTGACCCTGATTAGAATAGTTGGAACCACCCATGAATTTATAGGTCTTGGTGGGATGTGCCACTAAATTGGTAGTTAGAATGGATAGTTGGTAATTGACTATGGAGTTTCACCATATGATGATAGGAGAGTCTGATATGAGTACATTTAGGGTTCACTCGAGGAATATTTAATAATTCCCATGATTATCTATCTATATGTTATGTTTATTTCTACTACACATTAGATATTAGCCTTATTATTTTATACATAATTTTTTATTACCATTACTTTTTGCACAACCCCATTTCATTTCTCATTTTGGACCTCACTTTTTTATGGGTTTTGGAACTGTGTTGTAGAAAGTCAAACTTTTTTTTGAAAATTAAATCTACAAGTGTTGTTGTAAAAATATTGATTTTAGAAAGAAATATTTAGTATTTTAAATTTTTCAATGTCCTATTGTCTTAATTTATTTTAAAAGAAGTGATTGTGGAATATTTTCTATAAGGGAAGCTGTGTAATATTTCGTGAATACGTATTGAGATGTTAAACTCACACCCTACTAGTGCCACTTGGTGTCATCATTCATGAACTGTTTTCTTGGTTCAGGTTTCTAGTTCCAGTTTCCATTGGACCATGTTATTATTATGGTTGGTGGTGAAAAATAGGTCACATGGTGATAAACTTGGCATTGTTATTTAGTTTTTTATTTAGTGTTCATTTATGTTATGTTTTTGGAATTTTCTCAGGTTTAGTTCGGTCCGAAAGAAAAATCCAAATCCCTATGTGCTGGAAACTAGTGACAAACATCAAAATAATCTTATGGGAACAATTTATCCCGACAATAAACCAGGATCAAAATACATAAACTAAATATGGAAAAAATAAAAATAAAAGAACATGAAAAAATTGAATAAAAAACTAAAACAAAACTATGTCCTCATGTTCTCTACATGACATCTTGATCCCCAACAAAAACCACACAATCCTACTCCAAAGAAAACTCAGACCATAAAGTTGATACTCAAAAATAGCTCAGGTTACAGACACCAAGTGGAACAAGAATGGTGTGAGATTAATAGATAAGTAAATAATCACCATAGATTCTACAGATGTCATTTCCCAAAATAGTCCACAAACATAAGATTGAAAATACATTTAGAAGGTAAGATTTTAAACTATTTAAAAAACATAATATAGCTCTCTAAAAACCATTTTTATTAAAAGCACATGGATATATCATTTTAAAAAAATATTATCACTTTCTATAACCCCCTTCCAAAACCAAAACCCATATGAATTATATAGCAAGTAATAAAAAGAAGATGTATAGAATGTTAAAGTAACCAAAAAAAAGTATAAACTTACAATTATAACATCCAACATGATGTATAAATTAACATAATGTTCATATAGATAATCCTAGGAATTTTCAAACATCTATATGGTGATCCCTATATGAACTCAGATTAGAATCACCTGCCAACATATGGTGCAACTTCATAGTCAATAATCAACTTTCCATTATAACATCCAATCCAAAGGAATGTACCACCAGGACTAATAAAGTCACGTGGGTGTAAACTTGGGTAATAAGGGTCGATAAGAAATAATCACTCAACCCTCTAAAACAAGACCAAGAAGACAATGATTATAATTTTGATATATAATGGAAATAGTGTCCCTCACATGCATGGATCACCAGATATGTTTTCATCACACTTTCCTACCATGTCCATATTCATCACCCACATGATAACCCATGACATAAGAAATCCTATGATGTTTTTCCTATATCAAAACAATCCATACACTTGGTTCCAATGAAGGATTAACATCATTGATGATTCAAAACACTTTAACAAACATTATAAATTACCCATGGGGTCTTCACATCATTTGAGATTAAAAATACACTCCCAATATATCACATGTTCAAACAATACTCTATGACAATAATTTTCAAAAACATAACTTGTGTGCCAAATGGATCTCAAAAACCATTATAAAGGAACATATTAAAAAATAGATGGAAAAATTCAATTTCTCATGTTTATACACATACCAACCCCATTAAAAAATACACATTGCACACATTTCACAATTTATGAAATCATTTTAAAACACTAAAAATAGAAATCATGTGAAAAAATTGTTTCTATGGGAATATACACTTTAAAATTGACATTCACATTAAAACCCCTTTTATGAAATTTTTCACAATACTTTCACAAATTAAATATTCATTTACAAATCACAACAAATAATCTCATTTTTAACGAAGCCAATTTTTATTTGTAAAACCACTTTCAACCCATGCTCACCTCAATTCACATTTAAGGCATATTTTCCAAGAAATTTCCTGGTATTTTAAATAATGAAACAAAAACATGTGAGATTCATGACATAAAAGTCACCAAGTCACATACACAGTTCCAACATCACAATCCAACAATATTATTGTAACATAAATAAGGTTAAACACCCCATAAAACACATAATAACATTTTTAAGGATCAAATTAAATTTTCAAAAAGAAATTGTGTGCATAAATATATAATAATATTAAATAAACCCATTTAAAACCACTTTGACCAATTTTTTCCCACAAAAAAACACAATATTCAGGCAAAAAATCATTCCAAAATAATTTGAAAACATTTATACATTATTTAAAAATTTAAAAATTTAAAGTAGAATGAGATATAAAGAAAATGTTATGAAAAACTTACCTCAATTATGTGAGGATATAACGAAACTCTTATAGAATGAGGAATAAGTCCAAATAAATAATGTGTACACCCTATAATCAAAGAAATCAACCCACATTATCCAGCCCTCACCCTTGGTCTTGGCCAATAGGGGTTGGTCCCAAGAGAAACCAATAAAACATGATATTGAGAATAAAATAGAATGGAAAATAAATATTTTGGGAATAAATCATGAATAATCACTACTATTGGGTGAGAAATCCCCCAAAAAGTTTCACACGATAAAGGTGTCTGAAGGGGGAAACCCTCCAGTTGATACCCATCTAATAGGGATTAAAATGGGTGGTTGAATCAATTAAATTTTAGTTTAAAAATAAATTTTATCTACTTTTTAATGGGATTCAGGGGTTTACACCATGGTTTTTAATCCATGCTAAAATTGTGAAATTGCTACTAAAAACATTTTATAAACATATATGTTTAGGTTTCAAATTTTTGGAAACCTATTTTAAAATCATGTGACCTACGAAATTGGCCAAAAACCTTAAAATGAAAGCCCAAAAAATATGATATCAACCCAAATATTCAACTAGTTACCTAATAAAGATATATTGACTCCATTTCAGTCAGAAACTCCCCACCGTGACAATTTATTCCAATACCTTCCCCAAAAAACATGCACAGGTCTACAAATAAACATTAAACAAGAAAACCTAATGAATAATTTCATGCAAGCAACCCAAATATCAACCAAAAGATCTAACATATACAAAAATAAATAAATAAATAAATAAAGTTATTGGTATGTGACAATTCTTCCCACTACAAACACATTCTAGCCATAGAATGTCACATAGTTTAAATGTAAAATGAAACATGATTAAATACCCTATCAAAATTAATTGGATTCACAAACATCATCATCACCTTTCACTTAACAAGTCACACCCAAACATTATAGAGCTGAGAACATCAACAAGAATAATTTTAGAATACGAAAGTGTTACCCCACCACAAGAACATGACTATCCCGAGAACATTAAATATCCAAGCATTACTGGGGACACCTAACCAAAAAAAGAACCCTCAACATAGAAGCATAAAACAATGAAAAAAATAAAACCAAAACAAAATACAATAATTACACAAACCCATGCATATAAAAATGATACATATATCATAGAAAATTACAATATGAAAATTAAAAGAACTCCACCACAACACTGGTGGAAAATATTGGCTCGGTTTACCCCCACCCTTGGAAATTCAAGGCTACCTAAAAAGCTTCACTCTGGGCCTATGGAAGGAGAATTGATTTTTGAACCATCTTATTCCAAAAGGATAGAAATTTACATCCTTCAATAATGAATTATTCTTTGGATAATACATCCCTAAAAAACTTCTCTGATGAACCTGATGGACACAAAATTGTCACACCCTCTGTGTTTTTTCATTAGAAGACATCGAATTACCAAATTGGCAACACTAGTAGTCCACAAGTGAGTGACATGACTAATAAATTATTAAAACCAAAAACAGAGTCTTATAAGAAATATGATCCTCCAACATACACCTCTCTCCAAATGGGGATCCTTCATAAGTGGCAATAGATATCATATTTCGAATTTCCAGTGCTCCCGAAACCAACACATCTAACAATACATCAACCACTAACTACTAGAAATAAATATTCTTAGAGGAAAGTGATTTATCCTTGCTCTATAAATGATAAAAAAGAAAAAATATCCTTTCATTAGATCATATGATGCTATTTCCATATAGAAATAAAGTAGATCCTTGAAATGTTCAACATAATTCATTATTGTTCATTAACCATGAAAATAATTCATGAGCTCTTTCACATTCTTCATTATAACCTTCTTAGGTATAAACCATGGACAAAATTGACTTAAACACATCTCACATCATCCCAAATTACATTGATGATTTAGTAAACAACATCCATTGATCCAAATGTGGATCCTCAAACAAACCTATGACAACACACATTATAATAGCTTTTAATGATACCAATGATCTGAAGTCACACTCAAAATTATCAGTCTAGTCAACTGGTTCTTATGGACATTGATCACCATGAAATATAGGAACAACATAGAAGAATAAAAAAATGATTAAGATATACTAAAAATTTTGGGGACATTTATCAGAATCATATTTCTAATAATAAGAGGAACACACAATTTCAATTTACAGGTACAATTTAAATTTTAAAAAACACATATTTTTTAATGACTATTAAACTAGATTAATGAAACCCACCTAAAACCACTTCCAAAAATTTCTTATAACCTAAAAAACACTATACCATTCAAAAAATCATACCACCTGTGTTCATTACACATTTATAATTTATTTACAAACCTATAATAATGAAATGGAATGATCTAGAAAGGAAATAGATGGAAACACCAACATCAAAAGAGTGTGAACGTAACAAAACTCCCATGTAAGGATAAACAAGTCCAAATAAACAAACCAAACACCCCATAATCATAGAAACTAAGAAACCATGAGAGTGATAATAGAATAAGAGGTAAGGTAATGATTTTGTGAAAAATCATGAATAATCACAAACTGTTTGTGATAAATCACACAAATCGTGGCCCAAGATGTTAGGGAACAAAGGGGGAACCCTTATGCATAAAACTGACAGATATAGGCTAAAATAAGATGTGGAATCAATTAATTTGAGCTTTTAAAATAAATTATTTTATGTTTTAATGGGATTCATAGTTTAGACACACTGTTTTATAAACCATGTTCAAACTGTGAGATGACACCAGGAAAAAGTTTGCAAACTTGTAGGTTTAAGTTACTTGGTTTGGGAAACCTGAGGTCAAACCATGTGACTTGAAATTATAGGATGAACCCCCTCAAATTAAATCCAATAAAAATCTATGATATCACACACAATGAATCATTAGTGATTTAAAAAAATTATTGAACTTGTGGGTGTCCCAAAATCCCTTCTATGCCACATTCTCCCAATACCATTCACAATAAGCACACACATGGTAAGAAACAAACTAAAAACTCCAAAATATAATGAATATTGTTGGAAACTCATTTATAATAGAATTAGGAAATACATTAGAATCTATATTTAAGTTAAATTTTTTATATTGAACTAAATGGGAGAGAAAAAATTGATGTTATAATCTTCCAAACTAATCACAAGTGATGTATACATAGACCCATTCAGTATTTTTCAATGAATCAATGAAGTATATGATGACCTATAATATTTTTATGTTATTTAAAATCTAAGAGTCAAACTATGTCATGTAAAATATGATTATATATGTATACATATTTTCTATGTAATAAACCTTTTGGATGAAATAAGGATATATGATTGTATTTAATGTATATCACACTAGGAACCATGGAAGTTTGAGTAACATATATTGTTCTCTATTGTTTTCAATATTCACAAAACAATCATATTTGGATTTAATATTTCTTATCAATAATAATAAGGCACTTATATTAAAATTGTCTAGCCTTTTGAAAGCGATTAGGTTGTGGATGAATTTTTTTCTATAAGAATGGATATATTTTTATAAAACATTTACACAAAAGTTATTAGATATATTCAAAATGAGTACCGATGTTTTTAGGAAGATTATTTGCTGTATTTTATTTTTAGTTGGTATATATTATAAATAAACAAGAATTTTATACCAAATTTATTTATATATCCAATATTATATGAAAGAACATTCATATGATAAAAGTTGGAAAATAAGATATATTTGTAAGATAAAATGTCTTATGATGCCACATGTTGTTTATATTGTATCATACAATTATAATATAATATATTATTAATGTGATTTCAGTTCTATAACAAAAACCACATCCTCATTGGTGTATGTTTTGTTTCAAATATATGTAACTGATTTATTTATTTAATTTCATAATGAATAAATAAACAGATGTATTCAAATAATGGAAATCACAAATGGGTAGTGTTATTTAGATGCCTTGTAATATAAGTTTTTGTACCAAAAATTAAATAAAAACTAATTAAATAATTAATATATATATATATATAATAGTATTTGATCCATTACACCATATTACATTATTTCATTAAATGAATCTCCTATTATCCACATTCTTCATTAATCATTGATTAATGTGAAACTACCACTTTCTTAAAAGTAGAGACTTCTTAATATGATCCTAAATATTCTGGATGTTTTTCTTTATATGTATTTTGTAGACCATTGACTATTATATAAGTGATATTCATTGAGTTTCTAATCAAGGGTTAAATATGTATTAGTTAACAATACATGTATTTTGTTCTCATTTTTTATCATTTAGTTGTATTTTGATAATATTTAAGATATATAAGGTATATATGGGTTTATTTCATCTTCAAATGATTAATAGATAATATCTCTCAAACCATTTTCTAAAAATTATTATTTTAATGGATTTTAATTATCACTATATTATATCATGTATAATACTTATATTTATAAATTCTTATCATTATTTAATATTAAATGAATATTATTCCTTCCCAAATAATATGATTGAATCATATTGATGTGTAACTCTTTAAAAAGCACAAATCATGATTTAAGATCTCAATCAAAAATATATCATTATTTTTATATATCAAAATTCATACCATGAATTGTTTATGTGAAATATTTTCATGTTATAGATTAAAATCATAACAAATCAAGAATTCTCATAAGAGGAATCCTTGAGTGATATGTTTTCAAACACAATTTTCTATATAGAGAACCTGATCCCTATATTATAATTTATCTAATCCATAATCCATCCATATATGGTTCTTTACTCAAGAGATACTTCTTTTTCTATTAAATGTCTACCATCTATTTTTTATAATCTAAAAATAACATTAGCATTCCCACTCATATGGTAATATATACCAAATTCATTAAATTATAAAACTAAATCAATAATGATACCTAGAATTAAACTATATCAATTCATATTTAAAATTTTTAGAATAATCTTAATATATTTAGATCTAAATAATTCATTAATTATTAATATGACACATTATCTACTAATAAAATATTTAATAAATATTGGAAATAACCATTTTGTCTGCAAAATCCTTCAAAATAATGGTTTATAGTCATTAGGATATTCTTTTTTGAAAAATAATGTAATTACCCAGTAATTTCAAAGATATTTTTTTATTACATTCTTTGGAATTTTACAAGTCTATGGGTTCTGACGGCACATGATTCTAATCCACGGTGTGCCTGGAATCAATTTCCGAAGTTTATCTCATGTACGTTCAGTAAACGAGCGAGCTGATTTTTATATCTTTTGAACCGATGCTCGGAATTGAAATATGAGGGAACTGATGAACATGTAGTACCGGTAATTGCTTAAGAGGTCCTTTACCACAGTTCTGTTTTATGCGGGATGAATGTTAATTTTTTTGTGGTTTAATCTTAAACTAAATAAAATTGTGTGGTACACAAGTTTATTTTGTCAGTTGGTTATTTCCTCCCAAGTGTGGATATTTGTGAGGTGGGGACCACACGATCCCCAACCTTTATCTCCCCATAACTCCCCTCAACTCTCCATTAATACCCCTTATTTATTACTTTGATAACTCCACATATTCATTATGGTGGAGCCATCCTGCCTCCCTCATCCCATTAAGTGTACGAAAATATGAATTTAATATCAGCATTAAATTAATTGGCACTGCTTTGGAATTAATATTAATTGAATAACAATTCTATTAACTGGAAGCCTCTTATTTATTTTTGGAAATCTCTTTTGGTAATGAATCTGGGGAATTAAAGGAGTGTTGATCCTTCATCGATGAAGAACTCCGTTCTTCAACAAAGAACACCCCCAATAAAGAACGTGAAGAAAATTTTTCCAACGATGAATCCTCCTCAGACACACCTTGACGTCAAGGAGCCTACGTCACCTACGACAATGACCCTTACTCAATCATTGATGAAATGACACCGTTCTTCCACAATAACCATCTACCATGATGCTCGTATTCAATGGATTGACGATGTACGACAACAACTTCGAGGTAGGGGGATTTTTATATTTCATTTATGTGATTTATACCCTCAAGCATTGGCCCCAAGGACAGGTCGTGACAAATTGGTATTAGAGGAGTCAGTTTTACCAAAGAACTTAGGAATCTGATATATTCTTTTTTCTGATGCAATAGTGTTTAGAGTATTGAGTGTGGTTTTCAGTCCAGGGAGTCCAGTGTTGGTGCGGCAGTAGATGTATCCATACACCAGGACCCTGACTTCTGATTTCTGACTCAGTGCATGAAAACATTGATTGCATGTGTGTTTTAGATGATTTCTTGTGATTACTTTGTGTCAGCTCACCAGGTATACTGTATTAACCATGGCACAGCTGTTGCTTTTTAGGACGGCCCCACGAAGGCAGCCATCCAGGGTTCCTAGTTATGTGTGAGATGGCAGCCTACTAAGCGACGAGGCCTTGGTGTAGGGACCCATTAGAGTGGAGGAACCAGCGGTACCGCTACCAGCTAAGCGACCGATTCTACCAGCCTCAGTAGCAGAGAGTACATGTCGCCTGAGTGCATTGCACGAGTTTCAGCAACAGAGGCCACCCAGGTTCCATGGAGAGACGGACCCTCAGGCAACTGATGATTGGATGGAGGCTATCATTGGGGTCTTATGATTGGTAGGGACACCAGCTGACCTCATGGTGATCCTTGCCACGAGTCAACTACACATAGAAGCAGGTAGATGGTGGATCCTGTTGCTCCAGGTGCACGAAGAGGCATATCTACTTTGGACATACTTCGAGAGTCTCTTCTGCTCGGAGTTCATTCTAGACACCCTCCGTGAGGTGTGCATCCAGGAGTTACTTCATTTGCGGCTGGGTAGTATGACAGTAGCTTAGTATTCAGTGAGGTTTACCGACCTATCACACTACTCCACGAACATGGTAAAAGACCCATTATTCCTGACCCATACCTTTGATCACAGACTGAGTCATGAGATTAGGGCTTCAATGGTCACCCTCAACATTCCGATGCAAGGAGGAGTGCTGGAGCGAGCCCTTCCTGTAGAGAACTTTCATTCTGAGCCGAAGCCAGCTGTGAGACCCACCACAGGGTGACAAATAGCAGAGTCTTCTGCACCCAGCAGTATACATACATCATAGAGGTCCAAGCGGACCAGACCATCTGGTGGGCGACAACAGGATTCTAGTTCGGATGTGCGGGGCACACAAAGCAGAGCCATCAATACGAGAGGGAGACAGTTTTATGATTGCAGCGGGCAGAGCCACATGGCTCGAGACTGTCTGACCCGACATGAAAATGAGCAGCTGATAGTGGAGGGACCTCCCAGGCAGAGGTATAGGTTTTACTGTGGTGGTCTGTAGGGAGCAGGCGGATGATGCAGAGGAGTTGGCCGAGTAGCGGGTGGTGGACGACGTTTTGAGGCTCTACCACCACCACCCCCAGGAGGTCCACCCTAACCACAGGGAGCTGGCAGACAGAGGCATGCCTAGCTTTAGGCACCAGAGGCTTACAACCACAGCGCACCTGAGATGATTTGAGGTACTATATATGTCTACTCCACCCTTGCTGCAGTTCTTAAAGACACAGGTGCGAGCCATTCTTTTATTGTCGCTGCTCTTGTTCGGAGTTTGGAGATTCTGATGGAGCTGTTGGCTCGATTCTTACGGCTAGAGACTCCCATGGGAGCAGACTCGACTATTACACACTGATGCTAGTAGTTTGAGCTTACTCTAAGAGGAAAGAGAATTGACTAGGATCTTATTGTAGAGGCATCGAGGCCTTACGACGTCATCATGGGTATGGACTTGTTATCTACAATCCATGCCCAGAACGACTGTATTAGGCACAAAGTGAAGTGTGTCCAGATGGATGGGACTAGGTTCAACTTCACCAGTAAGGAGGGAGCCTTTTCAGTATATGATGGACTTAGGGAAAGAAGATGGCATCTGAAAGCACATCAGTTGGCTAGTCTCATCCTAGGAGTAGTTGATGTGCGGAGTTCGAGTTTTCCTATTGTGGTGGATCAGTATGCGGACATTTTTCATCACAACATTCCAGGAATACCTCCTCAAAGAGAGGTAGACTTATACATAGACCTGTACCCTGGACATCACTGATAACTACTCCATCATATCAGATGGCACCCGCTGAGCTTCATGAGCTACGAGTACAGTTGGAGGACTTGCAAGGGAAATGATTTATCTGACCTAGTGTTTCAACCTAGGCTTCCCCGATTTTGTTCGCCAAGAAGGGGGATGGGAGATTACGACTATGTGTCGATTACCATCACCAAAACCAGGTCACCGTAAGGAACAAGTACCCACATCCTAGGATTAATTACCTCTTTGATCAACTCAAGGGAGCATGATGGTTCTCGAAGATGGATCTCAGGTAAGGCTATAACCAGATCAGAGTTCGAGATGAGGATGTGTATAAGATGGCCTTCAGGTGTCGGTAGGGCCACTACGAGTTCTTGGTTATTCTCTACGGCATGAAAAATGCTCCAACAGTGTTCATGAGTCTCATGAACAGGATCTCCCAGCCTTACCTCGATCGGTTTTTCATAGTCTTCATTGACAACATACTGACTTACTCAGCTACTGAGAAGGAGCACGCCTACCACTTGTGGGTTGTACTGGACACACTTCGAGAGCACCAGCTTTATGGTAATCTCTCAAAGTGCCCGTTATGGTTTCGATAGGTACACTTCTTGGGACACGTCATCTTGGGGTGGGAGTTGTAGTGGACCCAGTGAAGATCGAGGTGGTACTTGCTTGGGATCCACCCAGGAGCGTGACAGAGATGCGGAGTTTCTTAGGTCTGACTGGGTACTATCAGAGATTTGTGTCAGACTTCTCCAGAGATGCACCACCCCTTTCATCTTTGACGAAGAAAGAGAAACCCTTCATGTGGTTAGATAGATGCCAGAAGAGCTTCCAGGAGCTGAGACAAAGATTGACTATTGCGCCCATCTTGAGGCTACCGAAGGAGGGCGTAGGGTACATAGTTTACTACGACACATCAAGGACCAGACTCGGGTGCGTCCTGATGCAGGAGAAAGAAATGATCGCTTACGGTTCATGGCAGTTAAGGCAGAACAAGCAGAACTATGATACCCATGACCGGGAGTTAGCAGAAGTGGTCTTCACCCTAATGATGTGGTAGCACTATCTAATGGTTAAGCGCTTTACAGTCTACTCTAACCACCAGAGTCTCAGGTACATTTTATTGTAGATGAAACTGAACCTCAGACAATGGTGATGGCTCGAGTTCCTCTAGGACTATGAATTTGAGATAGTCTATACTCATGGGAAGGGGAAAATTGTGGCTGAATCTTTCAGCAGGAGATCAGGCATTCAGCTACTTGGGGATGCGATGGAGCAGTTAGCTGTTTTGAAGATATACTTCATGGATAGAGATAGGGTTTCCTTTCTACAGTCGCTCATAGTCACTCCTCCACTAATTCAGTGGCTCAGAAACGCACGACATGGGGATGTTTAATGTGAGATGCGACGTGATCAGGTTTCCCCAGGGTAGGCACCTGATGGGTTTTCTAAAGGAGGAGAGCACGTCATCCTCTTCAGGGGACGTACCATGGTACCAGTTGCACTGCAGAAGGAAGTGCTGAGGGAGTTTCACACTTCCCTTGTAGTGGTACATCCTGGAGTGGAGAAGATGTTTCAGGACCTCAAAGGACAACACTGGTGGCAAGGTATAAAGAATGCTATAGAAAAGTTCATTTCATGATGCCTCACTTTTCAACAAGTGAAGGCGGGGAACTAGGTAGTAACAGGCTTGGTATATCCCTTAGAGGTTCCGGAGTGGAAGTGGGACTGGATATCCATGGATTTGGTGATTGGGCTTCCATGTACATATAGAGTACATGACTCAATCTGGGTGATTGTAGACTGAATCACCATGTCGGCCCACTTCCTTCCAATCAGAGAGTAGGGATCAGTAGAGAGCTTGGGACGCCTCTTCATTCAGGATATCATACGGCTTCATGGTGTGCCATCGTCTATCATCTTTGATCAAGACGCTCACTTTACTTCTCGGCTTTGGAAGGGGTTTCATGAGGCATTTGGGACGCAGCTACGCCTGAGCACCGCCTTTCATCCTCATACGGATGACCAGATGGAGGGGACCATTCAGACTCTCAAGGACATGCTCCGGGCATGTGTCCTTGACTTTGGTCGTAGCTGGAAGGATCACCTACCCTTGGTGGATTTTGCGTATAACAAAAACTACCACTCCACCATCGAGATGGCACCTTATGAGGCACTGTATGGCTGACCATGAAGATCACCTCTGTGTTGGACTGAACAAGGGGAATCAACACTTGTAGGACCAGAGATGGTTCTGGATATGATAGAGAAGGTGAAGATCATCCAGGAGAGAATGAGGACTGTATAGAGCAGATAGAAGTCCTATGCTGATAGGAGACGGAGAGCACTGGAGTTCAAGGATGGCGGCCACATTTTCTTACAAGTCTCACCTCGATGTGGGTTATGGAGATTTGGCCAGGGAGGTAAGTTATATCCACACATCATCGGGCCTTTCTAGGTCCTTAGTAGGGTAGGCAAGGTGGCTTACTGCCTATCCCTTCCACCTCAGTTGCACCTGGTGCATGATGTCATCCACATATCTCAGATGAGGAGATACGTGCATGACCTAACCCACATCATTGATCATGGGGAGCTAGAAGTTGATGGCTGGGCTACATTCACGGAAGTCCCGGTGGAGATCGAGGATCGACAGGAGCAGGTCCTACGTGGACAGTCGATTCCTCTAGTGTGCATTCTTTGGCAGCATGGGAACCTCCAGGAGAGCACATGGGAGCGGGAGGCTCAGATGCGTGCTCAGTACCCTCATTTGTTTCACTATTTTATGTTGTAGATTTACGGGGACATAAATCCCTGAGGTGGGAGTAATGTAAAGACCCAAGAAATTTCAAGGACTTTTTTTCTTAAATACTTTGGAATCTTATGAGTCTATGGCTTCTAACGACACTTTATTATGAGGCCCGGTGTTCCTAGATTCAATTTTTGAAGTTTAGCTCGGGTACGTCCAGTAAATGAACAAGCGGTTTTATCTATCTTTTGTACCGGTGCTCGAAATTGAAATCTGAGGGCACAAATGAACTCGCAGCGCTGATAATTTTTTAAGGGGACCTTTACCGCAGTTGT
The DNA here is from genome assembly GCA_963277665.1 of Viscum album. Classification (NCBI taxonomy): domain Eukaryota; kingdom Viridiplantae; phylum Streptophyta; class Magnoliopsida; order Santalales; family Viscaceae; genus Viscum; species Viscum album. The sequence continues at coordinate 1,922,403,480 of OY728150.1, forward strand.
ATTTTATGCGGGCCGAAAGTTAAATTTTTTTTGCGGTTGAATATTAAACTAAATAAAATTGTGTGGTACAAATTTTTGTTTTGTGAGTTTGTTATTTCCTCCCAAGTGTGGATATTTATGAGGTGGGGACCACACGAGCCCCAAACATCATCTCGCCATAACTCCCCTCAACTCCCCATTAATACCCCTTATTTATTACTTTGACAACTCCACATATTCATTATTATAGAGCCTTCCTGCCGCCTTCATCCCATTAATTGTGTTAACCTATCAATTTAATATCAGCGTTAAATTAATTGTCACCGCATTGGAATTAATATGAATTGCATAAAAATTCTATTAATTGGAAGCCTCTTATTTATTTTTGGAAATATATTTTCGGAAAAGACTCTGGAGATTTAAAGGAGAGGTGATCCTTCATCGACGAAGAACACCGTTCTTCAGCAAAGAACACCCCCGGTGAAGAACGTGAAGAAAATTCTTCCAACGACACATCCTCCTCGGACGCACCTCGACGTCAAGGAGCCTACATCACCTACGACAACGTCCCTTCCTCCATCATTAATGGAATGATACCGTTCATCCATGACGCCCGTCTACCGTGACGCTCATCTTCCATGGATCGATGACGTACGACAACAAATTCGAGGTAGGGGGATTTATATATTTCATTTATGTGATGTATACCCTCGAGCATGGGCCCCGAGGACAGGTCGTGACAAAGAATGTTAAAAATGAACCAAAATAGAAGATATATTGGGGAATTAATAAATGGATACCATTAGAGAAGGATTGATTCTTACAATTATTTCATTCACTTTTGATGATTAAAAATGATAAATTTTTTATTAATGTAATTATTTTAATCAGCATACTCAATGTTTTCCAATTCATTGATACGGTAGTAGTTTGTAAATATGTTTTATAAAAAATATGGAATTATGAAAAATTCAAAAACATCCAGTCATGACACAAAGATTCAAAAAATGAAATCAGAAAAAAAAGATTATCATAAACTATGAAATAAGAAACAACATGGTTCAAACCATTTTTATTATGTAATTTCTTGCATAGTTCATGCTATAGAAATAAAATTATTCATTTCATACCATGATATAATGAATGTATTTGAGACATAGTGAGATTTTTGAGTGATTTCATTCTGTAGAATAGGCCACAAGTTTACTCAATGAGACATTATATTTCATTGTGACCGTAAGTAATAAAATGAATTTCATTTCTACCTGTTAAAAATTATTAGTGTAAAATTTGTGTATTTGACCATGAACTCTAGGGGTTGATTAGGTTGAATTAATATACCAATTTTTTTAATATATTGATATACCATTTATGAAATATTTTCTATAATCGAATGTGTCTGACCACTGTTGTAACTGGGAATTGGGACAAAAAAATCGAGAACAAATCTGTATTGAGGGAAGATATCTGCAGTTGTTTTTTTTAAACTATGTTTCTATAATTTTCATTTATTTTAACACCTCCTTATTAATATCATGAGGATATAATATTTTTATTTCTAGTAAATATAAGTATGGAGAATTGTTCTATTGAAATTTATTTTATCTATTTTGTATTATTTCTTTTATAAAATTATATTTAATGTTCTATATTATATTTATTCATATCTCTTGAACATTGAAATGTGAGTTTTGGAAAACCATATTATTATTTTTAATAATCACATTAAACTATTAATTATTATTTCATTTTGTGGGAAAATAATTTTTAATTGTAAAATCAAGAAGCCTATACTAATAACCAACCCACATCTCTAATCATGATAAAGTAATGATTTTTCAATAATATGGGGAGTTACACGGCTATGAACTTACGTAGTTTCTAATATGAATACAATAGTTTGAAAAAATTACAAACATATTCCACTAAAACATGAAATCATAATTACAAATAATTTTATACAATTTCTCATCGAGTTTAAGAATCTATTCCAATTCACATTCTATATCTTTTCAAAAAAAATTTATTATACTCAAATAGCCCCATCTCATTGTTTTTAATAGGAAATCATATTATACCTCATTAATTTAGATTTTATTATTTTAATTGTATGTCATTATGATTTTCTATTCTTGATTATCACCATAGGAACTTCTTATTCCCCACATGAGGTCAAATTTCTGGAAATGTTGTTGGTATTTATGATAAAATAGAGTTAGAATTTTTATGTTCTTGTTTCTAATTTTACTATTTATTTATTATAATAATTATCATACTCCATGATATCATTTTTGGGATATAATTTAATAAGTGGAATGTATAATTATATTATCATCAAATAAAACATCAAATTAGACGATGAGGTAGAAAAATATATCAGAAAAAAATAACAATAGGGAAACCATGATTGAGAATGATTGAAGGTAAAAATCTATGGGTCCTATGAATGAAAGATACCCAAGGCCACATATGCACATAGATTATGGAATACCATTAAATATGGTGTTGTAGACATGGATTCGGGAAGCACCTATTCATGCCAACTATTTTATGATCATGTTAGTGATTATCAAGATAATCTCTAATTCTGTTTTTTATAGGCTACCACACAATGACTGAAATTCACATACAGTTTGTTTTCAAGATAACAATGACTTATTTTAATTGTAAATTATATCTTGATATATAATTATATTACTATTAATTATAATTTATTTAATTGAATGTGAATGAGAAAAGAATCATGGTCTTCCACATAATTTCATTCCCACATGGGATAAGATTTCATGAATATTCTTGAATCACTTAATACAGTAAAAAATAATTTTATATTTGAATAAAAATTTTAATTTTTAACCAAAATGATAGTGTGTCAATTTATAATTTATGGTACTGATTCATGGACCTAAATAGGTAAGGACAAAATCTTGGTATTGCATAATTGTTATTAATTTGAAGTATTTTTAATGCGTTTTCGATGATAAATATGTTAATTGTAGAAGTTATAGTCGGGTGATCATCATACAGAACTAAATTATTTTGGGATGATGGAACATGTTGATTGTAGATAAATAAATTTCCAATGTGTACACCCTTATGAAAGAAATGAAAAGTAATATACCACAATAAAAAATGATTGAAGGAAAATTTGGGACTGTCATCATGGTTATCAATAATGAATTTATAGTGGAACATATTGATACCCTTAAAAAAATTCTATAATAATTGATGGATATGAAAACACATGAAGGTATATATACCAAACAATTAATCTATAATAATTACTATCATGGTAACCAATTATATGAATGGAAACCTCATAAATAGCATCGGTAAGGATAGTAGTAAAGGGATCAAATAATTCATGTGTAATAAGGAACTCATCTCATGATTCAAATCCACAAACAATAATAAAATATGGCAGCATACATAACCATAATTTGGGTTAGTTTAATTTATCATAGAAAATACTAAATATATGAGAATTTTTTATTCAAAAATATAGAAATTATATTTGGAATGACTTCCATAAAATTAATATAATGTTTTAGAGGATTTTTTCAAGTGATACATTGGTTCACCTAGTTTTACACATAATGTCCACAACCTTGAGAAGTGGAAATCCAATAGAGGAAAACCACAAAACAAGGAAAATGTTATATGAAGAAAAATTATAATAAGTGAATAAAAATGCATAAAAGAAGCAGTAAATAAATAGAATAGTTAGGGAAGAAGTTTTAATGAATTCAAAACAAACATATTAGAAACTTTTAACATTTTAGGAATGATTGATGTATGTGAAAATCAATGAACAAAGATGTGTGAATATGAAAATTTTTAAAATACCATTATAATATTATTTATAAAAAAATCATCAAATGAAATATTCATGTTAGAAATAGTTTCTATAAGAAATAATCAATAGGATATTTTTACCATTCCACTCATTAGGGAATTATCTGTTGTTGTATAAATATTTTTTATAAAAAAATAGAAAACCCTATATGGTTAATCAATTCCTAATAATATATAGCTTATAAATTTGTAAAATATATTGGTAACTTGGTTACTTGTGTAAACAATTTACCGTTCACTGCTTTTATGATCCCTAGAATAGAAAAGTGAAAACAAAATTTCTCACAGTATATGGAAGATTCAATAGTGTTATACCACAGAGGATTGATTAATCATATTTTGGTAAAATTCTATAGGTTCATATTTCTAGTGTACTTTTTAGTGTTATACATGGAAAAATTATTCACACCTCCTATCAAGGGGAGTTATTCATAGAAACCATAATAGAAACAATATAGGAAAAATGATAATATTTTTTTAGAGTTCACAAGGAGTAAGATATTATGTACACTAGGATTGAATAAATATATCTTAAGTGTTTTTCGATGTAGAATACACAAGAGTTGGGGTGAATTTATTCCTTATAAAAAATTTTGTTAAAATTTTGTTCATTTAAAATTTTACCATATTGAAAATATAATACATATTAGATTGTAGTTAATTTATAAGAGACAAGAAAGTTCAATTAATTTCTCATGAGATTGATATGTTCTAAGCTATGCTAATCCAAAGATTAGTATAACTATTGAAACTAACCCACTAGTTCAAAACTATAATAAACACTTACTAAACTAAAAAGAATGTTTTAATTTGATTTAATTTTTTTATAAAACATAGTAACAAAATAAAAATAGGCATAGCGGAATTAAAAACAAAAGTTTCAGTCTCAAGTTGAGACATAGTCCTCTCCACTTGGAGATCATCTCCCACTGAGTAGTTTAAATTAATAAACAATTTTTATCCGCACCCTAGATCGGGGTTCACAGAAGGACACAAGGCTATCTAGGTCATACATAACCTCTATCATAGTTCTTCATGGGTAAACAACAAATAGTTCACACATGACCACTTCGAACATTCTACATGGGATATAGTTGGATAAGTAAAATGTGAGATTGAGGATACCAAGTATCCTTTAGTTATGCATAAGAGTAAGTGTGTTTGTAAAAGGAAGGTACCCACATTTCTCCAAAATGTAAATAAATGAACACAATAGAGCAAAATAAGTAGAGTAATGTTTATAATGTGTTGTGTGTTATGAAGTGAAACTCTAGACTCATTCGTTGTAGTGTAATTGATGTTTAAGTCCTCTTCTGCAAGTTGAGTCTGAAATAGGGTGTTGAAGACTCTGTGTTCTAGATTCCAGGAGTATGAGATGTTCATATTCTTTTTTCAAAAGATGTTCAAGTGAGCTCATCATGATCATCATGATTTCATGATCTCCCTATTTGTTTTTCCTTCTGAGATCTTTGGTTTTGAAATTATGTTCGAGAGTTGTAAGAGTTATTTGGTTTTCATTTATTGTCGTAATTCTCTGTCTGTGTTGTTTTTTGAATGATCCTTATTGTTATCCTTTTATTCTTTGTGTTCTAGTAGGAATAATGATCTCCCCAAATTCATGTACCTCTTACTATACTCTTAATATCCTATAAACAACATTAAATTATGCCAGTAGCTTTAATTAATCTAAATATGACCGTTAAATATAAATAAGAATTCATAAAATAAAAATATTATTTATGACTATCGGTGAGTCATAGGTATCGGTGAGTCATTAGGATCAGTATTGACATTAGTGAAATTCTATATCAGTGGGTAATTTCCATCGGTATCAGTGACTCTGGGCATCATTGAGTCATTTGTACCATCAGTCTATCTAGGATTTAGTGAGACATCATGAATGACTCATTTTGAACAATTCAATGTGTCGCCCATTGGTGAATCATCCTTCAGTACGTCCTTTGAACTATCGGTGTGTCGCCCATAGGTGACTCATCCATTGGTGAGTCCTTTAAACTATATATGTGTCGATTATTGCTGAATTTTCCATCGGTGTGTCGTTGGTTCTATCGTTGAGTCCTGCATTGCTGTCTTCTTCGATCTATGATTCCTCATCGGTGACTCCTTTGAACCAATCAGGGTCATAGACATTGAAAAACATACAATGTGCTTGTATTATACCAAACAACACCAGTTTAAGTGAAATTCATAATTTCTTCTAAATATACACTTTTAAATATTTTGAAACTAAAATATCCATAATTTATTAACTTATTGAAATTTATTATTCCATGTGACATTATCTATTCATTTATAAATATTCACTGACATTATTATCATTACTTAAAACATAATATGTGAATTATCATGTTTTTTAAATTTTCCAGATTTTTGATAATAAAAAAAAACTATCTCACTAAGGGTCATATAATCTCCCCGTTTTTAATAATAAACAAATCATGAAATGAATGAGTTAAACATAATGCTAAATAATAAAAATTACTTGGATTAGTATATAAATAAATGAGTGTGAATTAAAAAATATAACTATAAGGTAATTTATTTTATTCTCCCCTCAATATGTTGTATTGGAGAAAACATAGTGATTTATATCAATGGTGGGATATATATAATTCTATTTCTGATTACATGCCATCTTTCATATGCCATAGAGAGTCTCCCATTAGGTTAATAGTTTATTCCATCTATACATTTTCTACCCCTTTGGTATTATCAAAAAGGTATAAATAAACATAAAGGATAAAGAAAAATAACACAAAGAAACTTGAAAAACAGTGGAGGAAAAAATATATTTATAAAAGTACTAAATATTAAAAACATCAAAAGACACTCATCAAAAATAAATGTACAGATCCCTATCAAAGAATGATCGACATATAAGGTTTGGGATTTTGAGGATCCTTCTATTTGTATGAAGGGTCAAATGTGGGTTTTGGAGGAGATGTTGTGGAAGTAGGATGGGATGATCAAATGACTACAGAAGGTAATGTCATAGCTGTAGGAATATTAGATACAAGGCTTGGTCTCTACTCTAATAAAATATGATTAGGTGGATGTTCATGGATAACTTTCATGATATGAGATAAAGCTTGATACACAGAAATCTGAGCCAAAGGGAGTAAATAAGGTCCCATTGATGCAGCTGCAGGGACCACTATAGCTTCAGACTATATGTGTAGGTAGGGCTACAAAATCTTGATAAAATCATTGATGATTTCATCCACATACTGCATGGCCTTATAAAAATCCACCTTTATTTCCATGAACTTCTCCAATGTGGGTGTAAACTCATTCAATTGGATCCTTTTTTTATTGAATTTCTCTTTCACAGGGTGTATTGTGAGGATCATAGCCTTGTACTTAAAGTTATTATTAAACTTATTCTTTATTTAGATTTATAAAAAACATTTTTCAACTTTGTCCATGATAACTTTTTGAGAAGCAGTTTCCCCATTTGCACATTGTCTCATAATGTTATATTCATGGTCACAATTCTCTGATCATTAGAATTAGTCTCTTTATTGGATTAATTAAGAATGGTCCTAAAATATTATATTATCATAGTCTTAAATGACACCATATCTGTAGCAGGCCTGGTAACTCCAGAACTGGATGCACAAAAATATCATCTTTAAAGGATCTTATATTAGACTTTTCAAATCAGTATTCATTAGATGTGTAAGAAGTTCCTAAGAACCTCTATTACACCACCAAGTGTGGTTCTAAAATCATTGAAAAAATATACCAGTTCATTATTCATTTTCATTACTTATTCTCCTAGCATTAAATTATTTCTCAAAATGGTCTTGGTTGTAGTGATATGATTTGGCTGTATTTCTTGAATTACCATTCTAGAAATCTAAGTAGCAGCTTCCTTTGAAATAATACCTGATGCAGAGGCTTCATTTTTGACAAGAAATGAAGATCTCGTAGATTCACATAAATAATCATTGAATTCTTCAAGATCACCCTTGGTGACATAGTCACTAGACAATGATGGTACAATAGGACCATCACTGGTTGGAAAAGTAGGTGATGTAGGATAATCGGTTCCACATCAGCTTGTGGAGCAGGAGGACCTACCATCTCTTCATCAGAACAATAATCCAATCTAAAAAAAGATTTTTCCTAGATCTCTATTCCACCCAGAAGAACATGTAAAATCTATAGGCTCCACAGTATCAATTCTTACTCTTCTTCATTCCCCCCCCCCCATTCCGAGGAACATGTATATTCTGAACATCATCTCCTTCCTCTTGACATCCAGCCTTAATATCATTCTAAGGCACATGTACAATTTGAACTGTATCTTCTTCCTCTTGACCTCCAGCCATAATATCAGCATGTTCATGAATGATGCCTTGAGAATCATTAGACAGGTCAAGTCCATCCTCCTGTACAACATCTCTTTCATTATGATCAACACCATAAACATCAACCTATCCACCAAGTTCAACATCATCATGTCTACTAGCCTAATCAACATCTCTATTAACAGAGTCCTCACCTCAAATGACTACATCTGGTATAAATTTTCTTGAGTCACTCACAATCTCACAATCATTATCCTCATCTCCATCATCATCATCCTCATCATCAACATTAGTCTTTCTCACATAACCTTCAACTACAGAGACTTCAGTCTCTTCCTCAACATTTCCATCAAATAAATGTTCATTATATGGTTATTCTATTACTGGAATTTGTGTTCCATATTCCATTTATCTAGGGATTTCAGTGATATCTAGGTCACTCCTATCATCAATAGGAGACCCTTATTCACATTGAATCTCTAGCTTGGATGGTTATTCACATGAATACACAACCTTCTCAAAAGGTTTAAGACTTGTATTTTCTTGATCTCTTTTACTAGAAGGATGTTCTATAAGATTATAACCCTCATAAAATTTCTCCTCATCTGCTACCCAAATTATCCAGCTTGGGTTCCAAATGATGTTTATCATTTTTTAGAGGTAATTATTTAGGAAAATAACCACTAGAAGCAGTAATCACCTCATCTTTATCCTCTACACATCCTAGCCTATTTAATATTACAAAAAACATCCTCTGATAAAGTAGAAAATATGATTTTCGAGAGGATTTTATCATTTCATAAATGTATACCATAAAAAACAAACATAGGTTCACATTAACCTCATTCTTTAACAAATAAATCATGAAAGAATCATAATATTTTAAGGGATCAAAATATCCCTTTTATTGGAATATTTTGTGATGGATGAATTTGAATAGAATTTTGGCCTCTCCATCTAATTATGAAGTTATTGGTCTCCTTGATTCCTCATTTCTTGTGACCTCCATCAGATCATTTTCAAATGAAAATAAATTTGAGTTAGGTGGAATATTAACATCAGAGTGATCAAATATTCCCTCAGGAGGCATCTTTAAGTATTAATCCCACTCTTTTGAAGAAAATGAGTTCTCCTTTCATTTTAACACTAATTTCACCTAAGACTCCTTGGAATCAGTCAAAAACACTTCTAGGTAGAGATAAAATTAGTGTACCAGCTTAGGATTGAGAGGTTACTCGTTATCAACAAACTATCTAATCCACTATTGTAATTCCAAAACATTTTCTAAGAGATACTTGCTTTATGACAACCATTTGGTAGAGACTTCATTCTCTGGAGTTACTATGAACCTTCCCAACTCCTGATTCACAAAACTAGCAGCACTACTTGATTATCATTTCTGGTGCTTGGCCGACATAGATTCATTCAGTTCTTCCATCGCACGCTTTGTACTCTCTATTCTAAGGGATATCGTTCTAAGAAGGATGTTGAAAGATCATGGGTTAAAACTTTGTGAGGGTAGAGAAGGGTTGTAGATCAATTTAATTTTATTATATAGTGGTTATACATTGTAAAAATAGAAAATAAAATAACTATAAAATTAAAAGAACAAAACTGTGTAATTTTAAATAAAATATATAGAAAACAATATTTACTAAAATGTATTTATAGGTATTGGATTAACTCTAATGGTATCGATCTTACTTGATTGGTTTCATCAGATTAGTTTCACATGATCAGTTTCACCGGATCAGTTTCACATAATCAGTTTCAGACTAATGGTATCAGTCTCACTTGATTGGTTTTATCTAATAATTATTACATTATTGGTTTCACCTGATTGGTTTCACTCAATTAGTTTCACCTAATCGGTTTCACACAATCAGTTTCACCTAACAGATTCCACACAACCAGTTTCACACAATAAGTGTCACAGAAAAATAGATTTTTCTGATGTGATATGAACATATAATCATTATAGATTTATCATTCCATGTTCATTTATGATGTATCTCATTCACTAAATGATTAAGGGTGTGGTAGAAATGTATGCAATTTGACGTTCAATCCCAATTACCTCAATAGTTATGTCACTATTTAGACAATGGTCTCCCAAAATGTGATGTATTACATCAATATGATTTGTTCTATAATGATAGATTGGATTTTTAGAAGTGTTAATAGCACTTGTATTGTCCCATTTTATAGGTATATCTATGAATTAAAATCCATTATATAATAAATCGAGTTTCATCTAGAAAACATTGTGCACAAAAACTATCAGCACCAATGTACTCAACTTCAGTAGTTGATAATGCAACCAAATTTCTCTTTTTAAAACACGATGAAGTTAGAGGCTTTCCCAAAAGCTGACAAGTTATAGAGGTGTTATTTCTCTCTAATTTCTACCCACAAAATTCAGCATTAAAATAACAGATGATATCAAAAGGTTTTCCTATAGGGTAGAATAATCATAATTTAATTTTATATTTGAGGTATTTGAAAACTCTATTAACAACATTTAAATGTGACTCTTTTGGGTTTTCTTGAAATTTTTCACACATACACACACTAAAAATGTTTTCTGGCCAACTAACAGTTCTGTAAAGAAAAATCCCTATCATTCCTCTGTAAGCAGTTTGATCAATATATTTCCCATTTTCATGAAGATCCAACTTTTATGTTGAACTCATAGGTGTTTCACTACTCATAATTCCATCAAATCTATATCATTTTAAAATATATTTAGAATATTTGCGTTGATTTGTAATAATACATTCTTTTTTTAAAAATTATAAATCCATGAAAATATTTAAGTTAACCCATCGAACTCATTTCAAACTAACATTGCATCATTTTTTGAAAAATAATTTCATAATGAATTTTACAAAGAACCATAAATAACGTCATCTAAATATATTTGAACTATTTATACATATTTAAAAATTATTTATATAAATAAAGTAGGATTTTAAACTCATATTATAAAAAGGTTTGAAAAATAATGTTATGTATCCTATCATACTATGATCTTAGATATTACTTAAAACCATATAATGATTTAGTTTATTTGAAAACATGATTTGGAATAGTGGATTTGTAAAACCTGGGGGTTGTTCAACAAAAATATCCTTAATTATATAACCATTCAATAATTCACTTTTGATATCCATTTGATAAATTTTTAACTCTAAGTGTGCTGCATAGGAAAATAAGATTCTAATGGCTTCAAGCCAAGCTACTGGGGAAAAGGTCTCCTCATAATCAATTCCATCTTCTTGATTATAGCCTTCTGAAACCAATCTATATTTTTTTATAACTATATTTCCAACTTTATCTACTTTATTACTAAACACCCATTTAGTTCCAATATTAATTGTATCTTTCATTCTATCTAGAAAATTGCAGACCTTATTTCTCTCAAACTGATGAAGCTCTTTTGCATAGCCATCACCCAAAATTGATAATAGATTTAATCATTGATATTTCAAGGTTCACAAGAATGCTTGATTTTTAACCAGATTAATCAAAGAAGCTTTAGTTTGGGTTCCTCTATCAAAATATCCAACTACAATATCAATGGAATGGGGTTTAAGGGTTCTAGTTGGATTAGTAAAAGTAGGGCTAGTAATTTTAAGTTCATCACATGGTTCTAGTTCATTATAGAAGGAATCTAGAGAATTTCCAGAACTAGATGTTTTAGCAGATTCCATTAGAGAATGGTCATAGAGTATTACATTAATGTCAATATTGGACATATCCTCTTCAAGATTATTTAATAAGGTATTAGGATCTTCGGGATCTGTTTCATCAAACATGACATGTGATGATTCCTCCATACATTTGGTTATTTTATTAAAGACTCCATATGAATTTTTTGATGTCAAATATCTATGGAATATTACATCATCAAATTTTGAGGGAACATTATCTAGATTATTTTTAGTGTTTAGAATATAAACATTACATACAAAAACATTAATATAATTTACCTTGGGATTCCTATATTCCACAAATCATATAGAGTACTATTAATAATATGTATGATTATGACTCTATTAATGATATATTAATATGAATTAATAGATTCTTCTTACAAATAAATAGATAGGTCATATTTACATTGTATAGTTCTTAAAATTTACTATAGGGTTTTACGTTTTCTTTTAACTATAACATTCTGTTGAGGTGTCTTGGGGGCAGAAAAGTTGTGCCTATATCCATTTTATTAGAAAAAATACTCAAATTATATACTTTTAAAATCATATCCATGGTATCTTTTTAATTATTTAATTTTATGTTCGCACTGATTTAATATAGTCCAAGAATACTAGGTAAAGTGGGAGAAATATTCACTTTTGTTAGATAAGAAAAAGGTCCAAGTATACCGATATATGTCATCTACTAGAACAGAATCATAGTGATTCCTATTGAGACTTGATACTCTGGATGGTCCAAAAAAGTCCATGTGAACTAACTAGGGATGTCGAGAAATTGTAACTTCTTTCTTAGGATTGAATGAGATATTGAGTTGGTTTCCCTTTTGACAAGGATTACACACTATATTGTCTGGAAACTTTAGTTTGGGGAGGTCCATAACAAAAAAAATTGAAGATAATTTTTTATGGGAATGTGCATTGTAATGTCATTTTCTTCTGTACGAGATCCAAAACACTTTGTGAACGGAACATAGGCAGGATACAATCTATGATGCTAGTGTGTCTATGTTTACAAAATATACATTATCATTTATAAAATTTCAAAATAATATGTTATATTGGGCATAAAAAACATGGAATGAATCATATTTAAATTTTACATTAAATCAATCATCAAACTATTGCAATATGCTAATCATGTTATATTTTAATCCATAAATATAGAGTACATTAGAAATTGAAATAGAGTTAGGGTTACCAATATGGTCTAAGACGATGATATTTACATTACCGTTTTCCCCAAATGTGACATGTCCTATATAAATCTTGATGATATTTTTGAAGCTTGATTAAGATCATTCATGAGTATTGAATAACAAATTTTCAAGTACCAAAAATACCTCTATGAATTCTTTAGGTATTTTACCAACAAACCATTTATCCAAGAAAATATTTTGGTACTCATATTTTTCTACATCAAGATACATTAGTAATAATGTCTTTATGAACCAAATGTTTCCTTATGGGATACAAATATGTATAAAATAATGTATTTAATATATTAACATTATTTTTTCTTAAAAACATAAAGTAGAAAAATACTTTTCAAAACATAAACTTTTATAAAATTCATGATTTTTTGGTAGAAAAGAATATTTTCCATATTTAGTTATAATATTGGTTTTAGATAAATTTCATTTCCCTAGCTGATATCCAATTTCAATAGTATACCTTGAACCTATCTGTTATTTATGTAAATTAGTATTTTTGTTTTATCCCATTGGTAAATATTTCCAGATCATTCATTAATTGAAAATTATATTACTTTAGGTCATTGTTTTCCTTTAGCAGTTGTGTATTTTTCTATTTCTCAATTTTATGTTTATATTTAATATTTTTACAGATAACATGATGTTTCATGATTGATTTATACTTATCCTTTAGTCATTAGAAGTTTCTTCTATCATATTTAAATACTCAAATAGTTCATCATTTTTCATATTTTCAAATTTAGATTCATCTCTGGAATATTATTCATTAGGTATGTGAGAGTTTAAGTGTACTTATGAGGTATTTTTCATAAATCCCATGTTTTCCATATCTTCTTATTATAAGAAGAAATAGGCTCACTGAATATCTACTCGGATGCACTCTAGGTGGCCTTCATTTCTTTCTTATGTTTCGTATATTTATACTCATACTTTTTTATACATTAATTTATGAAAATCATATTTTAAAATCCCTCTCATTTTTCATTCATTTCAAACTATTTCTTCTAATTTTTCCTTATTATTCTATTTATTTTTTCAATTATCTATGTTGTCAAATTTCCCTTTATATTTTGGTTTCTAAAATAAAATTTTCTTTCTATAAAATTATCTGAATCTCTTGTCTAGATGGGAAATTTATACTTCATTGTCTGAAGCCAATTCTTCACTAAATGTGTTCTTAATAGCATCTTTAACTTTCTCTTTTTCTTTTCTCATTGATGTGGTGGTATTAAATTCAATAGATTTTATATTTGGATCTTCCACCTATTGATTCATATTTAGTTACCCTTCAAACATAATTAATTTTCCAATTAGTTCCTTCCCTATAAGTTTATCAATGTCACATAATTCAATCATGGATACTGATGTCCCTCTCCATCTCTCTAGTAAGCATCACATAATCCTCAACATCTCCTCTATTTATCTTATATCTCTTCCAAATAAAATCATAATGTTTATAATTTCATTGAACCTGAGATTCATTTGATAAACAGATTCATCAGTCTCTATTATAAAATTTTCATATTTAATTGTATAAGTATTTAATATCATCTCTTTCACATTAGTTGTTTACTCATGTGATTCAAATAAATTGTCCTAAATCTCATGAGTAGTCTTACAAGAATAAATGTGATTAAGCTCTTCATATACTAGTGAACAATAGAGAGTATTCATTTTATTATATTTATTGCTATTGAAAGACTTTGTATTTTCATCCCAAGTGATTCCAGTAGTTGTAGAAAGTTCATATTTACATTAAATATTAGTCTAAATTTCAAATCTATTTCTTTCTAAATTTAATTTAATTTTAAGATTCCACAAAGCATAATTTGTGCCATTGAAAAAAGCGGTCTATTCACTAGAGCTCTTTATTTTTTTAATCTAGAGTATAAATTTGGAAAACAATAAAATGGGATAAAAATTTATTATTAAAAGAAATTTTACAATCATTAAAATACAACTGCTATCATAGATGAAAAACTTTGAAAAAACAATGAAAACTAAAAAATTACTCCTCCCCTGATACCATATATTTGTCAGAAAAGATACCTTATGAAGGGGGGGGGGGGTGAATTGAGTCCCAAATAAATTTCTATTAAAAATGGTTCTTTAAAAATTCCCCCCAATTAAAAATATTATCCATATCATTTTGTATGAAATTTATAAGATTCATGTATGTATAATTAATTTCTGAAGACTTTTATAAACACTTGTTAATCTATCTATCATAGTTTTACGTTGTTTGATTGAAATTTGTTACAAACATAGAAAAATAAAATAACAATAGGAAGAGAAGAATTAAAAAAAGAGGTTCAGTCTCAAGTCGATACATAGTCCTCTACACTTGGTGATCACCTATGACCAAGATGCTTAAATTAATACACAAGTTTGATCCGCAACCTATACCATGGTTCACATCAATACAAAAGGTTTTCTAGCTAATAGTTGACCTCTTCCACGGTTCATCATGAGGAAAACAAAAAATAGGACACACACGACCTCTTCCACATATCTATGTGGGATATATATGGATAAATAGATTGTGAGATTTTAAATATCTTGTTTCCTTTAGTTATGCACATGAGAAGGTGTGTCTATAACAGATATATACAAAAACTGCTCATAAATATAAATAAATGAACCCAAAAGAGCTACTGATATAGAGTTATGTTTATATGGCTCTGTGTGTTATGCAGTGTATCCCATGACTCATTTGTTGTAGTGGAATTGAAGTTTGATTCCACTTTTGGAAGTTGACTCCAAAATAGAGTGTTGAATCCTCTATGTTCTGGCTTCTAAGAGTATGAGATATTTAGCTTCCTATTCAAAATATTTTCAGGTGATATTACCTGGTATAACATGATTTTTTGATCTCCACATATGTTCTTCCTTTAGAGTTATTTGTTTTTAGAAGTATGCTTGAGATTTGAAGGAGTTCATAGGTTTTTTCCATGCTGATATTATTTTTCTACACCATTTTTGAATGATCCAACATGTTATCTTTTTATACATCGAGGTACAACATGAATAATGATCTCCTCAGATGAATGTACCTTATATTGTCCTTTGAATATCTAGAAAACAACATTAATAAACTTCAGAAGAAATAATTTTTTTAAATATGAAAGCTAAATATAAATTTTAATTAATAAAATAAAAAAGTATTTATGACTATGATTGAGTCATATTTATCAGTGATCCATTTGCATTGGTATCGACATCGGTGACTCTCAGTACCTATAAGAACCCAGCTTTTTATTACACACATAAACATGATTTATTACATAAAACCTTCACTTGGTACAACATTGAATATTGAGAGGTCTAGTTTATTTGGGGAATAGAAATATTAAATGACAACATAAAACATAAAATGAAAAATCTTATTGAAAACATCATTTACATGACCACTACATTACCTCATAATTAGCATTCCATGGGATAACCTAATGGATTACAAAAGAAAGGGGTGAGGTATAAAGCCCAGTGAGGGAATAACGATGGAATTACATTAGAAATACAATAAATGTTATAAAATAGGCATATCAACTGAGCACAAGGGAAATATGAACATAAAGGTATGATAAATAATGATAAACAGAACATGGATATGTGGCAACAACACTTAACAACGAATTAGCATGAGCCAGGGCTCATTGAACATAGAGAATGAGTAAACCCACATTACACATGAAGAATAAGTAAAAACTCATTTAATTTGAATTATCATGAGTCAACACTCATGGAACATGACATGTCATGACACTATACTTTACCCAATGCATTGGAGCGCTATCAGGGCGCACTCTTCTTAAACATTTCATTTCATGCATAAGTGTTCCAAATGGATCATACAACATGGAATCATTCAACATGATCATTTATTCAATGATAAAGGAATGAAAAATACATATATGAAACTATTTGAACAATAAGTAAATGGAAATAAAGGTGAATACCCTTGATAACGAATTGGGCATGGTCTTCACTACACAATGACTTTGGCTTGGAAATTCACGATGCCATTTCCGTAGCATAATGGCATGACATAAGAAATCATAAAAATGGTTGATGGGATAGAATGGGGTGTCTCATCAAATTTACATGAAACAGATTTTAATGGGGTCATATATATACATCTATAAACATGAATAATGGACTTTTATATTAATAATACAAAGAAATGGCTTGAATGTAAATGGGGACAGAGAAAATCCTTACGGAATTTTGGTATGGTAACAAGTGTATATGAGAAGTGTTAATGAGAGAAAAGGGGTATCTAACCGTTAAAACATAAATAGGGAAGTATGGAGGAGGTGTAATATCATACCCCAACATTTATAATTGTAAATAAAATAACATAACAATATTAAGAAACATGGGTAAAATAAGAAAGGAAGGAATCCCTTAAAGAATTTCAGCATGGAAACAAGTATACATGGAAGGAATTGATAGGAGAGAAAGGGGTATATCATAATTAAAACATAAATAGGACAGTATTGTGGTGGTTTGAAATCATACCCCAAAATTTTTAATTGAAAATACAAGGGTATATCAACATAAAGAATCATGGAAAAAAATGAGAGAGGGAGAAATCCCTTAAATGGATGTGTGATCCCAAAGGCTTGGGAGAGGATTGAAATAGGCTTCTTGGGAACTTGGGGAGCCTTGGGAAGATTATGAGAGAGGAGTTAAGAGGTTGGATGATATCAAAAGTCATTGAATGAAGAGGAAGAAGGATCTTGGGTTTTTTTATCTATGAAAGAAAAGGGGATTCTTTATTATTTAGGCTTGGGACACCACATATTAAACTAATCTAACCCACAAACCAGCCCATGTTTTTTGCCCATGGTTTTTTAAAAAGGGGCATGGGAAAAAATATTTCATAATCCCAATGGACTATGTTATTAAAATAATAGGGTTTCTTATGTTGATGCGAGTCACACTCTCATGTAAATCAATTTAAAAGCATAAAAAGTTTTATAAGTATTGGCGGGTTCACTAATGTATTGTAAAATAAATCAAACAAACCAAAAATGACATTATTACAATGGTAAAACATATATTTTTTGAACATAATCATTATAATATTTTATTACATCACTATTGGGTCATTATGACATCATAAAACACATTATATAATAAAGAGGTATTTAATATTTTCCCAAAAATTTGATTGTCTCATAAAATAATGAAAAATTCACCATTGGATAATTTCGACATCCAGATTCCAAAAATAATATTAATTTTAACAAAATAATTTTCTAAATATTTTAATTTTCTCTTTTAAGATTAAAAATGACATTTATAAAAAATTCATGGTTGATGACAATAAGATCTTTTAAACCACAATAAAAATTAAAATTGTATTAATAAAAATTATACAACTATTTATACATAATAAAATTTAATTTAATAATAATAATATTTTTAAAAATATTATTTAATTTAAATATTCATTAATTTATCAAAATAGATTCACTAGTTGAATATTAACTAAAAATAATATTTTTGGTTTTAAAAACTATTTACAAAGTAACTATAATAAAATAAATATATATTCTTTATAAAAAATCATGTATATAATCATAGTACTAGGGTCTAATTTCATAACCCCTTATAACTCCCACATATGACCGATTGGTAAGGTATGTGATGGTGACAGACTATTTCGGTTGCTCAGATAACATCGCTCAAGTGGTAATCTCTATCAACATCCACTTCTCCCATAGGTAGTTCTATTGGAGATTAAAAAGTTGAATCTCAGCATGTGCTTGGTCAAGATCAAATCCCAATGATTCCACCTCCCTTCCAATCTCCGAAAAATGGGCTTCGTACTGGGAAAGTCTACTAGATGAGGCAATCACTTCATTTTTCTGATTAAATTGTATTTGTTAAAGTCCTTATTTTATACTAATTCTGTTATCATTGTTCAATGACTATATTATAAACTATCACAATTCATAACAGTATTTTAGAAATCCAAAATCATAAAACCAAAGAAGTTAATATTTTATATAACCATTTCACATAGTAATAAATTTAATTATATGAAGAAGAATTTTCATTATTAAAAGATTGGGTTGTTACAGTCGTCCCCAATTATGAAATTTCTCCCTTGAAATTTCCTTTTCCCACATTAAAACATATTGGGGTAACTCTTCTTCATCACTTCCTCTAATTACAATGTTGCATCTTCAAACATGTGGTTTCTCCATAACACCTTGATGAGGGGAATCATCTTATTTTGTAGAACTTTTCCCCTATGATCTATGATCTTCACTGGTTTCTCCTCATAAGAAAGATCATCCCTCAACTATACTACATCCAAAGAGATTACATGTGAAGGGTCTGGGATGTACTTATTTTAGAGGGATATATGAATTACACCATATACTTTGGCCATGGTAGGTGGATGTGCTAGTCGATAGGACACATCCCCAACACGGTCCTGAATCTTGAAGGGGCCAATGTATCTATAACTTAACTTCCCTTTCTTTCAACACCTCATGACCTTCTTCCACATATATATGTGTAGAAATACCATGTCTCCAAATTTGAAATCAAGGTCTCATTGATGGTTGTATGCATAACTCTATTGTCTATATTGGGCTACCTTGATATGATATTGAATGGTTTTCACCTTCTCCACCATTTCTTTGACCATTGTAGGTCCTAGACGCTTATGCTCACCGACTTCATCACATCATGCCAGTCTTCTACACCTTTTCCCAAAAAGGACATCATATGGTTCCATTCGTATGCTCAAGTAGAAACTATTATTGTAGGAGAATTTAACCAGTGAAAGATGTTGGTCCCATCCTCCTTTGATGTCCATAGAACATGATCATAACAATATACTAATGTCTGAATAGTTCTCTTAGATTGGAAATCATTTTGAGGATGATAGGCCGTACTGAAGTTTAGTTTAGTGCTATGATTATGATAGAGGATTTTCTATAACATTAAGGTTAATCTTGGATCACGATCGGTTATAATATATAGTGGTACTACATGAAGCCTTACCACTTATTTGATGTAAATTTGTGCAAGTTGATCCAATGAAAAGTCCTCTCGAATCGCGGTAAAGTGATCTATCTTCGCAAGATGATCCACAATGACCCATATAGCATTTTTTCTCTAGATGTCCTTGGAAGTCCTGTGACAATGTCAATGGAAATGTTTTCCCACATCCATTTTGGAAAGGGTAGTGGTTGTATCTACCCCTTATACTTTTTCCTCTCATCCTTACCCGGATAACATACTAGGAACTTTGATGTATATTTATCAATCTACACTTTCATTTTGTCCCACCAAATGTTTTCTTGGGGATCTCAATACATCTTTGTGCTCCCCGTGTGAATATAGAAGGTTGAGCTATATGCATCATAAATGAGATCCTTCTTTATCTCTGGATCTGAAGGTACACATAATCATGACCGAAATCTCACAATTCTATCCTTATCAACCACAAACTCTGAGGATTTCCCATTTTTGATAGATTCCACCCCTTTTAAAATTTCCAAGTCCTATTTTAAAACATCCTTTATTTTCTCCATGAGCGATGGTTCAGAAATCATTTGAGAAAGGATTGATGATGTTCATCACTTAATTATTTTCGTGTTCATCCTATACAAATCTAAAAAGATTGGATCCTTTTCAATTCTCATAATTGATAAAGATTTAGGATCTATTCAACTTAGAGCATCTACCACCTTGTTTTCCATACCGAGATGGTAGTGGATTGAGCACTCATAATCCTTGATGTGTTCTATCCATCCTCGTTGGTGTATATTAATCGGTTTTTGTGGGAATATATATTTGAGGCTCTTGTAATCTGTATATATCTCACACTTTACACATTAAAGATAATTCCACTAGTTTTTCAATGCAGAGACCATAGCTGCCAACTCATGATCATGAATGAGATATGTTTTCTCATGGTTTTTCAGATACATTGAGGCATACGCTATCACTTTATCATTCTGCATTAACCCACAACCGATTCCAATCTTTGAAGAATCACTAAAAACCACAGAAGTTATCAACTTGTGGTTAATGTGTGCATTGGAGAAGTGAGAAGCCTCCTTTTAAACTCCTTGAATCACTTTTCACATTCATCACTCCATGAAAATTTTAATCCCTTCCGAGTTAGCTTGGCGAGAGGGTTTGACAATCATTAGATATTTATGACAAATTGGTAATAATATCCATCTAATCCCATGAAGCTACAGATCTCTATTACAAATGTTGGCCTCTGTCATCCCTATGTTGTTGTTGTCTTTGAGGGATATATAGATATCCCATTGCATGTGATGATATGACCCTAGAATGGGACCTCCATCAACCAAAACTCACACTTTCTATACATTTCTTTGAGATTATCCTTTTTCATGGTCTCTAGTACAATTCTTAGATGCTCCTCATGATCCTCCCTGGTTTTGAATTATATTAGAATATAATCTTTAAAGTCTACCACAAATTTGTCGAGGTAATCACTAAGGGATCAATTAATCATGTCCATGAATATTGTTTTAGCCTTAGTGAGTTCTAAAGGAATTACTATGAATTCATATCGCCTGTATCTTATAGGAAAAGCAGTATTGGGGATATGTTCCTTCTTCACCATTACATGCTAATATCTCGACTGCAAATCATCCTTGGAGAAGTATTGTTCTCCACGTAGCTGATTGAACAAGTCATCAATTCATGGTATTTGATATTTTTTCTTTATCATGATTTTTTTGAACTCATGATAGTCAATGAAAATCCATATTGACCCTTCCTTCTTCTTGACAAAGAGGACTAGTGCACCCCATGGTGAAACACTTGGTCGTATAAACCATTTAGCAATATTCACTTGTAGTTGTTTCTTCAGATCCTCAAACTCCACAAAAACCATTCCATAAAGAGTCTAGTATATTTGAAATTTCCAAGGTATAATATCAGTTGAGAAATTAACATTTCTTCTCGATGGAAGACCATCAAATTTCTCAGGAAACGCTTCAGTGAATTCCCTCACAATATGAATGTATTCAATGATGGTTACCTCCTTAGACTCTATCATTTGATCCTGATATCCATGCTTTATATGATGGTACTAATGAATATTAATCTTCCTCCTTGCACTTTTATTGAATCGGGGGTCAGTTCCCCATATAGAGAGTGATTTCCCACTCATGGAAATTTATGTTGGCTCTATATAAGGAAAGCCAATCCATGCTGATAATTGCATCAAATTACACCAGAGGAAGTTTGATGAGGTACACTGGGAAGTTCAATCCACCAATGATGATAGGGGGAGTTATATTCATGAGATGCAATGATTTCCCCATTTTCCATACTCACCAAGATCTTCTCTTCCATAATTTTTTGTTTTGTTTCGGTTTGTTCTAATAAAATTTTCAGATATAAAAGAATGCGTGAAACTAGAATCAAAAAGTATGTTCTATAATATTGAATGAATAACTGGCATACCTTTCACCACTTCATTGTCAAGGTTCACATCGGCGGTAGTGATGGAAAAAGATCACCCTTGCTGCCTTGGAGGTTTTTGGTTTCCACCAAAAACCCTTGGATTAGAAAACTAATTTGAAAGGTTCCCTGGTTCATTGTAGTTGAATAAATGAAGAACACTTTGAGAGTTAAACAGAGCATTCCTCTCATATATCGTAATTATGGGTTTTTCTTGTCAGTGGTTAACAACTAGGTTTCCTTCTCTTCCACACCTAAATAATTTCATCATCCACTTCAATAAATGTTTTTGGTGCTTCATTCCACACCTTTGATAAGTGGGGTGCTGGATCTCTTTAGCATAGTTGGATTTATCAATCGGACCACCTGAATTAAATTCCACCTTATGTTCTATATCCCCATGATACCCCTAATATTCACCGATCTCCATTTCTATCATGAAGGAATATCAGACAATTTATTAATTGCTATAGAAGTCATGAATATCCAGGGTTTTTCACATGCTAGGTTTCAGACCACCAAAGAAGCAGTCAACCATGCACTCAGGGTTAATGAAAATGTTAGTGGAATATCGCGAAAAAATTGTGATTTTTTCCTCATACGATCTGATGAATTCATTGACTATTTTCTTGAGGAAAAAGATGTCCCCTTCCATATTTAGTCAGAGGGTGCACCAAAAATAGTTATTAGAAAACAACTTCTGAAAATATTTTCATACAAATGTCTCAATCCCCTCCTCAGGCTTTGTATATTTGATAAATTCCTTGCATTTATCTGCTTCACCCTCCATATGATAAGAAGCTAGTAAACCCTTCTCTTGTTTGGAACATTAACAGATGGAGAAGATATTTTCAATGGAGTTGATCTATTTTTTGGTGATTGAGGGATCATATGATCCATTAAAAGTAGGAGGCCATTGTCTCATGATGCTCTAGATAGTGACATTTTATTTCTTTGGGGGGGTTGAACATTCCTCCTGACCCATGTTTCTAGGAAATTCTTGAGTTAACTAAGATAGTATCGTGACAAAGTTCATTATTCCCTCTCCCATAGAATTGGGAATCTTATTAGAATATTCATCACATTGGACTTCACATCAGTTGTTATCCCGAGTCCTCATATTAACAGTCATTAGTTGGAATAAAAGGAATGTTAGGGATATCATAGAAAGTGTAATCAAAGGAAAACATGTATGACATATAAATAACATTTATTTCCATGACTTATGAATCTATAGGCATCAATCTATGTAATCCATGATCTACATTCTAACATATATTGTTAGGGGGTATTTTTTTTAATTCCCATAAAAATGGTTCATACTATGCTTGTGAACTTACCAACACATATCCCCTGGAAATATAGTAACCAACAGTGTAGCAAGGTCCTTTGTCGTGTACCATGATACCCCATGTCAAACTCAAAACTCATTGTCAGATTTTTTACTCCAAGGTTCATAAGTGTCAGAGATACCTCTACCTACTCATATCCCAAAAGAGATTTATTTTCATGATAAACCACTTACTCAATACTCACATTAAAATTTGGTTGTTTTTATTATACATAGTCTTATTCCAAAGCCTTCCACTAGGGTTTTAAAATCCTGATCTCAAAAATATCTAAACTTATCCTCTGACACCAAATATTACAACCCATCTTTTTATTACACAATAAAGCATCATTTATTACATAAAACCTTCACTTGATACAATATAGAAGATCGAGAGGCCTAGTGTCATTGGGGATTAGGAACATTACATAAGTACTTAAAACAAAA
Source organism: Viscum album (assembly GCA_963277665.1). Taxonomy (NCBI): domain Eukaryota; kingdom Viridiplantae; phylum Streptophyta; class Magnoliopsida; order Santalales; family Viscaceae; genus Viscum; species Viscum album. Next base: position 1,922,427,829 of record OY728150.1, read on the forward strand.
AAATCATCATCTTATTGAAAACTTCTCTTACATGAGCACTATATTCCCTCGTACATAGCAATGGATGGGATTAACTAAGGAATAAAATTGGAATCACATGAGGAATAAAATTCATATTTGAAAATATGCATATCAATTGTGAACAAGATTATCATGAACATAATGTCATGATACACTGTGATTATCATAACATGGAGATGTGGATACAACACTTTACATGGAATTAGCATAAGCCAAGGCTTACTGCACAAGGAGTATGAGTAAACCATTATTTTACCGGATGAATGAGTAATCACTCATTGAAATTGAATTAATAAGAATAAAAAATCATCGAACATGATGTATCATGATATTATAATTTACTTAATGTATTGGAGAACTATCAAGGTGACCCCTTCTTAAATATTTCATTTCATGCATAAGTGTGACAAATAGATCATACAACATGGAATCGTTCAACATCATCATTTATTACACGATAAAAGAATGTATAATACATACAAAAAACTCTTTTAATGGTATGTAAATGTGTCTAATGGTAAATAATGTTGATAGAAAAGTTGGCATGGTATTCGTTACACGGTGGCTTTGGCTTGGAAAATCATAGTGCAATTACTAAAACATAATAGTGTGACAAACGAATTCATAAAAATGGTTGATAAGATAAAATGGGGTGTATCATAATATGTACCTGAAATGGATAGTAAGGGGTAATATATATACTTGTCCTAACATGAGTAATTAAATTTTATATTCATAATACAAAAAATTGCACGAATGTAAATGAGGAGATAAAAATTCCTTAGAAATTTTCTGCATGGTAACAGGTGTACATGAGAAGCATTAATGAGAGATAAAATAGTCTCTCATCATTAAAACATAAATAGGGTAGTATGGGGATGGTGTTAAATCATAAACCAAAATATATAATTGAAAATAAAATGACATAAAAATATTAAAAAACTTGGTTAGAATGAGAAAGGAAGAAATCACTTAAGGAATTTTTTCACGGTTGCAAGAATACATGGAAGGAATTTATGAGAGAGAAAGGGGTATATCATCATTGAAAAATAGAGAGGACAGTATAGGTGAGGTGCTAAATCATACCCTAATAATTGTAATTGAAAAGACAAGGGAATAGAAACAGAAAGAAACTGAAAAAAATGAGAGAAGAAGAAATCCTTTAATTGGGAATATGATCCCAATGGCTTGGGAGAGGCTTCAGAGGGGCTTCATGGAACTTGGGGTTCCTTGGGAGAAATCTAGATAGAAGAGGGATGAGTATGGACGAACCCAAAAAGGATTTGAGTGAAGAAGAAATGGGATATTGGGTGGATTTATATAAGAAAGAAGATGGAATTCTTTATTATTTTGGATTGGGACCCCACTCATTAAACTAATCAAGACCATAAACCAGACCATGGGTTTTTCCCATGGTTTCGTCCAAAGGAGAGTGGAGAATAATATTTTATATATCAAATGGACTATATTTTTAAAATAATAGTGTTTCTTATGTGAAGTTGAGTCACACTCTCATGGAAATCAATTTTAAAAGATAAAAAGTCTTATAATTCATGGAGGGTCTACTAATGCTTTGTAAAATAAATCAAAAAAACAAATAATCACATTATTTTAATATTAAAACATATATTGGCCGAAAATAATTTTTATAGTATTTTATTTCATAACTATTGGGTGATTATGATTCCATAAAACACATTATATAATTAAACAGTATTTAATTTTTACGAAAAATTCTAGTCTATCATAATATTTTGAAAAACTCACCATTAGATAATTTTGATATACTGATTCCACAAATATTCATCATTTAATCTAACCTATTTTCTAAATATGTGAATTTTCACTTTTTTAAAAAAAGTGACATTTATCAAAAATTCATGGGTTTGGACAATAATAACTTTAAAACCACAATAAAAATAAAAATTCTATTCATAAAAATTATACAACCATTTATACTTAATAGAAAGTTATTTAATAATAATAATATTTTATTAAAATATTATTTAAGTCAAAAGTCCATTAATTTATCAAAATAGATTCCTTAGTTGACTATTAACTTAAAATATTATTTTCTTGATTTTAAAATCTATTTATAATTTAACAGTAATAAAATGAATTTATATTCTCAATAAAAAATTAAAGTACATAAAAATATTACTATCGTCTCGTTACATAACCTCTTATAACACCTACATACAACTGAATAGTAATGTGTGTGATGGGGGCAGACTCTTGGGGAGGCTCAGATAACAATTCTCAGGTGGTTATCTCTAGTAACTCCCACTTCTCTCGTAGGAGGTTCCATTTGAGCTTAAAATGTTGAATCTCAACTTCGGCTTGGTAAAGAGCAAGGCCCAATGATTCCACTTCCTTTGTAAGCTCTGAAAAATGGGTTTCATACGGGGAATGTCTACTGGATGAGGCTATCACTTCCTTTTTCTGGGAAAAATGGATTTGTTAAAGCCCTATATTTATATGAATCATGTGATCACTATTCAATGGCTATTTTAAAAAAAATCATAATTCATAACGTTATTTTAAAAATTAAAAATAATGAATCCACAGAATTTAATATGATATATCACCATTTTACATAATAATAAATTTAATTAGAACAAGATGAATATCCATTAATAAAATATTGGGTCTTTAAATTATAGGTGAGTCCTTTCCATCGGTATCAGTGACTCTGGGAATCAGTGAGTATTTGTATCTATGAGTTGTTTCCATCGATATCATTATCTCTCAGCATCAGTGGGTCATTTGTACTATCATTCTGTTTGGTCATGAGTGAGTCATAATAGGTAAATCATATTGAACTAGTCAGTGCATTGACAATCGCTGGCTCGTCTATTGGTAAGTCCTTTGAATTATCGATGTGTCACCCAGCGACTCGTCATCTATTGGTGTGTCCTTTGAACTACCAGTGCAATGATCGTCAGCGAGTTGTCTATTGATATTTCATTTTTTCTATCAGTGAGTCTTGCATCAGTGTCTTCTTTGATCTGTGAGTCCTCAATGGTGTTTCATCCATTAGTGACTCCATTGAACCAGTCAGTGTCAGAGACTTTGAAAAATATAAAAAGTGTTGTTCTTATACAGAACAATGCCAGATTAAGTGAAATTTATAATTCCATTTAAATATACACATGTATATATATTGAAACATAAATATCCATAATTTATTGACTTGTTGAAATGTATTATACCATGTGACATAATATATTCACTTATAAATATTCACTAACATGATTATAATTACATAAACGATAATATGTGAATTATAAATATTTATAAATTGGAAAGATTTTTTATTATTATAACAACTTTTTCACAAAGGGTACATCATTATGATTATGAAGAAACTTTTGAGAAAGGAAAGAAAGAGAGAAATGGTGCTCTTATAATTTTCAAAAAATAAGGGGAAAATATAATCATAGACGAAAAACATGAGGTGTATATTTTCATGAAAACAATAAAAATGAAATAATTTATTATAAGAAAAATCATTAACATTATTAGATTATATTTTATGAAAGGGAAAATGGGAACACCCTATTTTGATAATGAAAACATTTTTTTGATGAAATATAACATGTCTTTTTTTTGGGTCTAAAAAAGAACTAGTGGATCATCCCAATGGATGTATATAAATTGATACCACAATAATGTGTACTATTATTTTATGAATTAGTAAATAGACACATCAATGTAGAAGAATATAAAATGTGATAGTTTATTGATTTTGATTGGGTAACCTATTTCCTACATCCGATAAATTCAAAATAAAATAGGTATTGTCGATCATAATGATTACAAAAAAGTTCTTTTTGGAGGTATCCAATATTTTTTGAATTTATACTTCTTATTATGTGTAAGGCCACTTACAAATATCTTTTTTTAGGATAATTAATCAATTACCACAATTTTACATTATTAAATTCTCATTTATCCATTCACCATGAAGGTACAATGTAACAAAACACAATACGGCAAAAAATAAAGTGGTTGGAGTCACAATTCACACCATGAAATATTGGTTCAAGATATGTGCAGTTATATAATATATCATGTATAACATATCATTAGAGTTAAAATTTGTGAACCAAATACATCATTCCAAAAGAGAAGTATGTATTTTATATTATTTTATTATATCACTCCCAAAAATTTCTTCCTAAGAGTATTAAATTAGAAATTTTAATTCCAGACACATAAAGTTTTTCATTATTTTATGATCTATATGGAAGAAATCTCATATGTTTGTGATTGTATTTTTGTTTTAATGGTAACTGATAATATTATTAGATAAGTAAAATTGGTTATAAATTATTACTCATAAGAATAATTGAATTAGGTTGAGAATTAAGGATTTAAGGGAGTGAATAAATTTTTATAAATGAAATTTCATTTAGATGTGGCATGTTTTGAATGTCTGAATGTTTTTTTGATTAGTATGATTTAATGTTAATTGACCTAAATTTTTGATATTTTATCATTTGTTTCAATTAAATAGAGGAAAATAATCAAATATTTATCATTCTTTCCCTAGTAAATATCTTTAGTGATTATGAAGACATGATTTTTTCAGGATTCTTTTGAGAATCTTGTCAAATATATGAATGTACCAAGTCAATTTAAATATTATTTAGTCTTTTTCTATTACACTTTAACCTTTAACCTAGAATTATAAAAATCAGTACTTTTTCCCAAAAATATTATGTAAAAAATTATATAATTTGATCCACATTAACGTCCCATAATTACCATCGAACCTTTAATTTATTTATTTTGAATTATATTATACATTTAAGTGTGGGGATGATGTTATATATATAACAAATTTGGGTTTTTCATAATTAAGAAGAAACTAGGTTATGGGTTTAAAGGGACTTTATAGGCGGAATTATCATTCACCATACATTATTTTTTACTTTTTTTTAGAAAAAAATAAAAAATGAAAAAAATCCAAATATATGTTGTCTCTTTGGAAGGGGAAACCCACCATTTCATGAACAGTGATTATGGTAACTCATAATTGGGAGGGGGATGTGATAATATTCGTTAAAAATAAATTAGAAAACAATAATTTGAAAAAACAACCCATATATGGTGAATCATTCATTTTTTTTCATTTATTCATGACCTTGTTTGAGTTTCTAATAATGACAATATGTCACATTTTATGTATAATTTTCATTGATATTTTGATTTTATTATATAGAAAAATAATATAAATATTAACAAAAAAGTACATTTACTATATAAAACATCATTCATTAGCCTAAAAATGACATAAATTAATTTTAACCACATTTTAAATTCCACATGATTATTTTAGACCATTTTTTATGAGGTGGAGATAGTGGATGCCTTTAAAACCATTGTTAAGGGACATGTACTTATAGTCTAAGAATAACAATACTTTTTTAAAATGTGTAATATGGAAAAAAATTATGTGAGGTTATTCACTTTGGGAACACACTTTCAAGATGAATTAGGAATTATTAATTGAAGTGGGGATATTAATTTTCCTTTCAACATATAATGTGTAAAATACATGAATAAATTGTTTTATTAAAATAATGATCCTTTGAAAAATCCTCGTTGTGTACAAATTGTTTGTTTATCTTCGATTAAGAATTATTTTAATCAATGGAATGGAATATTAATATTCCTAAAGTGAATTTATTCTATGATTATGGTAAGATTTCATTTTTAATGACATGAAAATTTAAATGTGTGGTAGGATATTATGCATAAATTTCTTGCATACATTTTTTATAATTTTAATAGATGTATTTGGTAATGAGGTAATTTTTTTACATGATATTTATTGTTATATTAATTTTATAGTATGGATTTAGTAGACATAATAGATGTAGAAAAATATGAAATGTTATAATTTTTGAAGTTGTAGACACTTCATGTCATTACATTGATTTTCTCCACATGACTTCAAAATAATGTATATAAAAAGTACCAATGAAACTAGAAAAAAATTGTCCATGTAATGACTATTGGTCCATTTCGTGAATAGTTAGGGTCGTACACACACCAAAACTCAATTAAAATTTTTATGGTTTCAAATGAGTTATAATTCTATGAGTTGTTTTGGAAATGACATACTAGAAAAGATTCCAAGAGTTCACATTATAACAGAATAGGTAACACCAGGAACATGGCTAAATAAAAAAACTCAATTTTAAAAGATTATTCAATCATAAGAAGACCATGTATTTATTTGACTATGAATCCCTGAGAATTAATCAGTTAAACTCAAAGGAATGTTTTTGGGAGATAATTATGCACCCTTCAAGGAAATATTCAATTAAATACACGTTTTGGATACTAGTGTAATACTAATACTGAATCAAACCATAGATTCTACACATGCATTGGAAGATGAGTTCTATAATGATGTTTTTTCAGAAATTCTATAAGGATTTTATTATCTTTTAACATCTATTCATTAATAGTTTTTATAGTGAGTATTTATAGTGATAAGTAATATAAAAAAGGTTACAAATATTACTATAATTTTATTTTCAATATTATGGTTTATGTTGTAAAACCCCAAGATTTCATAGTACGTTATTTCTTAAAATTAATTTAATATCTTGGAATACATGCAACATCGAGTTCAAGCACACCACAACATACCAAACAAGTCTTTCAAAAGCGGTTATGAATAGTATTAACTGAATTTTGAACTATATATAATCCTGATAATTTTAGAATTCATATTAAGTGTTTCTTAGACATAATGTAAGAACTAATTCATTTATTCACATAAAAAAAGTATTTTACAAAAAATTCACTTTTACAGCTTTTTAATGGTGAAACCTTTTTAAATCCAACATTTTAAACTTTAATATATTCAATTTGACAAAATAAACTTCTTCTTTAAAATCGGGACATAATAATTCAGTTTCAATAAATTTTTGTGTTTTTCTGATAACTTTCATATTTGGGTGAATAGTGAAGAATACTATATTTTAACTAAAAACAACTATTTTAATAAAAATAATTTATAGTGTTAAATTATAAATATTAATGGTTTGGAAGTATAAATAGATTATATTTTTACCATTTAATCTAATTCTAGTCATTTTATGTAATTTGACTTTGAGATTTGACATAAACAAGTGTGAATCTTTTGATAGTTATTGTTTCATAAAAATACGCCTTTTGGTTTTGACAATGGTAATAAATTTTAAATTAATAAATGAATTTTCTATGTTTTGAATTTGGTAAAATAGACTTCATTTTTGAATTTGTAATATGAAAATTATCTTAGGTTAAATTGTTTTTATTTTTCAGAAAACATCAAATTTTTGGTGAATAGTGAAAAACACTGAGTGATTATTTAAGCGACTTTTTATTTAAATAATTATATATTTTATTTAAATCTATTTTTGGTCAAAATAGATACATAATTTCTACATATTTTCAATATAATTCATCGGAGTCATTTTGTAATAATATTAGATTTATAAAATTTTATTGAACTTTTCTCCGTATTTTACCCACCTCCTAAGAGAATTTTCAAATTCGCATAAAACATACTTTTACCGATTTTGTGAGTGGAATTTCAAAAATCTTAGAGACATGGTTGATATTATTATGTCAAATTTCGTTCAATAAGATCAATATAATTTCTGGTGAATATTAACTTTTTACTTTTATTTACCACAGTTAAAAGTAAAAAGGGTAACTAAGGGTAAAAATGATATTATTCTTATCCTAACACATGTTATAATTCTATTGGATAAGTTTAATTTGACCAAAAACAAACTTAGGAATAAAATATGATCTTTTAGATCCATTAGGATTAGATTATGAAATTTATTATTTTTTTTTCAAAGAAGAGTTAAAAGAGTCAAAATCAATGTTTAATAACTAATATATTTTTAATATAGGGTTATACATAATATAAATATGAATATAAATATAAATTAGAAAGATTAAATTATTTCATATATAATGGTATTTTATTTATAATTTCTAGACAGTAAATAATTTAATTTATTTATGACACAAAGATGATGCAATAATTACTGTTTTAAAGAATAGTTAAAATGATTGACATTAATAATATCCAAATAAATGTGATTTGATACTTTTTATAAATTAAACTAATTTTCTAGGTTATTATGACATTTGAGGGTTTGTTAGATCAATATTTTCTGAAGTAATCATGCTGTTATGATTTTATCAGAAAAATAAATACCAAATAGTTTCAAAATTGACATAACATTGTTTAAAAACAATTATATTATTAATTGATATAATAATCCTAAAAATCTAAGGTTCTCCCAAAAGACTTATATTATAAAATCTATGTCATTAATGAACCAATTTGGGTTAGATTGTCATTTTATAGTCTGTTTATTAACCATATAATATAAAAATACAAAGAGACATGGTAAATACAAAACTATTTAACTAAGTGTTAAATCTAAAAGTTAATGATAATATGGTGACCTAAACCTATCTAAAACCTATTGGTTGAGTGGTTTTCGACCCATCCCAACCTTATAATTTATATAATTCATTTATGAGCCATTATTAACCGAAAATAAATTTATTATATATTAATATTTTATGTTTTTTATGGTTCCCCTCACCCCTCTTTTAAAAGGGCACTTCCCCTTCTATCCAATTTCCACCTCCAAACCATTTGGCTCGGAAAACCCCTTAGAAAATATCCTCCCAACTATCCTACCTTCATCCTAGAGGCCTAATTTTGGTCAGAACGCTAACCTGATGATCCCTTTTGATCAAATCAAAAGGAAGAACCCGAAGAATAGGTAATGATATCACCACCCTCTTTCAAGTTCTCTTATTCCTAAACATACTCTTTCATTGTTGTTTCAATTATAAAATAATAAATCCAGTATATTATATATACTATTATGTTATTATAAATATGTAATAACTATATTCATTATTATATCCATCTTATGAATGATAATGTCACAATGCGTGCGTGCGTACGGCTTACCGTCTACACGCCGTGGTGTAATTTGTTATTCAACAATATGTTATTTAGATGGATATAATGGAGAGTAATATGAATATAAATAATGAAATAAAATGATGTTGTCTCTGTAAAATTAATATAGAATCTAATTCCACACCTTTATGGAAATTATATTTCCACTCATGTGTACGTATGGATTATCGTCTCTATGACGCGATGAGATTCATTTCCACGTTCACCATTCATCGACGATTATAAAAATATATATATTAATAATAATTATGTAATATATGACATAATAATGATACTGGAGATATATATATATATATGTACTTACATATATCTTATTCACTTAGTTCCATTCAATACGAGATGGAAACGGAAACTGCATTTATGCGCACGTACAGACTACCATCTCCATAAACAGTGTTTTTCATTTCATATATATGTCTATTTTTTATATTTATATTCTGAAAATATATGATATATAACTCATGTTTTATGTTATGGAATTACATAAATATTTATCTAAGTGATACAATCAAGAGTAACAAGTTAAAACATGTACGATAATGAAAGTGATTATTTCCCCAAATGTTAATTTAAGATTGAAATTATTATTAAATTGGAAGTAGAAAGTAATAAATGAATCATGTATGATATCATAAATATTAATATGGTTCTGGTATAATTTAATAACATATTATGATCTTCATACAGGAGGTTAAACATAACCTTGACTAAAGTAATGTGCAAGGTTAGGGGTTTTCATTTCACTCATTATTCCCGTGAGATTCATGTCATATTCCCAATACTACATTTTGTGTGGTGTATGTACTTCCCAAAATTGTATTCTTCGTGTAATAAACTTCAATTTATGTTTATTTACATATTCATTATACGATACTTCTTTAATGGGGTGTATGTTTCATAAGTTACCAAATTGGTAATTGTTAATTTCACAATCTCTTTATTATCCGAGGTTGGTTTTATGTAAGTATCTACTGGGACCTCTTTATCATCCATATCCATGTTTCATAAAAATGTATATAAAAACATATTATATTTACTATTATATGGGATAATGTAATTTATAACGTTGTTTTTATTTTTATAAGATGTTTTGAAAGGAATCATTCAGTCATTTTCGAAACAAGGTACTTTTAACCTTTTGAAAAAACTAAGGTAAGAATATCTTTTTTAACTCATACAGCGGGTGATTTTATTTTCCACCATTATATCATCATCAAAGATTCTCTTAAAATATTATAAGAATATTTTCAAAAAAAATGTTTTCTTTTATAATTATGTGACTTTAAATGATTTCAAAATAGAAAGATATATTTTTCTCAAATAGTTTTGATTTCATCTATTTCAACATCCTTTGATAAATTTTACACACGTTTGACGTTTATTTATTATGATACAAATATTTCTTATTGTATTTAAGGTTTTTTGATATGTTTGACTATAGAGGAGTTATTTTCAGGCCATTCAGGGTTTATGGTTAAAGTATTGACATTTTGTATGCTAGTTTTAATACGAATGTTTATGTTATCTTTCAACCTCTTCTTAATATGAATATGTTGGAATAGTATGATCTGTGTTGGGGACTGGTAAATGTAATCCCTTTGGGTTGGGTACTGGTAAAATTAATCCCTCTGGGTTGGCGTCTGGTTACAGAGGCTCTCCAGGATGGAGTCTGGTTACAAAGGCTCTCTGGGATGGAGTCAGGTTACAGAGGCTCTCCAGGATGGTGTCTAGTTACAGAGGCTCTCCGGGATGGAGTCCAGTTACAGAGGCTCTTTGGGATGGAGGATGGTTATAGACACTCTCCGGGTTTGGGTCCAGTTACAGTTATCCCATTGGTCCTAGAACGAGGCCTTGACAAAGAAATTATGTTTTAGTACTATACATTCCCTCATTATAAAATTATTTATTACATGTGTTTATTCGACTAGTAGAATATCCAAGTACATTCTTATATGGTAGTGTTGGATTTATTTTTTCATATTATGTTCATGTTTATGTTTAAAAAGGCTATGTATTTATCACACATCTTTACATAAATGTTTATAGCTTCCACTTAATTATTTACCCTTACTGAGCATCTGTACTAACCCCTTTCTTATGTTTTATTTTCCCAAGATCCCAAGTAGTGTTTTTTTGTTTGAGATGTAGGGTTAATCTAAGGAAAAAATGGCATTATCAAAGAACTATCTATGATAAGTTTTATGTTTGAAATTGTAATGTGAATTTAATGTCTTTATTGTATTTTCCAATACATCTAAACTGATCGATCCTTCGGGACTTGATTCTTTGTAATCATGCCAATGTATTAAAATAATGGATCGACTCATGGTATCTGGGGTCAGGGTGTTACAGTCAGTATTATAGGAAGTTTAACAATAACCCTGGAAACTAGATTTAAATAAACTCTTATTAGAGAACATTACCATAAGATATACTATGAATATTAGTATACACGAACTTCCTAGAATTTTGGTAATGTAGATATTTTGTGAGTTTTCCAAGAAAATACATCCCTTTCTAGATACGAGCAGGTAGAGGCAGCTCTACCACAGATGTACCTTCGGGTAAAACTTGAAAACACCTCTTTGAGCTAGACTCAAACAGGAACTGGTGCATGACAATAGGCCTTGTTGTACTCTTTGTTACGACACTCCTGGGGGATATGGTTAGGATAATTATCTTTTTCTTTACATATCATTATGAAGTATTTATGAGTATATACATATTCAAAGAAAATATTTTTATTGATTATATCAATAAAATGTTCAATTTACATTAGGTATTTTAAAAATTTGGAATTATTCATTGCAATTCACAAACTAACCAAGTGTATTCCATTGTATTGAAATGGCACCCAGTAGAAAGAATTTGAACTCCAGCAATACATATAATAAAAAGAGTTAGAAGGACCATATATTTCACAGTATTAAGCCAACATTTATTTTATTCTCAACATATGAAGAAATAGTATAATGTGTTAATAAGATAAGAAAAGAATTCCCTAAGTCATTTGGATTTGAAGGGAAGCCAAAGAAGAAAATGATGGAAGTGAGAAAGATGGAATAGGGAAGAGGGAAAATAAGGATTTTACCATATGTGTTAACAATGGAAATAATCACATTGGAAAATTCTTGAAGGAAATGAAAGTTTGTTATAAGTGTGGAGAAAAAGGACACCATGTACGTGATTTCAAGGGTAAGAAAAAAGATTCACATGTACAATGCTTCATCTATAAGTAGTTGGGACACTACGCGAATCAATGTCCAAATAATCATAGTATAACCCAAATGTTGTTATTTGATAAGAATCGAGTTATGATACTAATAAAGATGAAGAGGAATGATTAAGAGTTCTTATGTTGTTATTAAAGTATTGTGTCATTTGAGTGTTGTATCAACGATGTACTTTTTATGTGAAATAGAGAAATAAATAAGGATTATACTACAGTACTATTTGATTGGGAATTTGAGATTATATGGTCTTGATACTAAGGTAGTAATTTTGGAATAAGAGATGGTTGATTTGGATAAATTATATTGAATATTCTTGACTATCTTGGAACTGATTAATGGTTTTTTATTTCATGATTGTTGGAATATTCAAATTTGTTGGATATAAGGAATATATCCAGTATTATATAAAGGATAAGGGAGAATGAATGTAATCAATAAGGTTTTTGGTAATCCAGGGTGTTAACATGTTTTAAAATAATACATGATGATGGTGTTCACTTTTTATTACCTGAAATAGGGGACCTTCATTGTGTTTAACTTCTTTATAAATTTTGGACTCTGAGTTTGGATAGAAGTATTTTGGATAAGTCTAAATATTGGAATATATTAAGTTTGAAATTGGATATTATTGTAAAGGATATTTTTTGGATTTTTATAAAAAGGACAACATGCAGACCGTGTGACAATCTGTCGCATTGAACAAATCTGTTGGAATCAAACCCACACCATAGTGCGATTGGGATTTATCACCTACCACTAGACTACATGAAGTCAGTGGATGGTCTAATATAGTTTTTTAAAGGGTGTAATAGGTGAATTATAAATTCAATATTTTTGGAACCCTATACATTTAAGATAAATAGTATATTTTTTATGAAATCTTTTGTTGTGATAGATGAATTTGTGGTAGGTATTAATTAAAGGATGTAACTCTACTTGTCAAGTATATATATATATATTCATCCTTATTAAGACTAAAATTTATTAACCCAATTTCCGATATGAGTTCTCCATAAAAATATTTTCTATTTTCAACCATTTATTTTTTAAGAACAATTTCAAATTTTTAGGATGCAATTTATTGAAGGAGGGAGGAATGTAACACCCCAGGATTTCATAGTACGTTATTTTTCAATGTAATTTAATAACTTTCACTACACATAACACCTAGTTCAAGCGCACCAAGACTTACCAAAAAAGCCGTTACAAAGAGGTTATGAATAGTATTAACTGAATTTTGAACTATATATAATCCTTATAATATTAGAATCTATATTATGAGTTTCTTAGAGATAATGTAAGAACTAAATCATTTTTTCAGATAAAACAAGTATTTTTCAAATAATACACTTTTATCACCTTTTAATGGTGAACCCTTTTTAAATCCAATATTTGAAAGTTTTATATATTCAATTTGACAACATAAACTACTTCTTTAGAATCGGGACATAAGAATTTAGTTTCAATAATTTTTTGGTTTTTTCTGATAACTTTCATATTTAGGTGAATAGTGAAATAGACTGTATTTTAACTGACAACAAATTTTTAAATAAAAATAATTTATAATGTCAATTTATACATTTTAATGGTTTTGAAGTATAAATAGATTAAATTTTTACCATTTAATCCAATGCTAGTCATTGTATGTAATTTCAAATTCAGATTGGACATAAACAAGTGTCAATCCTTTTATAGTTATTGTTTTTAAAAAATACGCCTTTTTGTTTTGACAACATGAATTCATTTTAAAATAATAAATGCAACATATATGTTTTGAATTTGTTAAAATATACTTCATTTTTTTAATTTTTAATATCAAAATTATCTTAGGGTAAATTTTTGGTATTTATCTGAAAACGTTCAATTTTTGATTAATAGTGAAAAATATTGTGTTATTATTTAAAACTGACTTTTTAATTAAATAATTATTCATTTTATTGAAATTTATTTTAATTAATAATATATTCTTAATTCCTATATATGTTCAATTTAATTCATTGTAGTAATTTTGTAATAATTTTAGATATATAAAATTTTATTGAACTTTTCATCGTCTTTTACCCACCACATAGGAGAATTTGAAAATTCACATAAAACCTAATTTTACTGCTTCTGTGAGTTGGATTTAAAAAATCTGAGAGGAACGATTGATATTATTAAGAAAAATGTGCTTCAATAAGATAAAAATAATTTTTTGTGAATAATAACTTCTTACTTTTATTTACCACGGTTAAAAGTAAAAAGGGTAATTAAGGGTAAAAATGATATTATTATTACGCTAAAACATGTCATAATTGTATTGGATAAGTGATATTGAAACAAAAAAAACATAGGAATAAAATATGATCCTTTAGGTCCACTTGTATTAGATTAAGACATTAATTATTATTTAATTCAAAGAAGAGTTAAAAGAGTTAAAATCAATGTTTAATAACTAAAACAGTTTTAATATAGGGCTATACATAAGATAAATTCAACTATAAATATTAATTATAAATCTAAATATATTTCATATATAATTTTATTTTATTTATAATTATTATTCATTAAATAATTAAATTTATTTATGACACAATGACGATACATTAATTACAGTATTAATGAAAGATTAAAATAATTGACATCATAAATATCCAAATAAATGTAATTTGAGGATTTATATTAATTAAACTAATTTTCAAGGTTATTATGAAATATTAGTGTTGTTTAGATCAATTTTTTTAAGTAATCATGCTATTTTGATTTTAACAAAAAAAACAAATACTAAATAGTGTCAAAATTGATATAAAATCATTTTTAAAACAAATTTATTATATTATTAATTGATATAATAACCTTTAAAATATAAGGTTCGCCCAAAAGACATATATAATAATATATATGTCATTAATGAACCAATTGGGGTTCTATTGACATTTTATAGTATCTTTATTAACCATATAATATAAAAATACAAAGAGCCATGGGAAATGTCAAACTATTTAACTAAGAGTTAAATCTAAACGTTAAGGTTAATTTGGTGATATAAACCTTTCTAAAACCTATTGTTTGAGTGTTTTTTGATCCATCCCGACCTTATCCTTTAAATAATTCATTTTGTATCCATTAGAAACCGAAAATGAATTTATTATAAAATAGAATTTTAATTTTTTTTTTCTAAGGTGGCCCTCACCCCTCTTATAAAATGGCACTTCCCCTTCTCTAAAATTCACACCTCCAAAGACATTTTACTTGGCCAAACCCTGCCCTAATATTCTATAAACTATTCTTTATTCATCCTAGAGGAATTACTTTGGCCAGAAAGCCACCCTAAAGAGCCCTTTTGATCAAATCAAAAGGAAGAACCTAAAGAAGATGTAATGATTTCACCACCCTCTTTCAAGTTCTCTTATTCTTCCACTTAATAATTCTTTGTTGTTTCAATTATAAAATAATAAATACATTATCTTATATATAATTTGATGCTATTATAAATATGGGACAACTATATTCAATATTCTATCCATCTTATGAATGATAATGTCACCACGCGTTTGTAAGTATGACTTACCATCTCCATGTCGTGGTGTAAATTATTATTCAACCCTATGTTATTTGGATGGACATAATGATTAGTAATATGTATATAAATAATGATAATAAAATGATAATTCCTCTATAAAATTAATATACCATCCAATTCTAAACCTTTAAAGAAATGACATTATCGCTCGTGCGTACGTACAGATTACCGTCTCCACAACGCCATGTGATTCATTTCCACGTTCACTATTCCTCAAATATTATAAAAATATATGTATTACTAATAAGTATGTAATATATGAAATAATAATGATACTGGATATATATATATATGTACTTACATCTATCATATTCACTTAGTTCTGTTCAATACCAGATGAAAACGGAAACAACGTTTATGCGTACGTACGGACTACCATCTCCATAAACGGTGTTTTTATTTTCATATATTTGTCGATTATACATATTTATATACTAAATATATATGATATATAAATAATTTTTTATATTTTTTATGTACTTAAATCTTGATCTATGTGATACAATCAAGAGTAACAAGTTAAAACACGTACGATAAAGAAAGCAATTATTACCCGAAATTTTAATTTAACATGGATATTATTATTAAATGGGTAGTATAAAGTAATAAATGAATCATGTATTATATAATAAATAATAATATGGTTCTAGTATAATTTAATAACATACTACTATCTTCATATAAGAGGTTAATCGTACCCTCTACTAAAGGAAAGTGCAAGGTAATGGGTTTTCATCTCACTCCTCATTCCCGGAAGATTCATGACATATTGTCACTACTACCTTTTTTGTGGTTTATTTACTTCCCATAATTGTATTATTTGTGTAATACACTTTAATTTATGTGTATTTACATATTCATTGTATGATACTTCTTTCATGGGGAGTATGTTTTGTAAGTTACCAAATTGGTAAGGGTAAAGTTCACAATCTCTTTATTATCCGAGGTTGTTTTTACGTAAGTATCTATAAGGACCTCTTTATCATCAAAATCCATGATTCATTAAAATGTATTTGAAAACATTTTTTATTTACTAGAAAATTGGATAAAGTAATTTATAACCATTTTGGACTTTTTATAAGATGTTTTTAATGAAATCTTTCCATCATTTCCCAACAAGGTGATTTGTAACCTTTTCGAAAAAAACAAATGTAAGAATGTCTTTTTTAACTTATACAGTGGGTTCACCTATTTTACTCCATTATAACATCATCAAAGATTCCATTAAAATCTTACAATAATATTTTCAAAATATTTGTTTTCTCTTATAATTATGTGACTTTAAATGATCTCAAAATAGAAAGAGATATTTCTATGAAATAGTTTTGATTTCATCCATGTCAACATCCTTTTATAAATTTTACACTTGTTTGAAGTTGATTTACTATGAAAGAAATCATTCATTTGTATTTAAGGTTTTGTGATATGTTTGACTATGGATGAGTTATTTTCATTCCATTCATGGTTTACGGTTAAAGTGTTGACATTTCGTATACTAGTTTTAATACGAATGTTTATGTTATATTTAAAACTCATCTTAAGATGAATGTGTTGGACTAGTATGCACCAGGTTGGGGACCAATAAAATTAAGCCCTCCGAGATAGGGACAAATAAAATTATTCCCTCTAGGTTGATTTTCGGTTACAGAGACTCTCTGGGATAGAGTCCGATTATAAAGGCTCTCCCGGATGGAGTCCGGTTACAGAGGCTCTCTGAGAGGGAGTCTGGTTATAGAGGCTCTTAGGGATGGAGTCTGGTTACAGAGGCTCTCTGGGATGGAGTCCCAATACAGAGGCTCTCCAGGATGGAGCCCAGTTACTGCGGATCTTTGGGATGGAGTCTGGTTATAGTGGATCTTCGGGTATGGGTCCGGTTACAGTTATGCCATAGGTCCTGGCATGAGGCCCTGAAATAGAAATTAATGTCTGGTACTATACATTCCCTCATTATGAAATTAGTTATTAAATGTGATTATTCAACTAATAGAATATATATGTGTATTTTTATATGGTATTCTTTGATTTTTTATTTTTTTTAAATTACATTCATGTTTATTTTTAAAAAGGATGTTGTTTTTATTACACATCATGCCTTAAAGGTTTATATCATCCACTAAATTATTTACCCTTACTGAGCATCTGAGATCACCCATTTCTTATGTGTTATTTTCCCATGATCCCAAGAAGTGCTTTATGTTTAAGTTGTAGGGTGAAGCTAAGGTAACAATGGCATTCTAAAAGAACTATCTATGCTTTGTTTTATGTTTGAAATTGTAATATAAAGTTAATGTATGTAATCTATTCTACAATACTGTTAAACTGATCGGTCCTTGAGGACTTGATACCTTGTAATTATTCCAATGTATTAAAATAATTCATGGCTCTACATAACTGGGGTCGGGGCGTTACATATGTTGGGTTACAAAATAATATTTATTTTCTAGTATCTTCTGGGTTTTTAAATCATTACCATTGAAATGTAAAATTTTAAAGCCGTTTTGTTTCTATGAATAATCAACATGAATTATGTATTAAAATTATTAATTTTGGAATAATTTTTTTAAACATCATATAAAGACATTTTGACCATTAATCAATCTTTATATATGATTATGAGAAATGAAGTATTTTAATGTTTAATGGGAATTACCTAGACTAAGTACTTATATAGCATTTCCTCTAGCAACAAAAAGGTTGAAACTTATATCATTGAAATCCACTATAAGATTAAAAAATAATTAGAAATATTATTAAATCATAACTCTCTAATTTAAAGAAACTATTTTGATTTTATAAAATTTTCTTTTCACCTAATAGTCTTAAAATTTTTAGTAACATTCTCATATTTTCGACCTCAAATTAACTTTGTACTCTATTCAATTTTTTATCATTATTCTCATTTGAGTATTTTTTATATTTTTAAATTTGAATAGCCATGTCATAATTAACAACTCCCTACTAGAATATAAGGGAATATGTTTTCTAGTATGAAGCATGATTAATGTACTATTGTTTCCCAGGGTTTTCGACATATTTGTTTACAACTCATGGTGTAAGATCAACATTATTTTCAATGAAATTTGAGTAGTTATAAAAAAATAATTTTTATCAAATTTTAGTGTTTTATTTGATGTATAGAAATTATTTCCCAAATGTTTTTAAAATTTATAGAACACAATGTTGTGTGAAGGAATACCTTAGAGAAAGGTTGTAGTTTGATGATGGTGAGTTTTAAATGAAATGAATAACTAGAGAGAAAAAAATTTCAGTAATTAAATTATTAAATTATTATATTTTATAGTAATATATATATATATACACACAAAGGGTGTTAATAAAATAAATATTCCCCAACACCATTATTTGTTGAGATCAAGATTAGGAGGATCTTGTGGAAATATATTTATGTTAAACATAAGTGAACCTACATCATCTGGGAATGAATTTAACATGCATTGGAGATTATTTTTATTGAATAAGAGTATTTCATGAATTTTTTAGTTGTTATGTGAAATATAAAAGATTCATGAATGTGTTTATTTTATAAGGAATTTTTCAACGAGTTTCACAAAATAAAATTATCATAAATATAAAGAAACTTTTTGATAATATATGTAATTTGGATTTCATTATTTTGATGAAATAATACTTCCATGAATAAAACATTTTAGTGAAATCCAAATCAAACCTAATACATATTATCGTGTGATAATCTATAAATTTTTTGTTAATATTCAAAAAATAGATACGTTGATTCTAAAATGTGAGTGATTCTAATCAAGGAGGGACAGTGAGTCTATTCCAAACATTTTAACATCAATACACTTTTTTTATTCAAATAAAATTCCATGATTTCATGTAATGATCCGTGGAAAAACATTCTTTGGTAAACCATGTATATATTTTTTATCTCTAATATAATATTTTATTATAGTTTATATATTTCTTGGAGAATAAATGAAAAGTGGGGTTTGTATAAACAAAACAAGAGAAATATGATGTTCTATTTAATCTAAAATATTATTATCTAACCAAAAATTTTTGGTATTTATCCTCTTGAAGATATGAAATTTTATAATCTATACATCAGTTAAAATATTTCTAAACATTTAATTAATATACAATTGTAAATATTTTCATTGAACATGATATAATGAAATTTAAAAATTTATTATACGGGAACAATCCAAATTAATTTGAGAATATACTATTTCATATTATTAATTCATATTTCAATTTATTTTCTCCCCTTCATGTTTCCAAATATATCATATGCATGAAATATTTTAAAACAACATAATCAGTTCGTATTTCTCATAAATTTATAATAAAAAAAAACATGCTATACATTACTTAAAACATAGATCACATCATTAAAAACTTCATCAATTATTTTCATAATTATTTTACAAATAATTATATTGAATAGAAACATTTTATTTTATAATTCATAAACAATTAATAAATAAATATAAATTATTTTATATTGAAAATTATTTTTAAATATATAAACAGGTAATAAATAATTCCAATTGTAAATTATTATTAGTCATAAAAAACATACACCAAAACATATTTTATATGGTTTTTATCTCACTTGAATTCAGTACATTAGAATTCATATTGTATTAGAATGGTTTTTTAAAAACGTGAATAAAATTATAATTTTATATAAAATACTATTTATCATTTCCAATTTAGATATGGTCCATATAGTGGGGGTTTCCTAAATGAAAACACTTATCATTAAGGTAAAATTTATATTTTTATTTCTTAAATTCTATTTTCATTTAATTAATGTGATGTAAAACAATACCATTTTTGGAATTATCTTTTGGTGTAATATATTATGGAATCATTGGAAATTACATGGTAGTATTATGGAATCATATTCCATTCAAAACATGATCAATTACACCAGACTGTAGATGTTTTAATCCCGGGGTTTTCTACATCTTCCATGGTGAGATCTATCCTAATAGCGTAGATCATCATGACACAGTGATCGATTGACTATTTCATGGTGTTTTTGGAAAATAAGTATATATTTCCCCTACTTATTTTTTTTGATTGTTTCAATTAATCAAAATCATGGTCTAATAACATTTTTTGGAGATAATGACTATTTTTTATGACATTTATGTTGGGTTTTAGAATAATTGATGAAATATTACACATTGAAAATCCACACAACATATCTTACAAAATTATAATTATTAAAAATTTTAGATATAATTTAAAAATAAATAAAAACATGATAGAAGACTTGATGACATAAATTAATGCGTTATTAGATGATAAAACTTATCTGAACACAGTGGGACATATAAAAAACGATTATATCAGAAGATATTGAAATTGTTTTAGGGAATGAATAAAATTCATGAATAATAATTTTCCACTTTTCTGTTAGCATAGAATATCGATTGTCTATCACACAGTCTTGGTAGTCACCACTAAGAAAAACCCATCTGATCCTACCACCATGGGTATGCACTGGTCAGTTAAATTTCCCAATGATTATAATGGATTATAAAATCATCATGGTTTTTATGGACATTAAATTTAGGTGGTGGGTGATATAAAATTGCATCCAATTAATTATCAGGGTATTTGGGTGAAGGTCACACACCGGTATAAAAACCAAGATCCTATTTATATCGACTAAAAAATGTCACTCCTTGACAACCAATTATTCAGCGTATTAAATTAGAAAATATCAAAAACAGTTCATATGTTACAAGTCATTATAATTTTCATATGTAAAGAGTACATTTTTTATTCATTTAATTAGGACATCCCACACCACTATATTATATTCACTTGATAATAATATAGTAATGAAATATTGGGGTAGTAGTTAATGATAGAAACATTCATTAAGGAATAATAAAGACTGTGAAAAGAACCATGTAGTGGAAGAATTTACAATGACACGGTGAATCCATAATTTGACCAAGAAATATTTTAAACCACTATAATTTGATTGTTCATTTAGTGTACATTTCCAATATAAAAATCAAATACTATATCTCACACACTCAAAAGTATCCAATTCTACCATTGATACTCAATACTCAACAATGTGTTTTTTAATTTATATAAAACATAAATTAGAGAAACAGTACATAATGAATGAATGTTTATTTTTCTATAAATATTATTATTCGGTAAATGATTGAAACTATTTATGTATATTTAACATGTATCCTTCAATAAATTGATTTAGTTTTTTTGTAAGTTCACAACATTAAAAATTTAATATTGTTGTGATTTAATAATAAAAATAAATTTATTTTACAGAAATTATTTTTAGTTTAGAGTTTTAGAAAATTAGCTCAGAAATATTCCATAACAATATCATAATTTACATGATTGACACTTCTACTTAGTAAACATTTTTCAATAATATATATCCTTTAAGATAAATCACATTTTCTTTGAATATAAAATCATCATGTTTTTTATTTTAACATCATATTTTCTATTACCAATACATAAAAACAAAGAAATCATTTAATAAATAGGTGATTTTTACAAAATCATAGTGAGGTACATAAATATAAATGAATTAGTTAGACTATTGATCTATATGAAAACACAAGAATATTTTTTTCTTAAAAACTTAAAGTTGTAACAAAAAAGGAATCATCATATTAAAATAGATCATTATCTTAAAATATTAAATAAAATTATATCGATGAAAAGGTTTAATCACGGATAGAAAACTCAAAGAGTTTCATTGGGACACAATTACCATATCACTCTTAAATTCAATATTCAAAATGGAATAATTGTATGGTTGAATTCCACCTCTAGATAACCTAATGAAATTGAGATCTAACATAAAAAACCCAAGTTAAAAGTTATAATAACCTCTCCCCTAAGTTATAATGGGGCTCAAAAATATGTAAAACAATTTAGGTACTATATCATTAAAAAACCCATCTATAAAACAATTATGGATATAAAATAACGCTTTTCCTATAAAAAAATATTTTCAAAATCATTAAAGGAGTAGATAAAAAATAAACTATATGATTTTAAAAGATAAATGAAAAAATAAAATTGAAAAATAAAATAATTTATGTATCATGAAAGAATGAAATTTTGATTCGTCCAAATATGATAAAAACATTCCTTTTGAAATTTGTAGAAAGAGTTGAAAGGGGAAAGAGAAAATTAGATTTAATAAAAAGTACATTAACTTTTGTGTGACTCTTCACATATGCTCTATATCATCCAAAATAATAAAAATAGGTTAAATATTTCATTATTGAAGAATTTCTTCTTGTTTACTATTCCTTTTACATTAGTTATTACCATGTTAAAAAATGTACATAATCATTAAAGTTCACACTGACCATTCTGATAATATTCAATATATATATATATATCCAAAATGACATATGTATATTCACTATGATAAAAGAATAAATTATTTAATAGTATAAAAAGTAATATTTAATTAATAATTATAATTTTTATTCATCAAGTATAATTTTGAAACTAACAAATAAACATGTTTAAAAAATAAACTTTGTTACAGTCATGGAAATAATAGGTCGTACATATGCATGTGTAACATTTTGATTTTTCAATCACCATAATGGGAAAAATGTAAGAATAATTTAAATTTTGTTGAATGATAAAAATATAATAAATATAATTTTTCAATTCTCAATATAATTATATATATAGTCTATGTGATGTGGTGATAAAAAAATATAACATATTTCTTAGTAGAGGTGGTAGTCATCACACACGCACATTGAACATTATCATTTTTTAGTAGATGAGAAAAAAAGTTGGAAAATGGTATATTATATTTTTAAAACAGTTAATGATTAATGAATATCATATATTAAAATTAATTCCATCAATATAATCCTCCCATCGTAGATGGTAATCGAAAATTACCTACATCGATTTTTGAGTTGGATGTCCTCCTTAAAAATGAACTATTTGTTTATTTCTCATGTGATTGAATAAGAGAAGGATATATACAATAAAATTAACATAATAAACATTAAATATATTGACTTTACTTGTGTTATTATTTTATATATTTTTTAAATTTTTATGGAATTTGAAGAAGAATTAATACAAAAATGCTTGTTTAAAAACAATACCTCTTCTACGAACAACCTCCATTTTTTAAACGCCATAAAAGAAAATTAGTTTGAGTGGTTAATAAGTAAAAAACATTAAAATTAGTGTATATATACTATTAAGGTATTTTTGTAGGTATATTATTATCCAAATTGGTTTTTAATTGTTATTAAATGAGAAGAAGTGGTACACTTTTATAAGAGAGTGGAGGGGCACTCTGAAAAATTCATGAAATAATTAGTTAATGTAAATTAATATTTAATTTAATATTGTTTTAAAGAGATTATTTTTAATATAGGATTACTATATTTCTAAATACTCTCATAAATGATTTTGGAGTATTTTAGGTAACAAATTTACCCCTATATTTTGGTTTTAACTACTCATTAACCCTTTTTTAAACTAATTATAAAAACAAGGTTTCTTAATCCCTGATAATCAAAATAGTTACTAAATGATTTTTATATCTATTCAATACAGTGATTTTAATAAAATATAGAAAACAATTAAAATTTTAACCAAATACATTATTATATATTAAACATCCCTTTGTTTTCTAATAAATTCCATGATCACATTATTTATATCATATAATATTATTTATTATATTTTTAATATCATTTGTTTAAGCTAACCATTCATTAAATAGTTACTCCGTCAGTAATGTGTAAATTTATAACGTAATTATTTCATCATAAAAATATATTACCATGATTAATATAAATATTAAAGGTTGAAAAAAAAATAATTACAAAAGATTTAATCTTAAAAAGTATAATTTAAAAATACAATATTTAACATAAATAAGAGTGTGACATTTTTTTTCTTTTCTTTATGTAAAAAACTATTAAGGTCATAATCTCAAAAAAAATGAATATAAAGTTTCACAAAATAGAATTTAGGACTAATATGGATGAAATGGAATCATCCAATAAAATTATATCACGTTTTTTTGTCATTTTATAGTCATTATCATTTTATTTTTATATATTTACCATGGTTTACCCTTTAATGTGGTTAAAAAATTATAATGGTTAATATTTATATTGACTAAAAATAAAAGATATATATTTACCAAATTATAACCAATGGCATATAAATACCAAATTCATGTTTCAAAATTAATCACTAAAATATTTCAGAATAAAATTTAAAATATAACTATGAAAAAGAGACACTAACGATTATTTAAAAAAATATACTTCTAAAATATAAAATGTTTTTATACTATATTAATGTATAAAATTAATTTGAAGAAACATAATTTTAAAATTTCTTTATAAATTAAATTCATTAAATTTTATAAATATATAAAAATATAGTTATACATTGTAAATAAAATATAGTACCAATAGAAATCATCATTTTTAACTATTCATATATTAGTCAATAATTTTAGAAAAGTATTGAAAAATCCATAGTCTTATTATTTTGACACAATCATTTCAAAAACAAAGTTCATTTTATAAAATAAATTTCAAATATGTTACATAAATTTATTATCTTAATTTTTAATAAAATAAGTAAAAATCATATTTGACGATAATATATTTTTGAAGAATAAATGAAATTACAAAAAAAATCAGTTCCTATTTTGAAGGAATTAATTAATACATTTGGAATGAGAATGAATATTTTAGGTAAAATAATTTAGTTATTTGTATTCATTCATCGTAATTTATTTTCAATATTATAATTGTCACATATAAATATTCATAATTAATTATTTAGTTAATCCTTGTGTCCCATATCATGTATGTTATTGATTATACCAGTTGTTCTTAAAATATAACGATATGAAATTCAACCCTTTTATGAAATTTTTTCGTCACAATTTTATCTTAGGTTAGGTATCTAGTGTTAAATGTTTCCAAATACTATTTTTAAAAATTTCCATCATTAAAAAATTTCCAAAAAACTTTATTTTGAAAAGAGAGAGGGGAATTATCAAAGTCATCTGGAATAACACATATTATATTTTTAAGTAGGAGAACATATGTGTATAGTGAAAACATAAATATAAATGA
Organism: Viscum album; assembly: GCA_963277665.1. Taxonomy (NCBI): domain Eukaryota; kingdom Viridiplantae; phylum Streptophyta; class Magnoliopsida; order Santalales; family Viscaceae; genus Viscum; species Viscum album. Next base: position 1,922,453,806 of record OY728150.1, read on the forward strand.
AAAAATAACTACTATTGGATGATAATGAGTGATAGAGAACATATTAATGTGAAAGTTATCTATCATAAAATCATAATTCTTAGATAGGTTTAAAGGCCATTGATTAATTGGTAATAAAATTAGACATGTTTTTTTTCGAAATCCATTTCCAAATTATATTGAATTGTTTTCATTCATAAACTAAGTAAATAAGGAAATATAATTAAATTTCTATAATAATTTGATCCTTTGATAAATTTTCACCATAAGAAAACTGTTTCCCAAAAATTATTTGTATGAGAGATGAATTTTTCATTTTTGAAGCACTCGATTCAACATCTGTGGATCTCAAACTCCAGAAATGGTTAATAAGGGGTTCCTTCTATATTTAGTCATCTATAAAACCCAAATGGTAAGGATTTGGTATGCAAAATCTCATAAGTATTAGTTTGTGATATTAATAAAATGTTCTATAATTTCAAAACGTTAATTGTAATACCCAAAGTTCTACATAGATCATTACATAAATAACTGCCCTTAAAATTCCTAAAAAAATTAAGAACTAAGATTGAAACTGAAAATTAGATGGATTATATAACACAGTCTTCCAAGATTAATTTTACATTTATCTTTAAATAATGTAAATCACTTGTAATGTATCATTATAAAATTTATAAGCCATAATCATATAATATCAATGATATGATAACAATTTCAAAGAATAACATAAATCTGTTTAAAACCATATTGAAATACTATATGATTCCAATATATAATTCAATATATAATACTCATATAAAATCTTATAATATTATATATATATATATATATACCAATCATATAATTTTCCAAAAAACATCGTTCAGTATTAAAAATAACATTAATCACTTAATCACCAAATCAATTTCAATATCAAATTTATCAATAAAATTAAAGTTACTTTCAAAAAATCTCCTTAAATTTTATTTCTATTATTGTATAAAGAAATAAAATTTATTTCATACTTACAGGGACATCATGTATATCAATTATAGGGTATTCTCCCATTTTTTTCATCAGTTACAGGTTCATACGTCATAACCATACGAGACGTGACAGGTTGTCAACCATGATATTGGTTGTCCATCTTCTAAAACTATTTTAATTTATTCAATAAAAATCCCATGAAATGTGTTAAAATTTATATAAAATAATCGTATATATTCACTATAAAATAAATTTTTATCCTCATAGGTTCCCTCTTGTACATTGTTTTTCTTCCCTAGAATTTTAATAATACATAATTACTTGAAAATCAATTATTACAGAAACAGTAAATAATAGAAATACATTTTAAATAAAATTCCACCTAAATTAAATTCATTATTATTCAAATAATATTTTTTAAAAGTTAAAATTAATTATTACATGTATATACAACATTTATAATAACTCAATAATTATCCCCCAAATGGTATCAAATTTTAATTACACCACTTTTTAAAGGTAATAATACCATTTATCTGATATTTAATAGTTTTAAAATTATAAAAACTATTTAATAATCAATAAGTTTTTCAAGATTCCCATTACATTTTTATTATATAAAAATTTTAATGATAAAAAAATCCTTCATTAAACATTCTTCATAAATAAATTTACTATGATTGATTGCCTTACTCATTGATATATTTTCAATACAAATTAATGAAATGAAATATATCCATATGATTTTTCAATATAATTTTAATTTTTTTCTTACATATAACCTAAGAAAATAGTTAATTATATAAATCCAAACATTCCTACATTTAATTATACAATTCATATCCCCTTTATATTCAAGTCTAATGACCATATCCTTAGAAAATAAATATTCTAGTCATTTATTAAATTTCCCATTTTGAATGAGGTGGAAAATCTTAGATTTTTAATAATGATAAAATTTTCGTTGAGATCCTAAACAGTATATACAATCAATAATTTATTTGATAGTTAAAAAATATTTTTATATGTGATTTGTATGTTTTAATGCTTTTAAAATCTATTGAATAATATTTTTCCTAATAGTGGAGATTAAATAATCATCTATGGATATGAAGGTCATGTGACATCCTTTACCTTCCAAGATGATAAGTGATATTTAATGTAAGAAAATAAAATATTTAAAAAATGAAATGAATTACATTATGTTAATTAAATGGTTAAATTTAATGAAAATACCCTTAAAACACTGAAATAAATTTATATTCGTATCATATATTACTATATAATTTAACCTTTATAATGAAATATCCAAAAATAAACCTAATCTCCAAAAATGTATCTATGAAATCCACAAAATTGGTGTCAAAGAAATTGATCAGATAATCAAACATAAACATGTTATCCCAATATGGTATCCATTTCACTCAATATAACCTCAGATCAAAAAAATAATAATCACCAAATATTTCAAAAACAATTCACTATTACAAGATTTTAGGATTTGACCATAAAAGTACATATTTTAGTATATTGAAACTATAATTCACGTTCTCTTCCTATAGGGATTTTTTGTTTATTTTTTTGAGAATTCAGTAATAAATATTACCTAATAATATAAAAATCTTAAAAAAATCAGTTTTTCATTTCATGAAAACTATTTACTATTTTTATCTTGACATGTTATTTTCAATTACCTATACTTACACCATGTGAAATGTTTTTAAAAATATGTGATGAGATCAAAATCATTGAAGGGATATAAAATAATTACTTCATTAGACCAATGAAAAATAAGAAAATACATCAAAAACATTTTGATATAAACATTTCTTTATATATAAATATGAAATCATCTATTCAAAAAATCACATTATATTATAAGTTAAAATAAAAAAATTCATTGATAACTAATTATAATGATTATAAATGTCATGTAGGTTCCTTGGTATATCAGTATTATATCAATAATAAAATCAATCATACTAAACTAATACCATACATTCGATATCCACCTATGGATAAAGGAATGCATTATAGTACTATCTAGGTGCACCCATTATATAGGCTATAACTAGCTCAGATGTGATCTATACTCACACTAAAACCTTCTGTAACAATTTCTCAGGACCATATAATAAATAAAACCATTGAAATCTATTTTAAACACATGAAAAACAATTTTCAATATCAAAAAACCATTTTCATAAAAAAATTAATTTTTAAAAACTAAAATAAATCACATAATAAAGAAAATTTTATACTTTAAATGAACATTGAAAACATAAATTAATGTATTCATGTTATTGATGAATCATGTCACTAAATTTTTTTTTTAAATTTTTTATTAAGGGTTGAAAGGGGAACGTTAAAAGATGATTTAAAACAATTTCCCTTACCTGGATATTGACACATCATAGATTTTATTTATCATCTTGAACTTTAAACGTTGGTAAATTATTGACTTCATTTCAAAATTTAATTATGTTTATTAATCATTTTATATTAGTCATTAAAATTTTAAATAGAATTTGTTAATCATTTATTTTCAAGTAGGATGTTTTGACAATATTGGATACATAAATATAAAATAACTTTAGTATGTAGAAAATGATAAAAGGGTTCATCATTCCATAATTTCAAGAATAATTATCATTAATTTTTTATTATTATTAAACATTAGTTATAATATCAAATACCCATTAATTGTTGTTATGAAAAATTATATATATTACAATCATAGGGATGGTTGGTCTTCTGTATAAATGAGATACATTTCCATTTTATGAATCATCATTATTGAAAGAAGGTAAGTAATAGTTTATTTTCAAAACAAGATATCAAATTATATGTTATTTTTTATTAATATATATCATCCTTGTGGTTTGGTGATGAAAAACTAATTGCATCACATCATTAGATGTGGTAGTCCAAGCCTATTCACGAACAACATTATAATTTTTTAGTGAATATTAATCTAAAAAGTAAATGATATATAATATTTAAAGAATGATTAATATGTTTTAAATGTCAATTATAAAAAGTAATTCTATTATTAAAGTCATTATATTAAAGAAGTTTATTTAAAATTAATCACACCAATTATTGAGGCTATAGTTCATCCTACACATGAATGATGGTTTTGTTTACCATGTCACAGAAGATGAGATTTATATAGGTTATGATATTAATATAATCACAACTTAGTAAATGGATAATACTTTTTTTTATTTTTTCATTATTTAATAATGTTTTAAGGATGTAGAATATGAAATAATACTGAAACACACAATTTAAAAAAAAATTCATTCCCAAAAAACATTATTTTCATAACACCCTATTGTAACAAAAGTTTGTATTATGACTAATAAAAGTCATCTAGAATGAGTTCAATAATTCTAGTAATATATTTGTGAAGGTTTTGGTTGAACCAATCTTTTTACAAAGTGTGAATATAAGAGAAAAATTAGATCCCTTTTATGTGAGAGTAGTATGCCACTCTTGGAATTTCTCAAAATATAAAATTAATAGAAATTATGATTTATTAAAAAATGGTTCCAATATGATTTATTTTGAATTTTTAATTAGTATAAGTTGAAGTAATCTCATCCAATAACTTTTGGACATGCATAGGTCACATTTTTAACATTATCATTTTGTTCTGACACCCTGTTAACACTTTTTAAACATTCAATGGAAAAAGTCATTATTACGTTTTGGAGGTCAATATATTTAAATTAAGAGGAAAAAAGTCTCTTAAATAGACCACACATTATATTACCATCATTTTTAATTACACGGTCAAATATCGTAATTTTATTTCATTTGAGGAAAATTATTTATTATAATATAGTATCAATGTCCGTTTTTAAAATTATTCGCTATATTATTTTTTTTTGTGAAATAAATACAAAAAATAAAATCTGGAAAAAATATTTTATTATATCCCTAATATATAATTTTAATATTAAATATCTTTCGGATCACACTAATTACTAAAACTAATTTTAATTTTAATATTTTTTAATATTTTAAATATCATTTATTTGATTATACAATTAATTAAATAATTAATACATCATCATTGTGTAAATTTTTATTTTAATTATATAATAATTAAAAACAAATTACCATGATTATGATAAATATTTAACTGTCCAAAATTTTATTTTTATCTAAACATATACTTTGGTAAAATCAATGTTTCAAATAATATAGTTAATAAAATAAAGTGTACGACATTTTTTTATTTTCTTTAAAAAAAATTATTATTGTCATAGTATAATCCAAATAGAAAATAATTCCATAAAATCGAAATGATGAGAATTATTTATGAAATAGACTCATAAAATAATGTTTAGAGAACTTTTTTTTGTCATTTTATAGTCTTTATCATATTCTAAACATTAATTGCATGGTTTACCCTTTATCTGAGTAACCAAAATTACTACAGTTACTATTTATATTGATTATAATAGAATGGATGTTTTTAACATGTTTAGATCAAATGATTACAAATATGGAATCCATTATTCCAAATTCTAATAAAAGAAATTGCATAATTTTATTTAAAATTAAACTAAAAAAACACGATAAAAAATTGTTTTTTTGAAAAATGTTCTTTCTAAATATAAAATGTTTTTATCATAAATTAAAGTATAAAATTAATTTCAAAACCTATAAGTCCCTTATTATAAAATTAAATGGAAAATATTACATTTTAAAAGAAAATAAAAATAAAAATCTTCTTTTAAATGATATATATTTCTTAATAAAAATTATTATTTTTTACTTTTCATTGAAAATTTATCATTTTTTGAAAAATATAAAATAATCAATGATGGAGAAGCAAGGGAGGGATCGTGGTGGTTCTTGGCGTGGTGAAATGTTATTTTCAAATGATACCTTAGCTAGGGAAATATATTTGGTGAATCATAATGATCACATAGGGCATAGGGATATCCTCTCCCACTTTCCTCCACAAGTTTGTGAACCCTTGAATCGGTATTCATCTTTGGTGTCATTTATTTTGAAGTGGAATTTTATGGAAGTTGTCAAATATGTCATGAATCCATCCTTCGTCGATCTTTACCACTTCACTTTGCATGGTGATTAAAAAATATTTGACTATTCATGTTGTTTCCAATGAAAATTATATTGAATAAAGATTCAGCCTCTGTAGATTTTCTGTCATTACTCGAGTCCTCACCCTGAAAGGTTATAGGATATAGAAGAATGAAGAACTAGATAAGAAAAATGCTACTATGTGGGGCTTTGATGATTATAAGATTACTTCTATGGGAAGTGTTCTTCCACATCATCTTCCTCAATGATGATTACAAGAGGTTGTCATGGATTATAGTATCTTTCTCCCCCAATATTGGAATTCTACTAATTCAAAAATTGGATCATAACATTGATCTCTTAAATTTCATTAATCCTCATGTGTAGGTATGGGTTTGAATTTACAAACTCAATTGGTTGTGTTGGCATCCCCAGATTTTATGGGACATTTTATCCTCTTTGGGAAATCCAATTAAAATGGACCACCAAACAGATAATCCTATATTTTGTCACTTTTCTCATGGCTTGATTGAGATTTATGTGGCCATAAAACTAGTAGAAGAAGTGTTCTTTACAACCAAGGATGATAGAATCATACTAGGAATCTTTAATGAAAGGAAACCACAAAATTTCAATGAGTGTTACTTATTCAGGAATCTCTCTAGTGTGTTTAGGAGGTCAAACATATGTTCGTTTTTTAATTTTAAGGGTCATGAGGTAGATATCTATCGGAAGGTTGTTGATAAGTGACAAAAACCAGTCTTATCTCTACTGATCCAAAGAAATCGGGGAATGATCAAGAGGTTCTACAAAACTGATCTGATCGCTCTTTCCAAATTTGTGGACATTGAGAAGGTGGATAAGGAATATATTACTCAATCTGGTTCCACCCTCTAGGTTTTACAACATTATTCTACTATCCTCTTCTCTAACACCCATGGATATCAAACTGTCTCAGTTTCTACTAGTATTAATGGGGCCTTCTTTACTATGTATTTTGTGTAAGTTGATAACTCATACATAAAAAAGAAGGAATTATGGAGTGATATTGTGTTTCTCTCTACACAAGTGCCACACAATTGGAAAATTTTATGTGTTTTCAACATAGTTCTCCATCGTGAGGAAAAAACCAGATCTAATTTTAATCAGCTTGTAGCCAATGAGTTCTATAAATGTATTGGTCATTGTAACCTGTTTGATGTTTCTATGGAATGTTATGATTTTACCTGGGGTAGATAAACACTTAATAGAAGGAATTCTAGTAAATTAGTTATGTTCTTATTTCATGTTGATGATAGAAATGATATCCTCACTGCTTCTAGTCTTGTGCTTCCAAAAATAAAATATGACCATTATTTCTTAGTGGATCAAATCTCCATTAGTGGTATTCATTTTTCCCCAATTCCATTAAAAACTAATATTTTTGGCTTTTGATCCTAGGCTATCAGTAGAAAGTCATTGATGCCTGGAATTCTGTTACTATAGGGTCTGCCTCTCAGATTCTATCAGCAAAACTAAAAAGACCAAGTTGAGGTTGAAGTAATAGAAGAAACATTCTTTCTCAATGTTGGATGAGGATATTAAACATGCAGAAATTCACCACCTTGACTTCCATAATATAATCAAGATGAATTTTTTTCCTTCTAGTGATGAAATCTAGGCTTTATCAAAGCTGGGTGAACTACATAATACTATGGAACATCTCTCCAGATACATGTACAATGTAATGTGGTTAAAGGGGAAATGAACTCTTGTTTCTTCCATCGACATTATAAGGAAAGAAAAATAATGAGGGATGTCACTACCCTTAACATTAATGGATGTTCACTCACTTTAGAGAATGATATCTCCAATGTGGAAGTTAGTTTCATTGCTGATCATTATTCTTAAAATTGAGCTGATAGAACACACATGATTGTAAATAATATCACTCAAAGCATTTTTATTTAAAAAATAACAAATTGGTGGAGGCACCTAGGGGAAAAAGGTTGGGGCAACTCTATTCACTCTTAACGTAGATAGTGTTCATGGCCAGATATCTTCCAAATAGGTTCTTCATTTTTAATTGGGATATTTTTTCTAATGAGGTTACTAATGCAGTGAGAGAGTTCTTTTTTTATCATTCCATGACATACAGTTCCAACTCAAACTACATTTATCTTATAATCAATAAGGAAAATGTTCTAGATATTATGGACTTTAGACCAATTGTAATTAGAAACACCATCCCTATGATCATCAGTAAAATCATTGGCACAAGGTTGGGAAATGTGGTTAAGGGAATAATTACCCCGAATAAATTTGGGTTTGATCTGGGAAGATGCATTCATAATTTTACTTTCACCACCATTGAATGGATTAATGTTATGACAAGGAAGGTGATCCAGAGAAATATTACAATGAATATTGATATTTCTAAGGCCATTGACTCCCTGAAATGGAGTTTTCTATTTTTCATCCATAGAATGCATGAATTATCTACAAGGTTCATTAAGATGACTCATGTCATTCTTGAGAGTTATAGGATATCAATTTTGGTCAATGGTTCTCCGAGGGGATTATTTCAATGCTCTAGGGGTGTTTAGTAAAGGGACCCTATTTCAATCATTTTTTTACCCTTACCGAGGACTATTTAATTCATAGCCATAATAGTCTTGTTCATGATAGTTTTTAGAATCAGATTAAATATGGAAGCGATATTTATTCCCCCAACCATATTTTCTATACAGATTATATCATTTTGTTTGTTCATGCTAATAGTAGGATTTTATCATCAACTAAGGATATCTTTATGCACTGTGAGGATATTATGGGACATACCATTATATACCAAAAATCCTTTTTGATCATTGGGGAGGAAGTGTCTATTTGGTAGAAGAAAGAATTCATATGGTCTCTAGGGATTAAGAAGGTCTATATAAAGTTTAACTACATTAGATTTCGTTTCATTTTGGGAAGAGTGAAAAATTGTCATCTTACGCCTATCTTCTCTCATATTATTGCTCAATTGGAAACATGGAATGGGAAAGCTATGTCTCAAGGTGGGGGAATCTACATTGTTAATTCATTGATCACCACTATGTTTATCTATGTCTTGCTTATTTATAGGTGGCCCAAGGATATCAACAAGGAAATTAAAAGGCTTATGAGGAACATCATCTGGACTAGTTACATCAATGGGAGGGTGATGGTTATTGTGGCATAAAGGGAATGTACCAAGACAATTCATTTGGGGGGACTAGGCATAAATTATATGGGTCCTTTCAATGATGCTCTGTTTAGCTAGTTTATATGGAATCTGATCACATCCAATGACACTTACATAGATTTCATTTCAGCTCAACACACTCCAAAAATTTGTGCTGGATATTATTATAACATCACATTTTCAATCTGGACTACTTCGAAGTCTACTTTTAATAGTATTGTGAATTTTTCCATGTGATTTTTTTTGTAGGGACTCCATGTTGAATTCCTAGAGAACTCCTTGGTTAACCAGTAAAATTCAAAAGGATATTGATATTCATTCTGATATATTTCATGCCTCTATTACCTATTTTTATGTAGCTATTTTGAGTATTGTTGATTTTATTCCTTCTCAATTCTAGGCTGAAATTCACAGATAACATTACATTGAGAGTGACACCCTTGTTTGGAAACTGAGTTCCAAAGGAATTGTAAGTAATCAAACATTGTATCAGAATATGAATGATGGGATAATTGCACCCCCTCAATGTGTTTTGGTATTCTGGACATATTTCATCACTCTTGTTGATTATTTACTATTATGGAGGATATGGAAATGATGGCTTCCAGTGCAGAGTATCCTTCAAAGGGTCGAGATCCAGCCTACCTCAGTCTTCCCACTATGTTTTGTAGTAGAGGAGAATATTGAACATGTGTTCCTGTATTTTGTTTTCATCTTCATGTTTTGGAGATATATATAATATATGGTTGGGTGATGTTTTTATATGAGAACTATGGAGGGTATTCTTGCCTTGGTTTCTACATCAAGGTGAAGTGAATGGGTCTGATAATTATTGTTGGTTACTACAGTAAACATGATTAGATTCATATGGTAGGCATCCAATGGCCATGTGATTTATGATATCAAGCCAACATTTTTTTTCTAGAGTTTAATTTATTCACAGGTCATTCTGTAATTCCTCAAGAGTATATAATGGTTGTATGAATAAGGAGTAAAGTGATCTTATTATCTTGAAGAACTTGGGTGTCACTAGTAGAAAAATAAGCCTTTGGTGATGAATTCAATTAGCTGGATTCCTCTTATACCATCTTGGATGAATGTAAATGTTGATGATGGGGCCCAAGGTGCACCCAAGCCTTCATGATGTGGAGGTATATTTTGTACCTATCATGGATTCGTTAAGTGCTCTTTTTTAATTATATTGGATAGGGTTCTACCTCTAAGGAAGAGGTGTCTGCTATGATCAAAGCTATCACAAATGAAGTTCGTCATGGTATTCGCTTTCCTTGGTTGGAATAGGATTCAATGGTGGCTATTGAAATTCTTGAGAGACACTCCATGAATGTCCCATGGGTGATGTTGTCTTCTTGTAATATTTGTCTGTGACTTCTTGATGGTCTCATCCTTGATGTGAATCATGTTTACAGAGAGGCTAATCAGGTTATGGATGACATGCCCAATAAGGCCTCTGTGGAGTCATTTTTGGAGTGGTCCATTCTAGTTCATGAATGTTGTTTTCACACAGTTGTGGGAGATGCGTGTGGGACATTATTTACTAGGATTTATAAACCTCCCTTGTGATGTTTTGACTCTGTCTTTTATATTTATTAATTATGTTTTGTAAGAGTGGTTATGACTCTCTCCAGGGCCTTTTGATTATCAAAGAGTCAATCAAATATAAGTTATAAATGATGGTATTGAAAATACTTTGTCATTTTATAATATACATTTTATAAATGTTAAATAGTTTCATTATATTAATTTCTTAATAAATAAATTAATATAATTTTTTTAAAAGAATATATTTTGGAAGAACAAGGTAAAATTATTGAAAATATTTTTATATTTTAAAGGAATTAATTAATACATTATAAAGGAGAAGTACCATAAAATATTTTGTAAATCATCTAATACTATTTATTCCATACCATATAATGGAATGGTTATAATAGTCATTTTTATATAATAGTAATTCTTTATTAAATTATACTTAGTGTTGTGTATCATTTAAACAATCGAACATAGTAATTTTTTTAAAATATAATAATAATAATTTTTTAATGATAAATATTTTTTCATTTCTCATGAAAGATTATTTTTTTTCACCATCACTCTATTGATAATAATTGTAGAGGAATACAATGATGAATCTAAACATAGCTCAACCATCAATCTCACTGTTTTTTACTATATCGGTCATCCTTCCCTTCATTTCGATGGATATCTCTAAATCAACACATGTAGGTTACATGTTTATTCAACAAAAAAAATCATATGATTAAATACCTTGTTTATATGAAATTACATATTTCAAAAAAATTTAAATCCCAAAAAAATTAAATAAATTATATTATAACATTTTCTAAATATTAAAAATTCATTTTTAGAAATTTGAATAAAATATAATTTAAATTTATTTAATAAATTTATTAATATGTATTTGACTAAAAATTAATCTAAAAATATTATTTAAGATATTTATTTTAAAATAAATGTTTTTATTTATTAAAAAAAATTATACTTTATTTTATTTATTTTTTTTAAAATAAAACAATAATTACTTTATACAACGGTAAACCTAAAATTGTGAATAACTATAAAATATATTAATAACTTCTACTAGAATAATATTCCATGCATGATAATAATCAATATACTTGATTTAGTTTTTAATAAAAAAATGATATATTAATGTATATACACAAGATAGATTCATTTGAAATATAGTAATAATGAATTCATTTAGTGTAATATTTCAAAAAATGAGAATAAAATGAAATAATAGATTAATATATAAGTGGATAGAATCCTCAACATACTCACGTCAAATTAGTCCTTATGCTCCATGTGGGGATGAGTCCCAAAAATTAGACACAAAACATCTATGTCTACGCTAGACCTAAAAAATGGAAACACATGATGGCATTCTCCAATGTGAACATATCATGGGTGGGTATATAAATATTTTGTAATATCTCACTCTAGAACTGTCTTCCTGTGAAATATAAAATCTAAAATACCTTTAATAAACTCTCTGATTACTCGAAATTATGACTAGTGCTAAGGGTGTAGTGGAATAACATGGGGAGTGATATCTCCTATAATATTTCATTAGGTAAAGTCAAAAAATTTAATACCCGAGTAACCATAAAAATACAATTAAAAAGAAACATCCATAACATCATCCAAAATTTAATCCCATAAATATCAAAATAAAATTATGAATCCATATAGGGTACTAAATGTATCCTTTTTTTAAATTAGATGGATAATATAATTCAAATAACTAAAAATACAAGATACCGACAACCCCTCCACATGACTCAATGAAGATAGAAAAATGACTCATAATACCACATAACATATACTATTAGCTCCTCACGTCCTTTAACTATTCCTTCACCACTATTAATTTAATTTTGACACACATGAGATGTATAAATACAATGTTTGGGAAATTAATCACTCGTGAATCCACCACTAACCCAAACATCCTTTGTGGATTAATAACATAAAAAATAAATAATGAAATAAAATTTAAATGATTTATCCATATTCATATCAGTTTTAAAGAAATATGACCTAACAATATATCAAAAAAACTCAGTAACTATAACTAATATCAGTAAAAGGTTTGAACACCAATCAATGATTATAGTATCAAAATAAATAAAATTCAAATGAGTTTTAATCCAAATTCGTTATTTCCATTACATCCATTCAATTAATGGAATAGAATATTTTTTGGGTCCTGAAAAAAAGAAAAATCAACCCCATATCTCACATATTATCATATCCTGTATGAGTTTAACCCGAGGCTTCATTTAATTTAGATAGACATATGCAATTCGAAAGAATTTTTTTAATGCATTATATAATATTTCAAACATAGAAAACAATCCCAAATTTACTCCCCATATTATCCTTCTCAAATACATTAAATATTTTTAAAAGTCTCATGAAAAATATGGAAATCTCAATCACTGTCTAGGTCTATTAGTCCCTTCTTTTAAAAAATTGAAATACATTTGAATAATTATTTTAATACCGTAATTTTTTTATTCATGTATTATATCAAAACAATATTGAATCTCCCTTTAATATCAACTTTATATTACTTCAAAAATAATTTCATACCATTATAAATAATTTATAAATAATAAAATTGTTAAATAAATTAAAAATAATTCCTATACAATTAATCATTACTCATTTCCATGAGTTATTACTCAAGTTCACTTATATTTAAAAGATGAAAATAAATATTTTATAACATAATCTCACACCTAAAAATATAACATCCACCCATTTTACCACCATAATCCACATAAAATAACATAACATTAATGATAGTTTTTATCAAAATAATGGACAATTTTTATCAACTATAAATATGAAAACACTAACTACTATAAAAAAGATCATTATTAGCCTCCGTAACAAATAGAAGAAAAAATTTATTTATATTCACACAATTTTAAAATTATTTATCTTTATTTACTGAAATTATTATTTTCATATATGATCCTTAAACATGAATATTTTTTTATCTAATTATAAATCATCTAAATTAATTTTTTATGGAATTTATTTTTATCACATAGGGTCACAAACCACATTATATCATTATTAATGTCCAAAATTAATTTATAAACACATCATTTTATTCCATGAAATGACGATTACTCCATACCACTCATTTATAAAACAATAAAAACTATGATCAAATCTCTTATTCATTACCTATAAGTGGATATCATCCATTCTAATGAAAATTAAATAGAAAATTGAGTTACTATATTATAGTATAAATACTCTAACATAATTTATCTAAATTATTCATAATTTAATGATCTATCACATATAAATAAAATGCTAGTCATTATTAAAAATTTAATATATATTTAACAAATACACATCCTAATAATTATAGAGGGAGTTTGACAGTTTATTGGGAAGGATATCAATAACAATAAATTATGAAATTATAAAATATACATAATATTACAAATTATATGATAAAAAATTTACTTAATTACCATTGTTTGGAAAAATTAATTTAAAACTTGTTGGGTTCCAAGTGAAGAGAAACCTATCTCTCGGTGGCTACCAGCTACATAGTGTAGTATGGAAAATATTAAGGGGATAGTATTGGAGGATCCAATATATTTATTTCAAATAATTTCCACTCAATGCATTTCTACCCCATATCGAATGGAAACACCATCATTGATTTAGTAATGAGAACTTTAAAATAGTAAATCCACTAATTTAATCCACTAAAAACTATTAAATATATACCTATATCAATTATCGTAAACATAAATATAATGAACATGAAAAATAAAATTCACCAAAAAACCTAAAGATGTTCTAAAATACCCACCACAAGGATTCATGTCCTAATAAATCAATGTTGAGCCTCAAGAATGAATAACACTAATCATTGGGATCATATTTTTGGTTCCTTCTCCCTGGTATTCTATAATACTCACTAATTATTTCTTAGAACATGTTTACATGGTACAGCTTTCTCCCATTGGATATTCTAACTTTGATCCCAAGTACATATTTTTTACTAAATATATGATAACCATCCCCCTAATTACATATTATATTAATAAATTCCATGAGATGTATTATGTCTATATTTTTTTATTGAAAATACATGAAATATCATGAATCCCATTCTATTTTAGAAGCAACTAATGTTAAATAAAAACCTAGTAAGTCCCCTCTACGATCATAAAAGATGTGAAAATTTATTAAACCAAATTTTCAGTTTTTTTCACAATCATATATTTTTTAACTATTGTGATACATTAATAGTGAAATATTGTCCAATAATAAACATGATAATTTTATATATCTATTAATTATATGATTTCTACCATATCTAATTCATGTAATCCCATTAAAAATCATTTATACACAATAATAAGTTTCATTTCCCATTCTATGCCTAGAGAAAGACACCTGGTCAACATTAAATTAACTAATATACATTCACTATGGCCTTTTATATAATACCTAAATCAATGAAATTTGAATAGAATATTTATTGTTATAATGAAACTATATTATAATGTAATTTTCTTCTAAACTCCATTAAATTATACACATAAATAAATATGATACAGATACCCAAGAATACATTTTATGTCATGACATTGTTTACAAATATGTTGATGTTAATACTTAATCAATTTATGCAAATTACCCAAATTATTATGAAAATACGGCATGATTCAAGATGTATACCACACATGAATATGAAATTTAATATTTATTGGAATCGAGTAATGTCTCACCAGATCCTAGTCATAATTATTTTAAAGCTCATAAATATTTTGGATTAGTTTGAATTGAGATATTTTGAATCTTTAGTCTACTAATCATCTTTTGTCTAATATTCATTTCTTGAAATTAGTGGTATTATTAATTTAAGAATATAATTTCATCAAAAATCATGAAATGTTTACATTCAATTTGGTAATTATTAAAGCACGCCTATTAGTCTATGATGATATTTTTTAAAAAGAATATAGTGATAAAAAATTTAAAAATCCATTCATGACTTATATTAATAATGTACACAAAAGGTTTCATCAAGAACTATGTATATAAAGTCCCATTATATTGATTCATTATACAGTGATTTTATGTTATTTAATTATGATGATCAGTTTAAGAAATCATGATGAATTTTTTATTTTTCTTAAATTGAGTGGTTATTTATCATTTTTAGATTTCTTCTAGAAATTTTCAACTTTTTAATGGAACCATATGGTTTTATTAATGTTATTTATGGTTCCATAGGTGGTTCAAGGTATCGAGTGTTTAATAGAGGTGGTTCCACTTGTATTTTAGAACTATTCATGGAACTTTCTACAAATGGGGTGGCATTGTGTTCTTATTGTGATGGGGAGAGGCCCTGGTGTCATAGGGGATCCACTTGGTACCTAGTTTTTATAAACATGGAACCTTTTAGACCCTACAAGTATTATTTCTTAAAACATTTTATTTATTCATTTTATAATAAATTCTACAAACCCAAACATTTTTTCCTTTAACACAACATTTTTTATGATATCTGAGACTCTCCAATAGAACTCTCTCTTAATACGCTCTACTTATCTTATATCTCCCATTATTCAATGGCATCTAATGGTATCATCTACCAAAAAAACATTATAAATAATTATTTAATCTATTTTATTCCCTTTCACATTCATTTTTATTACCATCTTCTAAAACATCTTCTTCCATAAATAATGATTTTGATTTTACATACCACTATGTATTAGAAAATTTTTTATATGTTTTCAGGCATAAATTTTTCAGAGATAAAGGAATCTCAAGAAAGTTGGTTATCTTTTATTCACAATTGATTCAATATAAAAAAATAATGTCAAAATTATATTTTGAATTTCATGATATTTATTTAAAATTTAAAAATAATAGTTCTATATTCATTAGGAATTTTGGTTTATATGTTCTTATTTTTAATTGTGGAGATATCTCTCTAAGATTTATTATGATTTAGTGCAATTTCATTATGGTATTAATTTTTTAGTTTTTTTATATATTCAGATAAAAGTGATTTTAATAGCTAGCCGAGTATAATTTAGATTTTATAAATTCATCAATGATTATGGTATGTGGTTCCAACACATATAATGTTTATATTCAGTTATATATAGAACCTTCCTTCAATTTATTTTCTTTATTAATATTTTTTATGAAACAATTTTTATAATAAAAGATAATTGATTTTATAATCATTCTTAATATAAGAAGATCAATAATTTAAATGATATTTTATTTGATTACATGATATGGTTTTAATAAAAAAAATTATTCTATAGACTCATTAAATTTTGTTTTCTAAATGTTTAGTGTTTAATTAATCAATTGAAATTAATTCAAAAATTTAATTTCAATTTGTAATGTAAAATCAGTTTTAATATATTGTCAGTAGTGTTTTTATTTCATCATTTTCTGATCTTATTTATTATTTAGCTTTTTTAATGAAGAAATTTATTATAAATGAATTATTTTATAATTTTTTTTTCTTTTTCATCCTATCATAATTACTAAAATTTTATATATCTCTGGACATTGAAATAATTAATTCAGTTGATAGTGGTTCCAAAATATATAATTATTATATATTCAAATTACGAAATTTCAAATTTTAATCCACACAATCCCACATTAATCTATATGATTTACAATTTAGTGTTTCATAATTAAACTTGGTTAAGAGTTAAAATTAGTGGAGTAAAAAATATATTGATTTGGGGGTAAAAATGATATGATTCATAATACATATGATTTATATATCAATGTTAATGTTGAAAAAAATTATAATGAATAATTTTTTTAAATTTATTTATTATATAAATAATTTCATTTCATATTAATTTATATTTATATGTCTAAATATTAATTTTTTTTATGAAACAAAAAACATTTAAAAAAATTATTTCAATATTTCTTATTAAATTGACATTTATTAGATAAACAATTGAATTTACTTTTATTTGGTAAAATATTAATTTATGAAACTTTCATTTACAATGGATATTTTTTACATAGTAATTTTTTTTTTCAATAATATTTAAAATATGGAAATATTTTTTTAAGGAAGATTATATCGAACAAAAAGTAGTTAATTGTTAACCCTTCATTAGTTCCTTATTAGGAACAAAATTAGAAATATATTAATTTTTTTATAATAATTTCTTTATAAATTAAATGATTGTTGAGTTAAATTCATTAATGTAACAAAAAAATCCATTATTTATTCCACGATTGACTTGATGTTGGATTCATAAGTAATTCTTGTATTATAGTTTCTCTATGTTATAGTTAATATGTGTTTTGGTATTATGGATTATAGTTATGATGCATGTGATTGATTGTTATTATGAAGAAATTACCACTACAATTATATATAAAAAATCACAAAACCCATCCATTTGAAGAAGAAATGATATGCACAATTTTATCACAAAAACCATCACCTCCCACAAACCATTCCAAAACAAGGATTTGAACCTTGGGTCCCGATTTGCATTAACCACATTGTGAACATTACGAAGTCTCACAATCCCTCAGAGATATATGATTCCATGATATTAAACATTATTCATCTCCTATATTGTTATGAAATATGCATATTTTGTAATGTCCCAAATTTTTCCATGTATTATTTTAATATTATATGGGAATTAATTTGAGACCAGGCTCTGAGACGGCGTGCAATTACGAGGCCCGGTGAGCCTGGAACTAATGCTTGAATTTAATTTAATAATTAAATAACGGGCACCTGTGATTTTACTAAAAAATTGGAATAACTCTCGAACGGGTGCTTGGATCAAAAATTCGATGGCATCGTTGCGTTCAGAGCAGTGGGTTTACCCTAAAAGAGACCTAACACCGACAGGCGTAGGTCGGTGGTGAAATAAGGTTTTTGGACGCAACCGTAATAAAATATTTAATTTAATATATTTTATTTAAATCTTTGTTGCAGTGAAATATCTCTTTTCCTTTCTAAAAAGAGATTTCCCAAGGGATCAGGGTTATTTTTCTCATAACCCTGAATCTCCCTAGAGAGCTCTGTAGAAAACCACCAAACGTGGTGACAGTGTTCTTAACGAGCTTCGCAGGCGACAGCAACGCGACGACCGGATCATCGCCAATGAACGCGGGGTAATCAATATAGGATGTTTAAATTGTGATTTCTTCCTGTTCTTGATTTCTATAATAAATGGGGGCTAATCCAAGAACAGATTAGTCTGCAGATCAATCGTTTTTTCGGGATGATCTATTTACGGGAATCATGGGGATTTGATTCTTGAAATTAATTTGGTTTCGTTCAACCTTCTAATGGTGACGAACCAAGATCTAAACGAACATCGATCGAGGATCATCCCTATCGATTGTTCTGTTTTCTCTCTCAGTTACTACGCATTCTTCATGGGTGTTCTACGCATTCTTGGAGAAAATCGATCGTTGCACATTCGTTTGTTGGCGCAACGATCTGAAATCAAAGATCCAATATCAAGACGACCTAGTGGAGGTGCGACGACGACGGCGACAGACAAATCGATGTGGTTCGGGAATTCCCGTTCCTTGAGCATTCTTGTGCGGGCGGATCGAGACACGCTATCAAGGATGATAGGAAGCCCAAAACCAATGGAATCAGTTTCGTAGGGGTGGGACGACCCCAAATATGGAGTTTCATGATAATATGACTATTGGATCAAGAACCGGAGATTTAGTCGAGGTGCACGGAGGAAGACAATGATTCTGGAAAAATTCTGACTATACAGCGTATAGTATGGGCTACACGGTGTATGTTCATCAGCGAATTTACTTGGCGTGTACTCCGGGATTACATAGACATGGGTTGGGAACACGGCCAAAGACACACCGTGTATACCCTTCCCTGGACAGACCCAGCCAGATTCACAAGATACCCCTTGTACTGGTACACGGGCAGGCGACACGGACACGGACAAAGACCATGTACGGGCACATGGACAGCGTACTTGGAGTGAGCCCCAGGTACTCGAACACGGTGTGTGACCCTTGTACACGCCTTGTAGTTACTTTCTATCTGACATGCCGAGTGACATGGGCCGTTTACACGGGCAGTACCCAGAGTCAAGGAACACGACGTGTGATTCTTCAACACACCGTGTAGTCTTGTTTTACACATACTGGACAGATGACATGGTCCATTACACCGGCAGTACCTGGGGTCAAGGAACATGGCGTGTAACCATACTACATGCTGTGTAACCAATTCTTCAAGGCTTGAGGCACTTGTATTCTATGACGTGGACTAGTTTCTTTAGGGTTCATGCCCTTGGTCTTTACCCTGAAAGTTCTGGAATCATTTCCTTTATACAAGAGCATGTCCCCTTCAGCAAGACTTCCTGAATAGAGTTGTTAGAATCCCCTCTCTGAGACATAGAGTTGGATCTCTTATTCATTCTTGGAACCCTAGGTAGAGTTCTTGGTATCGACTTGACCAACTATACCCAGGCGCTGATCCTCTACTTAGCAGATTAGTTTAGACTAAGTTGTTGGAATCAACCCATGGCTATTGGTTGTGATCCTCATCTGAGCATCATGCTCTCAAGTACTTGTGGAGTGTGTTCTCCCAGAACGAGTACTTCATATCTCTCTTCAGACCTAGGAGTGTGTTCTCTCGGTTACATTCTTAGTTGAATCTTCGAGCTGGATCTTAGTGGTGGTTTCATGATATTCGATCGTGTATGAGTATATCTGGATATTCTTGTTATATGTTCTATAGAAATATACTGTTTGGAGCTAACTGTATCTTTCATTTTTGGTATTTCCCTTCTTGTGTTTACTTTGTTGTTTCCGGGTGTCCTACTGGGGATTGTTTCACTCACCCCTGCACGGGCTTTGCCTGCAAGTGTCGTGTCTTGTGCAGACAAGCGAGCCATTGACATGATTCTAGGCGGACCAGGACAGGATGGTACTCAGTGATATCAGACAGACCGAGGTGTGTTCCTACGGCTACAGACTATAGTCCCAGCACCTTTCTTTACAGGTTGGACTTTGTTACATACTCTTTTTTGGTGGACTTGTACTTTTGGCCTAGGGTTTTACACTTGTTGTACCTTACTTTCCCATAGTACTCTATTGGTTTGGATTTCTAGTGCATGCATGCATTTCTTTTTTTAGTAGTTTTTACTTTTCAGCTTTGTGGGCTTGGAGATGTGTGTGCGTGTGTACAAGTTTATATACAATGCCTCCCATGTTGGTATAATTCCTACTCGGTGCTAGTCACCAGCTCCTGGCCTATTAGAGGCGGGCTAGGGGAGTTGCGGATCGGGTCCTGCTGGGACTGGTCATGACAGAGTGGTATCAAAGGTGGTCGGTTATACCTTAGGACAGAGAGTTTGTGAGTTGGTTGGGGTAATAGTGTTAAGTGTTTCGAGTTCTTCTTTCAGGCCAGGGATCCTAGTGTTGGTGCGGGCGGCCGACGTATCCATACATCAGGACTCCGATAACCTGCTTTTCAACTCAGAGCATGAGAACACTAGGTGCAGGGGAAAATAATGGTACACACATCATATAGGAATGGATTGTGGTTTCCATTTCCTTCTCGAGTTAGATCTCCATATATACTAACTGACTGAGAGACATCTTGTTTTTTTTAACAGGATGCCTCTATGACGCGTACCCACTATGATCCAGCAGCTCGATCAAGAGGATGACCCACTCAGTGATGAAGCTTCAATTCAGGGACCAGATCCCCCATTTTTACTATCAAGTGTTGTGCCAGTTATCCCACCACCTGTGGAGTAGTGTTTAGTGCATGTTGTACCAGTGGAGGAGGAGCGCAGGATGAGTGCACTCTATGAGTTTTAGAAACAGAGACCCCTTAGGTTTTGTGGGGAGCCTGACCTTTAGGTAGTAGAGGACTAGCTTGAGGTAGTGGGAAGAGAGTTTGGTTTGGTCAGGACACCAGCAGACCAGATGGTGATCCTGGCAGTGAGACTTCAATAGGTCTCGACAGGACAATGGTGGAGTTTGGTTATTCAGACTCATGACAAGGCAACTCTTGCATGGTCAGAGTTTGAGCATCTCTTCATAGAGGAGTTTTCACTAGTAACCCTGAGAGCAGTACGTATACGGGAGCTTCTTCAGCTCCAGCAGGAGACCATGATGGTGGATGACTATTCATTGAGGTGTACCGACATCTCATGGAAATCGATGGATATGGTCAAAGATCAGTACTATAGATCTCGGACTTTTGAGTGGGGCTTGTGCAGAGAAATTCGAGCTATCGTTATCCCTATGAACATTCCCACATATTCCGGGGTGCTCGAGCATGCTTTGCTGGTTGAGAGCTTCTTGCTAGAGCAGAGACAGCGAGCAGTTGTCAGTAGTGAGTGAGCTGAAGCAGAGACCTCGGCAGTAGGGTGCCAACGTTAGGGACTTAGGCATGGGAGACGTTTTCCAAGGAGATCCCAGGACAGCAGATCTTCCATAAAGGGTTCACAGGGAGCATCCATCCATCCTTGAGAGAGGCGATGCTGCTCATGTGATGGCAGGGGACATCTCGCTTGAGATTGTCTAACCCTCATTACTACTAACACGGGAGTGGTGGATAGAAAATCGAGACAGAGGCAACGTGTGGAGTAGACAGATCCATGGGGCGGCAGACACGGTAGAGGAGATGGGAGAGAAGCTGGATGTGGTTGGCATTTTGACCATTTACCACCACCACCACCACCAGGAGGTCCACCCCAGGCTCAGGGAGCTGGTGGACAGAGGCAGGGATAGTTGCAGGCAGCAGAGGCTTACGACCCAGGTACTCCCCGAATGATTAGAGGTACAATCTGTGTCTTTTCTACTTTGGACGTCGTACTGATAGACACAGGAGCTAGTCATTCCTATCTGGATTCTTATCTTGTTTGAGACCATGAGATTCCAGTTGAGCCGTTGAGATGACCCTTACGCTTAGAAACACCGACTGGAAAGATTCAGATATCAAACACCTCAGTAGACAGTGTGACCTGACCCTTGGAGGTGGGAGATTCGGTTGGAACCTCTTGGTGGTAGCGTCGAGGCCTTATAGTGTCATTCTTGGTATGGATTGGCTATCCACAGTTCATTCCCAGATAAAATGTTTTAGGCGAAGGGTGCGGTGTGTCCTCAGTGATGGAACAAGGTTCTCTTTTGTTGGTGAAAGAGAGACCTAGGCAGCGTAGGATGGACTTGTGCATAAAAATACAGAACCGATTTCACATCAGTTGGCTAGCCTATCCCTTGGCATGATAGGTGTTACAAGTTTCTAGTTTCCAGCAGTAGTGGCTGAGTACGAGGATGTCTTTCCGGAGGATATCCCCGGATGAACTCCCCATCAGGAGATAGATTTCTGCATTGAGTTGCAAACCGGGATGACACCAATATCAGCATCAGCATATCGGATGTCTCCTGCAGAGCATCATGAGCTGAGAGTGCAGTTGGACAACTTGTAGAAGAAGGGCTTTATGAGACCCAGCATTTCACCCTGGGCTGCCCTAGTGCTGTTTGCCAAGAAGGCAGATGGGAGCTTCAGGCTCTGCGTGGATTACCAGCGCTTGAACCAGGTGATGGTGAAAAATCGGTATCCACTACCAAGGATAGATGAACTCTTCAACCGGTTGATAGGGGAATGATGGTTCTTGAAGGTTGATCTATGGTCAGGCTATCACCAGTTGCGGGTACATGATGAGGATATACCGAAGACGGCTTTCAGATGCCGCTACCATCACTATGAGTACTTGGTGATGCCCTTTGTCGTAACGAACTCCCTAGCAGTGTTCATGGGACTCATGAATGGGATCTTTCAGCCCTATCTAGATCGGTTCATAGTGGTCTTCATCGATGATATCCTTGTGTACTCTGCATCTGAGGAGGAGCATGCGAGACACCTAAGGATGGTTCTAGACACACTCTGAGAGAACTAGTTGTACAGGAAACTCTCGAAGTGCATGTTCTGGATACAGGAGTTC
The DNA here is from genome assembly GCA_963277665.1 of Viscum album. Lineage (NCBI taxonomy): Eukaryota > Viridiplantae > Streptophyta > Magnoliopsida > Santalales > Viscaceae > Viscum > Viscum album. The sequence continues at coordinate 1,922,477,569 of OY728150.1, forward strand.
CACTTTCTAGGACACGTTATCTCAGGAGATGGTGTAGCAGTAGGCCTTGCCAAGGAGGAGGCAGTACTATCATATGAGAAACCTCGGAGCATGACAGAGGTGCAGAGTTTCCTTGGATTGGTAGGCTACTTTCGGAGATTCATTCATGATTTCTCCAGGATTTCAGCACCCATCAAAGCTTTGTACCAAAAGGGGAATCCTTTCGTAGAGACCAACAGATGTCAGCAGGCCTTCCAGTAGTTGATACAGAGTATGACGAGCACCCCAATCTTGAGATTACTGGAAGAGGGTTTCGAGTACGTAGTGTTCTGCGATGCATCAGGAACCGGGCTTGGTTGTGTCCTAATGTAGAGGCAAGCGGTGAATGACTATGGATCACGTCAGTTGAGGCCACACGAGCAGAACTACGTGACCCATGATCTTGAGTTGGTAGTGGTAGTCATCGCATTGAAGATGTGGCGGCACTACCTGATGGGTGAGCGGCTTACCGTCTACTCTGATCACAAGAGTCTCAGATATATCTTTTCCTTTAAATATCTGAATTTGAGACAAAGACGATGGCTTGAGTTCCTCCAGGATTATGAATTTGAGATCATTTACACACCTAGGAAGGAGAACTTTTGTGGAAGATGCACTCAGTATAAAATCTAGTTCGCAGTTGCTGGATGAGGCGACGAGGTAGTTGGCCTCTTTATAGTTATCCTTTGTGGATGGAGATGAGGGAACTTAACTTCAATCGATGGTTGTTACCCCTCCACTCTTACAGAATTTCAGGGAAGCACAGTGCAAGGATGATAGCTATAAGACTCTACGTGCTCAAATATCCAAAGGTGTTGAGACTGATGGATATTCAGAAGGTGCGGAGCACGTTGTTCTTTTCAGAGGGAATACAGTAGTACCAGTGACGTTGCGGGATGAGGTTCTGAGGGATTTCCATACATCATCTTTAGCGGTGCATACAGGTGTGTCAAAGATGTACCAAGACCTCTGACATCAGTTCTGGTGGCCAGAAAAGAAGAAGTGTGTGGAATAGTTTGTTTCTCGATTCCTTACTTGTCAGCAAGTAAAGGCTGAGCACCAGGTGCCAGCAGGTTTGAGTCATCCCCTTGAGGTGCCAGAGTGGAAGTGGGATTGGATATCCATAGACATCGTGATGGGTTTACCACATACGTCCTGGGGACACAATTCCCTCTGGGTGATCGTTGATTGACTCACCAAGTCATCCCACATCCTAGCCATACGGGAGCAGAGTTCAGTAGAGAGATTGGGACGCCTCTACGTGAAGGAGATAGTTCGACTTCATGGAGTTCTATCCACGATATTATTAGATCGTTATGCTCGTTTCACATCCCTGTTGTGGAAGGGATTGCAAGAAGCTTTTGGGACTCAATTACGCTTGAGCCCAGCATTTCATCCCCAGTCTGATGGTCAGACAGAGCGGACCATCCAGGTATTGAAGGATATGCTTCGAGCTTGCATACTTAACTTTGGTCATAGCTGGGAGGATCTCCTACCACTAGTGGAATTTTCTTATAACAACATTTATCATTCCACTATGGGTATGGCACCATTTGAAACTCGGTACGGGCGACCTTGCAGGTCCCTGCATTGCTGGACTAAACCAGAAGAGTCAACACTTTTGAGCCCAGAGATGATGAGAGCTACTATAGAGATGTTGCAGGTCATCAAGGAGCGGATGAAGACTGTATAGAGTCGGAAAAATTCTTATGCTGACCGGAGGTGGAGGCCCTTGGAGTTTGATAAGGGAGACCTTGTGTTCCTTCGGGTCTCTCCTTGACAGGGATTGTAGAGATTTGGCTGAGGCGACAAGCTATCTCTCAGGTTCATTGATCCGTTATAGATTCTGAGTAGAGTTGGTGGGGGGGAATATCGCTTGGCTCTACCTCCTTAGATGGACCATATATACAACGTCTTCCATGTGTCACAGTGGTGGAGTTACGTGCAAGATCCATCGCACGTTATTGACTGGGGCGAGATGGACATCGATGATGGAGAGACCTTTGATGAGTACCTAGTGGAGATTGAGGATCGGCATGAGAATATTTTTTGTGGGCTCACCATTCACATAGTACGTGTCCGGTGGCAGCACGAGAATCTCCTGGAGAGCATGAGGGAACGAGAGGCTCAGATTCGCGTGCAGTACCCACATCTTTTTTGAGTAGCCTTTATTTAGGATTTTCGGGGACGTAAAAGCCCTAAGGTGGGTGTGATGTAATATCCCGAATTTTTCCATGTATTATTTTAATATTATATAGGAATTAATTTGAGACAAGTCTCTGAGATGACGTGCAATTCCGAGGATCGGTGCGCCCAGAACAAATGTTTGAATTTAATTTAATAATTAAATAACGCGTATGTGTGGTATTCCTGAAAAAGTAGATTAACTCCCGAACGGGTGCTCGGATGAAAAATCCAATGGCGCCATTGCGTTCAGAGCTATGGGTTTACACTAGAAGTGACCTAACATTGGCCGGCGTAGGTCGGTGTTGAAATCTGGTTTTTGGACGCAACCATAATAAAATATTTTATTTAAGATATTTTATTTAAATCTTTGTTGCAGCGAAATATATATTTTCCTTCTTAAAATGAGATTTCACAGGGGATCAGGGTTTGTTTTCTTATAACCCTAAATCTCCCTGGAGAGCTCTGGAGAAAACCTTACATCTCGGTGACGGTGTTCTTGACGAGCTTCACCGGTGGCGACGAAGCGACGACCAGATCTTCACCAAAAAACATCACAGAAGCCAGGTAGGATGTTTAACTTGTTATTTCTTCTTGTTCTTGATTTCTATGATGAACGCGGGCTAATCCACAAACATATTAGTCCGGGAATAGTACATTTTTGCAGGATGGGCTATTTGCGGGAATCATGGGGATTTGATTCTTGAAATTAATTTGTTTTTGTTCTACCTTCTAACGGTGAGCATTGATCGAGGTTTGTCCCTCTCAATTGTAGTGTTTTCTCTATTGGTTCCTACACATTCTTCGTGTGCGTTCTACACATTCTTGGAAGAAATCAATCGTTGCACATTCGTTGGTTGGCACAACGATCTGAAATCAAATATCCAACATCAAGACGACCTAGCGGAGGTGCGACGGTGAAGACGAGGGACAAATCGATGTGGTTCGAAAATACCCATTCATTGAGCGTTCTCGTGCAGACAGATCAGGACGTGCTATCAAGGATGATCGGAAGCCCAAATCTGATGGAATCTGTTTCTTAGGGGCGGGACGACCCCAAATATGGAGTTTCATGATGATCTGACAGTTGGATCAAGAAGCGGATATTTGGTCGAGGCGCGTGGAGGAAGACATCGATTCTGGAAAAATCCCGACTACACGACGTGTAGTATAGGCTAACCAGCATGTGTTCATCGGTGGATTTACCTAAAGTGTACTCTAGGACTAACCAGACATGGGTTTGGTACATGGCCAAGGACACACCATGTATACCCTTCCCCGTCCAGACCCGTCCAGATACACAGGATACCCCATGTACTGGTACACGAGCAGGAGACACGGACACAGACAAAGACCGTGTACGGGCACATGGCCAGCGTACATGGAGTGAGCCCCAGGTTCTCAGACACAGTGTGTGACCCTTCTACATGCTATGTAGTTTCTTTTTATCTGACAAGCCGAGTGACACAGTCTGTTTAAATGTGCAGTTCCCTGAGTCAAGGAACATTGCGTGTGATTCTTCTACATGCCATTAAGTCTAGTTTTACACAGACTGGACAGACGACATGGGCCATTACACGGGCAGTACCCGGGGTCAAGGAACACTGTGTGTAACCATACTACACGTTGTGTAACAAATTCTTTATGGATTGAGCCACTTGTCTTCTGTGAATTGGTCTATTTTTCTTAGGGTTTGTACCCTTGGTCTTTTTCCTGAAGGTTCTGGTATCATTTCCTCTATATAGGAGTATGATCCCTTCAACAAGACTTCCTGAATAGAGTTGTTGGATTTCCCTCTATGATACTTAGAGTCGGATCCTATATTCATTCCTAGAACCCTAGGTAGAGTTCTTGGTATCTACTTGACCAACTTTACACGGGGGCTGATCCTATGCTTAGCGGATTAGTTATGACTGAGTTGTTGGAATCACCTCATGGATATTGGTTGTGATCCTCATCTGAGCATCTTGTTCTCAATTACTTGTGGAGTTAGTTCTCTCGAAATGAGTACTTTATATCTCTCTTCGTACCAAGGAGTTTGTTCACCTGGTTACGTGCTTAGTGGAATCTTTGAGCTGGATCTTAGTGGTGGTTTCGCGATAGTCGATCGTGTATGAGTATATCTGGATATTCTTGTTATATGTTCTGTAGACATATATTGTGTGGAGCTGACTGTATCTTTCCTTTGTGGTATTTCTCTTGTTTTGTTTTCTTTGTGGTTTCGGGGTGTCTTAATGGGTATTGTTATACTCACCCCTTCATGGGCTTTTCCAGCATATATCGTGTCTTGTGCAGACGAGTGAGCCTTTGACAGGATTCTAGGAGGACTAGTACCGGATGGTACTCGATGAGATCAGACAGACTGAGGTGTGTTCCTACAGCTACAGACTGCAGTCCTAGAACCTTTCTTTACTTGTTGGACTTTTTTAGAGACTCTCTTTTGGTGGGATTGTACTTTTTGCCTAGGGTTTTACACTTACTATACTTTACTTTCCTGTCATACACTATTGGTTGGGATTTTTAGTGTATGAATGATTTTCATTTTTTAGTAGTTTTTAATTTTCAACTTCCTGGGCTTGGAGAGGTGTGTGCATGTGTAAAAGTTTATAGGCAATGCCTCCCATGTTAGTAGCATGCCTACTCGGTGCTAGTCACTAGCCCCTGGCCAATTTGAGGCGGGCTTGAGGAGTTGCGGCTCGGGCCCCACTGGGATGGGTCGTGACATATTTCATGAGTTGATTAATCATTACCCAAATCATATCATTCTAACTAGGATTCCATGACAAATATAATGATATAATTCAAGTAGGTATCACTTGAATTCCATACCATGATGGGTATGTGATGTTGCAAACTAGTAGTCTTTTTGAGATTCACCATAATATTTTGACATGTATGACACAAAGAAACAAAATCAGAAATTGAACATCGAATCCCCTACCACTAATACTAATGTCTAAAATAATGACATGTCCTCATAAACCAATGTTTATGGACAAATGATACCACATACCATTATCCATCAACTCCTTAAAAAACAAAAACACTATTTAAAAATCACAAAGATAAAATAGGATACCAAGACCACACATCTATGTTATCTCTGCCATAAAGGATTTTACTAAAGCTATAGAACTCATGGTCAAACATCTGATATTTCAAAACCAACTCATTAAATGATGATTCATCTATAATCGAAGCCATAAATATTTTTCTACTATCCTATTCAATTTCAAAACTCATCTTAGAGAAAAAATTCATCAAAGAACACTTTTCAACTAATCCCTTTATTTGTTATGTTTTTAACATTCAACTAAATTCATCACCAACCACATTCATTTTCCTAGTAATGTATGCAATATAAAAATAAATATTATTCAGATGTACCACCCAAAGTATCTTTTTTATGTTAATATCTCTCTAATTATAATCATACTGCATGTTGTTATTTTTATAATATACCATGAACCATTCTTTAAATTGGTAGGGAGGAAATTTTTTGGGTGGATCTATAACCACTATCAACTCAAGATCATTGGTGTCATAGTTCATTTCATTATGGACTACCTCTCTAAGAGCATAGGTTATCACATGTCCACATACATTAAAATACACCCAAAAACATATAAAAAAATATTAGAAAAAACATCATAAACCAATACTAGTTCTATATGAATCAAAAATGGAACTGAATTTAGTCTCATGTTTAGTTCCTCAAAATATCTCTGACACTTTTATGTCATGTCACTAATATTACCTTTATGGGATAATGTGACAATGATGATTCAATATTTCATATGTCCATAACAAATGACATGTCATGACCTGAAAACCCCATGATTATTTTGATCTCAAAAAACAATATGGGCCAGTCAGTGGAATTAAATTCCTATACCTTTACATATCCACTAAGAAACCCCTATCATATATAACATTATACAAAACATTACATATTTAATCCAAAACTCACCCTTGGACATCAGAAAACATAGATGATGTTACCTCATTATTCTAAGATTGATATCCAAATGATCCATATATTCTTCTTATAATTTGGAGTATACCAAAATATCATCCACAAACACCACAAAAATGGAGACCATGAACTGATGAATGATATAGTACATTAATTCCATAAGCACCACATTTATATTATTAGGTCTGAATGGTATACACAAAAACTAAAAATTCCATTAATGGCTCTTAAATGGTGTCCCAGTTATATCCTCATCTTACACTTACAAATAGGGGTGCCTAGCCCATAGGATAATATATCAAAAAAAATACCCTCTTTGATATTCAAAGATATTGTCAATCCAATTCAAGGGATATTTTTTCATTAAGGTCACCTAATTTAGGAAATTATTGTTAGTACAATGTCTGAGGCTCCAATATTCTTTCATTGAAAATGGATCAGTGAAGCACTTGGTAGTAAGGTAGGATGAGTTAATCCCATTCCCTGAGATACGAAGGTGGGATAATAAGTTCTACCAACTCAGTATATTATATACAACAAGATGACATGGAAATGGGAAACATACTAGGGAGAAGATCAATAGTAATATAAACATCTATCTATTATGGTGAAAAATAATTGTCATCTAGAAATTTCTTGGGTTATGAACACACAACTATATTAAGAATACTACCTAAGTAAGGGGTAAAAATATCATGAAACATTTATAACATCTATAATGCGATTATCCTACCTTAATGAGAAACAGGTCATTCCCTTCCCAATCTAGAGACCCACTCACCAAGAGAAAATCAGTATCCACCTAAGAAGATGAAAACCATACACAAAAATGATAATATTATATTGGTTTCTTGTCTATGGTCAACTCATTTATGCTGATAATCATGTCGAATATGTCATCATAGATCACTACGATGTCCCACTACCCCAGAGGGTCATCTATCATCACCCAAAATGTGAGACACCTAAATACTCATTTAGACCACTATCCAAAAGGCACGGTTGGATAAAAAAAATTAGAGAATAAGATCTAAATGAAATAACTAAAAATCATATAGCTTATACAACATAGAAGAATTATTATCACCTATATGAAAAAATATGGCATAATATAAGATGAGATAATCACCATAAATACAACAGTAGATGGACCAAAATCAGATTCCGCAATCACATGCTATTCTATATAATTAAATCCAGCCTCAGATCCTCCAAGATATTTCATAAACATAATAACATCCCAAATATCCTAATGATAATACCAACCAATCATGGAAGCATTAGTACAAACTTCTCATCCCTTTGTGAATATGAGTCCATCCTTTTAGAATGGGAACATACTAACAGAAAAATTCTTATGATGGTATGATTTCCAAAAATGATTAAATTTTATAGGAGCATCCAAATAATTATTTATATTATAACCATTTCGACCAAGCAGATAACAAACAACTATTTTCTCTCTAAATAAATGACTACAAACTAGACCTAAAAAATGTCTACCATTATACATTATTTTTTTGCTAGAAGATACTACCAAGCTAACCACGGCACCAACTAAATCTTCACAAAACATGTGTTCTTAAGAATCCCTATATCATCCAGGGATTTTAAATCAACTACATCTATAAAGTTATACTTGAACATTAGAATAAAATAAAAAAAATTCCCCTAACAAAACTCAATCAATCGAGTCATTAGCGACTCATTGGTGAAAAACACCTGTTCTAGATGCATAAACTAAGAAATACATGTAGAATTATTCAAAAAGGTATACTCTCCATACAATAAGGTAAAAAAATTATGGGTATTCCCATCATGTAATGTTACAGGATAAAACAAGTGATTTAGGATTTCCATGAAAAAGCCCATGTAAGAGCCTTATGTAGCTAATTTTTCATAGAAGTGTCCCACCATATCCTTCATGATCCATTAATAATAAAAACCAGAAACCCCACCTTTTGTTTCCTTAGATTATTACGTATTTAGAATATACTATTGATATTTTTTATCCCCTATTCATATTATTTTATTTCTTTATCACTATTAAAGTAAGGGAGAAATTTCTTTTTAAATTTGGAGTCCTGATCCACCACACATACTAGTTTTTTTACACCTACATGACCCAAAGTAGGAAATGAGTGGATTTCTACATCTAAAAAAGAAGTTTCCATTGCATGGTTTTCCGGTGGAACAAATATAATACATTCCACTCTCGAATTTGGATGATATTTTATATGATGCATTTTCTTACAATCAGATGAAAAACAACCAACTGTTCAAAACTAGATTGAAACATCATATGACAAACATTAGGTATTGATATCAAGTACATAAGAAATTAGTAATTTAGATAAATTTAATATTTGTTCGAACATGGATGTATCCTTTGAAAAAAATAGTTCCATTTAATTAAGATTCTTGTATAGTTCATTAATATAACATCAAACACTGTTTCTCAAACCTTACAAGAATTTTTTGACATACAATGATAACATTTGTTCATATATAAAAGGGATATAGCTAGGGAATTTCTCACACATACTACCTAAATTTAAGTGTTTAAAAATCCAATATACCCATGAAAACAAACCAAATATAATAAATTTAATAACACATAAATATGAGCATCTCTTTGATTCCAATTTGTAATGAACTAACCCATATCAACAAGACCAGTCACCAGATCACACATTTCATAGTGAGTAATACCATTATAACATAATAAATCCCTGATTATAATCCGAAACACAATATGAATTACTATATTTTTTATGAAATGTTTGAAAAAAGACCCATACGACCCTTACCAAATAGGATAAACATGAAATATATGAATGATAAAAAATTCCAGGTGACAAACTGTCACCTCCAATAAATCTTGATATGATGGAAACCACAAAATGTAACCTTTCTTGTTATAATATACCCATCCCTTTACCAAGATAGTCTAATAAAATAGATAAAAAATTAGAAAGATAACATTTGGGTGTGACCATAAAGCCCAATAGGATACCACAACAGTGAATATATAATGTAAAATACCAATAATTCAATTGTTTTAGGATTAAAAAAAATAATATTAGATTCATAAATCCAAACCCAATTATAAAAATAATTCCCATAAAAAAATTTCCTATTAAAAAGTATAAGAATGAAACATGTATAAGTGATAAAATTAAAGATTATTCACACACTATAATGTAATAATGTAAACACATATCCTTGAAATAAGCATCATGTGAAACCAAATGTTACAAACTGAAATAAAAACCCCATTATGATCTCTACATGAAAAACTTCATCACGAGATATGTAAATCATAAATAAATAATCACTTTGTATTGGTTACTAGACTATGTGACCATACACATGATATAATAGATCCCAAACCAGGAATATATTAGTATCAACCTATATCGAGGCTTGATATTGTCCATCGATATCCCAAATGTAAACCCTTGTGGGGCCACACTGACAAAGTTCACCCAAGTCAATTTCCCATTCACCCAAGGTTTTCAATGTTCATTGTTTTTAAAAATCCATTTAGAACCCATATTAACATTTTATAAAACTTTAATAAAACAAAGAAAATATTCTTTATTGTTTGAAATATGATGTCAAAAAAAATCTCCACTAAATCATTTAATCAAACCATTGGTATCAAAAGACTAATTTTAAATAATAACTCATTTAGAATCATATATCACTAAACTAAATATATTGAAACCAAAATAAACTTAAAAAATGAATAATCCAATATATTTTTATAATAACCATTATAAATTCATAGAATTATTAAATATTATAGATATGCATACTAGAATAGGAAGAAACCCAATCATATTTTGACAACCTATATTGGAAGGCTATAGATTGGACATTAAAAGAAAGGTCCTAATAGAAAATTTTAAAGTACTAATAAACAACATCAATAGATCCTAAATACGAAACACAAAAAATGTCACAGCCATACCTGATGTCAAGGAGTAAAAATAATGGTATATAGTAGATGAGACGAAACACATTCAAAATGATAACCAATCACTGAATGAATCATTTAGAAGGAGAAATGATCTCCAAAATTTCATAGGAGAGATATGGGTCACATGTGGTGAAGGTACACACAAAATAATAAAATGAATTTGTGTTATAGTTCCCTAAAAATCACTATCCACATATACATTATTTTACATTATTTAATCCATGAAAACAAAAAACACTGAAAAAAGAACCAAGGATTTAGAACCCATATTTTTCAATTTTATAATGTATAATATTTTCATGGAATTTCAATCCACCATGCACTGAACCAATTCATATAACCTTCTTAGTTATCATTATATGACATGAAATTTATGTACAATGTGGAATCCTTTAACTAGTTTAACCAATTTATGATATCATATAATTGAACATTATAAGAAAAGTAACCATTTCACATTGTGCAAACATCTATCAGGTTGTACTCATCCCAGATTCTTTATAAAATCCAAGAAACACCATCACAATTTTCTAAACATAGGGAGAAAATTTCAAGGCCTTTGATCGATCATTATAACTTGAATCCATCAATTAAAGAAAACATACATTTATAAACATTAGGATATCTCCACCATAAAAGACTCTATATTCTACAGATTCCCACATTACACCCAATCAAAAATAAAAAAAAAGAAGACATATATATATATATGAATGTGAAAGAATGTTATATATGTGAAATGAAACACCAAAAAAAGAGAATTTAACACCTTGATACATTATGATATATTTATTCCTCAGAATAATCAATCTCTTTTATATCTTGAAATGCATAAATAATCAGGTTTATATGAACTGTGACACTATAGTAAAATATAATTCATTAAACCTAAACTATATAACCTATGAATTAAGATGGTGGGTGTAAATATTTATAAATAAAATTTAAAAATTATATGTCTTATACTTGTATTAAATAAATTCAATTTTTATCTATTGATTAGAATAAAATAAGAATCATTTCATAGAAGGATAATTTTTTATGAAAAATAATATTTTTCTAAATTTTTGTTACCGTTGGATCTATTCACATAATATAAAATTATATATTTACTCAAATAAATTTTTTTTGACAAAATAAACATAATCTGTGAAATCAATATGTCAAAATTATCATGTTATGAGTTTTTTATGTTTTTTTAATTTACTTTTTTGATGAATACTACTAAATATATATTATTATTAGAAAGGAACTTAATTTACATAAATTATAATTTTTTATTAAATTATAAATTTATTTTTAAACTAAACATTGTTAAATAGTATTAAAATTTAACATATAAAAATTTTCAAATTCAATCTAATAATGAAATCTTACATTAAAAATTTTAAACTTGTGATATTTTTATCGTTGGAAAATTGCTCTTACATCCCCTATATGATTTAAATTTATGTTTAATTCCTACACATATATGAATAAATTTAGGAAAAATGAATTACATATATATAATCAAAATGATATGTGTTATCTAGTATTTTTTAAATACATTTTTACACAACGGAATGTGAAAATAGTAAAATTTGATTAATGTTGTTTAGTAAAAAATGGATTTACCCTGGAGTTATTCGAAAAGTATTTCAGTTAAATTGACTATAATATAATCCATAAACCATTTTATTGGAATATTCAAACCTGATAATCTATAAGACTCTATAATGTGTTATTTTAGAGGATATTTTCTTGAGAAAAATTTGTGTATCAATTTATCTTTCCAAAAATTCCATTTCAGTTCCCTCCCCTACATACACAATGTCACACTTTTTCATCCCTTATTCTCACATCCTAATCCATTTGGTTAGGAAAATACCATACCTAAATACATAAAAAATCATAAAAGCCTTGTTTTGATCGAAAAACTAATCTTGAATGGATTTTGGTTAAAACTAATGAGGATACATGAAGAAGAGGTAATAATTTTAATAATGAATTTTTGTTTTAATACTTATTTTAACTCTATGTAATCTTATTAAAATATTATAATATATGATAGCATCGGTATCTAATATAAATATATTTTATTAAGTCAATTTATTGGCTGATATCAATATCTAAATCCATCTAATGGGAAATAAATGTATTATTCGTCAATATAAAGGAGTACCATTTCACGATGTGGTGTGATTTTCTTTTCACAAAAACTTTAATGGATGAAACTAAGGATAAAATTAATTAAGATATGTGTGATGATGCAGTAACATAGAGTGATCTCTTATGGGTCTAAGCAGTTACGTCCCCACAAATGTAACTTTGCTACCAAAGATCTATATCCTGAGGTTGTTGTTTTTTTGATAATGTTGTGCTGACATTACCTCATTAGATATCAATTTATGGTATTCACATTTTTAAATAGACCGACTTAGATGTTTTCCTACCGACACATGAATTTGTGGCAGCAGAGTTGGATGGAGTTTGTCTAGGATTAGAAATTTGACATCTCTAACTCTTTATGAAAGGAGAATTCGGTGGGCAATGCTTTGACCAGGAAATTGAAATAGGAGGTGGTTTTGGATTCTGTGGATTCATGGAAGGCAATGGAGGAGTTGGATTTCATGAACATAGATAAAGAAATGGACAATGGTAGAGGTTATCTATTTTAGATGATGGTGCAGTAATCTCAGTGGAAGTAGGTGGATGATTCTTAGTGGGGTAACATGGATGAAGAGGTAATTAATAATCACATTAACCACTATTATCCTCTAGAGGTATAGTCATAAGATGGATACAATCAGGTACAATTCTGTGAGAATGTGTGTTTTCGAGTGGTGATGCATCGTAGATTTCTCCATGAGTTTCATTTCACACCCCTGTGGTATAACTGAGGGGTTTTCAAGTTATACCAAGGCTTAAGGGAACACTTTATGTGGCCTAGGATACAGTAGGTAGTGGTGGAGTTTCTGGAAAAGTGCCTAGTGTTCCTATATTAGAAAGATGTGCATCGTGTTCCTAATGGATTATGATATCCACTATATGTTACCAAGAAAATTTGGCATGAAATATCAATTTACTTTTTCATATTATTACCCATGGCTCGGGGAGGATGTGAAGCAATATGGGTTTTATTTAATATGCTAATGAAATCGTCTCACTTCTGAGTGATCAAGTAGTCGAGAATAGTGGATGCCTTAGTAAAGTGGTATGTGGATGAGGTGGTTCTACTGTATGGAGTCCCTCTATCCATTATCTAATATCAGGATTCAAATTTTACCTTGAGGGTCTAGAGGAGAATGTATACTGATTTTGGAACACAATTAATCCTCAGCACCGCTTTCAACCCTAAAAAAATGGGCAGACAGAGAGAGTCATCCATAAATTTGAAGAATTGTTTTGGGAATGTGTTCTAGACTTTTTAGTATCATGTGTAACACTCATTCCCTTTGTATATTTCTCTTATAATAATAGTTATCACACTTCAATTGGAATGTCTCCATTCGATGATTTATATGAATGGACCTGTCGTTCTACATTGTGCTAGACAGATGTTAGGGAGGAAGCAGTTATGGGTCCAATCACGGTGCAATGAATGAATGAGAAGGAGAATCAATTATATGAAATGATTAAGGTAGCACATGACTACAATAAGTTGTATGAAAATCACAAGATAAGACCCTAGTAGTTTGATCTTGGATACAACATGTCATGACCCGACCTCGGGGCCCGTGCCGTGACTACCCCAAGCCCGCCTTCCATAGGCCAGGGGCTGGCGACTAGCACCAAGGCGTAAAATCCCAGTAAACAGGGAAGGCATTGCCTTTATAAGTAACAACCACACAGAGTCAGCAAGCGGAAAGTAAAGTGCAGAAAAGTAAAGGGGGACGGAATACAAGCCCAACTGTAAAGTACAACTGAAAAGTAAAGTACAGCAACTGAAGAAAAGACGGCGGCCTCGTGTCGTCCACTGGCAATCCCACCTGAAGGGTGGGTACAGATAGCCTCCAGGCTCCTCGGGTCCCACGTCCGCTCCGAGCACGTCCCGCCCAGTGGTCCACCTCCAGGTACCGTCCTGCTCCACGCCCCAACCGCGATCAGCGCTGTCCGTCGTCTGCAACCAACACCACGAAGTGCGGGCATAGCCCGTGCAGGGGTGAGTATAAGCTACTCAGTAAGGACCCCGAGACCCCCGAAGGTCTCCCGAAATCCACAAAGGATATAGCACAAAGAAAGATGCAATCACGAGGTAACATCTGACTCGACTTAGGTATATGCCCATACATATACCTAAGTTCCCACTTCTAGCTCTGCTCACGAGCTCAAGAACAACTCAATCCACAAAGGAAAGCAAGACTCAAATCCACAAGGAGAGTAAATAGTAAATCCACATAGGATAGTTCAACACAATCCACAAAGGAGAGTAACATAAGATTCAGCTCAACCAGGTATACTTTTTCAGATGACGTCAAAGATGATCACTGATCCATCTAAGTCGTCGGACCCACAAAGGATCGATAGGTACTAACCCCCGCAGAAGACCCACACAGGATCGGGCTCACACAGAACCTGTAGGCAGTGGCTCACACAGAACCGGTAGTAAGGACCCACATAGGATCGGGCTCACACAGAACCTATAGCACTGATCCACGTAGGATCGCTGAGTGCAGTAGTCGACGCAGTCCACTGAGGATCTCTGCACAGTCGTCGCCGCAGTCCACGAAGGATCTCTGCTCTGCCGTCGTCGCAGTCCACGAAGGATCTCTGCTCTGTCGTCGTCGCAGTCCACGAAGGATCTCTGCTCTGTCGTCGAAGTCACAGCCAGCGCTAGGGTTCCCGCACAAAGCGAGCTCGTTTAGGAGGGTCCGCTCCACGAGCCGAGAGGCTGATACATCAACTGACACGTAGTCCGAAGTTGATGTATCCAAAAGTTCCGTATCGACAACAGGATCTCAACGCGACAGACGGCGCGTCAAACGGACGCCCGGTCTGAGAGTTATTGGCATTTTCGTCCCAGGGGACCGGTTGGTTTTTAGGGAAAAACCAACCTGACCGTACTCCGCCTGTATCCGATCCTCGGGCGGAGCATGCCAAAAGTTCCGTCTCACTTAGAGGAAACTACCACAGCTGACGGTACGTCGATCGGACGTCCGTAGCTCAAGTTATGAGCGTTTCCGCTCCGAGGGCCCGGTTGGTTTCGTGTACGAACCAACACGGCCGAACCCAAAGTCTTCCGAAACCTTGAGTATAATATACCGAAACGACCGTCTTGATCCAAGGATCGCGTAGCCGCTGACGGTTCGTCAATCGGAGGTCCCAGGCCCAAGATATGGGCGAAAGACCGAAGAGGGCCGGAAAACGGGGGTTCTGGGCCCGGGGCGACCCGGCCCGAACCCCCCCTGGGGTCGGCCGAACCGGGTCGGGCCGAACCGGGCCGGCTCGAACCGGCCCGAACCGGCTCGGCCGGGTCCGGTTCGGTCTGGGCGCGGCCCGGCCGACCGGACCGGCCGGCTCGGCTTCGGCCGAGCGGCCGAACAGGCCGCCGCCGCGGGTTTGACCCGCGGCATTTGAAGAAACGCGGCCCCCGCGGGGGGCCGCCTGTCACGCGGACGCGGCCGGGCCGCCGCGTCCGTTCCCGGTTCCGCGCGGCCGCGGAACCGGCCGCCACCGCCGCCGCGGCTTCAGCCGCGGCGGACTTCCTCTACGACGGCGCGCCGGGCGCCGCCGCCTCCGGTCGCCGGCGCCGCCGCGCCGGCGACCCGCGCCGCCGCTGCCTTCCGCGGGCTGCCGGAGATGCTCCGGTGGCCCGTTTTGCCTCCCGTCTGCGCCGATGCCTCTCCCGGATGCCGACCTTCACTGCGGAATCAACGGATCGCCCCTGCCGCGCGGTTTGTCATCGTCCGTCATATCCGCACAACAAAAGAGATCGGCGGAGGGTTGTCGGGTCTTGTTCGTTAGACCCGCACCCTCCGCGTTAGCCATAATCAACGAGAGAAAAGAAAAAGATGATCAACACATGATCCAACAATTTTATTTAAAGATAAAATTGTTCGTTTGAAACCGACTTTTTAAATTTTCAAGAACGTTCACGAGAAAATTTAAAAGGGGTAACTTTTCCAAAATAAATCCCTACCTCGAAGTCGTCGTCGGACGAGAGGTCGTCGCGGATTCGCTCGTCGCGGAAGAAGGAGATCGTCGCGTCGTCGCGGTATCCGGCGTCGCGTCGCCAATCTCCGGATCAAGAACAAACAGATTTAATTAATTAAATCCGTTGTTATTGAAATTAAGAAGGGAGAATTTAGAAGATTCGATTCTCACCTTTAACCGCCGATCGCAGGTTCGCCGCGGAAGAAGAGGCACCGAAGAAGAAGAAGAAGAAGGTCGCGGAAAAGCTGTTGACGTCGCGGATCGTGCGTCGTCGGATTCCGGTTCCGGCGTTCTTCGCGTTCTTCGCGTTCTTCGCGTTCTTCGCGGAGAGGGTGGAGGCTCAGAGGAATTGCACAACGATAGCAATCCTCCAAAATAGACAAGTTTGTCTATTTTATTATTTTGCCAACAAACGTAAAACGCATAAGTAACGACCCAATTAATTCACAAAGAAACAGTCCATTTAATTCACGAAATAAACCGCCCAATTAAATGGTCTGTTAAGAATTAAAGAAAACGCGTCGGTTGACTTTTCAGTTACTTTGACGGGTTTTCGCGGGTGCGTTACTTAGCGAAAGAAACGGCGGGGCTCGTGCGGGCCCTGCCTCACAAATATCCTAACAAGGGGGTAGGATATTTCTGGATAGCATCCTATCCGCTTTAACTCAGTTCAAGTGGCTTCCAAGCAGCTTAAGTGAAATAAAATAATGTTGTCGCACAAACTTTATTTTATTTCTGACTTAAAGCCGCAAAATTTAAAAACCACGTCTAAGCAAACGCAACTCCGGAAGAGGCGTTTCTAAGCAAATACCGGCGCTTCGATTTCATCGGTGCCCTCAGAATTCGATTCCGGGCACCGGTTCAAAAGATAGAAAAACCCGCTCGTCCGTTCACTGAACGTACCCGAGCCAAACTTCGGAAATTGATTCCGGGCACACCGGGCCTCGGAATCAGGTGCCGTCTGAAGTTGCGCTCTTGAAAAATTCCAAAGAAAATTAAGAAAAAAATTTCCCTAAAATTTGCGGGTCTTTACATTACTCCCACCTCAGGGCTTTACGTCCCCGTAAAGATACATCAAAAACTAGGGGAACAAATGGGGGTACTGAGCACGCATCTGAGCCTCCCGCTCCCAAGTGCTCTCCTGGAGGTTCCCGTGCTGCCATCTGATGCGCACAAGAGGAATCGACCGCCCACGTAGGACCCGCTCCTGTCGATCCTCGATCTCCACTGGGACCTCCGCAAAAGTCGCCCCATCGTCCACGTCCAGCTCCCCAAAGTCGATGATGTGCGTCGGGTCGTGCACATATCTCCTCAGCTGAGACACGTGAAAGACGTCGTGCACCCGGTGCAACTGAGGTGGTAGAGCCAGGCGATAAGCCACCTCTCCTATCCTGCTGAGGACCTGGAAAGGCCCGATGAAGCGTGGAGACAACTTGCCGCCTCGGCCAAATCTCCGTAAACCACGTCGAGGTGAGACACGCAAAAAGACGTGGTCGCCATCCTCGAACTCTAGTGGCCTCCGCCTCCTGTCAGCATATGACTTCTGCCGGCTCTGAGCTGTCCTCATCCTCTCCTGGATGATCTGGACCTTCTCTGTCGTGGCTCGGACCATCTCTGGTCCCACGAGTGCTGACTCCCCAGGGTCTGTCCAGCACAACGGTGATCTGCAGGGTCTGCCGTACAACGCCTCGTATGGTGCCATCCCGATGGTGGAGTGGTAGCTGTTGTTGTACGCGAACTCCACCAAGGGTAGGTGGTCCTCCCAGCTGCGACCAAAGTCGAGGACACATGCACGGAGCATGTCCTCGAGTGTCTGTATGGTCCTCTCCGTCTGACCATCCGTCTGAGGGTGGAAGGCTGTGCTCAGATGGAGCCGCGTCCCGAACACCTCCTGCAATCCCTTCCAGAGCCGGGAAGTGAAATGAGCATCTCGATCGGAGACGATAGATGATGGCACACCGTGAAGCCGTACGATCTCCTGGACGTAAAGACATCCCAAGCTCTCCACTGAGCCCTGCTCTCTGATGGGTAAGAAGTGTGCCGACTTGGTGAGTCGATCGACGATCACCCAAATGGAGTCGTGACCTCTGGAAGTACGTGGAAGTCCAGTCACGAAGTCCATACATATGCTATCCCACTTCCACTCCGGGACCTCCAAGGGCTGTACCAAACCTGCTGGTACCTGATGCTCTGCCTTCACCTGCTGGCAGGTGAGGCATCGTGAAACGAACTCTGCCACAGCTTTCTTCATGCCCGGCCACCAGTGCTGTCGTCTGAGATCCTGGTACATTTTCGCCACTCCGGGATGTACCGCCAAGGGAGAAGTGTGAAACTCTCTCAGCACCTCCTCTCGTAAAGCAACTGGTACGAAGGTACGCCCCCTGAAAAGGATGTCGTGCTCTGCTGCAAGGGAGAAGCCATCAGGCGCCTGACCTGAGGATATTAGTGCACGCCGGGTCTCACAGTCAGCGTCCCCACACTGAGCCTCTCTGACCCGCTGTAGAAGTGGAGGAGAGACTGTGAGAGACTGAAGAAAGGCTGCTCCGTTTCTATCCACGAAGGATATCTGTAAGGAGGCTAGCTGCTCTGTCGCCTACTCAAGTAGCTGAATGCCCGTCCTCCTACTGAGGGCATCGGCTACCACGTTCCCCTTCCCCGGAGTATAGACTATCTCAAAGTCATAGTCCTGGAGGAACTCAAGCCATCTCCGCTGTCTCAGGTTCAGGTCCTTCTGAGAGAAGATATACCTGAGACTCTGGTGGTCAGAAAAGACTGTGAAGTGCTCGCCCATCAGATAGTGCCGCCAAGTCTTCAGAGCGAAGACCACTGCTTCTAACTCCAGGTCATGAGTGGCGTAGTTCTGCTCATGCGGCCTCAACTGACGTGATCCGTAGGCGATCACGGCCCGCTCCTGCATCAGGACGCACCCGAGTCCAGTCCCTGATGCATCGCAGTAAACTACGTACCCAACTCCCTCCTCAGGCAACCTCAAGATAGGTGCGCTGGTCAACCTCTGCCTCAGCTCCTGGAAGCTCTGCTGACATCTGTCTGACCATACGAAGGGTTTCCCCTTCTTCGTCAACGCTGAGAGTGGTGCCACAACTCTG
Source organism: Viscum album (assembly GCA_963277665.1). NCBI lineage: Eukaryota > Viridiplantae > Streptophyta > Magnoliopsida > Santalales > Viscaceae > Viscum > Viscum album. Next base: position 1,922,496,971 of record OY728150.1, read on the forward strand.
GAGAAGTCTGGCACGAATCTCCGATAGTATCCGGCTAGGCCCAAGAAGCTCCGCACCTCCGTCACGCTCCTGGGTGGCTCCCAAGCTAGTACTGCCTCGATCTTCGCGGGGTCCACTGCAACTCCCGCCTCAGAAATGACGTGCCCCAAGAAATGGACCTCACGTAACCAGAACTGGCATTTTGAGAGCTTTCCATAAAGCTGGTGCTCTCAGAGTGTGTCTAGCACAACTCGCAGGTGGTAGGCATGCTCCTCCTCAGTCGTCGAGTATACCAAAATGTCGTCAATGAAGACAACGACAAATCGGTCGAGGTATGGCTGGAAGATCCTGTTCATGAGGCTCATGAACACTGCTGGAGCATTGGTTACGCCGAACGGCATAACCAAGAACTCATAATGGCCATACCGACACCTGAAGGCCGTCTTCTGCACGTCCTCGTCTCGAACTCTGAGCTGATGATAGCCTGACCGGAGGTCTATCTTCGAGAACCACCGCGCTCCCTTGAGCTGATCGTAGAGGTCATCAATCCGTGGCAGCGGATACTTGTTCCTCACTGTCACCTGGTTCAGGCGACGATAGTCGACACACAGTCGCAAGCTCCCGTCCGCCTTCTTGGCGAACAAAATCGGGGAAGCCCAGGGTGAAACACTGGGTCGGATAAACCCCTTGCTCTGCAAGTCCTCCAACTGTACCCGCAGCTCTCGAAGCTCGGCGGGGGCCATCCGATATGCTGGAGTAGATATCGGGGCTGTCCCGGGGTACATGTCGATGTAAAAGTCTACCTCTCTACGAGGAGGTAGCCCTGGAACGTCGTCGGGAAAGACGTCCACGTACTGGTCCACCACTGCAGGAAAAGCTGGACTCCGCACGTCCACTGCTCCTAGGATGAGGCTAGCCAACTGATGAGAGATGGGCTGCACTCTCCTCCGCGGAAGTCCATCCTGTGCTGCAAAGGTTCCCTTCTCGCCGGTGAAGGTAAACATGCTCCCGTCGGTGCGAACACATCGCACCTTGCGCCTAAAACAGTCGATCTGGGCATGAACCGTGGATAGCCAATCCATGCCCAAGATGACGTCGTAAGGCCTCGGCGCCGCTACAAAGAGATCCCAGCCGAAGCTCTCGCCTCCTATAGTAAGCTCACACTGCCGGCACCAGTGCGTAATCGTCGAGTCTGCTCCCGTAGGAGTCTCTAGCCATAAGGATCGAGCCAACGGCTCAGTCGGAATCTCCGAGCTCCGAACAAGGGCAGAGGCTATGAAAGAGTGACTCACTCCTGTGTCTATAAGTACTGCAGCAAGGGTGGAATAGACACAGATCGTACCTCGAATCATCTCTGGCAAGTCGGGGTCGTAGGCCTCCACTGCCTGGAGCTGGGCCTGTCCCTGCCCGCCAGCTCCATGTGGTCGAGGTGGCCCTCCTGGTGGTGGTGGGGGTAGATCCTGGAAGCGTCGCCCACCACCCGCTGCTCGGCCAGTTCCTCTGCCTCGTCCGCCTCCTCCCTGCGGACCGCCACGGTCGACCCTCTGCCTCTGCCTGGGTGGCCCCTCCACCGTCTGCTGCTCCTCTGGTCGGCGAGTCGGGCAATCACGAGCCATGTGACCCTGCCCGCCGCAAGAGTAGCACAACCTGCCTCTCGGAAGGCTGGCACTCCGTTGTGTGCCCCGCACTGCTGAGCCGGTGTCCTGAGGCCGTCTGCGTGGGGGTCTGGTCTGCCTGGACCCGAGAGTCATCCGTCGGCTACCTGCTGCCGAAGACTCAGCTACCTGCCGCCCTGCGCTAGGTCTCGCCGCTGAAGAAGGCTCTGCCAGGAAGCTCTCGATCAGGAGGGCTCGCTCCAGCACTCCCGCCTGGGTCGGAATGCTGAGGGAGATCAGCGACGCCCGAATCTCCTGTCGCAAGCCCTGCTCGAAGGTCCGGGCCCGGAAGAAGGGGTCCCGTACCATGTCGGTCGAGTAGCGAGATAGGTCAGTGAACCTCGCCGCGTACTGAGCGACCGTCATGCTGCCCTGGCGCAGCTGGAGAAGCTCCTGGATGCGCACCGCTCGGAGGGTGGCCGGGACGAACTCAGAGCGGAAGAGGCTCTCGAAGTCCGCCCAGAGCAGGGATGCCTCATCGTGAACCTGGAGCATCAGGCTCCACCATCGTCCTGCCGCCGCCTGCAGGAGGCTCGCTGCGAGAATCACCATGAGATCCGCTGGTGTCCTCACTAGCCTAAAGGTCCGCACCACCGCCTCTAGCCAGTCCTCGGCGGCCTGGGGGTCCGCCTCACCGCGAAACCTGGGCGGTCGCTGGCTCTGAAACTCATGCAGTGCCCTGAGGCGACGTGCATCGTCAGCGTCTGGTACTGACAGCATCGGTGGCTCGGCGGGTAAAGCTACCGCCGGTGCCACAGCTGGCAAAGGGCCCTGCACCGAGGCCTCGTCGCTCGGTGGGCTGCCGTCGCGCCCTACACTCGGAACCCTAGCTGGCTGTCGTCGCGGGGCCATCCTGAAAAGGAGAACAAGAGCACCACAGTCAGAACAGTATACCTGGTGAGCTGGCACAAGTAATCACAAGGAAAACTTGAGACTTTCATGAAGCAGATCAGTATACCCGGTGAGCTGACACAAGTAATCACAAAGAAGACTTGAAACACACACGCAATCAATGTTTTCATGCATTAAGTCGGAAATCAGGAGTCAGGGTCCTGGTGTATGGATACGTCGGCCGCCGCACCAACACTGGGCTCCCTGAACTGATAACCACACTCAATACACTAAACACTATTGCTTCACATAGAAAGAAAAGACGATCAGAGTCTACGGTAGGACCGACCACCTCTGATACCAATTTGTCACGACCCGACCTCGGGGCCCGTGCCGTGACTACCCCAAGCCCGCCTTCCATAGGCCAGGGGCTGGCGACTAGCACCAAGGCGTAAAATCCCAGTAAACAGGGAAGGCATTGCCTTTATAAGTAACAACCACATAGAGTCAGCAAGCGGAAAGTAAAGTGCAGAAAAGTAAAGGGGGCCGGAATACAAGCCCAACTGTAAAGTACAACTGAAAAGTAAAGTACAGCAACTGAAGAAAAGACGGCGGCCTCATGTCGTCCACTGGAAATCCCACCTGAAGGGTGGGTACAGATAGCCTCCAGGCTCCTCGGGTCCCACGTCCGCTCTGAGCACGTCCCGCCCAGTGGTCCACCTCCAGGTACCGTCCTGCTCCACGCCCCAACCGCGATCAGCGCTGTCCGTCGTCTGCAACCAACACCACGAAGTGCGGGCATAGCCCGTGCAGGGGTGAGTATAAGCTACTCAGTAAGGACCCTGAGACCCCCGAAGGTCTCCCGAAATCCACAAAGGATGTAGCACAAAGAAAGATGTAATCACGAGGTAACATCTGACTCGACTTAGGTATATGCCCATACATATACCTAAGTTCCCACTTCTAGCTCTGCTCACGAGCTCAAGAACAACTCAATCCACAAAGGAAAGCAAGACTCAAATCCACAAGGAGAGTAAATAGTAAATCCACATAGGATAGTTCAACACAATCCACAAAGGAGAGTAACATAAGATTCAGCTCAACCAGGTATACTTTTTCAGATGACGTCAAAGATGATCACTGATCCATCTAAGTCGTCGGACCCACAAAGGATCGATAGGTACTAACCCCCGCAGAAGACCCACACAGGATCGGGCTCACACAGAACCTGTAGGCAGTGGCTCACACAGAACCGGTAGTAAGGACCCACATAGGATCGGGCTCACACAGAACCTGTAGCACTGATCCACGTAGGATCGCTGAGTGCAGTAGTCGACGCAGTCCACTGAGGATATCTGCACAGTCGTCGCCGCAGTCCACGAAGGATCTCTGCTCTGCCGTCGTCGCAGTCCACGAAGGATCTCTGCTCTGTCGTCGTCGCAGTCCACGAAGGATCTCTGCTCTGTCGTCGAAGTCACAGCCAGCGCTAGGGTTCCCGCACAAAGCGAGCTCGTTTAGGAGGGTCCGCTCCACGAGCCGAGAGGCTGATACATCAACTGACACGTAGTCCGAAGTTGATGTATCCAAAAGTTCCGTATCGACAACAGGATCTCAACGCGACAGACGGCGCGTCAAACGGACGCCCGGTCTGAGAGTTATTGGCATTTTCGTCCCAGGGGCCCTGTTGGTTTTTAGGGCAAAACCAACCCGAACGTACTCCGCCTGTATCCGATCCTCGGGCGGAGCATGCCAAAAGTTCCGTCTCACTTAGAGGAAACTACCACAGCTGACGGTACGTCGATCGGACGTCCGTAGCTCAAGTTATGAGCGTTTCCGGTCCGAGGGCCCGGTTGGTTTCGTGTACGAACCAACCCGGCCGAACCCAAAGTCTTCCGAAACCTTGAGTATAATATACCGAAACGACCGTCTTGATCCAAGGATCGCGTAGCCGCTGACGGTTCGTCAATCGGAGGTCCCAGGCCCAAGATATGGGCGAAAGACCGAAGAGGGCCCGAAAACGGGGGTTCTGGGCCCGGGGCGACCCGGCCCGAACCCCCCCTGGGGTCGGCCCGAACCGGGCCGGCTCGAACCGGCCCGAACCGGCTCGGCCGGGTCCGGTTCGGCCTGGGCGCGGCCCGGCCGACCGGACCGGCCGGCTCGGCTTCGGCCGAGCGGCCGAACAGGCCGCCGCCGCGGGTTTGACCCGCGGCATTTGAAGAAACGCGGCCCCCGCGGGGGGCCGCCTGTCACGCGGACGCGGCCGGGCCGCCGCGTCCGTTCCCGGTTCCGCGCGGCCGCGGAACCGGCCGCCACCGCCGCCGCGGCTTCAGCCGCGGCGGACTTCCTCTACGGCGGCGCGCCGGGCGCCGCCGCCTCCGGTCGCCGGCGCCGCCGCGCCGGCGACCCGCGCCGCCGCTGCCTTCCGCGGGCCGCCGGAGATGCTCCGGTGGCCCGTTTTGCCTCCCGTCTGCGCCGATGCCTCTCCCGGATGCCGACCTTCACTGCGGAATCAACGGATCGCCCCTGCCGCGCGGTTTGTCGTCGTCCGTCATATCCGCACAACAAAAGAGATCGGCGGAGGGTTGTCGGGTCTTGTTCGTTAGACCCGCACCCTCCGCGTTAGCCATAATCAACGGGAGAAAAGAAAAAGATGATCAACACATGATCCAACAATTTTATTTAAAGATAAAATTGTTCGTTTGAAACCGACTTTTTAAATTTTCAAGAACGTTCACGAGAAAATTTAAAAGGGGTAACTTTTCCAAAATAAATCCCTACCTCGAAGTCGTCGTCGGACGAGAGGTCGTCGCGGATTCGCTCGTCGCGGAAGAAGGAGATCGTCGCGTCGTCGCGGTATCCGGCGTCGCGTCGCCAATCTCCGGATCAAGAACAAACAGATTTAATTAATTAAATCCGTTGTTATTGAAATTAAGAAGGGAGAATTTAGAAGTTTCGATTCTCACCTTTAACCGCCGATCGCAGGTTCGCCGCGGAAGAAGAGGCACCGAAGAAGAAGAAGAAGAAGGTCGCGGAAAAGCTGTTGACGTCGCGGATCGTGCGTCGTCGGATTCCGGTTCCGGCGTTCTTCGCGTTCTTCGCGTTCTTCGCGTTCTTCGCGGAGAGGGTGGAGGCTCAGAGGAATTGCACAACGATAGCAATCCTCCAAAATAGACAAGTTTGTCTATTTTATTATTTTGCCAACAAACGTAAAACGCATAAGTAACGACCCAATTAATTCACGAAGAAACAGTCCATTTAATTCACGAAATAAACCGCCCAATTAAATGGTCTGTTAAGAATTAAAGAAAACGCGTCGGTTGACTTTTCAGTTACTTTGACGGGTTTTCGCGGGTGCGTTACTTAGCGAAAGAAACGGCGGGGCTCGTGCGGGCCCTGCCTCACAAATATCCTAACAAGGGGGTAGGATATTTCTGGATAGCATCCTATCCGCTTTAACTCAGTTCAAGTGGCTTCCAAGCAGCTTAAGTGAAATAAAATAAAGTTGTCGCACAAACTTTATTTTATTTCTGACTTAAAGCCGCAAAATTTAAAAACCACGTCTGAGAAAACGCAACTCCGGAAGAGGCGTTTATAAGCAAATACCGGCGCTGCGATTTCATCGGTGCCCTCAGAATTCGATTCCGGGCACCGGTTCAAAAGATAGAAAAACCCGCTCGTCCGTTCACTGAACGTACCCGAGCCAAACTTCGGAAATTGATTCCGGGCACACCGGGCCTCGGAATCAGGTGCCGTCTGAAGTTGCGCTCTTGAAAAATTCCAAAGAAAATTAAGAAAAAAATTTCCCTGAAATTTGCGGGTCTTTACACAACATGTTCTAGAAGGTTTCCCCATGACATTGGTAGCAGAGGATTGGCAGAGGGAGAAAAATTTCTACCATATTTTTCTAATCATTTGATGTGTTGGGGTGAGATAGAAAGGTGTTATACTGGGTTGAATTTCCATTGCGGTAGAGTATGATCCATGATATCATTCATGTCTCCCATCTCCATCGGTATCTTCAAGATGACTCCCATGTCAATAAATTGGGAGAGCTGGATATCAAGGACGACATAACATTTGTAGAGTGGTCGGTAGAGATCTTGGATCATTGGGAGAATTTGTTGTGTGGATTGACCATTCCTTTGGTTTTTATATTTTCTAGGTTTTGGGGATTTGAGGAGAGTACTTGGGAGTGAGATACCCAAATGTGTGCCCAGTACCCAAAGTTTTATTGATTTTTGTGTGTGTTTTTCTTTGTGATACAGTGCTTGAAAATTGTTTTTTGTTAAATGGGTTTATTCCTTATTCTGTAGACTTTAATGACCTCCTAAAATGTGAAAATGGGGATACGTAACTCTTATGTGAGACACACTAATTTAAATTTCATTAATACCATTTGGGTGAGTTAATGACACCGGGAGTAGATAATATATTTACATGGAGGAAGGAATTATCTAATATAGGTTTCTAGATTGTTGGCCCTTGTGTGGGGTTTCTTGTGGTGGTTAGGGTTACAGATATTAGAGGAGATATTCTTTGATGTTGAGGTTTCACTCCATATTTTGAAGAATAAATGGTGGATTATCTTTGATAGGAATCTCATGGGGTGTTTCTTTAGACCCCTATTTCTTCTGTTTTTGCTTTTGAATTCTCAAAGGAGAGAATAGTTTGAGAGGTTTCTGATGTAATGTTTCATACCACCCCGGCCCATTACTTTTTCAAAATCTATTGTTTGGGGTACTCGTGGAGGCAAAATTAACTCATTCCAAGAGTTTTCCAAATTTATAATTTCTCTGTAACTGACTCAACATCATTAGCTTAGGGTCAGTAGCTCAGAAACAGTACCTCATCTTCGATATCTCAACATCATTAGTTCAGCTTCGGTAGATCATAATCAATATGTCGGGGTATGAGTTAGTCATGGCATCAGTATATTGTGGAGTCAGTGAATAATGGTGTATGTAGGTTGGGGCATTAGTGAGTGAGTGTGTTAGTGAGTAAGGGAAACCAAAGGTCGAGGCATCAGCAGGTCAGGGCATCGGTGAGTCAGGACATTAGTGAGTGAGGGTATCCGTAGTTTGGGGAATCGGTAGGTCAATGCATCAGTAGGTCGAGTCATTAGTGTCTCATCTACTGGTGAGTATTGCATCAGTGACTCCCTATCGGTGACTCATATCAGTGAATCACCCATCGATGAGTAATTTAAAGTTATTCCCTGTACTTCTAGTTTCTCCCCTCATACGTTTTATTTTCCATAAAAAAGTTTAAATACTTTTTTGAGTGTTTCTAATGTCATTTCAAATTATTTTAATTATATTTTTAATAATATAACACTGATGATATTTTTAATTAGTCAAACGGCATGGTCATGGCTATGATCTGACTTTAATGTAACCTGAATCCATTTCCCTTCTATTGATATTGGATCTTCCATTTATTGGAAGTGACATTCTTTTCCCAGTGTGTTTCCTTTTTCTCTTGGGGAACATAGAACCTTTCTTCCCTGAGGAGTCGAGAGCATGTGCTATAGCTATTTGTTTTGTTTTTTCCTTTAATTTTATTCTAATATTTGTGCTGACCTCTATTTTTGGCACAAGGAGGAATTGTTGATCATCTATTGATCCATATATGTGTCCCTTCAGCTCTATTTTATTTTTTATCAAGCGGGGTAAGTGTAATCATGTTCTCTTATGAATATGGTTGGAACGAAATATAAAGAAGATAATAAAAACTAATATATTATATATTTTTATGAAAATGATGATGATCGACTTGTTTTATATGTTATCCTTGATCTATGTCATGTTTTTTAAGGGTTGTAGGCCATCTAAATATGATGGTCATTGGTTTTATCTGTTTTCACAATTGTATATATTATTAATACTTTTTATTGATACTTCGTGATTTACTGTGTGATTATGAAATTGGTTAACCATGTATATTCGGTTAAATAAATTTACTCCCCATGATCGAGCGTGTTCTGTGATAACCCATGTTTTTTAGATGAACTGAATAATTCCGTGATGATAAATCTAAATAAACACAACTTTTTGGTATGGTTGGGAGATATGTGTGGTTTTTTTGACCTCATGTCTGTGTTGTTTGTATTGTTGTGGATGGGAGTGTGTCTATGTGTGTGGGGTGGTTCAGTTGGTTTAATTGATTCTTAGGTTGTGGTATTGGCTGATTGTTAAATGGATGGGCTTTCTATGTAGTCAGAATTCATCTCAATGGTGGTTTGTTTGTGGAGATGTAGCTTTAGTTTTTGGTATGTTTATTGTTATTGGTGATCTTCGTGTGTAGTTGGAATGCAGCGAGTCTGCCAAGTGTGGGTTTGATGAGGTATGTTGGGGGGGGGGGCTTAATTTCTGAGATTAAGGATAAGGTAGTATTACTATGATGAATGATGGTGGCAGTTGTTGAATGACATACCAAGAGATGAGACTGTGCACTAGGACTGCAAATTGGGTGAGTGTTTTTTCACTGTATGTGGTTCTATTCATGCAGAAAGGTTTTCTAGGATGGTTTAGGGTGGATGATTATGAATAATAATGTTGTTAACTTGCCTGTGAACGTTTCCCTAAGTTTCCAGGGACTTTGTGATGCGTGTGTGGGTTATGATGTTCTTATGGTGTGTTGTGTTTGGTATTTGATTGGTTAGGGTTGGAATATGTATATAAATGGATTGAAAAATAATAATGACAACTAGTTAACGGAATTAGTAGGGGTATGTTTCAAGTTTGGATTTTAGTGAACCATCATTCATTTATCGACTTATGGAAGTGACTATCGTTTGTGGCGGTATGTGCATTTAGAGGTAGAAAAAAGGTAGTGTTGTGGGTTTCTTGTTTTTTTGAAAACCCATAGGTTGGGAAGAGTGTTTGGTATATATATATATATAAATGTAGTTCCTTTTTGTCTATACACACCCCATCCATGTTGAGTAGTACATGTCGAATACACACATTATTATAGTGGATTTTGTCCTTTCCTAACATCCTAGTCGAAGGATGGATGGCTGGTTTCTCACTCTTCTCTCCTCCCTCTTCTAGGAATTGGTTGTCCTAGACCCTTTGGGAAGGTTGTGGTGTAGCTATAAGGCCCATGTGTCTCTGTGAGATGTGTGTTTCTCATGTGACTTTGTAATGAGGTTGTGGATTTGTGGTCCAACAGTCTATGGGAGGGATGTGATGTGGTTATGGCCTTGGTGTTCATAGGTGGGATGTGGTATGTGGCCTCAGTGAGTGTGGGTAGATGTGAATGGGGGTTTTATAGAAGAGAGTGGAAGCATCGTGACGTTTCCCATTAGGGATGTGCAGTTAACCAGTGTAAAGTGGTGTTAGGTACCCAAACATCACTTTTCTTACAATTTTACTTTTCTTAACTTTCATTATTTCATGATAATTCCTCAGTGAGATTGGGGTAGATATTATACCTTGTTAGGTTATTTTGAGTTTCTCTTGTCTTCTCATAGAGGAATTAGAATTATTATCATACTTGTGCATGAAAGACTTTGGATTTTCCAATTAATTATACTTGTATTCTCACCCTACGTATATAAATTTTTTTTAGGTTTCCCTGGTGATTACGCGGGCCATACCGAACCTTACTTGTTCAGATATTTGGAATAGTTGTTGTTTCACTTCATGTATTTATTTTTGTACTTACATTGCAATTTTATTTATATTTCCATCAGTTTTATTTTAATCATTCATGATAGATGGACTATGTTATATATATATATATCTTGTAGTTGTTGTTGTTAGACGTGTTGTATCACTTGATCTTAGTTACTATAAATAGGGTAAGACATCCCATTTATTGATATTTTTATACCCTTGGTGTTGGTATCTACCCCATATCCTACTGGAGGTGGGAATCAAGTGTCATTATCTATTTTTCATCTTTATGAAGGAAGGTAATGGCACTCTATTCATATATTCACAAATCTTGGAGAAGGAGGGGCATGCCATGGTTGGAGTGTAGTGTAATATTTCGTAAATGAATACATATAAATGACACAATTTCATGGAAGAAGGTGTATTTTTTTAATCTAGAATTTATTCTTTCCCACAATCAATATGGTTGGAATATTAGTTCCTAGACGTAATGTATAGACTCTTTATTTTGAAATGTTTTACATGTTAAATATTAATTGTCATGTAATTTGAGTGAGTATCTAAAAATGAAATTTCAAAGAATGTGGTCATGTCCATGAGGTAGAACAACCCAAGAATCCAGAATATAATTGGTAGTCATATGAAATAAAAAACAATCAAGTTTGAATGTTTTTAAGGAAGGTTGGTGTTAGTCAGCACTGGCCTAAGGATAGAAAAATTAGTGCAGGGTGGCTCATGGGAGAAAGAGGTTATGTGCAAGGTTTAATAGTGACCATCCATGTAAGAAATTACATAAATTATTTTTTAGTATATAATTAACTTATCTTGGGATATAAAATGACTATTAGTACTATACATATTACGATGTAGGATATGATAAAACCCCTGTACTAATCAACTTTAAAATAAATTTATATAATGTAAAATAAAAATTGTTTAATTAATAATTTTCATCTATTCCGTATTTCTATATCCATGAGTCTAAGACTAGAAACCTCATTCATCCAAGAAAACCCATACATTTCATTAACATAGAATATTTCACAGTGATGGAAAATGGGAATGGATCTTCCTTGTATGAGAGAAAACATCTAACGAGACATCTATATAAAAGTCATTTATTAGGAAATTGAATGTGGATGATTGGCTACAAACAAGTAATCTATGATTGATTTTTTACATATAAGTGACCCATAATATGAATTTATTTTAATTATATATAATAATATTTTAAAATGTCAAATGTGTAATTTAAAAATCCAGTATGATTCATCATGAATCGGTGGTCTATATATGATTCATCTCTGTAAGAGAAACCACCAACAATTAATTTTTTTTAGGGGTTGGGTACCATCCATGCCTTTCTTATTTTCAAATGATTTTTTACTGAATACAGAATCAGTTATGATTTATTTTATTAATTATAAAATATGATTCATATTGAATCCATATTTCAGTGGTGGAAATCATTCCATCATGTAAGTGTGGTTCAAGACATGATTCTTTTATAGTTTTGTCAGACTTTAATATTTGTTCTATGGAATTGGTTCTGACAATGCACACCTAATATGGACAAGATAGATGATGGTGTATAGGTTGATATAATCTTATTTAGTTGTTCATTGAAATACATTGTTTTTATTAGGATGACATTATGAAATGTTTATTTTTTAGATATCAGAAAAATAAAACACAACATGCGAAAGCTGGTTATGACACAAATTGAAATAAATTATTATTTCTTATAAAATGGAAATAATTTTTATCCATATCTTCACCTTTCATGAAGTAGATTCATATTAATTATTTTTGAGAGAAGATGTGGAGATATAATTATCCCTAAATTTACAAGATATATTTATTTTAAATGTTGATACAAAATTTAATATAAGAGAAATATATCATTCAAATAATCAATAGAAGTATATTTCTATAGTGTGGTAAAATAAAAATTCATTTCCATCACAACACTACATGGTTGATGTTTTTGTTACTCACACATGTAGAAAAAGATATTTCCATTTACATGAAATATCAATAAGAGAATTCTTTAACAAATCATAGAACCATAGTGATGTTATCTGAGGTAGAGTTAATACTATTTTTATATCAAGGAAAATCTAATATATTAATCATAACATAAGTAAATATAGTGAATTTATAAATTATTAAAAATGGTTCATCAGACCAAGTTCTCATTACCATTACATTAGAAGCAGGCAGCGATGAAGGGTGTCTGTAATAGTAATCCCTTAGTAATAGTGATACAGCAAAAAAGAATTATAAAGGGCGTTTCCTTAGGTAGGGGTGATCTATCATAATCTATACCCTTAATCACATGGTTCAGTTGTTAATTTTCACATTAAAACATATTGATCACATACTACATGGATTATACTATACTAGGTTAACCTTGTCAATATAATTTCAATCACATGTTCTCTTAATTTTATTATTAACTCTACTTTGAATAAACATATAAGGTTGTTTTACTAACTAATTAAAATAAATGAAATGTATGGACATGTATTAATTGAATAAACACTCTAGACGAAGAATAAAATATATGTGACTAATGTAATGAATAGTTCAACATTAACACATGTCATGATTTAATTTAAAAAAAGTTTTTGATTTGGAATTCAATACAATTACTAGTTCAACCCACTCAATAGGAATCAATCAACTAAGCCACTTTTTGAATGAGAGTGTTGATAAAATAAATTCTAAATCTTAATGAGCACATGATGAAAATTTAGAATTATATAGGGATCATCTTAGAGATAATTTCTAAGTCCTTTATTCCACTATATGGTCTTTTGTTTCATTGATACATGAAAATATGATTTCTAATAATGTAATTATATATTAATTTCATTAATTAATATAATTTTAGAAAACATGTTATAAGATATTACATGAATTTTTAATATGAGTTATCTAAATAGTTAATTTCCTTAACATATTAACCTATAATCTGCTAAATTTTTTCTCCATACATGATAACGTATTATACAAATTTTTTATTTTTTTGATCACTAAAAAAATAATTAATTTTACTTTATTTTATTCTATTAATCATATTAAATAAAAAACATATTTTATAATCTATAATAGCATTGCCTATAAATAATTCTATCTAATGTTTTTCATTGTAATGAGTTTTTTAATAGTTGATTTATTTTTATACTAAATTAGTCTATATGATTTTATTTTGTGACATTATATTTTATGTTTGTTCATAGATAGTAAGTTATTATAAGTTTCAAATGAAATATAATTTTTAAGAATGTTGATGGATGTTTCATTGCTTTGTTTTTGTTAAATATATGATAATTCCATATTTTTATTTTATAAATATTAATGGGAGAATATCTTTCTAATAATAGTGATGTAAAGATTGTTATAAAATTCAAATTTTTTTAAAAAATGAACACTGTATTAATTATCAATATTTCGTTTTAATTTTGTTATAACATTATTAGAATTGTAAAATAAGAAAGTGTTTCTCAAATTTTATTGATATAATGGGATATTTTGGCAACAACTAATATTTGAAAATGGGAATTGGTTCTAAAAATTATTTTGTAGTATAAATGGATATATCATCTATAATTTAAAAAATTTAAACTTTTTATTAAAATTGATATGTAATATAAGGCAGTTGTTTAATATTCAGTGTTTTTAAAAATATTTTTAACAATTTTTTTAAATTATGAATATTGTTTTCATAAACTATTTAATTAATTGAAATATTTTATGAAATTGGAATGCAGGAGAAAGGATAGAATAACATTTCATTTTTTAATATTATGGTGGAGTCAACCATAATAGAAATGGTTGTTTGGTATTGGGTATTTTGAGAATGTTAAATTGTTTATCCTACCCTTTTAGTATTACAATCAAGTTAATTTAATTATCACCATTCATATTGGATACATGTATAGGGAATATTATGATAGTTTTGGGATACATCGTTTTATTTTATCTATTAGTGTGACAAATGAATATTTAGATCATATCTTATTTTGTTATTTTTATTTTCATTTGGGAGTGGTTCAATGAAAACATAGTAAATTCATTTGGATGAGTGTAGTGTTTTCAATTCAAAATTCACTTTGACATAGAAATTATGTGAAATAGTAAATTTTGTATGAATTGTTAGATTATATGTGTGACGATGAAATTTTTTATGGTGGGGATGTTGCAATTCCCATTTTCATAGTTTATATATTTATGTGATATTTGGCATTCATAATAGGAATTTAGTATAAAAATATGGTACATTTTCATTTTTTTGTTTATAGGATTTTTTTTGAGATTTGGTCCACATTTATTATTTTTATATATATAATTATATGCAGTTTGGGCATGGTAAGAGGTTACATATGTTGTTTTAGGATTATAGAGTGGTTAATAGGTGGTTTATTCATTAGTTTATAACATCATGTGGCACCGTGTACAGAATGGGGTGAATCAAGGTACCTTATAGTGCAACACTGGGTAACCATTATGTAGGGCAGAGGACCTATTTTATTAGTGGTGTGACAAAGTACTCAGTGGAATATAAAGGATATATAATCAACTGAATAAATGTAATTTTTTAATATCTTATATTCCCTTCAACATCATCTCCCTTCCCTTTCATATAATTCATTCCACATTAGATATGGTTTTTTCTTATTTTTGATTTCCAAATTTAATGGTGAATTGTCATTTTGGAATTGGGATTCTGATTCTCTTAGTTAATGGATGAATATGTATGTTGATCATATTTAATTTATTACAACTACTCTATCATGGTATTGACGTAAGTATTAATGTAGAGTTTCCATGTTTTTTTTTGTGAAATTAAAGGATCATTATGTTGATTACCAATGGATTTATGGTTATATATTTTTGGGAATAATTTAATAGTTATATGCCTAGGTTTAAAAAATATTATAGTCAATTATGATTATAGTATTGATTTATTGGATTTATTTGAGTATTATTGGATTTTTATAATATTTTAATGACTTTTTAGGATTATTTATATTAGTTAAAATTATTTATTTGGAAAGAGGTCCAAAGACTTTGAGAGAATTCCGATGATATACCAGGCTGATGTTTTTACATATTTTAAAAGTTTATAATATAGTTTACATTCTTATTTACAGAATTATAAATTAATGTATTTTAATATATATATTTTATTCAACATTTTATATTTCTAATGACTGTTTAAATGAACCGATTTAATTTTTTTTAAAATATGATTAATTTTTCCATAAAAACTATATGAATTCATTTCTAGAATATTGTTTTTAGTATTATATTTTAAATTCATACTAATGTTAAATTTCAAAATGTAATGTCTATTTTTTTCTAATGTATTGTTGTTACTTTGAAGATAAATAATTGAATTAACAAATCCATATTTTATCCTTGGAATTATAGCAATTAATTGTAACTAAATCATGAAATTAATAATTTTAAATAATGTTACACAACATAAAAACCTAAAATCACTATATCCATATAAATTATGATAAGAAATTTAGATGAGAGTTTTTACTATTTATGTATTCAATCATGAGCATACAATAAGTTTATATAAACTATGTCACTTCTTACATCATTAATCGGCATGTGTTATGTGTTAGGGATTAATAATTAGACTTGGATAGGAGTTTATGTCGAGGATGATAGGATGGGATGGTAACTTTTCTCTAATGATATTATATGATTTGTAATGATACTTTTTATGAATGATACTACCCAAGAAAAGAATAATGTTCAGAATCTATAATTTTTTTTATTATATAAATTAGTGCATTTATTTTTTCCAAATCAATTATATTTTAATTTTTCTCTATGAAACAATAGATTTAGTATTACCTTTTTCTACTTTTCTTGGGAAAATTATAGTTTTTTTATAAACTATGTGAATTTTATTTTATATGGTGTAAGACTGAATTGAAAGATAGATATTTGAAATTGAATCTTTTTTAAGATTTTTTCAGTAAATGTATGTTTTTTGTATGAATATAAAATATGAAAATAACTTTTTTCTCTTATGTATACTAGTTAATTTTTTTATCACAATTTGTACCTCATTTATCCAATGGTTAGAAATATTTTTGTTATATACTATTGTAGTCTTCCAAATTTTTGTTTATTGTATTTATAATTCCATGATATTTTAAATTTATTATGACTTATTTTATGATTTAATTGAATCTATCTTTTTTAGTTCTATCCATATTATAGTTTCTATATTTTATGGTTCAATGGTGTTTCAAGATTATGTGTTCGAAAAACATATTTATATACCCATGTGTATATATATATATATATAATTTTATATCTATCCCAAATGATTTAGAACATTATGATTACTATAATTTAATTTCTATTGTTCCATGTATTTTATTTAACTTGATTTTGATTTTCATATATTCTTCATTAATAGTATGTTAGTTGATATAGCCATAAATATTTTATACTGAATGATTATTGTTTTATGGATGATGATTTTTTTAAACAGTGTGTTTCTTTAATTTTATTTTAAGAAGGTTCAATTATTATTGTTAATATTGATTAGGATGGGACATATGATTCCATGAATTTAATATATCCCAACACTATTCATCGATGGGTTGATCTGTATGATTCCCTTAATCTTGTATACCCTTTCTCCTTTATTTTATTTTATATGATATAACATGACCTGACTATAGTATTTAATTCACCCATTAAAACATGATAGTTATTATACCATAACAAAATGGATATATATTTACTATGAATAGAATAATGGTTTTTTAGACTAGGTTATCTCATATATCACAAGTTAGGATTGATGTAGGTTTGTGTGGGTCTAAACCCTACATGTATAGAGAGTAAATCATTGTAGATTTTGTTTTTTAATGTAATTCTTTCAAATTATTTTTTCAATTTTTTATTAATTTTGTTTTAAAATAATTTCATATCATAATATGAATTAGTAGATATACTCATGAACAAAAATCTCTATTAACTATTGTATTGATACAACATTGGTGGTTCCTCACTGAGTAATTTTTCTCACACTATATAAAACAACCAAAAAGGACATGTGTATTTACTAAACATTTTTTGTGTGTGATATTTTAACTGGAATCCAATATTATAATTTTTTTTATACTTGTTTGGATACATGATTCTAGACTCCATTATTTTTTATATTATAAGGAAATTTTTAATTACAGAAATATAAATACATCTCTAAATTATAATTTTTTATGTCATGTAAATATCATGGTCTTTGTGTGTGGAATTAAGTAAACGTTATATACAGTTTATATTTCATTTCATTCATAAAAATTTGTATTTGTTTCAATATTTTTCTTTTAGTTGTATCATTTATTTTAATTTCTCATATTATAAACATCCATCATATGGATGGTTCATGTCGATTTATGAATAGAATACAATCATAATTTATTATATTATTAAAAGGGGTAAACAATTCCATAAAGATAATCTCAAAAGAGTATTGCTTGTATCTATACATTGATTATTTAAAAATACTCCTCATTTAGAAGTATAATTGATTCATGTATAGTTTAGGTATCCAACTCCAAATCACTACAATGCTATATCTGATTTAAATTTGAAGGAGTTTTCAATTAAGGTACATGAAATATATTTATCACATCATCTATAAAGTAATACAAAAAATGAAAATTATCCCTAGTAATATTTATGTGAATTTACATTATATGTCCACTTGGGGTACTATTAACCACAACATAATATTTCAAGAAAAACCATCAATTCTATATATGGACACAAACACTATATTACTCAATCTAATATGAACAAATTAATTTTTAAATGTTAAAATAATACTTGACTTTACTCCTCTAAAACATGAATCTGAAGAATTAACAAAAGTTATATAAAATACCACGTACAATCATATTATTTATCAAAAGATACTGATTTTTCATAATGAAAACATAATTATCTTCAATTAATTTTTATAAAAAATATATATTCTCAATATAAAGTTATTTAATATATCTAACCCATATTCATTATAAATTAACCAGATAATTATAATAATATTTTGAATTTAACTTCTTATGATTAGTAAAAAGAATAAAATTCTCATTAAATAGATAATAATACCAAATATGTAGTGAGTTCCCTATAAAAACTAACTTGGGGTCATTATAAGAGAAATTCAAGCCTTATGGTCTATGTTAACAAGAACAATATGAATCCACTCATTATTATAGCATAAAAACTCCCATTACCCATCGAAATTGATTTTATGTATACTTTAAAGCGCTTTCTCAATTCTAGTAAAATGTTAATAATCATAGATATTATCATTCTCTTGATGTATTCAGATCAATAATCACACATATCATATTTAGATAACATGTTCAACCCATCTATTATTAGTGTTTAGTTTTTTCTCAGTAATCATTATAGGTTCAATGGATGTTGTATGATCTCAATAAGGGGTGGAAATATTACATTGAATTTATATGGAGTTCCCAATTATGATGTAGAATAATGAAATAAGTCCAACAAATAAAAGGTTTTACTGTGTGGAGCATATATTATAATTGATAATTATCTTGATTTTTTATGTTATATAAGAAAAAACCATTGATTATGTGTAAATTAAATGTATATAGGGAGTTTATTTCACCATATATTTTTATAAAATAGGTTGATGATGTTACTTCGAGGTCATCTGTAAAATATTTTGCATCACACAAGATATTTTGAAGAGGATACTATCATTGGATATGTTTGTAAATGAATTCAAAAAGAAAATATTTTTCGAAAATGGTATATCATTCTATATTATATAAATGTTTTTTTAAACTATCCATTAACACATTAAATTTGATGTTAAGGATGTCGGATGATAAGATCCATTCTTGGGATTATCCAGAATATATGATTATATAAAAATGTACATGGTTGAATTTGGAATTAGGTATATTTTTTGTGATATATTCTTCAGGTCAAATATAAGTGCTGATGGGGGAATAAAATCTATTAAAGATATGAAATTGTTTTTTAATAAACAATATATATAAGGGATAGATGAATTAATATGAATGATCAAAAATGATTAATGTTATTAAAAAACACTATCCATGTGATGGATTTTTTTTGAATTTATTCTTGATATGGATGGTGTCAAATAATGTGGAAGGAATCATCATTGTGGACATCTATGGATTGTGAAGATAATATCTCAGGGTCAAGAAGATGAATAAATATGTCTGTATTTTGAATGGTATATACCATTATATTTAATGTCATTACATTACCTTTGAATGGTTATGAAATTATTTTCATAATATTCTTATCATTGATTCATAATGATTTAATAAAATAGGGATAATGTTGAGGAAAAAATGTATATGTTTGAGACAGATTAATTGTATGGTTGTGATAATGGAATCATAATGATTATCTAATCCCTCATAAGGTTTGTATGAGGACTGAATATTGTTGAAGCATCCCATTATAAGGTTTAGCATAATAATAATAAAGGGGAATTCAGTCAAAAACTAATCCTATGATGAAATGAGTTCCATGAAAAATCAGAGATAATATTATACCATTTCATAAGTTTATGAAAACAAGTATATAAGTAAAATTATTTAAAAACTACATATTTTACCCATCAAAATATATACATGATAAATACAAATATTTCAAGTAAAATAGATGTTAATTTTTAAATTTAATATATGGAATATATATTTACATTAAATGAAGATATTTCATGAATATTGTCTGACACCTCAATATAATATGATATATTTCTCTTCCAAAAATTTAATTTCTTTGATATATTATGGTACATGAATGTTCAGTAGACAATGTACCACAATATATTATACCATTAACACATAGTTGTTAAATAGTAATTTTGAAATGGAATAATCCATTTATAAAAATTATGTATAATTTTTATAGATAATGAAAATATATTCCTAATTATGTACTAAAAGTTTTAGTAATGTAATTATAAACATCAAAAATACATTTTTCCTGAAAAAAAATGTTTTTATTAGTTTTAGTGATAAAAACTTATTAGCTAATTTTTAACAATTTGATAGTATTTATTCAGAAAAATAATTTTTTAAATTGTCATGTTAAAATTATTATATTTTAAATTTATTTATTTTTCATAAATTCTATATTTTTCAATAAATAGGGAAAACACTACATTTTATTGGAAACAATATTTTTGTTTCAATATTTTAATTTTTTTTGTTTTAAAAAAATATAATATTATAATTAGTTCATATATATTCTTAATAGTCCAATTAAACTCATTAGAATCAAATAAATATTTTCAAGTATGTTTAAAAACCTTTTATACATAAAAAACATTTTGAATGGAAACCCTATTTTCATCATGTATTGTGTGTTTCATTTTTAATTGAATTCCGAATTTCATTTGAGGTGAAATTTATAAAATAGATTAATTTTTTAAATGATCTTAATTAATTTTATTTCATATGTGCAACTATGTTTTTTAATAATTTAAAACGCAAAAAACAATTATTGTGTTTAAGGTCTAATGTGTTTACTATGAGGTTAAACTAAGGGAAAAGGGTAATATTTCTATTATCCATATCTAAATACTATATTTTCAACATATTTTTCTCTCATTCTATCCTATACTCAAAATATAGATCAATTTATAAGCATTTTTAATTATTATTAAATAATTATTAGTTAATATTTTATGAAATTCTATTTGAGTCATCTCCCCCATATATAAAAAGAGACCCCTCCTTTCTCATATTTACAAAACATTAAGAAATATAGATTTATTAAAACCAAACAATTTCACTTATACACATCCCTATACATGATATATATGTTCAAGTATTCATTAAATACAATTCTAATGGTCTATAAATAATAACTAAAATGAGATGAACATAAGGACTAATAATTATCCTTCGAGATAACATTCAGTTATTTATTATTCTTTCTATTGAAAATATGAGGTAGTCAATATTAAATAATAAATTCAGTACCATAAATACACTAAAAATTTATAATTATAATGTAACAATCATTATTCTCTATAATTTCCATCAAATGGGGTCTAAATGTATCACTCATGTGTACACATGGACTTCGACCTCCACATAATTATACAATTTAGTTTTTATCACAATTTTTCATGAATGTTTTATATAATTTGTTTGTAGTTTATATGTTATATTTATGAAATTTTTTGTCTTTTATAATTATTTACCTTCTTCCTTTTCAATCCATTAGAAAATGATAATTTCACTCATGTATAAGTGTGGACTACCACATCCAGAAGTGATGTGATTTGTTTTTAATTCATATTTTTCATGCATTGTAATCAGTATTTATTAATTATATTTATCTAATTTTTACATTGTTATAATTTATTCTAATGATAATATAGTACATATAAATATTTCATTAATTTATTAATAATATGAAAACATTTTTCTTACATGCATATGACCTACCATCTTTATGAAGAGTTAAAATCAATTTTCTATTTTTACCTTTCATTGATGACCCTAAATATAGTTATATATATAATGAATATATAATATTAATATGATGATGAAAATTTCATATGTTAAAAAACCATGATAAAGTTTCATGGACTGGAACTACTGAATAAAAACTCTCATGTAAAAGGAAATAATTATCATTTTCCAAAGTTTATTTTAATAAGTAATTACTAATAAATTAGTGTAAAATTTTATAAGTCAGTCAAAAATGATAATATTAATTTTTAAATGATTATGGAATATAGATATAATAAATATAATCTTGTTATAAAAAATTTTCATGACACCATTTATAATTTTATCTATAAAAAGGATTGTCATGATCCATAGCGTTTGTGACAGATAACACCGAGTTTTAAAAAACCTCAATATATTGTAAATATTATTATTTAATCAAGACTATTATAACCAAAACATTAAATATAGTAGTAAAAACGGGAATAACTAATTTTTTATAACTATTTATCACAGATATAAAAAATAACTTTATAAATAAGTAGTTAATTTATTTTAATTTTAGTATAGGCTTTGAATTTTTTTCATCAAATTATTATATAAAAACACAAAAAAAAATTTTGTTAATATTTTAAGAAATTTATTGTTTAAAATTAACATCAATTTTTTGAATCAATTTTTCAAAATTATCAAAATATGAATTTATGAGATTTTCTTAAATGTTTAATTTTTTAATGTATATTGAAAAATAATGGGTTTTTTTAATAACTAAAATTTTATTTATATAATTTAAAATTTTATATTTTGTTTTAAAACGTTTTAAAAGTAATATTAAATTTAATTTTTCATTGTTAATCTAACTTGGGAAAGATAAATCAATTTATTGTTCAATTTGGATATGATTACATTTTATACTTTCGAAGCTTTTTCATTGGGAAAACAATATTTTCATCGCCTTTATAGGTTTAATATTACATTAAAATCTACAACTTCTGTGAATATACTTGTTTAAAATGTATTCTATAATTGAATAGGAATAGTAAAAATTATAAAATTACTTATATATATGTTTTTGTGATCATGAATAGTGAAAACAGTAAAAATTAATTATCGTAGATTTTGTTAAAATGGGATTACCTGGGGGTTAATAAAAATAATAGGGATTAAAATTACATAAACATTTATAAAATCCTATTTTTAAATTTTATTTCAAATATATATCAACTAATATTTTATAATGATTCATTTTGGAGCACTTTGGCATGTGAAAAACCATGGGTATATATTTTTCCTATATAACATTCAAAGTAAGTCCTCTCCTGCAATTATAAAATTGAATACTCTATCCTTTCTTTGAAAACATCTAATTTATTTTGGATTTTCTTTGTAATAAAAAATACATTCATTTCTTCCCTTCACATGTCCTAGAATCCATGGTTAAATCAAATAGAAAATATTGGGATTCATTTCTTATAATAATAAAATGGTGTTCCGAAGAAGAGGTATTGTTCATAATCAAGATTGTTTTTCTATTTTTTTTCCAATTTTACTAAATCTCACTAAATATATATAACAAGGAAAATAATAAATAGATTTTACATATTGTTATATTAATATTTATTAAATTAAAAAAACACATTCATTTAGACTATAATAGTTCAGTGATTTGGGAGACTAGGTACACAATATTCTAATTAGTTGAAATTACTTCAAAATATACCATAAATATCTTCCCCACATGTACTTTCAAAAAAATACCCACCATAAAATATTTATTCATTTCCATGGTAAATAAATCAATAGAAATCATTATCTATGATCCTCAATAAGGGTGAATAAAATATATACACATGTATAACATGAACATAATGGTATTAGAACTTGATAATAACATTTGAATACCATACCCTGCAAATAAAAAATCAAAAACATGAGTCATGGAATAATTATTAGTAGTTTATATGACAAGAAGAAAAAAATTATATAATGTGATCAATGAGTAATTTTTTTTGAAAAGACATTGATTCGTTTCATACACATTATAATATAAAATAATTTCCAAAGTAGTAAAGTTTCATTTACAAGGCTATCCTAGTGGAATGGGATCCCTCACCAAACAATCACAGTAGTTAAGGTTCACTCCAATGACCATAATATTTTTGTAAATTACGATACTTAATTCGGTTCACTCCATAATCTATTTCTCCATATCTCATGAGATATACATCATTACCCAATGCATTGGAGTGAGATATAGGTCTCATCCATCACATAATGAAAATCATATATATGTGTGCCATAATATTATAAAAAATTATAATATCATAACCCTTGAAAAGAAATGTGTTTCATAAAAATTTTAACATTTCATAACCACTTTTAAAGTGATGTGATTCATTGTAATTTCATTATTTTATCATTGAATAACATGTAGAAAAAAGTAGGATTCATAATATGATGAAACTGTGTGGTAGGTCTTGGAATAACATCTTGGTATCTTTATTTTATTAATTTCATGTCACTTGGTTGGCACAACGTCTATTAAACTGTTTTATATACCCATGTGTGGGTTGCTCTGTTTAGGAAGTGCTAGCTGTATGATTAGTGGATGGTTTGGAACACCTTGTGATCAAACAATGTGGCCCATTGGAAAATGTGAAATTACACTTCTTACCATGATATTATTAAGAGGAAATCCCCTGTCTTATTCCATATCCATCCCTAAGAAAGATAATATCCTCCTTGATTCGTCCAATTGACACCTACTATTTTTTCTAGAATTAAATTTTATCATATGTTTTGGATGCCAATATAAAATCATTTAAATATTTTATCCAATTTTGTGTTATTTATATTAATTCCTTAAACATGGTTCTAATAGTTAGTGATTTCATTGATTATTCTATCGAATTATGGTGGAATCAGTACAAGTGTTTCATATTTCACTTTGCATAGGAAGAGGGTAACATACGAGGTAAACTGCACTTTGTGGTATTCCACTTCATCATTGTGTGTCCATGTAGTAATTTTTTAAGCTATCAGGATTAAATAAAAAATACTAAATTTTCTACACTATTTGATAATTATATTCAAGGGAATAATGTTGGGAGTACCTAGTAATCCTTAAGAACGTGGTTTCTCTAATTTACATCAAGAAAAAGGAGCTTGATGAGTTATTTCCTGTTATGTATTTTGGTTTTTTTATATTAATTTTATTTATTTATTTAGTTGATATTTTCATAACATACCATATAATTATAGTGATAGGTAGGGACATTGATGCTATTTTAGAATGACTTATATATCAGAAACCTTAGACATATCTATCAAGATCTATATATAAATGGTTTAAATTTGATTAAGATAGGTAGTATTCTTTACCTATCCTGAAGTATTTATATTTTTTATTTTCTTTAATGTATTATACTGCCTTCCCCTAAAGGTAGTTCCCCTTTCAATACAAATTATAATGAAATAGCTAAATTAAATCAATATAGAAGACTATATGCATGAATTCTAGTGGTCACTAATAACTGATGCATGCTAGATTCATAATTACACTTGAGATTATCACTAAGACCATGTATCCAATGGAGGGGTTCTTCTACAGATGACTTGATCTCAGGGATCCCTTATTGTATTCCACCACATTCTTAATCCTAATATGGATCATAATTGGGATTCCATTAATTATGTATTGTATTAAAGGATCCCTATAGTGATGCATCTGTTTACACATAAACCATAAGGATATAGTGTTGGATACCTCTCATGAGCACTAACATGTGTGACCTAGTGGGTGTTCGAATGTCTTACCATCTTGGACCCAGAACATCAAGGTTTTGGGTAGAGATGATAGTGGGTGTCACCATAGAACTCATACCCTATGTGTTAACCAAAAGGGGTGTGGATGTAGTGATGGTTTTAGGCATTATGATACACTGACTATATTATTTATACATTCACTTGATTAATGTTTATGAATTTATTATCATTAGAGGAATATTTTATTATTTACCTGATGAGACAAACGTGATGTGATCCATAATGTCATGGGTATAAGTTCTTAGGGATATTCCATTTATGAACCTAATTTGAAATGATTTTATTGTGGGGATTAGTAGAATTACCTCCATAATGAACATCATAATATCACTTCTTGACTAAAAAAATTTCATAATTCCCATTTCAATTTAGGGTTCCTCCTTGTATAGAGATTTTAACATTAGTTACAAAGTTTATTAGAAATCCCATATACCTATTTTTTCCCTATAAATTCATATATTCTCAAGTATAAGAGACTGTAAGGGGTTTTGGGTGGGTTTAATTACACTAAGTCTAGGATTCTTTTTTTGCCGTTATTATTGACATTTAAATCCTCTAGCTACACCAACGACACTATCGGCGATTAGAAACACCATTACTACATTTAATTGAGTGATTTCGATTGATCCAGTAGTTGAATGGATTTCAAGTTTCTTCCTATATCTGTAGAGTATTACTATAATATATGATTTAACCAAATTATTGATAATTTAGGTTTAAATTACCTGATTTACTAGTGACCGGGACCTTAGAATATGGCATAGATGAAGATTTCTCATGTCATGATTGGTGTGGCATCGGTCATCATGGTTTGTTAACAAGATGTACATTCTATTACCAGAATACATTATTTTTGTGATTAGAGGAGATGATGGGTGATCCCAGAGTTATGACATGTATCCACCTTTGATGATGTAACTTCTCCTAGAAAATTTTGGTACTATTCAATGAATTTAATATAAATTAGGAAACAAGATATATGTATCAACTTCATTATAAAATGATTGATTGGTATAAAATCAATGTCAATGAATTATACACAAGGTGCCCAAATGATAAGTATTTATAGAACAGACTATCTCTTGTAATTTTGTTAATGTGATTTGCATATTTTTTATAGAGACTCTTTTTTTATCATGTATGTGTTTATTTTATTCCAAAGAATATTTCTAATGCTATGTGTAGATACAATGTTGTATTCTAGGGCCCATTGATATTTGGTGTGGTTTTGTGAAAGACACTAAAAATAATTTATCATGAATATGTTGTTATTAAGTAAATAAGAAATAAATCATGATTCGGTACATGGATCTGAATTCTTAGATTTTTGATGAGTTCAGAATGTGGTTATTATCCTATACATGTCATAACTTTTTTCCACATTGGGTACCCAATTGGTGGTGGTCATAGAGGGTTGTTGAGAGGTGGTTAAAAATTTATACAAATAAATATACAAAACCATCCCCTTTATCCACACATTGAAGTAGGATAGGATATTTTCTTCCAATTATAATGGATGAACTGATAATGGACCAATAAGAGAAGGTCCTAATCATCATTCATAATGATGGATACAACTTATGGATAATGGTATTATAGCTATAATGTGTGGATCTAGAACTAAATCATTGGTGTTTCACCATGAGTTAGGAATATTTAAGATCATCTTAGATTGATCCCATCTTTATTCATGTTTAATGTTCTAGATCCCATAAAATACTATTATAGATATAGTGGGGGTCAATATTTTGTTTTGGGTGAAAAAAGGGGTTTCAGGTGACTCAGAATATATTATTATCTAGGAACTTTGATAAAAACAATGTGTAGTTCGGTGGAACACTATGGGTAAAAACTATGTAGTCCCCTTGGAGACCTATTCCCCAGCAACAACTTTTTCCTATGGACTTGGATGGATGCTCGTGAGTGTCCAATCAAGAGTAGTTGTCTATATTAGACATGATCATGTCCCTAGTTTGGTATTTTGAAATGCGATGTGATATGAAATTTTTGTTACTTCAGTTAGTGAAATATAGATGACAATTGTTGTGTGATATCACTTGGTATATTATTATGAGGTTTTATTGTCGTATATAGTCCTCTTCACAAAATCATCTCCCGTCTATGGATTCCATGATGCTGAGTAACATGGGTTATTTCCTATATTATAGAATGAGTTTTCTCAGTCCTCTTTGACTTTATACTCAGATGTTTGTTCAATGTATCCCTATGAGTGTCCTAGATTGATTCTCATATCTTTTTTTGTTTCTCATGGATGGTTTAGTGGTATGGGTGTGATCAATATTTACATGTTCATTGATCCTTTACATAATTGTATCTTTCCATTAGGGTAAGGATCCCCTAGTGAGACCTTGGTGATGGACCCTATCTATGTACTAAGATCTAATATTTTTTATGGTGTATTAGTTTGATGATTTATTTATCTCATCTTAATCTTCCTAGTTTCCTTTGACATTAAATTGTGGGGTTGTCTCTCGGTGTACATTGTAAAATCTACATGACCAAATCTATATGGAAGTTGATCAGATACATAGGAAGATTCTATTTATTTTGGGTTCTCGTTATATACATTTAAGTATTTTAATGTTTCTTCTTGGGTGCTTAGTGTTCCCCAATTGAATTTTGAGTTGTCACCTACCTTTTTTGAAGACCTAATAGATATCATGGTAATTTTATCATTGTTGTTACCCAATGATAATTCCCTCTCAAATATTTATCAACTTATATTGAATGGTTATGCCATCTGTTAGGTGACACCCGATTAGTGGTCATATGAGTTCTATATGGGATTGTGGTGGTGTACCAGATGGATTGACAACTATTTAAAGTGATCAATAAGGGATATCCATGATCATATATTGAATACTCTTATATGAGTGATATAGTGGAGCCTTGAGTAATTAATTGTGGATGGTTGTATGGTTGGTACCATGATACATGGTATTCTATTGTGAGTATATCTTTGTTTTTTAGGATAAAATGTTGTTTATGTCATTTTGGATGACATACTAGGGCAGACGAGATAACTAGGTTTTATTGTTGAGGAGTGTAGAGATGGAGTTCTCTCTCTATATTTGGATACATCGTTGGACTCATGGTCTAGTTATGTGATGCATATCAGTAACAACCATTTTGTTTTGGGTATTGGGGAACCTAACAGGGTGTTTATTCCCTCCCATCAATTGATTCTTCATGAAAATTACATGTCTTTTGTAGAGAAAAATTATTCTTTCACTATCTCTTGGGGACTGAGAAATGGTTGAGAATAGTTTTGGCCTTTATAGATGATGGAGTGTAACCTTCATGATTTTTTCACTAGCCCAATCCTTCAACATCTGAATCTTCTGTAAATTTTCTTTTAATGAACATGTGTTTTCACCTTTTATTTCTTTTTAATATTTTATATATACCCAGATATTCAAAAGATGTATATTTGAATTTATTTATCATTTTCATTATCATGTCCGCACTTTTTAAAGGAGAAAAATTTGGGTCTGTGTATGTGTGTGTACTATAGGCTCAATCCTCTAATGTTTGTGACATTCCTACTAAGTTCTAGTTACAATACCCTTAACTATTAGAGGCGGTCATGGGTTAGTGGAGCCTCATCCTTTTTTTGGCTAGGTGGGCCTTGGTGGATGTCATCGTTACAAAGTGGAATCATAGGAGGTCATTCCCAAGGACTGTGTGGTATGTAGTTCTCAAGATATCAGCTGGGATTGGGATTCATAGTGACATTGTGAAAGTATTTTAATTTTCTATTTTAGTAAAGGGACTTCAGTGTAGTTGTGATAGCCAATGTATCCATTCACTAGAACACTAATAACCTACTTTTTGACTCAGATAATTCATGAACTAGTAGTAGATAGTAATTTGATACATTTATCATACAATACAAGGTGTGGTTTCTATTTACATCATAAGTCAGCTCACCGGATCCACTCTTTGACTGTAATGTATCTTGTATTCTTTCAATGTGAATATTTGATGAAATCCTTCAGGGTTTACATAGCAGTGGTGGGGGTATGATCAGATCAGTTATGAGGTCACCATTCAGGGTCCTGGTCATGAGTTAGGTTGAAATCTGAATGGACAACTAGTAGAGATTCAACCCATTAGGTAGAAGAAATATAAACAACTAAGTTTTTAGGAGGATGTGGCCTATTATAATGAGAATTGGATTTCACTTTTGGTTATGGAACAGGAAACATAGGGAATAATTAGGTATCATGTTCTTATTTGGAATGGTTTCCATATGGTCCATGTTGAATAGGGTCTAGATACAGTAGGAATGTAACACAGGAGGCACCATCATTCACTAAGGACTTAGTGACAAGTCAACCCTTTGGGGATGAGTTGTTGTTGTGATTTTTATGGGTATGGACATCTTCCATGGGTTTTCCTCCTCAACGAGCTTCTAGTATAATGATCGCTGCTGGAACGCCGATATGGAGGCATTGATTTCATTAATGGGATTCGTCGGACAATAGATGAGGCATAGAAGATGGTAGAGAAATAGGAGGTAGTTGGTTCTCTAATCAGTTTCCACCACCACTATCCATAGGTGGTTTAGGACATGCTCATATATATGGTAGTATGGTACATGGGTGCAATTAACCACTTACAGTTTTTATCGTAGATTCTCTTGGAGAGGATTGAGGAATGATCTCTATCATTTTTACCTATATATATATATATTCATTTCTAGACAGTGTTACAAAATTCCTTTTTAGCCACTTCCTTATAATGGATTCTTTAGGGGGATGAAAAGTTCGTTTTCCTCCATATTGTGGTGTTGTATGATATATATATTAATTCATTACAATAATATATTCTTATTGTATATATAGGTGTATTTTTGATGTGATAAAGAACAATGTGGGAATGTTAAATCATTCCAGAGTAGATAGTGTCAAGGTATGGCAGTTGGGTCCCATTGAATTTAGTGCTCAGGGAATTTGGAAATACTAATGTATTGAGGTAGTATTTGGTTATTATTAAAATTAATTAAATGAAGGATAAAATGAGGTTTAAGAAGATGGGGCTTTATGCTTCAAGGATCGATTGTGGTTTGAGTTAGGACTTTTGACATTTTTTTTCAATTATTGTTTGATAGAGAAATGAGACACTTTTTCTCGATATTAATTCTTGGTCTATTCATAGTGATACTAGGGGATATTTTTAGCTCAAACATTGAGTGTAAAAAGGATTTTTTTAGTATTACATGCTGTATTTTAGTTGTATGTTTCGACACATCTTATAAGGCCTATTCTGATTAATTAGTCTACACTCTATTGTTTCACTAGGAAGAGGAGGATTTCTTGATGTTAGCTATGGAGTTTTCATTTAGACTAGGTGACTGTCTTTGAGGAGTAACAAAATATGATAATTGAGGTATTATTTTCCCAGTGTATAGATGGAATATGTGTCCCAATGTTTTTCCATAGGTCAGTTTATCACGAGATCCAAGGTAGAGTTTTCTATTTATTGGGTTCATATTGATAATTTTTGGGGAATTGGGTGAGAAACGGTGTTGTGAGACTGATGGAAGAAATACCTTACTCATTTGGATAAATAATTAATGAACACTAGAAAATGTTGTATATATTTTTTGAAATGTAGATCTATGTATATTGTTTATGAGTGATGTGAAAATGTGGTTGACTTCCTACAGTTTACCATTGATGATGGGACACAGCATATTTTTCTATATTTGGTTTTTTTTAACTTTTTCAAATTACCAGTTGTCTATAGGACATGATCTTTATGGATATTTTAATGGTGGGGATTACTTCAAACTTTTATGCAATAATGATGAAACTAATCATTTGATGAGGTGAAGTTTTGTAATGTTTTATTCTCTTAGTGGTACACCCAAGAGAGGGGTGGTTTCACTATATTAGAGGAACATTTTTGTTTTGGAAAACAAGATTTGGATTCTCATGTGGGAATGTAGCAGTTTATATAAAGTAGGATTAGGATATCCATGTTATATCAGTTTTTGGGTTGGGTAAGAGATGTAGTAAATTGTTAGACCCTGAAGGGGAAGTTATAATGTGCGATTTTTGTTTTTATCTTAAAAAACTAACATGACCTCTGAATGACTCAGTGAGAAATGTAATTTATTCTAGTGAGGAGTTATATGTGCATTTTTTTCAATGTACCTGGATGAATTTATTAGAATTTAAGAGAATACCCTTTATGTGTTCTTGGTTCGATAGGGTTCATATTTGTACAAAATAAGATAACGTTTTGGAGAGTGTAATGGTGTCAGATATCTAAATGAGAATCATTTTTCATTCTTGTTCTGATGATTTTTTCATTCCAGTATGAAAATACTTGAAGTTTGGGAGAGTATTAAAAATTTCATTTTTCAATGTATGTACTATGATTTTTTTTGAAATATTTATAAATCTAAGAATTTAGTTGGCATGGGTATCTGGGTCCCAAAGAGCCTTTGTGTGGCCTTTTGAAATATATAAAATATATTTTATCAAATACATTCAGATCTACTATAAATGTGAAATGACATCTGATTGGATACTCGAATAATAAATTTGATCCTCTAGTTTAGTTCAAGACATGTTTTTTACCCAATGTGTGATAAGACATTTTTCGAATTTTTGTATACATTTGGTGGAAGTTATATAAGGGTGTTTAATGAGAATTATTAATTATCAAAAAAAAAGAAATAAACCCCTCCACCTTTTAGTGTGACTTGTGGTAGATTGATATTTGGGTATGGACCCATGATAATGAATGACCCATGGAACAAAAAAGAAGATGAGGCACCACTGATCATTGATATTTATGGTGATCATTTTGGGGTAATGATGTCATCGATTTAGAGTAGGGATCTATACCTGATACTTCATCATTTCAATAGGAGGTAGGATGATTTATGTCATTTACATCTAGGACTCATTTTTATACATTTTTTTATTCATTTATATCCCAGAGAAGAATACAAGGGACACCATGGGGTTTGATCTATGGTTTTGGGGGGAGAATAATGGGATTCATGTTTTAATGTGGAGATTAACTTTCAGGGTATTTGATCACATAGTGTGTAGAGGAGTGGAACATGCTGGGTGTTCTTCCCAAATAGGGAAGATTGCTTTTGGGACTATACATTGGGTACACGGGTTACAAGCTATGTAGGGATCTTATATCATGTGCCGGAGAGACATGGCTAGTCATTCCATATCAAAGGGCTTTGTCAAGTGATTATATAGGGATTGGTACACAGTCCTAGGTTGAGGTACATAAGCATGGACAAAAGTCAAAGGATTGCGAGTTGAAAAGAAAACACACTCTGTACTGAGGGTACATGTCATTTCAGGTTATATTTTTTTGTATGGTTAAGGACCCTCCCCGATATTTGGAGGATTTCAAACACCATGTGACTTGAGGTACACATTTTTTATTCCTTCTTATAAATTTCATGTACCAAATGGGGACATAATTGAAAGTTGATGTTGGTGGACACATAATGTACCTTGAGTATAGGTTGTGTAGTCTCCATTATGATTTATCTCCCTCTGCCATATCCTTCTTATATAATCATATGTATGCTAGTGAGTAGCCTATAATTTTAATTCATCCTAGGATGTGTTGGTTACCACATTTTGGGATTATGAGAAACAATTTGAGGTTATATTTTGGTCTCTTCAGTTAGTGATGTTTTGGAAAATAGTGGTAGAGTGAGTTCCCTTTGCCTATTTTTGTGAGGGTTAAGTGTTCCCTCACATCCTAATCATATGATCATCACCCCTACCTAGCTTCCCCGTGATTCTACTATATTGGTGTGTTCTTATGTTATGGATAGAGTTGTCCTAGTCTCCATCAAATATAGACTTAGCAGCTTGGGGGATCTATCCTTATAAGATGCCCAAAGTGATAAAAATGTCATTTAATGATTCCTGAAAAATGTATTATGGTATAGACATGACCAAAATTAACATAGTTTTTATTCATATTCTAGGGATAATGTTTTCAATAGGGGAAGAATCGCCATGAGAGATTTGGGCACTAACCCCCTATTTTTAAATCGAGATTTGATCTTTCTAATTTTGTTGTAGTTTGATGGAGTGTGTATCTAAGATGATTCATCTTTGTATTCTACAGTGTTCAACTATTTTTTAAACCAATGTTGAGTTTGTGGAATCAATGTTACCTAATATACATGGGCTACAATCCCTTGATGAGAATGTTTTTCCATATTTGGGGTTTTAGTGAGATGACCTTTTTGTTTGTAGTGTTTCCACTAACAATTATAGTATCCCCCAAATGGAACTCATAGTTATCCCCTACATGAGTTATAGATATCTATATAGTCATTGGAAGATATTAAATATGGTTTTATCTGATTATCATGCCCTCGCATATAGGTATCACTAGTGATGGGAGGTTTGTTCCATAAGTTTAGAGATACATGAGGACAGGTAGAATGAGTGATGTTTGGGATAAAATAGGTGTACCTGATGGGTTTACATCTCCATAAATTTTAACATCTAGGGTGTATAAGAACATGAAGAGTGTACAAATAGATGATTTATATTCCAAATCCTTGTGTTAGTTGTTGTGGATGGATGTCTTGTTAACACCATGATTCTTGGGATCCTGTTGTGTGTATATCTATGTTTTTCTGGGAAGCCTCTTTGTAGGATTAATCTTTGATGACATACAAAGGGGTGATGATCTGACTAGTTTTATGTAGATAAGGATTGTTGATATTGTGTTTCCTCTCTCTCACTTGGGTTTCATCACTATTCTCTTGTTCGTGTTAATTTATTCCTAATTGTTTTTGACTTTTTGGGTTTTTGGGTGACTACTGGTGTTTTTATACTTTTCCACACATTAGATGTTTTTACACATGTTTTTTATTATATATAATAATATTATTCTAGAAATATACTTGGGGGACCAATAGTGGGTGGATAACTTTTTTGGGAAAGATAGACTGATGATTTTAGAAGTAATGGTTTTGGAAGAAACCCCCTCCTTTTGAGAATGTTAGAATTTTTGATAGCTCTTCTTTTGGTGGGATTCTATATTTCGATTATATCACTTTCTAGTAATTTTGTGGGGCTTAAAAGTATCAAAAATGCGTCATCCATTATATATATTTATATATATATTATTATCAAAACATAGTTTCAATGATATGTATGTGGGTGAATGTGTATAGGTAACATATTCTAAGCCCTCTCAAGTGTGTGATTTGCATAGATGACTCTTTTCGCTATCTCCTGACCTATTCAAGATGGGGTTGGGTAGTGATGACTTTCATTTTTTCAACCAGTTTTTCCTTAGTGGTCTGGTTCATTACATTGTTCATATATATATATGGGAATACAAATACATAAAAATAGAGATAGAAATATACATATATATATACACGTGGTGACAAATTGTTTAATGTTATTCTGTTGTTTATAAAATCAAGTACCATCAATTAGTGTCATGGAACTAAGGATTGATTGGGGGTTTGCATTATTCTATTATGTATTATTTTGTCTCTATTAGGATATACATATAACAAATAGATAACCTTATGAGAACATTTTAGGCAACAAAATTTAAATTTTTATATATTTTATGTTATTATTATTATTATTATTATTGTTATCCCGATGAGTACCTCACATAAACATTTCTGCATTGTATTGGCTGTATAAATGGATTTGTTGGTGGTTCCCTACTCAGTTCCATACTCATACCCTACTTGGAAATCCATTTCACTAGGTTGCATGAGATGTCTTTCAATTGGTCAAAAACATATACTAGGATGAGACTTGGGGTTAAACTTCTATGATGGATCTGATATGTGTGTTCAAATCTATCCTTAGTAATTAATCATTATTAGAAGTAGATACCTTGATTTTTTCTTCCATTTATTTTATTTACTTATTTTTTCATGTCTATGATAGTGAGAACCATTTTTTTATATATGACATGGTTGTTCTGTCCTTTACTTCATTAATTATCTATTATAGTATTATACTTTTTACAAGTTCATCGTTATTTATATTTATTGATATAGGGGTCACTTTTTTATTTTATTCATTTCTATTAATCTGATATGATGTTTTAGTGTCCCCAAAAATACAACACAGGCCCTCACTAGATATTGTAATCCTCAAGTATATGGGGATGCAAGACTTAGGTATTGTGGAAACCACCTTGGGGAACTGTTTTAGTGGAACCTATGTCGGGACATTAAAAATTGGTACCAGAGTAGTTACTCTTCTGTTCAATTAATTTTTGAGATATGCTCTATCGAAGTGCTAGTAATGTGTTGGAACTTAATATAGACAAAACACAGGTGTATCAGTAACACATGTTCTTGTAAAATAAATTGGATTCTAGTGAAATTGATTCCTATTCTGATAAGTGATATTACATTTGTATAAAGTTTTCATATTGAGAAATGAAAATGGTGTGTGAGGGTATGATTTATTATATGGTATAGTCTCTCGACTCATTGGAACGATGTAGAAACTGATTTTTACTCTTTTTCGACAATGAAAATAGGTATCTCATTTGACATATTATGAATGTAGGTTATGTATGTTATTCTCCTAAAAGTATGTGATATTAAAAATTTAATCATTTATTATAATAATATATTAGATATAGAGAAAATGATGGTCTTCCCATATATTTTCTTATAGGAATTAACTCATTTTGATAACCTATATATGTTTTCATCATATAAAAGGTTGGGTGTAACTATAGAGATATATTTCAATGTAAATATTATGACTCAGTCATCATGAACATGATGTTCAATGACACTATTATATCAATAGTGTATATATATCCCCATGGTGAACCCTCATAAAAGGTTTTTATAGGTTGGTTTATTCAATATTCTAGAAGCAACTTATAAATTTTTTTTTAGCATAGAATGGAATGAAATTATAATTACCCAAACCATGTTTATATGATATGACATTGAACATTGAGATGATGTTTTGAACATATTATTGTGCTTCGTAGTTCATCTTCAGTAGTTGATACATTCGTTTCAGGTGTTATAGTATGGTATCTTCTATTGGTGATGATAAGCACATAAATGATTATAGTGAACTCAATCCTTAAGGTGTAGATTCTCTATGGGTGTCCGTTCATCATTATTTCATATGTAAACATGATTAACCTCTTAGGAGATGTCCATTATGAGGATTCATAGAGATGATCTATTCTTATATAATCTTATACTTGATAGTTTTGACCCTTGTAGGTCAATTTTATCAGAACCAATTTTAAAGAGATATGAAATGTTTGTTATATTTCATATGTTGATATGGGGTTGTAGATGATTCCACATAATATGTGACCACTGTGAGATTTTTTACATATCTGATAGTCATTTGGTTCTATTAACTGTGATATGATCCTTGATTGGTAGTTCTAGGTGAGAGAAAATTAGGGCTTGGCTTTGACTTAGAACATAGTGGGTTGGCATTTGATTCATTTGAGGGTGACCTAAATTTGGTATTTTCATATTTTTATGGATTTTTTGAGGTAGTTATCTTAGTGGTATCCCCATTCTGAGAGTGAGAAATGGGTTATTCTTGGGGTTTCGTTGAGATAGGTCTGATGATGCCTTTAGTTTCTAAGGAAACACCTTGGGTGCTTTTGTTTCGAGACTATGTTCAATTAGTAGGAATATTAATGTGAATGACTGAATAGACCAATGTGTGTTTTTAGTAGCTTATTATAGGAAGGTTTTATTATTGGGTCTATAATGATTTCCCATGAGATGTATTGAAATGATTAATTTACCTTGATAAAATAGGATACATCTGTAATGGATCAGGTTCCATGTGATTTTTAACCCATGGGAGGATTATAAAACGTACTGTTTGAAGACATGGGGTCAAAAACATGGTTAATGGAATGTATATCTGAGGCCGATTTATGTGTGGAACTAGGATATATATACATGATTACTAAAATAATAATACATCACACATACCATAGAGACGATCATGCCTAAAATCTCAACCTTATTTTACCTATATTGAGATTAAATTAGATATAAGTTGAGCTAAATCAAAGGATTTTCAAGTTTTAATGTGGTAATCCATGACATTTTCATTAAAATCATGTTTAAAAGGTAATTCATATAGTGTAAACTATGCCATTTTCCATTTAAGGGTACTGAACCTATTTTCATTTAAATTTTAACACTACCATGGCTAACATTTTAAGGATATAGAATGGGAGATGAGTGATGTTTTCATTGATGCACCAAAATGATTATGTTTTAGCACCACTGGTTTATATTTTTAGAAAGGGATGTGGATTTTTTAGTATGTATTTGTTTATTTGGTGGGACAAAAAATTTGATCCTACGGTTGAGAGTAGGATGTCGAGTGAGGATTTGACCAATCATTGGTTGGCCACTACTATATTGGATATCATTGGACACAATGAACAACATATTGTTTGATTCCTTAGTGAATGTGAGGAATGTGTTCAAATTGTGTTAGATAATTAAAATGGAAGTGGTAAGGTTTTTCTAGGAAATGACAGTTGGTTTCATTTATGGACTCTAATGATTGTGCTCAGAGGCAATATTAGTGTACCTTGAGATAATGGCATCATTTGGGGTTGACAACAGGTCAACTACAAATGTTGAGTGTTTTTTAGAATATTCAACCAGATATGGTTCGACATTAACTATTATTAATAGTTGGATGTGATTAGTGTGGAACCTCATTTGGAACACTTTTGGGATGAGTCTAGGGTAGACTAATGGTTTTCTAGGGATTTTAAGGAAAATATTTTGTGATAAGGTTGATATTGATTGAATTGGGTTGGACCATTTAGATCATGTAAATTTACTATAGTTGTTTCATTATGAATAATTAAGTGTATTAAATTAATAAACTTGTTGGGATATTCAATTAGATGCTAACGGTGTATTTATTTGTATGTTCTAGCAATGGACACACCATGGCACATAATTTTCCATTAAAATAAAGAACATATAATGGATAGTATAATAATATGCTTCATCAGTCGGGGGATGACATGATCATAGTTCTTTTTAGATGAGATCAGATAAGTTACATATCAACGTATCAATAATACTTATAACCATTGGATATGGTTTTAGTGAGTTAGGTTTTATACGTTCAAAAAATCATTTTATAGAATTTTGGGTGTTCATAAATGAATTACGAACATTTGAATAGAATTCAAGATCCATGAATGTTGCATTTTTTATCTTCACTCTATTAATTAATCAATAGGGATGATATGTTTTCTGCTAGGGAGGGTTTGAGGTTCCATATTTTTTCAATGATTGAAATATCTAGAAGAAAATTGAATTTTAATTAATATTTGTGTAAAATCATTATAGGAGACTTTGAATGAAAATTTGATGATTTAATGCCCCTAAATGATGCTTTCATACTAGGAATGAGGCATTTAGGATGTATTAGGTGTTTTAAAAGTGTCGTATGGGTTGTTTTCCTTAAAGTATAGTTTCCAAAAACATACAGATTTGGGATCATGGTTGGAACATGTTTAGTGAACTCCATGAAGCCCATTTTTCATAGTTTCATGATCTTGAGAAACCATGCATTAGGATAGGAAAAAAATGTGAATTTATAATATTTATTTAAAACATGTCTTATGGTGCCTTTATAGCCTTCAAAACAATATTCCATGCTCTTATGTGGGTTCAATTGTTTACTTTGTGCCAATATCATGGTTGAAGCTTAGTTTAACCCAGATGAATCTCTATAAAGACCCAAAAATTCCATGTAAATTTTTTATATTATATGGGATTTTTAGAAGTCTAAAAAAATTTAATGTGCCTAATTCCATGGCCTGATGTTCCCGGAAAGAATTTCAGAACATTTTTTAGGTACATTCATTAAACGAGTGGGGGCATTTTCCATCTTTTAAACGAGTGCTTGGAATTGAAATCCAAGAGCACCATTGAATCTTCAGTGCAAGGATTCACTTAAGAGAAGCTTCACTTAGACCGTAGTTGGTTGGGGAAAAAGATATTTTTTGAAAATTTTAAATAAATAAAAAAATAAAAAAAAATTGTTATTTTATTTATTTTAGTTTTTCCTACCACCTATTGTGCAGTGGTGGTGGGGAGCACTGAGGTGGTTTGACCTTTAATTATGTGGCGTTAATTGAACGGTTACAATTTGGCTATGTAACCACCCCTCGCGAAATTAAGGAGGCACTTTAATTAGATCAATTTGTGAGAACCATTAATTACGTCAATTAATGAACCACATTAATTCCTCAATGTGTTTCTCACCTTTCCCACTCCTATTTCATTGAATCTCGGGGTGGTTTTTTGGTCTCGCTACATTAAGTGAGGAACCACTAACGATGTGATGCCATTCCTTCCATCGATGGAGAATGGAGTATTGATGACTCCCGTTGTAGGATCGATTCAATGGTCAACAGATGATTAATTCCAATGCACGTGAACCTTCTCCTTCATCCAGAACACCTTCGAACATGGAAGCACCACCACCAACAATGTCCCTAACGATAGACAAGGTACGTGTTTTATTTTAATTAAATAACATTTCCAGGACTATATTCCACGTAATTGTTTTTGTGGGAGGTTGTTTCAAGAGATTTGAATGGGGTTAAACATTATTAACATGTGATAAATAATTACCTCCCATTTTTATAAGGCTAACATGGAGGGAGTTGGCCAAACGAACATGGCCCGGACCCTCAGTCGCTGGTCATTTTATTGTGATCTTCGGGGACAATTTTCTCATTTTAATGGAAATACAAGAAATAGGGTCACACTATGATGGAAATAGTCTTAGAGGCCCATAGGCGCATACATGAATGGAAATAGAGATCCTAAGCATCTCCGAAGCCCCACAAAATCTCCATCGGTGTGACACCAGTGCGGTGACAATGTCAACCGGTGCCGGTGGCAGAGACAGAGGTATTTTCTCTCTAGCCACGGAGGAGTTTGGCGCGTCTCAGATTTGTGGAAATTGTACAATCACCAATCAATGGCCAGCCACAGAGGTGGAGGTGGCACGCTGTCATGAACCACTTTGAAGAAGATGCAGTGACAGCAGGGGGACCCGTGTCCTGCTGGTCCTGTGGACCACGAGGCGGTGCCATGTGGTGCTGATGATTGAAGGGGCTGAACAACTCCAATTACTAGTTTAAATGGGGGACAACGCACCCCACGCAAATCAAGCCATCCGGCTGGGTCATTACGACCTGGTCAGACTGGACCCGGACCCCCCTTAGGGCCCAGAAACGCTTTAAGGGTCATAACATGGGAACCAGATTCCCATTTGATGAACCATTTGTGGCGTTGGGATCCTTGGAGGAATAAAAAACTTTTTATATACTCCAAGAGAGTTTTGGAGAATGTTGGAGCAAGGTCAGGTTGGATGGACTCTGAATCCAACAGGGCCCTCGACACTAAGATGCCAATAACTAATAGATCGATCGTCCGATTGACAGGCCATCTATGAAATAAGGATTATTTTTTCAAGGCAGTGCTTTGGATATACTCTATGTGAGTTTTGATATTGTTTGACATGTGACCTGGGTTGGATTAGGCTTGAACACAACTAGACACTTTTTACTAATATGCAATATCTCACAGACTGGGCGTCCGATCGACCCGGCGTTTGTCACGTTGGAACCCCTATAATGGGGAAGTCCCATGGGAATGAATTTTACATGACATCATACCATTTGAAATATTCTTGATGGCTTGAGGAGCAGAGCCTTCTGTAGATCAGGTGTGCATCGTGTGGAAATCCAGTGGATGGCTGTGACATGAAGAAGAAGAGCAACCAATACAGATCAATATCACAAAATCTAGAGTGGGATGATCTAGTTGTACGAATAATCATCCATAAATATGTACAAGTTACCAATATGAGTTAGTGAAATCAACTAATAAATATCATCACGGGCAACCAATACTTGTGAGCACCAGCACCCAATACGGGTTAGCACCAGCGACCAATACGGGTTAGAATCTAATGACCATTACGGGTCAGCATACAGTGACCTATACGGGTCAGCAGTAGAGTTACTACAGATATGATGATCTAGATTTACAACTAGTCATACCTATCCCAATAACCATGTAGTTATACTGTTAGGGTGATTTATCTCTTTTTTTTGTGCTTCATGATTTAGATCATGCTTGTGATATTACCTTTGTGGTATTTGTTGTCATGTTTTCCTTTGTGGATTACTGAGAGACATTCAGGGGTCTCGAGGACCCCTACTGAGTTGTTATACTCACCCCTGCCTGAGATCTGCCTGTATGTGTGTGTATGGTGCAGACTACTAATGCTCTAACAAATACATTGGATGTTTGGGACTTTGTGAAGCTTGGTGTGATGGGAGCAGTCGAGATCCTCTTCTTTGAATTTTGACATATAGCTACTACCCACCAGGTAGATCTCCAGGGCATATGTGATGGATGTTTAATTTTTGTTAGTTTCTCGGGCATCTATTATAGCCCATTATTTTAAGTTTATAGTTTTCATTATGGATATACTTTTCTCTTGTGGTTATACATTACTTTTTTTGGTTGTCTACTTCAGCTGCAAATTTTTAGTGTGTATATTTATCTAAGTAAATGTCTTCCCTATTCGGGAAAATCCTTCATGTGCTAGTCACCAACCGAATGAATATTGAAGCCAGACTTGGGGTAGTCATAACCGAGCCACATGGGATGGGTCGTGACATTGTGGAATCCAGGGGTGGTCGGTTCTACCAAAATAACTAATATTTAACATTTAATGAGGCATTGGTTTATAGTGTCTTGAGTTCAATTTCTTGTAGATGGAGTCTAGTGTTGGTGTGGTAGCTGATGTATCCATACAAAAGGACCCTGAATTCTATTTTGTTGACTCGGTACATGGAAACACCGGTTTCTAGTGTTTTGAAATGTTTTCTTGATCTTCCTTAAGTCATCTCTCCAAGAATAACTTATTGATTGTGAAACATCAGTTTATTACATGATTCATCCATGAAGGCAGGTAGTCAAGATCCTAGTTAGAGACTATAATAGTGGCCCACCAAGCAACGAGGTGTTAGTACAAGGACCACTCACACTGATGGCACCATCATGTGGTGTACCAGTAGAACCACCACCTATTGTGAAGTAGATGTTACTAGTGGATCTTGCACACTGGTTGAGCGTGTTGTAAGAGTTCTAGAGGTAGAGGCCTCTGAGGTCTTGAGGCGAGACAGACCCCTAGGTAACAGTGGACTAGCTTGAGGTAGTTTCACAACTTTTTCTCTTAGTAGAGACACTCGACGAACATATGGCAATCTTGGATTCTATCCTTCTTTAGGGATCACCATGATGATGGTGGAGCTTGATTCTCTATGTGCATGAGGAGATGACCCTCACCTTTTCAGACTATGTGAGCCTTTTCATGGTGGAGTACATTCCAACAAAAATATAAATTTTGAGTATTCAAGAGTTGTTGCATCTACAGTAGGGTCTCCATACTATGGCTTAGTACTCAGTGAGATCTACTGACCTCTCCCGATACTCCACTGACATGGTATGAGGCCCTTACATTAGGCCCCAGACCATTGAGAAGGGGATCCAACGAGAGATCTGAGTTGTGACCTCCAATCTCAGAATCCCAATGTAGGTTGTGGTGGTAGAGTGATCCCTTTTAATGAAGAGATTCCTAGCCATGTAGGTACCTACAGTGAGATCCCCAAGTAGAAGGGAGATAGCAGAGTCAACAGTAGTTTACAGTAGACAGCCGACATAGATGCCCAAATGGGAGAGACCTTCTAGAGGGTGACTCGGGGATATAGGGTTAGAGGTGAGAGGATCGAGAGGCCAAGGGAACCACCAGTGAGGAATTACCTATTTTTCATATAGGGGACATGGTCATAGAGATTGTGACTGTTCGACCCCCACGCAGATGATCGTTAAAAGGTGGAGGGGCCACTGAGGTAGTAGCATTGGTAGGAGCATGAGCATCATCTAATAAGAGGACAAGGCATGGGATAAGTATGTGCATTGGGAGGTGGTAAGGGTCACCAGGCACTACCACAACACCCCCAAGAAGTCCACCATGAGATCAGGGAGTATGTGGATAGGGACAGGATAATTAATAGATAGTAGAGTCTCACAATCCTAACGCCCCAGAGATGATACAACTTACAATATGTATCTCCTATACTTTAGTAGGAGTGATTATTAGAAAGGTTCTAGTAATTCATTCATTATCGGGGAGTTAGTTCTGGACTATGAGATTCCAACTAAGCTATTATCTCATCCTTTGCATTTGGATACTCTTACTAGAGGAGATTCAGTTGTCACACACTGGTGTCAACAGTGTGATCTAACTCTTGGAGGAGAGAGTTCTAGATTTGATCATTTAGTAGCATCGTTGAAGCCTAAAATGTAATTCTAGAAATTGACTATCTATCAGCATTTCATGCATAGATTGACTACTTGACACATACAGTGTGATGTATGCATAGAGATTGAGTCCAATATTCCATTCTTGGTGAGAAGGAAAATGGAGAAGCACGATATTGACTTGCGCTTAGGAGGGTGCGCCTGATTATATATCATCTAGGTTGCATGACATTTGAAATGTTTGATGAGGTGAGTCGAGAGTTACCTATGATGGTGGAAGAGTATGAAGACTCGTTTCCAAAAGATGTCCCAGGACTACCTCTTCCTAGTGAGTTAGACTTATGCATTGACGTGTACCCAAGAACAGCACTGATATCTATCCCAAACTATCAGATGGCCTATGAGGAGCTCAAGGAGATGAGGGTACAGTTGGAGGAATCACTAAAGAAGGGATTGTTAATGACCAGTGTTTCTCCATGGGTGTCATCAGTGTTGTTTTCCATGAAGGAAGACAGATTTTTGAGGCTATGCATGGACCTCTGGAACCTAAACCAGGTTATTGTGATGAACTTGTATTATTTGACGATGATTAATGATCTATTTAATTAGTTGAAAGGAGTGAAGTTGTTCTCGAAGATAGAACTCAGATTAGGCTGTCACCTGCTC
Source organism: Viscum album (assembly GCA_963277665.1). Classification (NCBI taxonomy): domain Eukaryota; kingdom Viridiplantae; phylum Streptophyta; class Magnoliopsida; order Santalales; family Viscaceae; genus Viscum; species Viscum album. The sequence goes on from OY728150.1 coordinate 1,922,541,477, forward strand.
AGGGTACGAGATGAGGATGTACTGAAGATAGCCTTTATATATCGGTATGGCCACAATGAGTTCATAGAGATTCCTTTTGGCATGAACAATTCTACAGTACTGTTCATGGTGATCATGAACATTATCTTTCAGCCATACCTCGATCACCTCATGGGGGTATACATTGATGACATCTTGGTGTACTCAACATCTGAGTAAGAGCTTGTTTTACACTAGAGGATAGTTCTGGACACACTCTGGGATCACAATTTATAAGGGAAGCTATCGAAGTGTTAGTTCTGGATATGGATGGTCCACTTCGTGGGACATGTCATTTCAGAAGATCGAGTTGCAGTGGATCCAACAATGATCGAGGTAGTACTTCTATGGGAGACCCCCAGGAGTGTTACTGAGGTTCAGAGTTTCCTTGGATTAGTATGATATTATCAGAGGTTTGTACCCCATTTCTCTAGAGTAGCAGACACTATGAATTCCTTGAATAATTAGTGGAAACCCTTCTTATGGTTAGAGATATTCTAGAAGAGATTTCAACAACTGAGGCAAAGCTTGAAAAGTGATCTCATCCTGAGGTTGCTGGATGAGGGAATTAGTTACATGGATTACTGTGATGCATCCCGGACCTGACTTGGTTGCGTCCTGATATAGGATAATGAATTGATTGCTTATGGATCAGGACAGTTGATGCCTCATGAGAATAATTATTTGAGTCACAACATGGAGTTTGTAGTAGTACCCTTCACAGTAAAGATGTCGATACACTACTTGATGGGAAAGTAGTTCATTGTTTACTCAAACCACAAGAGTCTCAGATATATATTCACATAGAATGTTTAGATTCTATGACATCGATGTTGGCTAGAGTTCCTCCAGGACTTTGTCTTTGAGTTAGTCTATAATCCTCAGAAGGGGAACATAGTGGTAGATACACATAGAAAGAGATCGAATTAACAGCTACTGAATGAGGCTTTATAGTAGTTAGCCTCACTTCTGAAATCCTACATGGATAGAGATGCGCCATTCTACTTCCAGTTGATGGTAGTTTCCCCTCCACTACTTCAGTGAGTCAGGGTGGTGAAACTCAGAGAGATTAGTGGTGAGACTAAATGAGCTTAGATATTCTAATGCCATACACATCATGGATATTTAGAAGGTGAGGAGCACACTATCATTTTCAGAGGATATAAAATTGTACCAATGGATATATGAGAGGAGGTGATGAGGGAGATCCATACATCCCCCATGGAAGTACATACATGCATGATGAAGATGTATCAGGACATCCGACATCTGTAATGGTGTCTAGGGATGAATAAATCTATGGCAGAGCTTATTTATAGATTCCCCGCTTGCTCTCAAGTGAAGTTCAATCACCAGGTACTAGTAGGATTGACACAACCCATCAAGATACCAAACTAGAAGTGGGAAGGGATATCGATGGAATTTTTAATATGGTTTCCACGTACGTCCATAAGGAATAAGACCATCTGGTTGATCGTTGAATAACTCATCAAGTTGTCCCAGTTTTTTTTCTATTTGTGAGAAGGGTATGATAGAGAGATTGGGGCGTCTCTACGTTCAGTACATTGTGCGCCTTCATAGGGAGCCTTCGACGATAGTCTCATACCATGACACATGCTTCACATCCCAGTTTTGGGAAGGATTGCAAGAGGCTTTCGGGACTCAGCTTCACATGAGCACAGATTTTTACCCACAGGCAGATGGCCAGACTGAGCGAATCATCCATACCATGGTTTACATGATTCGTGCATTTGTCCAAAATTTTTGTTGTAGTTGAGAGGACCACCTACCCTTGGTGGAGTTTGTGTATAACAACAGCTACCACTCCACCATTTGTATGGACCCTTTTAAAGAATTGTACGGATGACCATGCAGATCACCCTTTTTCTAGAAAAATCCTAGAGATAAAGCACTCATGGGTCCATAGATGATACAGGCTACCACTATGAAGGTGCGGGTCAGCAAAGAGAAGATGAATACAGCACAGAGCCATCAAAAGTCTTATTATGATATGCGATGGATACCACTAGTGTTCCAGGAGGGGGACCACGTATTCTTTCGAATCTCCCCTAGATGGGGACTGCAGATATTTGGCTGAGGCAACAAACTTTCACCATGTCTTATTAGACGATTAATGATACTTCTAAGGATTGGCAAGATGGTGTACCACTTGGCACTTCCACAGCAGTTGGAGTGGATACATTATGTCTTCCATGTATCCCAGTAGATGAGATACGTGCATGACCCATCTCATGTCATTGACCATGTAGAGCTAGAGAATGATGATGGGGTGACTTTTGCAGAGTTCCCAGTGGAGATAGATGAGCGATAAGAGCGGGTTCTTCATGGGCAGTTGATTCCTCTAGTTTGAGTTCATTGGCAGCACAAGAATATTTAGGAGAGAACATGGGATCGAGAGGCTCATATGGGTTCATAGTACCACGTTTTATTTATATACCCTTGTTTAGATTTTTGGGACGCAAATCCCTATTGAGTGGGGAATGTAAAGTCCCAAAAATTCCATGTAATTTTTTTAAATTATTTGGGATTTTTACTATTCTTTGAAAATTGATGGTGCATGATTCCAAGGCTTGGTGTCCCCAGAATTAATTTCTGATCTTTTTTTGGGTAGGTTCAGTAAACGCATAGGCGACATTTTCTATCTTTTGAACTGGTGCTCGGAATTGGAATTCGAGAGAATAGTTGAATCTGTAATGCCAGGATTCACATATGGGAAGCTTCACTTCGACCATAGTTGGTTGGAAGAAATATATAGATTTTTGCGAATTTTAAGAAAAAATAAAATAAAATAATTTATTTTTTTTATTTCATTTACTTTTTCCTACCACCTGTTCAGCAGTGGTGGCGGGGACCACAAAGGTGGTTATACCTTTAATTATGGGGTGTTAATTGCATGGTTAAACATTTATTGTGTAACCACCCCTCACGTAATTAATAAGGAACTTTAGTTATGTATATTAATGTGGCACAATAATTACATCAATTAATGAACCTCATTATTTCCTCAAGGCGTTGCTGGCCCTTCCCTCTCCAATTTAAATGGATCTTGGGGTGGGGTTTTCACACGACTTCATCAAGTGAGGAACCCCTAACAAAGTGATGCCACGCCTTCAACCGATAGGGAACTAGGGATTGACGATTCCCATTGTTGGATTGATCTAATGGTTGATAGATGATGGACACCAACACATGTGAACCTTCTTCTTTGTCTACAATACCCTCGAATAGGGAAGCACCACCATCAGCGGCATCCACAACAAATCATGAGGTAGGGGCTCTCTTTTAATTCAAAGATTTTTCCTCAATTCTATTTCTCATTCTTATATTTGTGTGTGTTTGTTGCGGGAGATTTGAATGGGGTTCAAAATTATTAAAATGTGATGAATAATTACCTCCTTGTTGTTATAATTATAACATAGAGGGTGTGGCCTAAACGAATAGGGACAGACCCTCCACCACATGTCTTTTTGTTGATTTCTTCGGGGACAATTTTCCCAATTTAATGACAACGTGAGATAGCGGGTAAAACTATGACGGAGGTAGTCCGGGATGATCGTAGGTGAAAACAGGAATGGAAACGGTGCTCTGGAGCATCGTTGGAGCCCCGTGCAAGCTCACCAGTGGCGGAGACGGAAGCTGGCGCTGGTAGGCCCAGAGGAGTGTGACGCCACTCGACACTGTGGTGGTCAGATTGGCAGCCAACAATTTCTGGCCATAAAAGAGAAGGTGTAATGCCCTCACACACCACGTTGAAGAAGTTGCAGCTGAAAGTCACTACAAAGGTAGGGTGACCTGCGTCCCATGGGTCCTGTAGAGCACGTGGCACTGGGGATTGAAGTGGTCGAACTACACCTTTGATCCATTCGGTAGGCAGACCGGGAAACCCAAGAGAGGCACGCCAGCAGGCCGTGCGGCATAGCCTTGTGTGTCAGGGTGGTCTGTAGCCCAGCCGACGAGGCCCCCAATGGCTCTTCTAGGCCCTGGCAGGCCGGGCCGGGCCACGGCCTAGCGGGCGAAGCCCCCCACGACACAATCCAATCTGGCCGGCCCAAGCCGGTTCTGGCTGGGCCGGGTCAGACCCAGATCGGGTTGATCTGGGTCGGTCCAACTGGGTTAGCCTAGACACCACCCCCTCTCTGGCCTAGAAATGGTTAAATGTTCATAACATTTGAATCGAATGTCTATTTGATGAAATGTTTGCGATGTTGGGATCGTTAGAGTGAGATGATCTTTTTGAGATACTCCTTGAGATTTTTGGAGAAATTTGGAAGTCGGTCAGGTTGGATCGTCTTTGAATCCATCCATGCCCTCAATACTAAAATTCTATTAACTAATAGACTGGGCATCTGATCGATGTGCCTTCTATGTCTTGATGACCCTTATGACAAGGCAGGCCTTTAAAGATACACTATTTGAGTTTTTACAGAGTTTGACCTGTAACCTGGGTTGGGTTACACTTCCATCCAACTGGGACCTTTTTACAGATGTTCACATATCTCACAGACCGGGTATCTGATCGACATGTCATCTGCCACGTTGGAACCCCTTTGATGGGGAAATATTTTGGGAATTCATTTAGTGGGACTTCATACCAGATGAAATATAACTGATGTATTGAGGAGAAGAGTCACCTAGAGATCTGGAATGCTTCGTGCAGAAATCATGTGGCTAGCTGTAACATGAAAAAGAAAAGCGACCAATACAGGTTAGCATCAAAAACTCTAGAGTGGGATGATCTTTATGTACGACTAATCATCACAATATTTGTTGAAGTGACCAATGAAAGTCAGCACCAGCGACCATTATGGGTAATAATGAACGACAAATACTGGTCAGAACCAGCAACCAATATGGGTCATCACTAGCGACCAGTGTGAGTCAGCATCTTGCGATCAAAACGGGGTAGCATATAGTGACCTATACATGTCAGTAGCAGAGTTACTACGGATATAAGGATATGGATTTTTTATTATTCATCTCTATCCCGGTATCCTTGAAGTTATACTGTTAGAGTGAGTTATCTATTTTTCATTGTGCTTCATGATTTAGATCATGTTTGTGATATTACCATTGTGGTATTTCTGGTGATGGTTTCCTTTTGTGGATTACTGTGTGACCTTCGAGGGTCTCAGGGTCCCCTACTGCATTGTTAAACTCACCCCTGAATGGGATCCTCCCGCATGTGTGTGTCTGGGGAAGAATATTGATGCTCTAAGGCATACTTTGGATGTTCAGGACTTTATGGAGATTGGTGTGATGAGATAAGTTGACATTCTCTTCATCGAAATAAGACTAATATCTACTGCCCTCTAGGTAGAGCTCTAGGGTAAATGCGATGGTTGATTACATTCTTTTCAGATTCTAGGGATTGTATTTCGGCCCACTGTTTTTAGTTTTTAGTTGTAATTATGGTTGTACTTTTCTCTCATGGTTATACCTTACATTTTTTTGTTTGTTTACATCAGTTTACCTTTTTGAGTGTGAACAGATCTCTAAGGAAATGCCTTCCCTATTCTATAAAAACCTTCACGTGCTAGTCACCAAACCCTAGCCTATGGAAGGTAGGCCTGGGGTAGTCACGTCCAGGCCCCATGGGACGAGTCATGACAATCCCCTTGAAAGGGAAAATTCCCTTTATCCCAAAAATATTTTATATGGAATCCACATTTTTATTCCTCCCCTTTCCCCCATGCATGTATGTTTTCTCCTACATTCATCAATGGGAATTATCCCTTGTTTTTAGTTATAATCGGATGTCGTTGGTTACATTGGAATACATGTGGTAATCCGTCAACATCGTTACCCTCCATTTTGTACTTTATTTTCTTCATATAACCTTGAATCTTTCGCTTTAGGATTTTCTAATGATTCCCCAAGAACAAGGTTGAATTAGATACCAACATTGGGGGATTATCTCTTCCATGTAAGAGGGTACCCAGAGAGGTTTTTCTCCACATTGCTGCAATTTATTTCATTGATTCATTACACTATGTTGAATTTATAAAGATGTTAAGATCAACATAAAATTGATAAATAATTAATATTATTATTTTAGTTAGGGATTATCTTGATAATAGTGTTTGATGTTCCCTAAAGTCGTTATACACATGGTTTATTGAATTTAAATTGAGCAATGAGTAGTTTGTTAGTTAACACTTCTACTGAATTTGGGATTTTATTTTATATTTATTTTATCATTTTTGTGATTGAATTTTTCCGAATATGCGTGATCATTATAATGTGGGGTATTATAACTGTAGAGACCCGTATCTTGATGTACATGGAAATTACATTACATTTGCGGAATACTCAGTACATAACAAAAACACACACACAGGGATCATAATAGTTTAGTGTCTTTGAAAACTCAGAATATAATCTTCTAATCCTGGTGAAAGATCTTCAACATATCCCATAAAGATCTTCCTTTTTTTATACCTAAAACTTTTCTTTATATCCTGGGGAAAAGAAAACATAAATGGGTGAGCTCAAATGCTCAGTAAGGGTAAACAAAAGAAATATCAATCACATCATATACATAAGCACATAACTTTTCGAAATCTTAACCTGTAAAAGAGATCATAATTTCATAACCTGGGATAACTCATGGCAGTGAAATGTAATCACAATAATCATAACATAAAACATTAAACTTTGTGGCATACACACATAATCATAGAGAATCATTTCTTGTTAGTCAAGACTCATTGCCAAGACTATATTAGTGGACAAAGTCTCTTTCTGAACCGAGTCACCCTCGTTTCAGTCCTGTTTCACTGAACCGGTATAACCTACCATTCCATCCATGTCTATATCATGAGATATAAAATCTTTACCCAATTAATTGGAGGGATATATAGGTCTCACCCATTTTATAATTAATCCTTTCTTATGTGTGCCACATAATCATAAATCATACATCATCGCATAACACGTGTAACAAAAATGGGATTCTTGAAACATCATGACATCATAAAACAAATCATATAAGGTAAATGACTTCATAAAAATAATTCCCTCAAAACATAATCAAATCAATGTAATAATATGGATAAAAACAGAACCCTATATTATCTTAGATGGAAAATAATTTTGATAAAACATTTGAACTCCATTCTTGAGGAAAATATCCTTTCTACTTCAAATACATATTTCCTCTCTTAACATGTCATACAATTTTAATCTAAAAGAAGTTGATTAAAAATAAGCTTAAAAACTTTTAAAGGAAGATTCTAGGAAATAATTTTTTAAAAATCCATTCATGCTGTATAAGTTAAAAAAACATTCTTCTCGTACTTTTTTCGGAAAAGTCAAAAAGTACCTCGTACGAAAAACGCCAAAAGATTCCTTTCATATCTTTTACTAAAATCTCACCGAATGGTAAACTTTGATACAAACTATTATAGAAGGATATAAATATTACATATTGGGGAAACATGGATGTGGATGATAAAATACACCCCAGTAAATACCAAAGTATAAACAATCTCGGATAAAATGAGATTGTGACATTTCCCTTACCTTATGTCCGATATGCTTTGTACGTATCCGAACCTCCTGTATAATGATTTAAATAATTTCATTAACTTATTACAGAATCATATTAATTGTTATGATATCATATATGGATCACTTATGACTTTATATTATCCGTTCTTTAGTAAATTCCATGTTAAACAAGCGTTTTGGGTAAAATCGGTTCATTTATCATAGATGTTTGGACTTGTTGTTCTTGACATTATTATTACTTATATAATGATCTACTTACTTACAGAATATAAAACATGATTTATATATCATATATATTCAGTATATATATATATAATAGATAGATAAATGAAATGAAACACACCGTTCATGGAGACGGTAGTCCGTACGTACGCATGAACGCTATTTTCCTTTCCTTATTGTCTTGAATGGAAGTAAGTAGATGACATACATATATATATATATATATACATAAATCCATTAGATTTAACATGTAATATATTTCATTATTATTCATTATATATACTTTATAATCATTCATGAATGGTTAGTGTGGAGAATGAATCTCATCGTGTCATGGAGACAGTAGTCCGTACGTACACACGAGCGATGATATCGTTCTAATGATCGTGAACTTGTGTTGAAGTGTATGTATACCATTTCAGTATCAATATCACTTTATAAAAATGATATATAGTTACTCATTACACCATTATACCCATCCAATTAAGGTGGTGGTGGAAAATAGATTACACCACGGCGTGGAGACGGTATTCCGTACGTACGCACGCGCGGTGATTTCCTTTTTCCGTAGGATGGATAGAAGGTTAATTAGAGTTGTTTCATATTTATAATAACATATCAGTATATAATAAATACTGATGTTATTACTTTATCATTAATCAACTAAAGAAGAAGAAGTTGAAGAAGAAAGAAATTGAAAAAGATCGGTAATGGATATTACCTCTTTTTGACGCGCCTTTTCTTAACCTCCACTTAAAGGACTAAGGATGGTCTTTGAAGAAGACCAGGACCTATAGGATGATACTAGGGAAGTTGATAAGAGATTTTGATAGGGGTTGGACGAGCTTTAATTCTCAAATTGGTGTGAAGAGGAGAGGGAGGAGGTGCCCTTTTATAAGGGAGGAGAGGGGCACCTTTGGAATTCTTAAAAATATTAATTTATAATAAATCTACCCCCCCTTAAAACCCCCAAAAATGACTCATATTCGAATATTAGATGAGATAGGGTTGTAATATCATCAACCAATCAAATTTAGACATGTTTGGATCTTTTTTTAAACCTTATCATTTTGATTTATCCTAATTTAATCTATTTAAGTTTATTTGTGGTAATAAAATTCTAAATTTTAACTTATAACAAATAATTGCTTATTTGTTGTGAATTTTCCATAATTGTTTAATTTATAACATTATAGACCATATAAATTTAAATTTATAATTTTTAAATATTTTTGTGATTTTTAAACAATTTTATAATATGTTATTTTTATAAAATAACAATAGTGTCAATTTTGACACTATTCATTTATTTGAATTTAAATAAAATATATACAGAAGTTATGTTCGAACTAAAAGCTTTAATATATTAATAAAAGGTTATATGTGTCTATAAAATTAGTGGATCACATTAAATAGTTCATATAATATTTATTTTATTATTTTTAAAACCATTATTTGGATTATCTCTTAATAAAATACTTAGTACATAATTTTTGAATAATTATATAATATACATATTTGTTGCATAAAAATTTAAAGTAAAATCCTATTATGAAGATAATTATATTAACTTTCACAGTAAAAATTTTACTCGAATTTATCATCCTAAAATCACAATATTTAAATTGTTATATTTATTAAATTATGAAGGTGACAACTTTGGCATCATTTAAAATAAAATAATAGAAGTGTCATAATAGCTTGTATAAGACTCCAAATGGTCAAATATTCGACCATTGTATGATTATAGTTTAAATTTACATTACCAATATGTTTTGGTCAGGGTTTTGTGCCTTTTATGGTCACTATTAGTTTAATAAAAACTATATTCTTAATTTTTCACTAGATAAATAATTTCTGCATCACTATTTTTTCACAATTAATGATAATTATTTAATCCCAAAAAATTCTAGATAAATTCTCATGATGTAGATAATTTTGTTATCTTTCTGGAGACTATTCATGTTCGAAGTTTTATGATGTTTATCACTATGTTAAAATTATTATACTTATAAGATTTAAGAAAGTGACATGTTGTCACTTTCTTTGGTTTTAATAATAATTAAATTATTTTCATGGTCAAAAGTCCATAAAATGAATCTAATCCGACCCTTAGTTGATATGAGTTTACTTTTAGCCATCAAATAGAATTTTGGCATGTGTTATGGTAATTTTATAATATTATATTTACCCTTAATTACCCGATTTACCTTTAACTATGGTAAATAAAATTTACCGTAGTTACTATTCAAAATTCCCAAAAATAAAAAGTAGCCTATTAACATAATTTTGACCCACTGATTCCAAATATGGAATCCATTTTTCAAAATTCAATACATAGAAGTTGCAGAAATTAAATTAAAATTAATCCCATTGTCGAATAAAAATGGGTTTTTGTTTAAAACATTGCAAAAGATTGAATTGATTTAACCTAAGAATTCAAGGTAAAATCAATGCTAATGACATTCATTATATTAAATGGTAAAAATTTATTCTATTTATACTTTAAAACCATTCAATATTATAATTTAACCATATAAGATATTACGATGAAAAAAGTTGTTTTTAATTAAAATATAGCGTGTTTTTACTATTCATTAAAATATGAAAGTTATCGGAAAAATATCAAAACATTATCTAATGTAAATTTTTATATCCTGATTCAAAAGAAGAATTTTATTTTGTCAAATTGAACATATAAAGATGTCAAAAACTAGATTTAAAGTGGTTGTGCCATCAAAAGGTGGCAAAACTGAATTTTTTTAAAAATACTTATTTTACCCGAAAAAATTTATTTTGTTCTTATACCATGTTCTAGAAAATGTATAAGATGAATAATAATGTTATAAAATTCAAAATTTAGTTAATACTGTTCATAACGGCTAGTTCATGACAATATTATAATAATATATCGTTGTTTATTAAAACTCGGTATTGCGTACAACACACGCTATCGAGGAAGGTCGCGATTGCGTGTAATGCAAGCCAAGTCAGGGATGCATGTTGTGAAAGAATCCTTCGTTGTTTCGTATAACATAACCCAACCATATTTCATTTATACATTGAATATATATATATATATATATATACTCAATGTTGCGTAGAATAACTATTAACAAAATTGTGTGTAACACGATCCAAGAATAGTGTTGCGTATACTGCAAGCTAATACGGTGTTGCGTATAGCGCAAGGTAATCATGGTGTAGAATACAACACAAGACATTATTGAAATTAAAAGAATATTTTTCATAAAATCTCGGGGTGTTACATTTTACCCCCCATAAAATGAATTTCGCCCTCGAAATTCGTTGGGGTTATAAATGGTTTACTACTCGAATGTTTGTTTAATAGAAACCCACATCGTAAAAAGGAATACCAAAACATGGCTTTAAAAACAAAAGTATGAAATGTAACGGTTACCCAAATTAACTCATCACTGGGTTTCCACATAGGAGAACATAGGTGAAAATATGGATATGGAAGAAAAATATAACCATCAAGTTCTGATGGAGAGTGGTAGAGAACATGGCTATGAAAAAGCCAACAATCAAAAAGCTATTGATTTGTGATGATCTAGGGTACCATCCGATTCATCAGATGTAAGATCACCAGGACAACATTTTTGGTTTTCAATATCATTTCCCTAAAGTTGAAAATTTTGAATTAGAAGAAATACTTACTTGATTTTGGTACAATATCACTGTTGTTCGTGAATTAAACAATTTCTACTTCATCCCTTAAAGAAATGAAGTTGAATTTGTTATTCGTGATGTGTTAGCAGATCATGTGATAGAATGATGGGTCATTCCATCTCTTCAAAACAAAAGGTTTGAAAAAGTTATAAGTCCATCTTATGGTTAGATTAATCGTATATGGTTCCAAAAATGAACTTATACTTTATATATCATACCGCTTAATAAAATAAAACTAGTTTATACTAACCAGGGACTTGCTGTAGGCCAGTGGTAGGCGATAAAGGCCAGTCGCACTTCGGTTGTGGGTTCGATTCCCACAGCCTTGTCCGACGCGATGGGCTGTCGCCCGTCCTGCAGGTTGTCCTTTTTCTAAAACTATATTACTATAACATCCCATCAATAATATCGAAAAAAAACAATACTAACTTATGTCCAACATAATCCATTCCAATCTTTAGGCTTATTCATAATACTGCAGTCCACTCTCAGAGATTTAATACCAACGTTTATCCCCATATATCATAAGATATATCTCGTTGGTCACATTCCAGACATTCAAAGGCCTTAATCATGTACTCTCTTGAATACCCATTGAACCTTATTGAAAACATGAGTTCTATTAAAAGTTAACTCTTTCCGCATACCAAAATCCTCAAAATTCTATATACTCAAACCATGATATAACCTTCTCCTTATATCAGTCATGAGCTCATGAATACTATCAAACATTTAATTTTATTCTTATCCCTTCATTATGCGCATATCATCTACATTCCAAAAATATCTGAATATCCTTTCATGGATACTGGTAACATTAATCATACACTTTCAAAACTCAAGGAATTGCAACAGTGTAATAATCCTTAGATGTCTCTTTATTCCATAGTACCATGAGATTACTTATACAACATTACACATGATAAACATGTAATCATTCCACTACATTCTTAAACCATTGACCGAGCTTCAACAATTCTTTCATCTCACATATCATTTGTAGTCTCTTCATCATCATCCACATAAATACTACCCATACGACCATACTGATTCTCTTCATGAGACTTTCCCTTAGGGAATTGGTTTGCATAATGCCCGTACATTCCACATTTAAAACATTTAACCATTGTTGATGTCGTAGCAATACCATTATCCTCGTCCCTGGTGTTAACTGAACCTTTTTCTTTGCACTTACTGGCTTTGTGTCCTTCTTTTCCACACCCAAAGCATCTTCCAGTTCCTTTGAAACATTCTCCTTGATTCCTCTTCCCACATGATTTACATAGGGGAAATTGAACTTTCTTTCCTCTATGATCATCATGAAACTCCATCTTTCTCTTATTAGCTGAGTCAGGAAACTTACCAAATTTTACATTATTGATCATATTATGAGATTGCTGATTCAGCATAATAATGATTTTTGGACTTCCAAATCCCATTTCATTTGGTTTCTCATGAATAATATCATTCCATTGTCCATCATATCCTCCATTATCGTGAATCATCTTATTTCCAGCCATTTTCTAAAACCCAAAAAGAATAGTGTGAGATGCAAAAATCATGCCAGGGAAAACAACATAATAAAATAGGGGGTAACCTTAATATATAACATCTTAGGTTAAATTCTATGATCGTTAGCGCAATTCTAGGACTATAACCTATACATATACTTAACCTTAGAGACATCCCCAGACATACCTTAGATATATCTCTAGGGATCTCACTAAAGTTCTCGCATCCTAGTTTCCAAAGGTTAACTAAACCCTTCCTCTGATACCAAATGTAGAGACCCGAAGCTTGACGTACATGGACATTAAATTACATTTTCTGAATACTTAGTACATAACAAAAACACACACACAAGTATCGTAATAGTTTAGTGTCTTTGGAAACTCGGAATATAATCTTCTAATCATGGTGAAAGATCTTCAACATATCCCATAATGATCTTCCTTTTTTTATACCTAAAACCTTTCTTTATATCCTGGGGAAAAGAAAACATAAATGGGTGAGCTCAAATGCTCAGTAAGGGTAAACAAAAGAAATATCAATCACATCATATACATAAGCACAAAACTTTTGGAAATCTTAACCTGTAAAAGAGATCATAATTTCATAACCTGGGATAACTCATGGCAGTGAAATGTAATCACAATAATCATAACATAAAACATTAAACTTTGTGGCATACACACATAATCATAGAGAATCATTTCTTGTTAGTCAAGACTCATTTCCAAGACTATCTTAGTGGACAAAGTCCCTTTCTGAACCGAGTCACCCTCGTTTCAGTCTTGTTTCACTGAACCGGTATAACCTACCATTCCAGCCATGTCTATCTCATGAGATATAAAATAGTTACCCAATGCATTGGAGGGAGATATAGGTCCCACCCATCTTATAATGAATCCCTTCTTATGTGTTCCACATAATCATAAATCATACATCATCGCATAACACATGTAACAAAAATGGGATTCTTGAAACATCATGACATCATAAAACAAATCATATAAGGTAAATGACTTCATAAAAATAATTCCCTCAAAACATAATCAAATAAATGTAATAATAGTGATAAAAACATAACCCTATATTATCTTAGACGGAAAATAATTTTCATAAAACATTTGAACTCCATTCATGGGGAAAACATCCTTTCTACTTCAAATACATTTTTCCTCTCTTAACACGTCATACAATTTTAATCTAAAAGAAGTTGATTAAAAATAATCTTAAAAACTTTTAAAGGAAGCTCCTTGGAAATAATGTTTTAAAAATCCATTCATGCCGTATAAGTTAAAAAAAACATTCTTCTCGTACTTTTGTCGGAAAAGTCAAAAAGTACCTCGTACGAAAAACACCAAAAGATTCCTTTCATATCTTTTACTAAAATCTCACCGAAGGGTAAAATTTGATATAAACTATTGTAGAAGGATATAAATATTACATATTGGGGAAACATGGATGTGGATGATAAAATACACCCCAGTAAATACCAAAGTGTAAACAATCTCGGATAAAATGAGATTGTGACATTTCCCTTACCTTATGTCCGATATGCTTTGTACGTATCGGAACCTCCTGTATAATGATTTAAATAATTTCATTAACTTATTAAAGAATCATATTCATTGTTATGATATCATATATGGTTCACTTATGACATTATATTACCCGTTTTTTTTGTAAATTCCATGTTAAAAAAGCGTTTTTGGTAAAATCGTTTCATTTATCATAGGTGTTTGGACTTGTTGTTCTTGACATTATTATTACTTATATCATGATATAATTACTTCCAGAATATAAAACATGATTTATATATCATATATATTCAGTATATATATATATATATAATAGATAGATAAATGAAATGAAACACACCATTCATGGAGACGGTAGTCCGTACGTACGCATGAACGCTGTTTTCCTTTCCTTATTGTCTTGAATGGAAGTAAGTAGATGACATACATATATATATATATATATATACAAAAATCCAGTAGATTTAACATGTCATATATTTCATTATTATTCATTATATATACTTTATAATCATTCATTAATGGTTAGTGTGGAGAATGAATCTCATCGTGTCGTGGAGACAGTAGTCCGTACGTACGCACGAGCGATGATATCGTTCTCATGATCGTGAACTTGTGTTGAAGTGTATGTATACCATTTCAGTATCAATATCACTTTATAAAAATCATATATAGTTACTCATTACACCATTATACTCATCCAATTAAGGTGGTGGTGGAAAATAGATTACACCACGGCGTGGAGACGGTATTCCGTACGTACGCATGCGCGATGATTTCCTTTTTCCGTAGGATGGATAGAAGGTTAATTAGAGTTGTTTCATATTTATAATAATATATCAGTATATAATAAATACTGATGTTATTACTTTATCATGAATCAACTAACGAATAAGACGTTGAAGAAGAAAGAAATTGAAAAAGATCGGTAATGGATATTACCTCTTTTTGACGTGCCTTTTCTTAACCTCCATCTAAAGAACTAAGGATGGTCTTTGAAGAATACCAGGACCTTTATGATGATACTCGGGAAGTGGATAAGAGATTTGGATTGGGGTTGGCCGAGCTTGAATGCACAAATTGGTGTGAGGAGGAGAGGGAGGAGGTGCCCTTTTATAAGGGAGGAGAGGGGCATCTTTGGAATTCATAAAACTATTAATTTATAATAAATCTAACCCCACTTAAAAACCTCCAAAAATGACTCATATTTAAATATTAGATGAGATAGGGTTGTAATATCATCAACCAATCAAATTTAGACATGTTTTGATCTTATTTTAAACCTTATCATTTTGATTTATCCTTATTTAATCTATTTAAGTTTATTTGTGGTAATAAAATTCTAAATTTTAACTTATAACAAATAATTAATTATTTGTTGTGAATTTTCCATAATTGTTTAATTTATAACATTATAGACCATATAAATTTAAATTTATAATTTTTAAATATTTTTGTGATTTTTAAACAATTTTATAATATGTTATTTTTATAAAATAACAATAGTGTCAATTTTGACACTATTCATTTATTTGAATTTAAATAAAATATATACAGAAGATATGTTCGAACTAAAAGCATTAATATATTAATAAAAGGTTATATGTGTCAATAAAATTAGTGGATCACATTAAATAGTTCATATAATATTTATTTTGTTATTTTTAAAACCATTTATTTGGATTATCTCTTAATAAAATAATTACTACATAGTTTTTTTATAATTATTTAATATACTTATTTGTTGCATAAAAATTTAAAATAAAATCCTATGATGAAGATAAATATATTACCTTTCACAGTAATACTTTTACTCGAATTTATAATCCTAAAATAACAATAGTTAAATTTTTATATTTATTAAAGTATGAAGGTGACAACTTTGGCATCATTTAAAATAAAATAATATAAGTGTCATAATAGCTTGTATAAGACTCTAAATGGTCCAATATTCGACCATTGGATGATTATAGTTTAAATGTACATGACCAATAAGTTTTGGTCAGGGTTTTGTGCCTTTTATGGTCACTATTAGTTTAATAAAAACAATATTCTTAATTTTTCACTAGATAAATAATTTCTGCATCACTATTGTATCACAATTAATGATAATTATTTAATCCCAAAAAATTCTAGATAAATTCTCATGATGTAGATAAATTTGTTAGCATTCTGGAGACTATTAATGTTCGATGTTTTGTGATGTTTATCACTATGTTAAAATTATTATACCTATAAGATTTAAGAAAGTGACATGTTGTCACTTTCTTTAGTTTTAATAATAATTAAATTATTTTCATGTTCAAAAGTCCATAAAATGAATCTAATACGACCCTTAGTTGATATGGGTTTACTTTTATCCATCAAATAGAATTTTTGCATGTGTTAGGGTAATTTTATAATATTATATTTACCCTTAATTACCCGATTTACCTTTAACTATGGTAAATAAAATTTACCGTAGTTACTATTCATAATTCCCAAAAATAAAAAGTAGCCTATTAACATAATTTGGACCCACTGATTCCAAATATGGAATCCATTTTTTAAAATTCAATACACAGAAGTTGCAGAAATTAAATTAAAATTAATCCCGTTGTCGAATAAAAACGGGTTTTTGTTTATAACATTGCAAAAGATTGAATTGATTTAACCTACGAATTCAAGGTAAAATCAATGCTAATGACATTCATTATATTAAATGGTAAAAATATATTCTATTTATACTTTAAAACCATTCAATATTATAATTTAACCTCATATGATATTACGATGAAAAAAGTTGTTTTTAATTAAAATATAGCGTGTTTTTACTATTCATTAAAATATGAAAGTTATCGGAAAAATATCAAAACATTATCTAATGTAAATTTTTATATCCTGATTCAAAAGAAGAATTTTATTTTGTCAAATTGAACATATAAAAATGTCAAAAACTAGATTTAAAGTGGGTGTGCCATCAAAAGGCGGCAAAACTGCATTTTTTTAAAAATACTTATTTTACACGAAAAAATTTATTTTGTTCTTATAACATGTTCTAGAAAATGTGTAAGATGAATAATAATGTTATAAAATTCAAAATTTAGTTAATACTATTCATAATGGATATTTAATGACAATATTATAATTATATATCGTTGTTTATTAAAACCTGGTATTGCGTACAACACACGCTATCGAGGAAGGTCGCGATTGCGTGTAATGCAAGCCAAGTCAGGGTTGCGTGTTGTGAAAGAATCCTTCGTTGTTTCGTATAACATAATCCAACCATATTTCATTTATACATTGAATATATATATATATATACTCAATGTTGCGTAGAATAACTATTATCAAAATTGTGTGTAACACGATCCAAGAATAGTGTTGCGTATACCGCAAGCTAATACGGTGTTGCGTATAGCGCAAGGTAATCTTGGTGTAGAATACAACACAAGACATTAATGAAATTAAAAGAATATTTTTCATAAAATCTCGGGGTGTTACAATAACACAACATGATTGTATGGTATAACTATTTTAAAAATTTTATATCTTCAATCATTTATGGTTCCCACAACAGTGAGTTTAAAAATGTACGAAAATATTATATATGGGAGTTATAACAGCAATATCACAATTAAAAAAAGTAAAATGACCAAAAGTATAGTAACTTCACCAATAGAGTTATAAATATAACATGGGTATCTTATAAATGAAAATGATTTATATTTATATCTTCTCATAAGTATTTTAATTTTTTAATAATGATAAATTATGTATTTTTATATTTCAAAAGGATAATAATTTTATTAAAATTTAATAATTAATGTAATGATTTAAATGAAAAATTTGATTCATAAATTAGATTCACAAATTATTAATTAATTTAATTTTGAATATAAGATAATTTTATGAGACATTAATTAATTTTTAACGTATTATACAACCATTTATAATATTAAAATCGATATTTTTTTGAATAAATGTCTATTTTAATTAAAAATTAAATTTTTTTAGTCAAAAAATTATTTTCATAATGTTTAGTCCATTTCTTAATTCAAAAAGATGAAAAATGGATTGGTTTTTTTATTTATTTTAATGGTTGAAAATTTTGGGGAATATTGACATATAGTAATTAATAGTATATATACATTATTAATTAAATACACTATTTCTTGAGATATTTTTATGTAAAAATGAATATATACAAATATACATATATAGATACTATATGTATTGATATAATCAATGGTATTCATATTCTTGAGACAAAATAATATTAAATGAATTAAATAAACAAAAAACACTCTCTTACTCTGCTATAAATACCAAACCTCACCATCCTTCACCACACACATCCAAATCCATGAGTCCTGACAAATTTATTCAAAATACCTCTCCCAAACTTCTCTCACACGTTCTATTATTTATAGTCTCACAAAAAAGACCATTTAAAATTTCCTTATAGAGTTTTTCAAGGAATGGAATTCAAGAGGTAAAATCCCCTTTACTTATTTTAATTTTCATTCAATTTTTTTTATACTTTCCTTAACTCATAAATAATTATATTCTTGATAACTCTAATATATTATTTATACTCTAATTTTAGTAGGATTACAGAATAAAAAACATCATTTATTTTCTTTTCCCCTTTTTGTTTAAAAAATAAAAACATCATCTGTGATGTGGAAATTCACTACCTTCAAGGATGGTTATTAATTCATTTTAAAATACCACCTTGATGACTAGTCATATAGTCATTTTATGGTGAAAATATATTTTAATATGTATATTATAACTCATTTATTAAAATAGAACCATTATATATATAATATTAATTAATAAAACCAAACAAGTGTGTGATGATCAGAAAAATGCCAAAATAATCAAATGGTTATCATTAATGATTTATCTAAGAAATCATCCTCATATATTGAAACAAATAAAGTATAGGACCATTAAATATTCTTGGTATGAATTCCTAATAAATAATTTCTTTTTATGATAATTATTCAAATTTCACATGGTATTTCTTACAGGTATAGATGTGAACCAATCGTGATGACCAAGGAAACTAACACTTCTGAACAACAAACATTAATCTTATAATTCATCAAAAAGAACATAATTTATCTTAATAAAATTTTAATAAATTAAATAAATTTTTAATAATATCAAAAATGAGATATTAATGAATCAAATTTCATAATTTATGATGTTATTTATATGTGTAGAATTATTTGAGTCGTTAGGAAAGGGTTTTACCCCAAACCTCTATTTTCATTCGAGTTTCACTTTATAACAATTCACACTAATGTAAATATTTTTTATTTTTATATAATTATTATAAATTATTTTATATGTTTGAACCACATTATCATATATTAGTTCATCATTATATTATGGGGAAATAAATGTTTTATATGTTTCCATTTTCAATTCATCCCTATATGAAAGCCTGATTAGTCGGTAATTCCCACATTCTAAATCTTTTTGAAACACATGTAATAATATATTATAAAAACTAATATTATTATTTTAAAATAATTATTTTATATTGATAACTATTTTAGTTCTTTTGTAGTTTTTTACAAACCATTAGTTCTTGTCTTATAGAAATGCTCATTTATATTTTCTCTTAAACCGTACATAGGTGGAACTTTTATAATGACTATTTTTACCTTTTTTTACTACATTTGGGCATCATTTATTTCTAAAAAATAATTTATTTATTCATTCCTTTTTTATTCATAATTTAAAAATGATGAAAATACAATTTCAGTCAAATTATTTTTCCAGAAGAACTATTCTTTCCAAACTAAAAAAGGGACTGTCTATAAAAACAATTAATGGGTTTGTTAGAATAGTTTCATAAAATTAAAAACTCTTTGATGGATTTCATAGATGATATAGTTTGATATATTATGATAACATATACAAAATTTATTTAAAGGTTCTATATTCAGTTTTTCATAGGATGTTCTATTCATGGTTTGTAGTTGATGTATTCACATTTCTTATGATATTTTATCAATACAAATGTTTGTGTTATGTTTGACCATTTTCATATTGGGATTTCATTGGATTTAGTATGTTCTCTGAGGTTACCACTATGTTCATTTGATGAATCTGTTGGAATCATGAGAGAAACTAGTTTTGGTACTAGAAGATGTCTTACCCATTTATGTTTTCTTGGTCGAAGCCTTTATGATATGTTATGATGTCTCAAATTATTCATTAAATATTTATGATGTTATAAATTGATAACCCATGTTATTTTTTAACTATTATAATATCCATGGTTATGTCTCTTTCCCATGTGATTATTTAAGAAATTATTTAATTATCTCTTACCCCTTCTTTATTATTATCGAAATTATGTTTTTATTGTATATGTTTTTTATTTTTCCATAATAACTTATTTTTATATATATTTATGATTTCATGTGTTATATTTATTACCATCAATGAGAATCTGAGGTAACCTCTTTCTTCAATTTTATTTTTCCTCGGGATGTGATGATTTATATTATGAAAGACATTCCAAGATAATCTTAGAGTATATGGTTTTTTATAATGGAGATGTTATGTTGTGTTTCAGTTCATGTTTTAATATAATAATTATTTTTGTATATTAAAGTTGGGGTGAACCCATAAGGGGCTCTAGAACCCTAGATTTCTCTTCTTGTCCCCCCGCCTCAGATCGAGTTGGATCTCTACATCAGTTTTCATCAGTGGGCTTGTCGCAGCTCTCTCTCTCTCTCAGCGATGTTGTGTGACCCTATGGACCCATATTCCTTGGATTTATTCCTTTTTACCGGCCTTCCTCCCACCTCACTACACCTTTGATGGATAATTCATCTCTTTGTAGCATGTTGAAGGTCCAGTGGTCGGTTTCTGGTGGTTGCGCTTGAGGGTTGCAACCTCATCATCAGTGTGTGTGTAATGGGTGGTCCATTGTGGTCTTGGAGTTTTTGGATAATGGTGATAGTATTTATATATTGGATTGATGTGTTTTCATGGAACTTCATCTCTTGGGTGGTCTTCAGTATGGTGATGGGTTCTCAATCTTTAACCCTTTTTTTGAGTTTTGATTTTTTTTGTTGCTGATCGCATGTGTGTTTAGTTTCTTCAATTTTGCGGTGGAATTTTGTTGATGAATATTTTTTATGGATATTGTTTCTTTGTGTTTTGAGATGGCTGGAAATGCTCATCTGGCGATCTGGAGTTAGTGATTTGAAGAATGCAGTTTTTTGGCTTCACATTTTGGCTTTGGTGTCCTTCTGTATTTTAATATCGTATTCTGGGGTTTGAAATTGTCCATAACAAGAAATGTTTTGCAGAGGTGATGTCTTGATGAATAAGAAGCTCCTACATGTGTGGAAATGATGATTTTGTGATGAAGCAGTGGTGATATTCTGATGAAACAGAATCTTTTAATGGGGTTGTGGTTTGGAGGATGAAGATTTTAGATGTTTTTACAACAAGATTTATACATGTATCTTCTCTAAATGAGGTTTGTATGTAGATACATTCACCTGCACATACCAGTTGGACTCAGAAGCTCGAGAGAGTATGGCTTTGCCATCAGTTTTGTGCCCATGGAACTCCAAATGGGACAGCTTGTTGAGTGGTCATGCGATTGTGAAGGCTTGACACCTAGGTGTAATCTCAAGGGTGGGAAAAATTATATAGATTTGATATGAATTATCAATCTTTCGGTTTTTTGATGTAATGATGGATGTTTTGGGTTATCACTTTTTACTAAAAAGTGTATTGACAATAAAAAATTAATTTTTAGTCAGTCAGTCTTTTGATTGTATAATGATATACTAGGGTAATAAACTGTTCAGTTATTTTGTATCTGATTTTTTTTTCAAATTTACAATTTAACAATATAAGTCACTGATTCTAAAGTACTGGTGTATGAGTATTTACATTAGGTATTAGAGGAAGTTTTCTAGAATCATTGGAAAGAAAAATTTGAAAAAACTTTTATTTTGTAACATAAATCTAAGATAGATTTTTAGGATATGCACAGAAAACCATCCTATAATTTTTTTAAGTTAGATATTATGTTTCTCGTCATAGTAATACATTATTATCAAGATAATTCATATGTACTTGGTTATGGAATAGATGTTCTTAGGGGTAACAACTTCGAAAAGGTGCTTTGGGCATGACTGGGGTTAACATGGTACACAAAAAATACCATTCTTTGCACCTAGTTTGACACTCTAATTTGATACATTAAGGATACTATTCATTTTCCTTATAATCCATTATTAATGATTTAAGGAAAACATATTACCAAAGAAAACATGGTTAGAATTATGAGATTAGCTGTGTATAAATTTCCAATTTATGTTATGTATTTTCCTAGTTAAAATTATGAACTATAATTCATAACCTAATTAACCTTATTACATTATTTATAAATGATTTTTATTTTATAGAATTGAATCTATATTAAGACACATATACTATGTATTTATTTCCCTCTAATTCAAGATAATGATTTTGGAGAAGTATATGAAACTAGATCAGAGTAAATTATAAATATACAAGGAAACCTGACATAGGTTGTGAATAATAAACAATCATGTATGATGAAACATGATCCAGAAAGTTGTGTCACCATGTTAGACAACTTTATATAAAAATATTCAACATAATTCAAATAGACCCAAAATCCCTTTGTATATGACCAATGGATAAGTACCTTAGAAAATATATTTCTCAATTTGGGATATAATGAAGTATTGAGATTTATCATTAATGTTTATAAACATTTAGAAGATGCTGATCAATGGTGGTCATTGATTCAAAATAAAAAGGAGTAAAAATTTGGAATATTAAATAAAATGATTTTAATGATATTTTCATTGAAAAATATTTCCCATGAGAACACTGAGTGAATATGTAGAGAAAATTGATGAATGTAAGACATAAATTGGGTAATAAAATTTCCATGTATGAAACAATATTCCCAACATTAGCATGTCATGGTAAGGATTATATAAAAAATCCAAAGAGAAGAATTGATATATTCTTTGATGCGATAAAAACATTCCTATAAAGGGTATTAGTATTATAAACATTATCTTCATACAAAAATATATTCTAGTGATCTTTCAAGACAGAGAAATAATATTTTAGGTCTTAGGACATTAAAGGAAATAAATAGATAAACTGGGTTGTTGAACACTCTGGATAATGAAATAAGAAAAATGGGAATGAGGGAATAGTGGAATTTCCATCCTGAAATAAATGTATAATGAAACAAGATAGAACATTCTAATTGGGGATCGAAGTTTGTTACATGTGAGAAGAAAAAGGAAACCAATCTTGTGGTCTCAGGGTGGTGGAAGTAGCTTCTAATGTTCATTGAAACAATTGTAATGATATGGGATATTATGAAAATGATTCACATGACTGTAAAGTAATCCTTCCCCAGAAAATGAAAATTGAACAAGTCCATGCTAATGTCATCACAACAACTATGGTTGAAATTTCTAATGACATATTGGTAAGTAAATTAATCATGTCAACAAATTTAGTATATCCTTTATTGGATACTGGATCATCGCAATCCATTATATATTCCTAGTTTTCTTTAATAAATATATTTTTCCAATTAAACAAAATAAGTGATTTTTCAGTAATGAATTAGTGTGGATACCTTATTGCAACAATGATGTGTCAAATAGTTCCTATTATGATAAATAATCATTCACTAATTGTTTATTTTATCATCATTTAAATGGTTTATTTTGATATAATACTTGATATGTATTTTATTTAAAAAAATAATAAAAACTTTCTGGGAAAAGTGAAGGAAATTATGTTTCATTGTAAAGGTATACAATTTATCAACTTTAGAGGGGATACATTACCATCTGATCATATATGGATCCACCTCCATTATCTCTTTTAAATGAAATTCATTTGGAAGAAGATAAAAGTTCATCTACGGATAAGTAATGAAATATTCAAATTAGGGATGTACCTATTTTATAAGTATAAATTGATGTATTCCAAGTAATTTACCTATACATCCTCCAGTGTAGGAAGTTGTGTTTCTTATTGATTTAATAAATGATGCAGTGTTTATATCATCGAATCCCTGTAGAATGGGCATGGGGGAGTTAACAGAGTAATGAAATCAACTAGAGAAAATTAGTGGTAAGGGATTTATACATCCAATTGTTTCACTTAGGGTATCACGTGTTATTTATTTTAATACAAAATATGGATCTATGAGGGTTTTCATTGATTTCATGGTGATCAATTCTATTATGATAACTAAAAATTATCTTCGTCCATGTATTCATTAATAATTTGATCTAATTCATAGATATCGATGTTTTTATAAGATTGATCATTAATTTTGAAATCATCAATCTCATGTGAAGAATGTTGATATTCCAAAGAATAAATTTGGAATAAGGTATGTAAAATTAGTGTTTAAATTAATTACATTTGTAATGACTATTGCACCTTTTGTTTTTAAAAATCGTTTTAACAGAGTGATCAATGATTATATAGATTGTTTTGTTGTGGTATTTACTATTGAAAACAATTTTATATTCCAAAATATATTGAGGACCATGGGAAATAGTTTATTATTGTTCTAGAGACTCTTAGAAGAAAAATGTTATAATGGATGTTTAGTAAGTGTGAAATATGACTTCAAACAGTTTCTCTTCATGGACATATATTTTATATGGATGGAATATTATTCGATCATGAAATGAAAAAGGATATTCAAGAATGACCTACAAAAACAATCATAACTATGGTATGTAGTTTTATTGGTTCAATATGCTAGTATCAATGTTTTATTCAAAACTATTCCAATCAACTAACTTGTTAACCAATCAGACTCCTAATATGATTATGTTTGAATGGAAATAATAATGTTAAAAATATTTTGAATAATTCAATATGAAAATAGAGAATTCTCTAATATTGACTATACTACTAGTAAATGGTTGATTTTTTATTTATAGTGATCCATCAATGAATGGAATTTCATTAGTCCTTATAGATACTTATTTAGTTATTTTCTATGAATCATGTCATTCAAAAGATGATGAAAATAACAATCCAACTCAATATCTTGACTTTGTATATGTAATATTTGTTATAATGATATCAAGACACCATCTATATGGTGAATGATGTGTGATATATTGATATCTTATGAGTTTGACATATGTATTATCATCTAAAAAACTCATCATGAATAATAGAGAGTGTCTTGATCTACTCAAGGGTTATGATTCTTGAATACAATAACACCCTGGCATATAAAAAAATGTAGTGGATGCATTCATGAGGATAGAACTTGTAGTTATGAATAATATGTGGATTAACGAGCAGTCTATGTACATGGATATAGTAAAGATGGGTATTAGAATTATCATGGAAGGTGAATCATTAATATATTTCCAATTAAGTTACTAATAATACCTATTTTAAATTATTAAAATTTCTCATAATGATGATGAAAATTTTCAATGGAAATTTAAAGATGTGAATTATGGTGTTTTGGAAGACATCATGTATGAGAATGGAATTTAGAAATTTGGCAAGAGGTTTTGTGTCCACTCTATACCCGAGCTAAAAAGTGAGTTATTTTATTATAGCCATAGCTATAATTTATCTATGCACTATGGTATTTATAAGATGTATTGATATTTGAATTAAAATTTATAATGGGATAATATGAAGAGGGAAATTTCTGATTATGTATCAAGATGTTTAATCTATAAACAATTAAAGGATTAAAGACAACATCTGAGAGAATTCATAACCATTTCTTATTACTATGTGGAAATGTGATGATGTCACTTTGAATTTTTTTCATTGAATTACTAAAAAAAATTAAGAAAAAAATGATGCAAAATGGGATATTATTGATTTACATACCAAATCAAATCATTTACTCACTATAAAGATGGATTTTCCACTTGATCACTATGGAAGACTCTATATTAATGAGTTTGTAAGACTTCATGGATAACATCATTCATTTATTTATGATCACGATCACTGATTTACATTGAAATTAGGAAACAATTTTCAGAAAGAAATAGACACTGAGCTTCATTTGAGTACAACATATCATGCTCAAACTAATAGGATGTCTGATAGGGCCATTCAAACATTATAACACATGTTGAGATCATATTAACATGACTTTCAAGGAATGTGTGATCATCAATTTCCTTAGGTGGATTTTTATTAAAATGATAGTTACTATTCATGAATTCAAATGGAACCATATAAATAATTTTATGGAATTAGATGTCGTACACCAATTAGATGGGATAAAATATGTAAAAATAATCTTGTATGCCTAGATCTTATAGAGGAAACAATGGTAATGATTAATACAATTCAAACACATATCATTGTATCTCAAAGTTGAAAAACCATATCTAAAATATATAAATGGATTTTAAATTTCATGTAGGAGATAATGTTCTCTTGAAATAATCTCCATAGAATGGTGTTATAAGATTTGGAAGGAAAGGAAAAAAAATCCCAATGTATTTTGGTCCTTTTGAAATCCTAGAGAGAGGTTGAGTAGTGGGTTATCATTTGGAGATGCCCACAAGCTTTTATAATGTATACAATGGGCTGACCATATCATTGTTAAGGATATACAAGACATACCCATCACATGTACTCACATATGAAGGAATTGAATTTGAACCTAATTAAACATATTGGGATGGGCTTATCTAGATTCTATACAATAGAGAACTTGTTTTGAGGAATCAGACAAGTCGTTAAGTAAAGAAACATTTGGAAAGTCATAAAATTAAAAAGGGGATGTGGGAAATTGAATAATTTATGATGAAAAACTATAAAATTATTTTCAGGGATGAAATTATGAAAATTTCAATGATGGAATTTTTTGAAGGAGGGATAATATAACACCACCAAGAATTTATGGTATGCCTATTTTAAATTGTAATATCTTTGATAGTCTTTATTTACTCAATACTGTGTTTAAAACTATATTAAACTATTAAGCATAACTTTTAGAATTATAATGTGACCATTATGAATCATAATATGAAAAACGTAAAAGTAACATCACCTTTTAATGTATAAATAAAAAATTAGGATTCGTATAAATTTAAATTTGTTATTATTATATATTGGTACAAGTAATTTAAATTTTGAAAAATTATAAACTAAATGTTTATATTTTTTGACAATATAAATGTTTAGTAACAATTTTTTAATTAATATACTATTTTAAAATAAAATTTACTCTCATAAAATAGATTCACAAATTAAGATTCTTTTGTCTTATGGATAAAACAAAATTTAATAAGAGCTTATTTAATTTTTTAATATGTCAAAAAATCAGTTATAATTAAAAATCTATATTTTTTAATAAATGATGATATTAATTAAATATTAATTTTTCCTATTAAGGAAATTATTTTCGTATAATGATTTCTATTTCTTAATTATAAATTCTAAAAAAGTGTTTTTGAGAATTTTTGGTATTTTTTATAAAATAGTTTATTTTTTGGTTAATTGTGAAAGATGTTAATTTATGGTATATATACATTATAAATTAAATGAACTATTTTATTGAGCCTTTGTTGATGTAAGAAAACTAATTTATAAATATTTTTTTATTTACTTTATGTAGTCATGTAATCAAAACTATTATTAGTATTGGGTCATATAATAAAAAAATGAATTAAAAAAATCAAAAAATACTCCTCTAGTCCACTATAAATACTACCCCTCACGGCTACATCTCCTCACACCTCAAATTCCTTTTAGGGTCTCCAATTTATTAAAAATCACTCTAAAAAAACTCTTCCCCACGTTTTATCCTTTTTTTGTATAACCCAAATGTTTATTAAATAGTTCCTTATGGAGGTTCTCAAGGAGAGTAATTTAGGAGGCAAAATCGCCTTTCATTTTATTAATTAAATTCCAATTTATTTTCATTCCATACCATTTACTTACCTATAATGTCCAAATATGCATGATAACCCTACTATATTATTTAAACTATAATAATTTTTTAGGGATATACACCATCAATTTATTTCCATTCAAGGTTTTGTTTTAAAAATAAAAAAGTCATCTGTGAGGTGTGGATTCACCACCTTCATGGAAGCTGATTCTTTTGTTTTCTTATAATTCTTTATAGTATGATTATAAAACCCTTTTATGGTTAGAATACATTATAATATGTGTATTAAAACATATTTAGGGTTCTATAACCACTATATATACTTAATATTGAATAAAATCTACTTTGTGGTGATCGAAAAAAATAAAATGATCAAAATTGTTATTAATATCATTTTATCCAATGATTCATCATCGTATTAAGAGAAAATTGATAAAATTCCATTTAATATTATTTAAGATCATTAATATTAAATAATTTTAATTATGGATAATTACTCCAATTTCAGATGATATTTTCTGTATGTATACAAGTGAACCAATCATGAAAACAAAGGAAACAAAATGTTATTAATAAAGAAATTGAATCTTATAACGCATCAAAATGACTATAAAATATCTCAATAAAATTATTAAAAATCAAATAAATATTTATTATGTTTTTAGTTATATTATTAATTAATATAATTTCATTATTCAAAATGTTAACTTCAAGTGAAAAACACATTCAGACAAAATATAAGGGATTTTCCCTGAAAATCCATTTTCATTCTGATTATGATTTCACATATATTAAAATAATTATATTATAATATATATTTATATAATTATTATATATTCTTATTATATGTTTCAATATCATGTATTTATATTATTTCATCTTTATTTTATGGGGAAAAACATATCTTATATGTTTCCCTTTTCAATTCCTCATAATACGCAAGCCATATTAAAGGGTACATCCCAAATTCTTACCAATTTTATAATAAACTCCATAATATATAATAAGGAACCAATATTTTATATAAAAAATTCATTTTATCCTAGATAAATATTTTATTTCTTCTCTAGTTTTGTTGAATCAATTATAAATTTTCTACTTGAAATAACCTTTTATATTTTCTCTAAAAACACACTAAAGTGTCTCATTTATACATATTAATTTTACATGTTGTTAACATAATTTCGACATCAATTATGGATTAAATATTGATTATTTTATTACATTAATTTTATTTTATGGATAATCATAATTATAATTTTATTTTATATTAATGATTTTTTCAAAAATAAATATTCGTTCCAAATATAAAAAGGGTAATCTCTAAAGAAATTCATTATGGTTTCATTAGGTAATTTTTCATAAAATTCAATAAATGTGGTAGGATTTTATGACTGAGGGAGGCTAATATCTTATGATACTATATACTATATTTTATAATAGGTTTTATGATCAGTTTGACTATTGATGTGTTATTTGTGGTTTGTGGTAGATTTATTTAATTTCCAATGTTTGTTTCCCAATACAAAAGTTTATATTAAATTTCACCTTTTTCATATGAGAAATTCATTATATATAGTGTATAAAAATAGGTTATATCTATAACCCCAAAATTCATTTGTAGATCTCATTACACAAACTAGTTTGGGTATTAGCAGACATCTTACTCATTTATTATTTCATAGCCAAATATTTAATGGTATGTTATGATGTATGAAATTATGGATTCCCTCGTTATGATATTATTAATAGATAATCCATCTGATTTTTTACTACTAGAATATCTATTGTTAGGTTTCATTATACAGTGATTATTTGTGGCCTTAGATAAATAAAATTTATCTCTTCCATTTTATGCTCAATATTACGTTTTAATAGAATTTGTTTTTAGGTTTTCTCAATGAATTATTGTTTATGTTTATTGATGATATCTTTGCTTTTATTTATTACCCATAGTGAAAATCCAAGATCACCCCTTCTAAATTTTTTATTTTTCCCCAGGATGAGAATTTATATATTATGAATGAATTCAATGGATAATCATAAAGTCTATTGGTGTTTCCAATGAAGTTATTATGTTGAATTTAAATTTTTGTTGTAATATAACAAATATGATTAAATCTAGTTTTACAATAATACTATACTATTTGTTCCTTTTGCATTAGAAATTATGTTCATTGTTTAAATGTAATTAATTAAGGCATTGAATCCATAATACTAACCTTTGGGACATTACATCTATGGAATTTTAAACTGCAGTGTCTTGAATTGAACAATAGTGAGCTTGGACAGAGTATAAAAGATCAATTTATAAAATTATTAAAGATTCCGAAATATTTTTGTCCAATCATTCATTCCATAATGGTTTTTATGTTTGTTTTATTCATTGGATTTTCCATATGGTAAATGAAACTTATTCAGACTCATTCAAATAAAATATCTTAATTATACTGATATGGGAGACTAAATGGATAAATTCCAGAAGCCACTGACAACCCATTCACTCTATCTTCATTCCAGTACATTAGTCTATCACAAAGACTAAGGAACCCACTATTGGGTGCTTGAAATTACAAAATGTGATAGATAATCCTATTTTGATTCCCCTAGAAATGAATTCCGCATGATTTTATAATTAGGGTTACCCTTACTTATGTATTGAGTTAGATGATCCCAACTGGGATGACTCAAATTACAGGAGAACCTAGTGGATCCTAAGTACAATAACTCACTATACAACTAACCTTGGGGACCTAGTGGGTGCCCTAATGTTTTAGAAATCATGATCTAGAACATAGTGAAATTGCCTATATATTGTAGTGGGATTAACCCTTAACTCTTACCAAACATATAATACAATGTTGTAATGGTAGTAGCGATGGTATTTGGCATTCAACTGCCATCACTCTTTAATTTTTTTCATTCACTTGAATACCATCTATGTAGTGATAATAACCAAATATACATCTTGGAATTAAAAAAATGAATAGGATGTGACGTGACATATAATGGGAAGAAAATAAGTGGTTTCTGGTAAGCATTTGAGGATATTAAGGTGATATGATTCAATGGTGCAGACCACCAAATGCACTTCCTAGACCACCCTGATAGGAATTCTTGTTGATTATTACAATTTTGAACATGCCTATTTTTCATTGTGCTTCCTCCATTCATATAGATTTTCAGTGTTGGGATATATGTTTAATATAAATCCCATTTATGTGGAGTCAACATATGGATTCATATCCTCTATGATCCTTTGGATTACAAGAGTTTTTTTGGTTCGATTTACATCCCCCGAGATATTGATTTTATTTAAATCTTAAAGGATTGACATTGGACTCATCTAGTGATTCCTATGATACTCACTAAGGATTGGAGCATAGAAGATTATTGAATTTCCATGATATATACTTGAATATGTATATTGATCTTTCAATTCAATGGATTAAAATTATCATATTTTACCCTGATATTATTCATGTTTCCTAAGATTCATCCACCTAGTGTTCAACTGAGTCGATGTTATATGATTTATTATAGACTAGGACCAAAGATTCTGACATTGGTATGGATTATAATCGAATAGAGTATTTCAGTACCCATCCCTATTCCTTAATTAATTGATGTCCACTAATTACCTAGAATTCATTACTATAGCGATTAGTGGTGAGCATGAGTTAATTGAGGTTTTGGAGATGTATACCCCTATGATGATGTGGAATTCTCAGAGACATTTACATCACTGTAAAAAGAATTCATTACTGGTTTGGATTACATATATAAGGATTTAATTAACTATATATGTATAGACCGGTGTAACATATAGCTCAAATAACTTTACATTGGATTTATGGATAATCAGGATTTAAAATCCCATGGATCGGATTCAGTTTGGTTCATGTGATTTATCTCCATATCCATATACATATATAAACATAAAAATACCAAAATATGCATGTTGAATCATTTTAACAAGATATTTTCACATTGGTCGAGGTAGGTAATGTTCATCGGGGTAATAGACCCATGGATCAACCATGGTTTTATTTTATTTTTTTACTTATTAATGTTCCTCATCTTGGCTAATCATATTTAAAAATCATTCCATTATAAATGAAATAATTGGAATAAATTTTTTATTTCAATTTTTTTCATGTGTTATTTTTAATATTTTTATCTTGAGGATTATCAAACATATACATACACTATGTTCAACATGATATGTACATTACAACATTGGTTTTGACCTACTGTGTTTTATACTCACACCATGATTATGCCAAAATTGTATTGGGGTACCCATGATGATTCTCACTTGGTTGTAGACATTTTTGTCTCACGGCCTGGGCTTGAATAGACATGATGGTTCAGGTATGTTTTTGGTGATCAGGTATGTGTTATGTCATGGTATCACTAATGGATCCTTATACATTTTACTTATGTTTATTATATTTAATCATGTATATATGTTTTTATAATGGATGACTTGTGTATTATTTATAATATATTAATTTAGGAGTATAAAAAATAGATTATTTATTATATGCTTGTTATATTTATTTATTATGACCAATTATTATTTAATTTTATGGAATATTTTAGGTTTTTATAATTATTATCTTACTCTACGCTTTGGTAATAGTCCCCCCACAAATAATTCCATGGCCCTCTCTATTTGTTTTAATATCTTGTCGCACGGGGACGCATGAATACGGCCTTTTATCTAACATTATTGGGGAACTATTTTAATTTATCCTAGGTTGGGGCATTATATTTTCCCTTTTTAGGTATATTGGTAATTATATTCTCATATATATTTTTTGATTTCTTTTTATAGTGACAAATATCATAAATTGTTTAGAAAACCCAACATGATAGACTATATTATGATTTCACCAATGATATCCACAATCATTAGGGAGTGGAATTAGATCAATTCAAGTTCATAGAAGCTTAAGTAGATCATGTTATAAATAATAACAAGAATCATTCATAATTAATTTCTAATTTTGAGAATGATCACCAGGTAGTTGAGTATTTAATGTGACAAAGTCCTCTAACCATTAGTGGGGTTTTTGAACCCCTTATTATAGAATAATTGAATAACTCCAGTGAGAATATATTCAAATTCTTCCAATTCTCAGAGAAATAGAATTTTTTGTTTGTACATTATAGAATTGAGGGAGAAGTCGAAATTTAGTGGACACTGATCCAGAACACAATTTCCAAATAGTATATTTTCCCAATGAAATTGTAAGAATATAATAAAATATTTTTTAATAATTTTTTTCCCAAAATATATATATTAAAATATATTGGGAATTCATCAGTCTAAAAAACTGAAGATGAATCAATTAGAAAATATTAGGAAAATGTCATTATGATTTCGGCATAACCCTCCCTATATTTCTGAAATAATGATTGTATGGTCTATAGTTTCATGATGGGAATAAATCAATGTATAAGAAATGATTCTGTGGTTTGATACATTGATAGTTATAAATATATATTTTGTTGTTCACTCAATATTGAGATGGATTTCAATGACTCCCTATGGCCTCATGGTATTGAAATAAAAATAATGAATCTCTCATTATGTATAACATCATATAAATCCCATTGTGTTATGAAAACCCAACATCCTGTTATTCAATTGTTTGTTAGAAATAATCTTAAAAACTGTTTTTTATAAACAAGGGAATCTAAAAATGTGAATCTTTTTGAATTAGTCTAACCAGTTCTATAAATAAATAAATAAACCCTCAAAATTTGAAGAAGATAAAGATATTACTTATCAACAATCAATCTATTGTGCATTATTTCAAAATCATGGTACAAAGTTGCAATGGAGGACAATTGCCCAATCCAATGGATTTTTAGACAATCATTAACAAATACATTCAAGGCCTATAGGGAATGGAAGGGAATATTCTATCAATAATACTAAGTTGGATCCCAATTCATTCAAATCTATCAATTTTTTTTAACTATTCAAGAACCACCACAAATCATGGTGGTTGAGCTATCAATGAGAATAGAAAATGGATAATTGGTTTCATCCCTAGTAAATAACTCATCTCCAGACTATATTTTAAAACCTAATCTTGTAGAAAATATCATCTTACATTATTAAGGTGAGATTGATTCTATTTTGTCTTTGGATTGGATATCATAATATAAATAAAACTTTAAATATCATGGGAGGGAGATCACTATTACCTTCCCAAGAAATCGTCATGTTTTATACAATTGGATATAGGAGGATGAATCCCCCTTAAATTCCTTAATTAATATGATGAAATTATTTATTTATGAGAAACATTATCTTTCCCAAATAAGCGAGACAAAAGATATAATTAGTCTTGAAGACATCGACCTTGGGTGGTATAATACTGATGTATTTTTCATGTAGTTTATTGAATTTCCTTTTGATTGATAGGTTGAGTTACCAAGTGAAATTATTCTGGGATCGCTCTTCGTATCAAAGAATCCATAGAGAATGTCCATCATTGAGTTAGAAGATCATATAAGGAATTAATTGAGACTCCCAATACGGTTTTATATACCCTAGTGCTTCAATGTGGGTTTCACCAGTTCTCTTCATCAAAAATAAGGGTGGATCAATGCCCCTATGCATTGATTAATGTGATATTAATAAGACTGTTATAAATATGAATTATAAAATTCCATTAATTTATTACTTATTATATCAATCATATAGAACCTTTTATTTTAGTGATGTTTAACATTGGACTAGATGTCCCCAATTATTAGTTATTAAAGAAGATTTTAACAAAAATTACTCTCGAATAAGTTTTGGAAACAACAATTTTATAGTGATTCCATACAGATTCTCTACCACCTTCATCAATCAATATGGAAAATATGAATAGTTTCTATAAATACTACCAATAAAAATATGGGAGAATTTATATGGATGATATTATAATTTATTCTAAAATAATGGAGACACATGGAGAGAATTTCAAAATTTATCATATGTAACTGAGGAAGGAGTTGACATGTGCAATGTAAAATAAATTTGAGTATCAAATGAAAGAACTATAATTATTGTGTCAAATAATCACCTTTAGTGAAATGTATATGGATGCTTCTATGTAAATTCAAATTAGAGACTCATCTAGACCAACATTTATAATATAGATCTGTAATTTTATTAGAATTTCTA
This sequence comes from Viscum album, assembly GCA_963277665.1. NCBI lineage: Eukaryota > Viridiplantae > Streptophyta > Magnoliopsida > Santalales > Viscaceae > Viscum > Viscum album. The sequence continues at coordinate 1,922,577,115 of OY728150.1, forward strand.
GGGAATACTGGTGATTTTTGAGAAACTTATCATGACATACAAACCTAGTAACAAAGATTACATAAAATGTATTATAATTTTTGTTGTACTATATAAAGAGATGAAATCATTATGGAGTTGAAAAAGACTCATATCACTACACCAGTCTTGCTTTCCTCAAGTGTGGTACTTTTAATGGTAACAATCAGGGATTTAAAGAAGTTATTAGTGATTTTTAAGATTCTAAATGACAAGGTGACATCTTATGCCTTATGGATGTTGAAATTTCATGAGTATAACTATCTCACACATGATCTAGAGTTAGTTGTAGTGGACGTTTCATTGAAAATATAGTGAAATTATCTATACGATGAATTTTTTCAAATATATGCATACCCTAGGACCTAAAATATATATTCACATATATGTATAATACTATTCACTATTGATAATTAATATAGGTCAATATGAAATTTAATTATTAATCTCTTACTAGCAATGTAAGGAAAAAACATAAATATGATCTTTGTATATAGGATGTGGTGACTTTGTCGATGATGATAATTGAAAGGATCTAATATTATAAAAAGTTCAAAGGATGTACATGGGAGTAATAATGAAAGTAACATCATCATTATTTAATTAAAATATTTATAAAAAATACCACTTAGATATGATTATATATTTCCATAGTGATGATGTGTAAATTCAGAAGACGGTGGAAGCCAAATGAAAATTGAAATCCTCAGAGATCAAAATTGATAACAAAAATTTCATTTGATTTGGTCCATCACTATATGTACCATCATATTCTGAGATATCTATGGTGATGTTGATTGATACACAAAGCTCATCCCTCTCCAACCACCAATGAAGGATGGCAAGGTATCATGTTCTTTGTGGAATGTATTTGTGGGATAATAAAAATATAGATATCACTAAATATATTTCAATATGTTTATTATGTGAATAATTTAATGATAGAAGAAAAAACTCTAGGGGTGTTATTAAACCACAAGCCATTCTTGAAATAAAATTAGAAAACATATCCCTGGATATTGTCCCTTTTATTCCAAATATGTCAAGGGAATAAAATTCCATATGGTCTATAGGAATCATCTTCGAAATACTAGACACTTATTTGATATTGAAGAGGAAATCCCACTTTTTCAAAGATAAAATATATTCTTCAAAGAGGTGGTTAGGATATCAGAAACGCTAAAATTAATTGCATCTATCTCAGATTATATTTTTACATCAATGTTCTAGAAGGTCATCCAAAATTATATAAATAATTATTTGAACATCAATAAATCTTGTCACCCCTAAACTAATTGCCATTACGACTAGAATTTAATGACACCTGAATACATGTAGACAGTATTCTGGATTGACAAAAAATAAGGATGAAATAAAAATCTTCTTCTGGATGAGATCCATACAATAATAGCTACCTCTCAAGTGTCTTAAGGGATCACTATGAGTCCCTTTTTTGGAATATATGTTGAAGACCATCATGTTGGGATGAGGTTTGTGAAAAAAATATTTTGGGACCTAAAATGATTTAGAAAAGGTAAAATAATTCAATTCAATTCTATATTACTTAAGTACTTATCAGAGGTGAAAAAAATCTATGTGGATAATCCTTAATGATATTTGGATTTTTAGTTTGGGGATAATGTTTTTCACCACATCACTTTATGGAAGAGAGTCATTCGATTTGGGAATAAGATAACGTTAATCCCCAAGTACATCGACCAATTTTATTTTATATATTTCATTAGAGTTGTGGATTACCGAATAATACACCCCAACCATTTTTAATGAACATGACATATTCCACATATCCCTCTTAAAAAGGTATAGACAATTTCCCTCACATGAAATAAATTAATAAGTGATAAAATAGAAAATAATATTCTTTATGGGGAGAATTTAGAGATGATAATGGACTATAGAGAAAATGTATAACACAAAATGATGGATAACCGAGTCAATTTCCTATGGTGCAACAAAATATAAAGAGAGAAAACTTGTTAACCAGAGGAAGAAATGAAGCCCGTATACTGTCAAATATTATATCATTGATAATTAATATTAATTTTAAAGGGAAATTTCCTTAAGGTGAATTAATGTAGTACCCTATGTTTTTATAAATTAATGTTATGATTTATATCATTTTCAACATGTCACACTGAGTTTTAATGAACAATTATATTCTATTAATCGTTTTTAAGTATAAAAATCACAAACTATCCATTAATTATAATGATACGAATATTAATATTTTTTCCAGAAATATGTTTAAATTATAAAGATAATATATTAATAAAAATGTACCCAAATATTCTGTAAACAAATTTAGTTCCACACTTAGTGAATGTACCTATTATTATGGAAAACTGCCTTTTTTAATGCATTTTCTATGTTATAATTAATTTAAATCATTTTAAAAGTTTTTTTTTCATTTATGGAAATATTTATAAAATTTTGTTAATTTTAATGAAATTCATGATTAAATATTATTTAAGAACATTTTATTCATTTTAAAAAATGTTCTTTTGAAAACATTTTTTTTCACCATGCCAGTGTGTTTGATTTCAAGTAAAATTCTACCACTTATGAGACTTAGATTTGGAAAAATGTATTCGATATTTATAATCTGAATAATTTATATTTTATAATATATTCTTGTTAAATAATTTACATAATTAATAGTAAAAATAGTACAAAATAATTAACAAGGTTAAGGTTAAAATATATTTTCCAAGTCATTAATATATAATTATATGAGTTAAAATATCCAATAAACTAGATAAAATCCATTTAATAGAAATATTTTGACATTATAACATCTAATGTTTCATAATGACAAATTTTAGAGACTATTGGCATGTTAAAAAACAGGGTATAAAATCTTCTTTAAAAGAATTCCATTTGTGGCCTCTCCCCCACATATAAAAGGGATCCCCACTCCTCTCCACTTTAAATTTATAATTACTAGTGGTATGAAAAATCCCTATCCAAATATAATTATTATTTACATCTTCACATCTTATAATACTTTTTATCATAAATAAAATGTAGGATGTTTTTTTATATAATCCTAATAATGTGGTCCAATGAAAATTTATTTTTCTAAATAAAGAAACATTGACTTATTTCTTCTTCCACAACATTGAAATCATAAACAATCATGATAATATAAAAACAAAAGTATGTAAAATATGATATGATATTATTATATCAAATTCCAAATTTAAATCTATCTTCACTTTAATAACATTGGAAATGAACCCATGAATGTTTATGGTTTTGGATTAAAGGATAATATATAAAATTGGTGAATTATTAATAATTTTATAAAATTAATATATCATGTTTTTTAAAAAATTTCCATCCATTAAATGAGTGATAACCTCTTAGTTGTGTACGATAGACTACCTCTTCAGGATGTGATGTGATTCATTTTTTATTACCACATCATGTGGAATGAATATGTAATTTTATTTAATGAAAAAATAAAATATTTATGATATATAAATAATTATTGATATATTAAATAAAAATTTACTTATTTATATATTGATCATTGAAAAATGGAAACGTTACACATGCTTATGTAGTGACAATCGTCTACATGACTATAACATACTTCATTTTTCATAAAAATAACTCATTATTTTTTAATTAATATTTATATATAAAAACTATAATTTTATCTTGAATATTATCATTCTAATGTTTACAAAATAATATATTTTACCTTACCAATTTTCCATGGTGATTTTGGACATATAAAATAGAGATCATCAAAGTGTGTAACTATAATGTAGATGACTATGTAATATGATATAATATTATAAATATTAAATGAAATTGAATAATTAACATAAAAATGTAACTTAATAAATTTAATAATTAATATAATTTTACTATTAAGTATGATAAATAATGCATAATCTGAATCTACATTTGGAAAGGGATCCCTCTAAACCACCATTTTCTACAGGTTACGACCAATCACTGTACAATCCATTTTTTTATTACTATTTAATGTGATGAAATACATATAAATTTCTTATATATATTTACCACATATATAAATACATTATTCACACTTCCATTATTAGGTTAAAATGTATATTATTTTTATTTATGAAACACAATCATTATCAAATATCCTTTGATAATTTTTTTATAATGTAAAATTTTGAAACCCATTTTTTCAATTTTAATTATGGTGTTATGAATTTTTAATCACTTAAATTATGTGGAACACATATATCAAGAACATTTTATGATGGTTTAAGAAAGATGAAAATACAATGCATTGTTTAACGTTTTAGTTTCCTGAGATTTATTTTATAGGAATATGTAGTAATCTTAATTCATTATGAGACTTTATCCACTATGTGATATTATCTAGGATGTTATCATTGACCAATTTTTATTTCACGTTTTGTGTTGTTTCCACATTTCCTATTTTTTTATAGTCTTTTGATTCCATATTCTTTATGTTATGCTTCACTATCATTACCCATGATCATTTTATTTTAATATATGAAGTTATTACCTTAAATGAAATGTTATGTTTCCTTATCATAGTTCTTCCCTTATTGTTGTTTTTAGCTCAAAAATTTATTTTATGTATGCCCTAGGATTTCCTATGTTGTTATAGGAGCTCAAATAGATTTAATATCACATTATGTATAATAAAATGAGGATGTAATTTATTGGTTTCATTTTGATATATTATGAACGGTGTACTTCTAGAACAATCGTCATCATGATCTTTGGGATCTACTTATTTGATACACATGTTTAAAGACCATGTAATACATTCTATAAATGGTTTTTGTCTCTATAGATAGAATATTTTTTACAAAATTAATACGTGATGTTATTTTTTCCTATCACAAATCTATTTCTATGATAAATTCTCCTTATTCACCCCGCGTATCCCTAATGATGTGTTTGCAATTCACATAAATGTATTTTTTTTATAATTAAAATCATTTGGATTGAAAAATACATCTACGTTTCCCACTTTCAAGATGTTACAATTAAAAATATACCATTTTCAAAATGGGTTTATGTTATAGTATCATTATTTATTGTGATTTTTTGTGATTAATTTTTAATTGATAATATTCCAGGATCTACAACTCATGAATCTAATTAATCTTATAATCCTCTAGCTATTTTGGGAATCCTCATATAATAGTTCCATTTTTATAAATTTGGTTAGTTAAATTATTAATAAAATGACTATAATAAATTTTACTTCATTTCCTCTTTGGTCCAGAACAATTTTTTCACATGTGTTGGCGAGACATCTTATTTATGTCATTTTCAAGATGCTAAAATAATATGGTGTATAATGTTTGGTATTATTATTTCATTATGAAAATTAAATTAACTTTTAATATCTTTGTGTATGGATTCTAGAGGTACTAGAATTAGTAAATGAGATGAAAATATATCTAGAAAATATATAGGTTTCAGTTCCCTATCCAGAATATGTTTTCTGAAAGAATTTTATTTCAGAAATCACCTTGAGTTTCCATGAAATATTCAATCATCATGATGAAATATATCATAGTAAGAATATATCATAATAAGTATGTTCATTTATTTCTATTTTATGATTCCAAAAATATATGTTCATTAAAACTTATCGTAACATACCAAGTAAGTATAGAATTGTGTATTTTCATATCTATTTTTATTTATGAATTAGATAGTGTTTTAGATGCTTAAAATGAGAATAAATGCAATCTTAAGCATTGGATTCTCAAATATTTTTAAAAGATTTTTTTACCGCATTTTGACGGAGAACCATTTTTAAATCTATATTTTGACAATTTTATAATATCTATTTGTCAAAATAAACTTATTATTTAGTTTTGGGACATTTAAATTTACATTGGAAAAGTTTTTGGTATTTTTCTAGCAATGTTCATTTTATTAATGAATTGTGAAAAATACAGCATTTTAATTCAAAACTGCTTTTTCATCTAATTTAATTATTTGGATAGATTACATTTTTAATTAGTATTAAAGTTTAATTAGAATATATTTTTACCATTTAATCCACTGGTGGTCATTGGAGTTGATATCACTTTGAAATTGGACATAAACAAATGTCAAACTTTTAATAGATATTGTTTAAAAAACCTGCTATTTGTTTTGACAATGGGAATTATTTTTAAATTAATTACTAAAATTTCTATGTTTAGAATTTGGTAAAATGGATTCCATATTTCGAATCATAATGTCCAAATTATGTAATTAATACACTTTCGTTTTTTGGACATTATGAATAGTAACGACGGTAATTATCTTTAATTATCGTGATTAATTAGTAATCGGGTAGTTAAGGGTAATAAAATAATATCCTAATAATAAAAAATGACCACAAAATGTGTCCTAATGCTACTATTTGTGTTATGGCCGACCATGGGATGCCTTTTTCCAAACTTGGGGACACCATGGAATCCATTTTGGGTGATAGTGACATTTTATTATATTATATTTTTAATGGGAATGTATAACCAAAGTATGTATCACCCAAGTAAAACAATTTTAGTTTTTTCGGTGTAAATGATATCTTAGACTATAAATATTCATTTGAAAGATAAATATATTTCCTCCATAATAGTTGTTTTTATAATTTTTATACATTAAATAAATTAATTTATTTTTGACACCATAATGATGCAGCGATTACCTCATTAATTAACGATTTAAATAAAATGAAAAGATAATGTAAAATCTAAGACTTACACTTGTCTAAATCCTATTTTATGGGTGGATTTAGAAGCCTTATCACTTTATCCTTTAAATTTATAATTTTGGGACCTTTAGAATCCTAAACTCGTTATATAATAAAGTAACATTTCTTTACATTCCAAGAGTGCCCATCCTCCCTCTTATAAAAGGCCCCCACCTATACCACCAAACCCACACCTCTCAAGCCATTGTCTCAGCCAAAATCTACTCTTTTTTCTCTCCACATCCCTCTCTTCATCCTATAAGACTTACCTTAAGTATAAATCTCTACAATAAACCCTTTTGGTTCAAACAAAGAGAAGTTACCCGATTTAAAGGTAATGTCTTCACTTGTGTTCTTTTGTTTTATTTTTCTTATAAAACCCCCTAAACTCTTTTTATTCCTTTATTTTGTAACAACACCAGTATATTAAATATTCTAGGATTTTTTTATGAGAATTATTCGAGATACACTTACACAAACCTCTGTCTAATGGTTAAAGAACATACACTTTCTGTGGATGGTGAATTTCTGTCTCACGAAACGATGATTGTTCAATATTATTCTAACACCTATCAGGGTGGCCATTAAGATTTCACTATATATATATATATGATATTTATTATGTTTATGTTTTCTATATGCTTCTGTATTTTTCTTTTATGGCATACCTTTATGGTTTCTATTATGGGAAAACATGATATCTTCATTTTAGGAAGTGCGGACTACCGCCGTCTCAAAGTGATTTGAATCGTTAATGCTGTATGTGGGATGTATAAAGGATGGAGTTAATGGTATTACATATTATATTATACTTTAATTATAATATACCTTTATATCATTATGATTTCACTCCATTAAATATGAAATAGAAATGAAAGTAGCGTTCATGCGTACCTACGACTTATCGTCTCCATTAACAGTGCATTTCGATTCTTACCTCAAATGTTGTGTAATATTATATATTCATGTATATAATGGATATATATGATATATATGATATATACATCATGAATATAATTCTGGATATAATGTATATTTTATCACATGAACAACATGTAATTATAAGAAGTTTATTTTTGACTCAAGTACAAAATATCGACAAAATGACTGTTATTAACATAAATAATTACTTGTTGTTCATAACATGGTAATAAGTTATATATAAGGAATAATGAACTTGAAAAAGGTTCTTAATCATGTAGAAATTAACTCTCGTTTATTATTCAGGAAATTAAAGAATGATCGAGTCAAATTAGACATGAGGTAAGTAACTTCATCTCAATCTCCTTTCATTGAGGTATATTTTGTTTTATACACAACTTTCTTTTATATGGTGTATAAAACTCTTTGAATTTTACTTTTATTCAAAAGGAATATTTTTTATACGAAGTGTTTTACAAAACAAAAAAAGGGAATGTTTTTGTCGTACGTATGTAGTGACAACAACTTCTCCTCCGCTATGACCATTATTTGAGATTCGGCTTCCTCTACAAGCCATAACTTTTTTTAAATGAAAATAAATACCATGTTTTAATTTTCTTTTATCTTGGTATTGAAAATGGTTTTGATAATGTTTTTATTATATCAATGTGTTGTATTGATATCTTGTGATTGAAATGTGCAAATGTTATGTTTTCTTTATGCATGTTTTATACGATAAAATTAAGTTATGGTTCTTGGGCATTGTTTATGAATATGGGTGGTTCCATGATGAAATAAGGATGGGTGAGCTGATGATAGATCTCCAATGCATTGGGTAACATGAAGGAGTTAAACACTAAGGTTTCTCCGAAGAGATTTAGGGAATATACTGTGATGGGTATTCCAAATGTAACCATGAGGGTTACTCCCTACGTAAAAATGTTATGAATGCCTCAAGTTACCTTTATGTATTATGTTTTATATGAGTTATTCATAAATATTATGATTTTATGAGGTATGATGAAGTTCTTATGTTTTAGGAGTAAAGCATGATTTCATTGGTTCTTATGTATTCATGGACTAAGGTTTTATTTCTGTATTTTTATATCCCTTACTGGTCTTTTTATGCTCATCCCATGTTTTTGAAATGTTTTTCACAGGTCAAGGGAATGATACATGATGTGATGACAATTTCGAGGAAGTGTTAAGAAAGAATCAATGTTTTATTTTAAATGAGTTTCCTTTTATGGGAAAAGTGAATATTGTCTTTTATGTAACCACCTTGTTTAAATATGGAATATAAAGCATGATTTATGATCTAATTATCTAAAACTCTAATCCTGGAAATATCCTCAATGTGAAATCTTGTAATAACTCATGATTAAGTAATGTTTAAGGATGGGGCCTTATAGTTGGTATCAAAGGTCGGTTTAGATAACTTTAGGACGTAGAATTCTATTAAATGATTATCCAAAAATATTTTTTTGGTCAAATTTAAATGATATAGCATTTGAAGATTACCATGTTTCTTTATCTAAGGCATATTGGTTCAGAATGGTTTTTCGCAGAGGAAACATGGAAGCAGTGCTAGGAAGGCATACAGAAGGAAATGACCTTCCAAATCAGCATCTTGAGATGGTCGGAATTGGAACTGAACATTTTGTTACAGTAATGGCACAATTGACTCAGGCGATAAATGGTGGTGGTATCCATGCACGAGATCTGCCAGATCTACTGCAAAGGAACATGTTAGTGGTGGAACATTTCATGAGGCAACATCCACCATCATTCAGAGGATCATCTGACCATGTGCCAGCTGAAGGGTGGATTAAAGCACTGGAGAAGATTTTCGATGTCATAGGGTGTTCAGACAATCAAAATTTTAGTTTTGTTGTTTACCATTTGGAGGGTGAAGCAAATCGGTGGTGGTCAATGGTTAAAAATATCAGGGATGCTGATGAGATTGATGCTCTTGACTAGGATGAATTCAAAGGTATGTTTCTTGAGAAATATATTCCTAAGGTTTTTCTACTTAGTATGGGAAAAAAATTCTTGGAATTGAGGCAAGAGGATGACTCAGTGGATTCTTATGAAGAAAAGTTCACTCGATTGGAAAGGTATGCTCCAAATTTTTTCAGAGACCTTGATAGTAAAATCAATCGTTTATACTCTATATTAAAGCCAGAATATCGAAGGGATTTAGCTTCTCGTGAGTTCAAATGTTAAGAAAAGATTTTTCAATGTGGTGAGAAGGTGGAAATGGATCTTTTCGATGATCAAGTGTTCTATAACAACTAACAAAAGTAGAGACCGAGGTGGCAGGAGAAAGGGAAGAATCCTTCAAAGAGGTATGATGGTAAGAAAACTATGTTTTCAGTTTGTGATAAATGTGGTAAATGGCATGCTAGGGAATATCTTCTAAATGCTGGAAAGTGCTACTGATATGGTAAGATGGGACATAAGTCTCGTGATTTCACTAAAAAATATCAGGGTGACGGTAAGACCAATTTTGATTTATAGTTGGGGAAATGTTTCAAGTGTAGTGAGATTGGTCATTATGAAAACGAGTGTTCAAAAATGATCCCAAATCATGGGAAGAGGTCAGACTACAAGCAGAAAGGTGTGGTGAAATCCTTTGAAACTACTTCAGTAGATGTTGGGAAATCAAATAAAGTGGTATCTGGTACTTTGTTTTTCTAAATTATGGAATGTGTTTTTTTTATTCGGGGTCTACACATTCTTTCATCTCTGAAAAATTTTCTAGTAAATCGGGAATTCCATCTCAAGAAATGACTCATGAACTTGTGGTAAAAACACATGGGGGAAATGTTAAGGAAAAAAGAATTTATAAGAATATTCATATCCTTATCCATGGAAAGAACCTACATACAAACCTTATTGTTTCACCTCTAGTAGAGTTTGATGTTATCCTGGGTATGGATTGGATCTCTGTTGACCATGATAAGATTGATTGTAGAGCTAAAGAAGTTTCTTTTCAGAAAGACTTTCAGTTTGTGTAAAAGAATAAAACCTTACTATTTATAACATATCAAGAGGTTGAGAAACTTGTAAAATATGGAAATGAACATTACCTTGCATATATTGTTGAAAACAGGGGAACCGTTCAGATTAATGATGTTCCAGTGGTAAATGAGTATCCTGGTGTTTTTCCTGATGAGTTGCCTGGAATAACACCAGATAGAGAAGTTGAATTTACTGTTGACTTAGATCCTGAGGCTAAGACAATTTCGAAACCCCCTTATCGAATGGCTCAAATTGATCTTTTAGAGTTGAAGGAGCAATTACAAGATTTATTAGAGAAAGGTTTCATTCGAACTAGAACATCACCATGGGGTGCTCCTGTATTATTTTTTAAAATGAAAGACGGTTCTATGAGACTTTTCATTGATTATAGAGCCTTAAATAAAAACACTATTAAGAACAAATATCCTTTGCCTCATATCAATGATTTGTTTGATCACCTCCAGGGAGTTCAGTATTTTTCAAAGATTGACCTGATATCGGGGTACCATCAGTTGAAGGTAAAGGATGTAGATCTTCCGAAGACTGAATTTTATACAAGATATGGACATTATGAATTTTTATTAATTCCTTTTGGGTTGAAAAATTCACATGTTGTATTCATGGACCTTTTGAACAGAATTTTCCATGAGTTCTTGGATAAGTTTGTGGTTGTTTTCATTGCTGATATTTTGGTGTTTTCTAAAAGTAATGAGGAGCATGAATGTCATTTAAGGGTTATTTTTCGAACCTTAAAAGAAAAAAATTGTATGGGAAATTCAGAAAGTGTGAGTTTTGGTTGCAACAAATTTCTTTCCATGGTCACATTATCTATAAAGATGGAATAACTGTAAATCATGTAAAAACAAAGGTTGTTGATGAATGGCAAAGACCCACAAATTTAATGGATATTCATAGTTTTCTTGGTTTGAAAGGATATTACCGAATGTTTGTTAAAAAAAATTCACAGTTATCTAGTCCAATGACTAAGCTAACTCAGAAGGGTGTTATGATTATCTAAAAAAAAGAATGTGATTATTGTTTTCAGGAATTGAAAAGAAGATTGGTGAATGCTCCAGTTTTGGCACTACATTCTAGGAATGGGGAGTTTATTATCTAAAGTGACACTTCATTCAAAGGAATTGGTTGCGTACTAAGGAAGAATGATTAGGTAATTGCTAATGATTCACGTTAGTTGAAAAATCATGAGGTAAATTACCCTACACATGATTTGGAATTAGCTGCTATGTTTTTCACATTAAAAATTTGGAGGCATCATTTGTATGGAGTAAATTGTGAAATATATACCGATCAAAAAATTTTAAAGTATATATTCACTCAAAAATAATTGAACATGAGACAGAGGATATGGATAGAATTAATCAAGGATTATGATTGCACAATTATTTACCATCCGAGAAATGCAAATAAAGTGGCTGATTATTTGAGTCGAAAAAAGTAATGCTTCATTAACCATGTTACATTTGGAACATGATCCTTTGGTTAAGGATTTGATGAACTTTGGCATAGAATTTTTTGGTGTAGGATGTTCTTCTGGTTTTTTTTCAGGTATCGGTGATATCTTCTCTATCAGATAGAATTAAGAAAACAGAGAAGCAAGACAGTGAGTTGTAGAAAACTGTAGAGCTGGTTCAGAATGGTAAGTTGGATGAATTCAAAATTAATAATGATTTTTTTGGGATTTGGGAAGAGGTTTTGTGTTCTATGTGATTCACAGTTGAAGAGAGAGTTGTTAAGTGAAGCTCTTAGTTCTCCATTTTCAGTTCATCCTAGCAGTACTAATATGTATAGAGATCTTCAGGAGTATTACTGGTGGGATGGAATGAAAAGAGATATTGAAAATTTTACTGTAAAGTGTTTGACTTGTCAACAGGTTAAAGTGAAGTGGTAGTTACCGAAAGGGATGCTTCAGCCATTACCAGTGCCATAGTGGAAATGGGAGAATATATCCACGGACTTCATTGTGGGGTTGCCGAAGACACCTCGAGGTAATAATGCAATATGGGTTATTATTGACCGATTGACTAAATATGCTCATTTACTTAATATACAAGATACTTTTTCCTAGATCAACTTTCTCATTTGTATCATAAATATATAGTCAGGTTACACAGAGTTCCCCTCTCCATTTTATCTCATCGTGATCCCAGGTTTACTTCTAATTTTTTAGAAAGTCCTCAAAAGTCATTGGGTACTAAATTAAATTTTAGTACAGCTTTTCATCCTCAATTAGATGGGTAGTCAGAATGAACATTTCAGACTTTGGAGGATATGCTACATGTTTGTTCTATGGATTATTAGGGAAGTTGGGACAAACATCTTTCTTTGGTTGAATTTTAATATAATAACTGTTTTCAATCTAGTATACGGATTGAACCATTTGAGGCATTATATGGGAAGAGGTGTCGAACTCCAGGTTTTTGGGATGAAGTGGGTGAAAGGATGTTGATGGGACCAGAATTGGTAAAAATTTGGCAGAAAAAGTTCAGCTGATACAGAAACATATGAGAATAGCTCAGAGCAGGCAGAAAAGTTATGCAGACAATAGGAGGAAGGATCTCTCTTTTGAGGTAGGTGATATTGTCTTCCTCAATGTTTCACCATGAAAAAGAGCGATGTGATATGGTAATAAAGGAAAGCTGAGTCCAATGTTCATTGGACCATATGAAATTCTGGAGAGATTTGGATCAGTTGCATACTGAGTGGGTTTACCTCCGAGCTTATCTCAGGTACACAATTTTTTTCATGTTTCATTGTTAATGAAGTACATGCCAGATTCATCTCATGTTTTGAGTCCAGAGGTAGTTCAGCTAGAAGAGAACCTATATTATGAGGAACAACCGGTCCATATTTTTTGACCATTTGGAGAAAGTGTTGTGGAATAAGGTGATTCATCAAGTAACGGTTTTGTGAAAAAACCACATGATTGAAGAGGCAACATGGCAATCTGAAAATGCAATGAGGGATAAATACCCCCACTTATTCGGTAAGTAAATAAATTGAGGGGATGCAATTTTCTAAAGGGGGGAAGGATGTAACATCCCAAGTAATTATAGAATTATGGATTTTCATATCTTTGTCTATTTATGAATTAGATAGTGTTTTAGAGGCTTAAAATGAGAATAAATGAAATCTTAAGCATTGGATTCTCTAATATTTCTAAAAGATTGGTTTACTTCCTTTTGATGGAGAACCATTTTTAAATATATCTTTTGAATATTTTATAAGCTCTATTTGCCAAAATAAACTTATTCTTTAGATTCAGGACATTGAAATTTACTTTGGATAAATTTTTGGTATTTTTCTGACAATGTTCATTTTTTAATGAATAGTAAAAAATACTGCATTTTACTTCAAAACTTCTTTTTAATCTAATTATAATAGAGAAAGATTTCATATTTAATTATTTTTAAAGTTTAACATGAATATATTTTTACCATTTAATCCAATGGTGGTTATTGGAATTAATTTCACATTGAAATTGGACATAAAAAAATGTAAAACTATTGACAGATATTATTTCTAAAAACCCGCTATTTTTTGACAACGGGAATTATTTTGAAATTAATTACTACAATTTCTATGTTTGGAATTTGGTAAAATGGATTCCTTATTTGGAATCAGAAGGTCCAAATTATGTAATGAAGACACTTTTTCTTTTGGACATTATAAATAGTAATGACAATAATTATCTTTAATTATCGTGATTAATTAGTAATCCAGTACTTAATGGTAATAAAATAATATCATAATAATAAAAAATGACCCCAAAATGTTTTCTAATGCTACTGGTCATGTCATGTCCAACCATGAGATGTCTTGTACTAATCTTTGGGACCCCATGGAATCACTTTTGGGTGATAGTGACATTTTATTATATTATTTTGTTTAAGGAAATGTATAACCAAAGTATGTATCACCCAAGTAAAACAATTTTAGTTTTGTCTTTGTAAATGATCTCTTATAATATAAATAGTAATTTTAAATATAAAAATATTTCCTACATCATAGTATTTTTTTTAATAATTTTTATACGTTAAATAAATTAATTTATTTATGTCACCATGATGATGCAGTTATTACCTCATTAATTAACGGTTTAAATAAAATGAAAAGATAATGTAAATTCTAAGACATACACTTGTAAAAAACCAATTGGATTGGTTAATTTCGAACCCTTATAACCTTATACTTTAAATATATCATTTTTGGACCATTAAAATCCTAAACCCATTATATAATAAAGTAACATATCTTTCCTTTCCAAGAGTGCCCCTCCTCCCTCTTATAAAAGGCCCCCACCTATACAACCTTACCCACACCTCTCAAGCTATTGGCTCGGACAACATCTACTAATTTTCTCTCCCCACATCCCTCTCTTCATCCTAGAAGCCTTACCTTAGGTAGAAAGCTCTTCAATAAACCTTTTTGGTTCAAACCAAGAGATGTTACCCGATTTAAAGGTAATGTCTTCACTTGTGTTCTTTTGTTTTATTTTTCTTCTCCAACCCCCTAAACTCTTTTTATTCCTTTATTTTGTAACAAAACCAGTATCTTAAATATAATAGGATGTTTTTATGAGAAGTATTCGAGCTACACTTACACACACCTCCGTCTAATGGTTAAAGAACATATTCTTTCTATTGATGGCGAATTTATGCCTCACCAAATGATGATTGTTCAATATTCTTCTAACACCTTTCATGGTGGCCATTAATATGACACTATATTTATATATGATATATATTATTTTTATGTTTTCCATATTCTTCTGTATTTTTATTTTATGGAATATATTTATGGTTTCCATTATGGGTAAACATGATATCTTCATTTTTTGAAGTGCGGACTACCGCCCCCTCAATGTTTTTTGAATCGTTAATGCCATATGTGGGATGTATAAAGGATAGAGTTAATGGTATTACATATGATATTATACTGTAATTATAATATACCTTTATATCATTACAATTTCACTCCATTAAATATGAAATAGAAATGAAAGTAGCGTTCATGCGTACGTACGGCTTACCGTCTACATGAACGGTGCATTTCAATTCTTACCACAAATGTTGTGTAATATTATAAATTCATGTATATACTGTATATATATGATATATATGATATCTACATCATGAATATAATTATGGATATAATGGATGTATTATCACATGAATGACTTGTACTTATAAGAAGTTTATTTTTTACTCAAGTACCAAAGATTGACAAAATGACTATTATTAACTTAAATAATTACCTAATGTTCATAACCTGGTAATAAGTTATTTAAAACGAATAATGAACTTGAAAAAGGTTCTTAAGCTAGTAGAAATTATCTCTTGTTTATTATTTAGAAAATTAAAGAATGATCGAGTCAAATCAGACACGAGGTAAGGAACTTCGTCCCAATCTCCTTTCATTGAGGCATATTTTGTTTTATACACAACGTTCTTTTTTACGGTGTATAAACCCATCTGAATTTTACTTTTATTCAAAAGGAATCTTTATTATAAGAATCTTTTTAACAAACGAAAAAAGGGAATGTTTTTGTCACACGTATGCGATGACAATGACTTCTCAAATGCTGTGACCATTATTTGAGTTTCGGCTTCACTTACAAGCCATAACATTTCTTAAAATGAAAAATAAATTCCATGTTTTAATTTTCTATTATTTTTTTATTGAAAATGGTTTTGATAATGTTTTGATTATATAAATGTGTTGTATTGATATCTTGTGATTGAAATGTGTAAATGTTATGTTTCCTTTAGGCATATTTTATATGATACAAGTATGTTATGGTTCTTGGGAATTGTTTATGATGACGGGTAGTTACATGATAAAATTAGGGTGGGTGATCCCATGATAGTTCTACAATGCATTGGGTAACATGAAGGAGTTAAATGATAAGGTTTCTCCGAAGAGATTTAGGGAATATACTGTGATGGGTATTCCAAACGTAACCATGAGGGTTAGTCCCTGTGTAAGAATGTTATGAATGACTCAATGTACCTTTATGTCTTATGTTTTCAATGAGTTATTCATAAATCATATGATTTCATGAGGTATGATGATGTGCTTATGTTTTATGAGTAAAGTAAGACTTCATTGGTTCTTATGTATACATGGGCTATGGTTTTCTTTCCGTATTTTTATATCCCTTACTGAGTTTTTTATGCTCATCCCACGTTTTTGAAATGTTTTTCATAGGTCAAGGGAATGGTACATGATGTGATTATAATGTCGAGGAAGTGTTAAGAAAGAAACCATGTTTTATTTTAAATGAGTTTCCTTTGATGGGAAAAGTGAATATTGTGTTTTATGTAACCAGCATGTTTAAATGTGGAATGTAACACAGGTTTTATGATATAATTCTCTAGAACTCTAAAAATGAAAATATCATCAATGTGAAATCTTGTAATAACTCAAGATTAAGTAATGTTTAAGGCTGGGGCCTTATACTTATGATCCATGAATTTTGAAATCATCAAAGAGATGATGTGTGTGTTAGATTATGATAGAAGATGGTATGTATAAATTTATGTTATTAATGTCATACATAGTTAAGGATTCAAGAAAAAGTTTTTTAATGAAGAAATGTTATGAAGTCACACTCATCTTATATCTTTTTATTTGTTTTAGAATCACCATATGTTGATTTTTCAGAAGGAAGAGATGTTTAATGTCATTTATGTTTATGTTTGTTGAAGGAATGATTGACTGATCCATCATGAAATCCAATCCAATGAAATTTTCTATCAAAAAATGATCAAATCAAAAGGATAAATCATCAGTTTCAAAGTATATGAAAAAATTAAGGCATTTCTGACACCAATACATTGGTCATGGTGTGCCACCGATTCATTGTAGGATTTCTAACACTAATCCATTAGACACAATATTGATAATAAAAGAGAATTATATGCATAATTTGGTCAAAGAAAGAATGTTTATGAATGTGGGAATTTGTGATACTGACTAGCCAATTAATGATAAAAAATATTGTAAACCATTTTCATTCCGATGAGGGAAAAAATCATCAACTGGGTCAAGATCAACGGAACTATGATGCGTTTTCAAGGTGTTCAAAATTCATTAGACAAGGAGTGATTCTGATCCACTAGAATAATGTGGACTTTGTTTCATCCATAATATGTTGAATCTAATAAATCATCAGCTTTTGGTCTTCATCATATATGGTATGAGGTTGTTCTAATAAATAATTGAAAATTAGATTTGGGTTGAATATAAAATAGATGTTTGGTCGAGGGGTTTCAAAAGTATAACAAATTGGAATCAATTTTAATTGCATTTTTGTTTCATTTTGTATGATGTATTGAAATGGGAATTCATTCAATTCTATAAAAATTTCATGGAGCTACATAATGAAGGTTTCATTCTCATATATATTTCCATCATAATGAAGAAAAATAGAATGATATTTGTTATCAGACTAACAAATTTTTAGGTTGTTTGATGAGGGATGAAGTTGTGAGATGATTCAAGAAGTATACAGAAGCATCTAGATAAGTTGAGAATCATAAAAAGAGTTAAAGATGAAGTCAAAATAAAATTCAAATTCATACTTATGTAAATCTGGTTAAGAGGATATAATTTCTAGATTTGTATCTATTAAAATTTGTTAAACGTATAAAAATAATGAAGAACATTGTAATTTTTAGTGTTACATCACTATTCTCATGTGAAAGAGAGAAAATGAGAAACAATTGTTTTTGAGATAATAAAGAGTTTTCATATATAGGTTTCCAGAGGAATTCCCCTAGATATATTGATCTTAATTTATAGGATTCCATATCGGACAGAGTAATTTATCTGAGATTTATAGGAAATTAATGAAGAGGGTTAGAATTATTTCTCTATAATCGTTATAGACATTTTTTTCTAAACTGAAGCAATGGGATTGAAGATACTCTTCTACGAAATCATAATATATTTTCATACAGTGCCTATAAAGTTTTAATTTACCTATTTAAAGGTATTAATGTGATGATTTTTGGTTTTAAATAGTTATAGATGTATATGTTGACAAGGAAACAGAGTAATATTTTTGGATCCAATTGGTGAATGTTCATAAACATGTCACAAACACTTATTTATATCATTCATTCTTGAATAATCGATGGTATTTTTGTTTTTATCATAGTCTGGACCATGTGTTATGTGTATATTATAAATGTTTTATCTACACAAAATGGATAATTTCAAGTGGTTTTTGGATATTTGATTATTTCAAAACCATTCCATGGATTGGATACACTTGTCGAGTCATGAACAATGTAAATAAATATGTTCCTATGGATATGTGACTGTTCTTTTTTCATTAATGTGAATATTCTTAATATGAGGCAAGGTCTATTACACAATAAAGTTACCAAAATTGAACACTCAATCACTAATTTCCCCTCACCCTCTCAGGGATACATTGATCATAGATGGGACTTTTTATGGGATATTATAGTGAAAGTTCATTTTTATTACACTTTCAAGACATTTATTAAAATATATTTTGATTGAAATTTGAATAGTTTGAATGGTATATGGATTCCTTTCATCTATGGGAAGACATATTATATCTGAAAATATATAATTTTTACATTTTTTGTGCGTCTTTAGATAATGTTTTGAAATATACTAGTAATGGATATCATACTGATGTTAATAATGATCTCCTTGTATATATGGAAAGGAAGAATTGGTAGGATGATAGATGATATAAGAATTCCTTACTCTCATCACTTTTTAAAAGTCAGTTTCTATGTGTGAATGGAGTTTACACTGCTAAAGGTATATGAGAGAAGTTAAATAACATTTATGAAGGCAGTACGAAGGTTAAAGAGGAAATGTTACTTATTTGGATGTTTAAGTATGAAGATATAAATATTATTGAGTACTAATCCATTGGTTACATCATTAGAAGGGTGAATTTTATTATGTTCATCATAATATTTATTGATGAAAATTTAAAGGATTCATCTATTTCAAAAGATAAATTGTGAATTGTTCAAGTATGTTTGTTTCCAATGATTTATAATTTGATGAGAGAGATATTTGAAATCTTTATTTGGAAGATCATTATAGTACTCTCACTACCTAAGAAACAAGAAGGGATAATGTTGTGAAGGTTGGGACAAAAGTTGATCGATAAATGTTCTTCAAATCAACCAAGAAAGAAAAGTCATATAAGATTGTAAAATAAGAATATGTATCTAAATATGAATTCTAGAATGAGGTCAGTAATAATAGTGATGAATTTTTTTCCAAGTTTTACGAAAAATATGAAAAGTGGTCCATGAAATTTTTAAGGTAAAACTCCCATAAAATATTTTGAATGTGAATCTATTGGGAACATTGTTGTACACTACTCATTAGGAAATAATGTGGAAGATTGTAATAATGATGATAGAAGGTCATGAATATTTGGGAAGAAATAGGGATATAAGTCAAAATATATTTGAAATGGACAACATATAATGTTATACAAATCCAAAAGAAGAATCTTATTTTGAAGATTATGATTTTGAAGACAGTAACACAAAAGTTGGAAATTCACAGAGGATTCTAGAGAAAATAATTTCATTTCACAATTTAATGATGATGTTTTTAGAATTAGTTGTTCTAAGTAACAATATATTGGGTTTGAGTTTCACCTAAAAAGGCAATTTAAAGTGAAATAAAGAATTTGAATAAGGAAATTCCTATAACAAACAATAAATACAGTATTCTGGAATAAATAGATAATTTTCTAGAAGATATTTTTCATCTAAAGAAGGATCTATAGAAGGAAGAGAATCATAATAAACAAATTGAAGTAATTTTGAATGAAATGTAAAATGATTTGGAAGTTTTTCAACAAAAATTTTCTAATAATAAGTAGAGCGAAACATTTTCCATGAACACTGTCTCTAATGGTAATGAAAAAATCAGAATTAATGAAGATGATTCTGTGTGACAGTTGAATGTTTGGGTATAAAAAAATATCAGATATGAAAACTGATAAAGTAGATAATAAATAAGTTCAATATATTAGATAGTATTTATGTCACCGTGGAAAATATTATTTATATAGGTATGTTTTGTATTGTGGTGGGTCGGGTATATGAATAATTTTTCTTGGTTTAATCAAAAATATTATAAAAATCCCACAATATCTATAAGATAAATCTCAAAGGGGATTCAATAATCTCAAAATAATAAATATAATAAATATATAATGAAAAATGAATTTAGTTTCCAACCATTGGAAAATACATTTAAAATAGGTGAATAACATATTCATCTTGCAAAAGGATGCCTGGTTTTGTTTTGATAAAAGACAAAGATGATGAGAGGGTGAATAATGTATAGTACACTCTCAATGCTATAAAAGGAGAATGAAAATGGATCATTTATAGTGTATGTTATTATCATATGAAAGAATATTTAATATTTAGAAACAATATGAAATTTTGTAAAGAAGGAACAATTCAATTGGGTAATGATGATTCCCATAGAATAAAAGGTGTGGTATCTTCTATTATTGGGGAAGAAAAGATGAAATATAGGATATCATTGTTTTTATCTAGGCTTAAATATAATATTTTGTTTTCATCAAAAAAATATGAATTCAATAATTCTGTTTCCATACAATATATTTTTGATTTGAAAATAGATGAAGATGGAATGTTGATACAATAGATTAATATATAGAAGGAATCATATTTCATGTTAGTGAAGTTCATAATTCATGTTACTTAATCATAATGTGAGAAATGAGTTGTGTCATAAAATTATGGGACATACGTGTTAGAGAAAGATTAGAAAGTTATCAATGTGACACAATATTTGTGTCATTCTTGTAATGTCATGATTAATGGATTATAGTTTCATAACTGGACTTAAAGGAAATATTAAAAAATATATGAATAAAAAAGATGAGAATCATTCAAATTGACCCTTGGATATATTAATTAGAATATTTTTTCACTAATGAGAAAAAAAATTTTATAGATAAGTAAACCATTTGTTTCATTGATGATTTTACTAGAATTACTTGCGTTTTGTACTCATAACATAAGTTTGATTCCATGAGGATGTTTACATGTTTTAGGGTAGGGGATGATAAGTAATGTAGTTATTCTCAAAAGACGTTTAGAATAAATAATTTTTTTGAATACAATATTAAATAGTTCAAAAGTAACATTGAAAATTATGTAATTCAACATGATTTTAGTACACCACTGATGCCACAAAAAAAATGGTGTTGTTGAAGTGAAGAATATATGTCTGGTTGAAATGGAATGTATTATGAAACATGAACATGGTATTTATCATACATTTAGAGGAAAGATATGAGTACAACTATTTATATTCCAAAATAATGTTTCTAAATTTGATCTCAGGATATAACTCTTAATGAAATGTTATATGATAAAAATATATTCTGAATAAAAACATAACAGTTTTTGGGGACCCTACTTCATAAAGAAGAAAGGTGTAATGCATCAGACATTTTATCATAATGGTAAAGATAGAATCTTTCATGTCTATGATCTGTATGTAAGAGGATATATATATTTCAATAAATAAACATAGAGAATAATTGATTCTACTGTTGTTAGAATTCTTGAGAAAGCTGAGGAATATGTATTACAAACAAATGAAAATCAATAAATAAACATTATAAAATAATTTTCTTTAATAAAATATAAATGGATTCTATCTATTTAGATACTATGCTGATAAAGAATCATACTCATCTATTTCTAGTAATGATGATAAATTTAGAAAATATCATCAAATGTTGAAGAAGAAACTGTATTCTCAAAACATAAGGTGTGATCAACATCACAAGGTTTAAAAAATAAGAACTCAGTATGTTATTTCCCATACCAATTTTTATTCAAGAGAAAATTCGTAATTGTCACGACCGGACCCCACCCGGGCTTGAGCCGCAACTACCCCAAGCCCGCCTCCATAGGCCAGGGGCAGGGGACCTGTGCTGAAGGCACAACAACTAGGGGATGCCTTTGCCTAATTACCTGTACACACACACACAACACACTCAATGCAGAAGTGCAAAGTAAAAGAAAAGACAAACAGAGTAAAGTGCAGCTGCTACAAATAACCACAAGATTGCATCGACCTCTAAATAGTACAAGTAAAGTCATGAAAAGGAAAAAGGTGAAAAACATGTGCCCAACCAGAAAAGGTGCCACAAACCGGCAACAGGTAAACAAAAGAAAGAGCTGACAGGTCTCCCTCCTGGAATCCGACAACGACCACCACACGCGGTCCAAGCTCCCAGGCTCCTATGCTCCATTGAAGTCACGCTCCACCTGTCCGTCGTCAGCAAGGGAACACTAAGTGCGGGAAAAGTCCAAACAGGGGTGAGTAAAAAAATACTCAGTATGATACCCCGAAGGCACGAGGGAGAAACAAAGGAGGTACCGAATGGTGAGAAGTAGAACGAACAGGGAAAAGTAAAGGTGTACAACCGAAAGTGCAGTAAAGAGTAACAATAGAGAGTCCAGCTCAACCCAACAAAGGGAAGGGGGTAGACTCGTCCAAACACAAGGAGCTGGAAATGGTGAGAAGATGAAATTCTCGTCGAGTCTTCGCTACCTATAGCATGAGAGTAGACTCGTCCTACCATGAGAAGCCAGACACGGAAAGCACGTGGCCTACCCCGCGCGTCTTTGCCTCTCATGGGAGGAGAGTAACCAAACCCAAGAAGTGGGTACCGGAACATGGTATATACAAATAAATATGATCATGAAGAAGCCCAAACAAGACCGTAAGGCGATCTCCATCGCGTAGCTCAGTGCAAGAAAAGAGTAGCCAACAGTCCCAGAAGTAAACTCCATCGATGCCAATCATATGCACGTCTGCCCCGAACCGCAATCCAAGGGGCTCAATCACCGCACCTCGACACTATACACTTTAGGCAACACGGTCTCGCCCGCACAGTTTTAGATCGCATCATAAGAACGCGTCTTGCTGAGGAAAGTGCCCCTCATACTTGAGAGTTCTAGGGAAAGTCAAACCACACCCCGCCCCTGTCCTACAGTCGAGTGGTCTCCTCAATGTCAAGATCGTTCCATCACTGACCTGTAAAACCAAGGGTCCTACTCCGATAATCACGGAGGAAAGCCACAGGCTAGCCTAGTTGAAAGGACTGAGCTTGGGATGCCAATGAATGACCCACTGCCCAGCCCTACTGGAAGGTAATTCGTAATATGATATCGGGTGACCCACTGCCCAGCCTTGCTGGGGGGTAATTCATAATATGATATCTGGTGACCCACTGCCCAGCCCTGCTGGAGGGTAAACCATAATACATCATCAGGATACCCACTGCCCTACCCCGCTAGAGGGTAGAACTGAAATAAGTCGAAAGATGACCCACTGCCCAGCCTTGCTGGAGGGTAGACCCGGAACTAGACGATGGGCAACCCACTTCCCAGCCCAGCTAGAGGGTAGACCCTAAGTGGTCGTCGGGTGACCCACTGCCCATTCGCTGCTGGAGGGTAGACCCTATGTGCGTCGGGTGACCAACTTCCCTGTCCCTGCTGGAGGGAAGACCCTAAGAGTGTCGGGTGACCCAATGCCCAATCTCCGCTGGAGGGTAGACCCTAAGAGTGTCGGGTGACCCACTTCCTAGTCTCTGCTGGAGGGTAGACCCTAGAAGCCGATGAGCAACCCAATACCCAACCCCATTGGAGGGTAAAACTCAGAACTGTTCTAGCTATCTCCACTGGAGGGTACAACACTGGCCAACCGAACATGGAGTGGGTATCACGCAACCACCCAACTCCAGAACAACTCACCCAAAAGAGGTTCAGCGCCTGCTCCATCACTGGGTGTCACTAGCACAACTACCGGTCGATCCATCGAGAAAGAAACCAGGGGGAGACCACTCAAACCTGTTATTCAAACAAATGAGCATAGAGCCAGGGGAAGAACTCCACCCTTCTCGTCAAACAAACGAGTACAGAGCTTGGGAAAAAACTCCACCATCCTATTCAAACAAACGAGCACAGTGGGACCCTCTACGTCGCCAGAGGTCAAAGTACATAAAGCAGAACCCGGAACGCACGTGGGGCCCACACAACGTGTGGCCCCATCTCAACCCCAACCAAGTGCACAAAGGTTCTCAGGTACGAACAACCACATGTACCTCCAAGCATTCCAGTATACTCCCAAAGTATACCACATTCTCAGCCTAAGGGCCAATGTGCACACGACACCCATCGTCAAAGCGAGGGCATGACGTAATATCTCCAACTTGCCGCCTCAACGACTGGGGCACAACCAACCACATCTCTTTATCCACCAACATCACTCTCACAGGAGTGCACACGATCACATTCCAATGGTCCGCTACGAACACGGTAGAGGAACCACCGTCGGGGCCCCTTTCAGGCTTCCATAATTAATAAGATCGTGTAAGAGGCTCCACAAAACCAATCAGATCGCACCTTTGTAATACTCGCTGAAAAACACGCGTGGTCGACTACTTACTTGCCTCCAACGGATATCCGACGGAAAAGTCACCAACACCACCTCACGCAAGAACGACATCCCGTGATCCCGAGCCTCGGCCCCAAAAACAGTCAGGCGCATCGCACCAATGCAACCCCCTCGGGAAAACACGTCAAAATCACTACCCACATGAGTGCAACGGATATCCAGATAAAAATGTGCATTCCGGCGCACCGCACACGAGCGGTGCTTTGTGGGACCCGCAACCCGGTCCTGAAACTCAACGAATGGATAGCACCGTTGTGACCCTCTCAAAAAACACACAAGATGGACTATTCATTTGTCCAAAATGGTGGCCCGATGATAAAGATAGAAAATCACCGTCGACGCCCAAACGGCCCTCGCGGGCCCCGCACCATCATGCCGAATTAGAGAGGGCGGATTGCATCATTGTAAACACCTCGGAAAAACATCCAGAATCGACTGCTCGCATGCCCCGAACGGACATCAAACGAAAAAGTCGTGAAACACTGCACGCAGCTCGAAAGATGGCCCATGGGGCCCACGCTTCAACTCTGGCCTCAATGCCTAAAAACAAACTGGAAACCTCTGCCTCAATGTCAGGGTCGTATCGCCGCAGACAACGCTCAAAACGGACGTCGGATGTGTCTGAGCCAACCAAAACAAGAATTACGGCGTAGCACTTAACACCCGTGACGCGCCACCAAGCTCCTATTCTAGGAATTAAAATTCTCCGAAACCACTTCCGAATATTCTCCTCGAGACGAAGATCATCCTACCGTAGATGGCGTGTAAAACGGACACCCGTAGCGATATTTACGGGTGTCCGAAGCTAGAAGGGAGAAGCCCTTGGGCTGGACTGGCCCGGCTTGCCGCGCCAGCGCGCGGCTTTGCCGCGCGTACCGGCTGCGGACCTGCGGTCCCCACTTTTTCGGACCGTCCACTGAGGCAGGTCTTAGGTCTACGAGGAGACCCGCTGTAAGCGGGTCTCGGTTCCCCTCGAGGAGTCGGACCGCGACCCCGGTTTAGCAGGACGACCGCCCCCCGCCGCCTGTTCGAAGCTCCGCGCCGCCACCCATATGTCGCGCCGCCGCCCGTAGGCCGCGCCGCCGCCTGGAGCCGGAGCAGCTTCCTGCGGGCCGCCATGCCGGAGTTTTCCGCCACTACTGGAACATGCCGCTCCGCCGCCTGTAACTCGCCGGAAAAAGGGAAACCCGCCAGAAAAACCTCCAAAACCCAAAATTTTCACTGGACGATTACGGATGCCTCGGAGCTCAGAATTTCGATCCGAAAAGATCATTAGAAAGATAATTTCACGGACTACACAACCAGGGGATTTTTTTGACAATCCGAAAGTAAGTTGATGTTATTAACTAGGCTCAAATTAGGGGTGGGTAGAATGAAACATAAACGGCGTTCCTACCTTGTTGGGCTTCGCCCAAGGCTTCACGGACGGACCGCCGGAGTTATCGTGCCTCATCGGAGTTTCATCGTCGGAGTAGAGGAGGAGAAGAAGGGGTTGCCTCTTGCTACTTTCTTGGTGAGGAAGAAGAAGAGGGAGGGTGTGAGTTAAGTGTTTAAATAGAAAACGCTTAACCACCCGCCCGTCGGCCCGAACCCGAACTCCCGACGGGTTCAGGATTAAGCCTCTCATGGGCTAAAAACCACACTCTGAATGAAACGGCGGTCTCGAAATTTTAATCCGAGACCCCGTTCAAAAGTTATAAAACTGAATGTCTGAGGCTGCCAAATTACGAAAACACCCCTGGGACCATTTTTCACAAACGGCCCGCCCCTGCGAAACTTACACCCCTCCTAGGGTAAACGGTAAACTCTAAACTCAACGGGGCCCTCTGTTTTCCAATCCAAGCCACCGTTTAAGAGATAATTTAGTTTCACCCTTAAACAAATTAATTAATTAATTAATTTATCCTTTTAACGTTCTGAAAGCGAGTGAGGGTTCCAAAAATCCCGCGCCGACAAGTTTTAGGTTGTTCCTAGGGTAAACACCACATTCCGGACCCATCCGCACCCTCGGATCTCTGATCCGAATCACTGTTTTGGAGTTTTCCCATTTATTTGGCGTTTCCAGTGTGAACACACTAAAAATTTAATTCCGGCCACACTGGGGCTCAGAATCGCACGCCGTTTGAAGGCGCTGCTCTGGAATATCTTCAAGAATATTCCAAGTCTTCCGTAGAAAAACTGGGTTCTTACATAATTCCCTCCTTTAAGTTTTTCGTCCCTGAAAAGAAAAACTATGGAGAAACACAGGGTACTAATCCCACACCCGGCTCTTCCATACCCAGATGAACTCTCTTATAGCTCTGCGCCACCGCACACAGACCAAAGGATTGATCTGTTCATGCGAGGTCGGCCCTTGTCGATGTCTTGCACGCACTCCAGACTTTGGGTTTAGTGTAAGGCGGTAGTGAACCTCGCCATCCCTTTGCACGACTTCAAATAGCCCGAAGGATCTCGGGGGTAGCTCATCTTCCAGACCAAGCCTCTACATCGCATGCCGCAACTGGGATCACCACCTTCACCTGGAACAAGGCCCGGTGATTCCCTCCTCTAGAATATCTATATGGTGAAACACCCAAGGATATCTGGTTATGTGAGATTTATCAATCGATGTCTCTCAACCAAGACTCTCTTACATGCTCAGAAAGCAATGGATTCGACACCATCGACTAAAGAAAAATGTCTTACACCTTTTATCATACCAACACAGGGTTACACCGATGCCCCACACCAGCCTGGTAACACCTCAAACAAGGAGCAGGGAGGAAGTCATTCCACACACAGAGTCTATCAATTATACTGAAATAAGTAGAAGTACTGTTGAGCGTACCTATTATCACCTCATGATCTGCAGGATCGTAGACATCCAAAGCTCGTGGCTATCCATGATCCCGACTGTTAGCTCCCGGAGCCTGACGTGGACCGCTTAGTGGTGATTGGAAGACCTCATAAAGTCATCCCCCACTACTAGCTCCTCCCACTCCTCGGCTCGCTCCACCTCCCTGGGTACTACTCAAATCACGGCGCTGCCTATGTTGTGGTGGTGCACCTGCTGCCTTCCCAAAGCTCTTAGCAACTCGGGTCGAGCAGTCTTATGCCAAGTGACCTCGCCTCTCACAATCATAGCACCGACTCTTTCTGGGCTACACTGGTGCCCTATGGCGCCACTGTGGTGTATGAACACGGTCCTGATCCCACTCACAGAAGGGAACCCTCGGATGAGGACCTGTACTTTTTTTCCATAGTGGTATACAACCACGTCTCTGAAACCGGTAATGGAAAGGCCACCTGCGTCGAGGTCCTTCCATCTGGTGCCTACTAGCTACGGTAGAAGTCCCGGATCCATCATGCCTACTACCACCACCAACTCTAGAAGGTGACATGAAGCTCTCGGTCACTAGCGCCTTCTCTAGCACCACAACATATGTGGAAATGCCCTAGGGTACTATGAAACACGAATCTCTCGGCGGAGACCCTGCTCAAACATCAGTGCTCGGTTGTTGTCGTCATGGACCAAGTCCGGGTAAAAGCGTTCACGGTCTGCAAAACTGGCCGTGTACTCGGCCGCCGTCATTCCTCCCCTCTAAAACTGCAGGAGCTCCGGAATCTGAAAGGAGCGCAACCAGGAGGGACAAAACTCCTCACGGAACTACAACTGAAAGTCTCCCCAGGAAATCGATGACTCATTAAGAAACTGAGTCATCAGACTCCACCAACGCCAAGCTGCTCCAAAAAAAGGGTGGCTGGAAAAGCCACTCTCTGATCTGTCGGTGTCTGCACAAGCCTGAAAAGGAAAACCACTATCTAGAGCCAAGCCTCTACTGCCTGAAGGTCTGGCTCACCACTGAACCTCGGCAGTCTCTACCGCTGGAACTCACGGAGCGCGCTCAAGCTCAGCCTGCTCTGTGGAAACAATTTTTTGTTCAACAGGAGGGGGTGCTACTACCGGCCCACCTGGAGAAAGGGCTCGCATGATGGGTCATGGTCTATGGCCTCATATCTCACATGGTCATCGGTACGCACCAAAGATGATATCTTGGTTGGCTGTCTTCGCGGAGACATCTTGAATTTTACAAAGGAGTGTCGTGGTCAGATGAGCATCTATGTATATACCAACAACAACAACGATGGGGATCTGACTAAAGAATGACAGTCAAAGACTCAATCTTATGTGATTCACAAACCAAATTTTCCCTGCAACAAGTGTGTCATCATGCTGAGTCGACAAGCTGGTTATCAAGGTCCTAGTGAATGGATACGTCTGCCGCCACACCATCACTGGACTCCCTGGCCTAAGAGCCACTCTCGAGACACGTTGACACTGTTTCCCTTAAGTCCCAACCAATTCCTTTTAATTTAGGGATGTACGAACAGCGTCCAAAGCAACAGACCATCTCTAATACCACTTTTTCACGACCCGACCTTACCCGGGCTCGATCCGCAACTACCCCAAGCCCGCCTCCGTAGGCCAGGGGCTGGAGACTAGTGACGAAGGCATAACTACTTGGGGTGGTCTTTGCATAAGTACCTGTACACACACATACGCAGTACACTCAATGCAGAAGTGCAGAGTAAAAGTAAAGACAAATGAGTAACGTGCAGCTGCTATAAATAACCACAAGAGTGCATCGACCTCTAAACAGTACAAGTAAAGTGCTGAAAAAGAAAAAGGGAAAAAACACACGCCCAACCAGAAAAGGTGCCACAACCCGGCAACAGGTAAACAAAAGAAACATCTGATGAGTCTCCCACCTGGAACCCGGCTATGACCACCACACGTGGTCCAAGCTCCCAAGCTCCTATGCTCCACTGAAGTCATGCTCTACCTGTCCGTCGTCTGCAAGGGCACACCAATTGCGGGAAAAGTCGAAACATGGGTGAGTATAAAAATACTCAGTAGGATAACCCGAAGGCTCGAGGGAGCAACAAAGTAGGTACTAGAGGGTGAGGAGTTGAGAGAACAGGGAAAAGTAAAGGAGTACAACCGAAAGTGCAGTAAAGAGTAACAGTAGAGAGTCCAGCTCAACCCAACAAGAGGAAGGGGGAATACTCGTCCAGACACATGGAGCTAAAAACAGGGAGAAGATAAACTTTTCGTCGAGTATTTGCTACCTATAGCAGGAGAGTAGACTCGTCCAACCATGAGAAGCCAGAAACGAAAAGCACGTGGCACACGCCATACATCTTCGCCTCTCCTAGAAGTAGAGTAAACAAACCCAAGAGTTGGGTACCAGAATAAGGTATATAAAAATACATATGATCAAGAAGAAGCCCAAACAAGACCGTAAGGGGATCTCCATCCCATAGCTCGGCCCAAGAAAAGAGTATCCCACAGTCCCAGAAGTAAACTCCATAAATTCCCAGCATCCACATGTCTTCCCTGAACTATAAGCCAAGGGGGTCAATCAGCGCACCTCGACACTATCCACTATGGGCGGTACTGACTCGCCCGCACGATTTTAGTTCGCGTCACAAGAATGCGTCTCGGTGGGGAAAGTGCCCCTCGTACTTTAGAGTTCTACGGAAAGTCAAACCACACCTCGTCACTGCCCTGCAGTCGAGAGGTCTCCTTAAAGTCAAGATTGTTCCATCACTGACCCGTACAACCAAGGGTCCCACTCAGATAATCATGGAGGAAAGACACATGCTAGCCTAGTAGAAAGGACTGAGCCTGAAATGCCAATGGATGACCCACTACCCAGTCCTGCTAGAGGGTAATTCATAATATGATATCGGGTGCCTCACTGCCCATCCCTGCGGGAGTGTAAACCATAATACATTATCAGGTGACCCACTACCCAGCCCCGCTGGAGGGTAGACCTGGAATAAGTTGACAGGCAACCCACTACCCAGCCTTGCTGGAGGGTAGACCTGGAACTAGATGATGGGCCGCCCACTGCCCAGCCCTACTGGAGGGTAGACCCTAAGAGTTCATCGGGTGACCCACTACCCAGTCTCTACTGGAGGGTAGACCCTAAGTGCGTCGGGTGACCCACTGCCCAGTCCCTACTAGAGGGTAGACCCTAAGAGTGTCGGGTGACCCACTGCCCAGTCTCTACTAGAGGGTAGACCCTAAGAGTGTCCGGTGTCCCACTTCCCAGTCTCTGCTGGAGGGTTGACCCTAAGAGTGTCGGGTGACCCACTACCCAGTCTCTACTAGAGGGTAGACCCTAGAAACCGGTGACTAACCCACCGCCCAGCCCTGCTGAAGTGTAAAACTCAGAACTTCTCTGGCCATCTCCAACGGAGGGTACAACACAGGCCAACCAAACATGGAGTGGGTATCTCGCAACCACCCAACTCCAGAACAACTCACCCAAAAGTGGTTCAGCGCCTGCTCCATCAATGGGTGTCACTAGAATAACTATCGGCCGGTCCATCGAGAACGAAACCAGGGGAAGACCAATCAACCCAGCTGGTCAAACAAACGACCACATAGCCAGGGGAAAAACTCCACCCTACCAGTCAAACAAACGATCACAGAGGGACCCTCTACGTCACGAGAGGTCAAAGTACCTAAAGCATAACTTGACACGCACGTGGGGCCCACACAACGTGTGTCCCCATCTCAACCCCAACCAAGCCCACAAATGTTCCGAGGTACGAACAACCACATGTACCTCCAAGCATTCCTGTATACTCCCACAGTATACCACATTCTCAGCCCAAGAGTCGTCGTGCACACGGCACCCAACGTCAACGCGAAGGCGTGACGTAACATCTCCAACTTGTCGCCTCAATGACTAGGGCACAACCAAACACATCTCTTGAGCCACCAACATCACTCTCCCAGGAGTGCACACGATCACATGCCAATGGTCCGCTACGAACACGGTAGAAGAACCACCACCGGGGCACCTTTCAAGCTTCCATAATTAATAAGATCGTGTAAGAGGATCTGCACAACCAATTAGATCACACCGTTGAAATCCTCACGGAAAAACACACAAGGTCGACTACTTACTCCCCTCCAATGGATATCCGATGGAAAAGTCACCAACACCGCCTTACGCCCGAACGACATCCCGTGATCCTGAGCCATGGCCCTGAAAACAGTCGAGCACATAGCACCAATTCAATCCCCTCAGAAAAACACGTCAAAAGTACTACCCACATTAGTGCAACAGATATCCGGAGAAAAAGGTGCATTTCGGTGCACCGCACACGAGCAGTGCTTCGTGGGACCCGCAACCCAGTGCCGAAACTCAACGAACGGATCACACCATTGCGACCCTAACGAAAAATCACAGAAGATGGACTATTCAATTGTCCAAAATGGTCGCCCGGTGATAAAGATAGAAAATCACAGTTGACGCCCAAATGGCCCTCGTGGTCCCCACACCATTGTGTCGAATTAGAGCGAGCGGATTACACCATTGTATTCCCCTCATAAAAACATCCAGAATCGACTGCTCGCACACCCCAAACGAACATCTGACGAAAAAGTCGTGAAACGCTGCATATAGCTCGAAAGACCGCCCATGGGGCCCACACCTCAACCATAACCTTAACGCCTAAAAACATACTGGAAACCTCCGCCTCAATGATAAGGTCGTATCGCCGCTGACGGTGCTCAAAACGGACGTCGGATGTGTCTGAGCCAACCAAAACAAGAATTCTGGCGTACCACATAACGTGTGTGATGCGCCACCAAGCTCCTGTTATGGGAATTAAAATTCCAGAAAGCACTTCAGAATATACTCCTCGAGACGAGGATCATCCTGCCGCAGACGGCGTGTAAAACGGACACCCGTAGTAATATTTACGGGTGTTTGAAGCCCGAAGGGGAAAGCAATTGGGCTGGACCGGCCCATGCGCGCCGGCCCGGCTCACCGTGCCGGCTCGGGGCTTTGCCGCGTGGGCCGGCCACGGACCTGTGGTCGCCGCTTCAGCTAACCGGCCGCCGAGGCCGGTCTTAGGTTGAGAAGGAGACCCGCTGGAAGCAGGTCTCGGTTCCCCTCGAGGGGTCACGCCGCGACCGCGGTCTAGCCGGACAACCGCCCCCCCGCCGCCTGTTTGAAGCGCTACACCGCCTCCCGCAAGCCGTGCCACCGCCTGGAGTAGGTGCCGCCTCCTACGGGTCGCTGTTCCGGAGTTCTCCGCCGCCACTGGAACGTGCCGCGCCACCGCCTGGAACTCGCCGGAAAAAGGGAAACCCGCCGGAAAAACCTCCAAAACCCGAAATTTTCGCCGGACGATTGCGGATGCCTCGGAGCTTCGAATTTCGATCCGAAAAGATAGTTAGAAAGATAATTTCCTGGACTACACAAACAAGGGATTTCTTTGACAATACGATATCAAATATATGTAATTAACTCTGCTCAATGTAGGGGGTGGAGAGATTGAATCAAAAATGACTATCCTACATTGTTGGGCTTCGCCCGAGGCTTCACGGACAGACCGTCGGATTTGTCGTGCCTCGCCGGAGTTGCCTCGCCGAAGTGGAGGAGGAGACGAAGGGCTGTCCTCTTTCTACTGTCCAGGTGAGGAAGAAGAAGAGGGAGGGGTTAGTTAAGCGTTTAAATAGAAAACGCTTAACCACCCGCTTGTCGGCCCGAACCCGAACTCCCGACGGGGTCAGGATTAAGCCTCTCTTGGGCTAAAAACCATGCCCTGAACGCAACGGGTGTCTCAAAATTTTAATCCAAGACCCCATTCAAAAGTTATAAAACTGAACGTCTGAGGCTGCCAAATTACAAAAACGCCCCTGGGACCATTTTTCACAAACGGCCCACGCCCGCGAAACATACACCAATCCTAGGGTAAACGGTACACAATGAACTCAACAGTGCCCTTGGTTTTCCAATCCGAGCCACATTTTAAGAGATACTTGAGTTTCACCCTTAAACAAATTAATTAATTAATTAATTAAACCGTTTAACGTTCCAAAAGCGAGCGAGGGGTCCAAACATCCTGCGCTGACAAGTTTTATGTCGTTCCTAGGGTACACAACCCATTCCAGACCCATCTACACACTCGGATCTCTGATCCGGATCACTGTTTTGGTGTTGTCCCATTTATTTGGCGTTTCCAGTGTGAAAGAACTAAAAATTTAATTTCAGCCACACCGGGGCTCAGAATCGCACGCCGTCTGAAGGCGCTGCTATGGAATATCGTCAAGAATATTCCAAGTCTTTCACAGTGAAAACTGGGTTCTTACAATAATATTTTAATTCTACTTTTTATAAACATGATTTGATTATGAATATGAATGAATAGTTGGATGAAATTGATAATAATTATAGTTGAGAACTCATTAATAAAAAATCTGATAAAATTTAATTTGTAAAAAGTGTTTATTTTATAATAAGTTGGGTGAAAATTGGGAATAAAAAAAATATTGTTTTTCTTAGGTTACTCACTGATTGAAGGTTTTTTATGTGACTTTTTCTTCTGTGAAAATGTTAGAAACAATTAGATTATTTAATTCAATTACTATACAATGAGGATATAAAAGTTTTAGAAAGACGTGATATTAGTATTTTTAATGGATATCTACATGAAAATGATTATATTAATCAACCTTGTGGTTTATTTATTATGAATGATAAAAATTATGTTTGAATGTTGAATAAATAAAGAAATGTGATAAAGCAAGAACCAAGGGTTTGGTACTCAAAATTTGATACCTTCGTAAATAAGTATTACATTAAAAATTGAAGGGTTGATTGTAATATATACATAAAATAATGTAAGGATATTTACCAAAAATTTATTATATATGTTGGTTAAATTATATTTACATGTAATGATTAAATAACATGAAAAATATTTTTCAAATAAATTAAGATATTTTTCGAAATATCCATGTTTGTCTAAATCAAATACTTTCTTAGGTTAAAAATCCCCCAAATTAATAAATATTGATGTTTTTGAGGTGAAAATTATTCAATGTAACATAACAATATGTTTTTCATGGAAAATTTGAAAAATATTCCAATACCAATTTTAGTTGGAACCATATTGAAAAATTATGTATAAGGTAAAGAAGATGACACTAGGGTGTATTAGAAACTGATTAGATTTTTTTATATATGACTTACTCAATACCAAATATTGTATATGTTGTTAACCTCTATTCATGATTCAGAAGTGGTGAAAAATAATCACATCTATTGGATAGGAAAATAAATCTTAGATACATCGAAGGGATAACAAGTTTCATAAATCATGTATGATAGCTCATAAATAATTGACTTATTATGTTATTTATATGATGATTTGAAAGTAATTGTTCTTTATTAATGATCCACATCTGTTTATGTTTTCATTTGGGGGAAAGGTTATATATGTATTCATATTAGTAAATAAAATTCAGTAACTCTTAGAATGGACGATTCTAAGTATGTTTATGCCACTCAATATATAACACAACATATGTGGACGATGATTTTGATGGAAGACTAACATGTTGATTTGAAGATATGTAGTCTCCTAGGATGTGTAAATTTGAGTTCTATGAAACATATAAGGAATCAATTACAACATTATAGTTCAAAACATATTTATATTAAATTCCACATCATCCAAGAAAACATGGAGAATAATGAACTCATGATAGAGTAATATCTAATATCAAAACCTTTTTCTACCATATTCAGACAACCTTTACCAAATTTTTCATTTTCAATTTGAGGATGATCATGGGAATCCAATCTATATATCTCCATGGTTTAAGAATGTTTTTCAATCCTACCTATCATCATGTATTTGGAGAGTGTGTTACATTCTAAACCATTTATTTAATCGTGTATGTAGGTGGCATTTTGGGTAATCTTTGAACTCATAATGTATTTGTGTAAAATATTTTAATAGTTTTCTGGAATGCTTTATGGAATGTTTTTTATTAATAATGATGCTGTTGAAAAATGGAAGGAATGCTTTAATGGTTTAAAAAGGTTTCTTAAATAACTACTTTTGTAAAGAATGTTTTTATAGTTAATGATTCTTATTTCCTACCATGAGTTACCTCACATATGCATATAATTTTTGTTCAGTTATCTATGACATTAAGGTATAATGACTAGTGATTAATGAATCCATATTGAAAAAAATCATTGCGGGGATATTTTTGGGTCCATTTTGGTTGGAAGTTTGTTTTCAGATATATAGAGAATTTTGTGTTGAATGTTCCTAATTTTGTTTTCTTTATAAAAAACCAAATAAATTTTTTATGTTTATGTAATCAGAAACTATTGGTACCGAATACAACTAATCATATTTTAATATCTTTCAAATACCCATATGTTTTGGTTGTGTATTATAAAAGTATTTTTTGAATGAATTTATTATTTAGAGTCCCCTTCAGTTAAGAAAATTGTTTCAATCCAAATGAAGAAATGTATCAAAGTCTTAATTTATCCAAAATATATTATAATTTGATTATCCAATTTTTAGGTTTCTTGCATCATGACCTAAAAACCCTTATTATGCAATATTTGTCAGAGAAAGAGGGAGAATATTTGTTTGGAATATTAATTCAGCTGATTATATAATGATTCTTACGGTTATAAAGTCACGAGGATGTCATGATATAAGAATAATTATTCAAAAGATGATTGGTTTTGAATTCAATGTCTTCCAGTAATATTTAATCATGATTATAATCAATAGACAAAGATTTCGTAATATGGATAAAAAGTACGATGTTTTTTAAATCGAATTTTTTTAAAGCACAGATCAACCAATGAATTGACTGATCAGAACCATGGGACAATATGATACACCAAATTAAAAATAAACACAAATTATAAACATTTGGTTGCATACGATATAAATGATTTAATATGTTATGGAAAAATGTTCTTCATTTACAATGTTCCACCAATTCATCAGAAGATTTATGACACTATTCAATTTTTCATAGTACATATAAAAAATAGAATTGGGTGTCAAATTCTTTCGCAAGGACAATGGATAAGAAGAAGGGAATTTTTGTGGCCAATCATACTAGTGATTATCAACAATGTACTCATCTAATTTCATTAGGATGATAGTTTAGAATATGTTGTCTTCAATAGGGTCAATAGAAAAAGAAATCTTATTTTTTTCAAAATTGTTCAAAATTCATTTGACAATGAGGGATACTGATCCACCAGAGGAGAGAATATATTTTTTCATCAGATGTAAGTTGACATTGTCAATTAAATGACTAGTGGGATCCATTAAATGTGATCGGATAATGTTTTTATCTATAGAAAAAATGATATTTATTTTTATGATATTGAAGATGTTTTTTCAATGGTTTTTTAGATCCCAATAAAGTTTAAAATAAATTTTTGGTAGATCTATTTATGTTGGTATAAATCATTGAAATTAATGATGTTTTCCCATTTTCAAATTTATTAATGAAGTTGAAATAGATGGTTTAGTGTTAAATATATGTTCATCATAATGAAAAAATTGTCATCCCAAATTATATTTTAGTAAAGATTTTTTGATGATTTAAGATGTATTATTTTGTGATAATATTCGAGAATATTCAATAAGAATTGGTATGTTATGAGAAGGGATAAATTATTCAAATTTTGAAATTTAATTGAAACAAAAATAATTTTTATGAAAAATATTTTACTAGAAAATATTTTTAAATTCCCACTAACAATTCCATTGGTAAACCACTAAATTGATTGAATTAGAATTTACATTCTAATGGTGGATAATTATTCACTTGAGAAAGAGAGGACAATAGCGTTGAATGTTTGGGAGAGAAGATTTGGTTATAAGAAGAAGGTTTCCTGAGGACTTTTTCTACATAGAATAATCTTAAAGAATATGTTACCAGATCAGTCCAAGTAATCAAACTGAGATTTAGGTGGAAAGAAAGAAGTGGTATAGATTTTGTTTGGTGTAACATTAGAGAATTAATATTCCCAAGAGATAAGGAATCATACTAATGAAATAATACTGAACCATCAGACATGGTTTTCATTTAATGTCCAAAAATCATGTTTCTACTGGTTACTGGGTAATAATGTGTAAAGGTAAATCATACTTGTCATATCCACATAAAAGGATAATATTCTATTGTATTTTATGGTATTAGATTATTTCTAACACATTACATGAAATAGATACACTTATAGTGAATGGGACCTTGTGAATATATGGGTACCAATAGATGTGTGAATGTTTTTTTTAGCAATGTGATAATTTATTTATAGGAGGAAAAAGTTGTCAGATAAGAAGGTTAACATAAAATAGTAATCTATAATTGATTTAACCGATCCCCTATTATTGATACATTGATCTAGTTTAAGCATTCATATGCAATCATTGTTTTCTACAAATTATTTTTAATAATCGTTTTAATATTATCATGTAATTTTTAACACTAATTTATTTACCACATTAAAATAATTAAAAAAAATTTTATTGGACTAATATTAATTTTTTCCAAATGATGAACTTTTGAAATTTTACCAAAAATATAAAAGGGTCTATTGTTTTAAAATATATAGAATGAACCTAGATTTTTACATTCACTACTAAAAAAACTATAGACCATACTTTGAAATGTTAAATGATTACTTTTAGTGACATTATTTTCCTCAATATTTTAGATTTTTTTATATTATTAGGATGTGATTCTAAAAAAGGGTGTTTTACTCTGTTAATATAAAAAATAAATATTTAATGGAAGTTTAATTTATAATAAAATAAATTGATTATATGTATTCTTTAACATAGATATGATCTGTGGATAACATCTTTGTTATTTCTGTGCATGATTTATGAT
Source organism: Viscum album (assembly GCA_963277665.1). Lineage (NCBI taxonomy): Eukaryota > Viridiplantae > Streptophyta > Magnoliopsida > Santalales > Viscaceae > Viscum > Viscum album. The sequence goes on from OY728150.1 coordinate 1,922,616,099, forward strand.
TATGATGTTGATATATTTATGAATTGTGTTTACCTAGAATTGGTAATGCTATGTTTAATTGTTTAAATTTTTATGAGACCTATTTAATTTCAATGGGTTATTATATATGATTAATATTTTATTATAAAGTGGAACATAGGTGAATGTATTATTATTATAAGATACGTGTTCTTGAAATTATATACCCATCAAATTAATTAGTTAATAAACGTTATCTCATGAGATAATAAAGACTAAAATAGAGACTGATACCAGTTCATTACATGACTATTTCCATAATGATAGTATTTGGAGATACCCTGAAATATAATATTATGGAATATGGATTAAATAAAATCCAATAATATTGTATTTCAAGATATTTTTAATTAAGTAAATCATTTCATATACATATTTTCAAAACAAAACCTTATGTATTATGTTAATATTATTCTCTCATGGATTATTTTATTTTATTCTTTTATGATTACTATGTTACGAGCTTCTAATATTAATGATACGACTCAAGATTATTTTATATTATATATATCTTACAGATTTGAAATTAGTAATTTAATGTTCTCATAATCTTATGATCATTTTATGATTGCGTTATCATTTTTATACCAATTTTTTGCACTTATTCTGCATCTAAGAACACCATTTATAATGTTTCGTTTCATGTAGTTATGATGAATTAATTAAAGATGGAAATGACCAAAAAATGTATTATATGGAATTATATTTGTGGGGGATGTTTAGAATTTTTTAGGGATTAGTAATATCTTGTATCTATTTGTCCAAAGACAATGAACTATTACATTCAAATGTAAATTGTTTCTAAAATATATTGAATATTCATCTATTGATATATAATATCTATTTACGAAATATATAGTTGGAAATAAGTGGTATCAAAAGTAGGTTAGTCAACCTTTTTATATTAATATTAAATACATGTTTTGAAGCCATTGGGATAAATCTTTGTATGGATAATATCATAAAGTTTTTTAAAAAATAGATTATCAGGTTTTCAAGTCAATAAATCCATTTATGGATAATAAAAATTGATTTGATTTTGGAGTAGACTCTTAAAGGGGTAACAACAACTATTAGATTGAGATGTGTTTATATCAACCATCAGTCTAATGCATAGTGATTATTCCCATACCAAAAAACCTATATTGAATCTTTTGTGGGGTATGTTTAGGATTATTAACCTTTCCTTTATCAACCATTATGAAAGATTTGAATGTAATATCATTATAGATTACCTACATTAGTTGTAAGGTTTTATATATTAAAAATAATTTTCCATGATTTAGACATACTATAGAATATTTTTTGAGTAATATATTATTTTTCAAAAGAATTATTATTTCTCATAATATGTTTCTTGGTTTTACATAATGGTTAGATTCTAGTGGAACTATTTTAATGATAAATGTGATAGAAAATGTACTGAATTTATTTCTAAGAAACCAAATGTTATAGTTTATATAATGTAATATATTTTCTATATTATGACACAACATTCTTTAGATATGAATCATGATGATATTCCAAACGACAAAAAAATAGAAATTTTTTATATGGAGTCCTTTACGAGGAAGCATCAACCTTATTTAGTGGGTTTAATGATCCATTCGTTAATAACCAATGGTAATATACCATTGAAAATATGTTTTCTATTCTCTTGAATTAGAAACATGAAATGGTGTTTATCATTTATCATTTTTAAGGTGAATTAGATCATATTTAAACTCTTATTAATAACAAAAATCAATAACATTAAATGGACTCTAGGAGGTGGGAAAAGTTAATATTTTTAATTTTAAATTTTTACATTCATAGTATTCTTTATATTATAATTAGTAGAATTACTTATGATGATACATAAGGATCATGAATACATTAGTAACTGTATAGAAAATTTTTCATGATTTAAGATGTTTTCATTGGGTATTATCTTCCATGTAGAAAGTATTTTTAATAAATTTTTCATTTTTATAAAACTAATAACTAAATAAAAATATCCATAAGGTACTCTAGTACATATGGATGATTAATTTTATGATTGTTCAAAATATTATTTACTATTTTATTTACGCGTCAACATTGTGGTTTTGATAAGAAAATGAATTTGGATTTAATAGAAAATTATAATATTAAAACCCATGTAGTTAATAATACTAGATTTTATTAATTCTCTCTATGTATAAGAAAACATGAAGGAAATTTTCATTAGGATATTGATTTTTTTAGTTTGGAAAAAAATCTCATTTGAACACTATGATATTTTGTGGATTTTATTTTGAATTAATTGAACATTTTTTATATATGTCATTTCACACAACACTGAATATTGTTTATATATATAATAAATATGTTTTTCTTATGTTATACACAAAACAAATTTTATGATTCACTACACATAATACATATATTATCATTTTATACACACAACACTATGTTTGGATTTTATTAAACACAATATTGAGTCCCATAAATCGCATGTAATATGTGAAAGGTCATGTTTTAAACAAATTAAAAATAAACTATTAATATGATTATTTCAAAATTCAATCATATATCTTCTTATTTATTAAAATGTACATTCTAAATATGATTAATTATGTTTTGGAAACATGATTTATTGACATATATCTATATAATGAAACCATTAGTTATCAACTTTTATAGGTGAATGTAAGAACAATTTGAAAATAAATAAATTACATTTGTATAAAAACTATTTTTCTTAGTAAAAAAAAACTTATCTTAATAAATTAAACGATACACATTAAATTTGTATTTTAAATAAAATTTAAATTTTCAATCACTATATTAGATACTCATACAATTTATTTGATATGTATAAGTTAAGAATAAATCTAATTATATATATTTTTTAAAAATGGAATTTTACCACCTTTTAATGTGGAACCCATATTACTTATGATTTTTGAAAAATATATAATTTATAATTAGAAAAATATAATTCCCTTTTTAATGGTAAATAATAGAATTTACTCTAGGATAATTTTTGGATTATTTTTGAGAAGATTCATTTTTATGAATATTGGGAAACACTAAATTTTAATTCAAAACTGCTTTCTCATCCAAGATGCTTATTTAGTTAAATTGTGTTTCATATTTGTTTTAATGTATATTTAAATCATTTACAAATTACTTAATCAAAATTAATTCAATTCATCAAATTTAAAAATTAAAAATTATATTAAAAAATATCAATATTTTGGGAATTGTTTCTTCGAAAACCATCAATATCATCCCATTTACGAGGTTATTATTAACATAATTTATACCTATTCAGTAAATGGAATTCAAAAATATTGATTACATTAGGGAATATAATAATTTATAGTTTCTAATAGTTTTGACATATATTTATTACAAATATTTTATTGAAAGTGAATAAAATTAATTATATTGATTAAAAGAAAAATTATCTTAACAACAGACAACACCCTAAACACAAGGCTACAAATAACCTTGAAAATGGTCCAAAATACGTTGGATATTAATATTTAAACCATATAATCACATTCATTGAATTATTTCCACTATTTGTGCCCTTTATATAGAAAAAATGTGTGAAATTTAACATTCGAAAAAGTCTAAAAATACCAATCCTCCTCCATTATTATGTAGGAACTCACCCCTCCCACTTATTTAAACCTCTCAATAACATATTATCACAAAATATATTTTAAAATAATATACAGAAATACAAAAATTCTTTTTATAATCCTCTATTTTGTATTAAATCTATCCATGGTAGGCCATTGTTGAAAACATAGAGGAGTTACCCAAATAAGATGTAATATCTTTCCTCAAGCTCCTTGGTTTTATTTTCATTCACCACCCCTACCCTCAACATTTCTCATTACATGAACATATAATAACATTATTATCCTAAACATGTTGTTATTATTTTATTCTAATTGATTAACTACACATAGACACACTTTCATGGAACGGGTAATGAACTTACCACTCTTGTGTATGGTGAACTACCGCCTCAAGAAACGACATTCTTCATTTTTTAATCACAACCTTTCGTGGTTGGAATCATAATGAAAACTCTATTTTTAAATTATATTTATTATATTTATTATTAACTCATGATTCTTGAATTATTACATAAAACATACCTTCATTCTTTACATTTTATTCAAACATGATAACTTCATTTTTGGACGTGTGGACTATGGTATCCTCAAAATGATGTGATTCATTAACAATATACATGGAATTTTTTAAGGATAGTTTTAGTGAAATTACACCATATATTTTAAATAATTATTATAATGTATTTATATATAAATATATTTATCATTTACATTATTACTTTCAATATAAAAATAAAATGAAAACAGTGTCCATGCGTACGTACAACCTACCTTCACCATGAATGGTATATTCCATTTTGAATTTTAATATTTTATAGATTATTATATAGATTTATATAATAGATATATGTTATATTGAAAAAATATATTAAATTATTGAAATAAGGAAATCCTGATCGAGGTAATAAGATCAAGAACAATAAGTCCAAACATGTTTGAAAAACAAAGCAGATATTTCCCAAAGTATAACATTAACATGAAATTGTTAATAAATTATAAATATAAATTAGTAATAATATAATTTATGGTATTGTATATAATAATATGGTTCGTTATTTTATATATAATAAACAATTATTTACTATACAAAAGATTATAATGTGTACGAAGAAAGTCAATACATAAGGTAAGGGTTTTCTCATCTCGCTTTTATTTTTATGATAATTACAACTCATTTGGGACACCTTTATTATGTATGGGGTATATACATACCAATAATGTATTATATGAATGGTATATTTAAATTTAGTGTTATTTATGAGTTCATTATATAATCTCCCATTAATGGGATTCTGGTTCGAAATTTACCAAATCTGTAAAGAAATTATGTTTCAATTTTCCTTCTTTGAGTCACACTTCTTGTTAGGAACATATATTATTCAATTATGTGTATATACATCCATTTGATAAGTTATATCATGAATAGAATTATCTTCAAGATATTTTAATATTCAATTAATTTTATTCCTTTCATATTATTATGATTTAATTTTACTAAATTTGCAACATATTATTGCTAAAATATTTTTATTTTTCATGATTTATTATGATTATGATTACATTGATTAAATATTATAAACCATATCTCCAAAACTATGGTTAATTTTCTTATCCTTTTTTTATCGATGATATATCTATGTATTAGTAAATATTTACCACTCTATGGTATATATGATAATTATGAATGTGGTTTCAAGAAAACTTAACATTATTTATCTCTTCAGTTGAAAAGTTGTTTTATTCAAAAAACATTGACTACTAAAAATGTTTTAAGAATTTTTTTACAATGATCTATAAATGTAATTTTAAACAATGATTTTATTTTTTAAATAAATTTCTTAAAAATTAATCTCTATTTTATTCTCCTATCAATGAACTTTTTAAATTTTTTTATAGTGGAAGAGGAATGTTCAGTATATACAGATTTACCTGCAATCATTTACTCAGAAATTCCAATGATGGGTTAGAATGTTATTTTTATAATATTATGTTATTAATAATATTATAAACTAAAATTTTTATATGTTTTTCATATAAAAAGGTTTATAAAATGTTTTTATATTTTGATATGTGCTTAAAGTGGTTTTGTATGATACCTTTATATGTTTTCATGGATATTTTGAAGGGAAAATGATTTCAAAATGTATTTGTCATAAAAATAATAATTAAAATAAAAAAGGATATTTTATCAAGAAATAATATAATTTATTTTACATTATTATTATTGTAATGGACAAGACCTCTCTAGTCCATTCTTTTGTAAAAGTCGGATGTGGTTAACACGGCGTGCATAATAATGATAATTAATAATGATAAAAATGAAGAAGAATTTATAAAAATTAAACGATGATTTTTCAGACAGTGATATAAAGTTTGTGATTAATTAAATTAAAAGGGGTTTTAATTTTAAAAATAGAATTTAATAAAATAAGGTGGGCAGTTTAAAATTAATTGATTAATTATTGATATTAAATTTGAATAATAATAATAGTTGTTGTGTTATTAATATTATTTATAATATTAATGAGAAATTAATAAAATGATTTATGATATTTATTTCTAAAAAATAAATGAATATGTGAAGTGGAAGCATGATGGTGCGTTAATAAAATTAAAGGTGAGTTCATTATTACAATTATATTAAATAATAATAATTATGGTGGCGTAAAAATATGTTGGGTTTATTAAATTGAATGGTTTTAATTTAATAAAAGTGGTTTCAATTTAATCAGTGTGAAATAAAAATAAATATAATTAAATAATTAAATTGACAGATGTTATGAAACATTGACATGGCATGGTCAGATTCAGATATCCAACGGGGTGGTTTAACATGGTCAACACAGCGAACGTCAATAATAATAATAATTATTAATAATAATTGGTGACGAGTTAAATAAATTTTAATTGGATATTTGTTATGATTATTATACTAAATAATAATGATAATGGTGACACAAATTTGTGTGTGATTGGTAAATGAAATTAAATGTATTAAAAAAGGGGTGTGAGCATGTATTTGATGGAGTGTTGGACTTTATTAATGGTGATTAATTGATGATAATTAATAAAATAATTAAATAAAAATAAATTAACCATGAGGCGCATGAGGGTCATGGTGAGGCATGTTGTTGTGTATGTTTTTGAGGAGGGGAGAGACCAACACCTACTTTTCTCTTATTATTAATAATATATATAATTGTTGGAAAGGAATTAATGTGGTGGGGGCGCTACACATTCAGCAAGGAACCCCTTGTTTTGAGGTCTTATTTTCTATTATTAATAAATTAATAAACAAAATAATCAAAATCCCATGTGAGGCACATGGGAAGTGAATGTGTTGGGTGTGAGAGAGTTGAAAATTGTGATTGGAGGGAAAGACTTATATCCTCTCTCTTTTTTTAAATAAATATAATAATATTATTATTAGTTGGTTAAACAAATCTTAATTTGATGATAACCCCCTCATACGAAATCTGTTTGACAAACCGTTAGTGACAGCGTAACACTAAAATTATTACGGTCATTTTAAGACCAATGATGAATATCTTTTTATGACTTTTTTCTTCAGTCAAAGAAATTCCTAATATTAATTTATTATTAACGTTATTATTAAAACACGTGGAAACCATGAGATGTGTCGCGTATTGACCAGTCAATGAGTAACAGTTGTAAGGTTATGATGTGTATTCATTAGTTTATGCTACATACCATTCTACTTTTCTTTGTCTATATAATATAGGGTCACGTATTATTTACAGACCTCTCTACTTCTCCGCATGACGATGCTCTCAGATGACCTAGAAACCTTCCTCCTAACTTCTTAATCTGGACTCTAATCGTCGATCCGTCAGTGACTGTGCGATTGTGTTAGTGAGGAGAACATAGTACACCGTGTTCTGTTCCCTCTTCTTCAACTTCCCCTTCATAGTTTCCAACCGAGGTGACTGTTGATAATTGACGGGAATGACGGTCGTTGAAAAATGACTCTAAAAAGATATGTTAAACCTCTGTTCTAGTATTCTATTACTTATCCTACTTCTCCCATTTTCTTTCCATGTTACAACATGTGATCTCTGTGTTGAGGGAGATTCTTTTGTTGTTGATTCGGTGGTGTCGTGACGTCCTTTGTGGGTACAATCATTCTGGGAGATGCCTTGTGATCATTGTGGTCGTGTTCGTAGAAGGAAAATGTAACCTGTTGAGGTATGGATCTTACCTTCATCTCTCTAGATTTTTCATCATGCGGGGTGGGTGTCCTCTTGTTTACATGAAACACATTTTAACCAGTTTAATAATGATAATAACTGGCTTATATAATGGGGATGGGAAGTTTTTGGATGCAGTTACATTATTTATATCCTGTGATATTATTTTTCTGAATTGAATGAGCTTTTGCCTACTAAAAATCATGGTCATTGGGGGCCTTTGCTTATGCAATTAAATGTTTCCCTCTACATCTGTATTTTCTTATGGATGAAAATATTATTGAATATAGAAATTGGTTAATCATGTAATGATGGCTGATAAAATACCTGGAATTCTTGTGTGATCACCCAGGTTGAACAAACTGAAATAATAAACATGTGGGTGCTGGTTAGGGCTTGTTTTTGTAAAAGGGGCGTGTTTTGTCTGTTGTTGTGGATCAGGTGACCAGAGGGGCTGCGGTTGGCTTGGTTGTGGGTTGGTGTGAATGATATGTTAGTGATGGGCAGCGGGGCTGCGATAAATGGTATCAATGGGTGATGATTTACGAGTTTTGATGTGTTTGTGGTTATGGTGGTTGGCAGCAGGGCTCCAGGGATGGTTTATAATGTGAACGAACTATGAGTTGTGAATAATAAATAAAATTTGGAAGAGTTAACGAATGGTGGGTCTTGGTAACAGAACTAGAATAATAATCAATGGGGTCGGTTGGTTAATAAGAAGGGACTTGTTTATGTTGCTTGTGTTTTACTAACATGATTTGTTGATGGCTGGGATATGTTTTATGAACTCATGATCTAGTTTGGTTGTTGATAGTTTCCCGGTAGTTAAGAAACTGATAACTAAAGCTGTTGAAACATGAAAACATTAAACAGGGTTTGGGATGTTTTTGTGTGTGCATACTCTTGAAGTAGCAGTGCCAAGGCTCGTGCCCATATCTTTGTGTAGAATCCTTAGGATGGGATGAGTGGTTTTTATACTTATATAAATATGTATGTTTTATGTTTCTTTATGCACCCCACCCATGTTGAGAACTTAGTGCCGAACACCCCCATTTCATGGGGGAGGGTGTTTTTCCCAACACTTCTATTGGTGGATGGTTATTAGCTCCTTTCTTCTCCCTTTCCTGGGTTTTCCAAGTATCATCGGGCAGGCTGTGATGGCCTGAGGTCCATTATTAGCCCAAGAATCATCAGGTAGGGTTGTGTGGTGGTTGGCCCAGGTGTGTGCGGGAAGGTGGTTTCCCAAGTGTCTTTGAGATGAGGCCCAGGTGTCTTCGGGCGTGGCAGTAGATCTTCTATCCCAGGTGTCTTCGAGCGTGGCAGTGGTTGTTCTGGCCTAGGTGTTTGCAGGCATGGTTACGTGTGACAGTTGTGGCCCAGGTGTTTGCGGGCGGGGTTTGGCAGTCGGACTACGTGAGAATGTGGCCCAAGTGTGTACGGGTGGGGTGAGGCAGTGGGACTGCGGTGAGAAAATATGGATTGGTCTGATGCGTAGGATGCCTTCAAAAAGTAGTGGGAAGGTGGTGCAGGGTACCCATACTTTGATAACATTACTACTATACTATATTGACTTGTGTTACTTGGTGAGTGTGATTGTTGAGGCTGGGTGGATAGATTCCTTGCTATGTTTTGGTTCTTCTGTTTTCTCACGGGGCATTATGATGTCTCCCCACTTGTGCACGAGAGCTTTAGGTTTCCCTACTGAGTATACTTATATGCTCACCCTATGTTTACTTTCAGGTTTCCAGGAGGTCTACCAGGGTCGTGCGGGTCCCTACTAGTCGGGAAAATTGGAGTTGTTGCAGTTTGTTGTACTCTTGTTTCTTTTGGTATTGTACCTTTTGTGATTTCTTATACTTGTGCATTGTTTCAGACCTATTTAAACATGCACGTGGGATTGGTTTGGGTTTAATTATATACACTTGTTCTTTTCCTTTTTGGTGGTTGACTTTTCCTATTTCCCGATATTAAATAATAAAATTGGTAATGCCTCCCATATTTGTGAAAACTCATACCCTTGGTTCTAGTCGCCACCCTGTGGACTACTGAAGGCAGGACTCATGGGTCATTATGTCCCTTTCACCATTCACAGCTCAGAAGGGGCATCTTTTGTGGGAGGGGTAATGACAGAATTGTATCAAAGATGATGGTTGAGAGATAGGATGGAGTTTGGAGTTAGGCACTGTGAGGATTGCATGGGATGGTAGGGAAATAGTGTTGGTTAATCTTGGTGCGTGACATAGGTCAGGGAAGACCGGCTAGGACACTGGATTTCAGGGCCCCCCATGATCTGATGCAAGGAATCTAAGCCTACCAAATGACCAAGTGAGACTGCATTTATTGCAGGGTAGAGACCCTAGGGAAGGTACATGCATCACCATGATTATGTTTTACTTGATTTTGTTTTTATGGGAAAGAAATTTAAATTTAAATTATAAAATAAAACCATGAGAAATTTCATTACTACTTGGGCTTAGGCTATAATTGTTTACCATATGGTTATGCACCTGGACGTCGTCCCCGAGTGGCTCAGACAGCCGAGGCCCAACAGATTCAGGCGGTCGATCAGTTGAGGGTTGACCGAGAGGAGGATGATAGCCAGTGGCAGAAGACTCTTCGTTCCTTCCAGCGGCAAACCCTCAAGAAATACGAGGGTAATACTTAGGATATGGAGATGGTGGGGTGGGTTGAGGAGCTAGAGATCGCTTTTACATTGATCCGTGCTCTGAGGGAGTACTGGGTTCCCCTAGCAGTCAGTCAGCTGAGAGGTGCGACGTGCCAGTGGTGGACGCTCTACCTTGGAGAGACGACAGAGATAGAGGTTCCATGGGCTGACTTTGAGAAGGCGTTCCAAGAGGGATTTTTTTCTTCCATGATCAAAGCAGAGAAGTGGCAGGAGTTACTCTCCCTTCAGCAGGGGACTATTTCAGTACAAGAGTTGGGGATCAAGTTCAAGGATCTCCAACACTTTTCTCCGGATCTCTTTTCGGATGAGGAGTCTCGGGCAAGACGTTTGGAGGAGGCACTTCTTCCTTCACTCCAGTGTGTTGTCACCCCCTTCACCCTTCTGACATAGATGGCAGTACAGAAGAAGGTAGAGGTTGTAGAGAGGATGCACTCGAAGGGAAGTGCACCACGAGAGGGGATTCATCCAGGTTCGTCGAAGGGGAAGGGAGTCAGCAGCCGGTCTCCTACGACGAGACCTTCCAGTTTCAGGCCAGTAGGGAGCATGCCCCAGCAGTTCCAGTTTAGATCTTTGGGTCCTCATCCTTTTTCACGAGCCCCGGACTGAAGTGTTTCTCTTGTGGAGGTTTCGGGAACATTCAGAGTAAGTGCCCAACCCCAGCTCAGTACGGTGGAGGTGGCCAGGTTCAACGCCCACATCAGCAGCACCAGTTGCCGGCAAGGCCCTTCCAGTAGTAGGAGGACCCTGCTCCTCTGAGGGCAGACCTTGCAGGAGGAGGCTGACCTTAGGGTTTTCCTTAGGAACCTCGACCAGGACATGGTCGAGGATGTCGACGTCAACAGAGAGGCAGAGGAGTGGGACATGGACTATTGATCCCCAAAGAAGCGGAAACCCTAACAATGCCGGAGATCGAGTGAGATGTTTTTGGTTTTACTTAAATGTGCTCGTTTATGTTTTGTTTGGGAGCATTACACTCCATTTTTGGAACTCTATTTTTCTCATTCTTTGGGCCTGGACCTTGTTTTTGTGAGTTTTTAATGCTATGTTGTTTCCCTCTTTCCTTTAAATGTACAGGAAGAGCCCTATCATGTGAGGAGGGGAAGGCCTAATCCCTAATCGAGACGCATTTATGTGGATGCGATTAAGCCCGTGCAGGCGAGTCAGTGCCACCAAAAGAGGATAATATCATGACATGGGATAAGGAATTTCCCAAGCCATGTGTTCGGGCATCAGGTTGGTTGTTTTGTGTAGTGTTGGGGGTAGTGTAAGTGAGAAATCCTAATATATATATAAGTGGGAATACATAATCCTTAATCGAGATGCATTAATGTGGATGTGATTAAACCCTTGCATGTGAGTCAATGCTGCCTAAAGCGGATAATATCTCAACATGGGAAAATGGATTCCTAACTCATATTATTAGGGTTGTTGTTTTGTTTCTTGTTATAACGAGAGCCCTGAGAGGTATCTTGTGGGGTGGTTGTTCGGACCCCTTCTTTGTTTTGGTTTGGTTTTTAATTCTTAAGGACAAGAATGTTTTGAGAGTTATTTGATGTAATGTCCTGGACTTCTTCTGTCCATTCCTTTGTTAAAGTCGGATGTGGTCAACACAATGCGCGTATTAATGATAATTATTAATGATAAAAACAAAGAAGAATTTATAAAAATTAAAAGATGATTTGTCAGACGATGATATAAAGTGTGTGATAAATTAAATTAAAAGGGGTTTTAATTTTAAATAATAATTTAATAGAATAAGGTGGTCATTTTAAAATTAATTGAGTAATTGTTGGAATTAAATTAGAATAATAATAATAGGTGTTGTGTTATTAATATTATTCATAATATTTATGAGAAATTAATAAAATGAGTTATGATATTTATTTCAAACAAATAAATGAAGATGTGCAGTGGAAGAATGGTGGTGCGTTAATAATATTAAAGGTGAGTTTTTTATTACTATTATGTTAAATAATAATAATAATGGTGGCGTAAAAATATGTTTGGTTTATTAAATTGAATGGTTTTAATTTAATAATAGTGGTTTCAATTTAATCAGTGTGAAATAAAAATAAATAGAATTAAATAATTTAATTTATGGATGTTATTCGTCATTGACGTGGCATGGTCAGATTCAGATATGCGATGGAGTGGTTTAACTTGGTCAACGCGGAGAACGTCAATAATAATAGATATTATTAATAATAATTGGTGATGATTTAATAAATTTTAATTGGAGATTTGTTATTATTATTATACTAAATAATAATGATAATGGTGACACAAATATGTGTGTGATTGGTAAATGAAATTAAATGTATTCAAAAAGGGGTCTGAGAATGGATTTGATGGATAGTTAGACTTTATTAATGGTTATTAATTGATGATAATTAATAAAATAATTAAATAAAATAAATTAACCATGAGGCTCATGAGGGTCATGGTGAGGTGCATTGTTGTGTATGTTTTTGAGGAGGGGAGAGACCAACTCTATCATTTCTCTTATTATCAATAATATATATAAATTTTGGAAAGTAATTAATGTGGTGGGGGTGCTACACGTTCAACATGGAACCCCTTGTTTTGAGGTCTTATTTGATATTATTAATAAATAAATAAACAAAATAATCAAAATCCCATGTGATGAGCATGGGAAGTGAATGTGTTGGGCGTGAGTTTATTGAAAATTGTGATTGGATAGAGAGACTTATATCCTCTCTTTTTTTTAAATAAATATAATAATAATATTATAAGTTGGTTAAACAAATCTTAATTTGATGATAACTCCCTCATACGATATCCATTTGACGAACCGTCAGTGACTGCGTAACCCTAAAATTAGGATGGAAATTTTAAGACCAATGATGAATATCTTTTTTTTGACTTTTTTCTCGAGTCAAAGAAATGCCTAATATTAATTTATTATTAACTTTTTTATTAAAACACATGGAAACAGTATGATGTGTCGCATGTTGACCAGTCAATGAGTACCGGTTGTACGATTACGACGTGTATTCATTAATTCGCGATGCGTACCATTCTCCTTTTCTTTGTCTATATAATAGTGGGTTGTGTATTATTTATGGACCCCTCTTCTTCTCCGCACGATGACGCTCCCAGATGACCTAGAAACCTTCCTCCTAACTTCTTCATCCAGACTCCGATCGTCGATCCATCAGTGACTACGGGATCATCTCTGTGAGGAGAACATCATACACCATATTCCATTCCATTTTCATGGACTTCCCCTCTGCAGTTTCCAACCGAGTAGACTGCTGATAATTGATGGGAATGACGTTCTTTGACGAACGACTCTAAAAAGGTATGTTAAACCTCTGTTCTATTATTCTCATTCCGATACTACTTATCCCAATTTCTTTCCATGCTACGACATGTAGTGTCCATGTTGATGGAGTTTCTTGTGTTGTTGATTTGGAGGTGCCATGACTTCCTTGGTGGGTACAGTCATTATGGGAGAAGTCCTGTGATCATGGTGGTTGTGTTTGTAGAAGGACATTGGAACCTGTTGAGGTAGGGATCTTACCTTCGACTCTCTAGATTGTGCATCATGCGGGGTGGGTGTCCTCTTGTTTACGTGAAACACATTTGAACCAGTTTAATAAAGATAATAACTGGCCTATATAACGGGGACATGAATTTTGTGAATATAGTTACATTATTTATATCCTGTGATATTATGTTGTGAATTGAATGAGATTCTGCCTACTGAAAATCATGGTCGATGGGGGCCTTTGCTTACATAATTAAATGTTTCCCTCTGCTTCTGGATTTTCATATGGATGGAAATGTTATTGAATGTGTAAATTGGTTAATCACGTAAAGTTGGATGATTAAATTCCTGTAACCCTTCTGTGATCACTCTAGTTGAACAAACTGAAATAATAAATGTGTTGGTGCTGGTTAGGCTTTGTTTATGCAAGAGGGGGGGGGGGGGGGTGTTTTGTGGGTTGTTGTGGATCGGTTGAGCAGCGGGGCTACGGTTGGCTTGGTTGTGGGTTGGTGTGAATTCTATCTTAGTGATGGGCAGTGGGGCTATGATAAATTTTATCAAGGGGTGATGATGTACAAGTTTCGATGTGTTTGTGGTTATGTTGGTTGGAAGCGGGGTTGCAGGGATGGGTTTGAATGTGAACGAACTATGAGTTGTGAATAAAAAATAAAATGTGGACGGGTTAATGAATGGAAAGGCTTGGTAACGGAACAGGAATAATAATCAATGGGTTTATTGGTTAATAAGAAAGGACTTGTTTGTGTTTCTTTTGTTTTCCTAACTTGTTTTTTGAATGGAAGGTATATGTTTTATGAACGCTTGATCTAGTTTGGTTGTTGATAGTTGTCTGGTAGTTAAGAAACTGATAACTAAAGCTGTTGAAACATTAAAACATTAAATGGGGTTTGGGGTTGTTTGTTGTGTGCATACTCTTGATGTAGCAGTGCCAAGGCACGTGCTCAGATCATTGTGTAGGAGCCTTAGGATGGGCTAAGTGGTTTTTATAATTATATAAATCTATATGTTTTATGTTTCTTTACGCACCCCACCCATGTTAATCAATTTGTGCCGAACACCCCCATTTCATGGGGGACGGTGTTTTCCCAACACTTCTATTAGTGGATGGTTATTAGCTCCTCTATGATCTCTTTCCCAGGTAGCCCAGATATCTTCGAGCAGGATGTGATGGCCTGAGGTCCATTATTTTCCCAAGAAACTTTGGGTAGGGTAGTGTGGTGGTTGGCCCAGGTGTGTACGGGTAGGTGGTTTCCCACGTGTCTTCGGGATGAGGCTCAGGTGTCTTCGGGCGTGACAGTAGATCTTCTAGCCCAGGTGTCTTCGGGCGTGGCAGTGGTTGTTCTAGCATAGGTGTTTGCAGGCATGGTTACGTGTGACAGTTGTGGCCCAGGTGTTTGCGGGCAGGGTTGGGCAGTGGGACTGCATGAGGATGTGGCACAAGTGTGTGCGAGCGGAGTGAGGTAGTGGGACTATGGTTAGAATGACATGATTGGTCCAATGCTTAGGATGTCTTCAATAACCAGTGGGAAGGTGGTGCGGGGTACCCATACTTTGATAACATTACTACTATACTCTATTGACTTGTGTTACTTGGTGAGTGTGACTGGTGAGGCTGGGTGGATAGATTCCTTGCTAGGTTTTGGTTCTTCTGTTTTCTGACGGGGCATTATGATGTCTACCCACTTGTGCACAAGAGCTTTAGGTTTCCATACTGAGTATACTTATATTCTCACCTTACGTTTACTTTCAGGTTTCCAGGAGGACTACCAGGGCCGTGCGGGGCCCTACTAGTCGGGACAATTGGAGTTGTTGCAGTTTATTGTACTCTTGTTTCTTTTGGTATTTTACTTTTTGAGCTTTATTGTACTTGTGCCTTGTTTCAGAACTTTTTAAACATGCATGTGGGATTGGTTTGGGTTTATTTATATACACTTATTGTTTTCCTTTTTGGTGGTTGAGTTTTCCTATTTCCCGATCTTAAATAATAAAAAGGGTAATGCCTACCATATTAGTGAAAACTCATACCCCTGGTGCTAGTCACCACCCCGGGGCCTACTGGAGGTGGGACTCGGGGGGTCATTATCTCCCTTTCACCATTTCTAGCTCAGGAGGGGAATATTTTGTGGGAGGGGGTCGTGAAAATTATATATATTTTCAATATGGTTTGAAGGAAAATAGTTTTTAAAATGATATCTGTTTTTAAAATAGTGATTTTCAATGAAAATTTATATTCCAAGTGTTCATTCAATTTCCTTCTCCAAATATGATGATATATTTTGATATGTTTCATTCAATAGTAGTTTTATAATCCAAATAATTCATTATTATTATTTATTTTACTATTTTATGATTGAGATGGCATTTTTTTAATGAGAACCATTTCTCTTACATGGGTTATATATTTTTGTTTCCCATGTATTTTCTTGGGTTATGAATTTCTGAAATGATCATCAGAATCGTAACTTTTCTATAGGTTATGAAAGGATGAAATATTTATGATACCCATTTCAATTCATGGGTTATGGTAGGATTTTTATGACACCCATTTTATTCATGAGTTATGTAACGATGTTAATGAAACCAACCTCTTTTTATGGGTCATCATACAATAGATTTTTTATCTTATGGAGTATGAATTTATTATTTCATTATGTGATTTTTGGGAACTATATCTATGTCCAATGCATTTCCTAATGCTTTATATCTCAAGAGTATGGAAGAGATGGAACAAGGAGTGAACTCTCTTCAGTATGATTTTGATAGAATGAGTACTGAACTCAGTTCAGTAATACAATGATAGAATGGGATCTGTACCTAGTTCATTAATAATGGGATGGAATGAGGATTGAAATAGGATTAGTAATATAGGGTTATAATGGTTAATGAAACCTTCTCAGAAATATAGTGTTGGAATAAGGAGTGATCTCTGTTATATAAAATAATTTTTCCACAAAGATATTCAGTGGAGTGAAACATTCCAAAAAATATGGTTTGGGGAGTGAATGAATTCTACTAAGATGGCCTTGAAATTAATCATTGACTACTATGAATTTTATTTTTATGTTTATGCGCCTTCAACAATAAAATTTCATATACTTATATCATTATATCATGGGTTATTCTCTTGATTTGTATATGATTTATGTCTTTTGATCTATAAATATTTATACTAATACCCTTGGTTAATATATTTAAAGTGGTGTTTTTTCTTCTAATGATACGATCATGTTATCATGTCATTATGAGCATATTTTTCTTATATATCTCCCTTGTTTACCCTTATTGACCATATGAGCTCATCCCATTATTATGTTTCCTTTTGATGGTTATTAAGAATGGTTTTAAGTATTTGTACTAAAGGGGAAGATTATTAAGGTATATTTTAATGATCATTTACCATGTAAGAAGATTATGTCTATGTTTTTTCAAAGACACTAAACTATTATGGTCACTGGGCATGTATTGTTTTAAGGTGAAGAATATTTATCTAAAATGATGTAGCATCCATGTATGTTAATCCAGGGTCACTAGTGTTGGTATAAAAGGAATAATTTAGCCAACCATTGGAAATAATGATCTCAAAACCCTATAGAGATCACTTGGAATGTTTAAAATGACATTTATATGTATTTCTCAAAGGATAATCATAAGGTGTCAAATATTTAAATACATGTGTAATGATATAGTCATCATATAATTAATATTTCATTATTGTGTGGCTTTCAACTATGATAATTGTTTCTCACACTATGATTTATACTTTTTTTCATATAAGGGAACTTGAAAGAACTAGTTTATATTTATTCTGATGGACGGTTATGTAATTGTTCAAAATGAAACAATATAATTACCATAGAGAATGATAATGTGATTATAAATAATTATCTAGTACAATATATTACTTCCAATGAAAAATTTGGTGATATTCATAACACATGGAATAAAAGGATGATGTGCTTTTATTAATTTTTACATGATGAGGAGTTTATATGAAATATAATTAAACATCCAACATATTATGAATAAGGGAAGAAGAACCTTAATGAATACCTCATGTGGGGGGAAATATGTTATCAATGAGGGGAAATGGTTATATAGTGAAGAATTTTCATAGATTTCAATCTCTTATATGTATGATAAAATAGTCATTACCCAAATCAATGACAAAACCTAAGAATATAATTCTAAACTAATTAAGGAACTATTCAATACCAATATATAAATATAAAATATTGTATTATATAATTTTTTGGATTTGATAATTATGAATTGTGAATTATATAAGGATTGTTCCATTTATGGTTCTTTTTCCAGAGGATTACAAGAATATGTTGAATTGTTATAATGGATTAGAAAAGTTATTTAATGGAAAGTCTATATTCATGGTAATATAATAATAATGGAAAGATAACCCTTAATATGATCATACATTTGAGATAATGATGTTTGGATAATGATATACTGGATATGAATAATTAAATTAAAAGGTACATATTTCCTTGGAATAGAATAATAAATTTTTGAATTTTTTTTATGATATCGTGTATGATGTTTCAATTTTTTGTATTTAAAAAGTATATATAGAACAAATAATTCATGTTTTAAATATGTATTTTTTAAAATTTAGGTTATTACCATGTTTTTTTAGAATACATGATGGAGATATTCAAATGTTTAGTATACGGCAATAATTATTTACTTTATGATATATAGGGGATCAATTATAAGTTCTTAATGATAGATTTAGTTACCTTATTTGTAATGGTTTTTACCTCCATATGTTTTAAGGGATATAATTTTAACCATTTATTGAATCTTTTAAGTTAAACATCAGAAGATATTTTAGAGCTTAATGAATTACCTCTCCATATGATTAATTATGCATATTAAATATCATATTCTAAAAAAATTTCAACAAAGACTAATTGAATTACCTATCATTCATTTTATAGATATCAGGATCAACTAATGCATTATGAAGGAATAAATAACCATCATTTGTTAGAGTATTAGATAAAGTGGAAATCGAGTAGGGCACAAATAGATGGTGAGATTGTGCATTTAAAAAGGAATATAATCATGTTAGTATACTTCCTTATATTCTATGACATTAACATAATTCCATAACTCTATTAAAATGATATTTAAAAATATTTATCCAAATAAAATTATTTCTGTTGAATCGATGGTCTTATAAATTAACATAGATTTCTGGTTTTAAGGCATGTAAAATTCCCGAGATAATTAACTTGTTTGTGATTAATGTACTTTATCACTCTCTATAATTATTTATTATTTTCCACCATATCCAATATTTTCTCCCAAATTAAATTATTTTACATGGTAACCTTGTTGTTATTTACATTCAACAATCCTTACGGGTGAAACATTTCATTTTTTAAGGATATTTTTATATTCATACTTATGATGTGGTTTAATAAGAAAAGTTCATTAAAGTATTAAACCATTAATTAACCATGTGAATTTCAGTGTAGAAATTAATTTTGAGGGAGGTAGAATTTAACATCGTGATATTTTGTTTGTTTTTGAAATTAATTTTAAATTTTTGCTATTTTTTATTTCACAAAACATTGAATCTAATTTTTCTATATATAATATAAATATGATTTGATTGTGTTATAAATATCAAAAATATAATATTTCACTATAAACAATTATTGTATTATCGTTTGGTATATGAAACATAATATGTGGCTTTTATTGTACACAATTACGAGACAAATCGATATGTTATGTTACAGTAAGGCTGAGTTTTTACCAAACTACAATAAACAAATTATATAATTATTAATCATATTATAGGTTCCACCAATACATTGAATTTCATATTATAACTAAGATCGATTAAATCTCAAAAATTGTATTTACACATGTATATAAATTGAATCATTTTGTTATCCATTAACAAAATTGAACGTTAAAACAATTTGAAACTAAAGAAATTACATCCCTATGAAAACTAGTTTGTAATATTAAAACATGATTTTATGCTAATAAATAGAAAAAAAAACATTTTATTATTATTTACAATAAATTTATATATTCAATCTATATATTTTATTATCAATCAATATATTTCAATTGGATATAAAAAAGAGTAAATATAATTTTATGTATTTTTATAATTAGGAATTTTCAACCTTTTAATTTTGAACCCGTTTTAAATATGAATTAGGAAAATTGTATAATTCGAATTTGAAAAAATAAATAACATTGTTGAATGTGGGATATGAATTTTTTTTTGAATTTTTGTTTTCTTCTAAGAATCATTTTTGGTTAATAGTGAAAAACACTATATTTTAATTCAAAAATACATTTGTATTTATTTTATTTCCAAAGTAGAATTGTGTTCTAATTTTTTTAAGTATAATTATATAAATTATAAATCTTTTAAAAAAATTTGGATAAATATAATCATTTTCAAAATTAAATTGTATATAAAAACATTTAAATCTTTTAGACCCTTTCTCTTAAAAACATTCATTTTCAACATGTCTGTGGGATAATGTTTAAATTTATTTCTACCACTTATCTGATTTGTATTTTCTTATAAGGAATAAATAATTTTGATATTAATATTTAATAATTTCTTATAATGTCATCAATGTGATTTACAAGAAATACTATTGAATTTGATTAAAATTAATTTAGTGATTAAGAAGAAAGTAGTTGAAGAAAGTATGCAACCATAAACCTAATCCCAAAATGGGTAATAATGTTCTCCAAAATCCATTTTATATTCATATTTATACCCTAAATTAAATTTCCTATAATTATTACAATTATTTTATCAACTTTAATAGTGAAAATATATGTTTAATTCCCTTTTCCGAAAATTAACAAAAATGTATCACCTCCTCTACTATTAAAATACAGTCACCCCTACCACTTATTCAGAAAATTGAAGGAATTTTTATCACCCATAATATACTAAAATATGATTATAAAATACTTCCCGTCAATATATAATATTATCTTTGGGAATAAATGATACTAATGATGCTATTTTGTGGAAACCAATAAGAGTTACCAAAAAATAGGTGACATGCTTCCTTAAGATACCTTGTTTTATTTTCATTCTCTACCCATAAAATATTTTTATTCCATGATTATATAATAATATTCATATCCTAAATATACTGATATATAAAATAATTTTTGGTTTATACTATTATATACACAAAAATCCATCAAATGGGTAACAGACAAACTGTTCTTGTATACGGCAAACTGTCACCTCATGAAACGGTGTTTGTTTTTATTTTTCCCCCACTCATCAGTGTGTATAATGATGGAAACTATATTTTTATATAATATATATAATATATATATATATATATGATATTTATGATTTATTAATTATTATTTAATTTTTATATAAAAAATACCTTTCTATTTTCCATTTTTTAATGATGATAACTATGCTTGTGGATGTGTGGACTACTACCTCCTCAAAGCTATGTGATTCATTAACATTTTTCATAGACCTTATTAAGTATGGTTTTAGTAAAATTATATTATATATTTGAAATAATAATTTTAATGGATTTATAGTATATATATATATATCAATTTATACATATATTCCAATTATATTCTTACTTCCAATATTATAATAAAATTAATATTGTGTTCATGTGTAGGTATGTCCTACTTTCTCGATGAATGGTGTATTATATTTCATATTTATATATATTTTTGTTACTATAATGACTTATTGACTAAATCTATATAGTAAAAAACCACATTTTACATTTTTGATGTAATAAAATAATGATATATTAAAGAGGATCAATCCTAATAAGTCAAAACATAAACAAAATTCAAATTGCATATTACCTAAAGAATAACATTAAGATAAGGTTATTAATAAATAGGTAGTATAAAGTTATAATCAAATAATAAATTGGATTATATATAATATTATGTTTATTTTCTATATTAATAATCAATTTATAATTATTATAATGGACGATTTAACATTTACAAAGAATGTACAGACATATCGTAAGAGTTTTCTGTTCTCACTTTAAATTCATTGAGTCATATGCCTTATTCAACATTCATTTCATTTTTTGTGGTGTTAATAATGGCATAAAAAAATTTATATGTATTTATATGTCCATTTCATGATATTTATTTCATGGGGTTTATGATTCCAAAATCACCAAATCAATAAAGTAATATTGTCTCTATTTTCTTTATTTGAAGCATGTGCCATGGTATAAACTTATATTTTCCATGAGGGGTATATATTCTATTTGACATGTTATTTCATTAATATAAATATTTTAATGATATTTTAATCCTAATTTAATGTTATTATTTCCCTAGTAAAATATTTTAATGTTATTAAATTGGTAATGGTTTATTGATATAATCTAATATCCTATAAAGATTGTTTATGATTTTGATTTTGATGAAAAAATAATATGAACCATATCCTAATAAATAACAAGTATTTTCATATCCTAAGGTTTTCTATGAAATCATTATATATTGGTATCATTTTTCCACTGTATGGTTCTTATGATAATTAAGAAAGTGTTTTTAAGAAAATATATCTTTATTTCTCTCTTTGATCAGATATTTGTTTTATTCACAGAACCATGTTTTCTAACAACATTTTCATAGTTGTTTAACAATTTAATGAAATGAACTTTTTACCCATGTTAACTTTTTTATAAAAATTGTTTGAAAATTAATCTCCTTGTCATTTTCTGATCGAGGTACTTTTTGAATATTTTTTATGATGAGGAAGGAATGTCTATCATGTATGAATTTACCCACCTTTATTTCTTATAATAATTCATTGAATTATTAAATGTTATTTTAAAATGAAAATGATTTTTTAAATATTCAAGAAATTAATTTTTTTATGTGTTTTTCAATGATTTTTTTATTTCAAAATGGTTTTATATTTTAAAAGTTTTCAAATTTATTATTTATGATTTTTTATATGTTTCTAATGCTATTTCAAAGGAAAATGTGTTCAAAATGTATATTTTTAAAAAATAATAATTTAAATAAGAATTTATATTTACCGTAGTAATTATTTTTTAATATTTCTATATTGTTTTTTCAAATTGGTTTCATGGAAAAATATTTTGAAAATGTTATATGTTTTAAAAATTGTTATTATAAATTTTTTTTTATAAGTGAAATTTAATCAAAATTCTCCATCTAAGATGATATCAATTATATAGTTCATTAATTAAATGATTTTTGATTCAAAGAAACCATTGTTTGTATTTATTTGAATGTTTTATAATTATAATGGAATGTTATTTATGAGATTGGTTTCTCTTCTACTGGTTATATAATTTTTAACACAACTTCTTTTAATGGTTTATGCTTTAATGAAGCAATCGTGAAAACTATATTGTTTCTATATGATATGGTATAATGACATGTTTCTGATCACCATTTGATTCCATGTATTATAATATGATGTTTATGATTCCCATTGCATTTCATGAGTTATGTTATGATGTTTATGAATCCCTCCTTTTTACAGGTCATTATATGATGAATGTTTTGTTATCATTTGACACATGCATTTATTCTTTTATTATGTGATGGGTGGGACCTATATACACCTTCAATGAATTGGGGATGATTTATGTCTTTTGATTATGATAGTGTTGGAATAATGATAATTTTTTGAGTGTGGTAGAGTGGTAATGAGGAGTTAACTATGTTCCGTAATACAGGGTTAAAATAGGAAGGGAACCTCGTTCAATAATACATGGCCAGAATGAGCATTGAACTCAGTTTAGTAAAACATGGATGGAATGGTAGGGGGATTTAGTTTAGTAATACTGGGTGAGAACATGGAGTGAACCCAGTTCAATAATGGCTTTCTTCAACTATTATGATCTTTGGAGTAAACCTTAAATATAAATATGTATTGGGGAGTGAACCCATTCAACTAAGATAGATTTGGAATTAAACCTTGACAAATATGAAAATCATTTTATATTTTTATATGTTTTCTAAAATCACATGTATTATTATATGTTATGATCTCATTTTTTATGCTATTCATTTCATTATGATCCGTATATTATAAACGATAAATATTTATTCCAGGACTCTTGACTATGATATTTGATTTATAAGGTCTGATATTCTAATGTTAGGATCATGTTATCATATCCATGTTCTCATGCCTTTCTTAAATATATCCCGTTTTACCTTTTCATATAATCTGAGATCACCTTTTTCTTATGTTTCCCTTCCTTGGGTCATTAAGAATGGTTTTAAGTAGATGTTAAAAAGTGGTATATATTAACAGTATTTAACAAATATTTTTCACCATGTGATAAGATTATTATTATAATATTCTTAATAAAATATATTTTTATGGTCCCTAGGCAAATATTCTTTTAATGTGATGATTATTCATCTAAAGTGATTTAATATCTATGAATGTTACACATGGTTCTCTATAGTTATTGGGAAATCTTATATTGTAATTATGGAGAGAATATGATATCTAATTTAGGAGAGAGTGAATCAAAGTATACCTTACCCACATCCAACATTTCAAATGCAATGAGTATGATAATTTTTTAACCAGTTATCAAATCCAAATGATAATGAGGATGATTGATGTCAATAACAACTTAATAATGGTTTCAATGAAAAACCACACATAATTACTATTTTCAATGGAGAGTATGATAATAATGTGATGAAAGGTAAAAATACCATAAAAAAATTAAAATTAAATGTCTTATATGAATCAATATCAACCCACTCTTTTATATATGTAGATTTTTCCAAGGTTATAACAACACTGCCCTAAAAATACATGTTCAATTTGTAGAAAAAAACTATATGGTATAATTATCACATTCATGTATATGATTCAACATTAATTACATTTGAAAAAATATACTTCAAAAAATATTATTATTATCCCTATTGTTGAATTAAATGTCATCATGAAAATAGATTGTTTTTAATTAAATAAATATATTACAAATTTCCATGGATTGAATGATACCTTTTATATTCAGATGAAACACATTGACTTCTACGGTAGTAAAAATATATATTAACTTTAATGGGGACTTAACTCTATATTATGGTTATTTAATTTTATTAAAAATTTGTATTTATCTCATATAGTTAGGGACAAACTAAAAACTAAAATATTTCTGTAGTGCATAAATTTTTTGATGTCGTTTTGGAAGAGTTTCTAGTCTACCACCAAAGAATTAAATTGAGTTTTCTAAAGAACTCATATATGGTGATAAACCAATTATAAATACTCTATAAAAAATATCCCCAACATAGATTCATTAATAAAAAATCAATCACTATTTGAACGTTTATAAGGGATTAATTTGGCCATGTGAATCTCCATTGGGTTCAACAATTCCTTTTTAAAGAATAATAATGTATCAATGTTTCTCTACATTGATTACCATGAATTTAACAAGATTACAATGAATAATAATTATCTTCTACCTCTTATTGAATATATGTTTGATCATTTACAAGGAGAGTAATACTTTTACATCCCTGATCATCAATATGAATACTATTAGTTGAGAGTAAAATGATATGATATACCATTAAAATACATTATATCAAGGTATGAACAATATGAATTTATACTGAGGCTTTTTGGTTGATCTAATTACCTTATAATATTCACAGATTTAATGAATAGAGACTTTAGATATTATGTTGATAAAGTGGTTTTAGTATTTATATAATAAATTTTAAAAATTTCCATGAGAAAATAACATAATAATTATCATACATGGATTCTATTTAATACTTTAAGGCATGAGAAGTGATATAATAAATTTACCATGAGTGAATTTTAGTAACAAAAAGATTCATGTTTTGGATCAAATTTTAACCCCACAAGATCTGATTTCTTTAATTTTTGAATAAAATTATTTTTGTTTCTATATTTCATTAGACACAACTTCATGATACACATATGGTATAAAAAACACTAGATTATATTTCTTATAAGACAATATTTTACAACATTTTAATGAAGAACATTATTTATAACTAAAATATTACAAGTTTATATATTTTATTTTTAAAAATATACATATATATTATATTATAAAAATAATAATTATCTTAGGGTGTATTTTTATTACTTTTCTATAAAGTTTCATTTTTTATTGAATAGTGAAAAACACAAAAATTTATTTCAAAACTTAATTTTCATATAATATACTGATAAGGTTAAATTATTTTTTAATTTCGTTTTAATTATTAATTTTATTATGTATTCGTC
The DNA here is from genome assembly GCA_963277665.1 of Viscum album. NCBI lineage: Eukaryota > Viridiplantae > Streptophyta > Magnoliopsida > Santalales > Viscaceae > Viscum > Viscum album. The sequence continues at coordinate 1,922,642,452 of OY728150.1, forward strand.
ACCTAATCCCATTTAATTCGTTGTAATCAATTTAACATTGAAATTTTGTATAAAAAAATAGAATTTTTTTTGATATTTTTATATTAAATCCCCACATTATCATCAAATCTATGAGTTATAATTTAAATAAATTTAGGCCACTTATTTTTCTGTAATTTCAAAAAAAAATAATTTAAATAAGAATATTTTATAATGTATAATATTTTCAACTTTATTTTGCACTAAAAAAATTAGGGATAGTAATGAAAATTAATTACTTTGATTAAGGTGAAATTAAGGTTAATAAGGGACTAGACCTTAAACATAAGGCCTAAAATGGAATATCCACTAAAAACACCATTATATGTCCATAAATAGTCCATCACCCTTTCATTGTGGGTTTTTTGGATTTGGATGACTTTTTTAGTTAAAAATGCTCGACCACCTAACTTATTTTCATAAATATGATGCTAGTCATTTCCCTCCCATTTAGAAGGCCACCAACTATCCAACTTCCTCACACCACTCAATACACATAAGATTTACCATTATCTATTCAATTAAGATAAAAATATCCATCCCTTACTCCTTTAATTCTAATTTTGTCAGATTGAAATCTATGGACTCCTTTTGGTACGTACCAAGAGGAGTTACCCGATTAATTGGTAACATCTTTCCTTAATCACATTAATTTTATTTACATTATTCACCCTGTAAGATCTTATTTTACCTAGATTACATATCAAAACACCTATAATAAGTTTAATTGGATGGTTTTAAAATAATATTTTTATCTACACATACACACCCATTCATATAATTGGTGACTAATATATTGTTTATGTGTATAGAAAACTACAGCCTCGTGAAATGATAATTGTTAATTTTCCCATTACCACCTCTCATGTTAAGAATTAGGATGGAAACTCTTTTTAAATATTTTATATATGATAATTATTATTTATTTATGCTTAATTAATTTATTTATAGCATATACTATTATATTTTCTATTTCATATGTAGATGATATCATCGTTTCTAGAAGTGTCGATTACTACTCCCTCGAAGTAGTTCAATTCATTCACACGGCACATGAAATGTATAAAATATGGTTTAATTAAAAATATTTGACATAAAAAATATCATATTAATTATATAATTACAATTCTATAAATATAATATATATCAGTTCCCTTATTACCCATTGACACACTTAAAATGTGATTACATCGTTCGTAAATGTGTGGACTACCACCCCCTCGACACAATATGATTCATTTTAAATAAAAATAATTATATATATATATATATATATTATTAAATAATATTTCAATTATTATATAATTAATGTTTCGGAATGATATATGTTACTTACTTTCTTTCTACAATGATCATTGAAAAATTAGAATGTTATACATGCATATGTACGACTAATTCTTTTAATGACTGTAATATTTGAACATATTTCATAATAATATTTAATGGTTGGTTTTAAAAGTATAATTCATGTATAAAAGTGAAAATTATGTCATGATTATTATTATAAAGATGTTATATAATTACCCCTTTCACCATAGATGACCTACTAAGGTTTTTTTGACATATAAAAAAATTGGTTAAAACTACATATATAAATGTAATGGTTTATGTAGTGGTATTAAATATGGTATGATTTGAAATTAACGTATTTATAAAACTGGAAACTATTATGATGAATGTACATAATTTACTAATGTTTCTTATTAAATAATATAAAGACACATGGGGTATGTTAGACTCAAGGAAAGAGAATTCGCTCTAAATTTACATTTAATTGAGACATATTTATTATATTGCACCGATTAACTATTATTTGGTGTATACAATTACTTATGAAATTTTATATCATGGATATTTTTAATATAATGATATTATAAGTGTCATTGAATATTATTCCTTTATGGGAATTATGATTTAAATGATACAAGGTGGATTGGGACACTGTAATGTTTAAATGTTAGTTACCTCAATAATATTTTAATGATATTTCAATGGGATTTACATTCATTAACATCAAAAACCCTTTTTTGTTAATTAGTCTCTACTGGGTAACTATTGATAACCCCCTCTACTTTATTGAATATGGATATTTGATAAGGATTAATTTTTATTATTTTAATTAATTATTTTATATGAGGAATTCTTTTGATAGATATGCTTTGGGCTGGTCCCAGTTATAGATATCACTATGATGAATCAGTGGTCTGATGAGGTGAAATGGATTTCCAAATTAGATGGGTTCTTCTCCAATATACATAATTATATTGTGAAAGGTCTTGATTGTATTGGTTCATGTGTCAGATACATGACATATAGTAATTAATCATTTCCCTCATATATATTTTGTTATTATCTATCATGATCTTTTTTGTCAACATTCCTATTGATATAGTTCATAATATTTTTATTTGCTCGATGCAATGTGTTTCAGTTTCAAACATTTCCATATGGATTTTTCATTATCTAGTTATTTGAATGGAATGAATTATCATTTATTTATATTTTCATGTAATTTAATCATATTTGTTTATTATTACTTCATGTTTACTTACCCTCACTGATAATTTGAAATCAACATTATTATATTTTCTTTCACCTTGGTTTTGAAGAATAAATATTTGAATTTTCTTTCAAAAATATAGTTTATTTCTTTTATTTTGTATCATATTTTTATTTTCAATTTCCTGGTGTTTTATGGGTATCATGTATGTAATATATATTTCCATGACTATTAAAATGATCTGTCCTTTGAGGTTTTTTTCTTTAAATGATGAAATTGTATCAGAAAAATGTACCATATATGGGATTTTGGGGTCAAGACATTACAACTGGAATCTAAATAAATTTAATATATTCCATGAAAACCAGATTAAGAATACCTAGATTAATGAACATAATCCTATAATAGACATTGAAGATAATAAAATCCTAAAATTTAGGTAAGGTAGATAATATATGGGTATTCTTATCATTACATCCCTATATGTGTTCTACATGTGGACATGGTTCGGAAACATATTTACCTTGGAGTAACAATAACTACAAGGTGTGCCTGTCCTGAATCAGTGTAACTTGGTATACGACAATGGTTTTTATAACACACCTGGGATGAAACTATTCATGAAACACTTAGGATAGTTCACATTTTCATTACATATCAATATGATGAATTTTGAAGTAAATATTTTCCAAATGAAAACATTATTATGATTATGATATAAGATAAGAAAAAAATAAACTTATGTTATGTTTTTACTAGTTTTTGGATTATACATTACTTTATGATATTAGCTAGTATGTTTCATTATTTATAAAAGGAACCTATTATAATTAATGAAAAATCCACCAATGAAAATAATCCAATAATTAAGAAGTATCTTATCTTTCATGGTATTAATCCAACATTTCAAAGGGAATTAGTGTTCAATGTATTATCATTATTTGAGGAAATACTATTAGGTAGAAACCTGATAGGTGAAAAAAATTCTATATGACCTATGGGTTTGAATGTATGTAATAGAATTATTGTATGGAAGAGAAAAATTTGGATGAAGTGAATAATGGAAAGAAGTATGTTCCCACATCTGATGACTATGGAAAGAAAGACAATGGTACTTTCTTAAAAGGAATGTATGTTTTCTATAATTGTGGAAATAAAAGACATCATTCTTTTGATTGAAAGGGTATGGAAAATATCCCAACGTATAATGCTTCAACATCAAGAAGATTAGACACTAGTAAAATCAATGTCTCAAGAATAAAAAGAATATAACACAAATGATTCTATTGGATAATGATCATGTTTTCCTCCTACTGATGATGAAGAAGAATGACTAATAATCCTATTAAATATTTATTTCATTTAAATATATTATGAAAATATACTAGTTATAATAATTATGTAATATTTGAGGATTTCACTATGGTGTTTTTCTATTATGTATTTGATATCATATGTTAAATGGTACCAATAAATTTTATTCAATATAAAGGTACACCATCTCAAAAACATCTTATTGTGTGAAAGAAAAACCTAATTATGTTCTTGATGTTGAGATAATTATGGTTAATTTGGTGAAGTCCACACTACCTTGAAACCAATTAATTTATTTTTAAAAATTGGTCTATACGATCATTGACTATGTTAAGAAAACATTTTAATTTTAGGAATATATCCAATAACACGTGTCTTACTTTGTAAATAAGGACTAGTTTTTGTTTCCAGTATGGTTTTATGGTAATTCATTCCACGACCATATTTCAAGAGGATACATGGGGAATGAGATCACATATTTGGTATGTGATGACTAAATGGATATATATTATTAATTAAAGGCTAATGATAAATTAATTATGTAAATTCAGTGATCTACAATAAAAAGTGTTGAAAAATAATATTTTAGAAGAGTTAACCATTTATGAATGGGTATAAGTTGGGCCACAGTAGTGGTTTTAGAGATTAAAATATAAGAATCACTATATGATGAATCATATTATGAGAGATAATGTATATATATATATAAAAGGGTAGTCCAAATTTCAAGATTTTGATTATAGAAACATACCATGTAATTATATTTATATATATTCTTAGAGAGTGAAAGAATTCCTAAACTTCTGGAAAATTATCTTGAAACAAAAAATTTCTTCCTAGAACCTTCTTTTCTAATGAATCAAATTAAGTCTTATATCATCATGTATTTATGGCCTTGTGATTACAAAATGTTTCCTAACTATGTTTTCTATGTAAAACCCAAAGGATTTAAAAAAAATAAAATGCATGAAACAATTTTTTATGTGGATATTTATAACAGGCCATTAAATATTTTTTGCAACTTCTATGTTTTGATTTAAAAAACAGTCACCTATAATTATGTCTTGTTTGTTATTTAGAGTTTGATGGAATCAACTTGTTTTTATGTTGAATAGTAACATACCCTTATGAATAGTATTATGAATAGTAATTTGACCATAATGAATAGTCAATTGTATTATTATTTTAATATCGATTTTAGATAATAATATCTTGGTTAATTTTTCAATGTGATATAAAAGCAGTTATTGTTTTGAAATTGTTAATTTTTGAATTAATTATGATTATATTTAGAAATTAAATTAATAATATTTAAAAAATTATTTACAAAAAAATGGATTTCATTTTTTAATTCTACACATCAAAAAATGGTTTAGGTGAATTTTTGGGATTTTTCTGAAATAGTGGATTTTTAAGAGAATAGTAAAAATATAGTTTTGAGTTTCAGGGTGCTAATGACATCATTAATGATGTAAAAATGACATAATAAATCTTGTAAACTTGTGTATAGGAAAATTATATGAGAGGTATCCCAGGTGGATGATACCACAGTCAAATACCATGGGGTAGCCATTGGTTTTTCAAATACCACAAGTGAGGTGTCCCTTAGAAATTATTAAAATATTACCCCACATTTTCTATAACTACCGACCCATTCCTTCATTAAATTCATTAATAATTCCTCCTAAATGAATCTCGGTCCTCTTTACCTCACTCTTAGTCCCCCCATTATTTCCTCAATCCCCCAATGTCCCATCCTTGAAGTTCAAGATGTTACTCTACAAGTTAATAAAATTCTAAATTTCTTTCATTTTCCATTCATGTTTTCTAATATGTGGTAAAACTTTCAATTTTCCATACCATGTTTTCATTTACTTCTTATTCATGATATATTCTGTATTATGACTCATTTAGGTATGGGTGATCCTTCTACCCTCTCTTTTTAATATTTTCTAAAACCATGTTTTATAGTTGTTAGGCTGCCGAATTTTAGTAATGGATTTCTCAATTATTCTTTTATTTTGAGTTCCTTTATTTTCTTATTCTTTATTCATATCCTCTTACCCAAGAGGCATTAAATCTAAATAAATTATTTAAATTATTTATTATCTCATGTTCATGGAAAATACACCATAATTCCTTTTTAGCTCTCCCACTTATTGAAGGATTAAAAACACTGTCCGTGATGTGCTGAATTACCAACATCGTGGATGATGTGATTTCAACTTGCATTAATTATTTCAAGTCTGTTCATGAAACCATTTTTATTATTTAAACAGGTTATAATATATGTATTATTTCTCATCCATGGTTCAGTAATTCTTTTTTACTCATTGTTTTAATTTATAAGAAAAATGAGGTCGTTATTATCAAAGAACCACTAAAATTATCTAAACTAACAACATTAATGTTTAAACTTATGAATCATCCTCATATAAAAATTCAAAATGATAAAGGGTATAAATTATGGTAATTGAAATATGTATTTACCTTACCATTCCAATTATAGAGTTTCACTTCCAATCGATAAGAATATCCATCATTAACTAATCATGGAAAACATGTAAATAATGCACCCAAAACAATGGATGGAACAAAATACTAACAAATAAAGTGTAAAATGGTCTAATGAAATGATCATTTAAGATATTATAAAGATGAATATGTTTTTTTATGTTATTAATAACACTCTTTTCACTATTATACATGAGTTTTAAACACATTATATGTAAGATGAACCCATGGAATGGGAATTTAAACCCAATTTCCATTCTTTGGGTTAACTTTCTTTTTATACATTTTGTGTAATTAAGATTATTTTTTTGATGATTTTTTAAAATTAGGTAGTATTTTGTGTATTTACAATGTATAATCATATCCAATACATTCCTATTAATTCACATTCCTTTTATATTTTTAAGGGACTTTCCCTTTAAAATCCATTTAAAACTCTCTTAAATAAATTACAAAGGATTGTTTTTTTTATTTTGAGGTTTATCCTGAATTTCAAGATGCATTATTACCATGATAAGTTCCTTGGACATTATTTCTGTTGGTTTCTGCCCATTATATCCCAATATTTGTTTGTTTGATCCCATTATATCTCAAGATATGTTGTTTTGAGCCCATTATAGATCAAGATATAACTTGTGATCCCCATTATAGATCTCCAATGCATTGGGTACTTTGGAGATAGAAATTGACCAGAGGGTTATTACATGTGTAAGGGTGAATGTTAGAGTTATATGGTAAATATGTCCCAAAGAAATTACATGATTTTTTTAGGCATATGATTTTTTATGATTATGGATTTTATGGGTTTTTATTTTATCACTTGAATAACACTTTATATCTTTATATCCCTTACTGATTATTATACTCAGCTTATGTTATTTAATTTTTTAAAAGGATATAAGGATGGCTATGATAAATAAGTGATTCATGATTTTTGATGTGAAACGTTTTCAATGAAATCATTCATTATGTTTTAATGTTTTATATTTTGAAAAAAATGGAAACTATTTTTAGTAGTATCCTCTTGTATGATTGTGTTATGTTATGTATGTAAGGTATCCTAATTCTCTAGAAATATATACTTAAAAAGATCCTCATTGTGTAATAATATATATTCTTGACTAAAATTCAATATTAAGTAATGTTTTAAGGACGGGTCCTTATAGATGGTATCAGTGGATGGTATAGAAAACTTTACAGGATAGTATGATGTTAAAAGAATTCCATAACTGATATTTACAATATGATTAATTTAAAATGTCATAGAATTTAAAGATTGTGATATTACTTTATCTAAGTAATGTTTATAAAAAATGCTTTTCTAGATAAGAAATAGTGAAGCTGAAGTGGGAAGGCACAAGAGGTTGATGTATGTCCGAATCTGCAGCCCGAAATGGTGGGAATGAGAACTGAATAGTTTGTAACTACAATGTCTCAGTTGAATCAAGAAATAATTGGGGGTTATATACATTATAGAGTTTAACATGATCAATCATGATGAAACATTTATTTTGTGTTAAATTTTATGAGGCAACATACTCCAACATTCAGTGGAACCACATATCTAGTGATAGCCGAAGGATGGATCAATACCCTAGAAAAGCTATTTGATGTAATGGGATGTTTAAAAAATAAAAATTTAATACTAGATATTTATAATTTAGAATGTGAATCTGATAAATTTTGGTCTCTAGTTAATAATAATATAGAAATATATGATCTTGACAGTTTGGAATGGGATGATTTTAAAAGTATTTTTCAAAAAAAATATTTTCTCAAAACTGTTTGACTCAGAAGGAAGAAACAATTATTGTAACTCAAATAGAAAGATGATAATTCAATGGAATCAAATGAATACAATTTTAAAAGACTATACAAGCATGTACAGGATTTTACTCGTGATTCTAAAAGTAATATTAAATGATTTTACTCTGGTTCGAAACCATTTTTGCAAAAATATTTGGCTTCATGAGAGTTTAAAAGCTATGAGAAGCTTTTTTGTTGTGCTAAAAAAGTTTAGATGTAGTTGGCTAACACATATGTTACTTGGGATGAAAAGAATAAGAAGAGGTCATGTTGGAAGGGAATGGGGAATAACTCATTACAGAATTCTAGAGGTAAGAAAATGAATTTCCCTTCTATTGAAAATTGTGGTAAAAGGAATCCTGATGAATGTTTTATAAATATTGGGAAATTCTACTAATGTGGAATTTTGGGATAAATGTTACAAGAGTGAAAGGAAAATGACAAGAAAATTTAGGAGAATCCAAAGGTGAGATGCATTAACAGTAAGTAATTGGGTCATTTTCCTTATGTTTATCCGAAGCTAGTTACTCAAGCATGAAATTAGAAAAATTTGAAGTAGAAGGGTTTACTAAAATCATTTTCAACCACTTTATATGATGTTGAGCCATCAAATGATGTGGTATTAGATACATTACATTTTTTACATAATTCTCAATTGTTTTGTTTGATTTAGGATCAACACATTCCTTTATTTTTGAGAAATTTTTAGAAAAAATGGAAATTCAATCTCATGAAATGAAACTAGATCTCATGGTAAAAACACCTGGAAGAAATATTGTACCAAAATGAATTTATAATAATCTTCATATCAATTTATATGGAAAGTTTTTATCTGAAAACCTTGTTGTTCTTCCTCTAGTAGAGTTTGATGTTATTCTGGATATGGACTGGTTTTTTATCATGCCTAGATAGATTGTAGAGACAATAAAGTTTTTTTCAGTATGAATTTTAGTTTGTGTAAAAGAATGAACCAATAACATTAATAATATATCATGAATCTAAGAAACTAATAAAGGGTTGAAATGAAGGTTATATTTTTCATTTTTTTGGAGAAAACGGAACTATCCAGATTAATAATGTAACAATTGTAAATGAATAATTTTATGTTTTTCCTGATGATTTTACTTGTGTTATTCTTAATTGAGTGGTGTAGTTTACTATTGACTTAGTTCGTGATACTAGGAAATGTTTTAAACCACCTTATCAAATATCCTAAATGGAACTACTAGAATTAAAAAAGTAGTTGCAGAAATTATTAGATAAAGCTTCGTCCAACCTTTCACTTCATCATGGGGTGATCATCTATTATTTGTTTAGAAAAAAGATGGTTTAATGAGACTTTACATCGATTATAGATCCTTGAATAACATTACTGTTAAAAATGAGTATCATTTTCTTCATATCAATGATTTGTTTGATCAGCTCTAGGGAGAACCATATTTTTTGAAGGTTGACCTGACATAGGGGTACCATCAGTAGAAGGTAAAAGTTAAAGTCATCCGAAAGACTACATTTCATACTAGATATGGTTATTATAAATTTTTAATTATTCATTATGAGTTAACTAATTCACCTACTATATTCATGTATCTTATGTAAATAATATTTCATAAGTTCTTAGATATGTTTGTGGTTGTATTTATTGATGACATTAATGTATATTATAGATTTAAAGAGGATCATGAGAAATATCTATGGGTTGGTTTACAAACCATTAAGGAAAATAAACTGTATGGAAAATTCAGAAAGTGTTATTTTGGGTTGAAACAAATTTCTTAACATGGTATCATTGTAAATAAGGATGGAATAACAGTTGATCCTAAAAAAAATAAGTGTTTGATGTATGGCCTTGCCCTACAAATGTTACTGATATTCATAGTTTTATCAAATTAGCAGGTTATTACACACGATTTGTTAAAAACATGGAATGATTATCTAGCCTTCTTACTAAGTTAACATGAAAAGGTGTTAAATTTGTTTGGGTAGAAGAATTTTATGTTAGTTTTCGGGAACTGAAGAAGAGATTGGGGAATTCTATATTTTTAGCCTTGCCTTCCCAAAATGGTGAGTCTTTCATCCATATTAATGATTCTTTGATGGGACATGGTTGTGTTTTGATGAATAATGATCTACTAATTGCTTATTTTTTAAGACAAAATAAATCTCATGAGTTAAATTATACCACAAATGATTTGTATTTGGCAGTTGTGGTTTCTTTCTTTGAAAATTTAGTGGCACCATTTCTACAGATCAAAATGTCAAATATATACTGGCCATAAAAGATTGAATTATATATTCACGCAGAAATAATTAATAAGGAGGCACATAAGATGGATTTAACTGATAAATCATCATCCTTTCATGATCTATTATCATCCAGGGAAATCAAAAAAAGTGGCAGATGCCTTGAGTCAAAAACACCATTGTTCATTAAACATGATACATTAGGAACATAGTCCCTTGATTAATTATTTTATAAATTTTAGCATAGAAATTGTTGTTGCAGGTAATACATCTATTTTGCTTCAAGTTTCAGTGCAATAATTATTTTCATACAGAATTGAGTGAGCACGGAAGGAAGACTATGAGCTACAGAAAATGGTAGAATTAGTTAAATGGGTTAGCTTCCAAAATTTATCCTTGATAAAGATTATGTTTTAGGATTTGGAAAAGGTTGTGTGTGCCTTGTGATTCCTAGTTGGAGAATGATTTGATGTGTGAAGCTCATAGTTCGACATTTTCAGTTCATCCTAGAAGTACTAAGATGTATAAATATCTTTAAGAGTATTACCGGTGGGATGGAATGAAACGTGATATTTCTGAATATACTGGGAAATGTTTGACATTTGAATAGGTTAAAGTAGAGCAGTAGTTACTAATGGGGGTGCTTCAACTTTTCCCAGTGCCAGAGTGGAAATGGGAGAATATATCCATAGACATCATGGTGGGACTACGTAATACTTCTCAAGGAAACAATTTGATTTGGTTTATTGTATATCAGTTGGAAAAATCTACATATTTCTATTCTATTCGAGACATACAGACATTGGAGTAGATTTCTTGACTGTACCTCAAAGAGACTGTCAAGTTACATGGAGTTCCTCTTTCCATTATATCTGATCGGGAACCAAGTTTCACATCTAACAATTGGAAGGGGCTTCAAAAGAGGTTGGGCCTAGATTTATATTTCAGTACACCTTTTCATCCTCAATCAGATAGGTAGTCAGAATGAATGATTTAGATCATAGAGGATATGCATCGAGATTGTTCAATGGACTCCCTAGGAAGTTGGGATCAACATATTTCTATAGTTGAGTATTGTTATAATAATAGTTTTAATTCTAGTATACAGATGGAACCTTCAAAAGAAATGTATAGGAAGCGGTGTCGAACTCTATCTTTTTGGGATGAATTCGGGGAAAGAAGTTGATGGGACCAAAATTAGTAGAGGAAGTGGCAAAGAAAGTGAAGATGATCCAGAAGCACATGAAGATAGCTGATTGGAGAAAAAAACTTATGTAGAAAACATAAGGAATAAATTCTATATCGAGGTAGGTGATGATGTTTTCCTAAAAATCTCTCTTTTGAAAAGTGTGATGCATTTTGGTTAGAATGGAAAGATAAGTTCATGGTTCATCAGTCCTTTTTAAATCCTGAAGATATTTGGACCGGTTTCATATAGAGTATCTTTTCTTCTAAGTTTATCGTAGGAATATAATGTTTTTTATGTTTCAACGTTGAGAAAGTATGTGCCAGATTTATCACATGACTTGATTCTTGAAGCTATTTTGCTAGAAAAGAACATTTCTTATATAGAGAAACCAATACAAATTCTTGATCGAAGGGAACAAGTATTTTAGAATAAGGTAATCCACCAGGTAATGGTTTGTGGAGAAATAGCACGGTTGAAGAAGCAACATGGGAATCTAAAAATTATATGAGGGAATGTTACCCTCACTTGTTTATGGATTAAATAAAATTGTGACTACGCAATTTCCTGAAGGTGGAAATAATTTAACACACCATGGTTTTAAAAAAATGAAATTCATGAAACATTATACTAATTAAATATTTATAACGTTCCTTTAAACATAATTTCTCATCTTATATGTTTTGAATTTTGAAAAACTATCATCTATAATTGTGTTCAGTAGGTTATTTAGAGTCCGATCGAACCAACTTATTTTTCTGGTAAATAGTAACATACCCTTATGAATAGTAATATGAATTTAATGAATAGTAAATTGTATATTTATTTTAATTTATTAAGGACTTTTGATAATAACAACATGGGTAGTTTTTCAATGTGATATAAAAGTAGTTGTAGTTTTAAAAATGTTAATTTTTTAATTAAGTATGATGTTATTTAAAAATTAAATTAATAATATTTAGAAAATTATTTTCAAAAAATGGATTCCATTTCTAAATTCCATACATTGAAAAATGGTTTGGGTGAATTTTTGGGATTTTTCTGATATAGTTAATTTTCGGTTTATAGTAAAAATACAATTTTGAGTTTTAGTGTGTCAATGGCATCATTAATGATGTAATAATGATGTAATAAATATGGCTGACTTATGTACAGTAAAATAATATGTGAGGTGTCCTAGGTGGCTAATTCCACGGTAAAATACCATGGGAAATACCATGGTTTTGAAAATACCACTAGCGAGGTGTCCCATAGAAACTATTAAAATATTCCCTCACTTTTCCGATAAATACCAACCCATTCCTTCATTAAATTAATTACCAATTCCTCCTCAATGAAGATTTGGCCTCCTTACCTCCCAAGTAGTCCTCCCATGGTTTTCTCAATCCCTTAAGGTCCCAACCATCTTGTTCTCGATGTTACTCTATAAGGTAAGAAAGTTCTAAATTTCTTTCAGTTCCCATTCAAGTTCTCTTTTATGTGGTAAAATATTCATGTTTCCATACCATGTCTTTATTTCCCTAGTATTCATGATATATTATGTATTATGATTCATTACTGTATGGGTGACCCTTTCTCCCTCTATTTTTAATATTTTCTAAAACCATGTTGCATAGATGATAGGCTGCCAGAGTTTTATAAGGGATTTACCAATTATTCTTTTACTTTGAGTTCCTTTATTTTTTATTCTTTCTTCATCCCCTCTTATAGAAGATGCATGAAAGAATTAGAAATCATGTATATATTGGATTTTCACATGTTAATGGAAAATCCTTCACCATTCTTCTTCTCTTCTCCAACTTATTTAAGTAATAAAAACATTTTCTGTGATGTGTCGAATTACAGACATCATGGATGATGTGATTTCAATTTACATTAATTCCTTCAAGTATATCAATAAAACAATTTTTACTGTGGAACCAGGTTATTATATATTTATTCTATCTCATCCATGGTTCTTGAAATATTTTGTACTAATGGTATTAATTTATAAGACAAAATGAGGTCATTTTTATCAAATAACCAATAAAATGATTTAGACAAACATCATTAATGTTTTAACATATGAATCGTACTCATATAAAACATCAAAATTATAAATAGTATAAATTATGGTACTATAAATATGTAAATAACTTCCCATTCTAATTTTGGTTTTTCACTTCCAATCGATAAGAATATATATCATGAACCAATCAGGGACAACATGTAAAGAAAGCACACCAAAACAATGCAAGGAACAGAATACTAACAAATAAAAGGTGAAATGATCTAATGAAATGATCATATAAGATATTTTAAAGATTTATATGTTTTTGTAGATATTTATAGCATTTTATAACCATTATATAATAGGTTTAAACACATTTTAAGTAAGAGGAACCAGAGGTTAGGGAATTATTAACCCAATTTCCGTTATTTGGATTAACCTTCTTCTTTATTCATTATGTGGTATTAAGATTATTGTTGTGATGAATTTTTGTTTATATTATGCTGTATTTTTTTGAATTTACATTATTGAAACATATCCAATCCATTCTATTAATTCACATTTCTTTTATATTTTTAAGGGACTTTCCTCTTAAAATCCTTTTAAAACTCTCATTAATAAAATTCAAAAGGATTTATTTTTTATTGAGAGGTTTCTCTAGATTTCAAGAAACTTTATTACCCTGATATGTTTCTTGTACATTATTAATGTTTGTATGAGCCCATTATAGATCAATATATGTTGAGTTGAGCCAATTATAGATTAAGATTTTTGGGGTTGAGCCCAGTATAGCTCATGATATAACGGGTGAGCCACATTATAGCTCTCTAAAGCATTGGGAACTCCAGAGATTGAAGTTGATTAAAGGGTTATTCTATATCTAAGGATGAATGTAGAAATTATATGGTAAATATGACCTAAGAAAATTAGATGATTTTTAGGCATAATATTTTTTAGGATTATGGGTTGTATTGGTTTTTATGTTAATAAATTACTAACACATTCTATCTTTATATACATTACATAGTTTTATACTCATTCCATGTTTTTAAAATGTTTTTCATAGGATATAAGGATGGGTAAGAGAAATAAGGGATTCATGATGTTTGATATAAAGTGTTTTCCAAGAAATAAAGTTTTATGTTTTACTGATTTTTATTTAGAAAAAATTGGAAACTGCTTTTAGTAGTATCCTCTTGTATGATTTTAGTATGTTATGTATGTCATGTATCCTAATTATGTAGAACACTAAGCTCAAAACTATCATCTATGTGCAATAATGTATATTCTTGATTAAAAATCATGATTAAGTATATTTTATGGTTGGGTACTTATATTGTATCACTCACCATCAGAACATGATTGTTATATTGTAACACCCCAACACCAAAATCCCAAAGTCGGTACATAAATTTATTACAATGGGTTATTTACGTGGAATACAATCAGGATGTACCGATATGTTTAGAAGTTTAGGAAATCCATATTACATCCACGATACCGATTATACATTCAGAAATAAACATAGAACATGCTATATACTATACTGAAATAAACAACATCTATGAACGCTTATTCAATGATTTCTTTTCACAACATGGGGAAAGAAACAAAAAAATTGTGAGCTCAAATGCATAGAAAGGGTATGTAAAGATGAATAAATAATGTATCAATAGGAATAAAACAACATGGAAAGGTAAATAACTGATAACACATTCTATTTAAATAACTGGACAAATAAATATCAATATGGATAGTTACGAAGGTGAAGAGATGTTCTATTTAAACATGGATTTTAAAATTAAATGGATCCTTATATATGTTGTTATAAAACATCATGTATAAATAATAATAAAAAATTCTCAATAAAAGAAATTATTAGTTATCAGAAACCATGTTTCGTAGGAACAATATACATTTACCATGAAAGGAAATTTTAAATATTTCTATTTTTGGACAACTAATTAATTCCATTAGACTACTAATGCATTGGGGGGTTTTCATTAATCGATCCCCAACCTGTAGGGCTTATCATAAATAGTCTCCAACCCATTTGGTGCATGTCCAAAGAATTCATCATATATAAAATATATAATGTTACTTAGAAAATATCTATATTGAATAAATAATATGGATTCATCAATAGTACATCTATGTTTGATATGAAACAATATGGGTTGAGGAAATAAAAACATTTTTTAGGAAAAATAATATTTACACAATCCAATTTTTCACTTACCACATTGAAATATTTAAATCATAATTTCACATCAATTTAATGAAAATTATAAAATAATTTCAATAATTATATTTATGATATCAAATTCTAAAAAATAGTATATACCAAAATAAAAGTTAATTTGTCCATAATAACAAATAAGTCTCAATTAAATGTAAATTGAGATGAAATTATCTTACCTTAACCTTAATTTTTGTAGTATGGTCATTAGCCTCATGCTTAGTGATTTAAAATATTTTAATAATTATTATTATAACCACACACATTTTTATAATGTCTTATATTAATTCCTTACATTGTTTTATAACTCATTTTTTTAAAAATCTTTTTTTTATTTTGACTATTTTGGATATTAATTACCTAGTTTACTCAATTATGTTTTGACATGTTTTTTTTGTTAAAATTAATTTGATAATGGATTAATTATTTAAAAATAGTAAATCATGATTTCATTATGATATATGTTAATTAAATATATATTTACAGTAGTCCATAATATTTAGAGTTTAAAAATGATGTGCACAATTCATCATGACGGTAGGTCATACGTACACATATACACTAATTACATTATCGTTATATATTAAAAGGAATAAAACTAAGAGATACATGTGTATATTCCAATTACATTATCATATTAATTTAATTTAATTTATATATGTTTATTAAAACCATTCTTTATACATTTATTGTATCACATGAACGAGTCAAATCGCTCTAAGGGGGCGGTAGTCCACAAATCCTCAAATGAAATATTCATATTTAATAAAGATGTGAATAGTTATGGTATGTCATATGTAAAAATTATAGAATAATGAAATGAATAATAAATATCATATATAGCATGTATTAATTGAGTTTCAATCATAATGGCCACCATGAAAGGTTGTATGGGAAAACTGAACAATTATCATTTCATGAGGCAGTAGTTCTTCCTACACAGAATCAATATGTTTGTTGGCCATTAGATGGAGGTGTGTGTAATTTTAGGTAAACATTTAACTTGAAAACATAATAGTATATTTAGGATACTGTTTTTGAAATTGAATCATAGAATAATAAAAGCATACTGAGTGGATAATAGAAATGAAACTAAAAAGATTTAGAGAAGATGTTACCTCTTAATCAAGTATCTTCTTTTGGTTTACAAAAAAATTAATCCTCAAAAATATTTCTTCTAAAAGGGAATCATGATGATATGGTTGAGGGATTTAGGGAATCTATTTGGTTATATAATGGTCAAACCTATGAGGATTGAGTGGTACGAAGAAGCGGAAGATGTAATGGCCGTTTATATGTAAGGAAAATGAGTCACTTGGAATTTTTGGAAACACATTATGTGCACACATGTTTTTACCTAACAATTGTCCTAAAAAATAAAAAATACCCTTTCATAAAAATGGTATGACAAATATATGGATATAAAAGAGGTTTTTTAGAAGTGGATATGTCATTTTTTCCCTTATTTTAATGGTTTCGTGCTTTATTAATTGTAATTTAGACTTGATAATTGTAATTAATTTTAGTTATTCAAACTAATAATTTTGGTAAAAAAATGTTACCTTATTATATATTATTAATTATTATAATTACAAACATGGAATCTATTTTCAAATTTACAATTACAAAAGTGGCAGAAATTATTTTAATATTCCTCCTATAAGCGAGATGACAACATGGGTATTTTAGGTAAAAAACTCCCAAATATTTATATATTTTTGCCATATACAAATTTAATGTCGATTTTTTATAAATTTAATGTATATTCTTTACAATCCATTAGTGAGTCATTTTAATGTATTTTTTTTACAAATTTAATGTCTATTTTTACAAGTAAATGATTTTACAAATCTAATGATTTAAACATGTAAGAAATAGAAATTAATTATTTTCATAAATAATTATATAGGATATTGGTGAATGATTTAAAATTTTTTCTCCATTACTAAATGATTTTATAATAAATTAGTGAATTATTTTACAAGTATTTTAACTATTCATTATAGAATACTATATTTTTTAAAGGCAATGTTTCGTCCTTTTTATGGAGAACCCATTTTAAATAAGAATTTTCATACTTTAATTGATTTAATATGAAAAAATAAAATTTAATTTTTAAATAGATATATAATAATTATGATACGGTGAATTTATGTTATTATTCAATAAAAAAAATTTTTTATAATGAATATTTAATAATATATGACTGAATTTGTATCATATATATTTCATTAAAATCATTAAATAAATGTAAATATATTTTTTATTATATTAAAACATCATAGTGAGATTAAAAATTATTTTCTCTCACATTCCCCTTTAGATATGGAAAACATATATATTTAATTAATTTTTTTGGGAAAAAAATATGAATAATTCAGGGGAAATTCATTACAATATTTTTTTAAAAGTGAAGGAAAACATATATATTTCATTAATTTTGGTCATTAGGTCATGACGCATCATTTATGTATTTTATAGTCAATTTAAAAGTAAAATTTAATCAAGTATGTTTTCCTCACATTCCCCATGAACACATCCACCTGATTCCATACCCTACCTCTCTTGACATTCCTATGAAAAAAATAAGGAATGCATGAAGTCTCCATGGAACTTTGAAACAACCAATCGAAAAAGACAAACATATTTTAAGCATTAGCATGGTGTTATACCGATGCTCACTTATTAAACCTAGAAATTTTCAAGATAGGGGACATGATCATCTCTAAATGTGATACAATAATATGATTTAAATGGTTTCTAGCCAAACACACATAAGTGTTGTAATGAAAAAAATAATCAAACCATAATTGGTCGACTTCTAAAAAGATAATTCACTTCACCTTCTTATAAACCTTCATTAACCAATCACTAAACATTTACCACATGATCCATCCCATGATCATTAACGATTAACCACCATAGTCCACCCACAACCAATTATATTACTCAGAGGTTTCATACACCACCAACCACTCCAAAATCATGTTGCCGAACAAGCACCAACAAGATTTAAAGTTCACATTGATCATAATCATCTAAGTCTTATTGATCATTTACTATTATTCATCTTCACATATGCTCATTTTACATAAATGTAACTATATTTAAAATAACATTCATTACACTACCCACCTCAAGGGTTCCATAATCATCATAAAAAAATGATAGACTAGCCAGTCAAAAGTGCATTGGGTCATAAATTTCATTAATTAAATAATTTAAACAATTTTTATGAAGAAAAAAACCAAACTGACTAGTGTTTCAAAACACTTCAGTCTCTAGAAGTCATCCTAAGAATTTGGATGGACTTTATTTCTTTGTGCCTAGGTCACATTGCTCTGGATATGGGATGAGACCACACTCAACAGTCCATAGCTCAATAATCCTACCAATCTCAACTAGTCCGTAACCCCCTTAAGCACTCATCGAGTACCTCATATACAGACACATACAACCCCTAGATTTTACAATAAATGACACATCTTAAATACCATTAATATGTTTTCAGCCATATAGATTCACGAATCAGATGATCTATCAAAAAACAATTTACCTAGATGATGATATACCAAGTCATCCATTACTAATGAATGAAATGAGTCAACTGACTTATGAAGAGTCTTACAATGACCGGAGAATGACTAACCTTCTCAAAATAAACATTTCTTGAAGATCATGGGCATATCAGTCCGTGTAATACATGTCCACCCATCTAAACAATTGTGTCGTTTTAGGAAAGGGGGTCCAACTAGGGACAACAACATGTGAACAAGACCAAAAGCTAGAAAACTTGTGGAATTATCAAGTATTTTATGTTCTAAGGATTCTACCTACCACATGATATCCCATTATGAAGAACCAACCTTGAACCTAACATTGGTTCATGGTAAATTATGTCACTAGGATTAAAAGATGATTATCTAATCTATTTCTAAATGAAAGTGTGCCTTTTGAAATTGTTCTCTCTTTCATTCCCTATCAACTCAGAGAATCATTATCTAACCTTACATTATGGTATTAAATAGAGGAAACCACTAAACGTTCCATTTTCAATCCCTTTAAATTTAAAATCATTTCAAAATACAAGATGAACATTTTCATCATTACAGTCATATGGACGACCATCTACCAATCCATAAAGCACCCATACACATTACAAGTGGCATTGGCTACCATTTAAATGAAACATATCCATTTATCCCAAGAAATAAATTACATAAAAATAAAACTAAAATTTCATCACAAGTATAAACCAAAGACTATACATGTTGGAGACATAAAAGCAAGTCATATATCATGTATACAAGCTAATTAAAAAAATAGCATGGTGTAACACTCAAGGCATAAAATCTAAATAAGCTAGAAACCAATAGTAAAATTAAATGTAAAGGGATATTGTCACCCATGAATGTTAAATATATCATTGAATAAATATATCTAAAGATGAATTCTAAATAAATACAAGTTATGAAATACATTCAAGGAACACTATTATATTCATCAAGAAAATTGCTAATATAATTTCATTGTGTTGAACTATTCATGGCATGTGATTTTCTATGCTACAATTATGATACATGTAATGATACATCACAAACTTTATAGGTCAAGGGAAAAATACTATAAACTCCATAAATTAAAAAAAAATTACATCAATCCCATAAGGTGAAATCAAATCAACTCTAATAATGGAAAGCATAAACATCAATTCACATCCCTATCCAGTTGGTCATTTCCATTAAAGGGGGAGATCAGCCCCATGAATTTATATTAACCAAGAAATGAAACATTCCTTGACTCCAATCCTCCAACCCAAAATTTTAAGTTGAAGGAAAAAAATAATTACCCCTGAGAACACTTTTTATTATCTCGGGTCGGCTTACCAGTTATCTTATAGTCTGACCAGTGGGCCACATGACCTCAACAGGCCTCCCAAAATGCGCGAGCCTACCGACTAGCATCATGGGTCTAAATAAGATATTGTGGGGATAATATACCCTCATATAAGACTAGAACAATGGTATAATAGAATATAAGCAACAGATAGTACTGGAAGTAGTAAATAATAATTGACAAAGAAAAAGAAGACAATAAATAAAAATTTATAATTGTGTCCATTATAGTTTATTCAATAGATGAATTCATGACATGGTATACATTATGTATATAATTAAAATATACAATAAGTTTTACAATTTAGTATAATAATAATTAAAAAATATCAAATCCTTGTGGGGTGATCTCCATGAGCAGCATGAGCTCCAACTTAGTCCTTTATTCTTAACATATAGGTATAAACAACACAACATAAGAAATAAATCGTGGTCCACATTCTTGTGAATAATAATTTCTACTCATGTATCCTAGTGGAATGACGTCCCAAGTAGGTTGTGAGATATAAATCAAAGTAGGCCAACACCACTGGTTTCTATCCCAAACAAGACAACAAATTATAAATTTTTATGTGTTTTCTATTTAATAAATGCAGACAGATGATAAATTAAATAATAGATACTTGGTCTTGGTTATTAAATGGAAACCCTATACATACCACTTACTACATCCTAATCTTTATGATTGAAAATTTTTGTTGAGAAAGAAAAAATATATAAACAAGGGCCAATAGTAACATGGAAAACTATGTAAGGCATGTTTCCAAGATTTTTCTTTAACCTGGTTTTTAAATCTAATGTTATCTCATAAGTATTACTTTAATGTAAGTGAAACATCTCAATTGAAATCACAATAAATAATAATAAATAATGATTAATCTCTAGTATTTAAAATAATAGCCTTTAATTTAAATGGTGGATTCTGGGCCCATCCTTGATGTATCACTATTGTACATCAATTAAAAAATAAAATTCCACTGATCCCATCCAAGGGGATCTTTTATAATGTCTTATAATGTCATGTGGTTTGATAACAATGAGTGTGTCTCGGGTACCACACATAAGGGACTAAGATCAACTGAGGCTTGGCATAGCCATCTTGACAATGTTTCTAACCTAAGTTACCCCTTATAGAACCGGTATAAACCGGTAGCATAATAGAAATCTCAAGGGATAAATTTCTAGGTGATCTATAACAATTTCTTCCCTGGTGTATCATGTTTAACCTATCATGTATGGTGTTTCTTATTGTGCATTTTTAATAGACGGACCGAATTATCTCCTTCACTTAATTTCATGTAAAATAACAATTGAGTCAAATATCATAGAGAAAGTAAGGTATGAGGATTTCCCAATATGGAATAATCCTTAAATAATTTTATGTCAACACATGACACGCAATTTCACACGATAGAAACATTATCAAGGAATTTCATATTGTTTAATCCTCTAGCAAGAGAATAATAAATAAAGAAAATTTCATAAAAATGTATTATAAAACTGGAAGGTGGAATCAAAGTGCCTCTTACATAAATTTCATCAATGACATTTCATCTTCTCAAGGTGTCAAACATGACCAAGTATCACAATCAATCCAAAAAATTCAAATAGCTCATTAAATGAGCACCATACAATGATTAAGGTGTTCTTTAATAGTCACTGTGATCATGTAACATGAAAGGAGTAATTTTTTATTTATATAATATTGAATTCAAATAAACCAGAAGTATTCCATTGGTAGGAAGAACAACACATTATATAAAAGATTATGTTCAATCATAGACCTTATCAAGATGCACCAAAGTCATAATTCATTTCTCATTAATCAATTGGAAGCATTACTAAGATTCCACACATAACCCATGGAAATTTTACAAAATATATGTAAAGGAATCTTAGGTCATTTATGATGGGTCTCCCAAATGGGTTCCCGAGAGGCAAGGAAAACACCCCAAATGTGTTTTTCCATAAGAGAAGGTTACAATGGACATGATAGAACAAGCCAAAAAAATTTAATAAGTGATAATGGGGCATCTTCAAACTGTTTTAGTGAGTGGTACAATAGAACGACATAGAATACGTGATGAAGAAAAAGGGCGAGAGGATATATGACCTACATTGGTAATTCAAATTTAAAAAAAATTGGCCATATTTTTTTGATGTTATGTGGATCATCTATGCCTTTTCAAATTATGTAACATCATTTAGAAATAATAATAAAGGTATATATACAAGAATTACATTTAAAAACTATAATCTAAATCATAAAGAGATACCAAGGAATTAAGGAATGTAATTATAATAGTATATCACTACATTTTTATCTAGAATGTAGCACACCTCTTCTGGAGGGGTTTTATAACAATTACATAAATTTTTTAAATATATTTATTAATATTAATAATTTGATTGACTTATTCAAGGGATGAATTTAAACTAAACCAATATACATTAACAGATAAAAAAGAACAGTAGTCAATTAATTAATGATTTAATAAGATTAATTTGAAAGGGAAGGGATAATACCTCAAAAGTAGAGCCAATTTAACATTTGACACATGAATTATTTATCGATGACCACTGAAAACTAATCCACCCATGCACACAAATACCATTATATAAATATATATATCCCTTAACCTAATTCATGTATTCTCCACTCCATTAGGAAATGCATACATGGATTATATATATATTTATATATATACATGCTTAGATACATGTGTGTGAATCATTAAAGATAATAAAAAGCAACTACAATAACTCAAAATCACAACATTAATGTTAAACCACTTGAAGTAAAAACCAGGAACTTAGAATTAATCTGTAAAGGACCAACACATCTCAAATTATTTACTAGTGACTCATAAATTCCAAAATCACCAATTATATATTAATCATCCATGAGTAGTTAAGGAAAAACACACCCTAAACCATTAGTATAATAACAAATCAAGTTTCACCTGTTTGGATTAGGCAGTGGTTACTGCAACAAACAAAAATTGGTCCGGAGAGGTTCACTACATTCCATATAAACAAAAGACACCAAAAATGTTAGCCAAATCGGAATCGTAGTGTTTAGATGATCCGTGTAGGACGATGGGGAAACCACCGTTCATCAGAAAATAGAGAGGAAATTTGAGGAGAGGGTATGTAAGTAATCTTGTAAACAATTTCCCCAATAAGAACCAAGAACTGGTAGTAGTGATAACATGGATAAGAGTTTCCAAGATGAATAAATCACTACACCATAATCTACTCATCACAATGTTCCCAAAGATATAACCATCTATATTTATGGTATTTTCAAGTGTATATGGGAAAAAATAATTAATAATGAATATAGATAAAAACATAAAGAAATATTTTGAAATTATAGTTTAAACTCGTGTAAAAATATATTAGCATGTTAGATATAAATAAATAATGAATTCCATATATGGATAATGGTGCACTTTATTTTATAGTTATTGGATTATTTAAATTCATGAGAAATATTAATCCCCATAATAATTTATAAAATATTATATAAATTAGAAGAAAAACATAAGACCATCATTAGTATTAAAAAATCATATTGGATGTGAGAAAAATAATATTATAGTTCCTGAAAATTTTATTTCAAAATTTTTTGGAATGAAATAATAACAATTCATAGACATGTGAATAAATTTTTAAGAAATATTATATTAATTGCAGATGAGAAAAAAATAAATAATATTACATTCGTGTATCTAATAATTAAATTTAATTATATAGAAATATATAAATCATGGTCATAATAACATGATTGGAAGATCTATACATGATCCTAAAATTACAAGGATGATTCTTACATAGAAATTATTATATATATAAGCAAAAACATCCTGATATCATGTATATATTATTCTCATGTCACCCCAAAATAGAATATAGCATCGACACATAATAATTGTGTTTATACTCATAAAATTAATGTAAATAATGTGGTTTAAAAATTTAAAAACATATAAATGTGTATGAAAAAAATGGTGTAGAATTCACCACAACATCTTTAGTGGTTGGAAGCTTGATAAGAAATATTCTTTCACAAAAATATTCCCATTCAGTAAATGGAAATGAACTGAAATGACATAATAATAGACCTATTTATATTTTTATGAAAAGGAAGAGATCAAGATTTGTCATAATTTTTTGGATCTAAAATTAATATAAGAATATTATTATTACTTTTTGTAAAAAAATTTATACCACTTTAAAAAATTAAAGTATAATAATAAGGGGGAAAACATGATAAGAAGAAAAATAAAAAGATTAATGGAAATAGTCAATTTGTTTAAACATATTATTATTATAGTATCTTCAATATGTGTTTCTATTTTTAATATTAATTTTTGGGTAAACCATCCAAAAATGTATTTGAACATCCTAAACGAAGGATACCAGAGATGAAATTGAAAGGTTGTTAGACTATCCTTGGAAAGGATAAATAAAAAAGTACCCCAAGAGTAATTGTATGATGTAATGAATAAAAAATGGAATTCAATAATTTTGATATAAATAGGTGGAGAACTATGTTGAAATAAATAAAATTATGATAAGTACAAAAAAATCTTTTATGGAAGAAAAGTAAAATTCATGCATTTTGGAAAATAAGAAAGGGAAATTTACATTGAAATATCTAATCTGAAATATAAAATAATATAATACAAATAAATAAAGAAGAAACTGAATTAGGTAAAATGTAATAAAAAGAATATATATTGTTGTTATAATAATTTAAGATTTATTCCAATGAATTTCTAGTTATATTGAAAGGCCAACTAAGAAAGGAAAAGAAAATGGAATTATAAAATATGATTGTAAAAAAAATGCAGAAAAAATAAACATAAAGAATAATTGTTATTTAATGAGATTTTATCCAATGATGATAACTTAATATGTCATAATTTTTTGTGAGGTTGAAGTAGTAAAAACAAAAATCAATGTGTTTTATCAAAATCCTTCTATTCCAAGAATAAATATTCCAAAATAAGAATATTTCACTAAAAGATTTGTGTTCCTTATAATCATAATTTTAAATAAATATCCCACATAATGAAATGGTTGGGAAGATTATGATATGAATTCATCCCAATACATTTATAAAATCTAAAAATAAAGTCATTATATGTTGTCCTAGAAGTGATCAAAAAATTAAAGTGTCACAGTTGAGGATTAATTATATTATTTTATACACACATTTAGTGTAATGTCTTCCAATTATATATGCATTTATTGTATTTATTATATACATTCATCATATTTATTTTAAGTTTAATACATTTATAAAAAATAAAAATCAAGGATTAAATAATATAGATATAACATTTCTTAATCTGAATTATTCAGCATTTTATTATGAAAAAACATTTCTTATTCAAAGGGTCAATTTAAGATGAAGATCTACCTAGATGATGTAAAAATTGAGATCATCCCATGAGGGGGAGTTTATCAACAGAAGAAATTAGTCGTTAAAAATTCATAAAAATCTGAATTTTCATTGTTGAATAAAAAAATTCATTTAATGTGCATGTATTCATATTCTCACAATAAAAATAAACAATTATGAGGAGGTATCAAGTCTGGTTCTGAGATTATTATATATTTATTGAATATGTCTAATCAAAATATGGATATGCATATAGTATCTAATATTTTTATTATAAAAAAAATTAATGAACTGATTTTACATTGACACTTCTTGAGAATATTGATGTGTCCCATTAATATGTTATGGTAATGTTTATAAGTGGATATCATGATAAATTTTATAATAGATAACATTATTATCCATATCAATCAAATTTTTTTATACACTGACCATCCGTCCAAAATAATTAATGGGGATTTATTGATGTAATATTTTTAATGTATGATGTTATATCAGTATCTATCATATAATTTTAATTCATTTTGGATAAAAATTAGTGAAGAAATTGTAAGAAGTTAATATGGAAAATGGGAGAATAAAAACCAATAAAATATCAACATGCAATTTTTTATAAGAGTATTGAAAAAAATGGGTGGAACTATTGATCCCACATTAAGTTTATGTTTTATTTTATTCAATGTATTCCAAATCTATTATGGGATGTTTCATTATATAAATATATAGATGAATTGGTTCTCTTATTTTTATATTTCCAAATAATGGTTGATAAGAAATAATTATGATTCCCTTGAGAAAATTATTATTATTTGAATATTATATGAGATGTGAATAATATTATTAAATATTATAATTCATTTTCTATACCAATATTAATAATGTTGAAAAGAAAATGATTAGGGATGTTAATTTATATGATTTTTTATTTATCACAAGAAAATAATGTTTTTATGGTTTATCCATGGAGTCTCTGGGAGAAGAATTCATTAATTAAAGATGATATTATTATTTGATATACATAAGGATAGATTGACATGGAAATGATAATTTTTTGTTCTATCTACCTTGGGTTCAATATATAGATTTTGTTCAAGTGGTTTTTTATACAGACAATGTGATGTTGAGAAAGCCAATGAGAAGATCCATGCATTTTATTATCATGATAACATGATTAAATTAAAATTTATTTAGATGATGTTAGATTTAAATTTTTTGGATGATGATTTATTAATAATTTAATGAGAATTTTCTTGAATAATGATTTCTACAAAATGTTGTAAATACTTTCAGAAAAATCTGTCTTCTAATTTGATTTGTAAATTTTATTCAAGAATTAAATTGGTTATTTCAGCTTGTGAAGGGACATTATATTATGGATGAGTAGGAATATGATGTAATGATTTATAATTTTTCAATTTTATAAAGTTGAAAAAATATTTATTATATCCATATATTATATGTTGTTTTCATATCGTACAACCTATTTGATTTCAAATGACGTCCTGATTTCACAAGCTTAATAAATTATTATGTAAATTTGATATACTATCATTATGTGGGTTAGAAAAGACAATCATAATAAATATATAATCTATTATAAAAGATTATAAAAATGACTGTAAGGTTGAGAAAAAATAAATAAAATTATGGAAGACTTTTTATAAAATTATGATTGTGGATTTATAATGTTAACATAGGCCCTTCTAACATTTGGACGTGGAAAATGTGTGGTAGATGTTTCCAATCATAAGGTACATGTTGATAACATCAATTAAGATTTCAACTGATAACCAATATGGTTATGACATAATTTCTATTCCACAATGTATATAGCCATGTCATTGTTTATATTTTTCGGGAAATATGGATGTTTTCAAAATTATTTATATGCAGCAAATTTTTATCGGGAATGAAGAAAAATACATTATAAAATATTATTAGGAATAAATAGTATGATTCATTAAGTGAATAATATATAAATATATATTATTTTATTGAAAATATTTCATGTAGTTTAATTGGAAAAATAATAATAATAATAAAAATGAAGTATTTATTAAATTCAGATAAAATAAAAGAAGAGTGGAAATGAATGAAGATAGGGTAGCTTACTATATGTGTGTTTCATATTTTATATGTTGAATGGATAAAAGGTATAATGATATACTATATATGGGGTGAGTAAAAAAATTTACATTTAAATATAAAAAATGTACTTGAAACTTCTATCAAAGAATGGAAATGAGGCACATAGTTATTTCTATGTTAAGTAGAAGAACATTTGTGAAAATTGAGATGATCAATCATTCCCACTTCAGATTATTTATAGGCTAAAAAATTGAAAAATGACATATATTCTTAATCTATTTTATAATAATGAAAAATTGTATTAGAAATACCTTATTGGTGTTATTGGGGATGTATTTATGAATTTTGGACATTTTGAAATGATATTAGATTATTTTTACTAAAAGCTTATTACAATTAATTTGTTGATCACAATTTGTTAGTAGAATTCCAAATCTTGTTTCTCTAAAAAGTGAATTTTCATGTCTTGTATTTTTTTACCTAGTAAGTTCTAGGATAAACTTTTTATGGAAATAACCTTTTCTATGCATCTGTAGAAGTTAAGAATTAAGCCATGTGTGAGTGGGACAAAAATCACCATAAAATATGAAAAACAATCATTATAACATATGATAACCTCATCAAAAAACCATGGTTTTCATATTTCATTTATTCATATTTATGTTTTCATTTATAATAACAAAATATGGTATTAATTATGATTGTGAGATAGGGAGATAGATCTATTCGTCAAATAGGTGAATATGTGATTGGGTAAAAAGGCATAAATTATTGTAACAGTATAACAACACTGAATCTCCCAAATTTTGGACACATACCATTGTGATATTATATGAAAATATTCACCTTACTAGTAAACACCATCATGATAAAAACATGATAAGGGACACATGCATTAATTTAAATGTAATAACCATCAATCAAAAATAAATTTTTGAATTTGAAAACATTGTTGGGTATATTCATTGTCACCATAGGAATAAAAATTTAAGGATCAACAGATATACAAGATTAAGAGATATTATGTACAAATTAATTCACCTCCACAATCCAAAAAATACATCTATAAATCAACTCACATTTTTGGTGATATGTAAAAGAGGAAAAGGATGTATAAAATTTTTACCCATGTTCATAATAATAATTTTAATTATTTTGTATGTCATTGATAAAAATGATTTTAATTAATCTAGTTCATGATAATTAACAAATTTAATTAAATACATAAAGTCATCTAGAGATTTGATCAGATCAAATGGTATAATAGGAATCATTAAATAGCTATATATATAGTTTAATGATAATTAATTTTCACATATTTTGAAAATTTCATTTTAGTGTGATCACTAACATCTATGTCTCTTATATTATGAAATAAAAAATTCATTGATTTAAAGAAATTTGTATCATATATTATTTTTTACCATTTGCAATATTTGATAATAAATAATAATGCATAAATGTATACATTTATTATTTAAATAAAATACGATATTCCAAGTTATTATACTAGTTTTTCCATAATAAATATCATGTATTCAAGATCCTACAACTATTTATTCTATAGCCTATGATCAGATGGATCCATTTAGTATGGTAAGAGAGAGATAATATTAGTATCTATTAAAAAATATTACAAAATCCACCTCTATATCTAGTATTATCCTAGAAATGGCCATTATAGACCACATATGGATATCAATCCAAAGAAAATTGAAGAAAATATTTTATAGCTCTCTCAGATGATCGAAGAATCAAAACTGTTATTTTAGATTTAATCATTCATAGAAGTTACAGAATGAATAAATCCTTATCTAAAATAATATCATTATCCAAAAAAATATAAGATTCATTACATTATAGAAATAATGTCACCCATCTAAAATAAAAATAACTATATACCAAAAAACATGTTATCCAATTTATTCAAATAATATTGTCAGAAATTTTTTTATATAATATAAAAAGTAAAAATTTATAAATATAAAAATCACTCTAACATGATATGTGAATATCATATTAAAATACACTATCCTCAATAATTATGTTTTAAAAAAAAACTGGATAAAAATTTCAATATCTAAACCCAAATGAAGAACCAAACTGAATTAAAAAATGTATAATGACTTCTGTGATAAAAACACCCATTATTGGGTAGTAATAACATTCATTATGAATATAACTATGGGAGACCACTATCCATAATCTAATATAGCCTAATATATATTTAATAACTTACTAGAACATTCAACTCCACTACAATACACTATATAATTATTCATCTTCAATTTATCTTTATAGGTAGACTAGTAATACTAATACTTTATACACAATAAAAAAATCCCAAATAATATACATTTATATCAATACTATGGTGACCTACCTCATACATGAGTTTTCTAAGTGGATGAATAGTTTAATCATCATACATTATAATCCCTCATTCTAATTAATTTCAGATGATATAATGTATTTTTACTTGAATAAAATTTCATTAGCGCCCTAGGGTATACAGACTATGTTATTCGGTTTTTTCCATATTGATAGAACTCTAATAGTTCCATGAAATTATAAAAAAGAAATTAAATTTGTTTGCTAGGACCCTATATATCTCAATATCAATATGAAAATATTGTTTCAACTACTTTATTTGAACTTCGTATCTCTTTGAACCCACAAATTCCCACTTATCCCCCCTAAATTATTCTCAAACATAATATTTTTGTATGCCACTTACATAAAAGTATATTAGGAAAATAGAATACATATCAAATGTTTCTCAAATATAAACAATATTGATTATAATTTTCTTTATATGAATCATTTCAACCTAATATCAGTGAAAATATGATCAATATAATAAAGATTAATTGATAATTAAGAATATAAATATTTATTTATCTCAACTTCATAAATTATTATATTTTATCCATTCTTAATGATTACTGATAGAGGTACCCATTGAAGAGATATTAGATAAAATCCAATAAAAATCCAGTAATACTATTTTACATCACTTTTAAATCCTCAAATCATTGTACTAGTCTGTGAAGTATAAAAGATTCACTTTATTATATTTTTTTGCATCAATTACCTAATTCTTTATCACATTACCTAGAATTATTTATATACACCTTTATACTAGGTATCTTAGATAATACGTATAGAATTTCATTCAAAAAAATAATGAACAAAATCATAACCCTATGGCGCATCCTATGAATGTATCCCCTTCATTTTCTAAATAACCTAAAATAGACCATTATTAATCACCACCCAATTGGTATCTTGTGTTATCCCGATTTAATAATATTCCCAATATATCCCTCGATGTTCTATTTAATATATCACTCTTAATATACATCATTTATAATATTTTCATTAATATATTTCATTGGTATAATGGTTTTATATAAAAAAACACACAAAATAGAAATCAATATCTGAATTTTCCTCAAAAAACCAATGAAACATTATTTATGATACATGACCACATGATAATCAACGAAATGAAACAACTAACATAAAAAATCCATTTTCATTCAACTATTATTAGTCATATAATTATTTATTATTAAACTATATAAGAAAATATTCATATATTTATAAAAATTATATTTATTTAACAAAAATATAATCACAAATAATACTCATTCACATATATAAATTTATATTTTATATCCCGTTATAGAAAACTAGGTTTGAATAAACCATTTCCCATAACCATTATGATTAAAAATTATTACCAAAAATCCCATTTTCAAAATATTCAAATTCAATCAAATACTATGTTGGTAATTTGAACTTCTACTATAGATTTACTATATACCCATATACTTAGAGCGTGCATTCCAATCATTAAAATCTCAAATCATTAATTCCAATTTCAGAAATATAAATTAATTCTACCCGATTTCTAGTTCGTTAAAATAAAACAAAAGAATGGTTGTGAGAATTGTCAGTCAAATTGTATCTCTTGAGAAATTTATCATATAATAATTTATTATATTAAAAAACATTAATAAACATCTTAATAACTATAATAATTAAGAATAATTGGTAACATATATAATAAATTAAACAATTTGACCCAATAATTCAATGTTAATGAATAAATACCCCAAATTTACAAAATACATCCCATGTATAACTATCATTGATGACAAAATTGAAATATTAAAAAAATGGGATTTTTAATATCCACCAACATGAATATAAAATCATAAGAAGTTATCTACTTGATATCTCAAGATATTAACTACAAAATAATGAGTTATATTATCTTATCATGGTTCTCTACATATGTAATTTCCATTCATTCAAGTTGTGTTCATACATGGTGTGAGAAAAAACTCTAATTATAAGGACCCAACCTTAAATATTAAATAATACTAAATAAAATGAACAATTCAGATTGAGGATATTTTCAGGTTTGGAGTTTTAGTGAATTAGGCCATAAAAATTAAATATCAAATTGAAAATTACATCTACACAGTACTACTCAGTATAAAAGTTTTCATAAAATAAAAACTCTTAAAAAGAAACATGTCTAGTTCTATGTTTTAGTCATCAATACATTTTCATGATCACATTCAGGAATCTATTAATCTTTAATTCAGGTGGAAAAAATTTCAAAAACTTTGGATGAGCATTAAAATATTAGTAAGGGTTATAGAATAATGAAGGAAAACATTATCCCATCATTAAATTCAAATCAATAAAACCATACTTTTCAATCATAACATACCTTATGAAATAATAAGATTTATGAATAACACACCCATATCATAAATCATAAATGTAAATTATGATATTCATAACACAGATACATTGAAACTATCAAATTTAAATAGGGAGTCACATTTTTAATATCTATCAGAGTATATTCCCTAAATCTATTAGGTGAAACATTAATGTTTACCTCCGTTATGTTACCCAATGCAGTGGAGAGCTATCTCAGGCTAACCCACCCTAGGTTTATCATGGAACCACCCATATATATAAACAATGACCAATAACCATGAAATATTCATAACACATAACACAATAATAAATGAAATATAATATTTCAAAATTCCAATCACAGTATATCAAATCATTATATTGAAATAAACAATTCTTTGTCAAATCATTTTCAAAACCATTTAAAACATTTAGTAAAGAGAATTATAAATCAAAGTGTCCCTTACCATTTAGGAAATGTAAAAAAAATATCATTGGAAAACATTAATTTCCATATAACTAATTCCTTAAAACCATTTTTTAAACATTGACATTATTTATAAAGATTTAGGAGAACAAATCATTGAAAAATTTAAAATGATATTTTAGTTAAAGATTTCTTATCAAAATGAGAGACTCATGAATACAAATAATTGAGAAATAACATTGAATCCAAAATTTATATTATCATGAGAATAAAGGGATTCATGATATAATTTTCCAAATGATATTATATACACCATATATGAGTGAATTAGTGAATAACAACAATGAAGTCTCAGTGGAATGTAAAATGAGACGAAATCCTTTATAAAAACTGTATCATTAAATTAAGAATAAATAAATTACATAATAACGTGTGTAGAATATAAATAAACTCAATATAAGTGAATATTATGTGTGAAAAAAGCATAGTTTATTCTCAAAAATTCATAGCACAATATAATCTAGAGGTAGAAGTTTAACCCAAAGTATTGAAATTGGGTTAATAAGTTCTCTTATAGAATTTTGACAGCTTAACGGCGTCACTTTAAAATTTAGAAACTGAGTTTCTGAGAAAGAAAAATTTATCTCATCATTTGGACACAAAATTTACAGAAATAAGGATATATAATAACATATCCCAACATAAGTAGAAGGAAATAAAAAGGCATAACAAAAAGAAGTCTTTAAAAAAGAGGAGGGTGAAAAGTTTTATTATCGATTTGGTAACTTACCAAACATACACCACATGAAAGAAGGATCATACGATGAAGATGTAAATACCCATAAATGAAATTATATTACAAAAAGTTTACAATCATGGTTATTCCATATGCCACACAATGGAAATAGTGACAAATATAGCATGAATCTCATGAGAATAAGAAGTGAGATGAAAAACCCTTACCACATTGTAATCAATCGATTCATATGAAAAAACGTTAATAACCACAAAATTATTTTAATAATAACATGAATATAAAGATATTCATGATATTATATATCAATTTTCTATACACAATACACCACATGCAATAAATTATTTGCGAACAAAGGAAATATCACGAAATTAAAAGTGAGATAGGAAACCCCTTACCTCATGTCGGACATGACTCGTTTGTTCCTTGTTCATACTGAATAATAAACTATAGTTAATTTCTACATTCTTAAGAACCTTTTAAAAGTTTATTATTCATTTTATATCACTTATTACCATGTTATAAACAGTAGTTAATAATTTATGTTTATAACGTTTGTTTTGTCGATATTTGGAAAATGGGTGAAAAATAGACTTCTTATAATTACAAGTTGTTCACATAGTCAAATTTTTATTATATCCAGAATGATATTAATGATTTAGATATCATATATATAATATATATCTATTAAACACACATATTTATAATAGTACATAACATTTGGAGGTATGAAATGAAATGCACTGTTAATGGAGACGATAAGCCATATGTACGCATGAACACTACTTCCATTTATATTTCATATTTTAATTAAATGGAAACATAATGATACATATTTATCTTATAATTCCATTATAATATCATATATAATTTATGTAACACCATCCTTTATATATCACACTTATGGTATGAACGTGTCATATCACTTTGAGGGGGCGATAGTCCGCACTGCCTCAAATGAAATTATCGTGTTTACCCATTTTGGATACCATAAAGGTAGGATATAAATTTAAAATACAGAAGAATAATTAAAACATAAACATAATATATATCATATATAAATAACTATCCATCTTAATGATCACCATGAGGGCGGTAGGAGATAATCGAACAATCATCGTTTCGTGAGGTGTTAGTTTTCCATCCATAGAAATAGTGTTCTCTTCACCCATTGTATAGAGGTGTGTGTAAGTGTAGTTCAAATAAATCTCATAAAAGCTTCCTAGTATATTGAGGATATTATTTTTTTAATAAAATAAATGAAATAAAAAAATTTATTTGTTGGAGAAGTAAAATAAAAGAAAACAAGTTAAAAGTTATTGTTACCTTTAATTTGGGTAACTCCCTTGGTTTGACCCAAAAGGACTTCTTGATGTGACTTATGCATATGGTAAGGATTCTAGGATAAAGATAGGTATCTTGAGAGATTATTGGGTCATGTTTTGGTTGATCCAAAGTTCTTGAGAGGTGCGAGGAATGAGTAAAAATGAGAGCTTTCTATAAGGGGGAGGAGGGGCTCTTTAGCAAAGTGTGAAAATATTATTTTATTATATAATGATATTCAATTTATAATGGTCCAAAAATCATTAATGTGGAATATAAAATGACTCATGGTCTAAATTAAATCATATAATAATAATTGGATAGGTTTTTCTGGTTATTTTAATATTTATAATCTCATTTTTTAAAATCATTTATTAATGAGGTAAATACTGCATCCTTTTTGTGTCATAAATTAATTTATTTATATGATGCCTAAATATCAAAAAAAAATCCATGATGTAGTAACTATATTTATCATTCAAATTAATATTTATAGTTGAAATGATATCTTATATAACCCCATGTAAAAATTAATTTACTAAAAGATATTTGTTTGTGTCATTTTTTCCTTAACATAAATTAATTAAAATAAAGTTTCATTATCACTCCGAAGTGGCTCCTTGGGGACCCAAAATAGACCCAACTATGACCATGGTCGTAAATGACTCAAAAAAAAGGTTTGGAAAAGTGTTACAGTAATTTTGTATTATAATGATATTTTTACCTTGAATTACCCTAGTTACCTTAACCGCGGTAAATAGAAGCAAAAAGTTACTATTTACCAAAAATAATTTTCATCTTATTGAACCAAATATTAAATACTAATAAAAAACATGTATGTTGTATTATCTAAATTCAATTCACTGAAGTGGTAAAATTTCATTTAATTGAAAACGTCAGTTTTTTAAACTACTTCTAAGTGGTTTCACTATTTATCAAAATTTGATGTTTTTCAGAAAATACCAAAAATTCAACAATATCAATATTTGATATTCTAAATTAAACAGTTATTTCTATTTTACCAAATTCAAAACATAGAATTTTCATTATTTAATTTAAAAATAATATTTATTTTCAAAACAAATAACGTGCTTTTAAGAAACAATAACTATTAATAGACTAACACTTGTTTATGTCCAATTTCAATGTGAAATTAATTCAATGACCAACATTGGATTAATTGGTAAACGTATTATATAATTACAGTTTAAATCAAATTAAATATATAATATAACAAAGTAATTAAATTAGATTAAAATGCACTTTTGAATAAAAATACCATATGTTTCACAATTCATTAAAAATGAATTTTACCAGAAAAATACCAAAACATTTCCCAAATTAAATTTTGATGCACCAGATCAAGAGAAGAATTTTATTTTGACAATTGGAACATATAAAAGCGACGGAAAGTAGATTTAAAGAGGGTTCTCCATTAAAAAGAGGTAAATCAACATTTTAAAGTAAATTATGATTAAAATTAGATTCAATCACATTTTAAGCCTCTTACTTTTATTGGATAAATGTAAAAATATTTAACAAACATATATAATCATTTTATTATTAGTTCTGTTCATTCCTACCATTAAAATGGCTAGTTATTTACAACCATTTAAAATAATATTATTTTGTTATTAGTGTGCAACGTAAGATTTCAAAGAAACCCATTATTGTGTGTCGGTTACGCCATCAAACATTAAATCCCTTTTAAAGTAGCATTATTATATAGTTCACAAATATTAATAAATTTGAAAAATGTCGTGTTCTATTTTTACTAGGGATATTACATCCTTCCCCCTTTTGGGAATTGTGTCTTTGTGATTTTAAAAGTTATCTTGGAAACTTCATTAAAAGTCCCACGTTGGAAAAGATTCAGTAAAACTATCACTTTAAAAGAAATAAATAAAAGTACAAATGTCCCCTACGATAACCCATACTAGGATTCCATGTAGAAAAACATTGATATATAAGAGAGAAAAAAATTTCATGTTATGATGGAGAGTGATAGAAAACATGATTATGAGAAAGTTAACCACCAGAAAATCACAAACATATGATGTTTTAAACGGTCTTTGATTACCCAGTAGGAAATGTAAACCAACAACAATTTTGTTTTGCATTCGTTTTAATAAGTTTAAATAATTCATTTGCTACATAGAATAATAACATAAGAAAATATACTTATCTTAAAGTATAGTTTCATCCTTTAATATGTTTCAACCAAAAACTAATATTTTCTCTAAAAAATGATAATTAAAAAAGACTTGCTCACATAAAAAGCACAAGAATCATCTTATATAGAATCACATAATACACAAAAGAAGAACTATATATTTCCCTTGTCTTTAAACATCAACTACAACCAAAATGGTTAGTGAGAGATTAGATAATACCAAAAAAGGATAATATTTTACAAAAAGAAAAACTACTCTTTATATCCAAAATTTTTCAAACAATTCCCAATGTTCAACTAAGACCATTCAATAAACAACATTCCATAAAATTATTCCAAATTAATCTAAACTAAGGTTGAAATCGAATTCTCAAAATGATTTAATTACATAGTCTTCCAAGATAAATCTTAACATTTATCTCCAAATAAAATTAGTTAATCATAAATTCTCATATTGAAAAAAGATTAACCTATCACATATTCTCAATTATAGGTTGATCATTTTCATAAATAAACTAAATCTTCATATGTCCACAATAAGAACAAATATTCTTCCAAACTAAAATTTCAACCATTATTCCACAATTGAAATGCCATAGTATTTTATCTTCCTTAGGAATATAGTGTTTCCTCAAAAAATAGAACACCTTCCACAACTACCTTTATCACATAATCGCCAAATCATTTTCCTATACTATGTATATCAATTTGATAAAACATAAGTTCCCATTATAAAATTATTCTTGTTCCATAAAATCATTTTACTAAAATAATAAGTCATACTAACATGGGACATCAAGTAGGCCAGGGGTAAGCGATTCTCCCTTATCATCCTCCGGTTGTGGGTTCGATTCTTGTGGCCTTTCCAGATACGATTGGTTGTCACCTATCCTACGGGTTGTGCTTTTTATAAAACTAAAAAATAACACTAACATGTTCTAACATCAATGGTTTCCTTATACCTCTCATTTTCATCCAAATTCATTATGATCTCAATATCTTAATTCTTGAAGTTTTATATATATTGTCATTTTTTTATTTCCCCACAATATGATAAAAGAAATTGATCCCCAGAATGATGAACATCATACCTCGATCATGGTGTCCATTTGTTTTCATCGTCATCTTGTTTACATAGGTAGAAAGTCCATGCATTGCAACCATGATTTAAATATCCATCAAAATAATTTTCTTTCTTCATCCAAATACTCCTTGTACAAAATGGGTCATATGGGTGTTCACAAGAAAAACAGTTTTGAAAAATAATCATGAATGACATATAATTTCAAAACATCTGATAAAACAAGATTTTTATAAAACAATCTGACTGAATTTGAGTTGAAACATTTAATTAAAGGTCCTTTTAAAATACTATAGGTATGTGAAAAAAGACTATAATGTAAAAGTAAATATAAATAGGTTGCGCAGGGGTATCCTTCTTCAGAACCTTTTTTAAAATCATAATATGCCTCAAAATCTGGTGATAAGGTAAAATATTTGAAAATGACTTGATAATTGGTACCTTTCTTGAAAATATGAGAATATTTTGAAAATAATATTTGTTTAAATACAACCCATAATCAATGATAATAATGAGGTATAGTGGAGATGTTTGGAATCTCAAACAATTTATTGAAAGTTAGTTGTCTGTGAGAAAAATCTTCACAATCATTCAACCATGATGTTGCAATAATTATTTCAAACAAGTAATTAGGAAGAGATAGGAATGTCATTTGAGCTCCTCCTCCTTCCATTGGTAACTGAAATTCCTTGATCTGAAAATTTTATAAAATAATGATTTAATGGAAATTATAGACATATAGACTAACCATGTGTCTATTGAAAACTCTTAATCCCTAAAGATTCCTAAACCGACCTCTAATACCAACAATAAGGACTCAGTCTTAAATATTACACAATCCTAAATTAAACGAATAATTTACATTGAGGATATTTTCAGGTTTAGAGTTTTAGAGAATTAGGCCATAACTATTACTTATCATCATGAATATTACATGTACACACTAACAATCATAATCTATTTTTTTTCATAAAATAAAAACTCATAAAAATACATATCAAGTTCATAGTTTTAGAAAACATGACTTTTCCTTGATCCCATTCTTGGAACTATTCATCTTTATGTCATGTGGAAAACATTTCAAAAACATCGGATGAGCATCAAAATCATAGTAAGGGTTATAAAATAATGAAGGAAAACATTATCCCATCATTAAATAAAAATTAATTAAACAATACTTTTCAATCATAACATACCTTAAGAAATTATAAGAATTAGGAATAACACACAAAATATTAAATCATAATGAAATCATATGGAATTCATAACATACATACATTGTAGCTTTCACATCTACATAGGGAGTCACATTTGGAATATACATAACATTATATTCTCTAAATCTCTTAGGAAAAGAATTAATGTTTACCTCTGCCACGTTACCCAATGCATTGGAGAGCTATCTCGGGCTCACCCACTCTAGGTTCATCAAGGAACCACCCGTATATGTAAAAAATTCCCAATAACCATAATATATTCATAACATGTAACACAAGAATAAATGAAATATAATATTTCTATATTCCAATAACAATATATCAAATCAAGATATTGAAATAAACAATGCTTTGTCAAATCATTTTCAAAACCATTTTAAACATTTAATGAATTTATTATTGAATCACAGTGTCCCATACCGCTTTGAAACTTTTTAATAAATTCTCATTTGAAAATATTAATTTCCATATAAATAATTCATTAAAACCATTTTTAAAACATGTACATTAATGAAAAATATTTAGTATAATAATTCTTTAAAACATTTAAAATGATATTTTAGTTTACGAGTTTTTATCAAAATGAGAGACTCTCGAATACAAATAATTGAGGAATAACATTGAATATAAACTTCAAAATACCATGAGATTAATGGTATTTATGATATAATATTCCAGACGAATGTATATACCCCATATAAGAGTGAATTTGTTCTTAACAACAACGATGTCTCAATGGAATGTAAATTGAGACGAAATCTATTATATAAATTGTATCTTTAGATTATGGGTAAATCAATGACATAATAATGAGATAAAAATATAGATACACTCAATATAAGTGGATATTAAGTGTGAAACAATAATATTTTATCCACACATATTCATATCATGACATAATCCATAGGTAAAAGTTTAACCCAAAGTATTGAAATTTGGTTAAGATGTTCTCTTATTAAAATTTGACAACCTAACGACGTCACTTTAAAATTCAGAAAATGAGTTGATGAGAGAGGAATATGTATCTCATCATTTGGACATAAAATTTACAGTAATAAGGAAATATAAGAACATATCCCAATATATGAAGATTTAAATTAAAAGACATTACAAAAATATGCCTTTTGAAAAGAGGATGGTGAAAAGTTCCCTTACCGATATGGTAACATACAAAACATCACCACATGAAATAAGGATAATATGATGAAGATGTAAATACCCATAAATGAAAGTATATTACACTATTTTTACAATGATGGTCAGTGCACACACCACACAAATGTAATAGTGGCAAATTTAGCATGAATCCCACAGGAATAAGAAGTGAGATGAAAAATCCTTACCACGTTGTAATAAATAGTGTCATATGAACAAAAGTTAATAACCACAAAACGATTCACATAATAACATGAATATAAAGAGAATAATGATAATATATATCAATTGGATGTAAAAAATACACCACATGCTATAAATTATTGGCGGCCAATGGAAATCTCACTGAATTAAAAGTGGGATAGGAAATCCCTTACCACATGTCTAACTTGACTCGTTTATTCCCTATTATTCCTGAATAATAAACTATAGTTAATTTATACTTTATTAACAAACTTTTTCTAGTTTATTATTCCTTTTATATCACTTTTTTCCATGTTATTAACATTTATGTAATCCTTTAACTTAATAACGTTCATTTTTTCGATATTTGTCACTTGAGTCAATCAGACTTCTAATAATTACACATTTTCGACGTAGTCAAAAGTTCATTATATACATAATGATATTCATGATTTAGATATCATATATATAATATATATCTACTATATACATGTATTTTTAATAGTACGTAACATTTGTTTGTTTGAAATGAAATGCACCATTCATAGAGATGGTACGTCGTACGTATGCATTAATGCTACTTTAATTTCAATTTGGTATTTTGATTGAATGAGAAAATAATGATACATAGTTATATTATAATTCTAGTATAATATCATATATAATTACAATAACTCCATCCTTTATATGTCCCACATAGGTTATTAATGAGTCATATCACATTGAGGGGGTAGTAGTCCGCACTTCCTCAAATGAAATTATAGCGTTTACCCATTATGGAAACCATAAAGGCAGGATATAAATTTAAAATACATAATCACAAAGAATACAATAAAATAATATATATCATATATAAATACAGTTCTATATTAATTTCCACCATGATTGGCGGTAAGAGATAATCGAACAATCATCGTTTTGTGAGAAGATAGTTTTCCATCCACAAAAACAATATGTTCTTCACCAATTAGATGGAGGTGTGTGTAAGTGTAGTCGAAATCATTATTACAAAAACATAATATCATATTGAGAATACTTGTTTTTTATAAATGAAAGGAATAATTAGAGATTAGGTGTTGGAGAAGTAAAATAAAAAGAAAAGAAGTTAAGTGGAATCATTACCTTTAATTTGGGTAACTCTCGGTTGTTTGAACCAAATGAAAATCTTGAAGTGCCTTACGCATAAGGTAATGATTCTAG
Organism: Viscum album; assembly: GCA_963277665.1. Classification (NCBI taxonomy): domain Eukaryota; kingdom Viridiplantae; phylum Streptophyta; class Magnoliopsida; order Santalales; family Viscaceae; genus Viscum; species Viscum album. The sequence goes on from OY728150.1 coordinate 1,922,684,894, forward strand.
GTGGATGAGAGGGATCTTGAGATATTATTATATTCGGGGTTGGTCGATCCAAGGGGCTTTAGAGGTGTGAGTAATGAGTATGAATTGAGGGCTTTTTATATTTGGGTGGGGGAGGGGCTCATTAAGAAATTGTAAAAATATAAATTTATTATATAATGATATTCGGTTTGTAAAGATAATAAAATCATTAAGGTAGAATAAAAGATGTCTCATGGTATAAATAAAACAATATAATAAGAATTGGACAAGTTTTATATGTAATTTTATTATTTATAATCTTATTTATTTAAATCATTTATTAATGAGGTACACATTGCATCATTTTTGTGTCATAAATAATTTTATTAATTTGATATATAAAAATTCTAAAAAACACAATGATGTATAAAAACCTTTTAGATTTATAATTAATATTTATAGTCAAAAATATAAATTATATAACATCATTTAAAACTTAATTTACAAAAAAATATTAGTTTATGTCATTTTTACCTTTACTTTATGTTAACTAAAATTAAATGTCATTATCACTCCCATGTGGCTCTATAGGGTCCCAAAATCGACCCAAATATTCCCATTGTCGTTAATGGCTCTACCAATAAGGTTAGAAGAAGTTTTAAGGTAATTTTGTATTATTATGATATTCTTTTTACCTTGAATTACCCTATTTACCTTTAACTATTGTAAATAAATGTCAAAAGTTACCATTCACCAAAAATTATTTTCATCTTATTGAACCACATTTTACTTAATAATAACATCCATGTATGTTGGATTTTCTAAATTAAATTCATAGAAGTGGTAAAATTTCATTTAAATGAATAAGTCAGTTTTTAACTACTACTAAGTGGTTTCACAATTCCTCAAAAATTGGTGTTTTCAGAAAAATACCAAAAATTCAGCCTAAGATATATTTGATATTCCAAATTAAAAAATGTTTTCTATTATACCAAATTAAAAACATATAAGTGGCATTAATTAATTCAAAATTACTTCCCGTTGTCAAAACAAATAGCATGTTTTTAAGAAACAATAACTATCAAAAGATCGACACTTGTTTATTTCAAATTTCTAAGTGAAATTAATTCCAATGTCCAACATTGGATAAATTGGTAAAAATATAATATAATTACACATTAAAACCAATTAAATAGATAACATAACCATATAAATTAATTATATTACAAGGCACTTTTGAATAAAAATAGAGTACTTTTCACTATTCATAAAAAATGAACTTTACAAAAAAATACCAATAATTTTACGAAAGTAAATTTTGATGTCCTGAATCTAAATAAGAATTGTATTTTTTAAAATGTATCATATAAAAGTGACCAAAACTATCTTTACAGAGGGATCTCCAATAAAAGGTAGTAAATCAACCTTTTAATATAAATTATGTTTAAAATTATATTCAATCGTATTTTAAGCCTTTAAATTTTATTGGATAAATGTAAAAACATTTGAAAGACAAATATAATAATTTTTTAGTTAGTTATTTTTATTCCCTCCATTATAATGGTTAGGTGTTAACTACCATTTAAAATAATAATATTATATTATTAGTGTGCAATGTAAGATTTCAAAGAAACTCATTGTTGCATGTCGGGTACGCCATCGAACATAGCGTCCCCTTTAAAGTAGAATTACTATTTAGTTCACAAATATTAATGAATATGAAAAATGTTGTGTTCTTTCTTTAACTAGGATGTTACACTAATTATGAACCACACTAAACCAAAATATATCATGGAGTTTAATTTTCTCATATATAAAAGGATTAATTTTAATTAGTTATTAAATCATTATATCTAAAAAATATTTTTTTAATATTTGTATACAAACTTTGTTAACAAACAAGCTCTTATACCCATATAAATATATGATTGTACAATAACTAAAAACATACTAATGAATAGAGAAACCAAATAAATATATCATTTGATTATTTAGGAGAAATATACAGAATAAATATTTTAAATTCAAAACATAAGAAATATAAACCATGTATCAACCAAAAAAGCCATTTTGAAGCACATGGATCATATAATGTTATAAAACTATTTATCCACACTCAAATCTTTATACATGTAAACCCTAATCATGGAATTCATTAAATAAAAATGTCCTGTAAAAAAATAAAACTGAATGTTTTAATTTTAAATTAACAAAAAAAAAATTATTTCACCATTTACCTACTGAAATATATAAATTATATTATAAACCCTCATGAAGATATAAAATTTGTATTTAAACTCTATATTTTTCTTTAAAATTTCTTAAATCAGAAAAATCCTTTAAAATTTTCTATATTAGACTCTTAAATATATATATCCCATTTTTTTGAATAATAACATAGAATCTCACTTAAATTACTCAATATATTTATAAATATATAATTTTTGGAAATGAAACAATAATAGTTAATAAAACTATATATTAAAAATTTAAAATATTTCCTTCACTATTTATTCTATCACATTTACATTGGTAATTACTTTATTTCACTTATATTTCCTTGTATTAAATAAATAATCAAGAAATATAAAAAAACTGATTGTGTTGAATTTAAACTAGTGTTTTTCTCTAAAATTCATCTCAATTAATTAAAAATTAATAAAAATGTAAAACATGACAAATAATATTTCATATAAACATTCAATATAAAATTTATAATTTCCAACAGATAAATATCACTATTAACATCATTAATAGTAATACTAATATAATATTATTTATATTAAAAAAATCTATAAATTATTTATTATTTTTTCAAATCATAATTTATGACTCCCTTCATTATTTGTAATAAAATATATATTTTTATTACATAATAATTCATCACAAATCATTATCATTACTATGGAAATAATAATAATCAAATAAAAATCGCATGGATCATTAAACCAATATATAACTCAAAAATAAATTTTATTATAATAATCTATAGAGGGAATCAAAATCTCATTTATCAATTAGTATATAAGAAGATGAATACTCTAATTCCTTCTCAAACACTAAAAATATACAATTATGATTATTATAAATGATAAAAAACAAAGAGATAATAGTAAATATATCACGGTTATGTCTACAAGGGACCTTAGTGAGAGATAAACTCTATAAGGGTGAATAAAATTATATAATCTCTGTAAAAATTAAGAACCATGCCCTCTAACAACTTACTGCCCAAAAAGGTCCTTAACATATGATTGATTTGATCACTTTTTTCTTATTCTTTTAATTATGATATAACTAAAATTTTGTTATTCTTTTATTTAATACATTTTATTAAATGATTATGATATAATCACATTAATTTATTTTCTTCTGAGATTATTAAAACCAAGATATAAGACCTCATATTTTACTTGGTTAACCCACATAGAGTTATTTCCATGGATCATATAATAGTTTTGTGTTGATATATAAAAATTCACTAAACCACATTCAGTGTTGGGTTATGGAATGGTAACTTTAATACATGGTTAATTACATCTTCAATATTATTGGGAAATTATAACACCAATCGTGGGTGATTCCCTAAATCCTATCCTTATAAACATTACTCATGAAATAAGAAAAATGGAATAAAACCCATTATAAAAAATATAAGAATCTCAATATATTTTCTGATACAATAAATGTACATTGGTTATCCATGTCCTCATTATAATCCTCATCATCCATAAAAATATGAATTTGACCTTGAAAAAAATTCCACATTCCTTGAAAAAATATTTAATGAATTTACGAGGAATATCTTCTGCTTATTGATTCGAAAGATCTCCAATAAGCGACCTAACTCTAATATCATCATTCATACCTTAGTTTCTCCATTTATATCCTTTTATTTTTCATACAACAACATGATCATCAATTTCGGAGATAGGTATTGTATCAATATCATCTATATTATCATACTCTTTAATTTACAGTTATCTAATCCATGGGAAATTCTCATGTTTCCTATGACTAATTACATATTTTCGCATTATGTATATTAGAAACAAATATCTATCTACATTCTCCTAAAATGTGTCAATGAAAATAAATTCAAGCCACAAATGTTTTTTTGAAGTATAAGAAATTCAAAAATCATTGAATCTACTTAATGTTATTTTACAATGACTAAGAGGAGTCCAATAGAATATAGTCTCTAGTTGTTTTCATTATGAAAGAATGAAAAATGAATCATCATTTCTCCAAGAATATAATAAATCCCATATTTTCTATATTTCAAATATTTATATATAGAAGCTTCCTTGACATAGAAAAATTCCTGACATGGTACAAATTTTCATTAATTAAAACACATTACACAATGGATTTCTTAATTTCATAGTTTCCATTAGTAGATTAATCTAGAAAATATAATGAAAATCATGACATCAATAAAATAATAATAAAATCTTTATTCACATTTAAATTAATTTTATGTGAGTAAATACTAAAATATCTCATTCTTGTTATGGTCCAAGAAAATTCTTCGTTAAATTTTTACAATAGAATGCAATCATCATTATGCCTATTTAAATTATCAATTTATTACAGACATTGATGGGATATTACAAAATAGTAACTCGACCCGACTCATGATAATACCCAGAAAAGAAAATTCCTCATATACATGGGTCAGAAACTAATTCTTGGGTACCATGGATGCAATTTGGAAAATATTTAACAGTCCAATTAGAATTAACACACAATTAATCACTCACAATGAATCCGAAATTGAACCAATATATATATAAAATCCACACAATGTCAAATTAAATATAACAATATAATTAAGCAATCAAAATAATGAAATGAGTTTAAATTAATGATAATTATCCAAATCATTTCAATTATACGAATAAAGAAATAATAAATCATATAGATAATATATATATATATATATATTTAAACAATGAATCAAAACATATATGGACAAAACTATGGTTTATCTATGATGATACATTGATAGTAAAAATAAATATAGACTATTTATACTATAAGAACCTCACCTAAAAAAAATTTTCCTCCACATACAAACACGAACATTGAAAAACAACGAAAATTATAGTGCATCTCAATCATAACATCAAATATTTATAAAATATAAGGGTTTCATAAACTCACAAGAATGTTTGTACAATGTGTCAACTAACAGACCCAATAAGATATCATCATGGATACAATTAAAATTTGTTAAATAAATATTTTATTAATACTTTATCTAATACAATAAAAAAATATTACATTTCATTTTAATTAAATTAGTTGTGAAGTCAAAAAAATACTCCAACTTCAGCGGATGAAACATTCTTTTTTATAATGGAATCAAGTGAAATTTCCACATAGCTTTAAAAACCATAAAAAAAGAAGTAAGGGAAAAAAATATAAAATTAAACAAGTTGAATCCATTTTACCTAAATTATAAACATTCATAAAACCATAAATAAATAATAACCATTTTCCTTTCCATTTAGAAAAAAAATATGAATTTTTTTATAAAATATTTTATAAACAATCTACAATACAAGGAATAAAATTAAAAATATAGAAATTTCAACTATATCTAAATTGGGAAACCGAAATAGAAAATTATAATAGTTACTAAATAAAATAATATCAAATTAATGCATTCAAAGATGAGTTTTCCAACATAATACACAGGTTCTTGTATATATTTCTTAGGAATATTTCATGGTCATATATAAAATGAACCAGAACTAGAGAGTGTAACCCCATGATATAATATAAGAACATGTTTGTAGAAGTAGTCTTATTGAACTAGATTATCCCTATAACCATCATAAGATTTATAAGATACCATTAGAAAAATATTTATATTGGGAGTACTCATCTCCCATGGGACTTGACCCCTATAATTTCAACCATAAATAATAAGGTTTGTAGTTATCTCAATCTATATGAACATACATTCTTTTCACATCACTAAACAACTATGTAGTCAAAATAGAAATCATGATTATTAAAAATGAGTATAATAAATTTATCATATATCACGTCAAACACCCATTCATAGTAAAACCCCTTCTCACATCAATATCCTCCAAGATGATAATAAATGACCCGTAACTGCAAAAAATAATCATTGATAAAAATAATTATGATTTCATGATCATTAAAGCTTTTGTTTTAAAAAATAAAATTCATGAACACTTATGAATGTGGATTCAAAATGCTAATTCATTTTTTTTTATTTGAAACCTCATAATTAATATAATATTTATAATTGATTTTAAAAAAACTATCTCGTTATCCAAAATCATCATTTAAGATAGGGTCTCTTTTATTAAGAAATAAATTGTGTTTGACACCACTCATTTTCAATTAAAAGAATTTAATAATGGCTTATAATAATTTGAAAGGTACTTGGAATTATTAACAATTAAAAATTAAATTCTTTAAACATAAATTGCCAAATAAAACTCATCATTATTATCTAAAAATATAGATACCTATATTAAAAATTTATCTTGGTGATCATATATCAAAATAGATTTTCAATGAAAATAATTTTTACTACCCAATAATCTCATGAATTTTAAAAATAAATAAATAATATAGAAACACCATCCTTAAAGCAAATAAATGAGATATTAAATTTGGCACGACCCGTCCTCAGGACCCGTGCCGTGACTACCCCATGCCCGTCTTCCTTAGGCCAGGGGCTGGCGACTAGCACCAAAGGCATAACTCCCGATAAAAAGGGAAGGCATTGCCTTTTTAAAGTAAACTATCACCATAGAGTAAGCCAGCAGAAGTAAACACTAAGTAAAATGAGTATAAAAGTCAGTGCAGAAGAGTAAGTGGGCCAGAATACAAACCCAAAATGAAAGTAAAGTATAACTGGAAAGAAAGTACACCTTTTGAAAGTAAAGTACAACTGGAAAAAAAGTACAAAAACTAAAAGTAAAGCAGCAATGTCGAGCCATCCACTGGAAATACCACCTGAAGGGTGGGTACATATAGCCTCCTCAGCTCCTCGGGTCCAGCCGTCTGCTCTGTGTACGTCCCACCCAGTGGTCCACCTCTAGGTACCAACTTGCTCCACAAGCCTCAACCACGATCAGCGCTATCTGTCGTCTGCATGCAACACAACGTAGTGCGGGCATAGCCCATCTAGGGGTGAGTATATGCTACTCAGTAGGAACCCCGAGACCCCCGAAGGTCTCCCAGAATCGAAAAAGATAACCCACAAAGGAAAGATACAATCACGAAGTATCATCCAACACTACTTAGGTATATTCCCATTCATATACCTAAGTCATCAATTCTAGTTTGGCTCCAACATTCGATCCCATGTTCGAACACGTCCACACAGTATAGTACAACCCAATCCACATACGAAATCATAACACAATCCATATAAGAATCAAGTCAATCATATCTAAGATAATGATTGAAAGTCAAGACTTAGCTCACACAGGTATACAACTTCGTAAGTTGATAGAGATGATCAGATGTAGCCACTGATTCATCTAGCTGGGACCCACGTAGGATACAAGTACTGTAGTCATCACCATCGAACCCACGGAGGATTCCAGTACGATTGTTGATGTCGTCGAACACAATGATTATTCCAGTACGATATTCTTCACCGTCAAACCCATAAATTCTGAGGAACTCCTCCTGTATCGATTATAGTGGGCCTGCCACTACAACCAAGCACTTCCCACTAACCTTGGACTGCTGTAGTACTCCACCTGCCGATTATTGTGGGCCTGCTGCTACAACCAAGTGCTTCCCACCATGGGTTTGCCGCTAAAACCATGCACTCCCCCTCATAACCTATAGAGGTACTCCTTCTGTTGAGTACTGTGGGTCTTTCGCTACAACCAAGTGCTCCTCCTCCGCGGTTCTGCTACTACAACCAAGCACTCCCCACCTGGCTATCTAAAACACTCGGAGTCGATCAATCAGGTGTCATCAAGTCTCAACCAGCTCTAGGGTTTCCGCACACAGCACGCCCGTTCCGGGAGGGTCCGCTCCACGATCCAAGAGGTCGATACATAAACTATCATGTAGACCATAGTTGATGTATCCCAAGGTTCCATCTTGTTGATAGGAACACAACACGACAGACGGCGCGTCAATCGAACACCCAGTATGAGAGTTATTAGCCTTTTCGTCCCAAGGGCCCCGTTGGTTTCGGGTACGAACCAAACCAGACGTATCTCAACAATACCCCGAAATCACATAAGGTATACTCATAGGGACTGTTTCTTAATGTGATCCCCAATGCCGCTGACGGTTCGTCAAACAGACGTCTGGTCTGAAAGTTAACGGCTTTTACGTTCTAGGGGCCCGATTGGATTTCGGGTACAATCCAACCCGGAAATACTCCAACTACATCCAAACCTCAAGAGGAGTAAGCCAAAATGTCTGTCTCACTAAGATAAATCCAACAGAGTCGACGACACATCAATCATACATCTGGAGCTCAAGTTATAGGTGTTTCCGCTTCGAGGGCCCGGTTGGTCTCGTGTTCGAACCAACCCGGTCCGACCAGGCCTGATAACCCATAGGTCGGCCCGAACCGGGGCGACCTGACCTGGGTCTAGGTCCAGTCAACTACGGTGCAGCCCAGCCCGACCTTCGGGTCCCGGCTCACCCTTTGTGGCCGAGTGGTTTTCGCGGAGCGGGGCGGGGTGGGGGGGGGGCGTCGTTACCCCCGGCTGATTGAACCGGCGCGGCTTTTAAGCCACGCCTCCCCAAAATCCAGAACAGCTATGCCATTTCGGTCCACCACGACTCAGCTGCATCAGACTTCTGAGGCGGTGCGCCACTGCTGCCGGTCGTAGGCGCTGTCCCGCCAGGGTGGTGCGCAGCTGCAACTTTCCGCGAACCACCGGACGCGCCCCGGTGGTCCGTTTCGCCTGCCATCTGATCCTACGGTCACTACGGGAGCCATATTACACTGTAGAGACTTTAAATCACCATTATAGACCATTCCCTCATCTCCTGTCAATCCACAAATCAATAAACAAGCTGTGGAGGGTTTTCGGGCCATGTTTGTTCAGCCCGCGCCCTCCGCATTAGGTGTTATCCATTGACAATCATTTTAACACAGGATTTTAAACATTGATGAGGGTATAATTTATTCAAGTAAAAATTACACTAACATCATATTATTAAACACTCATGCTATTGAGATAAAACCACTCAATTGGAGATTAAACAAAAAAAATTCCCCTACCGCAATCCAAAATACATAAATGACTAGGGTATAATTTATTCAAATAAATTATACAACCACCCTTCATTTAAATGCCCACACACGAGGGTATAATTCACTTAAACACTATATACGAAAACCCCCTACCTTGATTATGAAATTTGTTGACGATTTCATGGAAAGAGGATGGAGTTGATGTCGATCATTGCATCCGCCTCGCACTTCATATCCTAGATTGAGCATCAGAGATTCGTCAAAGTCCGTCCTCCGTTTGAAGGATCGTTCTTCGTCAGGAGAGAACGTTTTTCACCAAAGGAGAAAATCTCTCTTTCTAACTCTTCAAGGATTTCCCCATCACAAGATTTGCCAACCAAAATTATAATAATGCTTTTCCTTATTTAATAAATTTTCCAAGAATTTCAAAATCAGATCACCTCATTAATTAATTGAAGAGGACTCAATTTATTAATATGAGTGTTGACATAATTAATGGAGAGGAGAAGGTGAAGAGATTCATAAATAAGGGGGTTGAAGAATTAAACAAGGGAGTTCACAATTTAATGAAGGGGGGTTAAAAGAGGGTTAATGGAAATTTATGGGAAGGTGAAAGGCTGGGGCTCGTGTGGGCCCCACCTTTCAAGTACCCACCCATGGGAAGTTGGTTAGTCGTGAGACCCACCAACATCTTCCCATGGAAGAGAATAATTTACAAAGTTATAATATAAAATTGTTCACACTATTTTTTTAATTAAACTAAATCCCCAAAAATTAAAACTCAACCCGCTTAAAATGCAACTGCGGTAAAGGTCCCCTTAACCAATTACTGACGATGTGAGTTCATCGGTGCCCTCAGAATTCAATTCCGAGCACCGGTTCAAATGATACAAGAAAACTCTCATTCGTTCACTGAACGTACTCGAGCTAAAACATCAGAAATTGATTCCGGGCACACCGAGGCTCAGAATCAGGTACCGTCAGAAGCCAAAGACTCGTAAATTTCCAAAGAAATTAAGAAAAAAATATCCTTCAAATTTCCGGGTTTTTAAATTACTCCCACCTCAGGGATTTACGTCCCCATAAATCTATAACACAAACTAGGGAAACAAAAGTGGTACTGAGCATGCAATTGAGCCTTCCGATCCCATGTGCTCTCCTGGAGGTTCTCGTGCTTCCACTGAAAGTGCACCTGAGGAATCGACCATTCACGTAGGACCCGCTCCTGTAGATCGTCGTTCTCCACTAAAACCTCATTGAATGTCACCCCATCATCGATGTCCAACTCCCTGCAGTCGATGATGTGTGAAGGGTAATGCATATATTTCCTTAGCTGATATACGTGGATGACATCATGGACTCGGTGCAAATGAGGTGGAAAGGTCAAGTGGTAAACCACCTCGCCTTCCCTACTGACGACTAAGAAAGGTCCGTTGAACCTCGGAGATATTTCAACACCTCATCCACATCTTTATAAACCTCGTCGAGGTGAGACCCATATAAGAACGTGGTCTCCATCCTCAAACTCTAGAGGCCTCCATTTCTTTATTAGAACTGAAACTCAAATCTCCAACAGCCACGAGGGTAAGGTTGGCCTACTCAAGAGTGATCGGCCGCACCCTCCTATGCATGATTCTGTCCTGTGCTGCCCGGGGTTTCCTTTTCACCGACCAATGAAAAACCCATCCCATCATTGTAGGTAAACCATAACCCTTTTTACCTAATACCGTCAATTTTTGTATGAACTATGGTTGCCCAGTCCATACCCAAACTAACGTCGTAAGGCCTCGATGCTATCACCAAGAGGTTCCAAACAAAACTCTCACCTCTAGGGTTAGATCACACCGTCGGCGTAAGTGTGATTATCGAGTCTCCTCTCGAGGTATCTCCAGACATGAGGGTCAAGTCAACGGATTAACCGGAAACTCTAGGTTTGGGACATGATTCGTCGATGGAAGGGATCATTTGTATCAATGTCTGTTGTTACAGTAGCTAGTAGTAAACACTGACCGTACCTTGAATCATTCATAAAGCCCTTGGGTCACACTCCTTGACCACGTGCAGCTACTCTCTACCCCTCCCCTCCTGCTCCTAGAGCATGGTGGGGAATACAAAGGTGGGTGGTTATAACATGTCGAAAAGTAGCTCTCCTAGCTCTGCTTCCACATCTGCTGCTCTGCAGATTCATCCATCCTTAACAATTTCTATTCTTGAATCATATTACATGCCCACGTCTCTGAGACTAGCGCTGGCACACTACCCGAAGGTACTATCTCAGGAATCGGTCCACGTACCGAAGCCTCATCACTATGAGGACCAAACTCATGGTCACTCACTGGAAAACACCACTAGCTAAGATCAATATCTTCTATACTAGTGTCTAAACTAGGTGTAGACCTCTAGGAATCTCCTCCATCCTGTCCACTACTACCTTGGAATCTCCCTTGCCTCGTAACCTTAGAGGCCTCTGCTGTTGGAAATCGTGCTACGCGCTCTGTCGGCGTGCAGCATCCGCCAGTGTGGCTGGTGGAATCTGCTTACCAACAGGTGGTGGTGATGCTGGTTCACCACACGAAGGTGCCAACATATAAAGAAGGCCTTGCACCGGTGTATCATCGCTCGGTAGACCATCATCGAGTACGCTCTCAGAACTCCAACTGTCTATCTGCATGGAGGCATCCTGAACAGATGCGACACAGTCAATGCTTTTTACCTGGTGAGCGGACCTGGTTTGATCTGACATTAAAATTATTAGAAACACACACTCAATCTGTGTTTTCATGCACAATGTCAGAAATCAGTAGTTAGGGTCCTGGTGTAAGGATACGTCGGCCGCCGGACCAACACTGGACTCCCTGAACTGAAAACCACACTTAGTACCCTTAACACTATTGCTTCATAGAAAGTAAATATCAGAGTCCTAAGTTCTGCGGTAGAACCGACTCCTCTGATACCAATTTGTCACGACCCGTGCTTGGGACCCATTCCGTGACTACCCCAAGCCGTCTTCCATAGGCCATGGGCTGAAGACTAGCACCAAAGGCATAACTCCTGATAAAAAGGTAGGGCATTGCCTTTTCAAAGTAAACAAACAACATATAGTAAGACAGAAGAAGTAAACACTAAGTAAACTGATTATAAAAGTAAATGCAGAAGAGTAAGTGGGCCAGAATACAAACCCAAACTAAAAGTAAAGTATAAATGAAAAGAAAGTAAAGCAACTGAATGTAAAGTACAACTGGAAAGAAATTACAACAAATGAAAGTAAAGTAAAACTCGAAAGAAAGTACAAAAACTGAATATAAAGCAGCAACGTCGAGCCGTCCACTAGAAATACCACCTAATGTGTGGGTATAGATAGCCTCCTTAGCTCCTCGGGTCCATCCGTCCACTCTGTGTACATCCCGCCCAATGGTACACCTCTAGGTACCGACCTACTCCACATGCCTCAAAAACGATCAGCGATGTCCGTCGTCTCCATCCAACACAACGTAGTGTGGGCATAGCCCATGCAGGGGTGAGTATATGCTACTCAGTAGAGACCCCGAGACCCCCGAAGGTCTCCCAGAATCCACAAAGGAAAATCCAAAAAGGAAAGATACAATCATGAAGTAACATCCAACACAACTTAGGTATATGCCCATACATATACCTAAGTACTCAATTTTAGTTCGGCTCCAACATCCGAGCCCAAGTTTGATCACATCCACACAGGATAGTATAACCCAATCAACACAGGAAAGCACAACACAATCCACATAGGAAGAAAGTCAATCATATAGAAGATAATGATTGAAATTCAAGACATAGATCACACAGGTATACTTCTTCGTAAGCTGATAGAGATGATCAGATGTAGCCACTGATTCATCCAGCTAGGACGCATGTAGGATACAAGTATTGTAGTCGTCACCACTGAACCCACAGAGGATTCCAGTACGGTTGTCATCGTCGTCAAACCCACAGAGGATTCCAGTACGATAGTCTTCACCGTCAAACCCATAGTTGTTGGGGAACTCCTCCTCTATCGAGTACAGTGGGCCTGCCGCTACAACCAAGCACTTTCCACGAACCTTGGACTACTGTAGTACTCCAACTGTCGAGTACTGTGGGTCTGCTGCTACAGCCAAGCGCTTCCCACCATGGGTCTGCCGCTACAACCAAGCGATCACCCTCATAGCCTACATGGGCAATCCTTCTTTTGAGTAATGCGGGTCTCCCGGTACAACCAAGCGCTCCTCCACCGTGGGTCTACCGCTACAACCACGTGCTCCCCACTGGGCTATCGGAAACACTCTGAGCAGATCGATCAGTAGTCATCAAGTCTTCGCCAGCTCTAGGGTTTCGGCGCACAGCACGCTCGTTCCGGGAGGGTCCGCTCCACAAGCCAAGAGGTCGATACATCAACTGTCACCTATACCAGAGTTAATGTATCCCAAGGTTCCGTCTCGTCGATAGGAACACAACGCGACAGACGGTGCGTCAATCGAATGCTCGGTCTGAGACTTATTAGCCATTTCATCCCAGGGGACCGGTTTGTTTCGTGTATGAACCAAACCGACAATATCCCAACTGTACCCCGAACTCACATAGGGTATACTCATAGGGACCATTTCTCAATGTGATCACCAACGCCGCTGACGGTTCGTCAAACGGACATCCATTCTGAAAGTTAAAAGCTTTTCTGTTCTAGGGGCCCGGTTGGATTTCGGGTACAATCCAACCTCGCCATACTCCAACTGCGTCCAAACCTCAAGAGGAGTAATCCAAAAGGTCCATCTGACTATGAGGAATCCAACAATGTAGACGGCACATCAATCGAACCTCCTGAGCTCATGTTATAGGCGTTTCTGCTCCGAGGGCCCGGTTTGCCTCGTGTTCGAACCAACCCGGCCATACCCAAAGTTCTCTGAAACCTTGAGTGTAATATACCGAAACTACCATCTCCATCCAAGGATCTCATCGCAACTGACGGTGCATCGATCGGAGGTTTTTAGCCTATGTTATAGGTGTTTGAACAAAACTGCCCGAAAATAGGGGTTCGGGCCCGGTCCCACCTGGCTCGATACCCCCTGGGTCGGCCCGAATAGGGTCGACCTGACCCAGGTCTAGGTCTAGCCCACCAGGGCGTGGACTGGCGCGGCCAGCACGGCCCGACTCGACCTTTATGGCCGAGCGGTTTTCGCGGAGCGGGGGGGGGGGGGGGGGGGGGGCGTTCCCCCTGGCTGATTGAACCGGCGGAGCTTTTAAGTCGCGCCTCCCAAAAATCCAGAATGGATTTTCCATTCCGGTCAATCGCGGCTCAGCTGCGGCGGTCTTCTTCTCTAGTTCGCCGGTGCGCCAGCGCCTCCGCGTCGGGGTTGCGCCCCGCTGCAGCTTTCCACGGACCACCGGATGTGCACCGGTGGTCCGTTTTGCCTACCGTCTATGCCTACGGTCACTACGAGACCCGTATTACACTGCGGAGACTTCAAATCACCATTGTGGCCCGTTCTGTCATCGCTCGTCAATCCGTAAATCAATAAAAAAGCTGTAGAGGGTTTTCGGGCTGTGTTTGTTCGGCCCGCGCCCTCCGTGTTACATGTTATCCATTGACAATCATTTTAACACAAGCTTTTAATCATTGACGAGGGTATACTTTATTTAAGTAAAAATTATACTAACATAATATTATTAGACACTTATGCTCTTGAGATAAAACCACTCAATTGGAAATTAAACAAAAAAAATTCCCCTACCTCAATCCATAATACGTCAATGTCTAGGGTATAATTTATTCAAATAAATTATACAAACACCCTACAATTAAATGCCCACGCACGAGGGTATAATTCACTTAAACACTATATACGAAAACCCCCTTCCTCGATTATGACATTTGTTGATGATGTCGCGGAAATAGGATGGAGTTGACATCGATCATTGCGCCGCCTTTCACTTCATATCCTAGATTGAGTGTCAGAGATTCGTCGAAGTTCATCCTCCGTTTGAAGGATCGTTCTTCGTCAGGAGAGAACGTTTTTCACCGAAGGAGAAATGGTCTCTTTCTAACTCTTTAGGGATTTCCCCATCACAATATTTTCCAACCAAAATTATAATAATTATTTTTCTTATTTAATAAATTTCCCAAGAATTTCAAAATCAAATCACCTCATTAATTAATTTTAGAGGACTCAATTTATTAATTTGAGTGTTGGCATAATTAATGGAGAGAAGAAGGTGAAGAGATTCATAAATAAGGGGGTTGAAGAACTAAATAAGGGAGTTCACAATTTAATGAAGGGGATTAAAAGAAGGTTAAGGGAAAGTTAAGGGAAGGTGAAAGGCTGGGGCTCGTGTGGGCCCCACCTTTCAAGTATCCACCCCTGGGAAGTTGGTTAGTCATGGGACCCACCAACAACTTCCCATGGAAGAGAGTAATTTTCAAAGTTATAAAATTAAATTGTTCACACAATGTTATTTAATTAAACTAAATCCCCAAAAATTAAAACTCAACCCACTTAAAACGCAACTGCGGTAGAGGTCCCCTTAAGCAATTACCGACGTTGCGAGTTCATCGGTGCCCTCAGAATTCAATTCCGAGCACCGCTTCACAAGATAGAAGAACCTACTCATTCGTTCACTGAACGTACCCAAGCTAAAACTTCAGAAATTTATTTTGGGCACACCGAGCCTCAGAATCAGGTGCCGTTACAAGTCACAGACTCGTAAAATTATAAAGAAAATATGAAAAAACATTTCCTTGAAATATATGGGTCTTCACAAAATGTTTCATGCTCAATTGAAAACACTAAAAAAATAAAGGAATATCTCTTATTAGATCCCCTATAGATCAAAATACATTAGTTATATGTAACTAAAACACTACAACACGGATGAAGGGTCAATTAGGGTTTATAGTAAAATGGAAAACCATTGATAAATAGAAGAAAAGAAGAAAGAAGTATATAATTAAAATAAGATATATAAATGTCCATTTATGACACTTTTAATTCAATGGATGAAGCTAATATTCAATGAATAAGTGGAAGAAACACACATTTTGATTCAAGGAATGTTGGAAGGTTAAAATGGTGGATGATTAGGGGGAATCCTAAAAAACAAAGGGCGAACCATTAAAAATTCAAATTTTTTGTTAATTTTTGAAGACCACATAGTCTGGAAGCATGGTATTCCCAACCATGTACCAACTATTTATATGTATTTATTCCCACCTAAAAACATGGAATGGTTTGGCCATATAGTCCACTAAAATGTATTCCAATTGTGGTAGATCCACATGTAAAAATCATAGGAAAGTACATGTTTTTTCCGAATGGTTTTTGGGAAACATGGGAATACTAAATTCCATATCCCAAACCAATAAAGGACAATCAAAATTTTCCCTAAGCATAAAACTATTTATATTAAACATGTAACTACTTATTTTCCCAAATGATATATAGAAAACTATAAAATTAAAAGTCCCATGTGAAAACCTTCTCAAATATTATCCAATAAAAATTACATATTAAAAATAATTTAGAGGAAAAAAACTACCAAAAACCTAAAATTTGGGCTTAAAACTATCAGAATTAAATTTAGTTCATATTTAAATAATATTTAAGACACTAATTACACTTGGATGTCATTATTCTCCGAACCATTCCACTTTGAACATTGATAAGGTCCCTGGTCAATTTAGAAGGAAAAAAAACGAAACCTACACCCCTCAATGAATGAGGTGACTATGTTGGGTAAAACTAAGGAGGACTAGGGAATCCTCAAAAAATATTGTACATCACCTAAAGAAACAAAACCATTACCAATAGATTGGGATAAATAAGATAAAGGAGACATAAAAAAGACCCCCCATTGGAAATCATCTAAAATAGTGAGAATGAGATAAGCCACTCTAAATAAACACTATAATTAATAATATATTTTATAAAAAAATGAGATAACCACACAATAATGAACCAATTAAATCACTAAGAATTCAGGACCAATCATCGAAAAAAAGGATACTACATCAAACAACTAATATAACTCAAACTAATTGAATAGAGAACCAAAAAATACATCATGGCTCAAAATAGTGAAAATTGTATTAAAAATAAGTCAATATGATAAAAAAATGTGGACCCTCAGACTATAAACAAAGAATAGAATATCCAAATGAACCTAGATAAACATAAAGATAACACCCAAAAGTATAGAAACTAATATAGTACAATATTTTCCATTATTTCCTAGACACATACCTAAGGTTCTTCTAATTATTATCCATTAATACTAAATCCCCACACACCAAAAAAAAATTCAGACCATTGAAAAGGATAACATCAACCAATAATAAGCATGAATAAGAACAGTAAATCCCTTAAGGAAAATTCAAGAGTATCCAAAGGGGGTAAAATACATCAATAACCTTCTTTACAACATTATCCAAAATAAATATTCTAGAAAATTCATAAATTAAACCATAGTGTAATTAACAATAATTTAAATAAGAATCCTAGATCAAACAACAGTAGAGGCAACATAAAAAATTTTCACATACAAAAATTCCCAATATATATCAAGTATCCAAATAATGAAAAATTCATATAGATAAATACAAAAAAAACATTAGTTAGGGTATTGGGATAAAAAAATCATATTGGTCCCATAGTGTTCTATTTTGAGAGATATTCTAGAAAAGGGGTCTTAAAAAGTAAAATGAAAAAACCCTATGAACTGACTACCATCTTACCCTGAAACCTTATGGTTGGTATACACCAAATCCCACAAGACATGAACACATACCAATTCATGCCTCACAGTTAATGAAAAAAATCTGATTTATAACCAATAGAAAAAAAAACTTCAAAAAAATGGAATTCATTTAATGAGATTCACCCAACCAAATTATTATTTTATAAAACCAAACATTCAATAAAAACAACCATGTAAAATACACAATATTAGAACAATCCAACCAATGTCATTTTTTATATAACCACATACTTTTTTATTTAAAATTATAATTATTTATAATATATTATTTTCTGTATAACCTATCTCTTATAAAAGGAACCATTTATGTTGACAAGAAACCTTAAACTCCATTTAAGAAATTATTTAATAGAGAACCAAAAAACCATTACTTTCTTAAAATAAAAATATCTTAGAAAATATCTTCATCAATTTTATAAGAAAATGAGCTATATTGAAATATTATTAATATTGAAATAATTCCCAAAACCAAGGGATTTTGTTTTAGAAAAATTAATGAAAAAAACAAATAAATAAAATTTCTTCTAGAAAACTAATTCTAACACAAATTGATTTTACAGTTTGTCTCTTTTTTAGGTTAATCTTTTTAAAATCTTATGTTGTATCAAAACCCTACTTAAATGAACAATGAAATATTAATATAACAAAGAAATTAAATTACCAAGTATGATAAGTATTAAAAACATTTTGGAATTTATATATTAAATATTCAATATATTTTTTGGCATTCATATTATCTGTTTCTTATTGATGATATCAAAAGAAGTCAACTTTTGGGTATAAAAATCTATTTTGTTTCTAAAGGAAATTTTTTCCATTTTTTGTGATGCACTAATTTAAAAACAAAATGTTATAAATTTTATTCATTATATTTTCGAAAATAATATTCTTATTTAATGAGTAATATTAAAATTTATCTTCTTCATATTTTTATTTTTTAATAGGTTTCATGATATGTAATTAGTAAAAATATTATATTTTAATTAAAAATATAATTTTCTTCTAAATATTTTGTAGTATTAAATTACATGATATATTGGTTTAAATTTTAAATAATATTACTTTTATATCATTCCATCCAATTTAGGTTACTGAAATCAATTTTATATTGAAATTGGAAATAAAAAAAATTAAATATTTTCAATGTTATCACTTAAAAACCCATTTTATTTATCCATCAATGCGAATAAATTTATATTAATTTTATCCATTTATATGATTGTAATTTTGAAAAATTGATTCCATATTTGGAATTATAAAGTCAAAATTTAATAATTATGTCAATTTTTTCGACAATCTGAATAGATACTTTAGAAATATTTTTTATGGATAAGGGTGAATTTGGTAATTATGGGTAAATGTAAGATTATTAATATTATATCATTACCAAAAAATTACTACTAATTATATTGTATGATTTTATGCATTCCAAAATCATCAATGGGCCCATTTTATGACTTTTTTGTGACAGTTGGATGACTTTAATCCCTTAATAGTATTGTATTTTATAGAAAAGTCAATGATGTCAAACATATGTTGTAATAACCATAACATTATTTATATAGGGGAATTTAGAGGTTTTATTAAAATATATATATATATATATGTATTTGAAATATAAATTATGTGTATACATCATAGAAATATATTTATAATTTTCATGTGATGAAATATCTACACTAAATGATGACTTAACGATAATCTATTAATGGTTTAATTAATAGAAATGTCAAATAAAATATATTAATAATTTTATGTAAAAATAATTTTTTTAAAAACATTTCATCAATGATTTTTGTTTATTCAATTGACTTTTTGGTAATGTTTTTTGAGAATTTATTCATTATTACCATGTTGTTAGGGTATTTTTAAAAAGTCATGTAATCAAAAGTGTAAAAATTGAGATTAATTATTTTTTAAATTATGTAATATTTTACTAAATGATATAAATATCCCATTATTATAAAATTAGGGCAACATATCGAGGGAATATAGGAAATTTCAATAATGACCCATTTATTATTCTCTTTAAATTTTACAGTAACTATATTATCCATCATAGTGTAAAAATCTTGTTAACATGGTATGAGATAAAGGGATTAAATAAAATTTAAATCCAAATGATAAGGGTATGAATTTAACATAACTATGTATTAAAATTATTGAATGAATCATTTTCGAACATTACAACCTTGTTATCAAATTTTAGTTTTTTAATAAACTCATTTCCATAAAAATTTCTTTTATATTTTTAAGCCATATATAATTGAAAAATGTCACTCCATTTGTATTTAATATATTTCATGATTGCACATATGGAAAAAATAATTCTATGAATGAAAAGAAATTTATATTTTATGAATAACTAATTTATTTTCATTATATTGATTAAATTTATTTTTCTGAAATTATATGTCTTCCATACATGTGTATGAATTTCTAATAAAATATTTATTTAGTTAATTATAAAATGAGATAATTAATTTATAAATTACTAATTTTGATATATTTGGTATTTTTTAATGATTATAATGAATTTAATAGATCTAAGAAATATTAAATATTTTTTAATACATTATAATAAAATTCCCACTTTTTGTGGTGTATTTCAAGATAAAATATATTAATACTATCAAATTTGAATATATTTATATTTAATTGAATTAATATTTTATTTAAATTTTTTAAAATAAAAAATCATAACATATCACCAAGATGAAAATATATGGTTGATAATTTATTACCATATTAATTTTTCATCCATTTTCTTGTCATTTCCTCAATATTTTCCTTATTATTTTTTAATATTTTGATGATTTTTAAAAGTGACCCTCACCTCAATTTTAAAAGGGCACCACCACTCTCACTTCCTCACACAAATTTGATGTATCCAGATAAACCATTATATTCAAATTTATCATTTAAAAATACATTGTTATTATATAGTGGTTTTGGACCTTCTAAAATACCAACCACCAATAACATAATATGATATAAAAGGAAGTCTTTCAAAGAAGAGGTATTCGTCTTCATCGACTATTTCATGTTTGTTCCATTTATACTTTATTGGATTGTTTTATATTAATTTTAATGTAATAAGTAAATTATAATATATATTATTGTATATTATTATGATTATGATACAACCAAATTCCACCTTTCAACTATGCGGTGAATAATAAAATCTTTGTGTGTGTGTATGTACAATTTACAATATCCATGCCTTGGTGTAATATGATTTTCATCACCACCGTACTTAGATATATATAATGATGGAAATAATAAATATATATAATAAATATGATATTAGATTTATTCAAAAAATGTTTAATATAAAATAAAAATCCTTAATCTTTTAAAAATAATGTAACGATATAATCTTTCATCTGTACATAAGACCTACAGTCTCCGCGATATAATTCAATTAATTTTTCATGATCAACATTAAATAATTATTATAAACATTTATTTAATGAAAAAAAGATATATATATGAAATCAATATAAATATTTCGGTTTTTGAATTATATCCAATGAACAAGAGATGAGACATACATAAGAAAACATGCATAAAAAATGAAGCAGTTAACACTCAGAACAAGGGTAGTAACAAGATATTATAAAAAAACATGTTATAAAAAAATATAATAAAATCATATATGATATAATAAATATTAATAATTTATTTATAAATTTTATTAACATGATTAAAACCAATATAGTATAGGCTAATTCATTTTCAACTAATGGAATTTTCAGTTAGGGATTTTTGCCTCACTTTTATTTTTTTGGGATACATGCCTTATTCACCCCTTATTTTTTTAATGGTGTAGATAAATAAACATTAATATTATGTTATTAATATAATTATCTTCTTCATATTTAATCATTTAATTTATGTTATAGGATATACAGTTCAATAGACTCAAAAGTTGTAATGGTTTATTTTACAATATTATTGTTATTCGATATTGCTTTTGTTTAAGTCCCCACTGTGGAATATTGTTCCTCCTTGTCCATGTTTTGTAAACAAATTTCCAAAAAAAGTATTACTATTATAAAATTATTTTTTAATATCATTTTTAAACATTTTTTCATTTTAAATAATTCTGTAAAAGATATATTTTTTATTTTCCAAAGAAGGTTATTTGAAACTTTTCTGAATAGAATATGAAACTAATGTTATGTTAACTTATATGATGTAAGAAAATGTCCCATCCATCATGGAACCTTAATTATTTATAAATTCTTTTAAAAAATGTTATTATTTATTTTAAGAAAATGTATTTTCTTATATATTTTGACAACATTTTAAAAATCATAGATTTGTAATGTGAAAAATTTGTATTTCCCCAAATAATATTTAATTTTTTTCTTCAATTATTAATAAATATCCATTAAATTGGAAGAAATTAATAGTTTTAAAATATATTAAATTTATATATTTTATTTTAAATATTATTTTTAACATTTAACTTATATGTTTTTAAGACATGATATAAAAATAGGTTAACTCTTATACATAAAACGCTACATTTTAATGATGGTAGTTTTTCATCCTTTTGATGAGGAAATTATTTCAAAGATAAATATTTAAAATTTAATAAATTATATATGATAAAATAAATTTATTATTTGAAATAATATTATAAAAAAATATTTTGGGTGATTTTTTGGTATTTTTCGGATAAGTTTCATGTTTTGATGAAAACAAAAAAAATGACTATAATAGAGAAAATATTTTCCTTTAAATAATTTATAGAGTAAAATTAGATTTTTTTTAATATATTAAAAGTATATTTAGATCAATTTTATATAATTAAATCTTATTTCTGTCATTGGAGTAAATTTTATATTTAATTTGGATATAAAAAAATTCTAATCTTTTGAACATTTTCACTTTAAAAATTAGTTTTCTCATACTGTCAATAGTGTTAATTTTAAATAAATTTTATGAAATTTTATGTTTTAAATTTTGAAAAATGGATTATATATTTTGAAACATAAGTCAAATATTTACTGAATTTTTCCTTTTTTGTGGATAATATGAATATTAACTTTAGTAAATTGTATTAGAATGTTTAAGGATAAAAATTATCCTTGGAAAGATTTTTATTACCAAAAAACTTCTCTAATTTTTAATGGATAGTTTATTGTTAACCAAAATAATCCTTGGGATGATTTAAATACCACTTTTCACCACATGGATTAATTTATTCTCATTAAAGTATTTTATTTTAATGAAAATTCAAAAGAAATCAGACTTATTTTTTCTAACAATATCATTTTTAATATAGGGTTATTTAGAAGATATAGTCTACTATAAATAGTAATTATAAATTTAAAGGATTTTCCTATATCGTGGTGATTTTTATAGTATTTGTGTAATAAAATAAGTACCTTAAATACTCACAATATGGTGACACAATAATTTTTTTAATTAATCGGAATATCAAATAAATGATATTAAAGATATTAAAATCAATATGAGTTGAAAAAGTAAATTTCATCCAAAAATTTGATAGATGTTTTTGAAATTTTAGTGATTTTATATACTAATTGGATCGATTTTATCTTGTTGTTATGATATGTTCAAAAATTATTGTAATGAATAATATACAAATTGTCATTAATGATATTTTGATTCAAACAATATTTTATTAAAATATATAAATTGTCCAAAAATATTAAATTAGGCCAAGATATTGTGAAATTTTTTAAAATGTCTTCAATGTTCCATTTATGGGTTGTTTTAGATTTTACATTTACTATATTAACCATAAAATAGTTATAAACATTGTTGTCATCTTAATATTTTAAGGGATTAAATAAGTGTTAAAACCAATATATATGGGTAATAATATGACGTAAAAATTTCTATAAAATATTGTTTTAAAAAAAATCGACCCATATCAACATAAAATCAAATTTATGTTGTTTTATTGACATATTTCCATTAATGTAACTTATATAATATTTAAATCAAATATAGTTGCAAAATTTCACTCTCTTTGTGTTTTATATACATTATGTGTTCAAATTTGGAAAACAATAAACATATGAATGAAACTAAATGTATAAATTTATCATAATTAAATTAATTTAATTACTGATATTTGTAATTAATTTTATATATTAAATAATTACCCTAAATTCTTTTACAATGATGAAAAATTATTAACCTAATTAACAAAAAAAATAAAATAATTAAAATTAAAAATATTTAATTTTTATATTTTTGTGACTACATAAGGTTTATAATTAATATTATAGAATTATAGGTTTTTTTGATATTTTTTAATTAATTATATTTGAATGTCCATTTTTCAGGATGTATATGAAGTCCAATTACATTAATGGAATAAAATTTCAAAAAAATGGTATTTTATTCATTTTATATTTTATTAAAAAATATAATAATAAAAAAATGATCAATAATCACAGTGGTGATAATATATGGTGGAAAATGTCTTCCCTTATTAATTTATTGGCTATTTGGAATTCTTCGTCTCTATAATAGGCTTATTATAATTTAATTTTTTTAGGATTTACAAATTTTACCACCACCAAAATTATTAAAGGATCCTACTATAAAGAGACCCATGCCTTTTACATGCATTATTACATTATTATACGAATAATTAAACAAAATATTACAATCCAAGTATCATAGAGTCAAGTTTATTTGGATAATTTGGTACATAATCAACGATCATG
The DNA here is from genome assembly GCA_963277665.1 of Viscum album. Classification (NCBI taxonomy): domain Eukaryota; kingdom Viridiplantae; phylum Streptophyta; class Magnoliopsida; order Santalales; family Viscaceae; genus Viscum; species Viscum album. The sequence goes on from OY728150.1 coordinate 1,922,709,551, forward strand.
AAAACTTATTTTATTTAGTCTCCATAATGAGATATATCATCCATGGAGATCTTGTAGCTGTATAGGATAACCTAGGGAACACATGAAAAAATGGAAGAGATAAAAAAATCCCAATAATGAAATAAAAATATTAAAAAAACATAGATTTTGGGTTATAACGAATAACCCAATGTCATAAAACTCATGGAACATAAATAATCAGAAGGAATAATAACATGTATAAAATGAGAACTTATAATCATGAAATTATAGGAATTTGGAAACAATAAAAAACATTACGTAATCATGAGTAAACGATAATTTCCAAGAATATATAACGTCCTAGAAAAAGACCCATAATTTAATTAGGGTTACTCCATGTCCCAACATAATGTCCCATTAATCTAAACCTTACCTAATGATGTAAATTCCTATATGGGCACACCCATCATAACATGTTCATGAATAGTTGTGTCCCATGATGAATCATACATATGTTCTTCATATTGAACAAAATGGGTACCATAATCATGTCACAAGGACTACAATTGATCATATAATAAATGTTCCCTTGAATGAATAGATTAAAAACATACAAGGATATTCATTTGTAAAAATATGAAATAATCACAATAATTTTGGACAAATTTAAGTGTATACATGTAAATTCATTCGTTAATAAACTTTATAAATGAAACATTTTAGTGTAGTTTAAAAAAAATATTAAATACCATTTAAGGTCGAAAATACATATTTGTTATAATATTACTAGATAAGAATCAACATAGAATTTTCATCATAAAATGTGTTGTTATAGAAAAATAATGGATGCTTAAAATAGACTATGTAGTATATTTGGTAGTGGATTAGAAATCGGGAAGTTCCCGTGAATCAGGCTTTCTTGTCATGAAGAATAGAGTAGGGGACCTTTTAAAAACATTCATTTTACCAATAAAATAAGCATAAATAGATACTAATATAGAAGTTTTTAAAATATCCAATTCATTTTGAAGATATAAATAAAAAGTAAAAGAGAACTTTTTTGGGTAAAAATATAGGAAGGGTAACCTAGATGAGTAATGGTGGTTCAGATAGAATCTACTACCTTATGAAAAAAATGAATTTTCACATGAAATAATTTCATTAATAATAAAATTAAATCTAATAATAAATTTATTCATTAAATATTATAAATATATAGTATTTATTAAAAAAATTAATTTCATTTATGTCACTTTTGATTGGTTATGAGATTCAATTACATTGTTTGGGAGCGTTCCTTTACATGGTTTTCATGATAATTTAACTTGTATATGTGTATGTAAAATCATGTAGTATGAGGATAGTTGTCTAGAACAGAACTTAAATGTTATTAATGAATATATAGAATATGAAAATAAATTTTTTGCATAATTTATGATTAAAAATTATATAAATCAGTGATGATAATATTTTATATTAATTTTTTAATTTTTTATCATCACAATCTAAATTTTTTATATTATTAAATATCATGTAACCCTTCTAGTTCTATAACATTAAATAGGTTATAATAAATATAATATAATCTGGTTCGACCATAATTATGGTATCATGACTGGCCTTGGGGATGGAATTTTATGATGAAAACATGTTGTCCATGAAGGTGGTAAATTTGAAGCTCATGGAAGATTTTTTCATACATAAAATAAATGAGAGAGGGTAAGATCATTTGTGAATAATTAATCCATTAATATTATAAAAATATATCAAATGTAATATATTAGAATTTTCATGCACACATTTACATGGTTAATTGAAGATATGTTATGAAAATAAATTAACGGGAAAATAAATTGAATAAAAATGGATGTGGGTTTGACCATTTAACACTTTCTTCTTGGGAACCTCCTTAGGTGTACTGGTTTGGTCATTTTTCAATAAAACTGATCCTGGTTGTGGAGGGAGGATATATTTGAGTATATTTTGGACATGAATCAACGATTGAGAGTTCTGGGGAGAAGAGTTGGTAAATTTGGTCTTTATAATGGAGCAAAGGGGTGTTTCCACATTATTTAAATCATTGGTTATTATTTTTCTCAAGAAAAGAAACAATGTTTCTTATTGATACTAAATATAGTAATTAGATCACGTGAGTTAAATTCAATGGTTCTTATATCATCTATTACTTGTGTGAAAGTATTGTAACTTATAATATAAATAAACCGTAAACTACTGTCAATTACTATTCAAAATAAATTGATGTATTTCATAAAAATGCTAAAAATTGACCGTAACCATTGTACAATTTTTAGAAATAAAAAATTAAAACCATCTTATTAAAAAAAATTCTAAATATATGAAATAAAATTCTTTTAATAAAACTCCCAATTTCTTGGAAAATTTAAATAGCTTTTCGAACAATTATAAAAATTATTTAAGCTCTCAAAAAGTTATATTTTAATCACAAGACATCAAAATATTAATTCATGAATTCAATTTATGAAAAAAAAATCGTTTAATTTATTATATTAATCATAAAATTGTAATTATTGATTTATGACATAAAAATACCAACAGTTAAATAATAATTTTTTCAATATTTATTTAAATATACTGTGATATAATTATATCATATTGTAACTTATAATATAGATGTATTTTATTTATAATTACAAGGGTGATGTTACTATTATATTTACTTATTTAATATTCATAAGGGTCAAAGTACTATTTTAAAGGTCATATTAATATTTCATCGATATAAGTTCCTTAACTTTTATAAATACTTCATATTTTATTACTTCTTTCATTTATATTGTTTTTATTGTGTTCTCAATGTGATATTATGTGGTTTATAGTGCGTGACATATATTTAAGAAGTTAATTTTAAATTGATAAATTTTTTGGTCATTGTATTCGTCCCCCCTTATGAAATTTTACAAATGAAATTTCATTTAACATTATTTTTAGAAAGCAAGTTTGGTTACTTCACTTTCTTTGCTTTCTTAGGATCCCTTTTTTCTACTTTAAACTTTTCGCTCTGTCATAGTGATGGACCATGAGAGTAGTCTTGTTGTGTATGACTTTATCTCTATAATCCAAGATCTCTAATGGCTACTCCTCATATGAGAGATTAATTTCCAACTATAGCTATATGAATTAAGTACATGTGAATGATCCAGTATGTACTTCTTCAAGAGGTACACATTGAATGCATTGTGTACTCGAGAAATGGTTGGTTGATGTACTAGCTGATAGATCACAACTATGACATGATCAAGAATATCAAAGGGTTCCATGAACCTAGGACATAACTGTCCTTTCTTCCCATATTTCTTGATCCTTATCAATGGATATATGTATAGTAATACCATGTATCTAACCAAAATCTCAAGGTCTCATCGATAATTGTTTGTATTGTTATTTTTTTTACTTTGGGCTACCTTAATGTGGTACAAAATGGTTTCCATACTCTCCACCATTTCATCAAAAATTTTAATTCATAGACAAATATTTTAACTAACTTATCCCAGTGTGATGATGTTCTATAACTTTTCCCATAATGGTATTCATACAGTTCCATTTGGATGCTCAAGTGTTAACTATTGTTATTAGAGAATTTGACCAATGGTAGAATTTGTTCTTATCCTCCTTTGAATTCCATTAAACCTGCTCTCAGCTTTTCTTCAAGTGTCTGAATAGATTTCGTAGATTGGCCATCAATTTGAGGTAAATAGACTGTACTGATCCACAAACTATAATTCAAATAATGTAAGATACATTTCCATAACGTTGAGGTGAATCATGTATTTTGATTAGATATACTCAATAGGGTTACTCCATGCATCCATACCAATTCTCTAATATATATCCAAGTAATTTTATCTAGTGAGAAGTCATATCGAATTACCATAAAGTGATAAATCATTCTAATACAATCCTTAATAATCCATATAACATTATTTCCTCTCTATTTCCTTATAAGTCTAGTGAAAAAACCTTATATTAATGTTCTCCCTCTTTCATGATTGAATGGGTAGTGGTAGAATCACCCCTATTGAAATTTTCATTCAACCTTCGCTTGCTGACAGATTAGGCACATTGATGTATATTTGGAAATATTCTTTTTCTTATTGTCCAACCAATAATTTTTATATATCTTGATACATCTATTTCATCCATGGTTTAATAGGGAAAGATGTAGATTGTGTGTCATTTAAGAGATTACTATTTGTCTCTATATTTGATGGTATATATAATCGTGACCCAAATCTCATGATTCCTTCCTCATCTATATTGAACTCTAAGGATTATCCTTTTCTCCTGGATTCCACCTTCCTCTAAATTTCCATGTCATTTCTTTGAGAATCCTTTATATTTTCTATAAGGTATGATTGAGAATATATTTGAGAAATAATTGATGATATTCTTTCACTTAATATTTCCATGTCCATTCTTTGTTTGTAAAATATGATTGGATCTTTATTAATTCTCATCATTGATAAAGATACATGATCTTTTCTACATAGACCATCCACTACCTTATTTTCCTTACCAGTATGGTAATTTATTGATAATCCAAATTACATGATAAGCTCAAACCATCTTCATTGTTTCATATTAAACTCTTTCCATGTGAATAAATATTTCATAATCTCATGATCAATTTTTATCTAAAAACTCTCCCCTAGAGATAATTCCACCATATATTTTATAAAAATATCCCAACATCCAACTCCATATCAGGCATGCAATAGTTTTTTGCATAGATTTTCAACTTCCTGGATGCATAAGTGATTACATTTTTAATTTTCATTAGTACATATATTATTGCCTTCTTTGAAGAATCATTGTACACCACAATGTGATCCCCACTTGTTTGTAATGTAAGCATTTGTGTAGTGATTATCCTTTTTTTAACTCGCTGAATCAGTATTAACATTCACTACTCCAAAAAAACCATTCTCCCATCTAAATCAGTTGGTTATTGGGTTTTAAAATAGTGATATGTTCTTCCCAAATCACTAGTAATACCTAGCTAGTTCATGGAAAATATGGATCCTTATTATATATGATTGCATAATCCACTCATCCATTGACTTTATATTCAATGGGTACACAGATATACCTTTTATGGTGATTAAATTTCACATGAATGAAAGAACCTTCATACATAAATCACATTTATATTACATTTCATATAGTTTTTCTATTATTAATGTCTTCAAACTAGTATTCAAATAATCCTCATATTCCACTTTTCACTTTGAGTATATCCAAATATCATCAATAAAAACTACAAAAAATTGGTCAAGGTAACATATAATGATTCTATTTATTAATTCCATGAAAATTATTGGATCATTACTTAGCTAGAAGGTAATAACTATGAACTCATAGTGTGTTTACCTCGTTTGAAATGATGAATTAAGAATATCTTCCTTCCCCACCTTTATCTACTAATATAAAGATAGAAGGCCCTCCTTAGTGAAAGAACTGGACCCATGTAGTTGATTGAACAAGTTATCTATCCATTTATGGGATACTTGGTCTTAATCTTGATTTTATTGAGTACATTATAATCTACGTAGAGGTACATGTATCCATCCATCTTCTTGACGAAGAGGATTAGAGCATCGCATGAGGAATTAATCAGGCATATAAACCCCTTATGCAGATTTTCCTATAACATCTTCTCCAATTCATCCAACTCAATGATGGGCATTCTATAAGGCATATATGATGATGTTAGATATCCAAGAATATTTTTAGTAGAGAATGAAAAATCATAATAAGGATTAAGAACTAAAAATTATTTAGGGAATGCATATATGTGATCCCTCAGGATGGGCATGTCTTTGAGCATGATTTTATTATTTGTCACAAACATATGAGCTAGATGTGCTAGTTGAAAATAAACAATTCCAAAAATTGAGAAGATTAATTGGAAGAAGATTCATCTTCCACCATACATTTGTATAAAATTAGAGGATTCTTTGGGATGTGAAGAGTAATCTATCATTCCCTACAGTTGATATTGCATTTATATAAATATATTCATTCCATTTCCATGATAGCATCAAACTACACCAAAGAGAGTGTGATATGTTTTTATGGCAGGTTTAGTTCACAAAAAAATAATTTGGGATAATTTGTTAACATTGGATGTAGTAATGGCCCCATTAACTATTAATTCCAATAACTGATGCTCCAAATTTTGAGGTGGTGTTTGAATAGTATACTAAAATTGTGAGATATAAAAGATTGCGAAGAACCATAATCACATAATATGTTCTCTATTCTTGAATTAATAACTAGAATACTTGTCACCATGCTATTTTCAAGATCCACCCCAGTGTTAGTGGTATAATATACCCTTCATTCTTACTTGGAGGTTATTTTTTTATTTACATTGAAAACCAAAGTCCTGGGCTATTATTTTAGAAAACGCCCATGTACCTTTTAGTTGAAACAATACACTAATGGCTTGGTGTTGATATTAAGCTTCCTTTCTTCTCCTATGATTTTTGGATTCTTCATGAAAATTCAGCTGTTATTATCCATTTATCCCTATCTGGCCCATTTGAATAACCTCTTCATTCCCTTTAAATAGTTTCCAGTATGCTTCTTCCTACACTTTTGACATGGTGGATATTGGTATATTGTTCCATCAAGGTATTTTTCACCGATATTAGACACTCATTTATTATTTTTTATAGATAACATGAGACCACTAAGATAATCTGATATACAATTAAACATTAAGGTTACAGTAGAAAATCCCCTCTTAACTGTCAAAGTCTCAAAACACTAATTTTTTTGTAGAATCAATTTTAGTCTGATAATGAAGTGATCCACCTGGTATTTGGTGTTCCGGAAAAAGCTAGAGGTGGATCTTTTTATCATTGTGATGTTTGTTTCATACACCTCGATAGACTCATCACCATTTTTCTTGAGTTTGAGGATTCTCTTACCATCTTGAGATAGAGGGTATGGGGAAAATATTTATTGAAAATTAATTTCATCAAATCAACCCACTACCTGGAATCAATTAAATCCTTTTACTTTGAGTTCTTGATAATTGTACACCACTGAAAATATTCCTGATTAAAAAGATAAACTATAAGCACAACTTTTTCATATTCTTAGTAGTAGAGGATAGATAATATCTTCTCAATAGAGTTAATCCATTATTATATGAGTTGGGGATCAAAAGATATACTAAAAATGGGAGACCTTTTACACATGAAGGATTTGATGAAAAATTTCTCATTGTTTAGATAAGGAGGGAAAACCACATGATTGAAGTTATTATTCAAAACATCAGTCAATTGATAAAGTACTACAATGATGTTTTGAGCTCTCGTTGTCATCATATTTGGCATTAAATTAGTGAAATCATTACATTTCCAATCAAATTTGTTAATGTAATATGTTCTTCTATTTCCCACCATTAACTAAGAAAAAGAAAGAAAAATTTAGAGGGATTAAATACGTAGCTAATAATCATAAAAATAAAACCATAAACATAAAATGATAAACTCTTAAAGGAAATGTATATATTAACTTGGTATTTTCTAGGTTTCAATCAAGGATATCCAAGAATTTTTTCCTAACATAAATTCTTATATGAATTTTCATTTATCTCTTAATAATGGTTTGTAATGATCTTATTAATTTACCCAGCATATCGCTTGGGAGTGTCAAACTATGTGGGAAGTAAGACATGTTTTCATATACTAGGTTACCCTGAGTAAAGATCAGAATTCATTGTTTGAGAAGTCACTCCTAGGTATATTTTTCATAGAACCATGTTCAGTTTTAGAATTCGTACATTGATGTACTTTCTGGATAAACCACTTGCTCTATACCATCCTAAATTTAGGGATGTTTTCTGGAAATTACACTTATTTCTAGGGTTCTTATTAAATCTATCTATTTATAATATCAAAAATTAACTACACCTTTCCTCTGATATAAAATACAGTTACCCAATCCTTTTATACATATTATAAAATTATTTTATTCATAATTAAACATTACAATACAAGCCAATGCTCATAGAGTATAGTGTCATTGAATGATTAGGTATATAATCAAACACCATGAAAAAAAATCTATTTAGTCTCTATAATGGGATATAACATACATTGAGATCCAAGAGCTATATACGATAACCTGGGGTATACATGAACAAATGGGGTGAGCTAAAAATCCCTGTAAGGAAATAAGAATAAGAATAAAACATAGAACATGGGTGTAATTTCCCCGACTGACATACCACTAATCCGATAGACATACCAGCTCCAAAATTACCTCAAGAACATCTCAGTATATTCTAGAGGCTTTAAACCTTACGTGAGGGGGTAATGGTAGTATAGTGGTGATATTATACCCTAATAATTAGAGTTCATAATAGTAAACATAATGTAAAACTCAATTATAAATGGAAGAAGTATAAATTAATAATTTAAATATCATAGGACATAAGAAATATCAACAAGATACAAAATATTAACTATGCCCATTCATACAATGAATGAGTGCCAAATGAGGATACATAAGTTAAACGAGTAACATGAAACATGATTTACATTTCATTACAGAATAAATAAAATATTGAAATGTCCCATGTGTGATATCAGTGACTATCTCAAACTCTAGGTTGGTTCTTTTCTCCAAACACCCAAATAAAAGAAATATAGCATATGCATGGTCCATATCCATTCAAACAAGTATGTCTACTTATGTACCAATTGTGCCCATGAAGGGTGATAAAAATAAATCTTAGTAGGCCTATACCCAAATTTTCAATCCCAATCAAACATGTTCTGTGAAATTTTTTTAGTGTTCAGGATGATATATAACAAGAAATTAATAAAAAATTAGCAACCAATAATGTTCATGATTTCATGTATACTCATTTATGTAAAATAATGTTTCATTTAAGTGAGAAGTATCTGTTTTACCACTATAGTATATTTCATTTTAGTAAACTCATATGAGTTTCCAAATCATTAATTAAATAAGTATCGAGACCTGAAACAAAGCCTGATGTCCCCCTTAAGATACAATCATGATACCCAACCAAGCCATCTAAAAAAATAATCAAGGCTGAATCGTATATATTTATTTTTCATTGAAGAAAGGTAACTCAATTCAATTCATTCATTAGTCAAATTAGATTATGAGTCCATCCTTCACAAACCGAAGGTTGAATTCATGTATGACTTAAGGAATAATATCAACCAATACCCTATAATCCTTCTCCTAGAGAACCTATCAGGAACATTATATCTCTCTATGTGAGGTACACCATCCATGTAATCTGAGTTCATATTTGGTGGTCCTATGTAGAAACCCTAAGTATTAGTCATGACATATAATCATTTCCCTTGAGCTCATTCATGGAATTCCTCATATAACTAGATCAATGTATCACTCAGTAAGTCAAAATCACTATGTGTCCATCCATGGAATTCAAATATGAACTTGTGTATCACTTGGCATCCAAATGAATAGCACATATTAGTACATTAATGGAATTTTAATAGGATTCCATGTATCAGTCGATATATAAATAAATATTACTTATGTGTTTTTCCATAGTATTCTAATATGAATCCATTTATTACATGGATTATAAATAAATAACACCTATGATTCTATCCATGACATTCTAATACAAATCCATGTATCACTCAGCTTTTAAATCCATACTCAAGATCTCATCCATGGACTCCTTCAAATAGATCCAATCCTCACTGATTCAATAGATATAGTTCAAGGTAATTGCATCCATCCATGGAATTATAATATGAATCCATTAATCTCCCTAGGGTCTTAACCATTTAATCATTTCAATTGATTTATAAAAAAATCATTTAACATGTCATTGTAAAAACTAAGAACATCCTTGAAAAAAATCATCTAAAAATTGGGATTCATGCATTTCCCAACCTCATAAGGCTTGACCATTCATTTAATTTTGTGGGAATAATTAATATAACAAACATCACATGAATAAAAACTAATACGTAGCTTTAACATCATTTAAATCGTGTGTTAATATCATTATAACAAGATTCCCATGCTTCATAAATTCAATTAATATCATGGTCTCAACATAACTCACAAGGTCTATCAATTCACTAGACATTCAAATAGTCGCATACACAATTCAAGTATAATAATCCTAAAAATCCTATTAAACAACCTCATGGATATGTTGTCATCTAACTCACATGGTAAAATATTTATATTGAGCTTCTCATGATTAACAATCTACTACATAGTGTGGTAGTATCAAACTCTCATTGTCATAGCCATATAATGGAAATTCATACTTAATCAAGCAATGACATAGTAGGGTCTGTGAGTCATGGATACTCATTACTTCACAATAAATCCATTTTATTCAAAATTTGATCTACAAATCAATTACATGTTTGACATACCATAACATGGTGTAAAAAGGAAGTCTTAAGTTTGTCCAAGGTAAAATCCCTTCAAATTCTGTTTAATAATTAACTCAAGGGGTGCTTAAATTTTATCAAAATATATCATGGTATAGAATTAAACATAGCTCACCTAAGAAACAATAAATATAAAAGGCATTAAATTCTTAATAATAACTACATGGAAAAGTCCCCGATTAACTTGTGTGGGAAACATCATTTAAAAACAACAAAGGGGCCATGCATTAACATTCTATATATAATTACCATCATGATGATATAGAAGAACTCAAAACAGAACTGTGCATGATAGAGAAAATATCACAACATTTTTATTTTATTGTAGCTCACCTCTTCTGGAGGGGTTTTATTGTAGAAAAAATAAATTTCTTAATCAATAAGTCATCTATCACAATTAATATTTTCATTGAAGATTTATAGTTCTTATCATCATGGAAAACCATAATATAACTCATTTAAAGAATAATGTTAAGGATTATTAAATAAAATGGTCATGGATTTGGATCCTACCGCTTGCAGAATACCATGCAGATGTCAAGAACTTTTCATATTAGACTATGACCAATCAAATAATTCCCACACTCATTCACACATTCATTAATATATAAATATCCATTCGTCAAAGGATTGTATACCTCTCAACATGATGGAATAAAAATGAGGAATATACTTATATAAATATATATAAACATACCTATGTTTGTGTGTGATCACCACCAAGGATGACTAAAAGTCCATATTATAAATTTTAGGGACTCAACACACCTTAAGATGATAAAATTATAGGTGTGAAACAAAACAACGAGTTTGGAACCATACCCAAATAAATGAAATATTCTAAACCTAAACTATCTTCCTCACCTTCGACAAAGGATGATGGATCACATACCCAAGGGTCCCGAGGAAGACATCGCACGCCCAAATAATGAAATAAAAAAACTAGACCAAAACCTAATCTAGATTTTTCACAGAACCATATAGGGCGATAAAAAAACCTCATATTAGTCAGGAATGAAAATATAGAGGTATAATAGGTCATTACCTCATTGAATCTAACTATACATGTTAATGAATTGGGAGAAACTAGAAATCAAAAAGGTGTTTGGGTGAGGGGTTGTCATGAATCGTAGGGGAATACATGGGGGGATGTTGTGTCTTGGATGAGGGAGAGGAGGGGTGAGAGTTGATTTATTTTAATTTTTAAAAATTGTATTTAAATTGTTTGTTTTTTAAAATAGTGTATCAATGCATGGTTTGACCGAGATGTTTTTTCAAACTATGTGTTGTATAGTGTGAGGAAACTGGAATAAATGAACACCATGTGTGATAGGTAGATTGTTTTCAAAATTGTGAGCAGTATGTTTGAAATCCATCTTCCTCATCTGAAAAAGTTATATGATTACCTCATATAGACTAAATGTTTTAGATAAACCATGAACCCTCTACATGTCCCTAAAAACATAATTTTCATGTTCTAGCTTTCCTGAAACACCTCAAGCATCCTGAGAAAGATCTCAGGCCTTTACCTTAGTCCAATAACATCACATTGATGAATTCCCACACTAGTAATTAAGATCCAATATTCTATTTTAAAAATGGACTTTCCAGTAGTCACCAAAATTCAGATTCCCATTGCATTTCATCTAGTTCATAAAATAAGGGATCTTACAAACTTCCCACCATAGAACATATCATCCCTTTGAATACTTGGGTAATCAATGATGAAATCACCTAACCTACAAGGGTTATGATTTTTTTCAAATGGTCATGTTTCATTTTGGAATTCCCAATACACCTCAAAGGTCCTCTTAAGAACACGACACTCACACCATAAAAACATGATCCCATGCTCAATTTTTAATAGAAACATCAATGAAGCACTTAATGGATCTAGATTAACTAATGGAGCAACCAATTCACCATATTTTAAACATTTCTCAAAGTTAATCCCCACCTTAGGCATTAATCATTACAAAGAGGCCAATTCCAAATTAGGGTTTTCTCTAATGTTTTCAATTCTTTTTAAACATGACCTTTAAAATTTTACAACAAAATAGTCCATTGAAGCCCACAACTATCTTTCAATGACGTTTCAAGACCAAACACAAACATTTCCATTTAAAACAGTTGGGACTCATCATAAATTGATAAAATCGGTTGAAAAATACTACAAAAATTACCCCTAATTCTTTACACCCAAGACCAATAACATTTTTGGGATAACCTTGAATTCAACTTGTTGGAGTCCCCAAAACTATCCCAATGTAGCTCATACCACATTCTATAAGTGACAGTATCATACCGAGCCATAATATCCATATTAGAAAATTGACTGAGCCCATAACGACAACCTCCAAGAGATCACTTCAAAGAAAACTACATGAGACTAAAATTTTATCCAATGCATTGCGACACGAGAACCCATGTATCACTGATGACTTAAAAAACCAGAACAAAGCATGAATCTAGAATAAAATACAGGTAGAGATCTCAAAAAAACATATGTATTTTAAACATTAGTACATAGTAAGACTGATTCTCTCCTAGTTCATCATGGAAGACGTTATGATAAGGGACATGATCCCAACAATATAGAAACACGATGTTTATCTGAAGGATTACAAGAATAGTGGTCAAACTATTATCGATTAAACTCTTCAAAGAATCTTAGCTTCACCTTCTAACACATCACCATTTAATCAATCATAATTCATTTACCCTCTGACATTTCCACGTCTATTCAAACATAGACACTAAAGTCCATCAATGACCAATGGTGTTATCAAGGGTTTCACCCCCAGTCAACCCTATCAATGATGTATTGAAAAGAAAGATCCAAAACCGTTCAACACATTCACAACTCAATGTCATTAAAAAAAGTACCCAAATCAAATGTATTCTCTATCGATATTCCATCAATATGGAAGGGCGCATTCACCAAAAGTGATGCAATGCTCCCCAACATTGGAGGGGCCTATTCTTTAATAGAAGGGATTAATCAGGTAGTCACCCACAACCATTATGTATAAAATTTACCATAAACACTCATGTGATGTTCCAATAACCAAGATCACAATGTCAAAGAATTTGGCATGGGGTCAAAAAACAAACCAACTGGTGTGTCAAAACAACAAAGTCTCAGAATGTACTCCTGAGTAGTGGGATGAACTAAAATACCAAAATAGTCAGGTCACTCTATTATAGGTATGGCCCTAGAACATTTTTAGTATCTCAAGCCTCAATGATTTACCCTAACTCAAACAGCTTGTTTCACCATTTAACATTTGTATGGTATCATGTACACTAACACATACTACCCCATGTTTATAAAATAATAAGAAACATCCAAATTAATATACATAGATTGTATTCTATATGAAATCAGGTGTCAAATGGATCTCCCAAATAATGTCTTAAAATAACATCATATGAAACATCCATTTACTCATATGATGATGTATTAAGTCATCCATCACTAAAGATAAGATACCTTCACAAGACCTCCTATGAAGATGATCGTGAAAGAGACTTGTTTGTCCTGTTGAATCAAGAATACCTCGATTATAACTCCCATATATGGGGTCAAGATTCAATAAAAAACCATACAAACAAGGTAATCCTTTTAAAACCCAAACCTCATACTATGTACAATGACGCCAGAATATTACCAAATGTCAGAATTATCACGATGAAAAAATAGACTACTTGCTCTAATAGTTATACCTATCATAGGCTATCCCCGTATATTGTATATGTGTCAACCCTTTATCCCTCTCATGTGTAATATATTTCACTATTCCAAAGAGATATTTTTATTTAAGCTAATTCTAAAAGAAATAACATATGGATAAATGCTCATGTCTCTGTTCCAAGGCATACCATGGAAAAAAATTAAACTACACTTACATTAGTTTCTAAATAAAAGAAACCACATTAGTTTCCAATTTAAAGTCATTTAATTAATTCACATCAACCTTTATAAATTTTAATTAATTTTATACAAAAAATCATGTACCATTTTTTAAAACAAGTTACTTTGTATACACTTTAGCTACCAGCTAATGAAAAAATGGTCAAGTATCATCATCTTATTTTTTAAACATATAACATTCTTTGATATTCCATCATAATAGGAAACATTGCACATAAATTACTTTTATCAGATTTGGTGACCTTTTTGGGCCCAAAATACAAAACTCGGTTATTTAAATGTAACCCAATAGAAATTGGTTATCAATAGATAGCATAAACCACTTAATACTCAAACTTATAACAGTAAGCCCCAACGGACCTACGCGAGTCTAGTTAAGAATTTTAAAAGTTAACTATCCATTCAAGTTAAAGAGATAAAAGCTTTCATTAGACTAAAAATTCCCAAATATAAATTTTTTATATAATGGCTCAGTCATATGTGTGGCCATCTACCAATCCATAAGGCCCCCATACAACTTATGGTTGGAATTTGGGTCTCATTAATAAAAAACAATAAACTTTAACATTTTACTGTAGTAATCCATTCCATTTCAACAAAGTCATTAAACTTTTATAAATTTCTATTGGTGGTTCGAGTATATGGGATACCCTTTTACAAATCCTAAGGCTCCCATACACCATATAATTAAAAATTGGGTCCCACCTATACTGCAAATAAAAAATTTGCAGCACATGCAACCATTTCAAATCAAAACTAACACTCTACAAAAAGACAAAAATCATGTCATATATCATATAGTAATGTTACACCACAAGAATGACATGTTGAATAAACATTCCTGAAAAAAAATATTTCCTTAACATGTACATAACAATCATGGAATCAATCAATGCGCATAATCATAGTTAGAAAGAAACAAACTAATGTAGCTACATGGCAGAGAATATGCAAGGCATGTGAATTTAAAAGTTCCTATAATGATGAATGTCATGTTACTACCCTACCATTCTAAGAAAAAAATTCCATAAATTTATATAAATCCATAATCAATGAAAAATACAATATTCTCCAAATGTGAAATCATATTAACTGTTACATTGAACAATATAAACAACAATTTCTAGCACTGACATCTTTTTCATTTCCCATACGTGAGGTGATGAATCACATGCATGAATTTTTACCAAGAAAAAACACATCCATGGTATTATATAAAACAAACGAAAACAATAATTCAAAAGTAATAAATAACTCTAATTCCACAGTGTAATGTATTTTCCTAACATAGAACTAATCTAGTGGCTGGACTGGACGCCAAATGACCTCAAGCGTGTCCCTGCATACGCCATAGGATGCGCACTACAAGCATGGGTTTAGGGGTAGTGTAGTGCGGATAATATACCCACATACTCAAAGTTCATAGTGGTAAAAAGATATTAAACCATAGATATTATTGGAAGTAATATAAATCAATAATTTAAAAAGTGGAAGAATGATGAAATGTAAACTGAAAATAGAAATTTTCCAAATAAATATCATAAAATGAATTCATTACAAATGATTATGCATAAGATAAATGAGTAAAAAATATCATGATATAGATTTCCATACATAATACTGAAAATATTTGAAAATCCCATGGGATATCTTTAGAAGAATCCCAAGCATCATCCCGGTCCTTTTCCCCCAATATCTTGATAAGAGAAACAAAATACAAGAAAGGTCCCTAGCCCTACAACGAATTATGTCTACATGGGTACCATTGGTTCCCATGAATGGTGTGAGATGTAAATCATAGTATACTGGATCCCAAAATGTTAAGCTAATTTCAGCCTATATTATTAAAATCAAGCAGTGTGGAGGAAGATATATAATAATTATAGAAGTAATCAAAAGTAATCAACCTAAAATATTCACGATATCACATATACTAAAATATGTTTACTAAAATTTAATATAAATTATAGGTCTATGATTTAACAGGCTTGACTATTTCATTTTACTAAACTCAAATGAGGTTTCAAATCATTAATAAATTATGTCTCGAGAACCGGAACATAGACTAATGTCCCCAGTAATATACAATCAAGATGTGTGACAAATAAATCTATAAATAATAATCACAAAAGAATCCAAGCTTGTTCTTTGGATTTGTGGACATGTCAGTTGATTCATTTAATTCCTTAAATTAGAACCTAATTTTGTCTTTGACATTCATATGTTGTAATTTAAATAACACTTAGGGTATAATATCAACCAATACCCTACAAGACCATCCCAGGAGAACCTCCCTAGAACCTGGTATCACTCTAGGGGAGGTATAAAATCCATGAATTCTAAGTCTGTCCATGGATGTCTTATATGGAAATCCAAAGTATAACCCATGAAATATAATCTTTTCCCCAGATTCAATCCATGGAATATCTCACAAAACAATATCCATGTATCACATATTAAGTCAAAAATTATGGGTCATTCCATGGAATTATAATATGAATCCATGTATCACTCAGCTTATAAGTCAAAAGCACATATGAGTCCTTCCATAGAATTCTAAAATGAATTCATGTATCAGTCCTCTTATAAATAAAAATTACATATGATTTCATCCATGGAATTATAATATGAATCCATTTATCACAGGACTTATAAATAAAAATCACCCATGAGCCCATCCATGGAATTATAATATGAATCCATGTATCACTTGATGTATAAATCAAAACTCATGAGACCATCAATTGAAAACATCAATTGAATCCATGAATCAACCTTGGAATAGACATGGTTCAGGGTAATTGAGTCTATCTATGGGATTATAATATTAATCTCCATATCACCCAAAGTTCTTATCCATTTAATCATTTTAATTCATTTTAAAAAAATATTTTAACCTGCCAATATCAAAGATAATATCATCCGCTAAAAAACTCACCCCAAGAGGTTGATTCATGCATTTTCCAACCACATAAGTCTTAGGAATTCATTTACTCATGTAATTGTAATTCATATAACAATCTAAACATATGTAGAAACTAATGTATAGATTTATCATCATTTAACTCATGTGGTTATACACTAATAATGAGCTTATCATTATTGATATATTCATTACATAGCATTATCTCAACATAACACAAAAGGGCTATCAATTCACAATCCATTCAAATACTCACATGGAAAATTCCAATATAACAGGTCTAAGATCCTATCATGCTAACACTTGGATTAATTATCATTTAAGTGACATGGGAAAATATTTAAAATGAGCGTAATACTATTAACAACCCACTACATAGTGTGTTAGTATCAATCTCACATGGCCATCCCCATAAATAGCTCTATTTATTAATCAAGAAATGACATAATATGTGTCAATGGTCATGGTCACCCATTTCTTCCAAATAAGCCCGTATAATTCCCAATTTTTTCTAAAATCAATTATATGTTTTACATCCCATGAAAAGGGGTAAAACTTAATTATAAGGGAATTAGAGGAAAATACATGCATGTTCCATTTAATATTCACCCAAGGGGTGATTCAGGAGTATAAATCTATCTCAAGTCATTGACATAAACATAACTCACTTTGGAAACATGAGATATTATAAGCATTACATGCTTGAAAACAACTATAAGTAAAATTAAACATTAAACACATATGGGAAACAACATTTAAACACATCAAAGGGGCCATACATTTCCATTCCATATATAAAAACCTATAAACATATATATTAAAACTCAAATCGTAACTATAAATAATATAAATAATATTATTACGTTTGGGTTTAAAGGTATTATAACTCCATTGGATGGATTCTATTATAAAATAATTACTTTATTCATAAAAAATTAATTTATCATATTTAAGCATTTCATTCATGCTTTTTAGTTCAAATAATCAAGAATACTCATAATTCAACTCATTTAATTATCCAATTTATGCATTCTTGAATTAAACTATAATGGATATGGATCCTACATCAATCAGAAGACTAAGATGAAATCTAGAACTTATCACGTTAGGAGGTGACCACTAAACCCCCCGCCCCGAACTCGCACACATATACATTATTATAAATAAATAAATATATATATATTTTTACAAATAATATGTTCCCATAACTATGTGGTATTACGCATGAGGTTGTTACAAACATATATAGATTCATACCTATGTTTGTGTTTGTGCACCACCAAGAATGATTAAAACTATCTATAATCAATTTTATGGACTCAACACACCTTATGACTATCAAATTATAGGCATAAATAAAAATAAGGTTTAGGAACATACCCTAATCGACAATTGAAATCTAAAATGAACCCATCTACCCCAACATTGATGGTGGATGCCCGAAAATGATCCCATGAGTCCTGAGGATGCATTCACACCCCCAAATGTTGGAAGAAGAAAAAACGAATCAATATCAAAGATATGGTTTGGATGAACCATTTAGGTTGATGGAGAGTCCTCAAATTAGATGTAAATGAATAGTATTGGAAGGATAGGGACATAAATCACGTAATCAGACGATATCCATGACGAAAATTGTTAATAACCAACATCTGGAGATGGATTCGGGTGAGGGGGTTATCACACATCGAAGGGGAACCAAAGGGGGTGTTGCATCGCATATGGGGGAGGATAGGGGTGGGAGTTTTTATTTTAATTTTAATATTTTAATTAAAGTTAAATATTTTTTAAATTAGGATATCAACACATGGTTTTACACTCACAGTTTTCCAAACAATGGTCAAAACTTGCACTATATTGTGAGAGGTTACTACCTCAAAATCACATTGTGAGGGTTAGGAACATGGTTTGGAAAACCATGAACATCCCATCTTAAACACCTATGCCTCACCTACAATAAGTTGTAAAATAACCTTATATGGGGCGCACAATTTCATACAAAACGTGACCCATTTTATGTCCTTAAAACCTATCATTTCTCAATCAAAAACACCAGAAACTCCTAGAACCACCCGGTAGTGTAATTGGTCCTTTACCCTAGTCTTGAAAAAATTACTTTGAAGAATTAATAGTAAAGTAATTATGTTCTAAATTTTGATTATAAAAAGACCCATCCATTAATCACCAAAATTCAAAATCATGTTGAATTTTTTCTGGTTCCAAAAACACGGGTTCTTACAATGGAATATATATTATAACATAATGATATAAAATAAATAAAACATGAATAATCATAATAGATAATAAAATTTATTAAATTGGAATGTATAATTTTTTCATCATTGGAATGTAGAGACATTATGTAACATGAATTAAACACAAGTCAAGGATAACCTCCAAGACTATATAACATGGGGGAAAATACAAATAAAGGATTATAGTTGAATTCATGCCCTAACATAGAATATTGTTAGAATAAACATTACCCAATTCATTAGATCACTATCTGGGCACACCCATTATATCATGTTCATGAAAATTTGTGCCACATGAAGAATCATACAAAAGGGTTTCCCATGAAAAGAAATCCATATCATAATCATGTCACAATGGATAAAATATGATAATATCATAAATGTTCCAATATAAGTATATATTAAAAAAATTCAGGGTAATTAATATGGGAAAATATGCATGGTACATGATAATTTATATCCAATTTATGTGGAATAATGTAAAAGAAGTGTTTATGAACCTTTATAAATGAAACATTTTTGTGTGGTTGAATTAAAATATTAAATATAATTTAAGTAGGAAAAGGTATATTTGATTTCATAAAACTATAAATCACAAAATACAGTTATTTCAAGATAAAATTATTTATTTTAGAAAAAAATGGAGTCCTAGTACTGTTTATAGAGTACATTAAGATGTGGGTAATAAATCGAGATGTTCCCTAGAATCCGGTATTCTTATTGGGAATGATTGAGTAGGGAACCATTTAAAAACATTAATATCCATTAAAAATAAGGAAGATAAGATTATAATAAATTATTCTAGAACATATAAATATTATTTATAATATTTACATAAAAATAAAAGAGAATTTTATTTGGGTAAAATGAGTAGAAGAGTAACACGAATGAGTAACAGAGGTTCGTGTTGAATCCCTATCTTATTTTGAAACGATTCTACACTTGATCTTAATGTACTGAATAATAAGATTAAATCAATAATTTAATTATTTAAGAACATATTATACATTTATTTTATATAATATATTTTTATTAAGTTCATTTATTTCCATTTTGATGGGTTATTAGATTCAATTTCATCATTCAGGAGTGTTAGATTTATTGGTTGTCCCGTTCTTTTTACTTATACATGTGTATAGAAAATAATTTATAATGAGGATAGATGTCTATAACTGAACATATATATCATTAATGAAATTATATAATATTAAAATAATTTTTTTCCATTATTCTCAATGATTCATTAACAAATCATTAATGAAAATCATTTCGATTAATTTTGATTTTTTGATCCCCACAAACTGTTTTTGTATATTATTTGATATCTTGTATAACTACTAGTTATATAACATTATATACACTATAATACATTTAATATTTACTATTTCAACCATAAAAATGGTTTCATGACCATCCTTGAGGGTGGAATTTAATAATGAAATCACATCGTCCTTGAAGGTGATAAATCATTATCTTAAGGATGACATATTCATACATAATATAAAATAGAGAGGATAAGAGAATTAGTGATGAATTATTCCTTCAACAATATATAATTACAGTATATGTAAGATACTAGAGTTTTAATTCCACTTGTACGTGGTATGTTTAGAGAATATAAGAAATAAAAATTACTTGAACGAAATTGAATTAAAAGTGAAGAGGTTTTTACCTCTAGATTCCTTCATCTTGAGAATCTCATTATGGGGATTGGTATTGGACTTTTATCAAAAAAAACAATGATCAAGAACATTGGGGGGATGATATTTTAGTAGAATTTTGACAATGTAAATGGCTTGAAATTTTTTATGGGAGAAGAAGTGGTGAGGGGTGGTATTTACAGAGAAGGAGAGGGGTGTTCTCTCATTATTATTTTCAATAGTTTATTATTTTTTCAATATAATAAATATTGATGTTTACTGATAATAAATAGGGTAATTAGACCATGTTAGTTTTAACCAATGGTGCTTATATCATCCATGACTCATGAAATATTTTATTTCATATGTAATATATATATAACGAAAATTATATTTTTTTACTATTCACTAAAAATTCAGGTACTTCAGAAAAATCACAAAAAATTCACCCCAACCTTTTTTCAATGTGTAGAATTCCTAAATTAACTCAATTTTAGAAAAATAATTTTATAAATATGATATATTTCGTTTTTAATTAAAAATAAAAGTTTATATGAAAATTGAAAACTACATTTATATCTATTTGAAAACTTATTTAAGGTCTCATAAAATTATATTGTAATAACAAGGCAAAAAAATATTAATTTATGAAAAAAATTTATGAATATAAATTTTATATCATTAATAAAATTTATCCTAATATTAAAACAAAATAAATATGACTTAAACAATTACTGACCCTTAATTAATAGTTTTTGATATTTTTATTTAGTTATAATATGATATAATTATATCATTCAGTAACTTATAATATAGATAAATTTTATTTATGCATTAATGTTAGAGGATACTGTACTATTGTTTGGTTTACTATTTATAAGGGCTACAAAACTATTCCAAAGTTCATGGTAATATTTCATTGTATAAGATAATTAACATCGAGAAATACTTACTATTTCATTCATTATTCCTTTATAATGATTGTATTATGTTCTCAATGTAATTGTATTTGGTTTATAGTATTCACCATATATATATGAAGGGGATAATTAATTGATAAATGTTCGGATCATCAAAACATCACCCACTTCCTCACTAAAAATTGAACCATCTAGATCGAAAAACATATTAAAATTTATATTCTAATAACACTCAGTTAATTTATAGATGTTCTGATCCCCCAAAAAAACCAACCTTATATCACATAAGATGATATTAAAGGAATTATTCTAAATAAGTGATAATCCCCTTTATCGACTACTTCGTGTTTATTTATTCATCCAATTCATATCCATGATTGGTTTCCATTATAAAATAATAAATATATAATCTTCTCTATTTTTATATGTTATTATGATTATGGGAATACCAAATTCTACCTTTTAACCTTCCTATGAAAAAAAAGCATTGTTCATGTGTACAAATGACATGCCATCTCCACATCGTGGTGTAATCGATTTTTCAACACTAATATAATTGGATGGGTATAATGATGGAAATAATTGATTTATATATATATATATAATGAAAGAAACGTGATTCTATAAAATTTAATATAGCATATATTTCAATAACCATACACCATTAATAGAATGATATTATCCCACATGCATACTTATGGCCTACCAGCTCCACGACGTGATGCAGTTCATCTTCCATGTTCATAATTAATAAATGATTATAAAAAATTATAATGAATAAATATGATATCTATGGCCCGAATATATTTTTTTATGAATTAATTATATTATACACAATAATTATGAATTATATGAAACATAATGCATGTGAAAATGAAGTAGTTAACACCAAAAACAGGGGTAATAAATCAATTTTATCAAAAATGGGAGATAAACTAATATAAAAACATCATAAATGATATCATATATATGATTACAATGATAATATAAGTTATTAACATGGTTAAAGACATTATAAATGAGGTTCATGAACATTATACTTAAGGTAGTGTAAGGTAATGGTGTTTTATCTTACATTAATTTCAATAAGATGCATGACTTTTTCACCACGTATTTCTTTTGAGTTGCATATTTACTGACCCATAAATATAATATGAAAATTCACTCTATATTCTTGGTATATATTGATAAATTTCAGGTTATAGTATATACATTTTAACAAATTAATATGTGGTAAGGGTTTATTTTGCCATCTCAATATAATTCCATAATATTTTTCAATATGTATCCTTTGTTAAATATTTCTCCTTCTTGTCCATGTTTCAAAAAAGTGTATTAGAAATAGCCAACGAGCCTGTACTCGAGTTTTAAGGGATCCTTCTTGGCATCCAAGGGACACAGGTTCAAAATTGGGTGGAGGTAAATTTTCGGGTACTGTAGTAGTCAATGTTGCAGTACTATAGTAGTTAATTTAGCGGTATTATAGTAGTTATTATGGATGTTACTATTCGGTATTGTAGCAGCCAGAACTATTCCCCCGATTTGGGCCTTTGGGCCACCGGTTTGGGCCTATGGGTCTCAAGGGCCTTCAGATCATCAAAGGTATTCAGGCCACTGGGCCTTTAGGCCACAATAACCATGGAGTAACACAGTTCACATAGAACAGGCCTAGATAAGGATTAGAGAAATAAGAGTAGGATCCACCAGATGCAGAGCTAACTAGATTGGATGAATGAGATGGTATAGCACCTGCCATCATGACCAGGCACAGTGCATCTTTGTATGGGGAAATGCTATCCGATCAGCATTGCAAGGTGGGAGCTAGTTGATCAATGATGAATAAGCTAGGGAGGGGAAGTTCAAGTAAGATAGTCTGATGGGTCATCTGTTGGGCATGGTATACCTCTCGGCCTTCGGGTCATGTATTCCAGGTCAATCGAGCCATGTGCCTTATGCTGATAAGTCATGTACGAGTTCCCCTTAAACCCTTAAAAGGGGGATTATCCATAATAAAATAAAAAAAGGCATTTGGAACATTTAGGATATTAGAAATATGTTTTTTTCTATTATTCAATGATTTTTTAATATGTTCATTATTCGTTTATTATAAAATAGAAAGTAATTTAATTGTAATAATTTTCCATTTTCGAATCAATGTTCTTTGATACTATTCTTACCAAAATTTAGAAGAAATATTTTTTAAAATATATGGAATTATAGGATTTTCCATCCATCTTGAATCCTTGATGAATTATAAATTCAATTAAAAATTATAATAGTTATTTAAAAGTAATTTATTTCTTTTATAATTTTACATCATTTAAAAATAATTAATTTCAAACTTGAGAATGGGTATTTTTTGCAATAAATTTTCAATGATTTTATTATATTTTTTCATATATATCAACATCCTATATAGAGTATTGTTGTTGATTATGTTGTATATATTATTATATAGTTTAACATAAATTATTGAATTATTTATGATCAATTAGACCATGGGTGTGCTATTTAGATAAAATTCTTGATTTATTGTTAATGTATTCATATTATGAATGAATGTTTTTAATACCAATGATTAAGTTGTTAATTTTTCAATCGTTTCATTTGAGTACTTAATTTGAATTATTATGTGATGGGGGACTCTTATAGCCCCTAGATTAATCAGCAGGTCTCATGAGAGAAATTAGTTAGCCAAGACTAATAAGTTTTCACCCAATAGTTTTTATACTACCCTATGAATGGTATTTGCACTAAAGATGATGTTGGGAAAACCAAAGAAATTTTTACCTATTATTTTTAAACCATCTCATGAAGTTTATTTATGTTAGTGGATCATGTTACAATTCCATGAATTTAATTAATTATTCATTCCCTTCATTCATGATTATGTCATTATCATACTATACATTTTCACTATGAAAAAATATAAGGATAAATTGTTTCAGATTAATGATTAAATTGTAAGTGAAATCACATATTTATCATCCTATATTGATTAATATTATTGATTCATAATATATTCACTTATACATAACCCTTAATGACAATTTGAGCTCACCCCTTTCGTATGTTTTATTATCAATTGTAATCCATGAATTGTACTATGATTTTTATTCAATGTTATTCTAGTGGGAATACTATTATTGTAGAAATGTAAAACAATTATGTTGCTATTTCAGTTTTCATGATTCTGATAAAAACATTTATATATCTTGTTTTCCAAGACTAATAAAATATTTGACCATTTTGGATGTTATTCCTTTTATTTATTTCAATAAAATAAAGTAATCACCATCTTCGAGCTACTAGAGTCTATATATCTACACATATTAAAATAAACTACTTAAAAATTTATCCAGAAACAATGAATTATTACCCCAAACTACCCATCAAAAATAAAAAATTTAGATGAACATTTTTAGGAATTCCCCTTCTTCATTAAAAATCCACTTAAACATCACATAAAAATAACAATTTCAAATAAACAATATGATCTATTAGATACTCACGAAAACTTCAGCTAGTACATCATTAACTCATCTCCAAGGAGTTGAAATCACAATTGGAGAAACCTAAAACTAAAATGATGTGATAAAAAATAGTATCATGGATGTAGAGAAGCATATAGTTTAGTGGACCATTTTTCTATATTTTTAATGAAATTAGAACCGTTCGTCATGGGCTCTATAAAGTTTGTCACACTATGATGAAAAATCATAAATCCCAAATTCAACATTAATTTCCACCTTTTAACTCATTAAATATATTTAATAACATTTTAAAAAACTACATCTTCAAATTACATAAATTTTATTCAAATAACATAAATATAGTAATTGACGATGTCAAGAAATAGACTAATATATTACATAATTTAATAATATATAGTAAAATTAATTTTCATTCATTCAAAAGGATATTTTATGTTTAATGTTTATTTAATTAATTCATTAATCTTATATAATATTCTCATGTATTACAAAGTAAACTGTTTTATTCATTTTCTATTTTTCCCATAAAGTGAAACATTTAAGAAGAGACATGTTTTATTTTTCGAACACATTTTCACAATTTTGATATTGATCTCATCCTTATCTCTACTAATACATTAAAACCATTATAAAGTTGGGATGAGAAAAATAATCCCAAAATGTTGAATAAATATAAATAAATAATCCTTTAGTACATGAATAACTATTTAAATTTCCCTCTTTAAAAGTAATATTTGGCAAAAAAAAAATCACTCTAATACCTATGAATCCACATCTGTAAAAAATTAATTACATAAAACATTATATAAGAAATATTAAATGAATAATGTACCTCTTAATTTTCTCTTTGGCATCATGAAATAATCCTAATACATTTTCCACAAAGTTATATTTTTTAACCGTCTGAAGTATTATATAGTTTTCTTTAGATTATGAAATCACAAGTTATCAATATAAAACCATAGTAAGACAAGATAAATCTTCAAGATAAAATTCTAAATCATTTTATTATAACTATTAAAAATGGGATAACCATTATGGTTAAATATATAATGAAAATCAATGTTATGAATAAAATAATCATCGTGGTTATAATTAAAATAAACATCATAGTATATTTCCAAAATCACATTGGAAAAAACATATTCAATCAATAGTGTTACTTTAAATAATATAGTGGAAATATATAAAAACATTATCCTAAATTATTTTATAATGTAGCCAACCATAATTAAAATCAATTCCTATAAACAAAAATAATATCAAAATACATAAAAGCCTGAAAATTTCAAAATATTCATTGTACATTTAAGAAAACATTTCTACATATTGAAATATAAATTCCCTTTTTAAAAAATAAATTAAAGATAAAAGGAAAAGGGTTCTTAATTGAATTAAACATGTAATATTATACATGAATCCCAACATCAAATAATGTTTAGAACTATGGTAAAATTCATTGTCACTATATACGATAAAATTCATCTTTAAATTTGACTTTAAGAAATAAATTAAAAATGTTTCATGAAAAGATAAATTTTAAAAACCATTAGAAGTAATTAAATAAAGGTAAAATAATTTATAATTGTTTTAGGTCCATAAAGTATTCCATAATGTTATTTTTAAAATATTGTATCAAATGAAAATTGTCTTTGAGGGAATTTTTAATATATGATATTAAAAAATCATTTCCCATACCTTGATTTTAATTTATCGTGTAAATTATTTATCTTCTTATATAATAAGAAATGGTTAATTAGGTAATTTATTAAAATTCATGTCATTTTTATTAATCAATTTATTTCCCTTGTTACCATTTTGTATACAATTACATAATAATTTTGGCTCACATTGGAGTTTTTTAGGAAATTGACCTCAAATGTGAAAAATGAATTTGGTAGGTTGAATGTGGTCAAAGGGGCCATTATTCCATAATATAAAAAATAAAAATCATGAAATAATTATCATTTTTATGCATAAATTATACTTTTAGAACAAATTATAAATGAATGATATTAAAAATAAACTACATTACAATCTGGGTAATGTTAGTCCTTTCTTATGCATATGTAACGCTTCTATTTTTCAATGATAATTATTCAATGGAGTTATCGATTATTTTACATTTACATATATATTATAGTATAATAAATACAATAATACTTCATTGAATATACTTATACATATATTCCATGATATGTGGTTATCATAAATGAATCACATCACTTCATAGAGCATGTCATCCACACATATTCACGAATAAAGTTTTAATTTTCTTATGAATGTTATGTTAAGAAAATATATGATATATTTTATTTTATAAGTGAATAATATTTCATTAATATAATATATGAACATGAGTTATTTCATTATTACAAAATATAAGGGGTGGTTATAGAAAAAAAATACATAAGTCTGTGATGTCATAGTCTATTATATTTAAGAACAATGTATAACTTTCTCATTTTTGGAATGTGGTGATATATGTAGTTTAAGAAATAAAAAAATTAATATATAGTTATATGGAAGGTACTATTGTTAATATCTAATCATAGTTCAATAATATTTAAAGGATAAATAAGAAGAAATAATATAAAAATAGACCTTTAAGAATGACACATCTTCTTCGAATGACCTTTTATGGTTTAAAAAAATGATTACAAAGGTGGTTATCAAATAAAAAAATCCTATATAAATTGGTGATGGTTTTATAGAAGGTATATAATAATGTAATGGATGAAAAAAAATATTCACGAGGTGTATTTAAATGATAATAAGAGATAACATTTTATTTGATAGGGTATGGGAACAATTCGTATTTCATTAAATTATGATTTAATATAAATTATTTATATTGTCCAAATGTATCCATATTTATAATATTATATGATAATCTATCAATATGAAAAATTTATATCATCCAAAAATATATGTAAAATTCTAGATCACATTATTATCTTTATCTTTTTGTTTCATCCCTTTAAAAACCCTTTATACAATTACCATTATATAAAACTATTCTACCATTTCAGGGTTAATAAATTTACTATAAAATGAAAAAAGACCCATAAATAGACCATTCCTGATGTAATTAACAATATCCCAATAGTTTTTCTAGATATTATATTTTTTCAATTTTAAATTATTTAATAAATTATTTTATGTTACAAATTATCATTAACTTCAATTTATGAATTTTTCATTTATGTTGATATTAATAACATTAAAAAAAGAAATAAATTAAAATCCAATAAAACAAGAGCTATATAATATTTTATTTTTATCTAAAATAATCATTGGAAAAAATAATTCTTTCAAATCATAATTTTTTATCATTCCTATAATCATTTATTTAATTTCTATATTAATTTAAAAGTTTCTACATCAGTGTTAATAAATCTTTTACAGTAATTATTTCTTTACAAAAATTCCAAAAATTCAATGTCACAAAAATAATTTATGTGACATATTACTATTTATAACTGAACATATAATCTATTTATTCACATGTTAAAAATATTTTAGTTTTTAAAATTAAGAGTGAAATTTTTTTTTGTTATAATATTTACTTTAATATTATAATAGAAAATATCATATCCAGAAAACAATTTAAAATATATTTTCCATTTTTATGAAATTGAATGATATGCATTCATCCACGAAAATTAAGGAAAAATTTGTGTTTATTTTATAGTAGATGTAATTTTATTTTTTTACATTAATTACTCGATTTACCCATGGGTTCTAACATAAATTACTAAGGTTCCTATTTATAATTTATGGGAAAAAATTGAAAAATTAAAAAATTCCAAACACACTAATTATAAAATAAAATAAAATTTCCATGATTACAAATATATAATTGGATGAAATTAAATTAAAATTAGACTGGTAAAATGTAATGAGAATATTTCAAGTAAAATTTCCTTGTAAAAATAAAAATTGTTTTTATACGAAATCCAAGTATAAAATTCATTTAAAAATAGTAATTAGGTTATTTTAAATTATAATTAATGAATAAAAATGGTAAATAATTTAAATTGGATTTTTCAATTTTAAAATAGTATAAGAAGTAACAGTTTTCAATAAAATCATTATTTTCACTATTTGGTGAAAATTCATACTTCTCTTCTAATCTTGAAATTTTTTCTATAGGTAAACATTGATATATTTATTTAAAATGATATTTATTTTTTAAACAAACATTTTTCATAATTTATTTGAATTAATGACACTATTTTATAAAATAATCATGAAATCCTATTTTTTATGAAAACATATCAATGAACAATAGAAATTATTTACAAAAAATTGAGTTCTTATTTCCAAATCATTAATAAATAAAATTTTATTTGATACAATATATATATATATATATTTATATTTAAAAATTTTTAATCATATTCATACACACGAATTTAAGGACATTTTCTTAGTGGTTAATTTAAATAAAAAAATATAGTTAAGTTATTCTATGTGTTTATTATTTATATTATTTATAATAAATTTGTTCCTTAAAAATAATACAATACTACATTCTCTCCCGCAATTCCCTCCC
Organism: Viscum album; assembly: GCA_963277665.1. Classification (NCBI taxonomy): domain Eukaryota; kingdom Viridiplantae; phylum Streptophyta; class Magnoliopsida; order Santalales; family Viscaceae; genus Viscum; species Viscum album. The sequence goes on from OY728150.1 coordinate 1,922,739,711, forward strand.
CATAAGTAATTTCACCCATACATTTTTAAATTTTATCTCAATAATAAATGGTTTCTATTTTAAAATTCCAATATTGAAAAAAAAATCGAAAAGGGTTAGTAAAACATCTTCTCGAAATGGAAGGGAAGTGTGAAGTCCATCTAGGATAAAACATACTAAATTTAAAAATGGGAAAAAGTTAGTTGGAAGTTAAAATATGAACATAAAATATTGTAATAATTTTCATATAATGATGTTGAGTGAAAGATATCATTGATCACAATAAATTAATTAATCACATGAAAGTCAATGTCCAAAAAACTATAAGTCAAAGACAGTCGAAAAATACCATTGATTCATTTAAATATAAAGTATCAGGATAAAATATTTTAAGATATGTTTCCTAGTGCTATGTAATTCTATACCATCTAGACAATGAATTTATAAAAATATACTCACCAGACAAGTTAAATACAATCGTTTAATCAATATCCAAAATAATATCATCTTTTTCTCTGAACAATGAGAATATAATTTTAATTTTACATTTCTAAAGGAAAAAATGAACATCCATCGAAACAAATAATTCAAAAAATGTATAAAATCAATACCACTTTTTTGTAGACAATACCGAATTATATAATGGTTAGAAAAAGATATGATGATTGTTGAATGAATTTAAACATCCTTTAAATAAATATCATATTAATCTAAAAATACTAAATAATAAATCTCAATGTTTAACATATATCGTTAGATAAATTACAAATCTTAAAGAAAATTAATAACATTAAAATATAATTTTATAACCAAAAATTTCGAATTATTTTACAACACATTATTCTTTAATGAAATTAACATTTATATCCAATCATCATAAATTCATAAACCTATAAATGTATATGACATTATAATAAAATTTCCAAAATATAATAATAATTTCAATAAATAACGAAAATATCCATAAAGACAAATTAAGTTTGTATCCTCTTTCAAAATATAAATCAATCAATAATCATCAAATAAAAACCTATTATATTATATTTAACATAATTATATAATATGTGGAAAATAGTGAACTTCTTCTAACATAAAATTAACCAACTAATAACAAAATTAGATTTAAATCCCATAGTTATCTCTGAACATTGTAAATTGTGGTTGGAATTTTACTGATGTCTCCATTTAGTATTGGTTTCATTCTTAATTTCCTTTCCAAATGATATTATTCATTTTATGACTTATGGGTTGATCTTTTTATAATATAATTTTGTTATAACTCATATAAAAATATCTTAATTATGATTTAAATACTCAAAATTATCATCAATAATTAATGATCATATGAAACCTAAAGGTTGTCAATAATTTTAGCATTATTTACAAAATACTAAAATTGAATTATTAAATACATTACTTTTTCACATTCTAAACATAAGGGTTATATGTACCTCCAATATTTATAAAAACCTAATAAGTGTATCTGAATGTATTACCATTACATATACCACTGCACCATAAATCTTCAATCACATTATGTAGAAACTGTAATCATTACATGTTCTATATTATCCATGGCATTCCATATTATTCTATAATGCATACATCGTATGAACAAAATATAAATATTGATTAAAGAATAAAAATTTAAAAATATAAGGGAACATATAATCCATTCATTTCATATGCCATTTATAGTTTATTAACCTTTAACAATAAGAAAATTATAAATTAATAAATCATACTTATGGTCAAAATTATTATTTTCTTATGGATTCCACCTACGTCATCGATTTAAATAGTTCTCATACTCCCAAAATTTAAAACATGAATTGGTTTCCTTTGGATGAACTTTATTAATTTTTATTTTAACTCCCCAAGCTTCCACGATACGCTTCCCTAATACAGTAGCGTGTGTTGTACGCAACTTCGAGTTCTAACACAAACCACAACCAATCAAACTAGCTGTTATGAATAGTGATACACACTTTCTGAAATTTTATACATTTTATCAATAAAAATGGACATTATTTTTTTATTACTAATATCGAAATTAGATTAGGGTGAATTTTTGGTACTTTTTGGATAACATTCATAATATTATGAATAGTGAAAATTACTAAATTTTAATTAAAAACAACTTTTTTAATCAAAATAATTGATAGTGATAAATTATGAATTTGAGTGATTTTAAAGTATATTGAGAATTTATTTTTACCATTTAGTACAATTTTGGTCAATGGACGTAATTTCACATTTAAACCGGATGTAAACAAGTGTCAATCTTTTGATTGTTATTATTTCTTAAAAACACGTTTTTTGTTTTGACAACGTCAATTAATTTTAAATTAATTTCTGCCACTTATATGTTTTGAATTTATAAAAATGGATTCCATATTTATAATCAGGAGGTCCAAATTGTGTAAATAGATAACTTTTATTTTTATACATTTTGAATAATTAATCGGTAAATATTTTATTTACCATGGTTAAAGGGTAAATTCGGTAAATAAGGGAAAAAATAAAATTATAATAACGATAAATTACCCTAAAACGTGTCCTAACTCTATTGGTAGATAAATGTTCGACCATGGGAATCATTGGGTCGATTTTGGGACCACATGGATCCACTTTTAAGTGATAATAACACTTTATATTAATTAAGGTAAAGTAAATACAAAAATGACAAAAGCATATATCTTTTAGAAAAACAGATTTTACATAGGGTTATATATGTTATGTTTTCAACTATAAATATTCACTAAAAATATTTAAAATATTTCATAAATAATGGTATATTATTTGTAATTTTTAGACATTTAATAATTAAATATATTTATGACACAATAATGATGCATTATTATCCTTATTAATGAAAGATTCAAATAATTGATATTATAAATGTTAATATAAATGTAATTTGAAAGTTTTAATGACATAAAAAAAATTGATTAGTTAATATGACATGTTAGGATTGATTATATGAATTCGGTTCAAATTAATAAAGGTTTTATCACTTTAACAAAAATCAATTATTAAATAGTGTCAAAATTGACATAAAGGAGTTTTTAAAACAAATATTACATTATTAATAGATATTAAATTCCAAATAATCCAAGGATCATAAAAATGAATTATATAATGATATTTTAATTATTAATGGACCAATTTATGGTTTCTTGGTAGTTTATTGTATGTTTATTTACTATATAGTATAAAAATACAAAGAGGCAAGGTAAATGTCAAACTATTTAACTAAGAGTTAAATAAAAACGATAAGGTAAATATAGTGACCCAAACCTTTCTAAAACCTACTGGTTGAGTGTTTTTTGACCTCTCCCCTCCTTAACCTTTAAATAAACTACTTTGTAGCCAATAGAAACTGAATATTAATTTATTCTAAGATACTATTTCCTACTTTTCCAAAGGTTCCCCTCACCCCTTTTATAAAAGGGCACTACCCATTCTATCTAATTCACACATTCAAATCCTTTTGGCTCAACAAAACCCTTCCGAAATACCCTCTAAAAGTCCTATATTCATCATAGAGTCATTCCATTAGTCATAAATCCTACTTAAGAAGTCCTATTGATCAAATCAGAAGAAAGAACCCGAAGAAGAGGTAATGTTTTCACCACCATCTTTCAAGTTCCTTTCTTCTTCCACTTCTTATTTATTTGTTATTTCCATTATAAAATAATAACTCCCATATCTTATATATAATGTGAAGTTATTATAAATATGTTACAACCATATACAGTATTCTATCAATCCTTTGATTGACATGTAACCATATGTGCGTGCGTACGACTCGTCGTGGTGTTATTGTTAATCAAAAGATTATTATTTTTATGGGTATGATAATGATGTGTAATTGAATTAAATAATAAATATTACATTATAAGGATTCTTTATATATGATATACCATCAAATAATATATTATTTTATTATCAAAACAATGATATTGTCGCTCGTGCGTACGTACGGACAACCGTCTCCATGAACGCGATGAGATCCATTCCCCATCGTATCCATTCAAGTCAAATTATCATTTGATGATTAAAAATAATGTTTAAGGACTTGATTAATTCTGGATATTAATAATATACAACCTATCCATAACAAAAATGGCTTATGTAACAAAACATATAATAGAAAACAAGTAAGTTAACACCCGAAACGATGATAATACTAAGATATTATTAACGAAGAAATATTAAAAGATCATATCTGATATCATATTAATGTTTATAATTCTTGTATAATTTAATAAAAATTATTTCGCCATTATACAGGAGGTTAAACTACCATCAACCAAGGAAGATTACAATATAAGGGTTAATTCTACAATCTCTTCATTATCCGAGGTTGTTTATACATCATTATCTACTGGGACCTCTTTATCATCCACATCAATGTTTCTTAAAAATGCATTTTAAATCAATATTAATATTTTACAAACTACGAGTTAAAGTAATTTATACCCTTGTTTTACTTTTTATAATAAGTTTATAAAATAATCTTTCTATCATTTTCCAAATAAGGTCCTTTTTAACCTTTTCGATATAATTAAGGTAACAATGTCTTTTTTTAACTTATACGGTGGGTGCGACTATTTTCTGCCATTATAAAGTCATCGAAAGTAAATATTTTATTTTATAATTACGTGGCTTTTAAATGATTAAAAAAAGAGATTTTTCTCTTAAATAAGTTTGATTTCATCTATGTCAACATCCTTTGATGTATTTTAAGCTTATTTGATGTTGATTTATTATGATACAAAACATCCATATAGTATTGAATGTTTTGTGATATGTTTGACTGTGGATGTGTTATTTTTTACCATTCATGGTTTATGGAGAAAGTATTGACATTTCGTATGCTAGTTTTAATACGAATGTTTATGTTATGTTTAAACATGTTCATTTGAGGAATGCATTGGACATAATAAGTGACGGGTAGAGCCCGCTATAGCTCCTCGATGCATCGGTAGGTCTCATGAGACAAACTATTGTCTTGGAAGAAGGCCTTCAAAAAATCTTATCTGTCATCTTGGCACAAGTCCTTGAATATGTAGTTATGATAGTCTAGAATTATGCATTCTATCATTATAAAAGTGGTTATTGATATTTCATGTGATTATTCGACTATTATAATATCCATGTGAATAAGTAAATGGAATTATTTCATTTTAATTTTTCCATATTATGCTGAAGTTCAAGTTTAAAAGGATTTTGTTTTAGTTATACATTGCCTTAAATGTTTATGCTTATTTATGAAAGTTTCTGCTATATTGTTATCCTTACTGAGCATCTGAGCTCATCCCTTTCTATGTTTTATTTTTTCTAGGATGTGAATAAGTAATTTATGAATGACTTGCGGGGATAGTATGAGGGGATATGATTGTGGACTATGGAGACTGTGATGTTGTATTTTTCATTTTATGATGTAATGTAAGAGTGATGAATGTATCTAGTGATTCCAAGGTTACTAATCTAATCGGTCTTTAGAGACTTGATCTTTTGTGATCATTCTAATGTTTAGTAATAATAAACCAACTCTGGGTAACTAGGGTTGGAGTGTTACAGTTGTAATTAGAGGATTTTTAGTACAATCCTTGGAATCTAGATTTAGATAAACTCTGATTAGAGCACATAGAGCTAAGATGGACTTTGAGGATTAGTATAGAAGAACTCTCTAGAATTTTGGTATTGTAGGGATTTTGTCAGTTTTCTAAGAAATACATCCCTATCTGGATATGATCAGCTAGAGGTGGCTCTGGCACAGATGTACCTAGGGGTAAAACACCAAAACACTGCTTTGAGCTAGACTTGAATGAGAACTGGTGCACGACAACGGGCCTTGGTGCACTCTTGGTTACGACACTCCCGGGGGATATGATTAGGATAATGATCATTTTTTACAAACCATTATGAAGGGTTTATGAGTATATACATCCTCAATGAAAACATTTTTTATCATTATGGATTATATCCATAAACTGTTCAATTTATGTTAAGTGTTTTACACGTTTGGAATTATGTATTTTGATTCATAACCTAATCTAGTTTATGGCATTATTTAGAAATGGAAACTAGTGGAATGAATGGAAACCATATAAATGAATGTACTCCATGTAGGGATTTCCCTCCTTCTCAAGATAATTATAGTGGACATGGTGATACAGCTGGTGATGATAAGCATATTACCATACTGGGACAACTCACTCAAGATATGAATAATAACCTTACTCATATAGAGCACCCTGATCTACACCATAGAGGATCAATGCTAGATCGATTCATGGGGAAAAAACCACCAACATTCAATGGGAGTAATAATCCATTAGTAGCTGAGCAATGGATAAATTCCATAGAGAAAACATTCAATGCTTTGGGGAGTAGTGAAAGGGAAAATATTATCATGGCAGTTAACCGACTCACTGGAGATGTTGATCAATTGTGGTCATTGATTCAAAACACGAAGGAATATGATGAAGTATCAAATATGGAATAGAGGAAGTTTAATGAGATTTTATTATAAAAATACTTTCTTCATGACCATTGAGGAGATATGGAAAGGCAATTTCTATGTCTGAGAAAAAAGGAGGATGAGAATGTCGCAAAGTATGAGGCTAACATTACAAGGCTAGCGAGGCATTTTTCATATTATATACATAACCCAAAAAGTAATATTGATCAATTCTTTGATGTGTTAAAACTATTTCTTCATTGAGCATTAGTCTCACAATCCTTCTCATCATACGAAGATATTGTCTCATGTGCTATCAAGATAGAAAAAGAATTCTCTAAGTCTTATTACTTTAAAGAAAAGTAAGAAAAGAGGAGATATGTTGATCACTCTGGGAATGGAAATAAGGGGAAGAAGGGAAAAGTTTAATATCCATCCATCAATAAAGGTGTGAATAAACACCGCTGCACTTGCTTAAATGAAATGGGAGTCTGTTACAGGTGTGGTGAAAAAGGCCATTAAGCTCTTGTTTGCAGGGGGGAGAAGGAAGCTACCGATGTTCAATGCTAAAATTTCAAAGAGATGGGACATTATGAAAATTAATGTCCTAAGTTTCAGGGAAAATTACCTCAGAAAAGGCCAAGGGATAAAGGATAAGATTATGCTATCACTACTGCTGAAGTAGATGCTCTGAAAGACGTGGTGTCAGGTAATTTAATGGTTTCCTCATGTTTAGAAACTGCTTTATTTGATTATGGATCATCACATTGTTTCATATCTTCCGAGTTTTCTAATAAAATTAGATATTTCTAATTTGATGTAACAAGGGAGTTGTCAGTCAATACTCCGAAGGGAAATATCATTGCAATAATGTTTTGTGAATTAGTCCCCATTAGAGCACATAAATGTTATTTATCTGCTCTTCTCATCGTCATACCCATGATTGAATTTCATATAATCCTCAGAATGTATTGGATTTCAGACCATGAGGCAAGGTTTTATTGTAACAAGAAAAAGGTTACTATTTTTGATGATGATGATAAATAACACCTTATCTTTAGATTAGAATTGTCACCACCTAATTCTTATCTAGACCACCTTGTAGCTCAACTAAATCCAATAATCGGGGAGGAAGAGAATGAAATAACTGGGGGTGAGGAAAGGAATGTTCAAATAGAATATGTACCTATTGTGAAAGAATATGCAGACGTTTTTCTGGATGATTTACATGGACATCCTTCAGAACTAGAAATTCAGTTTTCCATTGATTTAATTCCTGGTTCAAGGCCTATATCGAAGACCCCTTATAGAATGGCCACTGTGGAATTAGTTGAACTAAAGAAACAAATAGAGGAATTGAGTAAAAAGGGATTTATTCTCCCTAGTGTTTCTCCAGGGAGAGCCCTTGTCCTTTTTGTTAAGAAGAAAGATGGATCTATGTGGTTATGTATCGTTTATAGGGAAATCAATGTTATAACAATAAAGAACAAGTATCCCCTACCTCGCATTGATGATTTATTTGACCAACTGCATAGAGCTCAATACTTTTTTAAATATTGACATTCGATCTGGATACCATCAGTTGTGTGTGAAGTAAGAAGACATTCCTAATATAGATTTTCAAATGAGGTACGAGCATTACAAGTTTACAGTAATGCCTTTTGGGATGACTAATGCACCTTCTATTTTCATGGATCTAATTAATAGAGTTTTAAATGAATATCTCGATGATTTTGGTGTGGTATTTATTGATGATATCTTTGTATTTTCAAAAATCCAAAAAGATAATGAAAATCACTTGGAAATTTTCCTGAAGACTCTTAGAAGAGATGAATTATATGGGAAGTTTAGAAAGTGTGAATTATGGCTTCATGATATTTCTTTTCTTGGTCATATTGTCTCTAATTATTGAATTTCCATTGATATGTCTAAGACCAAGGAAATCCAAGAATGTCCAGCACCAACAAGTATAACTGAGGTACGCAGTTTTGTTGGTTTAGCAAGTTATTATCAGCATTTCGACCATAACTTTTCCCAATTTGCTAACCCATTAATGAATCTCACATGAAAAGTGGTTAAAATTGTTTGGACAATAGAGTGTGAAGAGATTTATGAAGAACTGAAGAAAATATTAGTCAATAATCCTATATTGACTCTACCATCGGGGAATGATGGGTTCGTTATTTATAGTGATGCATCAAAGAAAGGACTTGGTTGTGTTCTTATGCAGAATGATAGAGTTATTGTCTATGCATCACGACAGCTGAAAATTCATGAGAAAAAATATCCTACTCATGATCTTGAGTTGGATGCTGTAATATTTTCATTGATGATATAGAAACATTATCTCTATGGTGAAAATGTGAGATATATACTGATCACAAGAGTTTGAAGTATATTTTCTCACTGAAAGAACTCAACATGAGGCAAAGGTGATGGCTTAAACTACTCAAGGATTATGATTGCATGATACACTACCATCCGGGGAAGGAAAGTACAGTGGCAGATGCTTTGAGTAGAAACGATCATGGAGTTTTGAACAAAATGAGAGTGGAAAGGGATCCTCTATACATGGATCTAGTAAAAATGGATTTTGGAATCACCATGGTAGGTGAAACGTCAATATTTTTTTAAATGGTTTCCAAACCATCATTACTAGAAAGGATAAAGATTTCTCAGACCAATGATGAAGAGTTTAAAAAGAATATTAAATCTATGAATGATGAGAGATTGAGTGACTTTGTGTATGAAGATGGAATTTTGAAATTTGGAAAGAGACTTTCTATTCCTGATATACCTAATCTAAAAAAGGAATTGATGGAAAATTCTCATAGTTCCAATTTCTCTATACACCATGGGAGAACCAAAATGTATAGAGATTTGAAGGAAAATTTTTGGTGGGATAACATGAAGAGGGAGATTTCTGATTTTGTGTCAAGATGTATGGTTTGTCAACAAGTGAAAGATGGAAGTCAACAGCCTAGAGGAGTCATGAAACATATTCCCATACTGGAGTGGAGATTGGATAATATTAAAATGGAATTTGTCATGGGACTACCAAAGACTCCAAGAAGGAATGAATCAATATGGTTCATTGTTGACCGTCTTACCAATTCAGCACATTTTCTTACTATAAAGGAAGATATAGCACTTGAATTTCTAGAAAGACTATATATTAATGATGTTTTGAGACTTCATGGAGTACCCCGATCAATTTTTTCAGATCGTGATCCCAATTTTACTTCAGGATTCAAGAAAAGTATTTAGAAATCCTTGGATACTGAACTTCGTTTGAGCACTTCCAACCACCCTCAAGGAGATGGAAGATTAGAATGAACCATTCAAACCTTAGAATACATATTGATATCTTTCTCACTTGACTTTCTGGGTATGTGGGATCAATATATACCTCTAGTGGAATTTTCCTATCACAATAGCTTCCATTCAATTATTCAGATGGCACCATATGAAGCGTTATATAGAAAGATATGTCACACACCAACCTATTGGGATGGCGTTGGTGAAATAAAACTTTTGGGCCCATAACTTGTGGAGGAAACGATGGAAAAGGTGATGGTAATAGAAACACACATCAAAGCAGCTCAAAGTAGGTAGAAGAGATATGATGACAACCGAAGGAAGGATTTGGAATTTCATGTATGAGATCATGTTTTCTTAAAGGTATCTTCATGGAAGGGAGTTATTAATTTTTGTAAGAAAGGAAAATTGAGTCCCAAGTACATCGGACCTTTCGAAATTATAGAATGAATTAGGGTTATAGCTTAATGTTTGGAAATGCCACCAAGTATCTCCAATGTTCACGATGTCTTCCACGTATAACTATTGAGAATATACAAGCCTGACCCAATGCATTTACTTAGTTATGAAGAAGTAGAACTGAAACCTGATCTGTCTTATTGTGAAGAGCCCATCAGGATTATTGATACTAGAGAACAAGTGTTGAGAAACCGGATGACCCGTCTGGTAAACTTTCTATAGAGAAACCATAAGATGGAAGAGGTAACATGGGAACCCGAGGAACATATTATGAAGAACCACCAAATGTTTTTCATGCGGTAGTATTCTAGAAATTTTGATGATGAAATTATTTGAATGAGGGGAGAATGTAACACCCCAAGCTTCCACGGTACTCTTCTCTAATATTGTGGCATCACCATCATATAAGAATAACTTAAAAATTACAAAACTGTGTATCTACATAAAATAATTTTATAATCCTAAACCAAAACATTTAAAAATATAATATTGATTTTAGAAACCAATTTTTTTCATTTGAGGACCAATGAAAACTTTTATTCTAATAAAAGAATAATTTTTATCCTTTTAATAAATTAATTAATTATTAGGTTACATTTTATTGGTATTAGTTTTGAACTAAAATAAATATTAGATTTTTAATAGAAAATTAATAAATATCCTTATACTAAACATTATACATGAGTTTTGTGTAAATTCATTTCGTATATAAAAATATATTCTTATAATATAATTTTATTCATTATGTTTTCCGTAATTAAATAAAATGTAATTTCTAACACACACATATATTTAATCATATAGAGTTTTATAAATATTTTAATTCATCTAAATAAAATATATTAATATGGTCTACTTAATTTTAAATGAAAGAAATATATCACCTTACAAAAATAGCCAACAAAATAAAATCAAAATTCATGTAAAACTGTAAAATAAATAGTTAAACACTTCAAATAACATAATACTATATACATTAATGAAATTTCATAGGATTTATCGACATCAAAATTATCCATTATTAAATATATTTTATTTTTTATCCTCATACTTTAAATATTTGATTTCTTTTATAATAATAATAAAATATTTAGAAACATGATACCCCACTCAATTATTATCTTGTATAATTTGTTTATTATGAGAATTATATTAAAAATAAATTATGAATGTTTCTATATAATAATAGTGATTATTAATATATTATATTTATTATCACTATTTATTATTATTTTAAAATAATAGTGTAATAATTCAAAATCCTTAAGTTGATTCAACACAACATTAGTGGAAGAAGTCGAAATGTAAACATAAATTGTCTTCAAAATTTTTAAAGGGATTTCATTATGATGAACTGCATGAGTTTTTTAGTTTTTGAGATAACTGTAACATGTAATAAATAATTTTCTTATTTAAATTTTAATTCTATTTTTATCTATATATCATTGAAGAAAAATTATATGACCAACCCAAAAATGACTTTTAACCATATTTATAGTAAACCAATATTTTATTAATTGATTTAAATATAAAAAACGTTATATTTAGTGATTTATATTTGAAATGGATTATAATATTATTTATTATCTTTTATTATTTTCCAATTTTTATTATAAAATAATATTATGGATCCATAAAGAAATTGTAATTGTAAAAAAATGTAGATTATTTCATATAAAATTTGATTCAATATGTCATTTCAGAAGAGATATATGAGTTTTATTTTCCTAAATATTTAAAAGTATAATTAAATAATTCACTTTTTTTATTCCAAAGCCACTAGTTTGAACATAATACACTCATAAAAATGCTTTTATTTAAATAAAGACGAGGATCAACAATAACGAATAAATTTTGGGGGGATGAGGAGTAAGGGTCACCAGCTTTCTAGGGTTTCTCTATCACCCACCCTCCTGCTCTGCTTCAGGTCAGTATCAAACTACCTCCTTTATCCTTCTCAATGCACTCGTGAAGGTGGATTCTCTCAAGGATGGCATCATTCTACGTGGACACGAATAGCACTGAATTTCCCATTTGCTGGATTCTCCTCGCTCCACCCCCTCTTTCCTAGGTAGGGTTTCATCTGGTGGCACAGTGGAGCCTGTGATCATGATCCAGCTTCTCCTACTGTGGATCTTCATGCAGGTTTGTATGTACTAAGAGTTTGAATTGTGGTTCAAGGTTATCTACGGGTGACTGTGTGAAGGTGGTGATGGGATCTTGTCGATCTTGCAATAATACCCATGAAAATCTTTGGTATTTTGGTTTTTTCCTCCTTGTTTTCTTTTCCTGCTTTGCTATTTGTGATTATTTTTTGGGAATTCAATGTTTCTTGGATATTCTTTTGTAGCTTGTGCTGGATCCAAGTAGTTGGGATGTGGATTTTTTTCTTGATGTGGTTTCAGGGATGATGGATGTGTATTTGTTGATTTGGTATTATGGAGGAAGGTCATTTGGGTTTGGTTCACAGGCATTGGATGAAATGTATAATTGGGAGCTCCTCATGGCATTGGTGTAGCCTGTGTTTTCTGTGTGTTTGTAATGTGCTATTTTCGATGGTCTGACTACAATTTTGGAGAAAGTGAAGATACAATGAACTACGGTTTGTGGGGATGGAACATTGATTTCATATGATTTGGTGAAGGTTGATGCGTTTTTGTGCATTGATGAGGCTTTTGTGGTTTGATTTTTTGTGAATTTACTAGTGGAATTATGGACTTTTCCATGAGATACTGCATCCGGTTTACTTGCAAGGTAGGGTCCCACTTGAGTTTCAGAGAAAAGAGAGATTTCCTCTTCATCACTATCTAGAATTGGATATTTTAAGAGGGTATGACAATTTCCATCGGTACTGGCCCTGTCCATCCTTGCACAGGACTACTAACCAAGAAATGATGGGACGATGGATGCTGATTGTATTGTTTTTTTCTAGGGTGGGGATTTTCTTACTCTTGAATTGGATTTTATTTTATCTTGATGAACTTGGCACACGGATGCATGGTTGTGTTTTAAGTCCCTCATGCCACTATGGTTTAACACTTTTTATTCAAAAGTTCTTTTGAAATAAAAATTAAATTTTCATTCAAATAACGATTAAATTTTCATAACCATGTTCATAATGTTTTGTTATACATAAACTTTAAACAAATCTTATTTTACCATATTAACATAATTAAATTAGTATCATTATCCTATTAAAATTTTATTATGTTCTTGAAAGAATCACAATCTACTTTCTTTCTATTAATTGAAAAATGAAGTATTTTTTCATTTATATATGATGACAGCTACCTCAATTGATACTTATTCATTTTTGGTTAAAAAATAGTTTAAATGATCAATCATAAAACCTATAAAATAGTTTTTTTATAACCGTAATCAATTTTCAACATAATTTCCCATCCGCATAATGGATTTTGAAAAGGTCACTCTTTTGTATGTGTATTCTACTGCCTCCAAGAATGTGACATTTCTATCACGAACCGTCCCCTGGGCCCATGAATTGACTACCCATAGCTCACCTTCCATAGGCTAGGGGATGTAGAATAACATTGAGTAGGCATATCTCAAGAGGGAAGGAATTGACTTTAAACCTGTACACTCACACAAATCTCAAACTACGGAATTATATCACATAGTAAAACACTAAAATCACTGAGACAACTACCGAGAGTACAATACATACTAAAAATCCAAAGGGGCTATAATACAATCCCCAAACCAAAATGGAATGTACAACCGCCATGGTCTTTCCTCTCAAGAACATATATGATGGGCATGTGAGGTGTAGCTACCTATAACTATAGAAGTATGCTCGTATGTCCTGTATCACATGGCAGCACCTAGTCCTAGACCACCACAGTCTTTATCGAAGCATCAATCACCTCCACAAGAAATGACATGTGTGTGCAGAGCCCGTGTAGGGGTCAATAAAAAATACTCATTAGGGACCTCAAACCACAAAGGAAAGACCCAAAAGAAAGACCACAAATCATAGATAGCTCACACCAGGTATAAATCAATGTATAGAATTTAATATTATCAGTCGTAAAGCTGTATCAAATTGTACTATCGATGGAATCATCCCTGATGACTCACTGAGGCTCGCTCAACTACTGGACCATGGAGGTCCACTCAGTTACTTGACCGCTATGTTTTGTTGAGCTACTGGACTACTGAGGTCATCTTAGCAATTTGACCACTGAGCTCCACTCGGCTACTAGACCATTGAGGTCCGCTACACTACTGAATAACTGAAGTTAGCTCAGCTACATAACCACTAATTTTTGCTCCGCTACTAGACCATTGTGATCTGTTGAGCTACTATACCACTAAGGTATTCTCGGATAGTAGACCATTGAGGTCCCACTCACCATATCCTTCATGTCATATGAATTGGTAGTATTAATACTCTCAAGCACACTTTATTTTGAGAGAATTGAATCATAAATCCAACGGTAATATCTCAACTACCATGAAAACTGACTTAGATTATACCCAAAGGACCGCTCATCTCATGGGTCCCAACATCATAAATGAAACATCAATCAAATGTATGATCTGAAAGACATTGATGTTTTAGTAAACAGGGGATGGTTGTATCTGGGAAAAATCCCACATGGTCGGACCGACCAGACCAACCTGACCTTGCGGTCCCGCATGACCTAACCCAGTTTGGCTGATCTGACCATGGTGGGTTTGGACTGACCCAGTATGGCCTAGCCTAGTGGCCCATCCAAGTGAGACTTACTAGACCCAGCCCAGTTTGGTAGTGGGTCCAACCCACTATATCATCCACCAACCTGTTTCACAACCTGTGCGGTCCGACTTATTCATATTGTTTCTAACTAGCCAGGCCACCCAGTGGCATAGTTTTCCATCCTACCCAGCCCACAATTTTGCGGTTCGTTTCTACTCCAACCCAGGACACCAATCAGCCTAGTTTACTCTATCGGCTTAGTCCACATAGGCGGTCTAGCTTGTTTCTATCTCGTATGCCTACTAGTATCCGGTTTGCTTAGCCATGTGGCCAGTTGGGGCCGGTCGTCTCCCTCCGCACGTGGTCTATCATGTACCCTATGACAGCATACTCCGCAACCCACCCCGCAGGCCACACCACTTGACACGACACTTGATTAGTGCCACCCCCTACACCACTGCGGCCACTACAGGACATAGCCTCTACCTCCTTGGTGCACCACCTCACTCATGCAGATTCCACCACAGGCCGCCGTCAATGGTCTCCTCCGCATGCAACCATACATTCTCCAATGGTCAGTTTCTCAATCCTTCTATGCTTCCGGGTTTCGTAGGATGTCACTATCACTACTGCATACTCCATGCTATTTTTCTATTACTCCAGGGGTCAATCCTTATTTGGAGTCCCCAAAGAAAAGATCTAAAATGACCTCATGGGTTGTGTGGTGATGAACACGGATAAGGAGAGAGAGAGAGGGGGGGGGGGGGTCATAGAGAACACCTAATGAACATACTATCCATTGTTTGTGTTGGACCAAAATTGTTCTTGTTAGTGGGATCACGAAGAATAAATATAAATCTCTAAGATTAAATCCCCATAACCAATCCCACAATAAATATCTCCCAATCCTATAAGAATAATCCATCAGTAGATCAACTTGGTAGAGAGTTGATCTGCATACATCATTTAGAGGGGAGAAAGGGGGAAAAGAAACCACTATGATTTAAACCCCTACCTTGGAAAAGGATATCAGTAGATGGAGATTTCCCTTTTTCCATACGCCTATCTATACTTCTAATTCTATTTCCAATGGTATCATCATTACTTTATGATTAGATTATGTTTTTCGTTGGAGTGGTTTCCTTCATTATTTGTCAGAGGAATTCCCAGTTTGTTTGTTAAACCTGAATCCCTATTTAATTAATGATGAAAGAAATACCATTCATTATAGGGTCACCATTCTAATTCATTAATGAGTCTCATAAATGAATATAACATTGCCTCATCACTATAAGACATCACTAAAAAGTTGGAGTGCAATTATCTAGAAAAAATATTAAAATAATTTTTTTTAGTTATTTAATTTTTTTTTCAATGTCACAAAAACGTTCTTTTTCAGTCGACCTACACCAGTCGACATTGGGGCCTTCCTAGGATAATATCGATGCTCTTAGTTTAACGATGTCCTCTTATTTTTGATCTGGTCACCGATTTAATATTTAAAAAAAACTCGATTGAATGATTATTTAATAAACTTTATAAATATTTTGAAAATGCATTTTGGCCTCTCTAGACCATATAAACTTATTCCGTCTCAAATCCTGGTCCTAAAATAATCCCATTTTAATTTTGAAATTTTTTACATGGAATTACAAGGTATTACATTCTCCACATCTTAGGAATTTATGTGCTCTTAAGCCAAACAATGGATAATCAAACAAATAGGGATACTGAGCATGAATCTGAGACTCCATCCCCCACGTGATCTCCTGGAGACTCATGTGATGCCAACAAACATACACTATAGGAATTGACTATCCACAAAATATTATCTCCTATCGATCCTCTATATCCACTGGGTACTCTTTAAATGTCACCCTATAGTCAATCTCAATCTCGCAATGGTCAATAAAGTTGTAAGGGCATACACTTATCTCCTCAACTTGGATATATAGAATAATTCATGCACCCACTCTAATTGTGACAGTAGAGCCAAGCAGTATGAAACCTCCCCCTCTCTACACAAAATCATAAATGGTCCAATGAACCTATGGTATAACATGATATCCAACCAAATATCTATATCCATTGTCTAAGAGAGAAGCGTAGGAATAAATGGTCCCCCTCCTCAAAATCCATGGTTATCCGTCACCAATCAGAATACGGCTTCTGTCAGTTCTGTCCAGTCATCACCTACTCTTGGATGACCTGCACCTTCTCAGTGGTAGCATGTACAATAACTGGATCCATGAGGGCGGACTCCCCTAGTTCTTTCCCTCATAACGACAACTTGCATGGTCATCTATATAGTGCCTCGAACACTGCTATACCGATGGTAGAGTAGTAGTTATTGTTATTTGCAAACTCCAGCAGTGGTAGTTGGTCCTCCCAACTGTGACCAAAATCAAGAACACAAGCATGAATCATTAACTCCATGGGCTGTATGGTCTTCTCAATTTGACCATACATTTGTGGGAGAAAGGTTGTGCTCAAGCATTGATGAGTCCCAAATGCCTCTTGCAATCCCTTCCATAACCGGGATGTATAGTGTGCGTGATGATATGAGACTATCGTAGATGGGACTCCATGGAGTGAAACTATCTCTTGTATATAGATGTGTCTTGTGCTACCTATTTAACCCTCATATCAAAATGGTAGGTGGTGGGATGACATGGTTAGTAGGTCTATGATCACCTAGATGGTATCATTCCCCCAAGAAGTACATTGTTATCCCACCAAAAATTCCATCTATATCTCATCCCAATTATACTCTGGTACCTCGAGGGGTTGTGTTAAACCTACTGAAACCTTTTTCTCATCCTTCTCTTACTGATCAGTGAGGCATCTCAAGACAATCTCTGCTGGTGCCTTCTTCATCCCCAGCCACTAGTAATGAAGTCAGAGATCCTGGTACATCTTCACCACACCCGTATATACTGCCAAATGGGATGTATGTAACACCCTCAATACATTTTCCTAATATACCACTGGAAAAATGGTGCATCCTCTAAAAAGGATAATGTTTTTACCACCTTTCGAATATCCATCAGGAATATGCCCTGTGGACATCTGGGAACCTGTAGTCTCATAGCTGGTATATCTGAGTTGCGTCTCTCTAACTAATTATAATAGTGGAGGTTAAACTACCATCGAATAAATAAAAGTTGTATCAACTCTATCCACAAAGGATATTTGATTCGACGAAAACTACTTTGAGGCCTCATTCAGTAGCTAGGAACCCGGTCTCTTACTAAGAGCATCTGCCTCCAAGTTCCCCTTCCCAAGAGTATAGACTATGTTTAATTCATAATCCTAGTGGAACTCTAGCCAACTTTTATTTCTCGTATTTAGTTTCTTCATAGAAAAGGATATTCATGAGAATCATATGGTCAGTGTATCCCATAAGTTAGTGTTTCCACATATTCAGTGCAAAGACTACCACTGCCAACTCAATGTCTTGAGTATCATTGATATATTTATGTGCTCCCAATTATCACGATCCATAATCAATAAATGATTTTACCTATATCAAGACAAAACCAATCCTGATTATGAATGCATCACAGAACACCACGTAGTATGTTCCCTCCTCTGGCATCCATATGATATGAGCACTTGTCAAGCTGTGCTTCAGCTCCGGAAAGCTCTGCTATAATATTTTTTTCCACAAAAAGGGTTTTCCCTTCTTTTTCAACACCTTAATGGGTTCTTATATTCTAGGAATGTTGTGGAAAACATTTTATAGTACCCAACCTACCTAAGGAAAGTCCGCACCTTGGTAACGCTCTTTGGTGGATCCCAAGCAAGCACCGGCTCAATATTCACTGGATCCACCACAACATTAGCCTCAAAGATGACATGTTCCAAAAATATGATCTTCTGTGTCTAGAACTCACACATCGAAAGATTTTTGTAATGTTAGTACTCTCAGAGTGTGTCTATAACCATATAAAGGTGTCCCATGTGGTCCTCCTCAGATGTGGAATTCACTAAGATGTTGTCAATGAAGACCACTAGAAACTGGTCTATGTACGGCTCGATGATCTAGTTATTGAGTCCCCTTAACAATGTTGGGGAATTTTTCATGCCAAACGAAATCTATAAATACTTTTAGTGGCTATAGTGACATCTGAAATCCATCATCAAGGTGTCCTAATCTTGTACTTGAAGTTGTTGATAGCCGGATCTGAGGCAAGTATTTGAGAACCATATAACTTCCTTATTCTGATTGAAGAGGTCATCAATCCTTGGTAGATGATACATGTTATTCATGGTCACATGGTTCTTGAATTGTATGTCCACACATAACATGAAGATTCCATATTCCTTCTTGTAAAACAATATTGGGGCTACCCATGGTAAAACATTGTGTTTAACAAGACCCTTCCACTACCAGTCCTCCAGTTGTACCTTCCGCTCTCAGAGCACTGCCGAAGACATCCGATATGGTAATGTAGATATTTCTGTCATCCTAGGGTACAAAGCAATGTAGAAGTCTACATATATGTGAATAGATAGTCCTGAAACATCTTCTAGAAAGACTTCGTCATACCCATCCACCACTATTTGAAATTACGAACTCGCCTCATCCACTACACCAAGGGTCATGATAACCAATCGATGAGTTATCAAATTCACCCTCCTATGTGTGACTCTATACTGCACGGATCCATTTTTTTCTCACCCACATGGGAAACCCATTTTCCATATTCATGGACACACTGCACTGTTCTCATAATACAGTCGATTTGAGCCTAAACAACCGATAGCCAGTCCATACCCAGAATGATGTTGTAAGGCCTCAACAACACTACTAAGAGAACCTATCTGAATCTCTCTTTTCCAAGAGTAATCTCACAGTATCGGCTCTAGTGTATAATCAATTAATCTCCTCCCATAGATGTCTCTAATGGAAAGGATCGAGTGAATGACTCGATCAGAATCTTTGAGCTCTGAATACGATCTTGTAATGGAAAGAGTGACTGGTACCTATGTTTATCAGAACTGCATGTAATTTGTAAAAGACATAGATCATACCACGTATCATATTTGGGATATCGAGACCATAGGCCCCGATGGCCTGAAGCTAAGCCCACACATATCCACCTACTCATATATCCCATGGTGGACCACATGGGGTGGTTTTGGTAGTACATCATACCAATTCCCACCTCTTTCCATTTGTCCTGCTCCTCTACAACATCCTCCATGTAGTGGACCATGCTACAATCTTTGATGCTACCTCGACATTCCCTCGACAATCTGTTGGCCCTCAGCACGGTGAGTCGATAAATCTTAAGCCATGTTCCCCTACTCACTATATACATATCATACTCTACTTCTTTGTTGACTCCCTTTACCTCGACATCCTCACACTACCATCTCTGAGTTTTGAGGTCATCCTCTGAATGGTCTGGCCTTCATGGCCTCTTGTTCATCTATCACCTACCTTCCACAGATGACTCAGCCACCTGTCCCCTAGTGGTTGCTTCCATCATCGTTGCATGCTCTGTGAAAAATATCTTCACTGGTAGATCTCGCTACAGCACCCTAGCCTACATAGGGATTCTGAGATAAATCATTGATGCACTGATCTCTAATCAGAGTCCCATCTCAATGGTATGAGAATTGAAGAAAGGATCACATTCCATATTCGTAGAATAATTGGAGAGGTTTGTGAACCTCACATAGTACTCAGTTATTGTCAAGTTGCCATGCTGTAGGGGAAGTATCTCTTTTATGAACATTGAGGGAAATGTTACGGGGATTAAATCCTCCAGGAAAATGCATTTCAAGTCAGAAAAGAATATAGAGGACTCCTCATTCATCTAGATTTTCAAACTTCACCATCTCTCGACCAATCCCTACTGAATACTCGTGGATAGAACTCTCATCTGGTAAAGTTGAATCCTCACTAGGTTGAAGACTCAGGTCTCCACCATAATCCCATCCATAGTGAAATTACTATATATATCTCCCCTTATCCTTGGAGGTCCCCCTCTATGGAACTCATTTAATGAATTAACCCTATGTACATCCTCTACCGGTAGAGTTGTTTGTAATTGATGACCAATGGGTGGTGGTAAAGGTGGGACACTTCCCAAATGTGCCATCTTGGGAAATGATCCTTCCACCGATGCCTCATCTCTCTATAGACCATCCTCACTGTCACGGACTGGAATCCAGACTGCATGTCTATGTGGAGGCATCCTGAAAGAGATCAAGATGAATCACATTAATCATATTATACCTGCTGAGCTGACTCTAACTCATAAATATCGTGACAAAACATTCAAAGACCCAGGAAGCAAGTGTTTTTACATACCACGTCAGAATGATTAATTCATGGTCTTAGTGTATAGATACGTCAGCCTCCACACCATCACTAGACTCCCTATCCTGAAATATGAACACAAAACACTTAACACTATTGTCGCATAAAAATTTATAGACTCGTAGTTCTTCACGTAGAACTTACCACCCTTTGATAGAACAATTTCATGACCCATCCCATAGGGCCCTTTCTGTGACATCCCCAGTTCTTCCTTCCATCGACTAGGGGATAGAGACTAGCATAGAGTAGGCATATCCCGACACGAACAAAGCTTAAACTGGGGAAAGTAATAATAATGTAAACTAGAACTATCACTAAGACAACTACTGAGAATAAATTACTAACTAAAAGTACAAATGTGGAAGAATAAAAGCCAAAAACCACAATGAAAAGTACAAATCCCATAGTCCATTTTCTCGAGAACCTACATGAAGGGTATGTGAAGGGTAGTTACATGTAGTTTTTGATGTACGTCAGTTTGTCCCTTCTCACTGAGCACCACCATGTTCCGTACCACCAAGGTCTCCTTTGAAGCATCAATCACATGTAGGAGACATGAAACGTGCGGGTGAAGCCTGTACAAGGGTGAGTAACACAATAATCAGTAGAGACCTTAATCCAAAGATGAAAGACAACAAAGTAATGAAAACTGACACCAGGTATAACTCAATATATAGAATGTAAGATTATAAGTAATAAAGATGAATCATCTTTTACTACAGAGGGATTCATCCATGATGAGTCACTGAGGATTTCTTAACTACTTGACCACTGAGGTCCCCTCAGCTACTGGACCACTGATGTTTGCTGAGTTACTAGACCATTGAGATTTACTCTACTATTGGACAACTAATATTCATTCTGCTACTAGTAAACTGAGGTCCGCTGTGCTACTGGACCACTAATGTATGTTCTTCTAGTCATCTACTGAGGTCGGATCTGCTCTAGACCACTAAGGTCTGCTGATCTACTAGACTACTAATGTCTACTCTTCTAGTCATCTACTGAGGTCCACTACGCTACTGGACCACTATAATCTACTCCGCTACCAGACCACTAAGGTCTACTGAGCTACCTGACCACTAAGGGCTCCTCAAATACTGGACCACGAGGGAACTGGCCTTAATATCCTTCATGTCATAACCATCTTTCACATTAATGTTTTCCATTGAACATGATTCCAAGTGAATCTAATCCTCAAGACATCGGTCAAATCTCTACTACCAAGAAAACTCACTTAGAGTATACATGAGGGATCATCTCTTTGCAAGGGTCCCAATGCCATATACAGTGAAAAAATCAGACGCCCAATATGAATGATAATAACATTTTAGTAAACAAGGGATGGTTGTGTCCGGGTCTAGTACAAATTAGTCATAACGACCCAACCAACTTGACTCAGGGTATCCTGTATGACCCGAACCAGATTGGTTGACCCATACTGGTTGGTTCTGGGCCATCCCAGTCTGATCAAGCCTAGTGGGCCTTGCTGGATTCAGCCAGGTTCAGTAGTGGGTCTAGCCCGCCAGGTCACCCAGAAACCCTGTTCTAATCCGGTTTAGTCCAACTTAGTCGGATAGGTTCAATAAAACCAAGCCACCCTGCGGTTTGATTTTTCATTCGACTTGACCTGCAATTTGGCTGGCTGGTTCTTCTCCATCCCAGTCCGCCAAGAAGCCTAGGGTAATCTATCAGGGTATCCTGTACCAGCGGGCCAGATTGGGTCCAGCTAGGAAACCCACTGTCATCCAGTTTGTGCAGCCATAATGCTGGTTGTAGCCGGTCACCTCCCTCGGCATGTGGTTTAGTGTGAAACATGTTCCAGTGCTTGCCGCCTCCCTCCACGTGTGCCGCTCCACCTAACACAACACTAGACCATCCCTGGAACCCTATTTCAGTGCAAACCCTGCTGGTTGTAGCCTCTATCGGCGCAGTGCGCCCCCTCCCTCCTACAACCACCACCATCGTCCACCGCTGACACAAATGGTATCCTCCACAAGCCACCAAACATGCTCCAATGGTCTGTTTCCTAATCCATTAGTGCTTCTAGGATCCTTGGGGTGTCACCATCACTACCGCATACTCCTCATTATTTTCCATCACTCCAAGGGTTTGCAATAATTTGGAATCTCTCCAACATAGACTTGACGTGACCTCATGGGTCCATCAGTGAAGAACAATGAGAAAGAGATATATGACCACAGATAACACCCAATGAAAAAATCGGTCATTATTTGTGTTAGACTTGAATTTTTCTTATCAGATCGATCACGAAGCATCAGTATAAATCACTAATATTTAATCCCTATAACCAATCCCATAATTAATTTTTTCCAATCCTAAAAGAAGAACCCGTCTACAGATAAACTTGTTAGAGGATTTATTTTCATTATTCGATTAGAGTGGAGAATGGTGGTAAAGAAATCAAAAAAGTTTAATCCCCTATATAATAAAGGGAGATCAGTGGAGGAAGATTATCTATAACCATTCTTCGATCTCTGGTTCTGATTCTCCCTCCATTGGTATCATCAGGACATTATGATTCGTTGACATTCTTCATTAGATATATTTCCTTCGTCATTCATTATTGGACTTCTAGGGTTGTTTGTCAACCATAAATCCTTATTTAATTAAAGATGGAAGATGCATTATATGATGCAGCGTTGCCATTTAGATTTATTAATGAGGTTCGTTAATGGATTCAGCATCACCTCGTTGTTTTACCACTATAGTGATGATTTTCTACGTAACAATACATGGAAAGTAATAAAATAACTTTTTTAAGATATTTTATTTTTCTTCTCAAGGTCCTGAAAATTATATTTTTAGGCCAACCCACATCAGATGATGTTAGTGCCTACCTAGGTGAATCTCGATGCTCTGAGTTCAATGATACCCTCAGATTTTTTATCTGGGAAACGATTTAAAAATTAGAAAAACCCACATGCATGATTACTTTATGAACAGAAATATGGTTTGTAAATACATTCTAGCCACTTCAGGCCTTGAAATCACTTATTGTCTCTGATTCTAGATAGGAAATAATCCAATGTCATTTTTCAAAAAAAAAATACGTTGACTTATATGGAATTATAGTTTTATTTTAGCTCACCACAAAATATGGGAGGATATAAAAGATAATTTACTGAATAAATAATATTATTGCACACTAAAACCATGGACTATTGATTGTTTTTAATCATTTAATTATTTTTTAGTATCTATTATTTTTTTGGTAAAAATAGGTATTAAATTTAAATTTCAAGTGATGTTTATAATAGTCCAATAGTTGAAGCACATTTAGTATAAACCATGCACAAGCCATGTGAGACTCCAAATGTTTTTGGAAGGGACAGTCACATGGTTGGCTCACATATTCCTTATTCATTTTCATTGACCAAGTATGTTATTTATAGGCCTAAATAGGGGAATATAATTGCCACAAGGTTTGACCAATAATTTTTCCAAATAATGCACGGTGTCTAACCATTAAAAAATAATGTTGTTAAATAATAATAATAATAATAATAATTTTATTATTTTTATTATCACACCCCTAATGGGTTCCCCCCCCCCCCACCCTACTCCACATGCTCAATGACCACTGGTTCATGACACCTTATACCAAAGGGCCCCTGACCCATGACTCTTCCTCTTACTCATCTTCCTCTTGTTCATTATTTTTTCTCCTAATTCCACATAAAATGTTATTTTTTAGGGTTCTATGCCATTTATCCTCCTAAAAATTTTCAAATTTATTTTCTACATTTTTTTCATAGTTATGGGAAAGATATTGTATGGTCCCAGATTTTCATAAACAATGATTTTATTTAAGTGTTGAATTGGGTTTCTCTTTGTGGATATAGGAGTGTTTCCCCATGTTTATGTGAAGATGCAGAGGTGTTCTGATGGTTCAAGACATGAAAGAGATAGAAAAATGAATTTTTGGGCATGTTGAACGATTTTTGCACAGTTAGTGAAAATTGTGCAGATCATCCTAGGTAACCATGCTACCATGGATAGAGGCTTACACACAGTTGGAACACAGTTAATCCAACCATGCATAATTCAAAGGAAACCATTTTATGGACACCCATGGGGTGCACTGGCATTTCCAGACCTAGAGAGTGGTATGGGTTAAGTGAATGATTGTCGAATAATAATGGGGAACCCATGTCAAATATGTTTTAACGGTCGATTATATTTGAAATGAAATGATAATAAATATGCATATGGTGATAAGATCATAACATGTTATCATAATGAAATGAAAATGGTAATCAGGTTAAAAGAGATTATGTCGATTGTTTCATGAATTTTTGTTATAAGTGCCTAAGGGGATTAGGGAATATTAAATAGTGAATGGGAAATTGGGTAATGGAATGGAAAACAGGGAGTGTTTTAATGGGATATAATAAAGAAGTGAATGAATTTTTGGAATGGGTTAATTTAGGATAATTATGTGGTACACCTAAATGATTGAATGTAATAATGGTATTTTGTTATGTTATATGTTAATGGTACTTGATATGCATAAGTGGGTAAATTATTTTGAAATAATGAATATGGCTAAGATATAGGGGTTGTAGAATACACTTAATGGGTTAAGGCACAAGGATGAGAATTTGGATAAATGGATATGAATTGAAAATGGTAAATGTATTAATGGGTTATGTCATAGTATTATTTCCCATGTTTATTGTTATGTATTGTGATATCCAAAGGAAAGGAATATGCTTGGTTGATTTATGGAATTATTGTGGTTACTTGAGAAATTAGCATGTTCATATGTCTTGGTAGAGTGGGGTACTAAATTTTGTTTCTATACCCATAGGTCAAGAAAGAATGAGGCTCTAAACACCACCCCAAAATTCATGGGTTAGGGATGGGGACGAATGCTCTATTCACCTAATGATTTCATTCCACCCTAACTGAGGCTTCGAGGTGAGAATAATGTAATGATGTGATATGTGTATCCCTACTAAGATAGGGACATGATTTATTTCACCTATGAGTTGTGATTGATTTCCATAGACCCTTGTGTAGATGGTATTTATGCCTAAACCAGGAAGCATGTGATAAATACGGCTTATATAATAAATATGTTATAATAAATGGAATTGGGATAAATGCAAGTAATGATTTAAATAAGCATTGTTAACTAATAGAACCTGAACTATCCCCTGTTTACATACCTTTATTTTTGTTCTTTCATGCACTATCTATTAGAATGGATATTTTTTAGACACTATTGGTGTTGGTCTACTGGGTTTTTTACTCACACAAAGCTCAGGCCGCCATTGGGTACCTGAGAAGATCTCTTGGTTGTAGTTTAGGCTAAGGGCAGAGGCCCTAATTTGAGATGATGATTTGAGCTTGGGATCTACATATGGGAGGACCCAGACCTAAATTCAAGACCTATTTGGAGTTTTGGCTGTTTGTTTCATTTTGGGATTCTTCACCTTGCACTACTAGTACAACATGACATTGTTTTATTTGATTAGTGTTTATACCCATTTGGGAAATTTTTGGTAATTTATGTTTACTGGTTGTACATATTGTTTCCTCTATTTATATTGTGTTTTTTTGTGTATTTATCTGATAAATATGGAAGTCTTTACAAATGACTTATTATACCCTTGCTACTAGTCGGAAACCTCTGGCATATTGGGAGGCGTGCTTGAGGTCATGTAACGACTCGGCTCGGAGAACCGGTTTAGTAGAATTTGTGTCAGGCATGTTACAATGTATTATTAGTGTATTTCTTTTCACATTATTACTATTTGGGGAGGGTAGACAATATATTAGTTTTTTTGGGCCTTGGTAATGAACTCATTCTTAGGAGCATCTAACCTATGTACGAGGGATAACCCATGTCACACTGGGCGGGGATTGATGTTCTAGATGTATGTTGTTACAGTTGAATGATATTTCACCATTGGGCGATGCACGTGTTGTGTGATTTAAAAAAATTATGATATATTTCTAATTTCCATAATGGCATGAAGTTGTGCATTCATGAATCATTTATGCACCTAAGTATATAGGTTACATGCAGCATTATAGGCACACAAATGGGGATGGGTTTGTGGGACATGAAGGGTGGAATTAATTTAACCTTCATAATAAATTTGAGGAAAATTATTCCTAATAATTTTAATGCAAGAGGGTCAATGAAAAGAATAAAAATGATCATTTAAGGAATATTGTCTATGAATAAATGTTATAACATGGTTAAAATTTTGGGTTATGATAAATTTTAACTATTGAATGACCTCCAAAAGAGAAATATTTGTGTAGTGATGATAAAAAGTGTTAATGGGTTTTCCAAACAAAAAGTTTAGATGAGATTAAAGTGGTGGTTGTAAGAAGTTGTGAAATGGGAAATGTTCTTAAGAGGGAACGAATAGTGTTGTAAAAGAATAACATGTTTGATGAGGTTTTGACATAAGACTTGTGATTAAATAAATTGGTTACCCTAGGTTGATCGTGACCTACAGTAAGTATGGTATAGGTTAGTGTTCTAAGTGTGATGATGACTATTGGGATAGAGTATGAGGAATAGTTTTTTTAAGGTTGATATTATGGGATCTTTTCCATCTATGGATAAATAATTTTTGTCATTCTTCAATGTTTTTAGTGAATGATATGTTTAAAAATGAAAACTATTGAGTTCAATAGTGGGTATCCATGTTGTTGTCAGTTGGACCCTTATGTGTGGGGGTTGGGGTAGTGAGAGTGCTCCAGTTTTCCTCCTTGGATTTGGATTTTGATGCCTAGCCTAGGTGGTGTGTTTAGGGAACCCTTAGGAGGGTTGTGGACTTTGGGTTTTGAGGTGTTTTTATATGGTGTGAGTGAGGGAACTCTCATAGTTAATGACTGTATGGAGTACATGCTGGACCCTAAATATGGTACCTGGGTGTTGGTCACCTCAAGAGTACAGACCTTGCGAGTTGTGTCTCAAATCCTAGATATGATTTTTTCCATAGTGTCAGTGAATGTGTACACAATTGGTGTGAAACTTAGAGTATATGGTATTTTAGTATGTTGAGGATAGTGTCCATTCGAATGGGAGTGATTTTTCCTTTCACACTCATTAATTTGTTCATTTCATGATATTTATAGTTTGGAGTGAGGACCAGTGGTTATTAGTAGGTGTGACTCAAATCTAGGGAGTTGGTATCATTCAAACTTCAATGTTACCTTTGAGAGAGGTCGGACAAGGATTCTAGTGCTTTTGGTTGTGTGTCATGCATGTATATGTTTTGAACTTCGATAGTGGAACTCAGGATGTTTTATGGTGCAAATTTGGCCTAGAGGGCTATGTGGGAAGGTTGATGGTTGGACATACGAATTTAGTTATGGTTATGAGATGATATCTTTGACAAAGAAAGGGTGTCCATATGGGAGGTTAGCCTCGTGGTGCATGTACCTCAGAATATGATGCATGGGAGATGCTTCAGAGTTGGTGTTAATCCGCACTAAGTACAACCAAGATTTTTTAAATGGTATTTTTATACCCAGTTCATTCATAAGGTCACCCGAGTAATTGTGAAAGGACATGAGGATTGTTTTTAAGGGTTGTATCATATTAATTCCTAACTCTCTTGTTTAGATGATGATTATTATAGTCCTGAGGTTGATTTTGAGTGGAATAGGTGAAGGTGTTTGGGGTGTGGTTATATGATTTTACTCAATGGGGACACCCGAGGTAGGGGTGGTCATCTGGATTAACTTGTTGGTATGAATGGTTTAGTTGTTGAGTGATGTTTGAACCCTGTTCTCAATCACACCTGAGTGGTGGTGGTTACGTGTTGATGGGACATGTTCATAAGGGAAGCCTAAGATCCCTAGAAGGTTATGTTTTCCCATAGTTCGACATCAAAAATAAATATGTTTTTGGTGGTGTTCTTTGAAAACTTCTTAGCTTACCTCAGCTAGTGATGAGCATTCCCAATATCTTGACATCATTCTAGGTATGTTGAGAATCTCTTGGTCACACTAACAGATATGATGGTGTTTTGTTGGATGAGGGACAACATGGAGTTTACGCAGATGGAAACGGTATATGTGAAGCATGAGGAAGGGATAAAAACCCTCAATGGATTCTAGTGTGGTCCCCAGGATGGACTAGATGTTGAAAAATGTCATGGGTTCTATTTATAGAAGCTTTGAATGGGAACTGGGTGATGTTTGTTTCCTTTTTAGGGGAAACGCTAGATGGCCATGTCTAATGTTGAGGTTTTTCTTCTATTGAGTGTACGAAGTGGTGGTTGAAATCCGTCATGGTGAGAAATGGTAACGACACTCATAAGGTGGTGAGTGATGATTCAGTACTAGATATGGAGTAGAGAACATCGAGATGATGTGGTGGCACTGGGATGCCTATTAAGAACCTTTGAGGTTCTAGTTATGTTCCTCGTAGAGGCAATTTGGAACTTGGGTGTGGTGACTGATGAGCCAAGTGTCGGCTTCAGGCATAAGGAGGATCCAAGTTAACCATATGATGTTTGAGTTGAGTCATTGATGGGTGTGGTTGGACAGGATAATAGGTGATGTCAAGAGAATATGGGGTCTTATATCTCCAACAGAGATTGGGGTTATATTCGGGTCAATTTTCTTAGTTTGGTTTTAGGACATCGTGATGTTGGGTGAACCTTGTCCATGTGTTGTGTTGTCTTGCCAGAGGTGAAGTTGATGATAGTCTGGAGGGTGTTAAGGTTGTGATGATGGAATTCTACTAGATTTCAAGAAATGACCATAGTGGACACGTGGGATGATAATGATATGCTTCAGGTCAATAAGCACCTTGGAAAGTTGACAGGGGGATAGTGTCCTACCAGTGGAAGGTGGTTGTTCGGGGATAGGCCAGTCATGTGTGGTCATACCTATGATATTAAACATGAATGGGTGTGGTGAGAGTGAACCAACTACAGGTTGTTATTGTGGTGGAAATCACCTTATTTAAAATGAAGTGTACTTGAGTGAGGTCTAGTTGATCTTATTCGTCAATTGGATAGGGTAAGAATGTTCCCCCGAATGGTTTTGATGCTGTGACTAGATTCCAATGTAGGGTAATTCACTATGGATGCTTGTCCATGGTGATTTGAAACATGTTAGGTGATGGGAAAGTTAGGTTGAGTTTTGGAGGTCCTTCGTCGATGGAGGAGGTTCCATGTAACCAGAAATGGTGGGTAGAACTATAAGGCCCCAGCCTTAAACCTTACTTAATCTTGAGTTATTACAAGATTACACATTGAGGATCTTTTCGGGTTTAGAGTTTTAGAGAATTAGATCATAAAACTTTCATTACATTCCACATATAAACAAAGTGGTTACATAAAGATAGTATTCTTCATTCCCATCAATGGAAACACATTTACAATAAAACATGGATTATTTCTTGACACATCCTTGACTCTATCATCTTATCATGTACCTTTCCCTTGACCTGTGAAAAACATTTCAAAAGCTTGGGATGAGCATAAAAACTCAGTATGGGTTATAAAAAAAACATGGAAAGGAAACATGAGTTCATATGTACATAAGAATGAAATCATACTTTACCCATAAAACATAGGCACTTTAACATACCTCATAAAATCATGAATAAATCATAGAAATCATAATACGTAAAGGTAACTTGAGGCATTAATAACATTCTTACGTAGGGAGTAACCCTCTTGGTTACATTTGGAATACCCATCACAGTATATTCCCTAAATCTCTTCGAAGAAACCTTAACGTTTCACTCCTTCGCGTTACCCAATGCATTGGAGATCTATAATGGGCTCACCCGCCCTTAGTTTATCACGGAACCACCCATCTTCATAATAATGCCCAAGAACCATAACATAATCATATCACATAAAACATGCATAAAGGAAACATAAAATTTCCACATTTCAATAACGAGATATCAATACAACACATTGATGTAAAAACATTATGAAAACCATTTTCATTACTAAAATAAAAGAAAAGTAAAACATGGTATTTATTTTTCTTTTAAAAAGAAGGTATGGCTTGTAGAGGAAGCCGAAACTCAAATAACGGTCACGACGGCGGAGAAGTCGTTGTCGCCGCATACATACAACAAAAACATTCCCTTTTGTCATTTAGTAAATGCTTCGTATAAAAAAGATTCCTTTTGAATAAACGTAAAAGTCAAAGGGGTTTATACACCGTATAAATGAAAGTAGTGTATAAAATAAAATATGCCTCAACAAAAGGTGATTGAGACGAAGTCCCATACCTCATATCCGACTTGACCCGACCGTTATTTAATCTCCTGAATAATAAACTTGAGTTAATCTCTACTTTCTTATGAATCTTTTTCAAGTTCATTATTCCTTTTATACCATGTTATGAACATCATGTAATCAGTTAAGTTAATAATGTTCATTTTGTCGGTATTTGGTTCTTAAGTCAAAAATAGACTTATTACACTTACATGTTGTTAATTTGGTCAAAGGTTCATTATATCCAGAATGGTATTCATGATGTAGATATCATATATGTCATATATATCCAGTACATACATGCATTTATAATATTACATAATCATTTAGAGGTAAGAAATGAAATGCACCGTTCATGGAGACGGTAAGCCGTACGTATGCATGAACGCTACTTTCATTTCTATTTCATATTTTATAGAATGGAATCATAATGATATAAAGGTATATTATAATTCAAGTATAATATCATATATAATATCATAGTTCCATCCTTTATATGTCCCACATATGGTATTTAACGAATCAAATCACTTTGAGGGGGCGGTAGTCCGCACTTCCTAAAATGAAGATATCGTGTTTACCCATAATGGAAACCATAAAGGTATGCCCAAAATTAAAAAACAGAAGCTTAAGGAAAACATAAACATATTATATATCATATATAAAAATAGTGACATCATAATGGCCACCTTTGAAGGTGTTAAATGAGTATTGAACAATCATCGTTTCGGGAGGCATAATTTCACCATCCACGGAAACCGTATGTTCTTCAACCATTTGATGTAGTTGTGTGAGAGTGTAGCTCAAATAAATCTTATAACAACATCCTAGTATATTTAATATACTTGTTGTTCCTCATAAGATAGGTTCTCTTCTAGCTGAACTACATCTGGACTCAAAACATGAGATGGATCTGGCATGTACTTTCTCAACATCGAAACGTGAAAAACATTGTGTACCTAAGATAAACTCGGAGGTAAACCCACTCGGTATGCAACTGATCCAACTCCCTCCAGAATTTCATATGGTCCAATCAACCTTGGACTCAACTTTCCTTTCTTACCAAATCTCATCACACTTTTCCAAGGAGAAACCTTGAGAAAAACATGATCACCTACCTCGAAAGATAGATCCTTCCTCCGGTTATCCGCATAACTCTTCTGCCTGCTCTTAGCTGTTCTCATGTGTTTCTGAATCAGCTGAACTTTTTCTACCATCTCTTCTACCAATTCTGGTCCCATCAACTTCCTTTCACCCACTTCATCCCAGAAAGCTGGAGTTCGACACCGCTTCCCATATAATGCCTGAAATGGTGCCATCTGTATACTGGAATGAAAACTATTATTATATGAAAACTCAACCAAAGAAAGATGTTGGTCCCAACTTCCCTGATAATCCATAGAACAAGCTCGTAGCATATCCTCTAATGTCTGAATTGTTCGTTCTGACTGCCCATCTGATTGAGGATGAAAAGCTGTACTAAAATTTAACTCAGTACCCAAAGACTTCGGAAGGCCCTTCCAAAAGTTAGAAGTAAACCTGGGATCACGATCCGATACAATGGAGAGAGGAACTCCATGTAACCTGACTATCTCTTTAAGATACAAACGGGAAAGTTGATCAAGAGAGAAATTATCTCGTAGAGCAAGGAAATGAGCAGACTTGGTCAAGCGATCAACAATAACCCAGATTGACTTATTACCTCGAGATGTCTTCGGTAATCCAACAACAAAGTCCATGGATATATTCTCCCATTTCCACTCTGGCACTGGTAAAGGCTGAAGCATCCCTTTCGGTAACTGCCGCTCTGCTTTAACCTGTTGACATGTCAAACACTTCACAGTAAAATCAGCAATATCTCTTTTCATTCCATCACACCAGTAATACTCCCACAGATCTCTATACATCTTAGTACTGCCCGGATGAACTGAAAACGGAGAACTATGAGATTCACATAACAACTCTCTCTTCAACTGTGAATCACAAGGCACACACAATCTCTTCCCAAATCTCAAAACGCAGTCATTATCAATGTTGAATTCAGGCAACTTACCTTTCTGAACCAGCTCTACCTTTTTCTGCAACTCACTGTCTTGCTTCTGTGCTTGCTTGATTCTATCTGATAGAGAAGATCTCACTGATACCTGAAACAAAACAGAAGGACTTCCTGCACCAACAAATTCTATGCCAAAGTTCATCAAATCTTTTACCAAAGGATCACGTTCCAACCGCAACATTGTTAATGAAGCATTACTTTTTCGACTCAAAGCATCAGCCACTTTATTTGCTTTTCCCGGATGGTAATGAATTGTACAATCATAATCCTTGATTAATTCTAGCCATCTCCTCTGTCTCATGTTTAACTCTTTTTGAGTGAATATATACTTTAAACTTTTGTGATCGGTATATATTTCACACTTTACTGCATACAAATGATGCCTCCAAATTTTTAAAGAAAAAACAACAGCAGCTAGTTCCAAATCACGTGTAGGGTAATATACCTCATGAGTTTTCAACTGTCGTGAAGAATAAGGAATTACCTGATCATTCTGCATTAGGACGCAACCAAGTCCTTTCAATGAAGCATCACTGTATATAACAAACTCACCATTCCTGGAAGGTAGTGCCAAAACTAGAGCATTCACCAATCTTCTTTTCAATTTCTGAAAACAATCATCACATTCTTTTGTCCAGATAAACTTAACACCCTTCCGAGTTAACTTAGTCATTGGACTAGATAACCGTGAAAAATTTCTAAAAAACCTTCGGTAATAGCCCGCCAAACCAAGGAAGCTACAAATCTCGGTTGCATTTGTGGGTCTTGGCCATTCTTCCACAACTTTTGTTTTTGCAGGATCAACAGTCATTCCATCTTTAGAAACAATGTGACCAAGGAAAGAAATTTGTTGCAACCAAAACTCACACTTGCTGAATTTCCCATACAGTTTCTTTTCTTTTAAGGTTTTCAAGATAACCCTTAAATGTTTCTCATGCTCCTCTTTACTTTTAGAAAACACCAAAATATCATCAATGAAAACCACCACAAACTTATCCAAGAACTCATGGAAAATTCTATTCATTAAGTCCATGAATACAACAGGTGCATTGGTTAGCCCAAAAGGCATTACTACAAATTCATAATGGCCATATCTCGTACGGAACGTGGTATTCGGAATATCTTCCTCCTTTACCTTCAGCTGATGGTACCCCGATCTCAAGTCAATCTTTGAAAAAAACTGATCTCCCTGGATCTGATCAAACAAATCATCGATATGAGGCAAAGGATATTTGTTCTTAACAGTGATATTATTCAAGGCTCTATAATCAATGCAAAGTCTCATAGAACCATCTTTCTTTTTAACAAATAAAACAGGAGCACCCCATGGTGATGTGCTAGGTCTAATGAAACCTTTCTCTAATAAATCTTGCAATTGATCCTTCAACTCTAAAAGTTCAATTTGTGCCATTCAATAAGGGGGTTTTGAAATTGGCTTAGCATCAGGAACTAAGTCAACAGTAAACTCAACTTCCCGATCCGGTATTATTACAGGAAACTCATCAGGAAAAACATCAGGATACTCATTTACCACTGGAACATCATTAATCTGAACAGTTCCTTTATTTTAAACGACGTGTGAAAGGTAACATTCATTTCCATCTTTTACAAGTTTCTCGGCCTCTTGATATGTTACCAAAAGTAAGGGTTCATTCTTGTAAACAAACTGAAAGTCTTTCTGAAAAGAAACTTCTTTAGCTCTACAGTCAATTTTAGCATGGTAAATAGAGAGCCAATCCATACCCAGGATAACATCAAACTCTACTAGAGGAAGAACAATAAGTTTTGCAAGTAGGTTCTTTCCACAGATAAGGATAGGAAGATTCTTATAAATTCTTTTTTCCTCGACACTTCCCCCAGGTGTTTTTACCAAAAGTTCAGGAGTCATTTCTTGAGATGGTGTTCCCATTTTACTAGAAAAGGTTTCAGAGATGAAAGAATGTGTAGACCCCGAATCAAACAACACACTGGCATAATCTGAAAAAACAAACAAAGTACCTGATACAACTTCATTTGATGGCCCGACATCTGCTGAAGTAGTTGCAAAGGATTTCACCACCCCTTTCTGCTTGTAGTATAACTGCTTCCCATCACTCAAGCTCTTTGCCGGACACTCGTTTCCATAGTGACCCATCTCATTGCACTTATAACACTTCACTAACTGTAAATCAAATTTGTTCTTACCTTCAGCTTGATCCTTTTCAGTGAAATCACGAGCCTTATGTCCCATCTTACCACATCGGTAGCACTTTCCAGAATTCATAAGACATTCCCCAGCATGCCTTTTGACACATTTATCACAAACTGGAAACTTAGTTCTCTTACCATCAGACTTTTTTGAAGAATTCTTACCTTTCTCATGCCACCTCGGTCGCTGCTTCTGCTGGTTGTTATAGAAAACTTGGTCATCGGAAAACTCCATTTCCACCTTCTCAGCACATCGAACAAGCTTTTCATAACTTTTAAACTCACGAGAAGCTATTTCCCTTCGATACTTTGGCTTTAATCCTGAGTAAAAACGATTGATTTTACTATCAAGGTCCCGAATAAAATTTGGAGCATACCTTGCCAATCGAGTGAACCTTTCTTCATAGGCAGCCACTGAGTCTTCCTCTTGCCTAAATTCCAAGAATTGCTTTTCCATCCAAAGTCGAACAAACTTAGGAAAATACTTCTCAAGAAACATACCTTTGAATTCATCCCAGTCAAGAGCATCAATCTCATCGGCGGCCCTGATATTTTTAACCATAGACCACCACTGATCTGTTTCACCCTCCAAACGGTAAATAGCAACAGTAACCTTTTGATTGTCTGAACACCCCATGACATCAAAAATCTTCTCCAGTTCTTTAATCCACCCTTCAGCTAGCACAGGGTCAGATGATCCTCTGAATGATGGTGGATGTTGCCTCATGAAATGTTCCACCACTGACATGTTCCTCTGCGGTTGGTCTGGCTGATCACGTGTATGGATACCACCGCCATTTATCGCTTGAGTCAACTGCGCCATTACTGCAACAAACTGTTCAGTTCCAATTCCGACCATTTCTGGATGCTGATTCGGAAGGTTATTTCCTTCTGTATGCCTTCCTAGCACTGCTTCCCTATTTCCTCTGCGGAAAACCATTCTGAACAAACATGTCTTAGATGAAACAACATGGTAATCTTTAAATGCTATATCATTTTGAAAAAAAATATTTTTGGATAATCATTTAATAGAATTCTAACTCCTAAAGTTATCTAAACCGACCTCTGATACCAACTATAAGGCCCCAGCCTTAAACCTTACTTAATCTTGAGTTATTAAAAGATTACACATTGAGGATCTTTTTGGGTTTAGAGTTTTAGAGAATTAGATCATAAAACTTTCATTACATTCCACATATAAACAAAGTGGTTACATAAAGATAGTATTATTCATTCCCATCAATGGAAACACATTTAAAATAAAACATGGATTATTTCTTGACACATCCTTGACTCTATCATCTTATCATGTACCTTTCCCTTGACCTGTGAAAAACATTTCAAAAACTTGGGATGAGCATAAAAACTCAGTATGGGTTATAAAAAAACATGGAAAGAAAACATGAGTTCATATGTACATAAGAATGAAATCATACATTACCCATAAAACATAGGCACTTTAACATACCTCATAAAATCATGAATAAATCATAGAAATCATAATACGTAAAGGTAACTTGAGGCATTCATAACATTCTTACGTAGTGAGTTACCCTCTTGGTTACGTTTGGAATACCCATCACAGTATATTCCCTAAATCCCTTCGGAGAAACCTTAACGTTTCACTCCTTTGCGTTACCCAATGCATTGGAGAGCTATAACGGGCTCACCCGCCCTTAGTTTATCACAGAACCACCCATCTTCATAATAATGCCCAAGAACCATAACATAATCATATCACATAAAACATGCATAAAGGAAACATAAAATTTCCAAATTTCAATCACGAGATATCAATACAACACATTGATATAAAAACATTATGAAAACCATTTTCATTACTAAAATAAAAGAAAAGTAAAACATGGTATTTATTATTATTTTAAAAAGAAGGTATGGCTTGTAGAGGAAGCCAAAACTCAAATAACGGTCACGACGGAAGAGAAGTCATTGTCGCCGCATACGTATGACAAAAACATTCCCATTTGTCGTTTAGTAAACGCTTTGTATAAAAAAGAATCCTTTTGAATAAACGTAAAAGTCAAAGAGGTTTATACACCGTATAAAAGAAAGATGTGTATAAAATAAAATATGCCTCAACGAAAGGAGATTGAGACGAAGTCCCATACCTCGTATCTGAATTGACCTGACTGTTATTTAATCTCCTGAATAATAAACTTGAGTTAATATCTACTTTCTTATGAATCTTTTTCAAGTTCATTATTCCTTTTATACCATGTTATGAACATCATGTAATCAGTTAAGTTAATAATGTTCATTTTGTCTTTATTTGGTTCTTAAGTCAAAAATAGACTTATTACACTTACATGTTGTTAATTTGGTCAATGGTTCATTATATCCAGAATGGTATTCATGATGTAGATATCATATATGTCATATATATCCAGTACATAAATGCATTTATAATATTACATAATCATTTAGAGGTAAGAAATGAAATGCACCGTTCATGGAGACGGTAAGCCGTACGTACGCATGAACGCTACTTTAATTTCTATTTCATATTTTATAGAATGGAATCATAATGATATAAAGGTATATTATAATTCCAGTATAATATCATATATAATATCATAGTTCCATCCTTTATATGTCCCACATATGGTATTTAACGAATCAAATCACTTTGAGGGGGCGGTAGTCCGCACTTCCTAAAATGAAGATATCGTGTTTACCCATAATGGAAACCATAAAGGTATTCCCAAAATGAAAAAACAGAAGCTTAAGGAAAACATAAACATATTATATATCATATATAAAAATAGTGACATCATAATGGCCACCTTTGAAGGTGTTAAATGAGTATTGAACAATCATCGTTTCGGGAGGCATAATTTTTCCATCCACGGAAACCGTATGTTCTTCAACCATTTGATGTAGTTGTGTGAGAGTGTAGCTCAAATAAATCTTATAACAACATCCTAGTATATTGAAGATACTGTTGTTGTTACAAAAGAAGTAAATAAAAAGAGTTTAGGGGGTTGGAGAAACAAAATAAAACAAATGAACATGAGAGAAAGAATTAACTTTAAAAGTGTAACTCCTTTTGATTTGAGCCTAAAGGATTCCTTTGAAAGAATTCTTCCCAAAGGGAATCCTCTAGGATTAGGAGAGGGATGTGGAGAGAGTAAATGGGCAGGGGTTGGCCGAGCCAAAGGCTTGAGGAGTGTGTGAAATGAGGTAGAGGTGGGGGCCTTTTATAAGAGGAGAGGAGGGGCACTTTTGGAAAGTAAAGAAATATTACTTTATTTGAAAATGTGTTTCGGTTTCAAAAGGTCCCACATTGATATAATTCATGGATAAGGTGATAAGGGTTCGAAATCCACTCATCCAATTGGTTTTGCACATGTGTAGTTCATATATTTTATATTATCTTTCCATTTTATTTAAATCATCAAATAATGATGTCATCGCTGTATCATTATTATGTCATAAATAATTTAATTTATTTAATGTGTAAAAATCATAAAAAAATACTATGATGTAGGAAATATTTTTATCTTTCCAATTACTATTTATAATAAAAAATCGGATCTTTATAACCCCATGTAAAAATTGTTTTCGTAAAACTTCTATTGTTTGTGTCATTTTTACTTTAACATTTAATAAAAAGTTATTTATGTCATTTCCAAACCAAAGTGTCTCCATGGGGTCCCCAAGTTGACCCATGGCTTGTCGTGGTCGGCCATGACACAACCAATAAGGTTGGGATGTGTGTCTAGGTCATTTCCTATTATTAAAGCATTATTTATACCTTAAACTACCCTAATTACCACTAATCGCGATTAAGAACTTAATAAGTTACTATTCACCAAAAAATTATTTTAATCTCATTGAACCACATTTTACTTCTTAATGACAACCATGTATGTCGGATTTTCAAAATTCAATACACATTAGGGGTAAACATTCATTTAACTGAAAAATCAGTTTGCTTGATTACCACTTAGTGGTTTCACTATTCATCAAAAATTGAAGTTTTTCAGAAAATTACCAAAAATTCACCCTAAGCTATATTTGATATTCAGAATTCAAAAATGAAGTCTATTTTACAAAATTCAAATCATATATATCACATTAATTAATTTAATAATTAATTCCCGCTGCCAGAGCAAATAGCGTGTTTTTACAAAACAATAAGTATCAAAAGATTGACACCAGTTTAAGTCTAATTTCAAAGTTAAATTGATTCCAATGACCACCATTGGATAAAATGGTAAAAATATATTCTAATTTCACTTCAAAACCAATTCAAAACATAATCTAATCATATAAATAAATTAGATTAAAAAGCAGTTTTGATGTAAAATGCAGTATTTTTCACTATTCATTAAAAAATGAACATTGTCAGAAAAATACCAAAAATTCACACAAGGTAAATTTTGATGTCACAATTATAAAGGATAAGTTTATTTTGACAAACATAGTTAATAAAATTGTCAAAATATAGATTCAAAAATGGTTTTCCATCAAAAGGCACTAAAACAATCTTTTAAGAATATTAGTGTATTCCATGCATAAGATTGTATTTATTTTCATTTTAAGCCTCTATAACACTATCTTAATCATTAATAGAAATAGATAAAAATATCTATTATTCATTACTTACTTGGGATGTTACATCCTTCCCCCCTTTAGAAAATTTCGTCCCCGCAATTTATTTACTTATCGAATAAATGGGGGTACTTATCCCTCATTGCATTTTCAGATTCCCATGTTGCTTCTTCAATCATGTGGTTTTTCCACAAAACCTTTACCTGGTGAATCACTTTATTCCGTAACACTTGCTCCCTATGGTGAAGAATCTGGACCGGTTGTTTCTCATAAGATAGGTTCTCTTCTAGCTGAACTACCTCTGGACTCAAAACATGAGATGAATCTGGCATGTACTTTCTCAACCTCGAAACGTGAAAAACATTGTGTACCTGAGATAAACTCGGAGGTAAAGCCACTCGGTATGCAACTTATCCAACTCTCTCCAGAATTACATATGTTCCAATGAACCTTGGACTCAACTTTCCTTTCTTACCAAATCTCATCACACTTTTCCAAGGAGAAACCTTGAGAAAAACATGATCACCTACCTCGAAAGATAGATCCTTCCTCCGGTTATCCGCATAACTCTTCTGCCTGCTCTTAGCTATTCTCATGTGTTTCTGAATCAGCTGAACTTTTTCTACCATCTCTTCTACCAATTCTGGTCCCATCAACTTCCTTTCACCCACTTCATCCCAGAAAGCTGGAGTTCGACACCGCTTCCCATATAATGCATGAAATGGTGCCATATGTATACTGGAATGAAAACTGTTATTATATGAAAACTCAACCAAAGAAAGATGTTGGTCCCAACTTCCCTGATAATCCATAGAACAAGCTCGTATCATATCCTCCAATGTCTGAATTGTTCGTTCTAACTACCCATCTGATTGAGGATGAAAAGCTGTACTAAAATTTAACTCAGTACCCAAAGACTTCTGAACGCCCTTCCAAAAGTTAGAAGTAAACCTGGGATCACAATCCGATACAATGGAGAGAGGAACTCCATGTAACCTGAATATCTCTTTAAGATACAAACGGGAAAGTTGATCAAGAGAGAAATTATCTCGTATAGCAAGGAAATGAGCAGACTTGGTCAAGCGATCAACAATAACCCAGATTTCATTATTACCTCGAGATGTCTTCGGTAATCCAACAACAAAGTCCATGGATATATTCTCCCTTTTCCACTCTGGCACTGGTAAAGGATGAAGCATCCCTTTCGGTAACTGCCGCTCTGATTTAACCTGTTGACATGTCAAACACTTCACAGTAAAATCATCAATATCTCTTTTCATTCCATACCACCAGTAATACTCCCGCAGATCTCTATACATCTTAGTACTGCCCGGATGAACTGAAAACGGAGAACTATGAGCTTCACATAACAACTCTCTCTTCAACTGTGAATCACAAAGCACACACAATCTCTTCCCAAATCTCAAAA
Organism: Viscum album; assembly: GCA_963277665.1. Taxonomy (NCBI): domain Eukaryota; kingdom Viridiplantae; phylum Streptophyta; class Magnoliopsida; order Santalales; family Viscaceae; genus Viscum; species Viscum album. The sequence continues at coordinate 1,922,781,460 of OY728150.1, forward strand.
CGCAATCATTATCAATGTTGAATTCAGGCAACTTACCTTTCTGAACCAGCTCTACCTTTTTCTGCAACTCACTATCTTGCTTCTATGCTTGCTTGATTCTATCTGATAGAGAAGATCTCACTGATACCTGAAACAAAACAGAAGGACTTCCTGCACCAACAACTTCTATGCCAATGTTTATCAAATCGTTGACCAAAGGATCACGTTCCAACCACAACATTGTTAATGAAGCATTAGTTTTTCGACTCAAAGCATCAGCCACTTTATTTTCTTTTCCCGGATGGTAATGAATTGTACAATCATAATCCTTGATTAATTCTAGCCATCTACTCTGTCTCATGTTTAACTCTTTCTGAGTGAATATATACTTTAAACTTTTGTGATCGGTATATATTTCACACTTTACTCCATACAAATGATGCCTCCAAATCTTTAAAGCAAAAACAACAGCAGCTAGTTCCAAATCATGTGTAGGGTGATATACCTCATGAGTTTTCAACTGTCGTGAAGCATAATCAATTACATGATCATTCTGCATTAGGACGCAACCAAGTCCTTTCAATGAAGCATCACTGTATATAAAAAACTCACCATTCCTGGAAGGTAGTGCCAAAACTGGAGCATTCACCAATCTTCTTTTCAATTCCTGAAAACAATCATCACATTCTTTTGTCCAGATAAACTTAACAACCTTCCGAGTTAGCTTAGTCATTGGACTAGATAACCGTGAAAAATTTATAACAAACCTTCGGTAATAGCCCGCCAAACCAAGGAAGCTATGAATCTCGGTAACATTTGTGGGTCTTGTCCATTCTTCCACAACTTTTGTTTTTGCAGGATCAACAGTTATTCCATCTTTAGAAACAATGTGACCAAGGAAAGAAATTTGTTGCAACCAAAACTCACACTTTCTGAATTTCCCATACAGTTTCTTTTCTTTTATGGTTTGCAAGATAACCCTTAAATCTTTTTCATGCTCCTCTTTACTTTTAGAAAACACCAAAATATCATCAATGAAAACCACCACAAACTTATCCATGAACTCATGGAAAATTCTATTCATTAAGTCCATGAATACAGCAGGTGCATTGGTTAGCCCAAAAGGCATTACTACAAATTCATAATGGCCATATCTCGTACGGAACGTGGTCTTCGGAATATCTGCCTCCTTTACCTTCAGCTGATGGTACCCCGATCTCAAGTCAATCTTTGAAAAAAACTGAGCTCCCTGGAGCTGATCAAACAAATCATCGATATGAGGAAAAGGATATTTGTTCTTAACAGTGATATTATTCAAGGCTCTATAATCAATGCAAAGTCTCATAGAACCATATTTCTTTTTAACAAATAAAACAGGAGCACCCCATGGTGATGTGCTAGGTCTAATGAAACCTTTCTCTAATAAATCTTGCAATTGATCCTTCAACTCTAAAAGTTCAATTTGTGCCATTCGATAAGGGGGTTTTGAAATTGGCTTGGCATCAGGAACTAAGTCAACAGTAAACTCAACTTCCCGATCCGGTATTATTCCAAGAAACTCATCAGGAAAAACATCAGGATACTCATTTACCACTGGAACATCATTAATCTAAACAGTTCCTTTATTTTCAACGACGTGTGCAAGGTAACATTCATTTCCATCTTTTACAAGTTTCTCGGCCTCTTGATATGTTATCAAAAGTAAGGGTTCATTCTTGTAAACAAACTGAAAGTCTTTCTGAAAAGAAACTTCTTTATCTCTACAGTCAATCCTAGCATGGTAAATAGAGAGCCAATCCATACCCAGGATAACATCAAACTCTACTAGAGGAAGAACAATAAGGTTTGCAAGTAGGTTCTTTCCACAGATAAGGATAGGAAGATTCATATAAATTCTATTTGCCTCGACACTTCCCCCAGGTGTTTTTACCAAAAGTTCAGGAGTCATTTCTTGAGATGGTATTCCCATTTTACTAGAAAAGGTTTCAGAGATGAAAGAATGTGTAGACCCCGAATCAAACAACACACTGGCATAATCTGAAAAAACAAACAAAGTACCTGATACAACTTCATTTGATGGCCCGACATCTGCTGAAGTAGTTGAAAAGGATTTCACCACCCCTTTCTGCTTGTAGTCTAACTGCTTCCCATCACTCAAGCTCATTGCCGGACACTCGTTTGCATAGTGACCCATCTCATTGCACTTATAACACTTCACTAACTGTAAATCAAATTTGTTCTTACCTTTAGCTCGATCCTTTTCAGTGCAATCACGAGCCTTATGTCCCATCTTACCACATCGGTAGCACTTTCCAGAATTCAGAAGACATTCCCCAGCATGCCTTTTTCCACATTTATCACAAACTGGAAACTTAGTTCTCTTACCATCAGACTTTTTTGAAGAATTCTTACCTTTCTCCTGCCACCTCGGTCTCTTCTTCTGCTGGTTGTTATAGAAAACTTGGTCATCGGCAAACTCCATTTCCACCTTCTCAGCACATCGAACAAGCTTTTCATAACTTTTAAACTCACTAGAAGCTAATGCCCTTAAATACTTTGGCTTTAATCCTGAGTAAAAATGATTGATTTTACTATCAAGGTCCCGGATAAAATTTGGAGCATACCTTGCCAATCGAGTGAACCTTTCTTCATAGGCAGCCACTGAGTCTTACTCTTGCCTCAATTCCAAGAATTTCTTTTCCATCCTAAGTCGAACAGCCTTAGGAAAATACTTCTCAAGAAACATACCTTTGATTTCATCCCAGTCAAGAGCATTAATCTCATCGGCGTCCCCGATATTTTTAACCATAGACCACCACTGATCTGCTTCACCCTCCAAACGGTAAATAGCAAGACTAACCTTTTGATTGTCTGAACACCCCATGACATCAAAAATCTTCTCCAGTTCTTTAATCCACCCTTCAGCTAGCACAAGGTCAGATGATCCTCTGAATGATGGTGGATGTTGCCTCATGAAATGTTCCACCACTGACGTGTTCCTCTGCGGTTGGTCTGGCTGATCTCGTGTATGGATACCACCGCCATTTATTGCTTGAGTCAACTGCGCCATTACTGCAACAAACTATTCAGTTCCAATTCCGACCATTTCTGGATGCTGATTCGGAATGTTATTTCCTTCGGTATGCCTTCCTAGCACTGCTTCCCTGTTTCCTCTGCGGAAAACCATTCTGAACAAACATGTCTTAGATGAAGCATCATGGTAATCTTTAAATGCTATATCATTTTGAAAAAAAATATTTTTGGATAATCATTTAATAGAATTCTAACTCCTAAAGTTATCTAAACCGACCTCTGATACCAACTATAAGGCCCCAGCCTTAAACCTTACTTAATCTTGAGTTATTACAAGATTACACATTGAGGATCTTTTCGGGTTTAGAGTTTTAGAGAATTAGATCATAAAACTTTCATTACATTCCACATATAAACAAAGTGGTTACATAAAGATAGTATTCTTCATTCCCATCAATGGAAACACATTTAAAATAAAACATGGATTATTTCTTGACACATCCTTGACTCTATCATCTTATCATGTACCTTTCCCTTGACCTGTGAAAAACATTTCAAAAACTTGGGATGAGCATAAAAACTCAGTATGGGTTATAAAAAAAACATGGAAAGGAAACATGAGTTCATATGTACATAAGAATGAAATCATACTTTACCCATAAAACATAGGCACTTTAACATACCTCATAAAATCATGAATAAATCATAGAAATCATAATACGTAAAGGTAACTTGAGGCATTCATAACATTCTTACATAGTGAGTTACCCTCTTGGTTACGTTTGGAATACCCATCACAGTATATTCCCTAAATCTCTTCGGAGAAACCTTAACGTTTCACTCCTTCGCGTTACCCAATGCATTGGAGAGCTATAACAGGCTCACCCGCCCTTAGTTTATCACGGAACCAACCGTCTTCATAATAATGCCCAAGAACCATAACATAATCATATCACATAAAACATGCATAAAGGAAACATAAAATTTCCACATTTCAATCAAGAGATATCGATACAAAACATTGATATAAAAACATTATGAAAACCATTTTCATCACTAAAATAAAAGAAAAGTAAAACATGGTATTTATTTTTCTTTTAAAAAGAAGGTATGGCTTGTAGAGGAAGCCGAAACTCAAATAACGGTCACGACGGCAGAGAAGTCGTTGTCGCTGCATACGTACGACAAAAACATTCCCTTTTGTTGTTTAGTAAACGCTTCGTATAAAAAATATTCCTTTTGAATAAACGTAAAAGTCAAAGGGGTTTATACACCGTATAAAAGAAAGTTGTGTATAAAATAAAATATGCCTCAACGAAAGGAGATTGAGACGAAGTCCCATACCTCGTATCCGACTTGACCCGACCGTTCTTTAATCTCCTGAATAATAAACATGAGTTAGTCTCTACTTTCTTTTGAATCTTTTTCAAGTTCATTATTCCTTTTATACCATGTTATGAACATCATGTAATCAGTTAAGTTAATAATGTTCATTTTGTCGGTATTTGGTTCTTAAGTCAAAAATAGACTTATTACACTTACATGTTGTTAATTTGGTCAAAGGTTCATTATATCCAGAATTTTATTCATGATGTAGATATCATATATGTCATATATATCCAGTACATACATGCATTTATAATATTACATAATCATTTAGAGGTAAGAAATGAAATGCACCGTTCATGGAGACGGTAAGCCGTACGTACGCATGAACGCTACTTTCATTTCTATTTCGTATTTTATAGAATGGAATCATAATGATATAAAGGTATATTATAATTCCAGTATAATATCATATATAATATCATAGGTCCATCCTTTATATGTCCCACATATGGTATTTAACGAATCAAATCACTTTGAGGGGGCGGTAGTCCGCACTTCCTAAAATGAATATATCGTGTTTACCCATAATGGAAACCATAAAGCTATGCCCAAAATGAAAAAACAGAAGTTTAAGGAAAACATAAACATATTATATATCATATATAAAAATAGTGACATCATAATGGCCACCTTTGAAGGTGTTAAATGAGTATTGAACAATCATCGATTCGGGAGGCATAATTTCGCCATCCACGGAAACCGTATGTTCTTCAACCATTTGATGTAGTTGTGTGAGAGTTTAGCACAAATAATTCTTATAACAACATCCTAGTATATTGAAGATACTGGTGTTGTTACAAAAGAAGTAAATAAAAAGAGTTTAGGGGGTTGGAGAAACAAAATAAAACAAATGAACATGAGAGAAAGAATTACCTTTAAAAGTGTAACTCCTTTTGATTTGAGCCTAAAGGCTTCCTCTGAATGGATTCTGCCCAAAGGGAATCCTCTAGGATGAGGAGAGGGATGTGGAGAGTGTAAATGGGCAGGGGTTGGCCGAGAAAAAGGCTTGAGGAGTGTGTGAAATGAGGTAGAGGTGGGGGCCTTTTATAAGAGGAGAGGAGGGGCACTTTTGGAATGTAAATAAATATTACTTTATTTGAAAATGCGTTTCGGTTTCAAAAGGCCCCACATTGATATAATTCGTGGATAAGGTGATAAGGGTTCGAAATCCACTCATCCAATTGATTTTGGACATGTGTAGTTCATAAATTTTATATTATCTTTCCATTTTATTTAAATCGTCAAATAATGATGTCATCGCTGCATCATTATTATGTCATAAATAATTTAATTTATTTAATGTCTAAAAATCATAAAACAAATACTATTATGTAGTAAATCTTTTTATCTTTACAATGACTATTTATAATAAAAAATATGATCTTTATAACCCCATGTAAAAATTGTTTTTGTAAAACATCTCTTGTTTGTGTCATTTTTACTTTAACATTTAATAAAAAGTTATTTATGTCATTTCCAAACCAAAGTGTCTCCATGGGGTCCCAAAGTTGACCCATGGCTTGTCTTGGTCGGCCATGACACAACCAATAAGGTTGGGACGTGTGTCTAGGTCATTTCCGATTATTAAAGCATTATTTATACCTTAAACTACCCTAATTACCACTAATCGCGATTAAGAACTTAATAAGTTACTATTCACCAAAAAATTATTTTAATCTTATTGAACCACATTTTACTTCTTAATGACAACCATGTATGTCGGATTTTCAAAATTCAATACACATTAGTGGTAAACTTTCATTTAACTGAAAAATCAGTTTGCTTGATTACCACTTAGTGGTTTCACTATTCATCAAAAATTAAAGTTTTTCAGAAAATTACCAAAAATTCACCCTAAGCTATATTTGATATTCAGAATTAAAAAATGAAGTCTATTTTACAAAATTAAAATCATATAAGTCACATTAATTAATTTAATAATTAATTCCCGCTGCCAGAGCAAATAGCGTGTTTTTACAAAACAATAAGTATCAAAAGATTGACACCAGTTTAAGTCTAATTTCAAAGTGAAATTGATTCCAATGACCACCATTGGAAAAAATGGTAAAAATATATTCTAATTTCACTTCAAAACCAATTCAAAACATAATCTAATCATATTAATAAATTAGATTAAAAAGCAGTTTTGATGTAAAATGCAGTATTTTTCACTATTCATTAAAAAATGAACATTGTCAGAAAAATACCAAAAATTCACACAAGGTACATTTTTATGTCCCAATCATAAAGGATAAGTTTATTTTGACAAAAATAGTTTATAAAATTGTCAAAATATAGATTCAAAAATGGTTTTCCATCAAAAGGCACTAAAACAATCTTTTAAGAATATTAGTGTATTCCATGCATAAGATTGTATTTATTTTCATTTTAAGCCTCTATAACAATATCTTAATCATTAATAGACATAGATAAAAATATCTATTATTCATTACTTACTTGGGATGTTACAAGAACCATATCAGATAAATGGTCAATTGATGATAAGATCATAGTTTCACGTTGGAAGGAATTGAGTGGTCACCGTTCGAGTGAGTTGGTTGTGGTAATAAGCTTTGGAACGAGTTTAATTGGTTGAGTAACTGAGTGTTTTGGGTGAAGTTTGGTTGTATTTTTGTGGAATGAAATATTTAAGAGACATCATTAGAAGGATCCTATGTTCTACTCTGGGTGATACTGGGTTTTTCACCGTTAGAGTTTTGAAAAAAGAGGAAAATAACTCCAAGTGGTTTAGGTTATGAGTTTTATAGATAATCAAGCTAATGAGGTGTTTATTTTTAGCTACATGAAGATGTGATGTTGTTTGTTAAGTCTCCATGTGTTGAGAGTTATTTATTTTCACCAATTTTTCCCCCATGAAAATCTTGTGCTGAGAATGGTTGAAGTGGATTCATCCTTGAGGAGTTTTCGGTTCGTGTTGGGGTTATGGTGAAGAAGACATGTGGTACAAGTCCATTACCTTGATCTGTGTTCAGTGGGGTTTGTGATGTGTGACCAGCAATAAAACAGGTGGGAATGGATAGGTAGGATTATAGGGATGAACTCTAGTTCAATAGCTTAGTGATGCCTAGAAGTGTGGCTCGAGGACAATCTATTATAAGGTGGGAAGGTTGTAAGTTCACATATTTTCATAATGATTGTTTTCATTTAAGTGTTGTCTTGGGTCTCTCCTTTGTGGATAGATAAGTATCTCTCCTTGTTTATATGAAGGCTTGGGGGTACTCTGGAGGTTCGAGACACGAAATAGGAAGAAAAAGGAATTTTTGGGCATATTGCACTGTAAGTGAAAACTGTGCAGATCATCCCAGGTAACCATTCAGCCATGGACCGAGGCTTACACATACTTGGTGCAATGATAAGAAAATGTTCATAATTCCCTTGAACCCATGTGAAGGTTGTTCTTTGGGAAGTTTCCAATGAGATGTTTTCACACGGTTTGTAAAACCATGTGGGTAAACTGTGCAACCCAAAAATGTAGGAAAAATTAACAAAAATACCACCCCATGATTTTAAAACCCTAGTTGGGTTTCTCCTCCATTCCACCCTCTCAAGCCCAAGTGACTCCCTAAGAACCTCAAGAGATTTAATGGATCTATGTCACACATTTCATGGTTGTTTTGGATATCGTTTGTTGCGGATCGTTGCTCTGGGTAAGGATAATCCCCCTATGGCTTCTTCTTTTCAATTAGGTTTTTCATATTTCTCCCATATATTTCTAAATCACTAAAACCTTATTTTTCGGGAGAGTTTTAGGTTGAGGCATGTAGGGAAGATTGAATCCGGATCTGTGGCCATGATTTGGGGTGAGTTCATCATTGGGTTCAAGGTAGGTTTTCTATGAGTTATTTTCCATAGTTTTGTTATAGATTTCTACATGTGCATTGGGATTTTGCCTATCTCTTATTGAGTATTGGTTTCCATGAGTATGATTAGGTAAATTTGGTGTCTAAATTATTTTACTGAAACCCTCAGGATCCCCATGGGATGTGTATGGGTGACTGGACCTTTTTAGGGACACCCATGGGGTGTGTCGACATTTTCAGATCTAGAGTGTGGTAAGGGTTATGTGAATGATTTCCGAATATTAATGTGGAACTCATGTCAAACATGTTTTAATGGTTAATTAGGTTGTAAATGAAATGATGAAAAATATTACTATGGTGATAAGTGCATAAGATGTTGTTGGAATGACATGAAAATGGGTAATCGGGTTGAAAGAGATTATGTCGATTGGTTTTTGGAATTTTGGTTAGAAGTGCCTAAGGGGATTAGGGCATATTAATTGGTGAACTAGAAATTGGGTAATGGAATCAGAAATGGGGAATGTGTTAATGGGATGTAATAATAAAGTGAATGAATATGTGGAATAAGTTAATGCATGATAATTACGACGTACAACTAAATAATTGAATGTAATAAAGGCATTATGTTATAAAATATGAGAATGGTACATGATATTCATAAGTGGGTAAATGCCTATGAAATGCTGACTTCAGGTAAGACATTGGGGTTTTTGAATGCCCCTAATGGGTTAAGGAATTATAAAATGAATTTTTAAAAATTTATATGAATTGAAAAAGGTCAATGTATTAATGGGTTATGGCATAATAGTAATTCTCATGTTGATTGTTATGTATTGTGAAATCCAAAGGTGTGGAATATACTTAGTTAGGTTTTGGTATGATTGTGGTGACTTGATAAATAAAAATGTGCACCTGTATTGGTAGAGTTGGGTATTGAATTGAGGTGCTAAGCTCATTTGTTGAGTTAGAATTAGGATCTAAACTCGACCACATAATTAATGTGTTAGGGAAGGGGACAAAGGCTCTATTCCCCTAATGGATTCATTCCACTTGGACAGAGTCTTTGAGGTGAGGATAATGTGATATTTTTTATCCTCAATGAGATAAGGACTAGATTTATTTCCCATATTATTTGTGATTGACTTCTTTAGACACTTGTTTAGATGATATTTATACCTAAACCATGAATCATGTGATCAATACAACTTATGTAATGATGACGGTGTAAGAAATGGAATTGGAATAAATGATAGTCATGAATTAAAAGAACATTGTAAAATAATGTCACCTGAACTGTCCCTTTCATACTTACCTTTAATTTTGAACCTGAATTTACTATCTATTTGATTAGATATTTTGTAAACACCATTGGTGGTGGCCTACTGAATTTTGTACTCACACCCTGCTCAGGCCGTCGATGGGTACCCAAACAGATCTCTTGGTTGCGGGTCAGGACAAGGGAAGAGGCCCTACTCTGGGATGTTGAGTTAGGCTCGATATGTACATGGAGGAGGACCTATTCATTGAGTTCGGACACATTTTTTGTTTTTTCCATTTGATTCATTTTTGGTTTTATTACCTTGCACTACTAGTACGACATGACATTGTTGTATTTGATTTGTTGTTGTACGCATTTGAGAAATGTTTGGATATTCATGTTTATTGAATTTTCATATTGTTTATGCTCTTTATATTGTGTTTTGATGTGGCTTGCTCTAAAAAAGTGTGTATAGTCTTTCCATGTGTCTTATTAGAAACTCACTGCATGTCGGCAACCTCTAGTGTATGGGGAGATGTGCTTGAGGTTATGTGACGACTTAGCTCAGAGCATCGGTTTAGTGGCATCTAGGTCGATGAAATTATAACTATGTATAAACCCAAACATGTATTTGGGGTTTTATTTTTCCCAGTTTTTTATTTATATAGTTCATCACCCCGAATATTCCAAAAACTCCATTGCACACCATCATTCACTGCCCGAGTGCTAAGAAAATTTGGACTAAATGGGTCCTGACTTAGGTCGTGTCAATGAGATCGACCTCTGTCCTTCCTGATCTTCTGATGCGTTGGTGCTCCTCTCTTTCCTCGGCTTCTTCAGGTTCACTTTTCACTCAGGCATGGATTATTTGGGTCTGGCGCAACAATGTTGTTTTTCATCAAGATCACAAACCCACTGAATTCTAGATTGAATGGTCCACCTCTTTGATTGAGGGTTGGACAGACCACAATGGACATTTTATAATAGGTGTTATCCTATCCTCACCCCTCATAGGAATCCCTCAATAGAAGGGATTCTTATGATCAATGTGGATGCATCACTCCCAAAGGATGGACTTGTTTCCCTCGGCCTCTTGGCACGAAATCATATAGGGGAAATCATTGCTGCCAAATACAAACCACATCAGGCTTTCAGGGAACCTTCAGTTGCTTAGGCCATGGCCATTATTTTCAGTATGTTTCTCGCATTGTAATGTGGATGGAGTGGAATTATTGTTGAGTCTGACTTCCTTACCATAATCGATGGTATTAACCACAACGACAGTGTGCTCCTGTCATTTGGCATCATCATCAAGATAGTTCTCTCACTTTTCCAATGCTTCTCTTTATGCACCCTCTCCTTTACCAAAAGGGAAGAGAACAACACATCCCATCATCTTGCGGCCTTAGGCCCATTCAACTCCAACCAGCTCTAGCTAGACAATTTCCCTTCATGGATTTGCACAAGTACATCTGCTGATTTTAGTCCTTAATGTTTCTTGTTTATTATATATATATATATATCTGTATATATATATATGTTGTTTTTTAAAATATTCATTCATGGTGAGGGGAACATGTATATTGGGTAAATGTGTATATATATAAATAACGATGTGTATATGTGTGTATGTCTGAAGTGGCTATTACCATAGAAATATTGATTCGGGGTAGGTTCCTAATGTCCATTCATTTAAAATGAATTCATTAATTTCTTATTTGTTTTGAAAGAATGTTTTCATTATTATATAATATTTTTGTGTTGTAAAAAATGATGTGAATCTTGGTATTATATTTTCCAACATATTTCCCATTTTCTCTAAGATTTTACATGTACACCACTTTATAAAATATGTTTCCATATTCTTATCAATAAGTTAAATATTGTAAATTGTAAAATGTTTTTCAAATGACAGTCGAAATGTCTATTAGAAATGACCAATATTTTTTGGTCCCCTGATCAGTTTTCCATAATGTATTAATGGGGTAATATTTTAAAAAATAGCTACATGGTTGTTTCCAAAATGATTTATAAATGCTCATTGGTGTTTTTGAAGATTATTTGACTTTTGTGGGATGGTTTTAACGTCAATTATTCACATATTATTTACTTGAAATACGGTTCTAGTCACGTGGGGGTCTCTCTGAATGATAGTGAATTTATGTGTGATTTTAAAAAGTGGAATTTATTTGTTTTATAAAATAATGTAGAGCATAGGGGAAACCTAGTTATCTAGGTGGGTTGATAAAGACTATTTTTCCATTTTGATTGGTTAGAAGATAACGCAGGCTCTCTAAAAGGATTATGATACAATAATAACTATACAAATGATAATGACATTGGTGATACTAGAACTATCTTTCTGACCATTCTAGTATCTCATTGATAACAAGGATCTATATTAATAGATCCTTAAGGTACATAGATATTAGTTCCTAGTTGACCTAACATCTTATTGATTTGAAAGAATTATTTCTCACATTTTATTCTTTTTTCTAGGGTAATATTTTTAAAATTATATTTGAAGTTATGTTCCCATAATTTGATTACTATTTTAGTGTAAATTTCTATTCTATTAAATTTTATAAAAGTCATTTCATACATGGAATTCTATTTTTTTAAATACAGTAAAAAATATTATTCCTAAATATTGTAGCTTCTATATAATTTTTATTAAATGGTATAATACGATATTTTTGTTTGTTTTGTTTTCAAACTATCTTGAATTGTTTTTCATTTTAATGGTAAGGCATAATGAATTGTTTATTTGGGCATGCATACTAAGTATTAATACTCACATATATAAGAATAACTTTTTTTTCTTTTGAGTATGTTTGTGGCTCATTCCCAGTTTTCATGGGGAATTTGTTGTTTTGTGGATGGTGGTAAACTATAAGATCACATAGAGTTAAGTTTAAAACCTAGATATTTTTTGAATTATTTTTTTTGATTTAATTTAATATTCTTGATATTTTTCATTTCACTCAACGATGATAATAGTTTATTTTTTTAATTCACTATGTATGAATTTTGTAATATTCAACAGAAATTAATCGTGAACTACACACTACATAAATTTTATCTTTTTCTATAAGTAACATTAAGATTCTAATATGTTACATGTAAGAATGACAACCCATGATGTCTTACGTAACACTCAAGACTGAGTGTCACCAAACAATAATTCATTATTAAAAAATAAATTTTTATTATGTTATAACATGGGTGTTAAATTGGATATTATAGGATTAATTAAATTTTGAATATATATTTTTGAATTCATGGGTTACCTAATAATTATATAATAATATAGAAACTAATTGAATATAAAGGAATTGATTTTTTAAAAGTCTATTGTTATGTGAAAAAAGATGATTTATATTAATAAATTAAAATATGTACTAATAAAGAATGAAATTAACTATCTTTATATGTAGTATATTTAATAAAATTGATAATCAACCAATATATATGATAGATATTAGATAAAAACAAGCCTAATTTTATACTTAAAAACCCATATTTTTATAATGATCGTTTTACCTCCTTTTAATGGTGATCCAATTTTCAATCCACTTTTTAGAACTTTTAAATCATTAATATTTTAAAATAAACATCAATTTTCAAATAGTAATACTAAATTTAGTTTGAGATCAACTTTAAATATTATTCCCCATCTTTTCATTTTTTAATTTATAGTACAAAAATAGAAAATTTTAATTAAAATATACTTTTTCATCTAATTAATTTATAAGGATAAATTTGATTTTAAATTGGTCATATGATTATTTATATAAAAAATTTACAAATTAATTAATTTTTGTTCATTGGAATCAATTTTACTATGAAATTGGTTATTAAAACGTAGAAAATTTTTAAACATTATTACTTTAAAAACATGCAATGTCATACCGTCAGCAAGGATATTTTGAAATTAATTTTAGACACTTCTATAAAGAGAATCGGGAAATCTGATTTATGCATATGAAATCTTCTAAATATATAATTAATAATATTTTTACATTTGTTTTTTACCAATTAAAATAGTGAAAATGAAAAAAAAATAACAATTAAGAGAAACATTTGGTTGACAAAGTACTAAACGTCAAATTTAAAACCCAAAATGGCCAAGACACTGGTACAATCCCCTTTAAATGGTCATTATTCTTCTATTAAAATTCTATTTATGATTTTTTGTTGGGTTTTTATGAATTTATTTTTTGTAAAAATGTGGGTACTCTTAACTAGTTTTTAAAAATTCTAAGTGTGTCATTTCCCTTACCTTTAAATGGCCACCATCTATCCTTATTTTTCAAACCTAAAAAAAATTTGGTTATCATAAAATCTACCCAACAAAATTAACAATATCAATAAATTCATTCTTTATGAATCCACTTCTATATAAATAAATCTATTGAATCCTTTTAGCACAAACCAAAAGGAGTTACCCGATTAAGAGGTAATGACTTCTTTCAAACTCATTTCTTTTATTTTATTTCTCCACCCCTAAAATATTTTTATTACATGATTGGGTAAAATAGATGTGTATTCAATTTAATATGTTTTGTATCATATGTTTTCAGCCAAAAATTATAATCACATCCATCTAGTGGGTATCGAACATGCAGTTTATGCATTTGATAAACTACCACTTCACAAAATGATGATTGTTTATTTATCCTTATTTCCTATTATGATGGAAATAATGATGAAAAATATATTTATTTATTATATATTTGATATTTATTATTCCTTTTAGCTTCATTAATTTTTTAAAACAAATATATTTAAACATTCCATTTTATATAAATACAAAAATTGCATTTGAAGAAGTGTGGATTACTGCCCTTCAAAGCAATGTGATGCCTTCACACACTACATGGAATTTATTAAGGATAAGTTCAGTAAACTTATATTATACATATGAAATAATAATTCTACCAGAATAATTATATAAATACTTAAATAAACACATATTTCATTTACTAAATTTCATTTAATACGACAAAAAAATGAAATAGCGTTCAAGCGTACGTACGGCTTACCGTCTCCAGGAACAATGTTTTCTAATTTGTACCTGTATGTTATATAGATTATTATACCATAAATATAAATAATATACTTTATATTTATATCATTTATTACATTATTTTAATCATTAAATAAGTATAAGTACCAAATATATGACAAATAAAGACACATACAAAGAACAAAGCAGATATTACCTGAAGTTAAAATATATCATAAAAATATTAAAATGCGGGAATGTAGAGTCAAAATAAAACCATATATGATATTATATAATGAATATGGTTATTGTATAATAAAAATATATTTATACAACATTATTTTTGAAATATTACATAATTAGTGATGACACAATGTAAATGTATTTCATTTTAAATTTTATTTCCATGAGATATATGATTGATTCAGCACTAATTCCTTTTGTGTAGTGTGTATACATCCCATGGATGTATTATATGATTATTATACATAAAATTAGGCATATGTAATTATATATTTAATGGTCTTTCTATCATGGGATTTATGTTTCAAAAGTTACCAAATCAGTAAATTAATTTTGTCTCAAGTTGACTTCCTTGAGACACATGCTATGATACACACACATATTTTTCAATGAGATGTATATAATTCCTATAAAATTTTATATCATTAATATTATTAAATTTAATATATTTTAATCCCCATATAATTTCATTATTTTATATGGGGATTATCGTTCAATGTTTTCATATGGTAAGAGTTATTTGAAACAATCTCATCGCTTTTCCAGATTGTTTATGTTGATGCTTCATTTGATGAAATATTATGATCCATATATCAATAAAACTCATGAATTTTCTTCTCCTTTATTTACTCATAATATTTTCATGTATTTTTACTATTTTCCACTCATTGTAATATAATAAAATTAAGGATGTTTTTAAAGAATGCCCGACTTTACCGATCTCTTCAGTCAAAAATATGTGTTCTTCCAAAACTGTGTTTTATAAATAGAATTTAAAAATGTGTTCAGGTTTGATTTTATTTGTTTTTAAACTGGTCTAAAAGAAAATTATTTTTTAGATTATTTATAGATTATTATTTTAGTTTTTTAGAAAAAAAAGGTTATCAAAATTATTCCAAACCCCTTTATATGTTTTCAATGTATTTTAAATGGAATGATTTTCAAAAATGATTTTTTTATTTTTGTATTACACGAATGGTTTCCAAATTGTTTTTATAACCATTTTGTATTTTTTAATTAAAATGGTGTTATCATTTTTTAAGATTATTTTAAAATTCCTTAGGAGAATAAGATTTCAATAATATTTATAGTGTCATTTATTTGTTTTCAATTAATTTTCAAATAAAATGGTTCTCTAAATGGATTATATTTTAAAAATAATTTTCAAATATGAATGTATATTTTTCTCAGGAAATGTATTAAGAATATATTTCCATGTTATTTTACATATATTATGAAATCTGTTTATGTTACTAATTCCCTTATAATAGATGATCCAAACGATGCATTCACATTATTTCTAGGAATGTTATATATATTTTTTGAATGATGTTTATTAAACATTTTCATCTTTCATATGTTATATACTTTTTAATTTCATTCTTGTATTATAGGTTTAGGAATTGGAATCCCACTTATTTTCATGGGTTATTCTTTCATGAAATGATAATGAAACCAATCTCTTTTCATATAATATGGTCTGATGAACTGATTATGATTCTTATTTCATTTCATGGGTTACTATTTGATATTTATAAAACATATCTATTTTTATGTGTCACGATATGATGAATGTTTCATTTTGTAGAATACATATGAAATACTTTATTCTGAGATGGGAGGGACCTATATCTAACTCCAATGAATTTTTTAATGATATACGATTTATGATCTGAAATTGTATATAGCAGGGCATCCCAAGCCCGAAACAAGAGGGTACACGGGAGGACATCCCAACCCTGAAAAAAGAGGGTATACAAGAGGACTTCCCATGACCCAAAAAAGAATGTTCTTGGGAGGGAATCCCAATACTGAATTAGGTACATTGGTGATAATCCTAAGCCTAACATATTACACAGGCCATGGTAGGCCTCCCAAAATAAGGTTTTTATATTCTTATGTGTCTTAACAAATTCAAAGTCATATTCATATATTATGATTTCGTGGATCATGTTCTTTATTCCATTATGATTAATATCATATGAACTGCAAGTGTTTATGCCATGATTCATGTTTATGATTTTTAATATGTAGGTTATGATCTTCTAATGATCATGATAATGTTCTCATACCCTTATCTTCGTGATATTCATAGTTATTTCCTTTATTTACCATTATTAAGTGTTTGAGATCACACCATTCTTGTGTTTCCCTTTCCCTTGTTATGTAGAGATGATTTTAAGTAAAAATACCAAGGGGATATATATTTTGGGGGAAAAATGTAAGATATTCTACTTATTTATATTATTTTTTATCCAATATTCGAAATTCACTAAAGTGATATGGTCTTTGGGTGTCTAATTTTGTAATGTTTTATGTATTTCATAAAAGTGATCTAATGTTAATGTTTGAAAATTCTGTGTCCTTGTATTTGGTATTTGATAAAATTTTCATTAAACATCAGAAAAAAGGATGAGGTAGAATTAGTTAAATAAATAACTTTATTTCTTAGGATACGATTGGGTATGTCTCTAAGGATAATTATAAGGATGAGTTAAATTTTTTTAAAATGTTCTATAATTTTGGTAATGGAAAGAGTATTTAGTTTCCTAGAAATATATAAATGTCTGGATAAAAAAATTGGAAGTGGCTCTCGAATAGATGAATCAAGGGGTTGGAATTATGACAAGATGTTTTGGGTTTGAATAATAGAAATCTGGTACATGACAATGGGCCTTGCTGCACACCTGATTAGATACTCTAGAGGGATATGAATTGAACAAATGTGACATTGTTTATGAATGGTGTCATGATTTAGAAATAATATATATGGCTTTTTGGATAACGTGGCTCCTTACTGTGATATGTTTTTTTATTCTTTTCATTTGGTTTTATTCATTGGATTGAACCAAAATAAACACATTTATAGTGATTTCAATGGAAAATTCAGTGATCATCCTCGTGATCAATAAAATTCTATGGGAGCATAAAAGTTAAGTATCATTGATATACGATCCAGAATTTCATAGGATACGAACAAGGATGTAATCCCAAATATGTAGATGAGGGAACCATATTCCATTTACTCCATCATGAGGCAATTCTCTCATTTTTCAGTTTTTCTTCTAATTCACTTTTTGAGGAATTGTGGATAAGTACCACTGAAAATATTTTTTCAGTTTTATAATCATCAAAACCTGAGAAAAGGGTTCTACATATTTTTTAGTTAGTAGTTGAAGAAGATTAGTGGTGGAAAATGATCAATAATATGAGGGAGTAAGTCGAAATTTACTCAATTGATTGGGAAAATTTAGAGAACTTATTTTTAAAAAAATTACATTACTCTAATTTTTTATAATGATAAAAAATGAATTTCTAGAGCATAATAAGGAGGATGATTTTTTTTGTTCTTATGAAGAAAATCATACAAGACTAGTGAGGTAATCTTTTTTTATTATATTTCAACTAAAAAAAATTAATCAATTATTTTGTGGTCTGAAACCTAGTTTCAAAAATACTTTGGCTATAATATACATTAGCAGCTATGAATAAGTGGTATTATGTGATATAAATATGGAAATGGAGGTTGTAGATGTGTATCAATCTCATTTTATTGAATGAAAATGAATGTGGAGTTCAAATGAAAATCTAACAACAATGTAGAAAATAAAATGAACCTTATTTCATGGATTAATTTTGTGAACAAACAATGAGGGAATTGTCTTAATGGGACTATGAAATGCTGTAAGTGTGGAAGGGAAGGTCAATGAGTGTCTTAATTTTGATGAGTTGGTATGAAGTTACATAATGATTAAAAAAATTTAAAATACCCACAGAATGAATCTCTCACAAATCAGTGATTCAATTTCAAGGAGATTGGTCATTACACAAACTAGTTTCCAAATACATGGAATAATGTGAACGATGATCCAAATTAAACCATTGATGACAAAGGATAAATGGAAATATTATGAGATCATAATGGATGAAGTGAACAAATATAATTAATAAATTCTTATTCTTCCGTCCTCATTTTGGAATTGTATGTTTGGTTTTGTATGAATAATCCCTATGAAAGCCTTGTTGATCATAATTTTTTGATATTTAATGTGATTATATTTACCTATATATATTTTGATATAATTAAATAAAATTTCATATTATATCAGTAAATGATAGACCCAATTTCTAATGAAAATATTTTTAGTATAATATAAGATTTTATTTATGGAATAATGGGTGGATTGTAGTTTTTTAATATTTATAAGGTTAACCATTTATGAAAATTTTATCTTAAACATCAACGGAAGTATTTGGGTATTGAGTTCGTGTTTAAAACCTTGGGTAAAAATATATTTAGTGATTAAACTTATTTCATGGATGTGAATATTATTTATTTTAGAAATTATATTAATGTGGATTTAGTAAAGGATATTGTGTTTGTTGGGTGAAAACCAATCATGCCTAGCGTAAGTACTAGTCTTGATCCCATGACCAAAGGGCGATAAGGTTTACACGCATACTACTAGCCTAGATGATGTCTTGGTAAATGTGTAATAATTTTATATGAATAATTGTTAAATATTACCATGTAGAGTTAAATTTTATGTTTACATACTAATTTAATAACTATATTTGATTTATATTTATAGAAAAATATTTATAAATTTCCTCCTATAATGGGCCTTATGATCCACTGAAAGTGTATTTTATCACTTCAAGTATCAAAGTTAATTTCGGGACATCCATTTCATGAATTAACGAATGAATTTGAATTATTTAAAATCACAACCAAATAATTAATTTTTTCATAGAAACATAATAAGTAATTTTATTTCCTTACTATCCTAGACAATAAAAAAATTACTCAAATGTTTTATAATTATAAAAAACATGTTGTCCTAATACATTAATTTTTTTTCAACCTATCAACTTTTAAATAATCACATGTTTATGAATTTGAGTCACTAAACCTTTCATTTATCATTCAATTTTTTGTTATTGATGATCTCAATTACTACCTATGAAATTTTATAATTTTTTTCCAAGTAGATTTTTTCTAATTACACACATGTTATCCTATATATAGATATAGTTATATTATTACATTGGGTAACTGTTATGTGTCCAACATTCCCTTTTTAATGGTTGTTTCAGATTTAGTTTTATTATATGGGTTTATATGAAAGGAAATTTGAAATATTAATTATTTGATAACCTATAAAATTTCATGGAAGAAATTTATTTTACGGGGGTTATAATATAACACCCCATGAAATTATGAAATATATTTTCAAATTAATTTAATATTTTTGATATTTTTCATTTCAACAAAAACAAAAAATCGTGTATTTTTTATTAAATATCTAAGTATGGATTGAATTATATTCCAAATAATGTATGTTTTTACTACAACCAACATTAATTTTATCATTATCTACAAATAATGTTGGGGATATATTATGTTACATGCTAGATTAACCTTCCTCAATGGTTTATGTAACACACAAAACCAAGTATTACCCAACAAAATTTAATTATTAAAAAATATTTATTGAATAAATATTCCAGGGCCATTAAATTTAATTTTATAAGATGATATTACTCATTAATATATATATATCTTAATTTATGGGTTACCTAATAGTTAGAAAAGAATATAGAAACCAACTGAATATAAAAAAACTATTTTTATAAATGTCTTTTTTATGTGAAAAATATTATTTGTATTAACAAGTTAAATTAATTTCTAATTTTGAACGTTATTATTTAAATTTATATGTTATATATTCAAAATAATATTTTGATAATCATCTAAAATATTTGACACGTATAAGATAAGAACAATCCCAATTTTATGCTTAAAATATATAATTTTATAAATTTAGTTTTACCTCTTTTTAATAGATAACACAATTTAAATCAATTTTTTTAGAAAATATTTAGATTTAATATGTCAGAATAAACTAAATATTTGATATAAAATTATTTTAAATAGTTCATGATAATTTTTTTATATTTCTTTAACATTTCATTATTTAATGAATTGTTAAAAATACTAAATTTTTATTCGAAACATCTATTTATATAAGTCTATTATGTGGTTATATTATATTTTAAATTTGTTTTACTGATTAATTATTAAATAATTCTATAAATTAATCCAAATTAGGTCATTGGTGTTAATTTAAAGTTGAAATTGGATATAAAAACAGATCAATCTTTTTTATATTTTTACTTCAATAACACACACTATTATCCCTTCAGTGTGATTGTTTTCAATTAGTTTCATCCAATTATATGATTATAATTTGGAAAAATAGATTCCATATTTTTAATCCGGATAATTCATAAATTATTTATAATTTTATCTTTGTCTTTATCAGAATTATTAGTGCATGTGATTAAAATTAATTACAATGATTATGTGAAGAATTCGGTAAATAATGAACTAAACCATAAATAAACTAGAAACTTGTCAAACACTCATTGTCTTGACATGATTCATCCATTAAACATAAATTGTTTTGTTTTTTATGTTTTTTTTTGTAAAAACATGGGTACACCAAACAAGTTTTCAATAATTCCATGTGTGTCATTTCCCATCCCTATAAAAGAAAACCACCTCTCAATTTTAACTACACTTCTAAAGCCACTTAATATTGGAATATAATTGTCCAATATAATTAAAAAATATCTACATTCTTCCTAGAATCCCCCCTAGGATGAAAGGAAACCAAGGAGGCCTTTTGGAACAAACCAAAAGGAGTTATCTGATTAAGAGGTAAAAACTTATCTCATTCTCCATTCATTAATTTTCTTTCTACATCACCTCCACTCACATTATTCCATGTTAGTGAAATAAAAATATTATAAAATATATACTATGATGTTTTGTGGTAATGGTTATGCCGAAAATTATTCACACCTCTATCTAATGGTTAACAAATTTACCGTTTATGTGTAAGGTGAACTACCACCTCATAAAATGATGATAAGTAATTTTTAATTACCATATATCATGATGGAAATTATAAAGGAAACATTATTTATATATTATATAAATTATATTTAATATGTATTTAATCTTCTGTAACTTTTTTAAAACATATATCTTTATACTTTCCATTTTGTAAAAATACAATAATTTCGTTAGAGGAAATGTGAACAATCGATCCCTAAAAGCGATGTTATTTGTTATCAGACTACATAGAATGTATTAAGGATGGGTTTAATGAAGATATATATTTTTTATAACATAATATGTCTACTAAAATAATTATTTATATAAAAATATATACATATATTTCATTTACATACTTTAATTCATTATGCTAATAATGTAAAAGAATCATCATTCATTCTTACGTATGGCTTACCATCTCCATGAAAGGTGTATTAAATTTCATAAATTTATATTATATATATTAATATAACACACATATAATGAAGATAAATGAAATTTATATCCTGATTTATATTCTTGATACAATGGTGTAATTATAAGGAGCAAGGATGTAACAAATCAAGACACATGGAAAGGTCAAAGTGGATATTACCCTAAGTGAATAATTAACATAAAATTGTTAACAAGAGGGTAATATAAAGTCATAATAAAACCATATATATTTTATATATAAGAATATGGTTTTATGATAACAAAATTATAATTTTTATATTAGAATTTTGATCGATTACTATGACAGTCAAGAAACAATGTAAGGGAATTTCATCTCAATTTTTATTTTTGTGAGATACATGATTTATTTACCACCCATTCCTTTTTTGTGGTGTGTATACATAAAATGGATGTATATTATGATTAATATACTAAAGATTAAAATTATTTACATATTCATTTTATTATATTTCTTTCATGATAATTATGTTTCAAAAGGACCAAATCGGTAAGGTAATTTTGTCTCAATTTTACTTCTTTGAGACACATTTTATGTTGTGCACCTATATTATTGATGAGGTGTATATAATGACATAGAAATGTTATATCATGAATATCATTATTTTTATTATATTTTAATATTTATTTAATTTCATTTTCTTAAATGGGTATTATGGTTATGTGTTGTCAATTGGTCAGAGTTTATTGAAATAATCTAATCGCTTTTAAAGACTATTTGTATTTATGATTCCTTTGATGAAATAATATGATCCATAGGCCAATAACATTCATGAAATTACTTATCCAATAGTTATTCTTGATATGTTCATCAATTTTAACCATTTTATACTCTTTGTTATATAATATACTTAAGAGAGTGTTATTCTGAAATATTGTCTTTACCTATCTGTTTGGTCGGAACTCTATGATCTCTCTAAGACATGTTTTCTACAAAGGGTTCAAAATAAAATTAATTTTCTATTGATAATTTTTCAATGTGTTCTCATGGAAAATGGTTTTTAATATTTTTTTAATCTTATTTTATATTACTTCAAGAAAACGTTTTTCAAACTGATTTCAATCGCTCTTTATAAGATTTCAATGTATTTTCAATGAAATAGTTCTCAAAAAAGTTTTTATGTTTATTTTTTATTAAATAAATTTAAAAAATGTTATTAAGAACCTTTTACAATTTTTGTATAAATTTTATTCGATATTTATCAATATTATATTATAAATCATAGAGGGAAATGGTTTTCAAAATGATTTCAAGTGATATTTCTTTGTTTCAATTAATTTCCAAAGAAAAATGTTTTATAATGTGTTGTTGTATTAAAAATAATTTTCATATTAGAATTTATATTTTCCTCAAGAAATTTATTCAAAATATCATTCTATGTTATTTTCCTTCTATTATGACATCCTTTGAGGTTACTCTGGCCCTTCTAGGAGATGATCATAAGGTTCCATTCAAATTCATTTTCTGAATGGTATATGTTTTTATTGAATGATACTTATGATACTAATTCTTCTTTTATAGTTTATATTATTTTTAAACCAATTCTTCTCTCTTGGGTTTTATTATTTTGGAACCTACTTCTTTTAAGGGGTTATGCTTCTGTGAATAAATTATGAAATAAATCTATTTTCATAGGTTATGGTTTGATTAGTTTTTAATGATAATACTTTTATTTGATGGGTTATTTTTTATTTTTAATAAAACCTATCTATTTTTATGGGCCAGGTTATAATGAATGTTTTATTATTGTGGCTCATGTATAAATAATGTTATCATTATATGGGTTGTACCAACATCTCCCTCCAATGCATTGGGTAATGACAAATGTTTTATGACCTCAAAGAATACACAAGAACTCATCCCAAGCTCGAAACAAAGAGATATAAGCGAGGCCATCCGAAGCTTGAAAAAAGAGGGTTCACAGGATGACATCCCAACCCAAAAACAAGAGGGTACATAGTAGGGAATCCCAATCCTCAGGCATGTACATAGGTGATTAACCCAAGCCACATATATTACGAAGACCGTTGTAGGCCACCATTATATAGGGTTTTTATATTCTTATTTGTCTACCATAATACCAATTATTATAATTATATTATGCTTTGATGGAACATGTAACTTATTTCCTTAAGATTAATGTATTTTAAACTAAAAATATTTACTCCATGATTCTTGTTTATTATCTATGATAAGTAGGGTATGAACTTCTTATGATCACAATTTTGTTCTCATGCCATTATGTTTGTGATATGCTTAACCATTTCTATTATTTAAACTTAATAATCATTTGAGCTCAACCCTTTCATGTGTATCCCTTCCCTATGTTATAAAGAATGGTTTTTAAGTAAAAATACTATGGATAAAGATCATTTTGGGAAATATTAATTATATTTCACTTATTTATGAGATTTATTTTCATGTTTTCAAAGTCACTAAATTGATATTGTCCTTGGGTGGTAGTTTTTGTAATGTTTTATGTATTTATTAAAAGTGATGTAATGAAAATATATGAAAATTGGGGGTACTATATATATCATGTTTTATATTAAATTGCTTCTATAGCTTATTTTTATTATTTAGTTTATTTATTTATTTATTTTTCTTGTCATTTATTTTATAAACCATTCCTAATTCTGTATATTTGAAGCCATACACTAGTTTATAACCTAGAAGGATTGGGAATGCCCCTCATGACATGTAGATGGCCAGTTCAGGTGATCAGTTTGGGGTTAAAGTAAGTTGGTTTTAGATGGAATGGTTCGTGGTGATGTTTTCCCCGGTTATTTGGGTTTTTCAAATAGTTCCTGGTTATGACTATAAGAATTTAAGTGGCCAATCAAGGGTAAGTGATTAATAACTACCTATTCAGAAGGTTACATAAATTTCTAGGGTGGTCTGGGAGGGTTGTACCTCAAATTATGAGATTTTTTAATATATTTTTCTTGGTAAATTTTTTTGATGTTTTCTGGTTCATTTGGGTGTTTGGTGGTAACTATGGGAATTATATAGAGGGTTAATAGTTTTTGTTCATGGTCTATAAATCCATTTTCAGGACATGAAACATCCTCTTATGACCTCATATGTTTTCACTCATTTATTGCATGACCTGTAAAACTATGTGGACAAGTCACTTATGGTAGTTGGTTCAATAAGATTTTGGTATTTTTTATTGAGTATTGGTTTTATTTTATTTTATTTTGGTATTTATTTGAAATTATTTTCCAGTGTTTCTTTTGGATTTTAAAAATGAATTTTTTTATCCAAGTATTCTTTACAAATTGAAATCTATGTGTTTTTAAAAATAAATTGGTTTGTGGGATATGGGATAGTTTGGAAAATGAATTGGGGGTTTCTAAAAGGTTTTGTATAATGTGAAATTAGAAAATGAACAAGTTATTTGAAATTTTATTCTTTGACAATAAGAAGTGTTTTCAAAATTAGTTGAGGTATTTTTAAATTTTTTTTGGAATTTAGTAGTGTATCTATTATTCATCAACTAGTATTACTATGAGTGCTCATGTATATGTATATGGATGATTGTATGTGGAAAAGGGATGTTTATTGATATATTAGAATGGTTTATTAACCTATAACATAGATGTATACATTTTTTTTGTTTCATGGAATACCAATTATAGGTTTCTAATTTGTAATTCATGTAATGGTTTCCAAAAATTGTATTATAAATGGGTGATTTCATTGTTTTGAAATAGGTTTGAGTAATCGTTTGATGTTTTCTCATGATTTTTTGCAATTTCCTTTTTGGATTTTTTTATTATGCTTTTATTTTTTGGAATAATATTAGTATTTGATGACATTAAATAATGTTTGGTTTTAGAAATAGGATTTGGTGATTTTGATGGTTTTTGAATAAGTGGTTTCTAAAAGATGGATATTATGTTGAATTGTGGGGGGTGTTGTGGTTTTGTTCTATTTGTTTTTTATTTTTTCAATTTATTTTGTGAAGTTTTATTTTATGATAATCGTGTTTGGTTTGAAAAGTTCTATGGCTATTTTTTAGTTCGATGCTAATTTTGTTCAATTTTTTATGTTATTTAGAGTATGCATTTTAGAACGGTCCGAAGGATTCTGAGGCATCTCATATAGTTGTTGGTTTTTTCAAAACTCCATGTTTAGTGGTGGGTTAAGTTCTTTTCAATTTTTACTTATTTGACATGGTTGATGTGCAACATTATGGGTGTAACATGGATGAACTCTTTTGTGTTCAATAGGTCTAAAAAATTGTAAAGGTGTTGGTTGACTACATTAAAGAGATTTTATATTTTTCTCTAGAAATAGATTTGTGTGAACTATTGGTTCACCTCTATTATAGTGGGGTATTCATTCTAAAATGTATCTTTCACATCTTTATTTATCTATTTTCTATTTATTGAGATAATTTTCTTCCAATGTGGTTGGTTCAAATAATCTGAGCAATTTTCCATATTACAATAATGGATTTTTGATGATTTTCCATTGAGAAGTTCATTAAGCTCTACTCCAGAAAAGGATGCCTCAAATGGAGGTTTTTACTCAATAGTAGTTGGGAATTATTTTCTTTTTGTCTTTAGGGATTGATCTATATATCCTTTAATTATTTTTTTCACGTATTAAATGAATATTTAGGTGTTATGGGATGTTTCTCCAAATTTATCCAACATTGGAAAGATAGAAACAAATGTTTTTTGCTACTGTGTTTTGTTGATTATGAACCCCTTTAGGTTTCTAAAATTTTAGTAGTAATATTTTTTATTGGTTTTACTTTTTTAGTACTACATGTTTAGTGATGGTTGTGTATTTTTGAAATTATTAATTTGGGTTCATTTCGGAGATTAATTTTTTTCTCCTTCATTGGGTCCCCCTAGTGTTGGTGGTTCTTCTATTATATTTGATTTTTATTGGGTGGGGATACCACCCTTAGTGATCTCTTGGTGATCCTTGATATCATATCATTATTATTTTGTTCTTTTAAATATTGAACTATAGTGTCCCATGTGACTCTTTTATTAATCCATGCCCGACCCTGAGTGTATTAGATTTATCAAATATGATAATGGGTAAAGGAAAGAATTCTCATGGAGATCCTGGATAGACCATGATGGTTTTCCTTTATAGTTTTTAAGATAGGACTTGGGGAGTTCCATAATATGAGATTGTGTTTCAAGGTTTGAGTCTATTCTGTTGGGTCTAATATTGGATGGTTCAGGTTATTTCATTATACACATTTTCTCCTCATGTGTATATTAATTTTATAAAATATAACTTGTTTCTCCTCTATTTAGGACTGATGATTTACACTAAAGTTGAGTGTTAACTCAGGGTATTAATGTTTCTACAACATTATCATGTGAAGTGGTTTTCTTTTATCTAATGATGTGGAAAACTAGATATTTGATATTTTATGGGGGTATAAAATTTTGATAGTGGGGGTAATTTTTACACTATGAAAATAAAAAAAATAATTTTTAATTATTTATTTTTTTATAGACAGCCTTTTGATTTTCATGTCAAACTGGGTTTAATGTTTTTTAATTTTCGTGTTTTTATTATAGGATTGTGGTTGTCACACAATTAGTAAATACCATGAACAAAATTTTTGATTCATCTTTGGTTTTTAGAAGAGGCGATAACAAAACAAGTTCATGGTTTCCTTAACCATACATCCTTCACGTGTGGGTCATCCCAAGGTATTGGGATGGAATCATTGTTGGCACACACTTTTTATAACTTTTGGGATTGTTCTTCCCTTAAAAAATAAATTGTTTAAATAAAAAATGTTTTCATGACTATAGTTATAATTTTGATTATGAAAATGATTATGAAAATGGTTATATTTTTATTATTATTATTCTAATTCTTGTTATCATTAAACCTATAATGGGTCCTCCAATCATTACATTATCCCCTCCCCCTAGTTGAAAACAACCAAACCTAATAGTCTCTTGGTGTGCGCCTATTCCTCATCATCCTCTCCCTTCATTTGGTAAATTTTTCGATCGATTATTGATAAAATATTCTCAGTTATGGTTTTCCTTTTATAATACTCCTCCCACACCTCATATTTTTCCTATTTCATGGTCTATTTTACTTCAAGATATTGTGACTTCCATGGAAGAATCATAACTCATTTTGGGGGATTTAATTTTTCCATTTTGGATTTCTAGGGTTCGTGTTCCCTGATTAAGGTCGGTCCAAGCCCTAAATATAGTAGAAAATGAGAAAACCATCGATGTGGGTAATATTTTTCTATTCTAGTTCTATGGACTAATTTTAATTTGAGATGTTGTTATTTATTGGTTCTCTATATATTTAAATTATTCTTCGAACTCATTGAGTTGGTTTTTATCTACTATTCTTTAATACGACTTTCATACGTATACATAGTTATGCATATATATATATATCCCTTTTCAAGACCCGGTCCAAACTAAGGTTCATGCCAAAACTACCCCATGCTAGCTTCTAAGGGATAGGGACTAGTGACCAGTAATAAAATGAATATCTAACATGGAGAGTCTATTACCTATGCACATGTACGTAAAAACCCATATATCTCAACAAATAAGTGCCTAGAAGTGATAATAAAATGATGAAACTAATAAAAATTAAACCAGCACAAAAAAAACTCATGGGATTACAATTAAATGATAGTGGAAATGTAATAATAAAGATGAAAAATACACACCCAACCAGAATGATGTCCTAACTAGAGTAAACATGTAAGGTATGGTCTAAGAGAGCCCAACCCATAATAATCAAGATGGGGCCACCTTATGTGGTCCAAAATATCATGTATCCCTAAGAACCTATGTAGTCATTTTCGACCTATCATTCGTCTTCAAAAGGCATGAGATGCATGGAAAATCCCATACAGGGTGAGTATATACATTTCTTTTACAAAACGCTGAAATATATATATAGACCAGTAAAAGATACAATAGGAATTGAAATATAGTAGATAGTAATCAGTGAACAATATTTTGAAAGCAATGAAATAGTTTCACCCAAACCAAGATAGATGTTTACCATCTCCAAAAAAGGGTCCCAATATAGTGTGTAGGATGAATGAAAAACAGGTATTTTTCACGCATAGTAGGAGGGTAACATTATCCAACCACGAAATTATAATCAAGGAATGCATATGGACTACCCCACATAGCTACATAACCCTTAGAAGGTGATTAACTAAATCCGAAAGAATATATATAAATATATATTCTAAGTAAAATTATATCAAATTAAAGAGAATGTGGATATCCATCTCACATCCCATACATGGAAATCATTCACCAATAGTTCCAAAATTTCTACAACGATGACCAACATCTCGCGTCCCTACCTAGCTGAAAACATTCAATTCAATCTACGACTCATCACTATGTTTCACCGTTGAGGGGCCAAAATCTCGAGGTAGAGGACCCATTCCTTAATAAAAAGGGGGTTCCACTCATTGGATAGATAGAGGACCAGAGACCCATTCAAAAAAGATGGTTCCACTCTAATAGTCAATAGATTACCCATTCCATTCTGAACAAGAGGGTTCCACTTTGAAATTGTTGATATTTGAATCATGGGATACCTATAAAAATAAATACATATTGTAATATAGAGTAACCATTCTCTAATATAGTCTGAGGGTTCCACTATAATACGAAGGTAGAGGAACCATTCCCTATTTCAATCAATGTGTTCCTCTTTTTGATGTTAGTGAAACAATTCACTGACTCAATAGGAGAGTTCTACACTGATAACCAATACAGGACACAAACCAATCCCAGTTAGAGATTTACACTAAGGAAGTTGATATAGAAACCATTCCCATCCCAGTTGTTTGGATACACTCAAAACTATGTAGGAACCAGTCCCATTCCCAGTAATATAATTCAACTCTAAAATCCTCTGGGGGTCTTGCATGCTCACATTTATCATCGAGCATGGACTAAATATGATCCATGCTTTCAATATCTTTCATCTTATCCAAAATTCATAAATGGATGGAACCATCATGTTCTATGTGAAATAAAACTCAGTATAGGATATTAGTGGTACAAATTATGAGTCCTAATGAAGGGGATACAATAGATTAATGTTTCCTCAAAAGAAACTAAAGGGTGCGTGTCCTATGAGGGGACCCAAATAATGTGCTCTCCCACTCAATAACATAGTCATTTCTATGGAGTTACATGGATCAACAACTGTGTAGTGATATATAGAATATAAGGGAACTATATGGCATCCCCATGCCACTCTATGTCCAAATTTTGTGCTTGGTCATATTTTTTTACTTAGCACATGTCATTTACATAGTCTTGTCTACATAATTAATTACATGATGTGTCTTTGGATGTTCCTTTATGCATGGGGTCCTTCCCATGTGCTCCTCCACACTAATCATCTAGTAGGGGAAGTGGTACACATATTTTATGGGGGCTAAAAACAATGACATCCTTGTAATTCTAAAAAACCATAACAGTCTTAGCATAGGGTCTTCACACCATGCGTTCATCATGGTATAAATTATTTAGTTGTTTTTTAACATATGTATATATCCATGCTTCCGGATTCATATCTATTATTTATACCTTCTTATAAGGCCTCAAGTCTTTCCAAGAATGGAGGATACTGCTCTATTTTTTGTATTCCTTCCATCTGGTGGCTGAAAAAACAATCCTTTTACCTTTTTACGCATCACCTCACACCGCAAAAATCTAGGGTTCATCTTTCATTGATAATTTGATGTTCGGTATTCAAAATGATAATAAAAAACCCGAAATATATCATAAAACATCCTTGGGTTTATGATCCATCCCCCAATTTTGTATTCTTTAGGATTACAATGGTCTGATCGGGCTCTACACTGCCAAGAAAAGTCAATCTAGGACTGCGAGATCAATTCGTGAAGAATGAGAAGAATAATGGTAAAAAAATCACCACAACAAAAATTTTAATGAATCATTTCACATTTTTTCATTGAAAATATCAATAATGTTGATATTTTATGGTAGTGAAAAATACAATAATCAATGAAATCACTAAATATGGGCATACCAAGGATATAAAATTAGAATAAATCATTGAAGGGTTGATCATGCATAATCAAATTTGATCAAGAAGGTCTCAAAGCATTAATTTTTTAATACTATCATGATATTGGTTCATTATTCATCAAATAATTCACTCACTAATTAATGGAATTTGTCACTATGTTTACTTTACTTTAATCTTCTCTGATCCAGAGATTCATCCTGGTTGGATGTTATTCACCAAACGAAGTGGAAGAATGACCAATATTCCTACCATTATTTATGTAGATAATCCTTATAAAATCATCATATAATCATTCATATATATGTTTAGGATATGTTAATTTAATTAAAACAAATACCCAAAATTATTTATTTTAACTAATTATACACTCAAACAATCTCCATATCTGAGCACCCCGCGCCAACCAATTTGAGGTCACACCTAGGGTAAGCATCACTTTTCAGACTTTACCTTGGTATCAAATTTCCAATTCCATAATCAGCATAAGAGACATCCAATTTTCTTTAAGAAACTCTGCTGGAATAATATAAAAAAATTTAATATCATTATAAAATTAATTTTTAGAACATCATCCCTCAGAATTGCATGCTCTCTCAGTGCCGAGATAGGGAAATATATAAAATTATATTTTAATCTCTTACAAAGAAAAAACTAATACTTTTCATCATTCCGTCCTTCAATATTTTAATACATAAGAATAAAAAATAGAGAAACAAATCATGATATTCAGCCAATATATGGCTCGCTCACTCCCAAGATCTCTCTTTCATTTTCTCATGCCACCACAACACGTGATCCAAAGGCATAGTCCATAAACATTGGGGTTTCTCCTATTTCACCTTGATCACCACTAGTTGCAATAAAAATGTGTCTCTATTTGCGATGTCTAGCTCACCGTAGTTGATGAAATTAATGGGGCCATGCTCATATCTCCATAGTTGTGACACATAGAAGATTGTGGGTACCTGCTCTAACTCCGGGGTTAGGGAGAGGCAATAAGAAACCACTCAAAACCTCTGTGAGATCTCAAATGGTTTGATGAACCTCAGGGATAACTAGCCTCCCAATTTGAAACTCACCAATCATCATCCTAGGAGACTATCAGAAAAACATGGTCACCATAATCAATCTCTATAAACATATAATGATGATCATTATATGATTTTTGTCTTCTCTAGGACATCCTTGTCCACTCAAGGATGAACAATAATTTATCCGTAGTTTCATGAACCATCTCCGGACCAACAATAGATGCCTCAACAATATTTTCTCCATCACAAGGTTCACCTGATGGTTCTCTCATACAGAGCCTATAAATATTTTAAGCCAATTTTATTGTGATAATTATTGTTGTATGAATCCTATGAAAAATAAATATGATCATCATATCTCTGATCGATGTCTAACACACAAGCCCTCATCATATCCTCTAACAAATGGATAGTGTTATTGGTCTACGCACCTATTTTTGTGATAAATTATGTACTCATCCACATATAATACCTTATTTCTATCAAGCCACTCTATAATAGTTTTGTGTACCATACATCAAGATCCGAGAAAAATTTCAAGGGCACCCAATGAATCTGAACAATATATCACCCATATATGTTCCCTAAACTCTTGACCAAAATCTACTCCCTAATATTAATGAACCAACTAAACATTGTGAGTCGGTCTAGTATCTCCTAGATGGAATCATTGATATTCATTTTTTGTGGAATACTTATCTCAATTTCAATGGATATGTTTTCCAACATCATATGAGGGTTATCGAGGGAATTCGAAAAACATGCCATAACCTGATGTTCATCCTTCACCTACTGATAAGTGATGCAATGATAGACTAAATCATTCATTCTCTATCCTATTCCAGACCGCCAAATTTTTTTTGAAAGTCACTATACATCTTCCTGACACGAAGATGTTCAACTAGGGAATACTTGTGGAACCCCTTCATCACCTCCTTCACCATCGTGAATAGGACCACCATATGTAAATGGAAAAACATTACCTGATTTCCTCCATGATAATATGATTATGTTTAATCCATAGTGGATATCTGGTGACAAAGGACCTCCTAGTTGTTGTCTTCTAGCTGTGACTCTCACACACAGTCAGGAAGCAGACGAGTCAACACCATCAACTAATGAAAATTTGAACCATCCTAGTCCAAAAGTGTTACTTACAAGGAATCATTCTACTTAGAAGCCCCCATTCACCAATTGATGTTGAGAATTTCAAAAAAATTTATCTCCTAGATTATTTCCCAACCGCTATTTATATATTATCAGGAATTCATAGTCCTATAGTAACTTCAAATAGATTAGTTGTCTTTGGTTTTGGTATCTCTTTGGGAATATATACTTATGGATATCTTTGAAAAAGTAAACCAAAAATCACTCTTCTTGAATATAGCCCCTCCAAATCTTCACAATGTACATTAATTATTCCATATCTAGGTCATGTGACACATATTTCTTCTCCTAGGGTCTCAATTTCTTTAAATTGTGTGATATAACTACCATCCACTACATGAATAATCAGGCGAGCACAAGTGCTAAGGAATTTCAATACCCATTGTATTTTACACCATCTTATAGTCATATCAACATAGGAGTTCTCATTATCTTTATCAATAAAATATCAAATTCCCTATAGAGGTGCTCATTCATGGATATACGCATGCATTTCTCATCAGGATCGTCATATTGAATTCAATCCTAGAAATGAATACCAGAACTGTCATCTAGTACCATTTCTATCAAAGAAAACATTTCTCATTTGGAATAGTCTTGGGAGGATCCCAAACAATAATTTCATCTATCATCTATGTGTCCATGGATAAACGATTCTCATAAATAGAATTCCTAATAAATTGAACCACATGAATTTATTATTAGAACATTCAGAGCTTAATATTAAGATGGTCATATCAAAGAGAACCTAGGACCATACTCAAGTGATCTATATGATCCTCATATGACTTAGAGTATATGATTATGTCATCAATAAATATGACCCTACATTTTTTCATGTATAATTGTAAGATCTTGTTTACCAAATGCATACAAATAGAGGGGGAATTCCCCACACTAAAGAGAATCACCATGAACTCGTAGTGTAAATAATGACATTGGAATTCTGGCTTCGTAATATTATATTCATTGAAAAATCAACTTGTGGTATCCAAATCATAGATTGATCCTCAAAGACCATCTAGCACCTCAAAAATGTTAAAAGTGGTCATCAATCCAAATAAAGGGGCACATTTTTCTTATCATGGTCCAGTTAAAGTGATGATAATCCATGAAATCTGTAAGATTTTATCATCGTTTTTTACGAACAACACTAAATATGCCCAGCGACACACATGGAATGTGGAAGGTCCTCCAACTATAACCAAAGCTCCTAAAGATAAATATGGGTAATCTGAAATGTCACATTTTATGCCACAGCTATCCATTGATGCAAAATGATACAAACCTCTATCTCTCATATCAGAGGTAGTCAATAAATGTTTTTTAGGGATGAATTCCATATAATAATATATAATTAAATTAATAAGGATTAATGATAAACCATCTCAATAAAGTGATATACCCAATAACTAATGGGTTATGGGATGTATCCTCCTCGCAAAACGTACCCATCGCACTATAAGTTCTCTCTCACCCACAATGCAAATTCACATTCCATCAATGTATAGGCATCTAAATAATATATTTTGATATCTAATTTGGGATAAAAAATGTCGACAAAAAATCCATTCACAAGATGATATTAGAGTGTTCCATAGTAAGGACCAAAATTTCCCACATTAACCTCTCTCCAATAAGTGATAGCTCACACTACTAGTAGAAAAAATATACAGAAAATGTGTTCCTTATAAGAACCTCATGATGACATTGATGGGCTTGTGGCTAAATTGTGAACTCCAAATATTTCACCATTAGTTATTATATGAATGAAAATTTGGAAAATATATTACCATTACTATGGAAAGAGTTGAATAAAAATTTATCATATGACTAATCACATCTTATTCTACTGGGTTATTAGCCTCAAAATCCTATAGTTGTCTTTTGAAATGACCTCTAACTTCATGATCTTAATGTGGGTCGCTTCATGTTATTGTGATGTAGGATCTCAAAGCCTCATCAACCACCCATGTCTTCATCTACTCATCTACCAGATTTTCCACCATAAGGGCCTCATTTCTATCTCTTGGAAGTTCCCTGATCATGATTTTATCTATACCATGGAGATCTTTTAGCTACATTTATTTTATCCTAAGCACATCTATTCGAGAGTAACACGAAATGTAACCTATCCCATCGCAATAATATCACCTTCAATCTTTAGGATGCCCTGGTCATTTACATTTTTCATGTTCTATTGCACTAGATGTCTCAATTTAATCACAAAATGATTTGTTGCATCAATATCTCTCTTACTAGATCATTCTAGAAGATGTAGAAAACTATACTCTATGATTTAAACTACTAAATTTAGATTCTTATATTCCCTTTAATAGAGAAATATCAATCACTAGTGTTTTCTATAAGGCCACCAATATAGGTGGTAATGAACAAGGGGGACCACACTGGCACTGATCTCTCTACAGAGTTCCTGTTCAAAAATCTATTCAGAATACTATCGATCTCATATGATTCCAAGAGAGTACTGTGTAAGTTCTTTGAACCTTTCAGCGTAGTTATCCACTTTCATCCCTCACTATAATAACTCTAGAATCTCATAAATCTTAATTGACCAAAAACTTTAGGGGTAGAACTCCTCATAGAATAGCTACTAAAATGTAGGCTATGAGAGTCCATACTCATCATAAATTTGGGTAACATGAAACTACCAGATCACTACTGATCTATGGAAATTTCTTACCAATTTCACAACCACAAGATTGTTCAATGTTCATTTGGGACTACAAACATGGACCAATGACTCTAGAAAATCCTTTTCTTCCTGAGGAAATGAGTCATTACAGAACCTGAGTGGCATTAGGCACTAGAACTTATCATGTGTGTAAATACCATGAACATAGTCATCCTAATATACTCAGCGATATTCTTTATGAAATCTAGTGGATATTATACTAGTCCACCTATATTAATGATATCATCAGATGGAACCTGAATCAATGCCCTTGTGTTAATCAGGTTGTTTCCCAATTTAGAACTTTTACCCTAGATGGATTTCATCGTAGACTCATCCCAAAAATTTAATCAAGACTTACCATGGTCAAAAGAGAATATGTATATATATATAAATGAGGATCATAATAAATAACATAAGTCAATGACTCAATCCTATATGACGCATGTACAATTGATC
Source organism: Viscum album (assembly GCA_963277665.1). NCBI lineage: Eukaryota > Viridiplantae > Streptophyta > Magnoliopsida > Santalales > Viscaceae > Viscum > Viscum album. Next base: position 1,922,817,952 of record OY728150.1, read on the forward strand.
AATACAAAAAATTTCTTATTACGTAGAGTCAATAGGACTGTAGTAAAGGTCTAGGTGAATGGATACATCAGAAACCCATAACAACAATGGGTTACCTAGCCTGAGATCCACACTAGACGCACATTGAAACATTTTCTCGAAATATATACCCAATCCAGGTAATGGGAATATTCCATATATAATCCCTCAGATCGAACAACATTTGATACCAATCTATCATGATGTGACCCTCACCAGGGATCAAGTTTCAACGACACCAATCCCTCATCCATAGGTCATCGGCTATCGACTAGAACTGAAAAGAATATCTACCATGTTGAGGCCATTACATATGTACCTATAAGTACCAACCATAAGATCTCAATGAAATTGCGGAGTAAGAAATTAATGAAATGATAATGGAGCAAGAATTCAACCCAATCAAGAAAAACCTCTATGATATACATGATTAAAAATGTGAAAATTGAAAAGTAAAGGTGTAAAATACCTGGACAGCCATAAATATGTCCCAAAATGAAAAAAAACTAGAATGTAATGTGCTGAGAGAGCCCATCTCATTATCTACATGCGTTGACCACCATACGTGGTAAAAATACTAGGTATCATTGTGCTACTCTATAGTCACCATCAACATGTCTATGTTCATCATAAGGCACAACATCTGATAGAAATATCATTCATGGTTGAGTTTATACATACCGAGTAGGATGACCCCAAATCAGAAGTGGGAATAGTAAGAGATACAATATGAATTGAATGATAGGATATAGTAAAGAGGTAACATGATAAAAAAGTAGTGAAAAAGCTCAAAAAGAGAGAGTAACCTTATCCAAACACAGCGGGCTCAACACGGTGTGTAAGAGGACTACACTGTGAGTATCCACCCATAGTATGAGAGTTACCTCATCCATATAATGACAAGATTAAATTAGAAAGTCGGTGGACTACCCCTCATGTCTTGTCCACCCCTACAAGGATAGTAACCAAATCCAAAGGCATGTATACATATATATATATATATATATAAAGAATCGAAAAAAAGAGATAAATGGGATCTCCATATAATAACCCATCCTAGGAATGGAGTAACCAATAGTTCCAAAAATACATCATCAATGCCCATAATATCACATATATCCCATGTGAAAAACATTCAATTAAATCCATGCATCATCACTATGTCCCACTATCAAGGGGCCATAGTATCTACGTAAAGGGACCAAGACCATTTATAATCAGAGGGATCACTCAGTGGACAAATAGAGTTCTTGTAACTTATTCTAACTAGGGGGTTCTACTCTATTAGTCAATCGATGACCCATTCCCTACCTATCTAGAGGTTTCCATAATGAAATAGTTGATAGGGGACCCATATTTTACATAGCAGTAGGGTCTCACTATGAAATATAGAGTACTCATACCCTTTTAGAGAAGAAGGGTTCCACTCCAAAAGCCTCTAGGGATCCAATATCATCACTTCCATCATCGATAATTTCCTAAATAAGATTTAATATCAAATCATTACATATCTTCTCCCAAATTCCTCAGAGAAATGTTACCATAAATTTCTATGTTGAACAAAATTCAGGATAGGCTACTCACAAGTCACAATATATGTAAAAATGAAAGAGATATGATATATATAAATTTCATCAAAATGAACTAGGGGGGTATATGGAATATAAAGGACCCACATGGCATGTTGTTCCTTCCCATCACATGGACAAGTCCCTAGAGTTGAACGACTCATAAACCATGGGGGATGAATGATGTGTATGGGATCTATCTAGAGTAACGATTCCACTCAGGGTCTCTATTATGTTCTTATTCTTGTCTTTGTACTTGGCACAAGGCACATACCTGGATGTGTCCATGTGATTCTATACATTTAGTGTATTTGGTCGTTTCTTCATGAATGGGGCCATATATGTGTTCTCGTCCCCAAGGCACGTCTATATTGGGAAGCATTACCGGGTTTGTAGCAGGGATATACACTATTACATCCTTAAAATTCTCCAAAAACCCTCGCCACTATAGAATAGGGTATACATGTTTTTTTAAACATGGTACATGACGTGTAGTTTTGTTTTTTATAAAATATTTTATCTTTACTCCATATACAATATTTGGTGTTCCAACCTTCATATCTAGCCTTGATTCTTCCTGAAAATGGGGTTCCTATCTCGAGATTTCATATTTCAGCCATCCATTAGTACAAATAAAAATTCTATAAAATTCGAATGCAGCAACCCAAAACTGCACATGCCTAGGGTATATTTATTATTGATGATTTCATTTATAAACCAAAAAGTGATAATCCAAAACATGAAATCTTCCAAAATACATCCATTGTTTATTATACTTCCTTTTAATGTAGATTCATAACAAATTTAGTGTTCCCATGAGGCTTGCTACTGCCCATTAATGACGAACATTAACTATGGGATCCAATCAGTGAAGAACGAAGAAAAATAATAAAAGAAAATGACCAAAACAATGTTTTAATCAATCATTAGCCACACGTTATTGGTCAAAGTTATAGAATTAAATTTTTTTGGTTAAAATACAATTGAAATATCAAAAAAACCACCAAATATGTGCATTAAAAGGATCTTAAATGAGTGCATATCATAGAAGGGGTGATTTTTAAAATCTAATATAACTAAAAAGACCATAAACCAAAAATTGATTAGTCCTACATTGATATTTGATAATTTTTCATTAAATAACACGTTCTCGAAAAAATGGAAGAATTATTTACATTCACTATGCACTGATCTTCTCTAATCGAGAGATTCATCACCATCTAAAATGATTCTCTAATAGGAGGAAGAATAATCTGGAATCCTCTCAGGGATTACGCGGCTAAACCTAGTAAAATAAGTATACATATGTACTTATAAATAAATTTAATAGGTTAATTTAATTGAAAAAAATTAGTTAATTTAACTAAACACCCCTTCCAATGGAATCAATATTTGAACACCCCACACTAACCAATATTAAAGAGGTCTAAGGAAAAAATTATGCTCCAGACTCAACTTTGTTATTATATTTTTTGTCTAATATTATTTTTAAGAGTTATCACATTTTTTATCAACTATGGAATAGAAATATAAATTTTATCAAATATTTTTTAAAAATTAATTTGAGGAACATCAGGCCTCAGAATCACATTTCTTCTTAGTTTCTTAATCATGAAAAATATACCAAATCATTAAAAAAATCATATAGGATAAAAAATGGTATATACATCCTCAAAATAAAAATTCCATCACAATGAGTTAATATATTCCTTGATACAAAGTATATATATATATATATAAGTGTTTATTATTGTGATTGTGATGTGGTTGTCCCTGAAGGCAGCATGTTTTTAGGTAAGTTTCATATGTCTGGGAATTTAAATTAAATCATAGGATTTGTTGTCTGTTCTAAAGGGTGTTTATATTAACTTATAATATGTTTTTTTCTGAAAAAATTGGATATGATGATTGGAATTTTATTTTACCATGTTTTTCTACTTTCATTTATTCCTTTACAAGTACACCCCTTAATAAAATAATTTTTTATGTTTGTCTCAATATGATAAATATATTAAATAGTAAAATGTGTTTATAATTGCTTTCAACATTTGTATTAGAAATAAAAAATAATTTTTGGTCCCTTGACTGGTTTTGAGTCAAGTCTTAATGGTATAATTTATTTCCAAGTATCTCTAAGGATGTTTCCAAAATTATTTTGTAATGGGTCATGTGTTTTCTAAAATATGATTTGTTGTGTGTGAGATTGTTCTGAAATGCATTCCCCTCCATATTTTTTTTCAGTGATAGTGATAGACATGTGGGGGTTGTCATTAATGATACATAATTTCTCTATGGTTTGGAAAAATGGTAATTTCAATGTTTTGAAAAAAAATGTACATGGGAATATTAGGTATCTATGTGGGGTTTTATGGGCCGGTACACAATTTGGTTATGTTGGGATATGACCTAGACTATTTGACAAGTTCATACTATAATATAAACTAAATGAATGATGATGAGTTAGGGTCACCATAAATTTTTCAATCACCTCTCTACCAGATCAAACATAAGAACATTATAAATGGATTGATCACTGTGGTATGAGGATCCTGGGGCTTATTTTTCCTAGATTCATGGGGATATCCTATGAAAAAATCACTATTTATCTCATATTTTACTTGGTAATATTTTAAAAAAAAATTAGTTATCTACATATGTTATAAACATATTTTAGTGTAAATTACCATTATAATGATATTTATAAAAGGCCTTACATGCATTGAAATATATTTTATTTGAAAATATAGTTGAAATCAGTTTTTCTAAAAATTATATCATGTTACTTGTTATCCTTAAATATTATAAAACGTTATTTTTATATATATTTTTTCAAACTATCATGACCTGGTATAAATTTTAATGGTATGGAATATTCATTATTTTATCAGTTCATTCCTACTGAGTTTTAATAATCACACTTATATCGTTATCTTTGTTTTTATATTCATGTTCAACTTAATGATAATTATCAGTCACCATTGTGTGACATTGATTCAATGGTTGGTGGTGGCCCACATGGTTACATAGAGGTATATCAAGTATAATTTATTCCCACATATAGGGTTTATTTTTATTATTTGATATATTTATTTATTTATTTTTATATAATTTATAAGATAAGACATTCATAGTTGAGTATAATTGAATCTCATAACTAGTTACCATCCTAGGAGGATCTGGAATACCTGTTAGGACTTATGATGGACTAGTTCTAGTTCCCAGTTTTTGTGTTGACCTGGGTTGCTTCAGAAATATTTGTTATAAAATTTTAATGATTCTAGTAAGTTGATGGAACTATATTCTATAACCTTTTGTCCCATATATTGTTCTGATGCAGTTTGAGGCCAAAATACCACAAAACATCCAACATAAATTCAGTTATATAATTACTTAAAATAATAATTTTTAAAAATTAAAAAATATGAATAATAATGAATCATTGAATATGAAAAATTTACCCAATAAAGTGTATAATATATATAAAAATACTCCATAGGAATATAATAGGAGTTGTGGTGAGACATGTCTTGAGGTAAGATATTGTTTATTAAAACCATGTTTTAGTTATTTTGAATTGTTTCTCTTTCATACTAATATAAATTATATGGGATTAAGAATGTTTTTATATATTATTTGATGATATTTAATGGTTATTTGTATCATCATGTTATTTTATTTACAATGGGGTTTGGAATAATTTTTTTGTCTTTTTCTATAATGGTCACTTTTGATTTCTTTATAATGGTGGGGAATTTTTTTTAACATGTACAACTTCATCGTGTTTTCCATCTATCATGGACATTTTTTTGTATAAATCTTATCCATTCTAATTTCATGGTATTCCAAATTAAAATTATTTAAAAAAATTAGTGTATTTTTCAATTTAATTAATTATTAATGAAATTTATATTTCCTTTCATTTGTATGAGTAAAATACAATTTAAAATTATTATTGATTCAAAATAATTTTCAAATTTGTTAGGATGAAATTACAAGGATTATATTTTATTAAAATATATTTTTCATGGACATTTGATATGATAATTAGTGGGTAAGATATATCCCTCAAATATATTGGGTATTGATATACTCTCTAGTGGATATATGTATTAATTAATTGGGTTATTTATCCATTTATAAGGGTTATTATAATGGTCATAGTAAGGGTGAAATGAGATTAATGTCTTAATACTCTCACCCAATTTTTCAATTATTTACATGAGTTTTATTAGAAAGTATTTTATTTCATCATGTTATAAAAAGATCAAACAATTAAATGAATGTTCATGATCATTAAAAGGTGAAAGTTTTTTCTTTTCAATAAATGAGTTCCCTTGTTTTCCCATGTAACATTAATGACTATTATTTCTAAGATGTGATTTCATAAAAAATATATTATGAAAATATTTGGTTAGTAATGTTTATTTAGTGAGTAAGTAATGGATTATTGTAACTCAATGTTTGTTATATAACAAATTCCATCTTTTATGGATTTTAATGTTATTCAATGAAGTAATGTGTTTGATTTAATTATATATCCTTTACAATAATTTTTTAATCATCCAACATTATCAATTATTTTTTCATAGTTCCTATAGATGTATAAGAACAATATGAAGGACAACTATTCAAATTTAGATAGTGATATTGAATATATAATAAGTTTCAAGAATGAAGTTTTTTTATAAATGGAAGAAAAAAATTTATGGAAAAAAATACACTCTACGTAAAAATGTTCCTTATGTAATTTATGGTATTCCTAATTATATAATATTTGAAACCTAAAATGTCATTAAAATGTAATAATATTCAATACTAGATATTAAAATCCTAATTTTAGGTTATTTATATTATATTTTCATATAATTGGTATCGATGCCTGTATAAAAATAATATGTTTTTATCATCGAATTCTATTTTATGAATCTAGGGATTTATTGATAATCTTATATCAAATATAAGAAGAATATGTTTTTATATCCAAATCTAGTTGTTATGGTATATATAATCATAGTTTTTATTAAATAAGGGATTAGATAACATTAAAAATTAGGATGTCAGTGGTTTATGATACTTTAATAGTTACAAATATCATCAATGGTTGATAAGTTTAAGAATGATCATAAATTCAATGGTATATATACCATTTTGAGATCTTATGTAATTTTATTATGTTGATATTATTTATATTATGTTATATATTTTTATAGTTGTATGAATAATAATTGGTTCCCATAATTAACAGAGAATCCTTGAATTTATTTTTAATAGGACCTTTCTTCATATCTCTTTTATATATCTATGATCAAGGTGGGAGATAATTTATCATAGAATAAACATGTATTTTGTCAAGATATTTCTTTCTTTTGAATGGAATATAATCTTCAATGCCACTCATTAGATAGTTGTATGAGAAGTAAAATTGGTTTCAAGGTTCTATTCCTGGTGATAGGTTCTTCTTCCATGGATCTAAGGGTTGAGTTGGAATAGTTCATTCAAGGTGATCATTAGTTGGTGGAGTTAATAATTTTATAAATATAAAAAGATTTAGCCATACCTTCATAGGATTTAGATATAAAATTTTAAATTAAAGAAGGATCATAAAATGGGAAAACACATTTGTTGCGTCCCTAACATGTCTAATGAAACACTTACTATTGGATTGTTTGTTTTGCATGTATCATTAACTATGCATCTCTGATTAAATCCAGAGCCGCTTCCTGCAAATATCATAGAAGATATAACTATAATTCAGGCCACTAAATATAATTTTTTCTACTTCCTTTATTTTGTCTCAAAAACATTTGTTGGAATCCTTAGTCCAACCACTTTAATATTTTTGTTTGCAAAATAATTCATGCAGGTGTAAATGAAGAAACTATTCTCATAAAAACTATCCTAAGATAATTTTTAATAGTTTTTTATATCTAGAAGGAGTAAAATCAATGTCTAGGTTATAGACGAACCATGTCACCAACCGAAATTTAATTTTAAATGATGAATATATCAACAGGAAGGGCCACATTTCATCATGTTGAAGGAATAAAGGTTAACAAAAAAATGTCTCTCCAAATGTGGACAATAGATGCGTTACTCACTCCAAGTTATGAGAAACATAAGAAAGATCAACTTTGAAGGTTGTATCTCTTAGTCATGTGGTCATTGATTAGTCGATACATCATCATGCATCCTTGATTGTATTCTTAGAACCCATTCAAGATTTTGATCATATTTTGTCATTATCTAGGATGTTGGGTTTCCCATATTTTCATCAAAAATATCCCAGTAATAACTATATTTGGATTTTTTGATGGTAGGACATATCAGTGGAATGCATCATTCATCTTCTCAACATATCACCACCAAAATCACTATAAGGGAAAATGAATTTGTATTCTCTTCATTCATGTATGTGAGATGAAATGTTTCTAACTGAATGGATATATTAAATCTATTTCCCTTTTTTAACCAAATGGATCTTTATGGATTATCTATTGGGATTTTAATACTATTACATGCGCATTTCAAATTCAGGGTCGATTTATCTAATCTGACAATTCCATGTAGGACTTCATTGAATTCATGGACTCAAAGGTCATTAATTATATAGGTATTTATGGGAGAATATACACATGGTGAAACAACATAAAATTTAATGGATGAATTTGGAGTCAAATGTAATGATGTCTCACAAATCTTCATGGGATGTCACTTTTGTGTTGGCCTCAATGACTCTCCTCACTAGGTCCATTTCAAAACATGCCCCACTACTTATTGATTATAAAAATGATATCATGAGACACATGAAGATCTATTATCCTAGAAAATATAATCACTCATAGGATATTATATAGATATCATGTAGGTCATTGGATCAACCAGAAATTATTATTGAATTGATCAAACTAGTTAACTAATTGAATTTTTCCAAATATGGTGCATAGGCTTGGTGTGATAACTGAAGTGAAGGGCATTGAAATCTAAAAATTGCTAGGGGAGGAAATAGAATGGATGGATTATAGAATTTAAGTTATATGGTATGGGGATCTATTCACTATATTAATTGGTAAATAAAATTTACTTGTCGAAAAACTCCTCGAGATCAAGAGAGATTGTAGAGACAAATCAAGCGCCTTGTGGATCAAAGTGAAGGAATATAAATATAATTATTTTCAAGACTTCATGAAAGAGATAAAAGTAGTGATTAATATAAGTCTCTATATAGAATATGGGTATTTTTTATTTATCTATGGAAGTGGAAAGAACAATTTCCTTGGATAACATTGAGAACCTCCTTTCTAGGTATGACTATGATCTTTTATGGTCTAGTGTGGTGAATATATTTTCGAGTTTCATTCCTATGATAATTGAAGACCCTGAAAATGAGGTTTAAGTTTCTCCTCCTTAAGAGTAAGAAATTAAAAACATCAGTATTAGCAAGAATCAACATAGTATACTGGTTCTTGATGGATTCCCTAGTGCTTTTATATGGGTGAAAGGGATTTTTCTAATACATAGGTGAATGATTAAACTCACTATATTTTAAATGGTGTATACCTTATAAAATATATATGTGCATAAATGGTGGTTTTTATCCACAAAGATAAAGATATTATCTCTTGGAACTAATATAGGTCTATCTTCTTGTGTAATTTTAGCTTAAAAATTCATTACAATCTTATCAAAAAGAGGATCAATATTTATATACCAGGGTTTCTATTGGAAGATTAACATTGATTTTTGAAAATAAAGAACAATAAAGGGTCCAAAGATAGTGAGAAACATATGTTAGAGTATTTTAATAAAGGTACATTGGTTATAATATCAAGATTGTGGTGGAAATCAAGAAATAATTTGATATATTTGAATGATCATTTATTTTAAGAATCATGCGGATGTTTGGATTTAGTAAATGGTCTTGTGATTTATTCATTAGATTCTATTCCTTTTCTTGGATCATAATATCCTTGATGGGAAGGGATATTGTCTTCATCAAATCAGCTCATTGTGCGAGACTAGGAGATCTGTTTTCTATTAGCCATTAATTTTTTCTCTAGATTATCTAAAAAAACATAATTCATGGTCTTGTGAATGGAATGAACAAGACTTTCAAAAATAGTTTGGTAATTAAAACGACATCCTAATTAATTTATGTTGTAGTCATGCTATTTATATCAATGGAAGGTAGTGTTTAGTGAATGGTTTCAACAAAATCATGGAATTTTATGGATGTTTATGTGGGAAGTCCATCAAGAAATTTAGAGAAGGGTTTTTATCTCTTAAAAATTCTCATGGAGGTGCATTATTTCTATTCAAGATAACCATGAAATAAAAATAATACATATCACAATGGAGTTTCATGGAACTATAATATTATAAGAAATAATGAAAAAATAATAATTTTCATTGTATCATCAATCAGATATAAGGGAAGATATGAATCTAGAAGAATAAATTTATACCTTTTAGAGGGAGAATTATACTCATAAATTGTACCCTTACCTCTTTAAAATTCATATCTAATATATTTTAAAACCACATAAGGGGGCCTTATAAAGGGTTTATATGTAACACCTTGAGATTTTGTGAGTCATTTTTTTAAAATTCATTTAATCATATTACTACTTCTCATTATAAAATACTACAAATAGTTTAGTTTTTATAATAAGGCACTATTATTTTCTTTCATTATTCGCAAAACCAAGTTATTATTCACAACATTAAACATAATGTTTAACCTAATCTAAATGGAAAAACAAGTTTAGTGTATATTATAGTAAACATTGTCATTCCATGATGACTTGCGTGACACACAAAACCAAGTGCTACCAAACAATAATATATTATTAAAAATATTATTATTTAATATAATGATATATTCACTAGTAGTTAATTTTATGGGTATAAATATCATTAACTAACTTATGAAAATTTTCATTTTACACAAATATAAGATGAATTCCTATGTTAGTTATTAATTAGAAATTAATATGAAAATGGATTTAATAGAAATAAAAATATTATTATTTTTACTATAAAAAAGATGTGAGTGATATTAATGTAATATATATTATATATAATAAATAAAATAATTTTTAAATTTATACAATAGATTTAACAAACATAATATATTAATAAAAACAAATTTTATGCTTAAAACCTTAAAGTTTTATTAAGACATTTTTACTGACTTTTAATGTTGAACCATTTAAAATAAAATAATTTGACCTTTTATATATATTATATTTCTTAATAAAATTTATATTAGGAATTTTAACTTAATAATTACTTTAGGGTAAACACTGCGTATTTTTCTCTGATTTTTCATTTTTTTAATGAATAGTGCAAAATACTGAATTGTAGTTCAAACCCTGTCTATTATATAATTTATTTATATGGATAAATTAAACTTTTAAATTGGTTAAAAATATTAATAATATTATATAATTATCAATAAAACCTAGTTAGCCCATTGGAACAAACTTCACAATGAAATTTAATATAAATACATATTAATTTTTTTGAATGTTTTTACGTAAAAAATTAATAGTCGACAACAATGCAAGATTAAATTTTAATTAATTTTTTCCAATTATATGATATGAATTTTCATAAAGATATTCCATATTTAGAATCAAAATAATTTATAATATATAATAATATCAATTTAGTTTTTGAACAAAAATATTATTCAATGCAATTAAAATTAATCATAACGATTAAGGTAAAATTAAGTTTTACTAAGGAATAAACTATATACTTAAGGTCCTAGATGACATAAAATCATGTCAATAATCTATATTATGGACATATTTATACCCTATGAGGACTTTTCTCTACTTTGGACCATTATTTTATCCACTTTTCATGGGAAAATATAGTTTGGAATTCCCTTTCCCAAAATTTAAAATAGTGTCACTCCTACTTAGTTAAAAAAGGTATCCTCTCCACCCAATTCCTCAAACATTTAAGGACAAAATGAATTGAAAAACATCTCCCCAGATATATCATAATAATCCATATCCTAGTCTTATAATCATCCATTTTTTATAAATTAATCCAGGAAGCCCTTTGGTGCTACTTGAACAAGAGGTAACATTTTTTCGCATGTTCTTTTATGTTATTTTTATTATCCATACAATAAAATCTTCATATTCGATTGTTTTATAACAGAACCAGTATAATAAATATACTAGTTTGTTTATATGATAATATTTTACATAAATGTATACAAAATTATATTTAATGGGTAACAAACATACAGTTTATATGTATGGTGAACTACTGCCTCACAAAACAATGACTTTTCATTTTTCCATTTCTACCTCTCTTGGTGGAAATTATGATGGTCAGCATTTTTTTATATTTTATATATTATATTTATTATTTATTTAATCTTATTTAATCATTTTACAACAAATATAGTTATAATTTCCATTTTTTTAAATTTGATAATTTCGTTTGAGGAAATGTAGACTACCGCCGCTATAAAAAGAAGTGATTCAATAACAAACTAAATAGAATATATTAAGGATATTTTTATTTAAACTATATGATATATCTTACATAATAATTCTATTTTAATGGTATTATATAAAAACATAAATATACATATATTCCATTTTCTTCTAATCTTTCAATATGTCAATAAAACGGAAGCATCATTCATGTGAACATATGATACACCGTCTCCATAAATGGTTTATTCAATTTCAAATTTCTATAAATTATTATAGCACACATATAATTAATATTAATTAAATTTATATCAGGTTTTACACAATAGAAATAATGATACATGTATAAGGACCAATGATATAATAAATTAATTCACATGTGAAAAATACAGTGAATATTACCCGAAGCGTAGCAATAACATAGAATTGTTAAAAATAAGGTAATATAAAGTAATAATAAAACCATATATATGATTATATATATGAATATAGTTGATTAAAATTATTTTAAATAACAATATAATTTTTATAAAATAGGTTCTTATGAGTACAAAGAGAGTTAAGACACAAGGTATGGTAATTTCATATCATTTTTTTCCTATGAGATACATGCGATATTCACCACCCCTTCTATTTGTGTAGTGACTATAATTACAATTTTTGAATTCTTGGATTATTATACCTATATTTATGGGTATTTAAATATTCATTTTATGATATTTATATAATTTTTTTTGTTTCAAAAGTTACCAAATCTTTATAAAGTAATTTTGTATCAATTATCTTTCTTTGAGTCACATGTCGTGTTATGCACCTATATTTTTCAATGAGGTATATATGCTTCATTTTAAATGAGATATCATGAATATAGTTATTTTTAATGATATTTAAATATTCATGTAGTTTAATTATATTACATATGGAGTATGGTTCAATATAACCACATGGAAAGAGGTTATTGAAACAACATCGTCACTTTTTGATATTGTTAATGTTTAAGCTTCCTTTGATGAAATCTTATATTCCATCACTTAAGTACTCTTATGAATTTTCTTCTTCTTAATTAATTAATGATATATTATTATATTGGAACCACTTTTCCTTTATTTTTTAACACGATAGTTAATAATTTTTTTGAGAAATCATGACCTTACCCTCTCTTCATATGGAAATCTATATTCATTAAAAACAAAGTTTTCTAAATAAAGGGTTTCAAGAATATTATATTATTTTCATAAAAAAATTTCAACCAAATTTTTACCGTTTTTTATTTGACCAATGTCTTCAATGTTATGTTATTTATTCTTTTAGTACAAGTAATTTTTATGGACTTTATACTATGAAAAATGAATGTTCTTTTTACCACATACGACATGTACGAGATTATCTATCATAATTTCTTCAATGTTTCATTTTCATATTCTAAAGGCTAATTTCTAATAATTTTTTTATTATTAGTTTTCCATGAAATGGTTTTAAAAAGTTTTTCATTATATATTTACATGTTTACAACATATTTTCAAGGACATGGTTTTCAAAAAAAAATTATATCTTATTTGTTAGTTTTAATTGTCTTTTTAGTAAAATAATTTTAGAAACATTTTCATGAATTTTTATAGGTTTTAAATGTATTTTTAAATAAATGGATTTTAAAAAAATGTAATGAATTATTTATATATTTTCAATGTATTTTCAAATAAGTGGGTTTCAAAATGTTTTCAGTATTATTTTATATTTTGTTAGGGACAATGATTTTAAAAAATTCATTCAAGATTGAATTATAAGATTTCTTGTATATATTCTAGAAAATAGGTTTTAAAATCTTTTATGTTTCAAATTTTTTTATAAATAGGAAAGTATTTTTTCCTTAAAAAAATGTTTTTAAAATTTCTTTCATGATATTTTCTTATATAAGATGATATATGTATGTATTAATCATGTCATTCTATGAAATGATTTCATATTTCTATTAATATTAGTTATCTAAATGGATATTTTTTTTATAGAATGATGTTTATGAAAATTGTTTCTCTTTCATGGGTTCTTTGGATTCTAATCCTGATTATTTGCACGAGTTATGTGTTTGATGAAATTATTTCAAAACCTATAGACTTTACATAGTTTATGATATTATTATATTCATATGATACCCATTTCATTTTATCGGTTGTTATATTAATTATTATGATTTTTTGGAAAATGTATGTATTATTTCAATATGGGATTGGTGGAACCTATATCTCCCTCTAATTCATTTTTTAATGATTTATATCTCCTGAGATATACTAATATGGTCATAGAAGGTATCCATGACTACCAAAATTCTTAGGGGATGGAACTATGGCTACCAAGATGGTGTAAAGAGTGAACTAATTCTACTATGATGTCTATGGGAGTGGAACATGACTACCAAGATGGTATCTGAAGTGAACCCATAATACCAATATTTTCATGGATGAAATTTAATTACAAATATTGAAATAATATAATAGGATTATTTTTTCTACAATCCCATGATTTTTTCCTATGTTATGCTATCATGGATTATTTTTGTTATGTCCTTAATATTAATTTATTATGAATTTACAATTATTATGCTATGATTATGGTTAATAAACTAGGATATTAAGGGTATGATATTAGGTTTTATTAATCACATTCTCATACCACTATGATCGTGTTTTTTCATAAATTTATCCATTGTTTACCCTTAATGAGCATCCGATCTCACCACTTTTTATGTTCCCTTTCCCAGTTTATGAGGATATGTATTATGTTTGATTTGTCAAATAAGGGTGGTATTGATAAATAACCAAATGGGAGATTATGTATCTCGATTATGTACTAGTTTTTACATTTACATGTTTCCCAGTGAACTTAACTAATACGGTCATTGGTAATTTGTTTGTGTAATTTTTTATGTATTTTAAAAAAAATATGCATTTTTTATTTATGTTAAGAATTATTCATTATAGTTTTTATCAAAGTGATGGTTTAATTAACCATTGAAAACTAGGTTTATATATCATTAATGAGAACCTGAAAGACATTTATAAGGATAATATTAATGATAAAAAAATCATAGTAAAAAATCATGGAATTTTTATAAAGGATATAGTGAAAGGTTTTCTATAATTATACACCATTCTAGATACTAAAAGTATATGTGGATCTGTACTAGCTTTAATTAGGTGTTGCAACTCCAACAAGATATCCCCAGCCTTACTCAGGGTAATCTGGTATATAAAAATGGGTCACACTGCACACTTGGATTGACACTCCATGAGGATA
The DNA here is from genome assembly GCA_963277665.1 of Viscum album. NCBI lineage: Eukaryota > Viridiplantae > Streptophyta > Magnoliopsida > Santalales > Viscaceae > Viscum > Viscum album. Next base: position 1,922,833,286 of record OY728150.1, read on the forward strand.
TAATTTGGGAATTAAAAAACTCTTTAGAGTCCATAATGAATGATTTAAATATAATTTTACTATGAATAACATAGGATAAAAATAATGTTCATAGTTAGAGAGAAGGTTCATAATTTTAACAGTATATATGAGGTTTTCATGATTATTTGATTCCTCAATACAATAATCATTTCTTACCAAATTGTTATTGGTTTTAGTCACTAGAGGGAACCAGAACGGACATGATTAACATAGAATATGATGTATAATATATTTATGAGAAGTCAGATGGGATGATCACTAGATGAAGGTTATTTTGATCATGTCGCATCAGTTTTCATGGATTGTTACCAAAATATATTCCTTAACCAACTCCATAAATCACTAAGGATGAGAATAAAGGAGTTCTCTAAGAGTTCAGGTAATGGAGACCATATAAGAAAGAACATTGAGTATAATCTTTATCAAGAATGTGTAAAAAATCAACTAATTGAATGTCTTAGAGGAACAAGAAGGTGTTTTCAATACAGAAAAAAATGGCATTAAAAAAATTAACTGAAAAGGAAAAATGAATGGTTCAAATAATGATATCAATGTAAATATTGGCCTTCTTGTGACATAATGAAAGGAAAAATGCTTCAAATGTGGAATTAATGGTCATTATGCAAATTTATGATCTAAGGGGGAATCTCCCAATGAGAATAAACATGGTGGTATAAGTAATGGATATATCATTGATGATGATGATGAGATAAAAATAAAATATTAAATGAATGATTTATTAAATAAAAGGATGAGGTAACATTCTTATGGATTTTGGATAAAGTTGTATAATTAATTTTTTTTGTGTTTTGATTCAAAAAGTTTGTTATATGAATGGTGAAATATAAACGGATTGTTTTCACTAAGTATTTACAAGTTTATATTTAATGTTACCAATGGACTGGAAATGTGATTTATTGACATGGTGATATTTTTAATAAGGGAATATAACACTTAATATGATCCTTATGTTTAAGAAATTTTGTTCGTATAAAGATATAATGGATATGAAAAAGTTAACTGGATAGTACTGATTACCTCATAACCGAAAATGGTTTATTAACACTATAGTATATGTTATCTTGGATGATGTTTACATTTTCTTAGATATATGGAATACATCTAGTAATCTTTGGAAAAAGGAAACATTCTTCTTTTCGAAAATATTTATAGTAATTTATGTTATTATATTATTATTAGAGAATATGAAATGAGGGTATTCACATGGTTGGGATGTGAGAACCAAGAGATACATTGTGATATATGGGGGCCTAATGTTATAATGATTTTTTGACCTTTTTTATACAGTATTAAATTTAATTTTTTGGAAGTTTTATGATGTTAAATATTTAATAATGTTTTATATTAAACATTAGAAGAGGTATTTATGTATTAATTATATAGTTAAAACATCAGTTAAAATGAATTTTTAGTGATTAACCACATTTCAATGAATTTCATCATATATTGAAAATTATATTACTATGATTTATGAAAACAACATAATTTATAATGGGTGACAACCAATCATTTCCATTAAGGTTGTGAGTCTTGATTCCATGATAGAAGGATGATAAGGGTTGCATGCCTACCACGAGCCTATGTGATGACCTATTTAATGCATACCTATTTTTTTTAAAAATATTAATGTTAAATTAGTACTTTTACTTTTTATGTTTATATATTAATTCATATTGATTTTGACAAATAGTTAGAGACAAAGAGTTATATTTTTCATTATTTTATGGGACGTAAAATACGTTAATAGTATATTATAGTGATTTACGAATCAAAGATAATTTCTAGACATTCATTCCATGAGGTAATTGATGAAATTGAAATTGATAAATGTAAAACAAATGATATAATTTTTTATAGAAATATATCAAAAATTACATATCATTCTAAAAGTGAAAAAAATATTGTCCTAATACAATAAATTTTGTTGAACTAATGACCTTTTAAAACATCAGAGATTTATGACTATGATTCCTTAAACATTTAATTTATCATTCACTTATTTTTGATTTATGGACTCAATCACTCCAAATGAGAATTTACACTTTTCCTAAATTACCCTGTTTTCAATTTCTTTTATATTATCTAATGTGGAAACCCAGTTATATTTTATATTGGGTAATGATTATGTTTCAAACTTATCCATTTTTAAAGAAAGTTTTATTATTCAATTTTATGTTGTGTTTTTCTATGAATGGAAGTTAATATAATTAAACCTTGGACAACCCAGATGAATTTTGGAGGATAAATTCATTTTAAGTGTGGTAGAATGTAATTCCCTTGGATTATGTGTAATAAAAATATCAAATTAATTTAATCTTTTGGATATTTTTCATCTCACAAAATTGATAAAAGAGTTTAGTTTTCATATTAATGATACCTTGATAAATTTTTCTATAAGAATAATAAGTTATCATTCACTATAAAAATAATAATTTTACACATTCTTTACACAAAGCACCGAGGATAGAATACATTACACAATATATTGACTTTCACTAATGTCTTTCATAATACACAAGACCTACTCTTACCAAGCTATAATATATTATTAAAAATAATATTATTTAATATAATTAGATGAAACCTATATATTATGTTGATGTTTAATAATAATATATTCTAGCTTATGAAAATATGTGGTTTACACAAATATAAGATGAATTCAAAGGTTAACAAATAATTAGAAATGAATATGAAAACAGATTTAATATAAAGGAAAATATTATTATTTTTATTCTCTAAAATATGTGAGTGGTATTGATTTAATATATATATGTTATATATTAAATAAAATATTTTTTATGTTCATACAATAGATTTTATATACATATGATAAAAAATTCAATTTTATGCTTAAAATCCTAAAATTTTAATGAGTCACTTTTATTGCCTTTTAATGGACAATATATTTTAAATCCAATTTTTGGAGCTATTATATATTTTATATTTTAAAATAATATTCATATTTTTTAGTGGAAACTAGCAAGTAGGTTGGGTAATTTTTTTGGTGTTTTCCTCTGAAGTTATATTTTTAATTAATAGTGAAAAATAGTGAATTTTATTTAAAAATTCATTTTTATCTCATTTATTTATAATGAGAAATTACATTATGAATTGGTTTAAGACATAAATTAAATCATATTTGTTTCAATAAAAACAATTTATGTCAATTTAAACTATTTCACATTAAAATTGAATATAAAAACATAGATTTTTTTTGAATATTAATACATTAAAAACATACATTGTAGACCCGATTACGAGATTAATATTAAATTAATTTATTCCACTTTTAGGATTGGTTATTAGAAAAATGGAATCCATATTTTGAATCAAAATAATTTATAATTTCTAATAAGGTCAATTTTTTTTTCCAAAATAATTAGTGAAATTAACTAAAATTAATTATATTCATAATGGAAAAAATTAAGCATAACTAAGGACGAAACCTTAATTTTAAGGGAATAAACGACCTAGAAACATGTAAAAAAATACATTTTATGGACATATATAGGTATTATAATAAAATTAATCTACTTTTTTCCATTATGGGATCCATATATCATTGTAAAAATGTGGGTGGATTTCTCATTCCCAAAATTGACAAGAGTGTCACTCATCCACCACTATAAAAGGCCACCTCTCCTATCAATTAATAAAACCTCTAAAGCATATTTGGATAGACCAATAACTATTGAAACATCTCTTATAAATACCTCCCCTAATCCTATATTCCTACCCTTATGTATAAATCAATCCATGGGATCCTTTTGGGGAAAACCAAAAGGAGTTACCTAAATAAGAGATACCATTATTTCTAAAGTTATTTAATGTCATTTCATTTATACACCCCATAAATTCTTATTATTCCATGTTTTTATAACAAAACCATTATAATAAATTTATTATAATTATTTATGAATTTTTTTTGACCAATAAGTAAACACACATACATCTAATGGGTATTAAACATATTGTTTAGATATACAAAGTTCTACTACATCATGAAAGGATGATTCTTCATTTTTCCTCTATCTCCTATAATGGTAGAAATTTTGGTGGATAATCTATTTATATAATATTTTTTTATATTTATTTTTTATTTAAGCTTATTGAATTATTTTAAATCAAATATAATTATACTTTACTATTGGTGTAAATATGATAATTTTGCTTAAGGATGTGTAGACTACTACATCCTCAAAGCAATATGATTCATCAACACACTACATGGAATTTTTAAATATATTTTTACTGAAACTATATAATATATATATGAAAATATAATTATAATTTAATTATATTATATACATATATACATATAAATATATTCTATTTTTATTCATACTTTCAATACATCAATAAAACATAAGCTATGTTATTGCAGATATATGTTCTATTATCTCCATGAATGGGTACTCTATTTTATACTTCTATAGATTAAAATAATAAAAATATAATGAATATTAAGGATATTTATATCATTTATTTATTACAATAAATAATTATATATGTATAAGGACCAATGTTAAAAAAAATTAAGATACATGTGAAAAACAAAACACATATAACCTAAAGAGTAACCTTTAAAAAATTGATAGAAAGAGGATAATAAAAATTAACAATAAAAACTTATATAGATTTATATATAAGAATATCATTATTTTAATGATATACAACAGACTTCTATTTATTATACAAGAGGATATTACGAGTATGAAGAGTGTAAAGACACAATGTAAGTGAATTTCATCTCACTTTTTATTTTCATGAGATACATGTTTATTCACCACCCATTCCTTTTTTGTGGTTTTTATACATCCCACTAAAGTTTTATATGAATATTAATATCAAATTTATGTGTATTTGAAAATCCATTTCATGATATTTATTTCTTGGGGTTTATATTTTATAATCTACCAAATTGTTAAAGTAATTTTATCTCATTTTTCTTTCATTGAGACACATGCCACGTTAGGAACCCATATTTTTCCATGAGATGTATATACAACCTTAAAAATATTATATATTGAATATAATAAATTTAATTACATTTAAAGCTAAATTTAATTTCATTTTATTTTAAGGGAGTTATGGTGTTAAGACACCCATTGGTATGAGTTTATTGAAACAATCTCATCACTTTTTTAGACTATTTATGTTTATACTTATATGGAAGAAATATTATGATCCATATTAAATTAATTCTTATTAATTTTATTCTTCTCTACTTAGTAAATATACATTCAATTATTATTACAATTATTACACTCTTTTTTACATAAGACAGTTAGGAAAGTGATTTTATGAAATCATGAATTTTTCATTTCATTTGTCATAAATCTATGTTATTTTAAAACCATGTTTTCTAAAAAGGGTTTCCAAAAATACTATACAATTATCATAAAAAAATTTAAAGAAATTTTAATCCTTTTTATTTAAATAATTAATAAAATCAATATTCTTGTATCTTTCTAAACAAGACATTTTTCATACCTTTTTACCATGAAAAAGTAATAACCTTTTAACTACATACTACACGTAAGGATTCAGCCTTTTTCAATTCATTAATGATTCTTTTTCGTATTGAGAGGGTCAATTTTCAAGAAAATATTTTCAAAATTTAATTTTAATGAAATGGTTTTCAGAAAAAATTCAATATTTATTTATATGATTTCATTTTATTTTTAATGAATTTATTTTCAAAGCATTATAAATATTTATATATATGTTTTAATGGTATTTTAAAGTAAATGGTTTTCAAAAAGTTTTCATGTTTTATTTATATGTTTTCAATGAATTTTAAATGAAATGGTTTTTAATACATTTTCATGATTTATTTTTTTGTATTTTATATATTTTCAATGAAATGGTTTTAAAAAAGATTTCAATATTTATTTATATGTTTTCAAAGTATTTAAAAATAAATATTTTTCAAAATTTAGTCCTGAATATTTTTTTAAAGAAATGATTTTAAATATTGCTTTCAATATTTCATTATGAATTTTTATTTTTATTTTCATGAAAATTGTTTTGAAAAGAATTTATATTTTAAAAATTATTTTACAAATAATAATTTTTATTTTCCTTAAGAAACGTTTATAAAATTACTTTCAGAATTATTTACCAAAAATGAAGTCATGCATTGGTATTACTCATGAATTTATAGGGAAATGATTCAATGATTCCATTAAATATTCTTTCTCTGAGTGGATAATGTTTTGATGGAATGATTTTTTTGAAACTTGTTTCTATTTAATGGGTTATATACCTTTAAACACAATTATTTTCATGATTTTTTCTGTTTATTAATTGATAATAAAACCTATATATTTTCAATATGTTAGGATAAGATTACATTCTTATGATATCCATTTCATTCCATAGGTTTTGATATTATTTTTTATGAATTTGTTTCACATGTATGTTTGATTTCACTATGAGATGATTAGGGCCTATTTATCCTGCAAATTAATTAATTAATGATTAATATCTCATGAGATAAACTATGATGGTGTAGTGAGTGAACTATCACACCCAGTTTTTTCTTCTTTTCATGTCATGGTTTTTGATCCAGTTTATTAAAAATCCAAGTACATTTATTGGTTAATGAGTGAGATTAATTTTGAGTTTTTAACTAACATATATTTATAATAGGCATAATTTGGGTTCTCCATTTCTTGTTTAGGAGTTTTTTGAGAAAGGGTGGTTACATAATGAATTGGGATAACTATAAGCCGATTTCCATATTTAAAAAAAATTGTATCTTTTATAAATCTTTTATTTATTATTTTTTTTGACACATTCAACATCAAACTTGTCCCACACTGACATATTAAAACTACTGAATCATTTTTATCCCCTTATAAATTCATAAGCATGGTGAATTGGGGTTACTTATTTAGATATTGTGCCAGCCCATGGGCCCATTTACAGTTTTAAAAAAAACTAATTTCATTATTTTATATATAATTAATATTTTTATATTTTTCAGTTTTTCCACCTCTAACTCAAATAAAATACCCCTATACTCACATCCATTATCGATTGTACCTCTTTGGAGCTCATATGGGTCGTGGATTAGGGAAACCTTTTAAATGTCTCTGAAATAGTCAATAATCATAAAGGTAACTTGTTTCATCCATAAATCATTCCATTCATACAATTTCTCCAAAAAATCATATTTCCAAGGATAGTACATATCCTAGGAGACTCTCCCAGATGTTTCAATCCATTATCTTTTCTCTATGGATGTATATATAATGAAAGAGAAATATTTTTTTTAGTTGAAAATGTGAGATTCCTTCTAATTTTTCTTCCCTATTTCTCCTCATTTCATAATTTCTTGGTTTGATATTCTCCCCTAGTAATGTTTGACATTAGGATATGTTATCCCAGGATTTTTAATTGGGGTTTTGTTTTTTTGGGGCTGTTATTCAAAGTTTTAGGGTTTGTAAACCCTCAGATAGTGATATTGGGGGTGCGTTTCCATTACGCCAAATATTTGAGGTAGGATATCCCTGGTACATGCCTTTATCTTTAGATATTTATCTTTTTCTTATTGTTTTCATCTGATATTTTTTGTAATCATCATTTGGATAATTTTCTTTGTGTGCAAAATGGTTGTTTAATAATTGTTTTCTGAAAGATGGTGTTGGTTTTTCATAAATGTGCACACCAAGTGTTTGTTTAACTGTTCCACTATCTTTTGAAACTATTTTTAGAGGTTTAGAACCTGGATTATGTTATTTTGAATATATTAATGTATCTTTTCTAAAATATGTCATGAAATTTTTGTTTTATTCCTTGTCAAGTGATTAAAATAAATTGTTATGTTTAAAAGGGCATGTCATGTGTTCGGTAAATTCCCCTGTTGGCCATTATGTGTTATGTTTGATTTAAAAATAATTTTTTTGGATTTATAAATTAATTTTAAGAATTATAAATGGTATTTTTGTTCCAAATAAGCCTTTAAATTTATATTTGGTTTTACAAAAAAATGGGTTTTGGTTTACAAAATGTTTTGGCCCGAGCTGTCGAAAAATGGCATGTTTCGTATCCTTATAAAAATGGTTGTGATTTGAATATGTATCTTTAATGTTTTAAGGGATTTATGAATGTTTTTTTCTACTGTAATTTTTTTATACACCTCCTTAATGAATGTGAAATGCATACTTTTTCAAATGATAGTTTTGAGAAAGGCTTAAAAGCCCTTTTGGCATTTGTTTTTTGTAAAAATGGTTTCCATTTGTATTTAATGTTCTATCTTTTGGAGAAATTATATGGTCCATGAAAATTATTTATTAATTGGTTTTGGTGCTTCCAAATCTGTATTTCTATGTTTTTTTGGTTTTGTGGCCTTCTAAGAGCATTTTTTAATGTATTTTCTCTGCAAGGCGTCATTATACTTCTTAAAATTGATTTATGAATCTTTTTAGTGGTTTATTGATTTGTGAAAGAAATGTGAATCATGTTCATGGGATATTTGTGTTTTTATGGTTTGATAATGGAATTTTTATTTGGAAAGTGTATTTTATAATATGTGTATCTTGATTGAGCACTTAAGGGAATCCAAGGTACCTAGGTGGGTGGACGTGTACTAGTACGCTAGTGATTCCGTGGGGTTTGGCCCCTATTTCACATATAATGTTTGTTAATGACAATAGTAACTAAACTATAATGATGATTTTTTTAGGACCACTATGTTATGTATATTCTCCCTAGTAGTAGCCGATGTGCATGAGAACAAATATTAATTATGGTTACCTTCACTGAGATACGAGGTACCTGGGGCTCACAACTAACTAGTGCCTAGAAATGTTCCCATGACATGTGCTCATTTTATATTGTGTACTCATCATCAGTATATAGTGGGTTTTCATTGGTAAATTCATTAGTGTGTGTGATTTATATAAATGATTAAATTCTTCAGAAAATCCCTCTTGAAAACTATTTTCATTTTGAAGTTTCACCTCTTGGAAAATTTTTAATCACATTCTTGTTTATAAAACATGCAAGTTTTTCATTTGTAATTTTTTTATATAGCATGGGACCTCATTTGAAAAACATACCTTAATATCATGTATTTAATACTTGAAATTTATGTTTGTTTTATGTTAAATGATGTGCATTGAGAATAGAACATCGGGCTAACCTACTGAGTTCTAATACTCACACATATAGTCTTCTTCTATTTTTAGAATTTATGCAGGTTTCAGCTTGAGTTTGATTGCATTGGGAGATTCATGATAATTATGTTGGAGACTAATCAGAAGGGTCACATGGAGTTAGTTGGTTATAGTGATTGTTCATATGAGTTGTTAGTTTAGTTGTACATTCATTTTCTTGTACAAATAATGTTCAATTCAGTTTTTATATAAATGTATATTAGACTGTCCATTTTTTCAACTTTTTATTTTATTTTTTATATACGGGAAAAGTCACTCCCTTGTATACTCTATTTATGCCCTTGTTTCTTTTCTCCAGCCCAGGAGGATTGAGAATGCCTCTCGGGACATGTCACTGGCTGACCCTTGGGACCGTTTTATGGATGATTCGGGCTGGTTCGTGACAAAATGGCATCAAAAGAGGTAGGCTTTTTGTAGACCATTCTTTTTAGAGTGCCCTTGTTATTTGTGGGTATGTCAAGGTATATGGAGTGGGATTTTTGGGAGTTGATGGGTAAGTGCGGGAAGAGCTTCATGAACTATTTATCGTTCTCATCCTCGTGTTTCCACGGGATGTCCGGTTTTATTAGTTTCATTTATTCTTGTTGATTATTTGATGTTGGTGTATGACAAGGGGAGTCTAACTAGTGGCATGTGTAAGCTCATAGGGCCTGGCCAGTCATGTAGACCCAAGGCATGGTCTTAATAAGTCTCTTTGTGTTGGTGATGTGTTTTACATATGGCCTCCAACCATATGGTCAAGTCACCCACCGAAACTAGTTCCCTTTTGTGGGTTTCTATGACCTTTCCTGAATTCTTATTTTTTTTAATTACTTTTATGAGAATTTTATAATTGGGTTTTAATAGAAGGATTGTATTTTTAAAATTGAAAAAATGGGTCTTCAACAATTAAATTTAAGAATGGTTATGGAAGGTTCTATTTTTGGGAAAAAAGAGGAAGTGGAAATGATTTAACAGGATTAGATTATCCATAATCTAACCTTGTGGTTTGTAAGAATAAAATGTTTTTAATGTGTGTATCATTTTAATGTGATTCTGAATCATTGTTTTAAATGGATGTTTTAGGATGTTGAAAAGTGTCTGAATCTGATGAATGTCTTTGGGAAATTGGTTTTGAGCGGTTAGTGTTTTCCTAGAAAGGGTATTGCTCTCAATGAACATTAGATTATGAAAAGACACATTTCTGAATTTTAGAAAATGGGAAGCGGTTATTTGGGGTAACATGGTTGTTTTAAAAGTTGGAAAAATGTAAAGGGGTAGGTTTTTATGAAAATGGTTCTTGATGAAGTGTGGTTTGTTTTGTGAAATAAGAAAAGGGTTTTTGACATGGTGGTTGGTGTTCCTTTTAAAGGTACATGAGTTTTGGAATGATGTTGTTTTGTTTTAGCCTTTGGTTTTTTCATTTGTTCTCATATGTATGATTTTATTGATATATTGAAGGATCGACTATATGGTATAGTGGTTGGGTTCCTGGGGTGGCATGGAAGGGTGCATGTGGGTTATACTTCATGGAAAACCATTGGTAAATATGAAACCCACAAAGTTAGTTTTTTTTTCAAAAGTGTTTTGAGATGAAAAGGTGTGGACTCTATTTACAAACCAATTTTTATGTCGCTAGTTTTTTCTATGTATTAGAAGATTTTTTTATTCAGTAACCTTCTTTGTGATCTGGACATCAAACTCTTGTTATATCTTGAGATGAGATCATTTTGGTGGCTCTATTTTGGAGTAATGTTCATTGGGTTTCTAAAGATGTGGTTGATGTTGTGATGTGTCCATGAATAGTTCTCTATTGGAAATCATTCCTATTGATCAACCTATGGATTCATTTAAAATGTTAAAATCCACCTCTTAGAGTGATACCGCAACCTATTTATTGAAATAAAGAACAGTTTGGGCTAGATTTATTGTTTCTTCCCTTTTTGTTTATTCCCTCAGTTATAATAGTTGTGCTCGGTGATGTTTAGTGGGTTTATTTTGTATTTCTTGTTCATCCTTCTCCTTGTTCAGAGTGAGATAATATAGTGTCATGAACCTCAATGTTCTCATTTTGATAAAAATGTGTTGTTGAATAATAGAGTTTCATGATATCTATTGATCTATTATTTCTTCCTAAGAGTTTTATATGGTACTGTGAGGAACTAAGGGATAGAGTACATGTTGGGGATTATCAAAGCCTCACTACGATTGAAGATATGCTTAGTCCATCAAAGCTCCATCCATAGGTTTTGGAGTGATGTCGGCTCACAGTTATGAGTCCTTGGAGTGTGGGTAGTATTGCTAAGATCATAACTCTACCATTTCAGTGAGGTAGTTACTTTGTTTGTTTTTTGGTTTCAATGGACCCATGATTGGGTCCCCTACCCTCTCCTCCCTAATTGTTGGGGGTTTGGATCCATGAATAGAGTGTTGCCAAGTTCTTGCTGCATCCATTCGAGAGTGGGTGGCTTAAATGTTCATGTTTTGTTACTCTCAACTTGGGTTGGTATGTTGTTACATGAGCATTTTGGTGGGCTTGTGCGAGTGATGCCCGATTCTATATTATTTTTAATTCTTGTTTGTTCGTTTCAAGTTGGGTTCTAATGGTTGGGAGACCCACCACGGGTCTCGATGATTCTTTGTCCAAAGAACTTATCTAGTTCTAGTTGTTTCTTAATGGGGGGATTCCATACCATAATCCACAAAAAATATTTGGTTTTTGTGAGTTCTCATTGGTTTGGGTGATTTCTGGGTTCTTTGTTAGAAGTCCCAAAAACCAGGTTCTTGGTTTGTTTGTAGAGGTAGTGACTCGATCTTTCGGTTGATTCTCAAGAAGTGGGTGAGAGTTGGTGTTTTTTTTTACGTAAGATGATTATGATACATTAATAGTTGATGGTTTTTCATGGGATTAGTAGGACATACCATATTGATATTGAATCCTTAGGTGTTGATATATCAACTAGAATGTGCTATGTCTTTTCGAGGACAGAAATCTTTAATAGTGTGGAGAATTGTCACACTTGGGTTTTTTTCTTCTTTTATGGTCATCATTTAGATCCGGTTCATTGAAAATCGTTATACTTTTATTTGTTATTGGTTGTGACTAATTTTTATTTCTGAACTACCATATTTGACTAATAAACCTAATTTGGGTTCTCTATTTCTTGTTAAGGAGTTTTTGAGAAAGTGTGGTTACTTAATGATTTGGTCGAACCGTGATCCCATTTCCGTATTTAGAAACATATTTTGTTTCTTTTATAAATCATTTATTTATCACTCTTTTTGACTCATTCCACTTTACAATTGTCCTAAACTAACAAATTAAAACTACCATATCCTTTTTGACCCCTTTGAAATTTATAAGCATGGTGAATTGGGGTTTCTTATTAAGTTATTGGGCCAGCCCATGGGCCCATTTCTAGTTTTACAAAAAAAATAGTTTCTTTTATATCTAATACAATTTTAAATATTGTTTATTCGTTCCACCTCCAAATCCATGTCAATATTTTTATCCTCACCCCGAATATCTATTGTACCTATTTGGAGGTCATATAGGTCCCAGAATAGGTAAACCTTCTCAATGCCTCTCAAATCGTCCAGAATTGAGAATGTAAATTCTTTCATCCATAAATCATTCTATTCGTACACTTATTCCTGTAAATAACCTCTCCCTTATAATTATGGATCATATGAGAATCTAAAATATGATTCAATCCATTATCATTTCCTTAAGGGTGCATATATAATAGAAGACAAAGGGTTTTCTAGTTGAAAAGGTGAGATTCCTTCTCCTTTCTCATCTCTCTTCTTCCTCCATTCATAATTTATTGGTTTTATACTCCTCCCTAGTCATGTTAAACCTAGGGTTCTATAATCCCATGATTTTTTATTGGGGTTTTGTTCTTTTGGGACTGGTAGTCATAGGTTTAGGGTTTGTAAACCATAGGATGGTGATATTGGGTGTGTGTTTCTATTTAGCTAAGGATTTGAGGTAGGATATCCCATTCACATGACATTATATTTTAAGATTCATCATTTTCTTATTGTTTGAATTTGATATATGTGTTTATTATTATTGTTTACCATTTTTATAATTTTCTTTTTTGTGTAAAATGGTTGTTTTGTTAAAGTTAGTGTTGTTTTGTCATAAAAGTTCACACCAAGTGTTTGTTTAAATGTCCCACTATCATTTGAAACTATTTTGTGAGGTTTAAGACCTGGATTATTGTATTATTAATATATTACATTATCTTTTATAAAATATGGCATGAAATTGGTGTTTTATTCCTTGTCAAGTGCTCAATATAAATTGTTTTATTTAAAAGGGAATGTCTAGTGTTCGGTAAAATGCCCAGTTGGCATTTCTGGTTATGTTTGATTTAAAAATTATTTTTATGGATTTATAAATTAATTGGAAGAATGATAAATGGTATTTTGTGTCCTCATTTGGACTTCCAATTTTTATTTGGTATTAAAAACAAATGGGTTTTGGTTTAATACATGGTTTGGCCAAAGTTTGTCATAAAATGGCTTATTTCACATCCTTATGAAAATGGTTGTGTTTTGAATATGTAATCAGAATGTTTTATGGGATTTTTGAATGTGTTTTTCTGTTGTAAATGGTGTTTATACACCTAATTAATGAATTTGAAATGCATACCTTGGTCAAATGATATTTTTTATAAAGTCTTGAAGGCCCGTTTGACATTTTTTTTGTAAAGATGGTTTCCATGTGTATTTCAACTTTTATATTTTGGGTAAATTTTATAGTCCATGAAAATGACTTATTAATTGGTTTTGGGGATAAAAAATCTGGATTTCATTGTTATTTATGGGTTTTTGGCCTTAAAATATCATTTTTGAATGGAGTTTAAGTGCAAGGCCTCGTTATACTCCTTGAAATTGTTTTACGAATCTTTTTAGTGGATTATTGATTCGTGAAAGGAATGTGAAGCATGATTATGGGATATTTGTGTGTTTATGGTTTTTTAATGGAATTTTTGTGTGGAAATTGTATTTTATAATATTATTATCTTTATCGAGCACTTAAGGAATCCAAGATATCTAGGTGGGAAGACGTATACTAGTATTCTAGTGATTCTATGGGGTTTTCCCCTGTTTCACGTAGCAAGTTTGATGTTGAAAACACTAACTTAACTATGATGATGACGTTGTTAGGGGACCACTAGAATATGGGTATGCTCCCTACTAGTGGATTTTGTTCACATGAATAGATATTTATTATGGTTACCTTCAACATGATATGATGTACATGGGGCTCATAACTAACTATTTCCTAGGGGTGTTCCCGTGACTTGTTCTCATTTACTATTTTGTACTCACTATTGGAATACAGTGTCTTTGGTTGATAAATTCAGTAGTTTTTTTTGACTTATTTAAAAGTTTAATTTCATTAAAACATCCCTCTTGGAAAATATTTTAATTTTTAAGTTGTACCTCTTTTAAAATTATGACTCACAATCTTGTTTATAAAACATGAATGTTTTTTTTGGTGATTTTTTTTATATAGAATGAGACCTCATTTAGAAAAAATACCTTTATATCTTTCATTTAAAACTTAAAATTTATGTTTCTTTTATTTTAATGTATGTGCATTGAGAATAGAATATCGAGATAACCTACTGAGTTTTAATACTCACGCCTATAGTCTTCTTATATTTTTAGCCCTTGTGTCGGTACATCTTGAGTTTTAACACCTTTGTAGACATGTGATTTTTATATTTGAGAGTTACCAGAAGGGTCACATGGAGTGATTTGGTTATTGGGTTTGGTTCGAGGAGTTTTTGGTTTAAATGTACTTTCAGTTTCTTGTACAAATGATGTTCATTTTAGTTTTTATATAAATGTATTTTGCGTTGTCTATTTATTTACAGTATCTAATTGATTGTTCATATATCAGAAAAATCAGTCCCTTCTGTACTCTATTGATTCCTTTTGTGCTTTTCTCTATCCCAGGAGCATCTGGAATGCCTCTTGGGACGTGTCACAGGCTGGCCCATGTGACTGGTTTAAGGTCGACTCGGGCTGGTTCGTCACAGATCTTTGACTACTAAGATGTCCGTGTTAGTGAACCATGAATACCAAGATGGTATAAAGAGTATTTTCATGCTACTATTATGGACGTGGGAGTGAACCATGACTACTATGATCGTATGTGTAGTGAACCCATACTTCCAATATGCCCATCATAATGATTCCTTCAATACTATAGAAATAATAATTTCTGCTTATGTGGTTTCCATATTCTAATGTTTTATTCATATGTTATGATTTTATATCTTATGTTCTTTATTTATTTATGATTAGTATCCTAGTAATAGCCAATATTTATTCCATTATTCTTGTTTTTGACATTTTATATACAGTGTATGATCTTATATTCTCATGATCTTGTTGTCATACCCCTATGCTCATATTTATGCATACATGACTCACTTATTTACCCTTACAGAAAATTTGACATATCCAATTTTTATCTATTATTCATTAGGTTATGAATATATGTTTTATGTTTGATGAACTAATAGTGGTAATAGAGATGAATAATATAGTGGGATATAATGTAACTCACTTATGTATGAGATTTTACATTTCCCTGTTTCCAAAGGCACTAAACTAATATTGTATTAGGGTGTGTGTTTTTGTAATTTTTTAGGTATTGTGAAATAGTAATGTAATGTCTATGTATATTTTTTATTGGGTTTTTATATTAAAGATAATTAACTCATTATTATGGGATTCTTATTAGGTATATATGTTCCATAAGTCATCTTGTAAATGCTTGGAAAGTTCAATTGATGAATGTTGTATTAATCTAAGTAACATTAGAGAATACATGAATTCCATGAAGTCTAGGTTCAAATGGGATATATTCATAGGGAGTTTGTTATGGGAAAAATATGATGGTACATATATATATATAATGTTGGTATACTTGGACAGATCATTCTAGGTAGTAAACCAACCATGCATGCTACATGGTTGAATATATCGATGAATTGAATGGAAAAACTGAAAGGGTTATTTATAATATAGATATCAACTTCTAGAAATAAATCTGGTTGGGTGAAGAGTTTATTATTACATGATTTCCCATCACAAAATTTCTTTTACAGATTCAAATATGAAGTCTTCTTTCATTTCGTTCATTATTAATAAAGAAAAGATAATTTTATATAATAATATTTGACTCAATGATGAGACAATTGTTTTTTGTATAATCAAATAAATGAAATTTTAAGATTATGGAATTTAGGTAACTGATGCATCACATAATTGGGATGGACTTATGGCATCAAAATTTTGGTGTAAAAAAATTCCAAGCATGCTGAATTTCGTTTTTTTAAGATTGAGGTATAGGGTTACCACTACTAATAAGAACATATAGAAGAGGTGTATTCGATTGGTGTCCATTTTACATTGCTACAATTTTCGATAATTAGTTTTCTTTAATCACATATTCTTTATGAGTGACTATGTATAGGTGATCTAGTGGTTCTTAGGTCTAAAAATATATAAATATTGATGGTGACTAAATGCAGGAGGGAATATTCAACTGGTTTCACAATTTCTCCATGTAGGGGGGGAGGTGATGGCCTATACAACAATGTGTTATATGGCTTACTAGACTCTACAGGTGGATCAGAACAAGGTAAGATATGGAATTATAATATAACTCATATTTTTCATGTTTCTTATTAAAATTATAGTGGAAACTCTTGGCATCCTTATTCAAGGTGGATTGTCAAATCCGATATTTAAACAGATCATTCTATCTCTATTTTATTCATGGGATATAAACCATTTTAAGAGAGGTAGATATATTATATATTGGTGTACCACAATAGGACTGAAATATAATTTCAATGGGTAATTTATGTTATTGAAGATGAGAGGTGTCAGAATTTCAAGAGAAAATAGGGATTCTGTGATTCTAGGATTTATTTTTTTTTTTTGTGAGGAACACAATTGAAGCAGAGGATAGGGCCTTTTCTAACAAGATGAATCTTTTTAAGAGGAATAATATTAACATCACTGATTTTAAATCTAATTCTTATGGGATAATTGTTTTTTTTTTCTAGGAAAAAATCTAGTATCCTTGGAGGTTGGATTATATTATTAGGATATATAGAATGATTATCAACCCCAAAATCCTAGTCAACCACACTTGGAGAGAAGGTAACATTGAGGATAATGTGATATCTAGTAAGGGGATTCCATTCAATAATATTATTATTTATGATGGGGTGGGGGCCTTACCAGATGATTTTATGTTCTTCATTATGGGAAATTATATATGTATTCATATTTTCTAGGCACTGTGGGTGATGGGGTGTTTCATATTCTTTAATATAATAAAAATATAATATTTATTTTGTCCTCAAATGAAGGATTAATCATATTTTCTATTATTTTTACATTTGATAACCAATTTTGTTTTATTAAATTTATTAGAATAAAAATATAAAATTTCCTTAAAATACTACATATAATGAAGAACAATATATTTTTTGATCTTATTATTTATCAAGACATTATATTAATTATTTAGAAATAAAAAAATCATCATGGATATATATTTTTTGGAACACAAGAAACAATTGAGTGGGAAGTTGATCTATTCACATAATATAGAGATAATATTTAACTTATACAATTGAATGAGATCATGTGCGTATATATTTCATATACTCTCTCATAGAGGTAAAATAATTCATCTATATTAACAAAAGGTGCTCAAATATATCATGTAATTTGAGAAAAAAATTATTCACTATTATGGTAAGTTTGGTTGAAAATTACATATGTTATTTTTTTCCACTTCTGTATATTTCTTTTATCCTCCCCGTCTATTTTTTTCAAAGTTCTATTATGTGGATTTTAAGAAAACATATGTCTACAAAAGTAATATTTTACCATTTTAAATGTATTGTGAATATATTCTATATTATTTACAAAACCCAATTACTGTTAAAACTATTATTTTTTATGAGCATTCTATTTCATTATGGGTAGGGGAATGTGAAAATATTTGTATTCTTTATCAAATATACAATTTATAGTTTTTTCATATTTATAATTCATAATTTAAATATACATTACAAACACTTTATTGATTTTTATATCTTTCTAAATGGTATTATATAAAAAATAAATATCATTTATGCCATTAAAATTAATATGTTTGTTTTCTGATAATGTGTTTTGATTAAGGGTTGAATATATTTTAATTAAATAAAATCAAATAAAATAATTTATTAAATGATGTTTTTATAAATTTAATAAATTTAGATTATAATTTATTATTATTATAATCATACATGTAATTCTGTAATGTTATGAGGTATGAATATTATTTTCTATTTAAAAAAGAAGTAGTTATTATTTTAAATAAATTAATTTCTACGAAATAAATGATTCTATTTAAAATAATAAAATCTAAATTTTAAAATATTATTTTTATTAAATGTACAGAATTTTCTAGGTTGTGTTCCAGGATCTTATACGGATTCGTTCTAGTTAGTGGTTTTCTTTTCGGGCTTTCTATTTCCTTTAGAATAGTAGGCAGTTCATTTATGATTTCCAAATTTTATTAACATAAAATATATTGATACAAATTAAATTTTTTTATTTAAATTAAATTTCATGACATTAAATTATTTAGTTTATTTAAATCCTAATTCCATTTAATTATGGGATTTGAATGTAAAATTGAATTTCTGTAATGGTATTTGTAATGAGCCCCAATTCCATTGAATTAGGGTGTGTATGAGAAATTGATGGAAAATTATGGAATTTAAATTATAAAATTTATTTTTTTTATATTTATTTCACACTTTTATTTTATAAAAAATGTCTTAGATGTGTTTTGATAGAATCTTAGTGTGTTTATCTTGGTAAAAGGAAAGTATTGATTATAAAAAAGTGTTGTGGTTTTTAAATAAAAAATAGGAACATAGTAAATGGTAGAATGTGATGATTTCTATTTTTAAATTATTTTAAAATGATTTTATGAACATTGATTGTACTAGATAACATGTAATTCTAGGTAGTTACGTAGTGATTAGGATAACACCCTTTTTATACTGTATAATTGAAACAAACCTAGTGAATAATATTACTTCCCATATGGTATGGTGATGAGTCACCTTTAGCTATTACCAGTGGGACATGTGTATGCACATATTGTTGTCATCTCCTTTGACTGTGTGAGGATCCCATAGCCTGGAACTATCATACCATTGAAAAGATCATCACATTTCTCAGTTTTTTATATTGGAGATATAAATTTGTTCCAATTTTGTAAACTATTTTACATTCTTTATGAATTTACATAAAATATTTTATATAAATTGTTTTTAAAACCATTTCTTTAACTTATTTTCATAGTTTGATATATAAAGCATAAATTTCTTTCATTATACTCTAAGATACCATATCTGATTATTTAATATTTAAATCATTAATTTGTTAAATAATGGTTTTAATTATATTATGGAATCATTAGTGAGGCCATAATGGTCTATTAGATCACTCCCTTATTTTAATTTTGGGTATTTGTATATTATCATTTTCTAGGTTAAAGCTAGGTAAGGAATCTTTTTGTGCCAGTAACATCTTATCTGTGAGGCTTGGGTAGTTATGTACATTTTGACATTGGTAGATATCTTATTTTTATGGTACTTTGTTTTTATACTTTTCAGTTTTTATACTATTTCAATTCTTGTACACAACTCCTTATGGAATTTACCTTTTTCCATACTCACATATTAATCTTATTCTGTAGTTTTTTGGAGAAAATAATTCCCATTATCATATTAAATGATGTTGGGTGCTAGTTGTTAACTCTTGGGGATCGGGAACTCTACTTGATAATGTTGAGTCAATAAGGTTTTCCTTATGACTTTTCCATTCCTTCTTGTTTTGAATATCACAAACACCTTACACATAAGAAAATCGATATTTTACTTCTATAAGGAAAATTTCCTTAAGGAAATTTACCCTAACCTAGATTTCCTTACACATAACAATATTTTTCTTAAGAATAAAAATCTGATTCATACTTAAAACCTCAGAATAATATAATACTTAGATATAAAGAATTCTATTTTAGGATCGGAATTCTAGATATGAACTCTAATAAAGTTCCATTCTGAATTCTGGATACGAACTCTAATTAAGTTCCATTATGAATTCTTGTATACGAACTCTAATGAAGTTCCATTCCGAATTCTGGATATGAACTCTAATGAAGTTTCATTCTGAATTATGGATACAAACTCTCATATAGTTCAACTATGAATTCTAGATATGAACTCTCATATAGATCCACTCCGAATTCTGGACTCCGAACTCTTACTAGTTATACTCCAAACTCTTACTTGTTCGACTTCTAACTTTTACTAGTTTGACTCCGAAATTTTACTATTTCGACTCGGAACTTCTATCAGTTCGACTCCAAACTTCTGTCAGTTCAAATTCGAATATTGTAAGTTCAGATTCTGAATTCTAGTGAAACCAGAATCTGAATTTCCTTAGAAATTCAGACTCCGGATTTCCACATAATTCTGGTCTTGAATTCCTACAAAACAAAATCCGAATATCTCTTTATTATAGACTCCGAATTACATTTTGGTTAGACACTGAAATATTATTTTCATACATTCGGAACATCATTTTTGCTTATATTTATACTTGTTTCCCTACAAAATTAGGTCTTGCTTTTAGTTACACATGTTTTGTTATAAAACGATGTCTTCCATTCTGTTTCTAACTAACCATTGGTTAAGTGACACGCGTACAGGTCACTCTAAAATTTAAGTAAAATATGACTGTTGGAGGAGGGAGCTGACCGTAGCTACCGAGCCTATAAATAAGAGCTCATTCGAAAGATCTCAATAACAAGTTGATCACTCTAGAGACCACACGCTGTTAAGGTTATTTCTAGAGAGAGAATATTTTCAAGCCTTGTCTGTACTGAACTACTTGTTCAGATTGCTCTGTGCGACTCCGAATGTTGGTGATTACATTTGAGGGATTCCGGGGATAGGAAGATAGAGGTGCTGAATACCTTGATGTTCGAGGGATTCCTTGCTGAGGAAGATAGAGGTTCCAACTACATTGAAGTTGAGGTCTTGTGGGGATATCAAGATAGAGACTCTGATCTTCATATCGAGGGCTTTACCTGGTGTGGGTAAGACAGACTTGCTTTAAAGTATAAATCAAGGGAACTTTATCCTAGGTTGTTGGATACCATTCTGTTTGGGTTAAAATAGTTATTGTTTGTTACTTGTAGTTTTGCTACTTGTTTTTCCACTGAATTTTATATTACGAAGGAAAGTATAACATTCTTATACTTTTTTACTTGTACTCTGACTTAGTTAGATTATATACTCTTTAAGGTAGAATCTCATATTGTAAACTTTGGTTAAGTTTCATTTTCTGGATCTATATTTCCAGAACCTATTTTTTGGAATCAACTTCCATATTGAAGCAACTGTATAAGACTAGAAGTTTGTAACTTCAAACATTGTCCCAATATTTTAATTGGTTTTAGAGTTGTTGTGAATTTTCTTAGTTTAACTTTTTTAAACATAGATCTTTCCTTGTTTAAGGAAATTTTTAATGTGTACAATTCACCCCCCCTCTTGTATATTGGGAATCTATATTGTTATTTCGATCCTACAATTGGTATCAGAGGAGGTCTCTGAAATAATTATACTCACATATAAGTTTTTTCTTGCTCATGTATTCATTGTTCTATATTTTTCTTGCTTAGTAATATTCTCCTCGAATCCGAACTTTTTTTGTTAATATGTTTTTGTGTAGAAAGATTTTTAAGATGACATGTTTAAATTTTTGTTCCATCGACAAATTAAATCCTACAAGACCACCAATTTTTCATGTTAATGATTATGAGTATTAGAGAGATCTAATTAAGACTTTTGTTATCAATAATGGAGTAAAAAAATTTTGTTATGCTTACTTGAGTTTATCAAATTCTTGATAAGGAAGTAAGTGCATTCGAAAACCAAGAGAAGCATGATTATCAATTAAAAGATTTGGTACACAATACTTTACTATGTTTAAGAATTAGGAACATATATAGCCAAATTTCTATTTTTGAAATAGCTAACTGTATATGGAAGAAACATTAAGTTACCCATTTTGGTACATCTAAAGTGATTGAGACTAGAAGAGCTATGCTTAGAGCTGAGTATCGTGGTTTTAATTTTCCTTATGGTGAACCCATATGAAAAGTACAATAGAGATTCATTACTATCGTGAATAGCTTACAATATATGAGAGAGAATGGTTTGGATGATTAAGCTCTTGTTGACAAGATCATTGATATTATTCCCATTGATTGGGAATCAAATAGGACAACAATTGATGATAATAGGAAGGTCACTCAAATTTCCTTAGATGAGCTGTTTGGAACACTTCTTCAACATCAAACAAGGATGAAGAGAGATGCTGACAACGTCAAAAAGAAGAATAGGAATGGTACTATTTCTTTTACTAAAACAACAAATAACATGAAATCTAAGACTCCTGAGAGAGTAAATAGATCCAAGTCTAAGAAGGTTGTTATCCAATCCAAATCTAGTGAGAGTGAAGTCTCAGAGAATGAGTTAGAAAATCTTGCTCGATGAATGGACAAGATCGCTAGAAAAAAGAATTTCCAATCCAATTATTAGAATAATTAAAGGAACGATAATAAAGATTCAGATGTCACATTCTATGAATGCAAGAGAAGTGGACACATTAGACCTGATTGCCCCATGCTTAAAAAGAAAGAAAGAAAAGAGAGGCATTCTGAAAGGAACAAGAGTGTGTTTTATAAAGATAAAGCTAAGAAAAGTATGAAAGCAAATACTACTTGGAGTGCTAGCTGTGGAGACACTTCAGAAAGTGAATATTCAGAATATGATTCATCAGCTCAAAAGAATATGGGATTCATTACTAATACTTCTTTTCCACATACATGTCTTATGGACAAGGTACGCTCTGCTGAGGCTTTAACAAATTTATCTCATGAAAATAATTACTATTCAAAAAATAATACTTCTAATGAAGATAATTCATCCTCAAAAAATGATGAACCTTCATATGAAAAAGTATCTATATTTTCCAAGTTACTTAAAGAAAAAAATTGTAAAATTTATAAGAAATTAGACAAGGAAAATACTAGGGATGAAATTCTTACAAAAGATATTTCAAATCTTTCTTCAGATCTTAAAGAAAAAGAAGTGTGATTAGAAAAACATTCTAAAGACCTTGAGAAAGCAAATTATAATAAGGAAGAACATTCTAAAGATCATAAAAATTCTTTTTTAAAGATTAATGTTTTTGAGGAAAAATATAACTCTAAGGAAATGATTCATGAGGATAGGAATTTAGTCATTAGACTAAAATCTGAAATATTTTCTCTTAAGAAGATCCTTGGAAAATTTACATCTGGGAAGGAAAATTTTGACAAGATGTATTCTCAAATTAAAACTCAAGGAAACACTACTGGAGTAGGTTATACTCACAAAAACCAGTTTTCAAAAACAATTATTTTTTTCCTTCTAGATCCCCTTTTTGGACTAAGTGTCAAAGTGGTGGGCATTGGAAGAAAAACTGTTCTTTGAATAGATTTCAATCTCTTGGGTTTCATAAAGCATATTTTTCTAAACAAATATGAATACCCAAAATTTTTTATATAACAATTCTGGATCCAATAATGTCTGGATTCTGAAAACCTAATTTGTTTCTTATTTTCAGGAAAATAGGGAAAGTTCCAACAACAATACTTGGTACATGGATAGTGGATGTTCCCAATATATGACTGGTAACAAAAGCTATTTCGAAGATATTTTCACGATTAAAAGAAGTAAAGTAACTTTTTGAGAGAACACTCAGGGAGAAATTATTGGTATAGGTAATATTGTTCTTCTTGGAAAGACCCTGATTTCAATTGTTTTGTTTGTGAATGGTCTTAAGAACAACCTCATTATCATATGTTAGGTATGTGATGAAGGATTCCTTGTGAATTTTAGGAATGATAAGTGCTTAGTACACAAGTACAAGGAAGAGTTTATTCTTTCTGCACATAAGCAAGTGAATGTTTACACTTTGAACATAGAATACCATAGGAGCCAAGAATTGCCTTGTCTAAGTGCAAAGGAAGATCATTCTTGGTTATGGCATAGAAGAATAGGTCACTGTAACCTTAGAAACTTATGTAAACTCTCTAAGAAGAAACTATTTAAGGATCTACCAGAGCTTAGATTTGATTCTTCTAAAGTTTTTGATACTTTTCAATATGGCAGGAAACATAAATCTAGTTTTAAATCAATCAGTGAGTTCTCATCAACTGATGCATTACAGTTATTGCACATGGATCTTTTTGGTCCAACACAAACTGGAAGCATTGGAGGAAAATAATATGTGTTTATTCTAGTTGATGATTACACTAGATTTACATGGTTCTATTTTCTAGCAAATAAGTCCGAAGCTTTTTCTTATTTCAAACGTTTTAGATCCCAAGTTAAAAATGAGAGAAACCTTCCACTGAAAACTATTCATCGTGATCATGGAGGAGAATTTCAAAATTTTGATTTTGAAACTTTTTGTAGTAAAAAAGGTATTACTCACAACATTTCAGCACCTAGAACACCTCAACAAAATGGTGTTGTTGAATGAATAAATATAATTTTTCACTAGATAACTAGAACCATGTTGAGTGAGTATTCTGGTGCCAAATATTTTTGGGCAGAAGCTATAAGTACTTATTGTTATTCTTTAAATTGAGTTTTGATTAGATCTATTCTTAACCAAACCCCTTATGAGTTATGGAATGGTATAAAACCTATACATTACCACTTCAAGGTTTTTGGTGGCAAGGTATTCATCCTGAATACTAAAGATAATCTACACAAATTTTCTCCAAAATCTGATGAAGGAATTTTACTAGTATACTCCACAAATTCTAAGTCTTATAGAGTTTTCAATAAAAACAATTATACTGTTGAAGAAACAGTACATGTAAAATTTGATGAGTCTGACCCTTTTGTTTTTAAACCATCCCAACCTACATCCTCAGATGTATTTTCCAAAACTGACTAACAACCTTTGTTAGAAGATCCTTCTGATAAAGAAAATGTTCAAGAAGATGCTTCTGAAACATTTACCCCAGAATATTTCATACCCTATGTTGATGAACAGGTCTTACAAAACCCAAATCATTTGTTTCTTAAGAATCATCCCAGTGATAGTATCATTGGTGATGTCAATCAACCTGTAAGGACTAGAATTTCCTTAATAAATTAAGTAGAACATCTAGCATTCCTTTCCCCTTTGGAACCAAAAAGCATTGATGAAGCTTTAGGTGATGATGATTGGATTAATTCCATGAAAGATGAACTAAATGGATTCGAATAGAATAATGTATGGACCTTGGTTGAAAGGCCTAAAGAAACGTCTGTTATTGGAGTAAAGTGGGTCTTCAAAAATAAGTGTGATGAAAATGGAGTCATAGTTATAAATAAAGCTATATTAGTTTCTAAAGACTATAATCAACAAGAAGAAATAGACTATGATGAAACCTATGCTCTGGTAGCTTGACTTGAATATATTCGTATCTCACTTGCCTTTGTAGCATTCTTCAATTTTAAACATTTTTAAATGGATGTAAAATGTTCTTTCCTTGATGGTTATGTTCAATAGGAAGTTTTGTTTGAACAAACTATTGTATTTGAAGATAATAAACATCCTAATCATGTTTTTAGACTTACCAAAGCATTGAATTTATTTAGACAAGACCTAATTGCCTGGTATGATAGACAAACAAGATTTTTTCTTCAAAATAACTATGTTAATGGAAATGAAAATCCATCGCTTTTTATAAAGAAAGATAAGAAAAAAGATCTGATTGTTCAAATTTATATTGATGACATTATATTTGGTTCAACTCAGGAATCTTTAACCGATTCCTTTGAGAATCTAATGAAATCTGAGTATGAAATGAGTATGAATGGTGAGTTAACTTTTTTCCTTGGTTTTCAAATTTCTCAAAAACCTGAAGGAACTTATATATCTCAAAATAAGTATATTAATGATATTCTTAAAAAGTATGGGTATGAAAAAACTAAGAGTATAAGTACTCCTATCGGTACCTTAAACACACTTGACCTTGATGAATCTGGGAAACCAGTAGATCAAACATCTTTTAGAGGTATGATAGGAAGTCTGCTTTACATGACAGCTAGTCGACCAGACATGATGTTTTTAGTATGAATATATGCAAGATATCAATCCAATCCTAAGGAATCTCATTTAAAGGTAGTGAAAATAATTTTTCTCTACTTAAAGGGAACCATGGATCTTGGAAAATTTTATACATCTGGAAATGATTTTGTTTTAAAAAGCATTTTAGATGCTGACTTTAGTGGATGTAGAATGGAAAGAAATAGTACATCCAGAACATGTCATTTCTTAAGAGAGTCATTAGTTTCTTGGTCATGCAAGAAGAAACATTCTATTACACTCTCCCCTTCGGAAGGTGAATATGTAGCAGCAGGACGTTGTTGTGCTCAAGTGTTGTGGATGCAACACACACTCACAGACTATGCCTTGAGTTTTACTAAGACTCAGATTATGCTTGATAACACAAGTGCCACTGCCCTTAGTAAAAACCCTGCACATCACTCCTTTTCAAAGCACATAGATATTAGGCATCAGTTTCTTAGGTATCACACACTTAAATGAGATATCATTTTTCAGTTTATCGAAACACAAGATGAACTTACTGACATTTTCACAAAATATTTACCCTATGATAGATTTGAATAAATTAAAAAGAAGTTAGGAATGATAATTGTGAGTTAATATTCTTTCATTAACTTCTTGAGGAATAATTATCCATATAACAATAAACTCCTTTTCATAGGGTGAGTACATTTGATTGTGAGTTTTTAAAAAAAAATCATTATGAGCCTTTAAAAAATTTTGAAATCAAATTTTCATAATGAAATTTTCGTACTGAAACTTTCGTAATGAAATTTCCGTACTGAAACTTTCGTAATGAAATTTCCATACTAAAACTTTTGTAATTATTTTTTCATACTAGACATTTTCATAATAATGTTTTCGTACCGGAAATTTTCAAAATAATGTTTTCGTACTCAAAATTTTTCGTAATGATGTTTTCATAATGAGATTTTTCGTAATGTGAATTTTCATACTGGAATTTTTCATACTCATAATTTTTCTTACTCATATTTTTTTCGTAGTGAGATTTTTGTAATGAGTCTTTCATTGTAAAAATTTTCTTCAAGAAGAATATTACCTATTACGAATAAAATTCCAAGAAAATCCGAAAGGTATGACTTCTTTACTCAAGTTTTCATAGTCAGTTTTTTAGTTACTGGTAGTTTCTTTTCTTTTAAAAATTTCTTGGATTCGTTTTTCTTCCTAAATCCAAATGTTTTTAAAACCTCAAAAGATCAAATTCAAAATTTCCTTGCGCATATAATTTCAACCGTCAGATCATATCATAGATTTTCTCAACTGCTATATTGTTTTTGGAAGCTCAAAGGTTAGCTCCATCGCCTATATAAAGGGCACCCCTATTTTGTGTCACACATCTTTTTCAAAGCTCTCACTTGCCGAAGCCCTGCCACTTCTCTTAAAGGTCGTTCCGAATCTTCCAAAGCTCTTCATTCCAAATTTCTACTGAAGCTACATCTTAGGATATGTCAACTATGAAGCCAATCTCAAAATGGTTAGTTTACAGGGAGAGGTTAGTGCTTATGATTTTATACAAGTATGATTCTCTTATATCTATGAATATTAGATTTGAATGGTTGGGAGGATGTTTTCCTATCAAAGCCAGAGAAATATGATCCAGTTTATACAGATTTTCTTGTTTAGTTTTACGAGTCTGTTTCCCTCCATAAGGAAGACGATAGAGAGAAGTTATCATTAAAATATTATAGGAAGACCTATATGCTTTCTTAAACCATGTCTGCAAGCTTGGTGGGTCTATCTGATGAAGCTGAAGTTGAGTTTTGTTCACATAAGATTTCGGATGATAAAGGACGTTTCAACAAAGTGAAGGCATTGAAATGGCTTGGCCCTAAAGATTCCATGACATCTAAGATTGCTCATATCTCTTTGAATAATTAGATTTTACAGCTGTGGGTACAAGGATTTTTCATACCAAGAATGGGTGATAAGGATAATATCAAGAAAAGTGATATATACATCTAAGATTTTTTGGTAAATCTAAAGAAGTTGAATTTGATGAGGCATGTTTTGATTACAGTTAAGAATATTAATGAAGGGAATCTGAAAGCTCAGATCATAATGTATCGGGCCTTGCAATGTAAGCTTATTATTAGATTTCATGATTCATTTATAGTTGCTTGCACTTCAAAGAAAAGAAATTTCAAGGTAACGATGGTTAGTGATGATACATTAAAGAGTATGATGATCGGTTTTTTTGTTGAATCCGGTGAATTCTACCCTTTACTAGGGGAAGAGGATGAGGTAGCTCAGAATGATCAAAAAACTCTGGAACCATCTAAAAAGGCAGGGAAGAATAAAAAGTTGAAAGGAGTGGTGGCTGAAGACAAGACCTAGAAATCTAATGAAACTCAATCTACATAACCCAAGTCAAAGAAAAAAAAAGCCTACCCAGATGAAGTGGCTACTAATTGGAGGGAAGACAAGGAGAAGAGAAAATAACAGGACCCTCAATTCGGATTAGATCCTACTAAGGCTAAGGCATTAAAAGAGAAAGCATCTGATGAGTTAGAAAGACAAGCAAAAGAAAATAAATTGAAGAAGAAGAAGATGTCAGAAGATAAGATTGTTCAATATATTTTTAAAGCAATAGAGATGGCTTCTGAGTAGATTCTAGTCCTAGAGATTTCCTTACTGAACCATTACTAGGGACTCATGGGAAAAAGTAATTCACTCCATAAATGTCCAAAGTGAAAGAGGTTGTTGAAAAAGTAGAGAAAACAGCCGGTGAAGAAGTAGAAGAAGAAGTAGTAGATGTAGAAGAAGAAAAATAAGGGTGTTCTGATCTAGATGACCTAATTAAACAAGTTGAGGATTATAAAGAAAATGTTGAATCCATTAAACATGTCACTCTAGGAAAGGGAGTTGAGAAAGAAGGTAGGAAGGATGATGAAAAGGAAGAGGAAGACAAGGAAAATGTTTTATCTGAAGAAGAATACTATGAGAAGAATTATCTTGAAGAGGAATAGAGAAGGAGAAAATAGATGAAGACAAGATTGTTCAACTATTAGGTAGTGAGGAAGAATCTCCAGATGATAAACCCATTCCAAAAACTGAAAAAGGTAAGTAAGTGCTCATTGATACACCAACAAAACATATCATTAGGAAGAAAGAATTTGGTGGTTCTTCTAAAAGGAAGATGGTGAAAATTGAAGAAGAACAATCCCCAAGCAAAGTGTCTGATTCAAAATCATCAGCACAGGGTCATGACTTTGTTGTCGAGTCATTGAAAAAGTTGGTGGACACCATTCCGGTATTTCCCACTATAGACACCAGATGCCTGATGCTACCACAAATCTTGTATCAGAAGTCAGAATCCTTATCTATGGTGATGGATAAGTGTGTGAAGATTGAGGCTGACCATATAAATTTCATTATCAATTATGATGTTCACAGAAAATCACTCAGGAAAATCACTTTGTGGTCTAAGAAAGTTGATTAAGACATGGATGAGTTTGATCTTTTTCAGAATGATGTTAATAATTCCTTTGACACCGAAGACTCCAATATTAAGAATCTTTAGGACGAGATAATCATTGAGTAATGTTCTCGGAATCAATAAGTAAAGGACTTGAACATGATGGTTAATTCTCTTGCTCAAAATTTTCAAAGGGATAGAGATCTCCGGATTGAGCTCGAAGAAAATCTTGAAAGCAATATGAGTTACTGAAGATGCAAGAAGAGGCCATGAAGGCTCAGGAAGAAGTCTTAAAAGCTCAAGATGAAAGGATAAAAGCCTTGGAGAATCAAGTTGAGGAGGATCAAAAAGATTTGAAGAAGCTTAAAACCTTGTTAAAGAAGCTAATCCTGAAGGAAAAGGAAGACAAATAGACTCAATAAGATCTTTTGTTTCATTTGTAATTCCTTGTAAAAATTATTTCAACTCTAATGAAATTTTTGGTTGGTTGTATCTGGTGTTATTATTTACTAATGTTTTAGGTACTTTATTTATTTTTTAAATTTCATTAATTTATTTTTGAAAATCATAAAGGGGGAGAAGGAAAAAGAACTACTCAAAAGACGGAGAAGGAAATATTTCTAAGTCAATAACTATCCCTAAGTAATGGGGACCCTATATAAGAGAGAGTTCCTCATTACAAAGTTTTTCATTTCCATTGATAATGAAAACTCCACTCCAAAAATTCAGAATACAATCCTTATAGTTCATATGCCTAAGGGGGAGTTAGTTGTATTCACTATCATTCATGAACAAAGGGAGATAAGTTTTAATTTCAATGTCAAATGAAATTTTTCAATGTCTTTATATTCTTTCTGGAAAGGTTGTTTGTGATTTCCAAAAAGGGGAGGCTGTTGAGTCAATATGGTTTTCCTTATGAATTTTCCATTTCATCTTGTTTTGAAAATCACAAACACCTTACACTTAATCAAATCAATATTTTACTTCTATAAGGAAAATTACATTCCTTAAGGAAATTTACCCTAACCTACATTTCCATACACATATCAATATTTTTCTTAAGAATAAAAATCAGATTCATACCTAAAACCTCAGAATCATATGATACTTAGATATGAAGAATTCTGTTTTAGGATCCGAATTCTAAATACAAACTCTAATGAAGTTACATTACAAATTCTGGAAACGAACTCTAATGAAGTTCCATTCCGAATTCTAGATACGAACTCTAATGAAGTTCCATTCTGAATTCTGGATACAAACTCTTATATAGTTGAAATCCGAATTCTAGATACAAACTATCATATAGTTCCACTCCAAATTCTAGACTCCAAACTCTAACTAGTTTGACTCTGAACTCTTACTAGTTCGACTCTGATCTCTTACTAGTTCGACTCCGAACATTTACTAGTTCCACTATGAACTTTTTCTAGTTCGAATCTGAGACTCTATGAGTTTGACTCCGAACTTCTATCAGTTCAACTCCAAACATTGTATGTTCAGATTCTGAATTCTAGTGAAACCAGAAACCAAATTTCCTTAGAAATTTTTACTCTGGATTTCCACAGAATTTAGGTTTTTAATTCATACAAAACATAATATGAATATCTCTATATTATAGACTCCGAATTCCATTTTGTTTAGACTCCGAACTATTATTTTCTTACATTCTGAACATCAGTTTTGTTTATACTTATACTTGTTTCATTACAAAATGATGTCATTTGAGGGCTTCCTTATAGAATTAGAAAGAGGATCCAACTACCTTGAAGTTGAGGGCTTGAGGGGATAGCAAGATAGAGACTCTGATCTTCGTATCAAAGGATTACCCTGGTGTGGGTAAGACAAACATTCTTGAAATTATAAATCAAGGCACATTTATCCAAGGTTTTTGGATACCCTTCTCTTTGGGTTAAAAGAGTTATTGTTTGTTACTTGCAGTTTTACTACTTGTTTTTACGCTACATTTTGTATTACTAAGGAAAGTATAGCTTTCTTATACTTCTTTACATATACTCTGACATAGATAGATTCTATATACTTTAAGGTAGAATCTCATATTGTAAACTTTGGTTAAGTTTCATTTTCTGGATCCATATTTCCGGAAGCTATTTCTCAGAATCACTTTCCAGATTTAAGCAAGTTTTTAGAACTAGATGTTTGTAACATCATACATAGTATCAATATTTTAATTGGTGTTAGAGGTGTTGTGAATTTTCTTAGTTTAACATTGTTAAACTTATATCTTACCTTGTTTAAGGAAATTTTTAAAGTGTAAAATTCACCCCCCCACTTGTATATTGGGCATATACATCGTTATTTTGATCTTACAGATACATTTCCTGATTGTCTTGGTTGTCATGTTGCTAGGGTACCTGGGATAGTTTATGAAAAAGTCATATCAGAACTCTATTTTGATATTCTTATCTTGATGTTAATATGAAGTTTGGTTTTCTTGTTGGAACATAGGAGGTAGTTAAAATTGAGTTCCTGGTCATCCCATATTGTAATGAACCTTAAGTCGCCAGGGGTAGTTTGGGAAAGTCATTTTGAGGATAATTTTTAAAAGAAATCCCATTTTTTATTTGGATGGATTTAAATCCAAATCTTATGATCTAGTCTTTTGGGATTCAACAACATGAGTGTTAATATGATTTCTATGATGTTTTATTCTATTATTGTGTAGCATCATACCTCTAATAAGGCATGTGAATTCGATCTAGGAGGAAGAAATTGGTTTAAAATAGAATAAAAATCCTCACATGGTCCAGATTTTGGTTGAGGTGATCATACATACTATACATGCTCTATGACAGGCACTTATAATAGTTCCTGTTGAGGCACCAAATGTGGAACTACAGAGGGATGTTATCCATCGCCATTTTTAGGAGTTCCTTTAACAAAATCTACTATAGTTAAAATGATCTAAAGATCCTCAAGTGTCTAGGAAATATTTGTGTATGATATAATGTATTTTTTACTTGTTAGAGATAATTGAGGAGATTGAGGTGAAGTGTGCCACTATCATGCTGGTGGTACCAAGAAAAAGATAGTGGGAAATGATGGTGACAGTGAAGATACAAGAGGTATTAGAGTTTAAATACATCAAGAACATTTTCACTGAATAGTTGTATCTAGAGTCGATTCTTTTATCCACGTATTTAGCATTATTAAAACTCAACTAGGCTAAAAAACCATGATAGGGTATGAAAATTATTTTCCTGACCTAGTACAGTTTTCATCTAGGGAGTATCTGATGAGAATATGATGTATCAACAAGTCTAATTGTTACATCGAGCTATAATAATTTAATTATTTTCTTTCTTAAGATTATTTTATATGTTTATTTGATGTATAAATTGTTAATGGGTGAAATGGATCAGTCCTGAAAGTAATAGTTGACTATAGTTTATTATCCTCCATGTGGAAATGTGTTTTATACTGCGGGAAACAAGAAGAATATTTATTCTCATGGTACCACTTAATAGATGGTCTTATACAAACCTCTTGTAGTACCTAGAATATGACCATTGATTTTATGTATGTATTGAAAGCTTAAGAACTCAAAGAGGGTTTTCACTGGGTAACCAAATATATTTCTCTCATGTGGAAGATCAATTCACATAGAAATGTAATTCCATATCATTTCCACTCCACATAGTGGTATGGTATCATCAAAATATACTAAAACTATGAAACAATCATATGTTCACCAAAAAATGGGTTCCATCCATAGACATATGGAAAAAATGATCTTCATGAAATAGAAGAGTCTACAAAGGAAATAGAAATAGGTCTAGTAACTATGAGATGAACCAACATTATAGCTGAATTATTACATAATTCTTTATTTAATACTTTTTTCATTTTTTTGCTTACTTCAACCTGTATTGACAAGATGCTAAATATTCCTACAATGGTTTTATCTTATGTTGTGGGTATTACTACACCTCTTGGGGAAAAGAGGGATAAGGTTGAATCAAGAACCTCTGGTGAATAATCCTTACCATATGTCATGCTTGTATGGAGTTTTCTGGTTCTTGACATGAAACCTCTTGACATCATATTTGGAATGGATTGGCTCATTGCAAATAAAGCATGGATCAATCATTTTGTTAAATGGGTCTCCTTTACTACAACAGATGGGGTTTTCTAATTCATTCAAGGAGAATGGGACCCACGGTTGATTAGAGATAGAACATATTATCTATAGTAGGGAAAAGTGATATACGTGTTCTCTTTTGATCTATAGTGGGTGTATTTTCATGGTTACATCATTCTAGCCATCATTGAGTTTCCCAAAGTTTTTTATTCTGACATATCTTTTCTACCACTGGTAAGGGAGGTAGTGGTTTATTTTAATTTGGTACCCGGTACTCAACCAATGGAAATTACTTCATACCACATGGAACTACTTAAAATGCGATAGGTAATGGTTCTGTTGGAATATCATCTAGAGAAAATCATTATACGCCTAATTGTGTCACCATGGATTATTCCAATTCTCTTTACTAAAAATGATTATGGTTCATTTTTCCTTTTTGATGATTATATAAAATTAAAAAAAGCCACGATAATGTACAAGTAACAATTTCCATAAATAGATTAATTATTTTATCATTTAAAAGGGGTGATCCAGTTTTCAAAGATAGGTCTTTAGTCTGGTTACCATTAGTTGTGAATAAAGGAATCCAGAATTTAGAAAACTACCATTCAGAGTAGGTATGGACAATATGATTACCTTTTAATTACACTTTTTCAAAGAAATTGTCCTTTATTTTTTATAGATTAAATGAAAATGATTTTCAATGAGTTCCGTGATGATTATATGTATTCTTTTCAGATGAAACCCATGTTTACTCTTTGTTTGTTGAGGATCATGTGCATAATCTAATAGCAGTGATGGGTTTATTGAGAAGTCACTATCTTTATGCTATTCTATCAAAATGGGATTTATGGATTCTAGAAATAATATTCATGGGAATTATGGAGTCAAAATGAAGTATTTTAGTTGATCCTAGAAAGGTAAAAGATATTATCACATGAGAACAACAATGATATTTTTTGACATCTAGGTCTTATTATATCTGCCTGGGTATTATCACTATATTGTTAAGGACATTACAATGATTCATTCTCTAATGAATGCTCTACTTATGAAGGGAGTAATATTTCCTAGGGATGAAAAATGTATGAATTGTTTTATGGAGATGAAATTTCTTCTGACTACTGTGTTAGAGTTGACTCTTCTAGAGGTTGGTAAAGGCTATCTAGTCTTATTTGATGAGGTTTTTTTGGGTTTGGGTTTCATTCTTATGAGAGATTATCATGTTATATCTTATGGATCTCATCACCTTAGAGAAAATACTGAGAAATATCTGACCAATGACCTTGAACCTGTATCTATGATGCCTTCATTTAATAGTTAACAACATTACCATTATGGATAAATGTTTATAGTGTTTTCAGACCACATGATCCTGAGTTATATCATATTTCAGAAGTATTTGAATCTCTTCTTGGGGTGTTTGGTGCAACAACTACAATATTTTGACTTCAACATTTCCTATACCTTGGGGAAATGGATTGTTTTTGTATATCATTTGAGAATGAAACTTCTATACCAGGCCATCAAAGAATCATAAAAAGAGTGGTTCTTGGTGGATCTCTTTACATCGTTATATATTGGAGTCCATGGTCAAGGATTTAGGATTTCAAATCTAGTGTTTATTTTTCATATTGTTTTCTCGAGATCATCTTTAGGAAAACAGCTCGATGAAAATTTTTGCATAATTAAAGATTCGTAAATGGTAGGGATACCGGGACATATTGTTCATTCACCCCCAAAGGAATTCCAATCTATTAGAATCCCATTATTGTGACATTAATGGTAATGAAAGGTGTTATGGGGGATTTCTATAATATCTTATGGGAAGTGAAACTTGTAACCACAATGTTATTGTATGACATGTGAGGTCAATTTTGGTGGATATGTATGATATGGGCACATATAAATTTGTTTCTCATTATTATACATTCTAACACTACAAGGCCTATCATCAAAAAATTTAATTTGTTTTAACCACTTCTAGTGACTATGTGGAAGTGGGATAAGATCTCAATGGACATTACAGTTAAGTTTCTTAGTACCTAGAGGAAGAAGAATACGATGATGGTTATGATTAATCAGATCACTTTATAACCATTCATGACACAACCAGACATGAAGAATTAGAAAGTCTATATATTATAGTGATTTTTCTTTTTCATAGATTTTTTTCTACTATAGTATCAGATATGGATCATCAGATCAATTGTAGATTTTGGAGAGGTCTTCAAGAGGCACTGGTATCTTAGGTCTATTTCATTGCAGTGTACCATCAATAGTTGGATGGCCAAATAGAAAGATAAATATAGATTCTTGAGTATATTCTATGTGCTTTTTTATCAACATTTATAGAGCTTGGGATGAACATTTGGGTCTTGTTGACTTTTCATATAATAATAATTAAATATCTGTGATTAGAATATTTACTTAAGAGGCCACATAAGTCCATCCATAATGATATATGTTGTGTATTTCCTAGATTGGTGAATGTTTCTTAATTGTACCAAGATTGGATTATAACAAAAATAAAAATATTCATCTGATTCCATAGAAATGTTTATGGAAAAAAGATAATATAAATCTTATTCTAATCATCATCATAGAACATTGGAATATTTTGTTGGAGGCTGGGTTTTTGTAAAGTTTAACCTTGATTGGTTTATCGACGTCTCGAGAGGAAAGAGAAATTTTCACCTAGTTTTTTGAAACATTTTATGGTTTTTGAGAAGGTAATTATTGATTCTTACCATTTAGCCATTCTCCCATAGCTAACATCGATACATAATGTGTTCCATGTATCTCATATATGAATGTATCTATATGACCCTTCTCATGTTATGAGTTGGAGTGATATAAAGATTGAACCTCATTTGTCTATAACCGAATGGCCATTCAGGATAGATGATTATGAAACTAATGTACATTGTGATAGGGTGATACCTTTGGTATGATTGTTGTAGTAGCACTGTTCTTATTTTCATGAGACATGGGAGTGTGTGGAAGTGATGAGAGAAAAGTGGCCTCACAATTTTGATATAGAAGCTTCATGATTGGATTAATGGGGGAAAAATGTTTTATGGTGGAGATATTGTAACATCATGATCCCTTCTGTAAACTTATATTTTAAAACATGACATTTTTTCTTTTTCATTCACTGGGTTGGGCTGAGTGTGAATTGGGAGGATAACTATATTTGAGAAGTCCGAGATTTATTGGATACTCAAAATAAAAAACCATTTAATTCTTCAAAATTTTAGGGATTTAAAATCATTGAAATACTGTTAATCTAAATTTGGTTTCAAAAATATTAATAAATATTATTTTATCAAAAGTTGTTGGGTTTTTCCTTTATTTTGGTTTTTCTCAATTTCACGATATGTAATTGTGGTACATGTCATGTAATTTCCTAATGTTGGTTTATTAATAGGAATCATGGAATATTATTCCTTTTTACCCCTCCATATTTCATTTCTTTTGTCCCGAGATCGATTCCCTTACAATATTTGTGGTGTCAAACCCTTCAGGATCATTTTGATTAATGATTGATCATTTTTGTTGTAGTAGTGTGACTTATTGGGTAATAATTATCCCAATATCTTCACCTACATCCAGGATATTTTATTTATCATCAATGGATTGATGGGTCGGAACACAATGTTATAAAATATTATTTATTGGGTGAGTTCATATACCTTCCATGCCACTGTTAATGTTGGCAGGTTCCGTTGTGGGATTTTTTTTCATGAGAAATGTTTGTGGTTCTATTATAGTGTATAAATTTGACTTACAATGAATTTATATATTTAAATTAAATATTTTCATTTAAATTAAATTAGTTAAATTTTTTCAATTAAGTTAATAGAAACCAAATTCCATTAATTTTGGGGATTTGAGTGTGATATTTAATTTTTTGTATGATATTGGGTAAACACACCCAATTCCATTGAATTGGGATGTGTTTGAGAAATTTATGGGAAAATGTTTGAATTTAAATTTTTGAATTTAAATTATGAAATTGTTTTTTTGAAATTGATTTCT
Organism: Viscum album; assembly: GCA_963277665.1. Lineage (NCBI taxonomy): Eukaryota > Viridiplantae > Streptophyta > Magnoliopsida > Santalales > Viscaceae > Viscum > Viscum album. The sequence continues at coordinate 1,922,871,372 of OY728150.1, forward strand.
GTTATTCCTTGAGAGAAAATTGATTAAAATGGTTTTGATTGAAACCTATTGGTTTTATCATAGAAAAGAAATTATTTGATTCAAAACATGTTTTTTGTTTTGAAATGGTAAATTAGAACATTTGACATGGTGGAATGGGATGAAATGTATTTTTAATCAATTTTAAAATAAAATCACCACCATTGGTTATACTAGAGAACCTAAAATTCTCGGTAGTTATTGAGTTATTGTGATATAACTCATTAAATGATATATAACGTAAAAACCTAGTGTAGTAGGACACATCCCTATTGGTATGTTGATGAGTTTCCATTGACCAGTGTCAGAGGGTTGTGTGTATACACATATCGCCATTATCATCTTTGATTGTATGAGGACCCCATAGCCTAAAACTATCGTACCATTTAACAGATGAACACATTGCTCGCTTTTTTATATATGAGATATAAGCATGTTCTAGTGTTTTTAAACTGTTTTGCATTCCTAAGGAATTTATATAAACAACTTTTCATACATTTTTTATGAATCCATTTTTTCAAATTATTTTCAAAATTTGAAATGTAATGCATGAGTTGTATTAATTATTATCTTAATAAAAATAATTAATTATTTAAACATGAATGTTTTAATTTGTTAATTTAATATTGGAATATTGTTACGGAATCCTTGGTGGGTCCCTACTGGGATATTATGTCCCAATACACCTATTCCTTTTGGTGTTTTTAGATAATAATCTTATAGGTTCGACTATGGGTAATGAGAATTTTAGTTGTAGTGTTTGTTTATCATTGGGGATTAGAGAATTTCTTCTATTGGTACATGGGATGTTATCCTGTTTGTTTGGTACATTACCATAGAACATATGGGATGTTTAACTTTTTGAATTTTAGAACACTTATCACTATGGAGATTACCTTTTTATGCATACTGACATCTATATCTACTTCAGAATTGTTTTTGAAACAATCATTATCATAGTCTTATTTTCAAATGATATGTGTTATTCACCAACTCATGGGTATCAGGACTGACCTTAGAGTCATTTCAGGACTGGTGTGGTTATCGGGTTACCAGGGTACCCAAGCTAGTTTGTGACAATGTGTCATACATACTTCCTAGTGTTGTAAATTTATTTTTTTAACACTATCTTACTATTTACATTAGATCATTTTTGGAGAACCATTCATTATTTTATCTTCCAAAAACGTCTTCTCCAACAGCGTTTTCTTCTTATTTTCACCAGAATAAAATATAGTACCAACATTATATTAAGGGGCTGTAATTTTAGAAACAACATAATTTTCAAATTTGTTGGTTTTAGAAACATAAATTATTTTACAATATTTCATAATATTAGAAAAATATTCATTCATTTCATATATTAAATATATCTTTTTTGTCTTTTTCAAGTCTATACTTTGAAAAACATACAATAATTTTAGAAATAGTGTTTTTGAAACTTGTATCTATATTCTCGCTTTAAGATAATTTTTGTTTAAAATGTTTTAATTCATCTTAATTAACATTTATCATTATTTCATTATGTTTATTTTGATTCTTTTAAGTTTCAATATATTTTGTCAATTATTCAATATCTTCCAAAAAAAATTATCTTCATGAAAATATTCATTATCATTTTTTATATAACTCTACCTTGTCAACATCTTCATTTCTCTTTCATGTATTATTATAATTCTAAGGAATTATCTAAATTATCTTTTCATAGAATATTCTAATTTATTATATTCTTCAGAACTACTATTATAACCAAACTCTTCATCATTTACTTTTGAAATAAATATGTTTCCTCCAATAATATCAGGAAAATTTTTATCATCTACATCAACCATAGACAAAATTAATATCCTTTTTTATTTAGAGAAATGTTTATCCTTATAATTATAATAGGATTTAAATTTTTCACCATGTTTCATAAAATATTTTACCGGCATTCTATCACCTTCATCGCATTATTATTTATATTATATTCCTAGATGATTTATAGAAACATTCCCAATAACTCAACAACCAAAATATATTAGAGGAAGCTTCTTATTCATTCCTATAATAGATTTCACTTTTTTTGTAAAACCTAGACAATAACTCATTAAATTTTTTACTATCCTCATTTTCATAATTAAAATAACTTACATCTTCATATTCAATAATCTTCATATATTTTTATTATGTAGACTTTTATGATGGAAAAATATTGATCAACTTTTTCTTTCATTTCATAACCTTCTCTATTATAAATTCATATATGTTTAAAGTGATTTTTATGTCCTCTAAAGATTGTATTTTGAGAATATATACTTCCAATGATGAAACATTGGCATAAAACATGTCATTTAGTATTCATAATATCCTTTCAATAAAAGTTTAATCTTCAATATTCGGTACATGACATCCTATAGTGCTAAATATATCATTCAACATTGTAGAAAAGTCACCAACAGATTCAAACTCACCCATTTTGAGATCATCATACTTTAGCCTCTAGTTTTTTAATTAGCCAATTTCACCTTTGTATTTCTTTAATGGATATTTTTAAAATAATCTAAAATACTATTAGTAGTTATATCTTCTATAACACTACAATTTTAACATTCATAGAGTCTAGAAAGTAAATAAATATTATCCCTTCCATATTTATCTTGGTTTTTCTTATCAGAAGCTATGAGAAGAACATATTCATTTCATGGGAGAAATACATCCGTCAAATATTACAAAAAATAATAACCAAGAGACATAAGATATGAAAAAAATTCTTTCTTTTAGGTTATGAAATTTCATTCCATTGAAAAATAGAATCACCTTACCATTAACATAATTTAAAATCATCAAAACGACTTATATTCTAAACATCGTCAAAAATAAAATGACTGGACCTTCTCTCTTATACCTATTCAAAACTCCCAACAAGGATCAATGTATTTATTGAGTGGGGGGAGTGGTGAATCAGTGATAGATATTTTCCTTCATGATAACTTTCTTAACAACCTTCACCTTTTGTCAAAAGAAAAAACTTCATTGAAAAACCAACTCTTATACACATCCACATGAATAGATTTTTTTCAATTTTTTATACTAAATAAGACTACATAGTCTATAAAATGGTTTTTAAATAATCCATAGCCACAAAATCCAATATTAAACAATACTTTTTTTGAATATACAATATGTAGTAAACACCCTTACACTTTTGTATCACTATGATTATTAGAATAGTTAATGAACTCAAACTACCATAGAATACATATATAATATGTCTTAAAAAAAATTATAAAACATTACTAATTGGTTACAAACATGTTACTAGGATAATTCAGAAACAATTACTTATGTAATTCTTTGAAAAACAAAAACGCACTTTCATAACCAATGGTATATAAGAACTACATCTCTTGTCTTGACATAGAAACTCAATCTGATTATTAACTTTGATTCTTCTATACAATTCTTTATAATGTTTACTTAGTCTAAAAAATAAATGATTTTATTGTCTAGAAATAGTTCTAACTCATATCATTCTTTTTTTATTTCTACCATCCCAATTTATCAATATATTCTGGTAACCTCTTCTCAGTGCACATCACTAGATTTGTGATCTTCCTATTATAATTCTATATCATGAACTCCATAACTATTCCTCTCACACAGATGAATTTTTATATATTACATAGTAATATGAACCATTTATATAGAAGACAAGGAAATGGAAAAGTCAGGAAACCAAAATGATTATCCCGCTCAATAAAATCCAAAGATAGAAGTTAATTCAAAAAATAAAACACCATTTGACAAATTATAAATTATTATCTACACTTATAGATTCTTCTTTAATATTTTGAATAATCTCAATACTCTATCCATCTTTAAATTTTCAATAAATTCTACAGTGTAATCATTTTAGATTATTATTTTATTTTTTAGTGACATTGATTTTCCATTCTTATTCATATTTAGTTTGATATACTATTATTATGAAAAACACTTATGATGGATTTGTAAATCATAACATTACAATATCAAACACTATAGCCTTTTACCTCAACTCATCAAATATAGAAAAAATAATTGATTAATATATATGATTCTTCAAGTCAAATTAAAATGGTTGAATAAATTATTCCATCTTTATTATACATTAATTTCATGCAATGACTATTATTTTAAGTGTATCATTCTTACTTTTATATCTCAACAAACTCACATTGCAATCGTATTTTATTACCCTAGATAAAAAATTTGAGAAATATTTTGTCTTTAAAATCATTATGTATTCAATCTAATTAATAACCACATCATAAGACTTATTTATCTATTCAATAACTACTCCGATTAATGAAACTATGCATATGATGAGACGCATCACATGATGACTTATCGGTGTTAATATGATCATCATAAAATTTATTTAAAAAAGTTTCTCTATAAATAAATCTATGAAACCCTTATAATTCTCAATCAACATCTCTATTTCATTAGATATAATTTTTGTATTATTATATTCTTTCCTTGATTGAACTCTTAATTTGATACATTATTAGGGTCAAAACATGTCTTTAAGATCAGTGGTGAATCTTTTCTAAAGGAACAGTATCAATAGTGACTTCATTTTTTTTTGAAAAATAGCATCAGATGGATCATCTATTGTATTAGTATATCTAATGGATCTATTTTCATGATGTATTATCCTTTTTCATTTATCCATTGATCATGTCTTTTGAAAAACCTCTAATGTTATAAAATTATTATTTAATATCTTAAAAAACATTTGTTTGATGTACTTATCCAACAATTAATCTCCATTCATAAAATGTTAACATCATAAAAATCCATAAAATCATATTTTTCTTTTCTTCAAAAAACACATATTCTCACCCTTCCCTTTTTAAATCATAGATCTTATGTTTATAGTCAACATGTAATGTTGAGAACTTCATTCAATGAAAATAATCACCATATTTAGTATCAAATGTCTCTTTGGATATTATAAATTTTTTATATTTCTCACTCAAATATTATTAACTCTACTCTATAAAATATGAGATTAACGAAAGGCTCACAAAGAAATCACCATCAAAATAAAAAACTGTAATAGATGGAATTTCATAACAAATCAATATCAGGTATTATGAGTGTTAAAATCATGAATCATACCACCAAATCATACATATTTAGTTTATTTCTCATAAAAGTAACAAAATATAAAAAAATAAAACAACTTCTTCAAAAATCCAAAAAAATCACCTAACAACATGGTGCCAAAAAAATCAACATTCTTTCTCTATATGTCTTTGGATCATTTTTTTTGGATTGTTTCAACATTTGAAATATTTTTATTTCAATATCAATTTTAATTTATAAAAAAATATAGTTGATTATGTATTAAAATCTATATTATATCACTGTATGGATTAGAAAAATATTATTCCTTTTATTGAATAGGTAGTGTATGGAAATCCCACAAAATTTTATTCCAATATGAATATTTATAAATTAATAAGTTATGTTGATTATGAATTGAATTTTTTTCCATAAAATTTATATAGTGAAGATTAGTGAAGTTACAGGTGGGTTGGAGCATTATTTAGTACCTCGGTGGATTTATTTGAATTATGGGACAAAAGTATTGGGTATTTGGTTTATGACCACCCAAATAATAAATAATATATTTTTTATGGATTTTATAGAAGGGAGGATGTCTTTGTTGTGGAATTGATGGAAAAAATTATGTCTTAGTTATGGAATTTATAGAAAGTATGATTTCATTCATTACGGTAAATATGGTAATATCAAATTACTTGATATAATTCATTTTATAAGCAAGAATTTAGTTATTATTATCATTATGATTTTTTATATTTCCATTTTATTCATAGCTGTATTTAATGATCATGTTATTGATTAAATATAATTTTTTCTCATTCTCCCTACTATGAACTTTAGAACATTTGTATATATGATATTTTTCATTATACAAAACCCTTAAATGAAATATCATTTCAAACTTTATGTCTTATCATTTTTATAGGGTACGATGAAATTGTCATTATGTTAATTAAAGTGTTTACCCAATGAAATAAGATATATTTTAGGATTTTTTAGGCTATGTTTCAATGTTTATGATTTGATATGGACAACATGTATATATATGGCCACCCATGACTAATAAAATGTTTGATTGTTTATGATGTGATCCACTGTATCTTGTTCTAATGCAATAAATTTACCACTAACACTTGGTTACTAGAGATTGGGAAACACATATACCAAGGAAATCAACATATGATATATATCACACATTCAAAAAACCAATAGTGAATAAGAATAAACCATTTAGTCAATGTTCCACAAAGTATTAATTATTTAATGTCTGTATCAATACAAAATATTGAAACAAATTATTATAACTGGTACAACATGTAAAAAAAGCTCATCTCACCCCATCAATAAATTTTAATTCATTTTTTACAAATGATACCAACTTTGATATCATCATACTAATGCATCATATGACTATCACATATACATAAAAATAGTAAATTATTGATACTCTATATGAGTTTAATTAATATATAATAGCCTTGGAAATACATAAAACAATTAGATTACATTTCATATTAGATCAAAAAATCAAAATTTATTGAATTAAATTTTGATATTTATTATCTACTCTTCTATATTCATGTTCTAATGTCAATGAATAATCAGGTTCTCTTGAGTCAATAATTTTTAGTAGTACATGAAAATACATGTGATAAAACATATAATTTGTACAATTAAACTTATTTTAGTCTTACTCGTTCAGTTCCAAATTAAAAAATATACTACTTTTATATAATTGTTTTATATCTTGACATAGATAATTAGATCATCCATTGATAACCATTACATTTTTTTGCTGAAATCACCTAATGGATTGTATCTCTGCCAAAACATGAAATAATATAATAATTATTACAAAATATTAAAACATGAGGAGAGGGGATCTTTTAATTTCCCTAATAAGAGGAATATCGTTGTTCATACATAACCGAACCATTGTTTATAATCCCCATTGTTCACTTTTCTTATTTAATGATTGAAGTGAAATAACCTTATCAATACACTTTTTTAATTGATAATTATCTATGTTAATCATTTAAAAAACTTTATAAGTGTCTCTACATTGAGTTATTTCACAAAAATAAACATTATTATTTATATTTTATTGTTACATTTACATTATATCTTTAATTTCTCATTCCTTAATGTCCCAAATAAAAATATTTTTTCCATGTGTACTTTTACCCAGAAGGAAATCATGACTCATTCAAAATTAGAATTTTCTACTCCAAACAATCTTTTTTTATTTTTTATACATCCCAGAATAATTAGGACTCCAAACCCATAAATTTTTTGGAATCATTTTTCACATAATGAATTTGTTTAGTCCCTTCATTCTCCAAATATTTACAATTCATTTACAAAAAGAAAAATGTTTAAAAACATATTGGAATTCCCATTCGTGCAACTTTCAAACATAGTGATCTTGTTTCTATATCTCACATAACATATTTTCTGAAGGAATATATCTACCACTTAATAAATTCTATTTTTTTAATCATTCTAGCTGAACTTCTTCTAGACCTCATTCTCATAAAATTAATTTTTTTTGTGAAATTAATGTGAGTTTTCTTGATTGAATCTACTATTTTCCCCATTATTGGGAACTCTAATACATTTCTTCATCTCTTAATGTGATGACCCAGACTCTCTTGGTTCTTCCCTTTTCCAAAATCCGGGTCCTAAAGGAGTGGTGTCTCGGAGAGACTGATTGGTGAGACCATTCGGTGAGACTGATCGGTGAGACTGATTGGCGAGACCAATCAGGGAGACCGATCGTCGAGATCGATCGGTGAGACTGATCAGAGAGACCGATCGGCGAGACCGATTAGGGAGACCGATCGGTGAGACCGATCGGTGAGACCGATTGGTGAGACCGATCGGCGTAACCCGACCTTGTCATGTTTTTTCCAGTAGCGCTCCTTTGCACAAATTTGGTTTTAAACGCTATTTTGACTTGTTTAAGCATGTTTTAAAGACCCTTAATGTGCATAAGAGTTTTAATTAAATACGTAATCAATTCATGAGTCGGCTTAAACTACCCGACCCCTTTTTGTGACGAGTGGAGCCGCGTGGTCAACCCACGACCCCCGCACCTTACGCGGTTTCGCGTTTTCACCCCAACCATCCCTGGCTCTTATAAACCAAGGGTTATCCGTGGTTTCTCTTTTCCTAGATCGTGGCTTTTCACAAACAGCTTCTAGTACATCGGGAGTGCCGCATCGTTATACGTAATGTTCCGCGCCCGACCTAAGCATCGATCGTTGTCCAAAAAAGTAGGGAATTTCTCCATCGCCTCTCTCTTTTGTGTATCATGCAGGGTGGGAATGCTTTTGTTTCTGTAGAACTGGTTGGACCGAACGTAATGAAGATAATGAATGAACTCAATAAAGAAAGAGAGGGGGTTGTGCTTGTTGAGGCTGTCTTATATTTGTTTTGATGTTGTTTCTTCTGTGGCCATCTTGTTGAGTTGTGATGGCTTATGCCTTCTGAAAATCAAGGCCGTTGGTGGTCGTTTTTTGTGCACTATTGAACCCTGCTGATGTTTTAAATGGCCTGTTTGTGGTTGTAAGCTCCTGCTGTGAAAAGTGAATTGGTTAATCACGTATATTCGGCTGAAATAATTGAAAGCACTAGGATCAAACCTTCTGTGATGACCCCTGATTAGAGCACACATAATTTGAATCATGGAGTGTGTTAAGTCATTTAAATCTGGAAATACCGGCAAGGCCATGCTTGTGTTCGTGGGGGTAGTTGGTTGTTTTCCTTTCAGGCCGATTGCTGGAGATGTGAGAGGAAATGGGATCCCATGTTCTTTATACACTCGGTGGTTGTGAGTTTTAAGGCCCGGTGGATACTTGTTTATATCACAAATTGGGGTGGGACCCTCTATTGTTGAGAACTGGGTGTGGGAGTTATGGTTGATGTTTGATTGTTTACTCTTCTGGACTTGTGCCTATGATTACTAGTTTCCCAGTAGTGCATCAACATAAACATTATTACTGAACATGAAACAAGAATGGGACAATGGGTTTTGTTGGTGAGAGTTGTGACTTGTGACTCAGATATAGTGGTGTTGTGTTCCGTAGGCTGTTTAGAAAAACCTAGACTTGGGTGAGTGCTTGTTACCTATATCTATACTTGTAGTTTTGTGTTTCTTATTTGTGCCCCACCCAAGTTGAGCACTTAGTGCCGAACACCCCCATTTCATGGGGGAGGGTGTTTTTCCCAACACTATTCTTAGTGGCTGGTTATTAGCTCCTTTTCTGCTCCCTTTCCCGGATAGCCCAAGTATCTTTGGGCAGGCTATGATGGCATGAGGTCCATTATTATCCCAAGAACCTTCAGGCGGGTTAGTGTGGCGGTTGGCTAGGTGTGTGCGGCAGGTGGTTTCGCATGCGTCTTCGGGATGAGGCCTAGGTGTCTTCGGGCGTGGTAGTGGATCCTTCAGCCCAGGTGTCTTTGGGCGTGGTGGTGGTTGTTCTGGACTAGGTGTTTGCAGGCATGGTTACATGTGACAGTTGTGGCCTAGGTGTGTGCGGGCGGGATTCAGTAGTGGGACTGCGTGCGGTTGAGGCCCAGGTGTGTGTGGGAAGGATTTCGGCAGTGGTATTGCGTGTGGTTGTGGCCCAGGTGTGTTTGGGCGGGTGTGGCAGTGGGACTGCGGTGAGAATGGCGGGATTGGTCCGATGTGTAGGATGTCTCAAATACCAGTGGGAAAGTGGCGTGGGGTACCCAAACATCGATGTGCTCTGATTATATATATTACTCGAGTTGCGTTATTTGGGGAGTGTTCCTTGGTGAGGCCTGGGTGGATAGTTTACCTTGATAGGTGTTTGGTTTACTCTTTTTCTCACTGGACTTTAGTACGTTCCCCCACTTGTGCACGATAGTCTTTGGTTTTCCCTACTGAGTGTACTTGTATGCTCACCCTATGTATATAAACTGCTTTCATGTTTCCAGGAGGACTTCGGGGACCACGCGGGACTATACTATCTCAGACCCTCGGGGCAGTTTCAGTTGTTGTTTTTCTTTCTTTGGAACTTTCCTATGTAGTCACCTTCTGTACTTTGTGGTTTTTACTTTTGAAACATGCATGTGGTAATGGTTTACTTTTGGTTTTACTTTTCTTTTATCTTGGTGTTGTTGGGTTTCATCATCTTATCTCCCGATCCTATAAAACAAAAAGGGGTAATGCCTTCCATTTTTGAGAAATTTATATACCCTTGGTGCTAGTCGACACTCCGGGATATATTGAAGGCGGTTCTCGGGGGTCATTATCTCTCCTTTAACTTATAGAAGGAAGGTCCTGGCAATCTGCTGACCCTTCCCTCATTTTGGTGAAGGCGAGTCCTGACAGAATGGTATCAGAGGTGATGGTTGAGAGATGGGATGGAGTCTGGAGTTAGGCACAATAAGTATTGCATGGGATGGTAAGGAAATAGTGTTGGGTGACCTTGGTGTGTGAATTAGGACAGGGAAGACCGGCTAGGACACGGGATTTTAGGGCCCCCCGTGATCCGATGCAAGGACTCTGGACCTACCGAACGACCAAGTGAGGCCACAATGATTGTAGGGTAGAGACCCTAGGAAAGGTACATGAATCATAATGAATTGTGTTCTTGTGTTTCTGGGATACCTTGGGGATTAAGATTAAATTAAATTTTAAGATGTTTTAAGAACAATATTCTTCACTACTTGGGCTTAGGAATTCCTTGTTTACCATGAAACTATGGCGCCTGGAAGGCGACCACGTGTGGTACATGATATCAAGGCCCCGAAGACTACTTTGGCCAATCGGCAGAGAGCTGATCGAGAGGAATAGGATGACCAGTGGCAGAAGACTCTTCGAACCTTCCAACGACAGGCCCTCGAGAAGTATGAGGGCAGCACCTCTGATATGAAGGCGGAAGGCTGGCTAGAGGAGCTAGTTATAGCCTTCGGCCTGATTCGGGCCCCGACCGAGTACTGGGTTCCTCTGGCCGTCAGCCAGATGCGGGGAGAGGCACGTTAGTGGTGGACGCTTTACCTGGGGGAGAGGAGGGAGTCTGAGGTGGCTTGGGTGGACTTCGAGAGGGAGTTTCGGGCAGAATTCCTCTCCTCGACGATGAAGGAAGAAAAGATGCAGGAACTACTATCCCTCCAGCAGGGGAGTATGTCCGTGAGGGAGCTAGGGATCAAGTTCAAGGACCTCCTACGTTTTTCTCCGGACCACTTTCCCGACGAGGAGTCTCGAGCAAGACGTTTGGAGGAGGCGCTCCGACCCTCCCTCTAGTATGCTGTTACCCCCTTTACCCTGCCGACGTACTTGGAGGTCCAAAAGATGGCCGAAGTGGTGGATATGATGTATGATCTAGGAGGAGTGTCGCGATAGGGGATCCAACTGGGACAATCGAAGGGGCACCAGGCCTCCAGCGTCAGGAACCTCTAGGTTCCGACCTGCAGGGAGCAGGCCGTAGTAGTTTCAGTTTCGATCCCCCGACCCTCACCATTTTGCTACGGGCACGGGACTACGCTGCTTCATCTGTGGGAGCCCTGGGCATCTCCGGAGTTAGTTCCCCAACCGGGTGCAGTACAACAGTGGCAGTTAGCTCCATCACCCGCCCCAGAAGCAGCTTCCATCTAGACATTTCCAGCAGCAGTAGTAGGGACAGTGAGCTCCCGCTCCTCCGAGGGCAGACGTAGGAGGAGGCTGACCTCAGGGCGCTCCACAGGGACCTCGACCAGGGTGTGGTCGGGGAGGTGGCCAACAGCCGAGGGGTAGGGGAGCTAGGCGTAGATAGTTACACGCCGCAGAGGCAGCAGTTCCAGCAGGGCCAGAGGTTGTTCGATATACGATCAGTCTGTTTAGAACTCTTGCTTATGCCTTGTTCGATACCGGAGCTTCACACTCCTTTGTTGCACCCAGCCTAGCCCGTGCCCTAGGTTTAGATGTGGAGAGACTTCCAATGCCCCTGGTGTTGAGCACACCAGTCGGAGGTCAGACCAACTTTTTTTTTTTTGTCGGGGATGTAGACTGATGATGGGGCCACATCAGTCGGTTAGGGATCTTCTTCTGCTACAGATTCATCCATACGATTTCATCATAGGCATCGACTGGCTATTTTATATGTGTTCCTTCATCGACTGTTTCCGAAGAAGGGTGGTGTTCCCGGACTTGGACGGCTAGTGTGTTACCTTCACCGATCAGCGGAGTAGTCTGAAGGGAAATGGGAGAGAGGAACCTCTCCTCTCCTTGTTGACCAAGGTGACAGTGGAATCAGTTGATGTTGAAATGGTGGAAGTTCCAGAGATCGTTCGGCAGTTTATGTACATCTTTCTTAAGGAGGTGATTACTCTACCCCCTCGACGTGATATCGAGTTCGGGATAGACCTTCAGCCCGACGCTCGTCCAGTATCAATGGCCCCTTACCGTATGGAACCTTCGGCGCTATGGGAGTTGCAGATATAGATTGACGATCTGATGAAGATGGGTTATGTTCGTCCGAGTGTGTCACTATGGGGTGCTCCGGTCTTGTTTAAAAATAAGGCAGATGGTGGTCTTAGGTTGTGCATAGACTACAGGAGGCTGAATCAGGTGACTATTAAGAATCGCTACCCTCTTCCAAGGATAGATGGTCTTTTTGACCTGCTGAAAGGGGCAGGATGGTTCTCGAAGATCGACCTGTGGTCTGTGTACCACCAGCTGAGGGTGAAAGAGAGAGACATCCCGAAGACAGTGTTCAGGTGCAGGTATGGACACTTCGAGTTCGTAGGCATGCCCTTAGGTGTTATGAACGCCCCAGCTGTGTTCATGGGGCTTATAAACTCCATCTTCCAGGAGTACCTGGATCAGTTCGTGGTTGTGTTCATCGATGACATCCTGGTCTACTCTAGATCAGAGGAGGACCATGCAGAGCACTTGAGGACAGTTTTGCAGGTCCTCCGATAGAACCAGCTCTATGGGAAGTTGTCGAAATGCAAGTTCTGGACACGAGAAGTGAACTTCCTCGAGCACGTAGTGTCTGAGCAGGGGGTAGCGGTCGACCCATCAAAGGTTGAGGCAGTTGTTTCTTGGGCAGCACCCAAGAATGTGGCAGAAGTCTGAAGTTTCCTCGGGCTGGCGGGTTACTACCATAGATTCGTACCCAACTTCTCCCGAGTAGCAGCCCCTTTGACAGCTCTGACCAAGAAAGAACAGACTTTCGTATGGAGTGAGCAGTGCCAGTCAGCCTTCAGCTATCTGAAGGAGAAGTTGGTCAGTGCCCCAGTGCTGAGATTACTAGAAGAAGGGGTGGATTATGAGGTGTTCTGTGATGCATCAGAACATAGAATGGGGTGTGTGTTGATGTAGCGACAAGGGGTGATCTCTTATGGGTCCAGGCAGCTGTGTTCCCACGAGCGTAATTACGCCACCCACGACCTGAAGCTTGCAGTAGTCATTTTTACGCTAAAGTTATGGCGACACTACCTCATCGGGGAACGCTTTGTGGTCATCACGGACCAGAAAACCTTGAGGTATATCTTCTCCCAGCGGGACATAAACATGCGACAACGGAGATGGGTGGAGTTCCTCCAAGATTACGACATCGAGATCTCTTATACTATGGGAAAGGGAAATGTGGTGGACGATGCCTTGAGCAGGAGGATGCAGAAGGATGCGGTCCGAGAGTCGAAGGACGCCTGGAAGGCAATGGAGGAGTTGGCTGCCTTACACCTGGATGCGAAGATGGATAGCGGCAGAGGCTGCCTATATCAGATGACAGTGCAGTTATCCCTGTTTCAGCATGTGGAGGAGTCTTAGTGGGGAGACCTGGAGTCTGAAGTGATGCGTGACCAATTTGACCAGAGCAATGCTCCGGAAGAATGGACAGAGGATGGTCATAACCAGATGCTTTTCAAGAAAAAGTTGTTTGTTCCGGAGGCGATGCGCGGAAAGGATCTCAGTGAGTTCCACAACTCACCTCTGGCGGTACACCCAGGAGTTTCCAAGATGTACCAGGGTTTGAAGAGGCATTTTTGGTGGCCTGGAGTTAAAAGAGCGGTGGCAGAGTTTTTGGCCAAGTGATTAGTGTGTCAGAAACTGAAGGTTGAACACCGAGTTCTAGGAATCCTACTGTGGCCTCTAGAGGTCCCCGAGTGGAAGTGGGATGACATATCGATGGATTTCGTCACGAGAAAGGATGAAGGCAGCCCAGGACCGACAGAAGTTGTATGCTGATACCAGGAGGAGGCCCTTGGAGTTTGAGGTTGGGGACCATGTGTTCTTAAAGGTCTCCCCTCGGCGTGGGAAGTAGAGGTTCTGCAAGGGGAGTAAGCTTTCTCCTAGATTCATCGGACCCTTCCAAGTGTTGCGGCGGGTCGGCGAAGTGGCTTACCAGCTAGCGTTGCCACCGCCGCTACTAAGGATACATGATGTCTTCCATGTGTCCCATCTCTGTCGGTATATGCATGTCGATTCACACATCCTTGATTGGGGTGATCTGGACATCGAGGAAGACATGACCATTGTGGAGAGACCAGTGGCGATCGAGGATCGCAAAGAAAAGGTACTTGGCGGGTGAACCATCCCCTTGGTTCGTGTGTAGTGGAGACATGGTGGGCTTGAGGAGAGTTCGGGGGAGAGGGAATCATAGATGTGTACCTAGTACCCAGAGTTGTTTTGAGTTTTGTTCCTTGTTGTACCTGTTGTGGTAGAACGTTTTGTCTTTTGGATATGAATTGTGCTGGTTTTCTTTCCTCTATTTGTGTATAAAAAGCCCCGGCTATGGCGAAGGAGAAAACCCGACCCCTAATCAAGACGCATTAAGGTGGATGCGATTAAACCCGTGCGGGCGAGTCAGTGCCGCCCAAAGCGGATAATATCTTGACATGGGGGAGGAGACTCCCCAACCCACATGCCCGGGAAGTTTGGCATGGTATATTGCCTGGTTAGTGACAGGAAGTGTTCTTACTTAACGATGAGGTTCACTCTTGAGATGTTTCTTACGGGGTGGTTGTTCGGACCCGCCCTTCCCTTCTGGGTTGTTTAAATTCTCGAGGACAAGAATAGTTTGAGAGGTATCTGATGTGATGACCCAGACTCTCTTGGTTCTTCCCTTTGCCAAAATCCGGGTCCTAAAAGAGTTGCGTCTCGGAGAGACCAATCGGCGAGACCGATCGGCGAGACCGATCGGTGAGACCAATCGGCGTCACCCGGCCTTTTCAAGTTGTTTCCAGTAGCGCTCCTTTGCGCAAATAGGGTTTTAAACCCTATTCTGACTTGTTTAAGCGTATTTTAAATACCCGTAACGTGCATAAGAGTTTTAATTAAATACTTAATCAATTCATGAGTCGGCTTAAACTACCCGACCCATTTTTGTGATGAGTGGAGCCGCGTGGTCAACCCACGACCCCCGCACCTTACACGGTTTCACGTTTTCACCCCAACCATCCCCAGCTCTTATAAACCAAGGGTTAGCCGTGGATTCTCTTTTCCTAGATCGTGGCTTTTCACAAACAGCTTCTGGTTCATCGGGAGCACCGCATCGTTATCTGTAAAGTTCCCCGCCCGGCCTAAGCATCGATCGTTGACCAAACAAGTAGGGAATTTCTCATTCACCTCTCTCTTTTGTGTATCATGATGGGTGGGCGTGCTTTTGTTTCTGTAGAAATGGTTGGACTGAACTTAATGAAGATAATGAACGAACTCAATAAAGAAAGAGAGGGGAGTTGTGTTTGTTGATGCTGTCTTATATTTGTTTTGATGCTGTTTCTTCTGTGGCCATCTTGTTGAGTTGTGTTGGCTTATGCCTTCTGAAAATCAAGGCTGTTGGTGGTCGTTGTTTGTGCACTAATGAACCCTCCTAATGTTTTAAATGGCGTGTTTTTGGTTTTAAGATCATGATGTGAAAAGTGAATTGGTTAATCACGTATATTCGGCTGAAATAATTGAAATCACCAGGATCAACCCTTCTGTGATAACTCCCGATTAGAGCACAAAGAATTTGAATCATGGAGTGTGTTAAGTCGTTTAAATCTGGAAATACCGGCAAGGCCATGCTTGTGTTGGTGGTGGTAGTTGGTTGTTTTCCTTTCAGGCTGATTGCTGGAGATGTGACAGGGGATGGGATCCCCTGTTCTTTTATACACTCGGTGGTTGTGAGTTTTAAGGCCCGGGGGATACTTGTTTATATCACAAATGGGGGTGGGACCCTCTGTTGTTGAGAACTGGGTGTGGGCGTTATGGTTGATGTTTGATTTTTTACTTTTCTGGACTTGTGTCTATGCTTACTATTTGACCAGTAGTGCATAAACTTAAACATTATTACCGAACATGAAACAAGAATGGGACAATGAGTTTTGTTGGTGAGAGTCGTGAATTCTGACTCGGATATAGTGGTGTTGTGTTTCGTAGGCCGGTTAGAAAAACCTAGACTTGGGTGAGTGCTTGTTACCTATATCTATACTTGTAGTTTTGTGTTTCTTATTCGTGCCCCACCCAATTTGAGCACTTAGTGCCGAACACCCCCATTTCATGGGGGAGGGTGTTTTTCCCAACACTATTCTTAGTGGCTGGTTATTAGCTCCTTTTCTGCTCCCTTTCCCAAATAGCCCAAGTATCTTCCAGGAGGCTGTGATGGCCTGAGGTCCATTATTAGCCTAAGAACCTTCGGGCGGGGTAGTGTGGTGTTTGGCCAGGTGTGTGCGGCAAGTGGTTTCCCAAGCGTCTTTGGGATGAGGCCCAGGTGTATTCAGGCGTGGCAGTGGATCCTTCAGCCCATGTGTCTTCGAGCGTCGTGGTGGTTGTTCTGGCCTAGGTGTTTGCAGGCATGGTTACATGTGACAGTTGTGGCCTAGGTGTGTGCTGGTGGGATTCAACAGTGGGACTGTGTGCGGTTGAGGCCCAGGTGTGTGCGGGCGGGATTTCAGTAGTGGGACTGCGTGTGGTTGTGGCCCAGGTGTGTGCGGGTGGGTGTGGTTGTGGGACTACGGTGAGAATGGAGGGATTGGTCCAATGCGTAGGATGTCTCAATAACCAGTGGGAAAGTGGCGCGGGGTACCCAAACATCGATGTGCTCTGATTATATATATTACTTGACTTGCGTTATTTGGGGAGTGTGCCTCGAGGAGGCTTGGGGTGGATATCTTACCTTGATAGGTTTTTGGTTTACTCTTTTTCTCACGAGACTTTAGTACGTTCCCCCACTTGTGCACGAGGGTCTTTGGTTTTCCCTACTGAGTGTACTTGTATGCTCACCCTACATATATAAAACTGCTTTCAAGTTTCCAGGATGTCTTCGGGGAACACGTGGGACTATACTAGCTCAAACCCTCAGGGCAGTTGCTGTTGCTGTTTTTCTTTCTTTGGTACTTGCCTTTGTAGTCACCTTCTGTACTTTGTGGTTTTTACTTTTGAAACATGCATGTGGGAATGGTTTACTTTCGGTTTTAATTTCCTTTTATCTTGGTGTTGTTGGGTTTCATTATCTTATCTCCTGATCCTATAAAACAAAAAGAGGCAATGCCTTCCAATTGTGAGAAATTTCTATACCCTTGGTGCTAGTCGCCACTCCGGGACCTATTGAAGGTGGGTCTCAGGGGTCATTATCTCTCCTTCAACTTAAAGAAGGAAGGGCCAGGCAATCTGCTGACCCTTCCCTCCTTTTGGTGAAGGCGGGTCGTGACAGTTACATTATTTTTAATTATTGAAATAAATCATGGTTTCTTTAAGTATATCATATTTTATAACCAATTGATCCACCCTAAACATCATTATCTCTGTTTGAAAATTTCTTATATATTATTACATTTGTCTCATTGTTATGAAATTTTACATAATTAATTTTTAATGATTTGTTTCATTATTTTCAAGTTGGTTTCCATCAGTAAGCCAATATTAGTGCTTTGTGAATCAATCAATAAACTATATTCAATTCTTACAGTGATGTAAATATTTTCTCCAACTTACCATACGTTCTTTCAGTATAAATTTTATTGTCATTTATTATAATAATGATCGAATTCCATATGAAATGTTTTATCCCCTATTACTGCAATTCATATCCATAAGAAAATGTTTTATCCCCTATTACTGCAATTCATATCCCATTAAAATCATTCCTTATATAGTAACTCCACAGTTGAAATTTTGTTTCATCATATACATTTTACATTCTTGCATTTGGATTATAGACATACATTCATGATAAGAGCATAAAAATATAGAGTATTGTTTCACGGATGATACAGGTATATACATTTGATGCCTCACAAATTATTATCATCTCCAATAATTAAAACCAATCCCAGGATGTGAAAAATATTCCATGAAATTCAACACATGAAATATATCTTTGAAAAAAATCATCATAATTAAAAAATGAAATTTCACATGAAATGAAATAATTTTGAATATATAATATTATAATCTATTTAATTATCTAAATAATATTAAAAACATTAACAAATAATTATATTAAAAATTTATATAAGAATCGTTTTCCTAAATACACACTTCTATAAAATAATTCTCACCATATGGTATAATCTAATGAATGATATGCATAATAATTGCCTTATTCAGAGAGTCCTAAATATATATTTTTACTCTAAAAATATGATATTGTCTTAATAATATAACACTCCCCATAAAATAACATTAAAATCATCATAATGATATATGAAAATATACTATACATATAAAACATCATGATTCAAATATATCTTAGAAGGAAGAGCCAACTGATACACCACCCCATCAAGATGCTCTGACACCTAAAACAATATTTTTCCCCTCCTATGATCCAAATATAACATTTGATAATATTTAGTTATCGTTAATTTCCTATAAATCACATACACCTTATTTATCATGATTAAAAAAAATTATATTTAGGTGAATCCCTAAACCAAATCTAAACCAACAAAGATAATAAAATTCATATATTAGACAACTGAAATAATGAAATAGAATTGGTAAAGTGATAACCCTTTTTATTGGTAACCTTATTAAATGGCATGCACTTCACCCACAATCCACCAATATATTGAACACGTACACCAAATAAAACCTCTAGTTTCTATATTTTTCATTCTATCTTACAATCTATATTGAGATCAAATGTTGTGATAAATAATAAATAATTCATACTTTCACATTAAAAACCATTCTACACAAAAAATATTAAAAAGGACCATAATAAGATATAATTTATTTAGGGACCCAAAAAAAGTTTTATTATCTTTTCTTTATATAACCTTTAAAAAGTATCTAACATATCATAATAACTGATCAATGTGAAATGAGATGAATTTATCAAATGATCAACATTCAACCAAATGACATCGCATTAACCTTATTATTAATGAAAAAATTAAATTAAATCTAATGAAATGTTTTCCCACATCCATCAAGAAACGTCCATTGTATACAAAAAACTACTAAGATCATGATGCCTTTCTTTTACCATTTGACACACCTTACACAGATACACAATAAAAACCAAAACAATACTCCCAACTAGCCACTAAACTAGGATCAATATGAAATTTTACATCTTTTTTATTCTAATATACCCAATTAATGTGAACTATGAGTCTTATAGAGAAAAAAACAGGCACCGATGATAAAATAATGTTTTTTCTATAAAATAATACTCAATATTAATCATTCTATAATTATACCTCATCAGTATATCTATATAAAAAACAATAATTCCAAAAATCTTTGCAAATATCATCTAAATTAACTCCACCACCTTCTGTAATGAGGATAAGTACACTATCATTAGTATAATTAGCATTATTTTTATGTCTCAAAACATTCTACGACAATGAGTTCCATAGTTAAATGTAAAAAAATAGATAAAACCATAAATTTTCATAAGAATTATTTTTCATGGACAAAATTTTAAGGTTTAATTAAACATGGGTAGTGGTGTTTACCCATATTATAAGTTTTTATTTAAATTCTTTAACATAATCAATTTTAAGGGATATATAATATTTTTCATATGTCTAATGGATTAACTCATAATAAATGATGGAAATGCCCTCATAAAGAGATGTAATTTCATCTATACTATAGGTTTTACTCTATGGTAGGAGTAATATTGGCTCACAACAAATCCATGGGACATAAATCATTGCAATTGTTTTTTAAAATGAATAAAGAATTTATAAAATGTACAATTATTCAACAAAAAACCTAAAAAAATAACCTATTTTGTTACAATTAATCACTCTAATTAGGTTTATATTCTATAAAAATACATTTTTGATATATACTATGAGGATATATGCTCTAATTAATGGTGTAAAGGATATTCACAGATTTATTAGTAGAGACTAGACCCTAATTCCCAATGATGTTGATGAATAGATCTATGGAACTAAGAACCAATTAATAGATAATGATTTTACATCTATGTTGGGATCTATTACATTTAATTTTAGTTCTTCATCATATTAAATTATTTTTAAAACACATACTTTATTTTATTTTCACCCTTCTATCTATTATTATTATGATTTCAGTTATCATGTTATTTATATTCATCATTTATTTTGTTCAAAAATTATATGATGAAATTTTTTTAGAAAATGATTCCAAGTGGATAGATTTTCCAAAACTACAAATCACTTGGGATATTTTTTCCACCACTTTTACCATATCTCGTTTCCCAATCATTATATCCTATATAACATTTATGGGTATGTTGAAACAAGTTTGATGATCTAATGGGTGAGTGTTTGGTTAGATGTCCTTAGGAGAGGTTTGATAATGTATTTGAGGGATATATTTTGATAAATTCAAATTTAAAGGTGTTATAACTAGTGAAAAGAAAACATATCAGTGGATAAAGATGCCTGAATATTGGTTCATTAATATCTAGTCACAAAACATTGATTTGATGATGTTGATTCATGATCTGAATGAGAATCACAATACAAACATCTAAAAAATATAAAATATTGTGGGAATATTAATATCCTTAAATGAGGGTGTATCCAATGAAGTGGTGATAAAATTTGGGGAAAATGGAATATTTCCAAACATAATAAATATAAAAAATGTTTTTTTGGAGAATCCCACACCATGTAGGGTACTGCGAGGTGTAAGGTATAAATTTTTTGAAGTTAATCAAACAATTGGTGATTCAAAGTCACACCTCGCGTAGTCAATGTAAGACTGAAATGGATTTCCTCAAACTTACATTATATTACATTTCATACCTATGTATATTTTTTTGTACCAATGTGTATAATCCCTTTACATCCTTAACTACATGAAACAATTTCTAGTAGAGAAAACTCCATCAAATCCTAAGTCTCACGCACCATATGTGTATAAGAAAAAAATGCCAAGTATCTCTAAATGACATGGATTGACATATAAATGGGGAACATGGTCAAGATAAATCAAAATACCTATATACTATGTAAAAAATATTAAAAGACACATAGTTTGTCTCTTAGATATAAATTCTATAATAATATATTACTAGGATACTACTAAGGGGCTAGACATCATGTCCCATACGGACAATTCAATAGACTTCTCTAGACAGGAATATTTTCACATCTTCCTAATAACTACTCATATTTTGGCCTATGAGTATTCTATAACAAGATTTTATCCTCATAGAACATGATAATATATCTTAATTATACATCAATGGTAATTATCAATGTGAATCCAATAGTTTTGTGTACATGTATTCAATATTCTGATCAATGGGGTCAGATGTGACATTAATAGAGAATAGAAGACTTAGAACATTAATGGATATTTAAAAGAGGCTGGGTGAAGTTACCTCTAATTCACATGGCGGTTCATTACTCTAAAACCTAATTAGGTAGAAGATTATAGAGACCATTCCTGTGGTCATTACACTTGTATCCCCAATAATTTTTTTTACCCTACATGATTGATTTTATTGGGAAGTCCCACACTTACAAGATGAACTGGTCTATAATCCATGGTGTTTGGTTGTACCTTATATGATTTAGATTACATAATGATACATTGGTCCATAATGGTAGATTTTTTAAGGCATGTGGATTTTCACATGGTTCGATTGTTTTGATGTTAGTGGTAAATACTCACATAGACAATAACTATTCATGGTAAAGTAATAGGTTCCAAAATATTTTTATAATATGTGGGTGTAATTTTTGTTGGAGATAGATTGTGGTACTTACTCAACTGATATTCATAATTTAGTGATTAGTAGATTCGCCATTATGGGTTCGGGATGATATAAATAAGTCATAAAGGATATGCAGTTAGGATGCTTCAAACATTATGAAACCTTAATTAATCGTTTATATCCATCATGGTAGGATTTATAACTTTGATATCAACATTAGACCATTTTATTATTCTAATACATAGTGAATCTACGTTTTCAAAGAGATATGATCCAGGATGTAATTAGATATGAGATAATTGTATCCCTTATGGGGCCCTAACACATCTTGTTGCTGTGAATAACTGGATTTTCCTTCTCTATTATCCATTCTATATATTATTAAATAACTATTTTAATTGTTTCTATATCATTACATTGTGGGTTTTGGCCATCTTACTATGTATGATTATAGTCAAAATTTTCAGGGTTTAGTACCGAGAGAAGATTTTTCTATAAAGATGTCAAACCATTCGATGATGGTTATGGTTGGTTTGGAGATAGTGTGTCTTGTTCAATGTCTATTAGTATTGTAAATTAGTTTAGTCTCTATTCATAAAGGTGGAAATGGACCCTGAAAAAGGGGTTTAATTAATGACTACTTGAAGTGGGAATTATTTGTTAGATTATTCTAGTTCATTAGGTACCTTGACATTAAGAAAGTAAAAAACCTATGATATTTGTCTATGTAACTAGATATTTATCTTGTACTATCTAATTTATTGACAATGTATACATCCGAAGTTATTTAATACATAAATAGGTATTATGGTTATTTTATCTAATGTAGATGTGTGTTGATTGTAGGTTTTTATAGTCCAAGAGTTCCAATCTATGTTAGGAATTTTTTTCCAAGGAAAAAAAAGAAGACCTATTATAGGTGGGTTTGGAACTGTAAATGTAGCTTAATACTAGTCTAAGAGTTGACCTGGTGGGTTGTGTGATCTCATATCAGTACTAGAGTAGTTGAGTCGTTGGGATGGGGTTTGGAGTTAGCATTCATGTTTTCATTCATTTTTAATGTTATATAAATGTAATTAATGGTTTTATAGTTTAGCCACCATAATTGTGAACCCGATTTTGATTATTTGTCCAATCAACCTACTCACCATGACCATGATAACTTATTGACACAATATAAACTTTAGGAAACTAGTTTTTTTATAACACCCATTAATAAAATCAACCCATAATTACATGATTTATAACAATATATAAACATTATTATATTTATATGAACATGTAGGTTTATAGTATTAGTAAAATAGATAATATAATACAAAAACAGAGGACACTTTCAGACATTGATCTTTTTCGATAGAAAAAGATAAAATTTTCACAAATTTTCCATTCAACACAAATTTTTTATTTTAAATTGAGTCACCATAGCAGGAATAATTATATTTCCAAAATATCTATACATCCTTATATCCTATGAAAAACATATAAAAATGTGTTGATGAATAAAATATCATTAATGGATAAAAAAAAATAATTATTGATTTTATATTATAATAAAACATGAAACCCAATTAAGTCATTTAACATTGTAACAATAAATCATTGAGAGGATAAATAAATCTTTTTTATATAATAAAATAAAACTTTTACCAAATAAAAAAAATTATAACATATTATATATCAATGTAATGTAATAAAATATTCATAAAAACATTTCACTGAAAAATGAACCATTCACCCTTAAAATTTTACAAACATTCCTTTCCTTATGAAATCAAAATATTTTCTTTAAAACCATTTATTAGATGAAAATATATGTACCATGGATAATGATATTCATAACAAAT
The DNA here is from genome assembly GCA_963277665.1 of Viscum album. NCBI lineage: Eukaryota > Viridiplantae > Streptophyta > Magnoliopsida > Santalales > Viscaceae > Viscum > Viscum album. The sequence continues at coordinate 1,922,895,445 of OY728150.1, forward strand.
GGAAACTCATTTTTAACTCATTTAATAATTACAGATGCCTAGTTAATTACATTGGAGTAACCATACTTATTTTCTATATCATTTTATCTTTCATTTACTACATACTTACCTTTTTCAATAGAGATCTATATTAGGATCACACATCATCAAGATTTAAATACATATCATTAACCCTCCTAAAAAATAATAAGTAGAATATAGTAAACAAAATAAAATTAATCTTGACATTTTTTATCCTAAATCCCATTAAAATGTAGTTGAACACTATAGGAAATAACATTCAATTTTTACATAAAATTGAAGAAATATATATATTTTAATTATGAACACTTGAAAATGAAAAAATCATAGAAAATGGGGAAAATAAATATATTTTAAAAATAATTCAAACTTATATTATAATATTTATAATAAATAATAGTTATTGTGGTCGAAAAAGGTGGTCAATATGTATATATTTAAAAATTATGTTTTACCTTTCTAAACAAAATAAAAAATTAATCATCGGGTAAATGTAAAAATGATTATTTTTAACAGATTTTTAAAACATAAAATGTAGTTTAAATGATCATTAAATATATTTTACATATAAATGGGAACATTCCAAGAACATTTTCAATATCATTATCATGGATGAGAATGTTTTAAATGGAATTCATTAGAAAAAATGTATTAATGAAAAATCCATTACATTAAATCTTATCTGTATTTATGCCTTTTCATATAAAGAAACTATAAAATTATTTTAGATATTTTGTTTCTTAATTAAAATTTTAATGTTCGTTAAATTATCATTATTATTATTATTTCATTTATTACCATATTTCTAATTGTTACTAAATTGAATATGTTCAAATTGGTTGTTTTTTGGTCATTCGGTTTATATACACAAATCAACATTGATGCATTGACTATAGAAAAAGTGGATATGTTTCAATTACCCCCATTATAATAATATATTTCTAATAATAATATTTATAGATTAGAATGAATTTAAAAACCAAATATTTATTTGGTCATGAAGAATAAAACACATCATTTAATAGAGATGGTATTTTTTACATACACACGAATATTGTTTTGATTAATGAATATGGTTGAAAAGAATTAATGTATATAAAATTTTACTTTAATTGAATCATAAATATGTTAAAAATGTAATTTATTTTTATCCTTATGATCTTCTATTTATCGTGGAAATGAAAAATTAATCATATTAGTTCATTGTGGTTGTATTCCACTCACACACACAAGTAACATTATTGTTTCATATATATGAATGGTTGTGAGGGTATGTAAGATAATATATTTTGTTAATTAAATTTTTTTAATTAATATCATATAAATTCATCTTATACATGATTTTAACCAATAAAATTTATTTGTTATGGAATAATAAAAAAACATCGCCCCAATGATGTGATTATCCACACATATGTTATATGGGTATTTTTATTTCCCATAGAATAGAAATTGAGATAAAAAGGTGTTCGAAAAAAATAATTTTTTATATTTATGATAATTATGTTATTATATAATTATGGTAAAAATTATTATATTTACATAGATGAAAAAATAAACATGACCCACAAATTTAAAAATTATACCTATTCGTTGGGAAACTACCAATGGAAAACTCATTGTGGTTTCAAAGGATAGTCTTATGGTGAGACCAAAACATATAGGAAATATTGATGATATTTTGTAAGTGATTTTGGTAGGAATATGATGAGATAATGTTTTCAAAATTAATGAATAATTTTGGATAGGTGTTTACACTAATAACATAGGATAGTTTCCAATTTTTAAGTATATAGAACATTATAATATATTATATGTGTTTCTCAAAGGAAAATGGAAAAAATCGACATATATAGAATCTAGGATGATGATGAGCTAAAATCTAATAATACAATAAAATTTAAACCAAATTTTATGATATTCTATATCTTATCTCAAATTCTTCACCCCCTCGTTAACCCTTTTAACCATAACTACGTTGATAATATTTTTCAAACTATTAATAATGAAGAAAAACAAAAGGGTAATTATAATAAAATTTTAAAATTAATAATTAAAAATATGAAATCGCTTTTATTATATTCAACTTATGTAAGGGGTAAAATTTTATTTTAATATAAATACGCATATAGTAGTGAAAACTGTTTTTTGAAAATATACATTTTTAAGAAAAAAATTATTTTATAAGAAAATTAATTATAATGATGATTTATATGAGATTAATTAGATTATTTTGATATGAATGGTATATATTTAAAATAATATCTAATCCAAAATGCATTAATATTTTTTAAAAACTTAATAGAAATTATAATATAATTTAAAATATTTTTATTTAACTATTCACATGAAAATTATCTATTTTGAAAACATCTCATTAATTTATCCCTATAAAAATTTTCTATAATGAATAAAAAAATTAGTTAATTCTAATAATATTAAATAATAATTTTTTTTAAAATTTATATGTTAATTAGTATCACTCAATATAATTAAAAAATAGTAAAATAAATCTATCCCCTTTCAATTAGAAAATTACATAATGTCATTTATAAGAAAATAATGTTTGTGAATCCATAAAAATAAATATATAAATATCAATAGATTAATTTGTTTCTAGGATTTCCCATTATTTTTCATTTATTTCCCTTTAATAAATTGCATCCTTAAAAAAATCAATACTTAAACAAGTGTGTGTATTTTGTCACATAAATTTCTCTAGTTCATATGTTTCTTCCCCAATAATGTGATTCTTCCTTATATCCTTCACTTATTGAGTCACCTAAATTCATAATTCATGATTTATGTGATCTAGAATCTAAATATAATTTTTCAGGTAAGAAATATTCTATTCCAACTGAACTACATCATGGCTCAATACATGAGATTTACAAGGTATATATTTCGTTAATCATGAAACTTCAAACCTGAGATAAACATGGCGGTATATGAATTTGATATGAAATGGATCCCACATTTCCTAATGTTATATATATACTGATATACTATGGACATAATTTTCAATTCTTATCAAAACACAAATCACATTAATAAACATATGATATATTACCCCAAATGTGATACATTTCTTCAAGTTATCTATATAATTGTTTTTTCTTACGAGATACCATATTATGGTGATGAATCACCATTACCTTCTCAACAATCTATTCAACAAAATCTAGATCGGAAAATATCCATTCATAAAAATTATTCCAATATTATTGGGTTTTAAACCACAATAATATTGTTCTTCAAAGAATCCATCGTTATTCCAAAAAATAATCTTTTATTATATAATAATTACACTAATTAAATTTATTGATCCCAATATCCATGATAAATTATAGAGAATACCTGAGTCATATCTTCCAAAGTATGATTTATTCTCTCTATATGTCCATAAGATTGTGGAATAAATGACATACTAAAATATAATTTTATACTCAATGGCCTCTGAATTGTATTCTAAAAATTAGATTTATATTTTAGAACATGAAAATATAAAATAGGGGCAAGAAATCTATATAATATAAATACCTATTTATGATAATGTCTAGAAATTTTATCCAATGGCTAGTTATCTAAAATATAATTAATAAGTATAGATGTAATGAATTTTTCAACAATAAAAAAATTTAATTATTACCTCAAGGTTCCAATCATAATCCCATCTTGAAATCCAGAGATATATTCTCTTATTTCTATTCAGGTATAAAAATTGCTGAATCACCCCTTTGGTATTTTTTACAAATATTTTCGCTATTGAAAATATAGAAATTACAATGTAAAATAAGCAATATAAATTTTTCTTCTGAGTCACTAGTAAAATTGCTAAAGGGGTTTAAAAATATTAGTGCTACAAGGATAAAAAAATGGTTAGCTCTGTGGTTAACTCAATAAAAAAAATTAACATGGAATCACAAGATACACACAACCACTTCCCAAAACTAATAACACCTTATTTTTCATTGATAATTTCAAGAAACATATAATTCAAAACAAACACTACTTTTTATTAATTTCTATTCATGTTCATTATAGGAAAGCATAAATCTTCCAGAAAAAAAAAAGATAACCTCAATGACCCGTAAAATAAAGATTATAGAGTTCCTACATATAGAATATTTAGGCCAAAAATCATCAAATAATAAACCAAATGATCTTGTTCTACTAGTTACATGGTTTATGACGCAATGTCATTTTGAATCAGGGAATACACTTCCTTATTTTCTTCAACAAGATTATAGTGAATTAAGGTATTAAAATAATTTATTGGTTTCAACAATTTTTCCCAAATCTTGTTCAATTCATGTTAAAATTATATTTAGTAAATAAATAATTTCAAATTTTATTGTCTGTATATATTTCACATTTCACACCATATAAAGTTTGACTTATTATTTTTAAATTAGAAATCAACACTACAATTTCAAGGTCATGTACAGGGTTACAATGATCATTGGGTTTTAATTTTTTTAAAGTGATACTACGTACATTGTCATATTCCATCAAAAAAATATGATTAAATTCAATGAAATATAACTAAAAATATGGAATTTACAATTTCAGGATGGATAAAATACAATGATAAAATTAACCATTCATCATTTCAAATTGTGAAAAAATTTATCAAATTCAATTATCCTTATCATTTTAAGTCCTTTTAGACTCAACATGTTTAGTGGGATAGATAACAAAAAATACTTTTTCAGCACACCATTATTAAAAAACAACTAATAAAATAGTGAAATTTATGTCTTGAAAACAATTATAATACATTAATTTCAAGAGTATTAGTAACTATCTCACCATTAGAAAAAAATATTCCCCATAAATGAATTTCATGTAACAAATAATAAAATTTACAAAATTTTCTTTTTGATTTATTTTTATTCTGTATCTAAAAAAACACTGAAAAGTTTTTCATACTAATCAGAAATTATATAATAACCCGTAAAATTATCTATGAAAATGCCCACAAATATATTCATATACTCATGGTGAAAATTATTCAAATGATTCATAAGTAAAGTGGATTCTTGCATCAAACTAAAAAGTATAAAAATAGACTCATAATTATCATCACATATATATAACTATATCCATATATTTTATTCCTCATTATCCTTCTTTAATTGATACCTAGAGCTATGATCAATATTTGAAAAATATGGAGCACCCTATAGAAAATAAAAAAAATCATCAATATGAAGAAAACAATTGTTCATAATAGTCATATTTTTTCACAAAAAATAATGATAAGCCTCATGTAACAATCCACGTTATTGAAAAAAAATTAGGATCACCCCAAGGTGATGATCTACTATAGATGAAACCCTTATTAACAACTAATTGTAACTATTTTTACAATAGTTATGGTTCCACTAGAGCCTTTTAAAAAGGGGTTTTGAAATTGGCTTAGAATCTGGAACTATGTTAGTATTAAATCCATCCTAATTATTAGGAATAATAACAAAAAATCATTAGAAAATTCATAATGATCATCAATGATTATTATATATTAATAATTTGTTAACTTATATGTATCATTTGTTTTCATACATCCATATTTATTAGTTCAAAACTATAAATTTCTTTCCATCAATACTGCTTCCTGACCTTCGTGACACATAGTTCATAGGTCTTGGATAAATCCACCTCAATATTCCCAATACAAATAATAACCCATCATTAAATATAATTTCACTAGATTCTATTCGTTTTCATAAAATAATGTGAACCTCTATAAAATCTCTCAATTTTTCTCTCATGGTCCATACCAAAATTCATTGAAAACCATGAAACTCTGGTAAAATCCACTTCATATGTGGATACTAAATATTCCTCCCTTTCGTTGTAGTAAAAAAAAATTCATTTCTTTATACATCAAAGAACATTATAAAAATACTTATCTTGAAAAATAACATTATATACCATCCCATTCATGACATTAATATCATCCTTTTCATGGTTTTCCATAATCTGAAATTATCATAAATTAGGTTCAATTTTAAAATGTTAAATATCAAGACTACACATTTTATATTTTCCCATCCAAAAAATTCAAATATATTCTGTATTAAATTTTTTCATCCTTCTTATTTTGAAAGTTTTTAAAATCATTGAAAAGTGGTTTCAGTTTCATGAAATAAAATAGTATAGAAATGTTTTTATATCGAGAATAAACATGTTCTATTTTGATAGTTATATAATTATTATCACTTTTTAACAAATTTTTTAAATCCAAAACCTACTCGATTCCATTGATTTTATGTTATTGATTCATAAGATTACTATTCAAATTATTCCATCCAATATTAGATGGTATGTTTACTCTGGGTGGAATCATTTTAGAGAGATATATATTATATTAAGATATAAAAAATCATAAAAATTTAAATTATTATAAAATAAAAACAAATTAAATTATTTTTATTGTTTTTTATAATTATTCAAATATCTAATGGTATATAAATATTTCACTTAATAGAAAATATAATACATAATTACATAATAAAACCATAATTACATGATTTGTAATAGTGTTTGTATTATATTAAATATTTATGATTCTATAGTTTGGCATTTCAAATAATTAGGTAATACAATATATAAAAATTTGGAAACATTCACATCATGTATATTTTCTCTACAAAAAGAGGGAATTTTTATTACATCTATGTTTCATTTATGAAACTATTACATCATCTATAATGATTCACTATAGTTGAAATTAAGACATTTCTATTCTTTTTAATAATCCTTATATCCTTTGAAAATATTTTAAAATATGGTATAATAAAAATATATAATAGTGGGGGATAAAAAAATAAATGAATCCCATTATTCTAGTGAAACAACATGAAAATCATAATAATGTTTACCTATAAAACAATAATAAATTTATATAACACATTAAAAATTTTTTCATATGAAAATAAACTTCCTCTCAAATAAAACATATGAGAAACCATTATTTACTATTTTAAATCCATAAAACTATCATGTAATGATTTATATTAAAAACATCCACTCGTAGGTGTTCAAAAATATTCCCTACCTTATCAAGTAAAAAGATTTCACTAAAGGCCATATTAAGGAATATAATATAGGTATCTTATATCATTAAATTCATAACCTTAGTGCACTCATTTTTAACCCATTTCATAATTACTAAATTTCAGTTAATTACGTAGGATTTTCCAACCAAGTTATCTGCCATATTTCTCCTACAATGCCTACATCATTACCCAATACATTAGGGATTTGTATCTATGTCAACAATCATCTTAATCTATATAAATATTAATATTCATAAATTATAATGATAATGTACCAAAATGCACATGTTTTTTATGATTTAATTTTTTCAATAGAAACTCTATGAGAAGCACATTTGAACCTAAGAGTAAACTCCAGCCATTTTTAAATAAATGTGAAAAGAAATATCCATTTTCATTGAAAAATCATTAAAATGAAAAATTTAGTAAATGAGAAAATATGATATCCCTGGAAAATTCAGGTTAAGTTGATGATGAATATTGATAATGAATAATTTTTATTGTGTAGGGAAAATGTTAAATCGATTTACATGAAAAAAATATATTTGTTTTTTCTTATAAAATAAAGTCAAAAGTAATATTATGGTAATTAATGAATAGATTCATATCTAACACTTTTTAAAGAAGGGAAAAAGTTATTTATAATACATTTTATAACTATTTTATTTTTTAATAATAACATTTTATAAACATGTTGTATATTTTGGATATGAATAAGAAATATTTTAAGGTAATAAATTATTATAAATTTTTAATGAAGCATAGCTTAGCATAATCCCCTTCAATATTCATACATTGTAAAACATATGAATAATTAAATAAAATAATTAATTTAATGTCATTATAATAATTTTCAGGTTAATTCCATTATCATTATTCCCTTTATTTTATTTATTACAATGTTTTATTTAGGTAATAAAATGGTTAAGGTCACGTTGGTTGTTTTGGGTTTTTCCAGTTTAAACCCTCAAAACAAAATCACTATGTTGAGTGTAGTAAAGGTGGTAATGGATTCAATATAACTAGAAACATTAAAATTAGTTAGTTATCATATTTATACATTATAATCATATTTTAAAAATACCATGTATGGTGGTTAGGAAAAATGATCAGTGTAGCTTCATGGAGATGCTAGTTCATTTGTACACATAAAAAACATATTCATATTTTTGCTAGATAGAAAATAAATAAATTGGATAATATTTTAAATTTAATGAATAAATAATTTCTCATATATTTCATATTTATTAATTATTTACATTATTATGAAAATATATATATGGTGAGAATGAGAAATGACTCACATGTCTTTATGGAGGTGGTATTCTACATATACACAAGATTGATGATATTATTTAAAATAGATTTTATGGTTAAAATGAAATTAATGTCCTACCTTTATAAAATCATAAGTATTTGATGACTATCTTATATGTTAAATTTATACGTCATTTTTCTAAAAATATTTTCTTATAATGAAAAATAAGTTCATTATTTTATGGTGGCAATAGTCTACATATACACATCTATAATATTATTTCCCATATAATGTAAATGGATTTGTAAAGGGGTTGTGATACAAAAAAATAACATTTTATTATATGGATGATACTGATGTTATTATATACGAATTAGTAATGGATATTTTATAGAGGTGGAAGAAGAAATATGCATGAAACACCCTTTTAATAATTATACATTTTCTTTGGAAAACCTCAATTGGACTACATCATAACCCTTATTATGTGTTTATTTTTGTGATTTTATAACCATTTGTAAATTTGTATGTGAATTTACATGGTATTTTAATAGCAAGTTTCTAATCTATTGTAATAAATGTTTTTGAATGCATGATTAGAGCAGTTCTCTTTTATAATTGAGGGAAGTGACATACTTGAAACTACTTAAAACGTCTGAATGTATTATATTTCATTCTTTATAGATATTATTACCAAATTAAAATATTTTGAATATATTTTGAGGATGATTTGAAAAAATCTCATCTAATATGATATAAAAAATATACTATATTTTTAACCTTTTCTCTATGTTATTACCCATTAGGTAACTATTTATCCATTACTATGTTGACAATGTTTTATAAAGGTTACGATTCATAATGAACAAAATTGAAATTTAACATGTAATAAAATTTGAACCTCCTCATTTAAAATATGAAATCCATTCTATTAAAAAAATTATAAACCTAGTAAATAATTATTTTAATGAAAATATGAAACCCACAATGAATATGTTTTTTGAAATATTTTTGTTATGAACATAAATTACTTCATACCAAAATAAATTATAATTCTCATTAATATTAAATTAATTGGATTATTTTATTAGTGGGGAATAATTTCACAAAAATCCAAAATATATTATTACATTTTAAATTCATGGACTGAAATGAAATTTTTTATATAATTAGATATTTTTTTATTATTCACATAAATAATATATTTTCGTTAAATTTAAATTCATTAACCATAAGATAAATTCAATATGATGAATATCAAAATTACCTTATTTTTATCATATTCATATTATTAAATTTATAAATTTATCCTTAATTTAAATATTATAATTCGTGGAAGAATAATTTATTTATACAAAAGTATTACTTTTTTTATTGGAAAAATAAAAATTAATTATAAAACTATGATGATTGTAAATATATAAAAATCAATACCTAAATATCATAAAATAGATTTATTTCTTTAATTACCTAGTTTATCACAAGTTGGATATTTTAATGATGGTTCATGCATCATATAGTTGAAAGTTATAATCATTATTGTCTTTTCAGTGCCAACTCATTATGATATACTATAACTATTGTTGATTAATCATACTAAATGATGGATTCGTCTGAAAATATTTTTTTTAAGGAGTATTATGTTCATCACATTCATGTGGTTCATACTCTACCACTGATTAATTACGTAAGGTGTTTTTAATTCCAATACATGGTTGAAAGAAAATTATTCCCACTGCATGATTTAGATTCTTTCCCCTCTATAGTTAGTGTTGACATTATGTTAAATTTGATGGTTGTCTCTAGTGATCATTAGAATACTACCAAGAGTATGACTTTTTTATATTAATTTCTATAGTAAAGGACTCCAATTTTATTGTAAAACCATTACCCACATATAGTAGAGAATTTGGTGGATTTTTTTACTCATACACATCAATATAATTGGGTCACCAGTATCCCTATAAATATTTTTGTATTGACTAGTCTACAATGGACATCATGAAATTAATAAATTATTCTTTTCATGAAATCATGTTGGATAAACAATACCATCGTTGGAATTTTAACCATTTTTCATAATTGTATCATATCTTATAATATTTGGTTTATTCAAATTCAAAAGATTATAGACCCTCTATAGGATATCATTATTACGATCGAGTGTGAATTATAGAGAACACACCACAAAAAAAATATATTCTGAAACAAGTTTCTTAAAATATTATAAATATATAAAGTCTGATTAAGTATAATTTGAGATATTTCATACTAATTTGGTTCTCTCATTCAACACCACCCTTATAAGAGTCCCTTTAATTGACTATTGGTAGTTAATAATTCGAAGAAGGGATGCATAATGGCTCTGGGGGAAAGATACAATTCTAACATGGGATACCAATATAAATTTCATGTAGGAAAATACATGGTGGATGTAACATTAAAATTAGTAACTCTACTAATATAGTCAAACTACACTATTATAATTCTATTTTGTTTATAATATGATTGTGTTATAGTATTTTATGATAGTTGACTCTATGATCCAATTTAATTTTCACCACCTCTGGTTATTATCATTCAAGTGTGATGTTCTAAATATCATAGTACAATGGAATGTGTAATGGATGACCATAGTTAGGTAAAATATGATATATCATGTGGTATAATTCATTTCAACACATTGGGTAATGAAAAATAAATTAATTCCTCCCTATATTACAAGTTCCATTGTTGTAGATTCTAGTTGAACCCCTTTTCAAAACATTATAAAATAGATAATTCTAACTAGATATGAACATCATTCACTCACACATTCAAATGATGTTTGTCATCCATAGTGAATAAAGTGTTATTTTAATATATTTATTCATGAAAAATATAAAATCCTTCGATTACTAATTTGGTAGGAATTGGTTACCTATGGATAATATTGAGAAGTATTGCATATTTCATTAAATTATGTGAGGTCCAATAATAATTAGTAGTTTTATCCCATCATGTGGGGAGATAAATTTCAACCATCAAAAATTTATCATCAGATACCTATTAGGAAGAAATAAATAATTAAAAAAATGTTGACCTGGTTGAGAATATACGTCCTATAAATATGGAGGAATGTGTGAGTGATTTTGAAGGCTGACACAATAAATTCTATAAAAAAGAAACAAATGTATTGATTAACTTATATTATATTGATGAAGAACATGTGTTTTTATTATAACATTGAAAACCATAATTTCATTTATTCAATATAGGGAATGAAAAATTACTTATATATATTCATATTTGGTCCAATTATGTGTTTGGGGGTTTTCATTAGACTTAACAGAAGAGGGCCAACAATGTAGTAAACTCTCAAAAGTGTTATTTATAGAATTAGGTAGAGGTGAATAGTGTTTTTGGAAATAAATCTAAGATATTTGGTGAGATCATAGTTTTAAAATAGTTACATGATGGATTAAACCCTTAAGAAGTAACTAGATATACAATTGAAATATTAGGTACTAAAACGTATTTACATAATGACCATTATTCATTCCTATAATGGGAAGGATTTATCACATTATATTAATTGTGGTGGTCATGAAATCTTTTTTTTTGAGATAAACCCATAGCGTGACCTGAATTTATTATTCTCATATAGAAAAACATTCTCAGGTGATGGACTTGAAGGATTTTCTCAAATGTTGTGAGAACATTATTTTCTTCCTCAATGGAGTAGATATTTTCCATGGGTGTATATATTAAATATCATGCTAGATGTTTAAAGTAACTACCTAATAAAGAGTTATCCTCACTCAAGTATTTTCATCAATGTACCTTAGATGTTCTCATCACGTGGAAAATAAAACAATGTGGTCCGTGAGGATATTTTCTTAGATCATCATTGTTTTGGTTTTCTCATATTGTTTGTATGTGTTATTATATATCATAGAAATAGTATAGTCTATATATCATAGTTTCCAATAATATTAACATTATATTATGTTAGTTTGGGTCGTATGACTAGTAGTGGTATAATGGGGGTATTTTGGGTGGGAAAGAATTGTTTTATAATCACCACATTAGTAATATTATTAAATTAGTGAAAATAATTGCATTGGAATATTTTAAATACTTGAAAGGAATAAATATAGATATAATGAATTGGATGTGAATTTTCTTATGACATATTATAAGGTGGTTGAGTATGAAGTCTCATGTTTAATTTTTAATTGAGGTGGTGAAATCACTAAATGTTCCTTAATGGATAGAGGTGATATAGGATCAAATTCTATTTCAAAGGATATCAATTCGGAATGTCACTTCATGATTTTATTTGGATCTGTTATGTGGTGAATAACAGTGGAGATCAGTTCAAATAAACTATTATTATGTGATAGTCAATCATAACACCCTTTAAAGGTGAATATTTTAGTTCTCCCACTAGGGGTAAAGTTTGAAAACATCAATTTTTATATGATATTAAATGATTCAATGTATTTTTTACTCATAATGGCTAGAGTACCTGTATGTATGTGGGCCTTCCATGAATCATATATCAATACCCTATGTTTTTTTGGTATTTTTAGATGAATATTGTTTCTGGATTTGCGGAATAAGGATGTTTCCCCTTTCATGGATGGTTATGTAGTGATTTTTTTAATATAGGTTCCCCTAATATAATTAAATTTCTTATTTGTGTTGACTTATATTATCAATTAGTCTTTTTTATTATCCTTTCTAAATTTCCCTATCTATATTTTTTTGGAATATGGGTTTAATATTTATGAGGATGTCGGGACCTCAAATTTTCCCTTATATAGAAAATATCATTTTATAGATATAAAGTATATATTTCTCATATGATTAAAATTAATAAATTTATCTTTGAAAACAACTATAAAATGTTATTCAGCTGGTTTTATTATCTAGAGGCATGTGGTTTATGCTCATAATGAGTTTTGATGTGTTTTTTAGATGAAATAATTGTAAGGGATTTATAAAATTTTTGATTAATTATCTAAATATTTAGAAAATTTTGATACTCATATATCAAAAATGAGATTTGAAATTATAATTCTATTACTATCATTGCTTTCAAAAAATCATGTTCCATAGGGTAATTCTAATACAAGTTTGAACATGCCCCTATATCGGACATTGTCATGTGTGCGTGTGTCATTAGTTAAATAAATTAATATATAACTACTTATTATTCATTGTAACAATAAAAATTATTATTTTAATCCACCCTTAACATTTTAAATTATGGATATCCAATAAAAAACCGAAATTAAATATATATCATTGGAGGATAGAGGATTTAACTCATATTGGAAAAGGTATTCATAAAAAGAGAAGCGGAGACAACACTCAGATTGGAAACAATGATTATTATCCAATCCATCACATTAACCATGGATTGAATAGATTGTGAATATTTATTAATGGAGGGAAAAATTAATATCATTTCTCCTCTTTATTTTTTATAAATTATTATTACAAGACATATTTAAATTTTATATCGATATTTTGACTGTTTTCATTTCTGAAAATTTATATCATGAAATCATTCTTCTGCATTAATTCCATCCATGAATTCTATGAAGAATGTGTTGGATAAAATTACTACAGTTTGTGATATTTTATATAATTACTACTATCCTGAAATATTTTCCCAAAATATCGTCCCTTATCCCAAATGGTAACTAACAAGGCCTTAAATATGGATATGGGTTTATTAGAATTAATTGAATAATGAAATGGATTGAGGTTTTGAATCATTACCCTAAGTAAGGTATAATTTTGTCTTATAGGGGAGGAATGTACTTTATTTTGGTAAAATGGTATATGAGATAGTGGAGAGGATGGATATTCATGCATAACAAGGGATCATCATTTGATTCAATAGGATATGTGTAAGTAGAATTAAATCGAGAATTCACAAGCATGAAGAGGATGGGAATCACTATATGAATCACCTCATAGAACAATATTAGGGACAATATAATCTCCCCAGGAGGTGCTTAATAAGTGATCAATGTTTCTTTTTATATCTTTTGAAAAAACCTTCACCTCCAACTAAAATGTATATATGATTTCTACAACATAAACGAACACATACCAACATAATGGAACACAACATATCTACAACGTTTTACTATCAATGTGTTGTGTATTATTCTAGGATCATATTATCCACTAGTATCATCTTGTGAGGAAAATGAATAGTATATAACCTTGATACTTTTTTTCTGGTCTTATGAATATTATTTGGAGCATTTCACACTCAAGTGAATCCCATACTTTATATTGATAAATATATAAAATACAACTGAAGATATATCAACAAAATATAATTCTTCTAATTCATTGAGTTTGAAACACTTCCTCCACATCCACTCAACTTCCACTACATAAAACAAGAAGGAATAATTCTTATTGAATTCATAATAAAATGTTTTTTTCAACTTGGGAACCATAACAGATGCTAAGAATCTTGTACATTATTCTTCAATGGTTAAAGAAAAAATCATCACTATATAAAACATAACTAGAATTATTTTTTTATATCTCTATTTATACCCTCTATTATCTTTAATCAGCTCACATAATGACTCAACAAAGTAGGACCCTACATCAATATCAAATTGAGATTTGAATTTTAATTTAGAATACAAATTATGATCTATAATATCTTACCGTGGAATATATACCATTATATTCTCAACCTTTAAATTTTAAATTATAGTTAGAATATGATGAAATAACATCCCCTATATTAATATGATGTCAGGGAGAAGAGTTAAGGAAAACAATATATAAATCCACTTCCATGGAACAAGATCATATTCTATTGCATTATTTAGTAGTTAATTTTTTTTAACTATCAAAAAAAATTTGCGTCACAAAGGATATATGAAATAGATGTATCAAATTCTATAGGACCATTAAATTGAAATCTAGCCTCTACTATGGCATGACCCATGAATTATGGCTTAGTCTTCCATATTACATTCAATAATTATTGTAGAATGTGTTATGGTGTGGATGTCCTAGATTGTCCAATAATAGTTAAAATCCATCTTCGTAAACATTTCAATGTGAAGGTTAACTACATCATGAATAGTTCTACCTAAGTATCTCCACTAGTATGGTCACTCATTTATTTTTGTGAGGTCTTATAGACAATTATTAATTCTACTATTAAAATTTTCAACTACATGATGTATACACCACTATTACAGAATTATCCAATGTGATCTCGTCTAGATATATTATGGATAAAAATTTTGGTTCATTCATTTTGTTACACACAAATAATTTTTATGTAGTTTTTAAATAAATTTAATTTCTTTAATAACTAGTGATATACACAATCTCAAGTCTAGAAGAACTGTAACGTAATATACTATTATATCCATGTAATTAAATAGGATGTTTTTAATTTGAATAACTATATTTTGAAAATTATATTATTTACTCATATATAAATGAATTCATTTGTTACCAATTGATTAGAGATAAAAAATAATGATTTTATGGAAAATTATATTTTTTCTATGAAATGTTACATCACATTATGTGCCATTTTGTTAAAAAAAATTATTCCCATTAAAAGTAAACTTATGTGAAAATATTAATTAAATTTTTTAAAACATTATTTAAAAATTTTCATAGAGTGGTTTTTCAGGAATATTATTAATAAATGATTTTTCTATGAGTTGTAAAAGAGTAATTATTTTTTTGAAAAAAAAAATATCATTAAAGAATTTGCAATGATCATGTTTTTTCTTTTTTCATTAATATTACATAAATTATATTCTAATTAATTCAATTTAGTTAATTTGAATAAATTTTATGTTGATTATATAAAAAATGTATTATATTAGAAAACATTTCCTTTGCAAAATAGACTATTCGATGTGCTTACAAGTTTAATACTAAATTAAATAATTTCAATTTTAGGAATTGAATTTGGAAAAAATGGATTAAATATTTTAAATCAGAATATTTAATATTATATACTAATGTTGACTTAAATTTCATTCATTATTAATAAAAAAAATAAAAAAATTAATTACCATGAATAGAGTTAAATTGTTATACTAGGGGTTTAATTTATAAAATAATTATTAAAATTGTCTATAAATATTTCTAATTCCTATTGAATGTCCATATTTAGATGATATATCATATAAAATTTTATAATTAGTTATTTCTGAATAATTTTCATGTCTAAAATGTGGTTCTAAATTATTCTTTCCCAAAATCCCACCGGTATCCCCTCAGTAAATTACAAAAGGAAACCACTATTCTCTCTTCTCAAAACATTATAATCCATTTTTATTGACCAATACCTTCATAAATATATTCTGGGATTCCATAAAAATTTCCCCATTTCCATTGTCTATTCCTAAATTCATTCTATTAATAAGTCAAATATAATCCTAAATAGGTTCTCCAAATAAGTGGTATAGTGTTCATAATTGTCATTATTCATTTTATTTCTTCCTCTACATCCTTAAAATATGATCCAAATATGAATCAATAATAATAATATTAACATTTATATACATAGAATATATTTTTTTAATTCAATAACCATTATCCATATCCTCTTCCAAAAATAGGGAGACTAAACCCTTGATAATATTTTAGGCGTGCAACTATATCTCGAACTGATGTAAGTCATTTTCCATCACCACCTCTCAAATTTTGAAATAATGATTAATTTAATTAGTATATATTATATTTATGAACGAATTTTACATCTAGAGGTATAATTTCACATATATAATATTACCTTCCAGTTTATTGGATAATGATAATGATTCTCATGGGAATGTGTGGAATATCACCACCATGAAGTGATGTGATGATTTTTTTGATTTATTTTGATTGATGGTAATATGGACATATTTAATTTAAATGGTCTATAAATATTTTAATGAATATATTATAAATATATAATTATTATACTGGATTTTTGAAAATGTAATAAGTAAATTTGATATTGAGTAAGGGATTGTGATATCACTTTTATTTATATGGGACACATGGCTTATACACCACTTGTTTCTTTTTTTATTATGTATATAAATCAAATGAATTTATTTTTTTATTCTCATAATAAATTTTTTATAATATACATATCTATATATGCTTACTTATATCATGTGGATTTCAATTCAAATGATACAAATTTTATAATAGTTTATTTTACAGTATCATCAATATTTAGAATTTGATTTGGATTCAAAATTAGTTGAGTGAATTATTTGATATTCCAATGTTAAACCCAATATATAGTATTCAAGTATTTTTATTTTTTAAAATTTTATAATTTTAGTTTATTATTATCTCTAAATTTACTCTAGAATCTAATTGAATGTTTCTAAAAAAAATAATACATTATTTGTCTAATAAAGAAAAAAAATATTCAATTCATTATAGAAGGTTTCTAAAAATGGTTTAAATAATGTAATTAATTGTTTAAGAATATTTTTTAAACTCATTTATAAATAATTTTTTTATTTTTAAAAAATTCATTAATATTTTTCTTTTTATCATTTTCTAAATGATGTACTTTTAACATTTTACTAAAAATACGAGCTATATTTTTTTAAGACATACACAAAATAAATAATAAATTTACCATATTGAATACTGAATAATTTGATTCTTAATTTAAAAAATTATAATATTATGTTAAAATATATTTTTTATTACTATTTAATATTTTTTCTATTTTTTTAAAATTGATTTTCATATTGAAAGTCATATTTTTTTTTCAAGATTTTTTTATAGTTATTATTTTATATATATTCATGAATGATATATACATATGATTCACTGCTCATATGTTGTAATTAAAACATACTTATTATTTATTTTCATGGTTCATGAAAATACTAAATAAAGATATGTTGTAATGATACAATCCTTATTATCACCATGGATGGTTTATGAACACTTTCACTAATGATATATTTTAATGATACCATCATTACTATTTACCCGGATGTATTATGATCATATTTTATTGGGAAATACAATTTAAATACCATTCAATATATTATATTGAATTGTTTATGATATATTAAATGATTGGAAAAAGAATTTTTAACTCATATTCCATTTTATCAAAAAAACATTTATGATGATCATTTTTCCCATTCATATGAGGAATCTATTAGACATAGTATGTGATGGGTGAGACCCACTATAACCCTCTAATTCACTGATAGGTCTCATGTGGCATACAGTGTTGGGTATTTGTATGATGGATTTCCCATTTCAGATACATGTCTTGGAAATATGAAATGATGGTATGGTTATGATAAAAATAGTTATGTATTATCTCATTATGATACTAGTTATTGATGTAAATGTGATTATGTTGTTGCTTATGATATCCATGTATATATTTCAGGGTCATGTGATTAATGATGGGGAATTATTTTACCATTATTAATTACATTTATATTCTCATTTATTCTCATTTTATTTATTAAAATGAATGTGAAAGTAGTTATGATCCATGTCCTATTTAAAATTTATTATATATCCATGTTTTCTTCCACTATATATATACCCTTGTTAAGCATGTAAAATCACTCAATTATAGTGTTTCAATTCACTATGACAGAAAGAAGTATGTTAGGAATGATATTTAGTGTTATGAAAAATAGAATAATTATTTTCTTTAAAGTAATACCATAATGTATTTTATGTTTTATAATGTATGGTGTAATTCAACAGTGTACCTATTTTTCCAATACTACTAAACAATTCGATCCATTTTCATTTTTTCTCTTGTATCTACAACAAATTTAATAATGTAACTAGTGACTCTAGGATACTAGGTTCGGTTTCATTATAGTTGGTATCTAATCATGTTTACTAGAAACCCTGGGAAATTGATTTAGGTTAAAATATAAAAGGGAATATATCTCAATGAGTAAAATAAAGGATATTTCATAGATTAGAATAACACCATAATTATTTGTTAAGGTAATTAACTTGTGGATTTCGTAGAAATTGATAAATATCATGATACTACAAGTGGATGTGTCTCTAGAATAGTTATGGTTATGGGTAATTAATTTTAAAATAATGTATTGGGATTTGACTCTATCTTCAATGAGTGAATGAAAATTGATCTTGATGGACACCTAGTTTGACACTCTTAAGTGATATTAAGGGGTAATTCAAATTATCATTACAAATAATTATAAAGAATGTTAAATTATATTCATAAAATGGTAATATTCTCAAAGATAATATCATTATAGTTTTTTTATTTATATATAAATTTTCAATTTATGTTATGTGGTTCAATATTTTTTGATTGGTATATTATTTTAAATAATGTTATAATTTAATATAGTGTTTTATATTATTTATAAATGGATCCTAGAAGAATTAATAGGTACCATATAAATGAGGTAGTTTTATGTTGGGATTTGTATCAAGGTAATGGTAATGAAACTGGATCTAGAATAGTCACTATAAATGATCAAATAATCACTATATTGGGGTAGCTTACTCAGGATATGATCAATACCATTTCATGTATATAGCATCCTATGGATCCATGATTTAGTGTAAAAAACATATATTTGTTTATTCATTAACATCCTTTATATCTCAATAGAAGTAAAATTCAATTGTTTCTTATTAATGAATATGTTACATAGAGAAGATACTTCTCACATTTAGATGTAATTAAATGGATAAGGTTTTTATGTCTTTTTATCTTATCTTGGGAGATGAGGATAGTGGTGAACATTTATTCAAAAAACCAATTATGAGGAAAAATTGTTATATGGTTGTTGAAGGATTTTAATGTAATCGTGTTGGAATAATATGTTCTTTTCTAGAAATTAGTGCATTTGGGGAGAAAAGTTATGGTTTTGATAAAAATGGAAGAGGAAATATATTATATATATAAAGATAACCTCAAAACATTGGAATGTCATGATATGGAATATTTATGTAATCCAATATGTATGATTGACTATTTAATTGATATCCTCAATCCAATTTTTAAAAGGATACTACTCTCTCAAATTTTTTCATCATATGAATATATTTTATCATGTTATATCAGTATATAATAATTTTTATCCATGATCTATGACATTAAATATAAATAATATATGAAAACAATTGTTGAACAATTTGAAAGAGGAAAAATGGAAAAAGGATGAAGGGAAGGGTTGATTATCTATCTTGTAATAAATTTGGAAATAAGTATTGTGGAACATTTTGTTTGAGGTGGGAGTTTACTAAAAGTGTTTAGAGAAGTTAAACCATTCTAAAAATTTCATGGTCTACAATAATTCTTCCAATGGAAAAGGCTTCACCTGTATGGAGATGTGATACATTATACAATATTTTCCTATGTGTCTTGGAAAATATCCCAAGAAAATTCTAAGGGATCAGAGGTAATATTATGATATCACAATAATCGAGGAAGAAGTATCTAGTGATGTGGTGGTAGGTACATTAATTATTACAACTCAATGTCTTATCAAAGAAATTATATTATAATAATAACATTATATAGTATAATATTATAATATTACATATATAACACAATAAAAACCTTAGAAATGAATAATTAGTGAAAAAAAGGTATCTCTAGAAGTTAATGAATGCATATTTATGGAATAGTAACTTGACCATTGGAATATTAATGTGAACTTTTTGAATTGTTGACCAACCAATTCAATGATAACCACTCTAATGAATGTTTAAATAAAATTTTTCCATCATATATGTGAAAATATAATACAGTTCATTCCTGGTATAATTAAATAATTTTCAAATGAATTATTACTAAATTGATGGTATTTTGGTAAGTCTTTTTTGTTTAATTACAATATTATGAATAATTTAATATATTAAAATAAAATTTATTTTTGTAAATTGAATATAACGACCCATACTTTACATACATTGTTATTACTTCAGAATTGAAGCACACTTATTACAACATATAAAAAAACCAAGAAATTATCGTATAGGTATAGTGTCTTTAGAAACTGGGAAACATAAACAACTGGTTCATAAAGCATCTACTTTGCCTCCTATATATTTCATCATATCTGGAGTCTCTTTTTGGAATATTCTACTTAATAAACTTCTTCTTGACCTGGGGAAATAAAACATACAAAAGGGTGAGCTCAAATGCTCAGTAAGGGTAAAGAAAAGAAATATCAATCACATCATATACATAAGCACATAACTTTTGGAAATCTTAACCTGCAAAAGAGATCATAATTTCATAACATGGGATAAATAATATTAGTGAAATGTAATCCCAATAATCATAACATAAAACATGAAACTTTGTGTCATACACACATAATCATAGAGAATCATTTCTTATTAGTCAAGACTCATTTCCAAGACTATCTTTGTGGACAAAGTCCATTTCTGAACCGAGTTCACTCCTCATTTCAGTCCTATTTCACTGAACCGGTATAACCTATCGTTCCATCCATGTCTATCTCATGAGATATAAAATCATTACCCAATGCATTGGAGGGAGATATAGGTCCCACCCATCTCATAATGATGCCATTCTTATGTGTTCTACAAAATCATAAATCATACATCATTACATAACCCATGTAATAAAAATGGGAATTCTAAACATCATGACATCGTAAAACAATTCATATAAGATAAAGGAATTAATAAAAATATTTACATCACAACATAATCAAGTAAATTTAATAATAGGGATAGAAACAGAACCCTATATTATCTTAGATGGAAAATAATTTTGATAAAACACTTGAACTCCATTCTTGAGGAAAATATCCTTTCTACTTCAAAAACACTTTTCATTTCTTAACATTTAATACAATTATAAACTAAAAGAAGTTGATTTAAAATAAACTTGAAAACTTGTAAAGGAAGCATCTGGGAAAAATTGTTTTAAAAATCCATTCATGCCGTATAAGTGAAAAAAACATTCTTCTCGTACTTTTGTCGGAAAAGTCAAAAAGTACCTCGTATGGAAAATGACAAAAGATTCCTTTATTATATTTTAGTAAAATTCAACGAAGGGTAAAATTGGATTTAAACAATTGTAGGTGGATGGATATAATATTACATATTGAGGAAACATGGATGTGGATGATAAAATACACCCCAGTAAATACTAAAGTATAAACAATCTCGGATAAAAATGAGATTGCGATATTTACCTTACCTTAGGTCCGATATGCTTTGTACATGTCCGAACCTCCGGTATAATGATTTAAATAATGTTATTGACTTATTACAGAATCATAATTATTTTTATTATATCATATATGGTCATATTATTAACTTCTTAGTAGTAATATTTCATTCCTACTTGTTATTCGGGTGTTTATAAATTTTTGTTCTTATGCGTGTTTTGTCGAATAAATTCGTATTCTTCTCTTTAGGTTATAGATACCTCATTTCCATATTGGTATTAGTGTAATATATATCATATTCATTCATTGAATTTATTTAAATAATCATTATTAAATGAAGATCATGTAGAACGAGTCGCATCACATCGTGGAGACGGTATTTCATACGTACACACGAGTGGTGATATCGTTCCTATGATCGTGGAATTGTATTGGAGTGTATGTATACTATTTCATAATTAGTATCACTTTATAATAGTCATATATAGTCATTATTTACACCATTATACCCATCTAAGTAAGGTGGTGGTGGAAAATAGATTACCCCACGGTGTGGAGACGATATTCCGTACGTACGCACGCGCGGTGATTTCTTTTTACGTAGGATGGATAGATAGTGAAATAGGGTTGTTTCATAATTATAATAACATATCAGTATATGAGTGATACTGATGTTATTACTTCATAATTAAAAAACTATAGAAGAAGAAGTGGAAGAAGAAATAAAGATGAAAGAATCGGTAACAGACATTACCTCTTCTTTGAAGTGCTTCTTTGAGACCTCCTTTAAGGGCACTAAAATAGGCCTTTGAAGAAGAAACGAACCTCTAGGATGTCTCTAGGGAATTGTATAGGAGAAAGTGTCAGGGGTTGGCCGAGCTTGAAGGCTCAATGTGGTGTGAGGAAGAGAGGGAGGAGGTGCCCTTTTATAAGGGAGGAGAAGGGCACCTTTGGAATAACTAAAAATATTATTTTATTATAAAGTCAAGTTAGGTTTTAAATAGCTCCAAATTGATTTATTTGGAGGCTAAGGTGGGGATGGGTCGGAATCCTCTCATCCAATAGTATTTATACAAGTTAAGGTTCCTATTTTAACCTTATCATGTAGATTTAACATTAAGTTAAATAATTTTACTTTTACCGTGTCTTCTTGTGTTCTTATACAATAAGGTTAATAAACTTACTATAAGAAGCCAAACGAACCCCAAGTTGTTTATTATTAAGATATATAACCTTATATAAGACATTTGGCAGAACCTTAGATTTTTTGGAACAAAATAACAATTAATAATATAATATTTTTTTTAGAAACTATTTTATGTCAATTTTGACACTATTTAGTAATTAATTTTTGTGAAAATCATAACGGAATGACTAGTTCGAAAAAAGTAACTTAAATCAATACTAACATGTCATATTAATCAATAAAATTAGTGGAATTCATAAAAAGTGTCAAATTAAATTTATTTTGGTGTTTATAACATCAATTATGTCAATATTTCATTAATAATATAATTACTCCATCATCTTTCTGTCATAAATAAATTAAAGTATTTAATGTTTAAAAATTACAAATAAAATACCATTATGTAGGAACACGTTTTAGCTTTCTAGTGAATATTTATAGTCGAATTTATCTTATGTATAGCCCCATATTAAAAATTATTTACTTATTAAACATTCATTTTAACTATTTTAACCCTTCTTTAAATAAATTAATAATAAATGTCCTAATCTAATCCATGGGGGCCTAAATGGTCATATTTTATTCCTAAGGTTTGTTTTTCGTCGAATTACACTTGTCCAATAAAATTAGGACATGTGTTAGGGTAATAATAATTTCATTTTTACCCTTAACTACCATATTTACTTTTAACCGTGGTTAAAAAAGTAAAAAGTTACTATTCACCAAAAAATTATTTTCATCTCATTGAACCACATTTTACTTACTGACATCAACCGTGTCTCTCCGATTTTCGAAATTCTACTCACAGAAGCGGTAAAATTATGTTTTATGAAAAGTTCAGTTTTTTAACTACCACTTAGTGGTTTCACTATTCATCAAAAATTCACAGTTTTCAGAAAAATACCAAAATTTCACCCTAGGCTAATATCGATATTCCGAATTCAAAAATGAAGTCCATTTTGAAAAATAAAATTTATAAAATTTCAAAAAGTGGTTATTACTATTCATAACGGCTATTTTTAATAATATTTTAATAGCATATCATTGTTTAGTGAAACTCGGTATTGCGTACGACGCAAGCTATCGAGGAAGGTCACGATTTCGTGTAAAGCAAGCCAAGCAAGTGTTGTGTGTAGAAAAAGATTTCTTTGATGATTTATATAACATAAAAGTCTCGGGTGTTACATTGAATTCCTAAATTATTAATTTTTTTCTTATGATCCTAAGAAAAATTTATGAGTCCTTAAATAAATTTGCAAGGTGTCAGAATAGTAGTTTAAATTTTAAATTTTAAATTTTTCAAGTAAATAATTATTTTAATTAAAAATAAAATTTCAAATATTTATAAAATTATTTTCATAATATGTAGTTATTTTTTTAATTATACATGTCAAAAATTGGTTATGGTATATGTTTGGGATTTTTCTAAAATACATGAAAATTTAGTGAATAGTAAAATAGGATAATTTAAGATAAATGCTAAATACATGAATTATAATATCATCAGATCATATATGGATTATGTAAAGACATTATATATAAATCACATTATCTCTTTACTATTTATTATCATAGGAATATTGAATATTTATATTCTTGAGAAAAAATATTAAACTAATGATTAAAATAATGGGAAACACCTCCTCTCCTCCAATATAAATACCACCCCTCTTTAACTCTTCACATCACTCATCTCAAGCCTTGTTCCTAGTCCAAATTCTACTAAAATATATCCAAAAGACCATATCCCATGTCCATCAGCCATTTTCCTCTTCAAAATACCAAATCCTCTCCCCTAAAGAGGTTCTCATTGAAGATATTTTCAAGAGGTAAATTTCTCTTTTTTGTTTCCTTTATTTTCATACATGTTCATTTAATTATTTTTCTTCCCTCATATCCTTTCATAGAAATGTTATTATAACATTAGTACCTTAAATTTACATTAATTTTGTTATGATAATTGAATAATTCATCATTATCTCTCATTTATCCATTTTTTTATACTAGAAATTAAAACTTCATCTGAGATGTGATAATTTATGATATTCAAGGACAATAAGTTTTCAATTTCGTTTATTGTCTTCAATTATAGTATTTTAAACATTTTTATGGTTTAACAAAACTAAAATATATTTATTATGTCTTGTTTAACGTTCTTGAATCTTTTGTACCCTTGATATAAATTT
This sequence comes from Viscum album, assembly GCA_963277665.1. Taxonomy (NCBI): domain Eukaryota; kingdom Viridiplantae; phylum Streptophyta; class Magnoliopsida; order Santalales; family Viscaceae; genus Viscum; species Viscum album. The sequence continues at coordinate 1,922,921,346 of OY728150.1, forward strand.
ATAAATCAAAATTTGTTCGATGTGATCAAAAAATGCCAATAAACCAAAACAGTTATCATTAAAATTTTATATAATTATTCATCCTCATTCCAAATAACCAATTGAATTTTATAACCATGTAATATTCTGTATATTCACTAATAACATAAAACTTAAATTCTATAAAACCATTCTCATCATACATGTTTATCATTACGTGTATAAAAGTAAATGATTTATGAAAACAAATAAAAGAAACAATAGAATTGTACCATATAACCAATGAAAAAGGTAATGAATGTACCTAATAAGGTTATAATAAATCACTTGCAAAAAAATAGGTCCTGTGAATACTAATTAATGTATTTAATTTGATTATCATGTACATATTTTCTTGTGAAGACACTATCCGTCTTAAGGTAAGTGATTCTACCCGAACAACAATTACTTCTTTGGGTTGATCTAACTTTCTATATACCCAAATTAATTTATCAATTATTATTTTTAAAAATTCAAAATGTTGTGTACATGATCAAAATTAATTTTTAAATATCTATTAATTATTTTATTTTTGGGATATGCTTGTTTTCAAGTGTTTCCCAACTCAATAATTTCTAATAAATAGACCTCTTTTAATGGAACATCTCAAATTCATATTCAATTACAAGGGAACTCGATCATATGTTTTAAGACACCATTATTTTTATTAAATCAATATTTTTATTATGAAACCCTTCTAGGTTCAATTCTTGTTTTATATAAAATATGGATCCCTTTTCTATTTTAAAGGCTCTTTATTAATTTCCTTAAAACCACACTAAAGTGATTTAATTCTAAAATTAATTAAATACACTTCTTACATGTTTTTATTTATGTTTTGCATAACGTACCATAATATATGCATATTTTACCTTATCAGTGTCCATGCATGTTTTAATTCTTTTTTTCATGGATACATGTATGATATTCCCATTCATTATACGTAAGGACATGATTATGATATCGATTTCTTTCCATGGGTACCCTTATGATTATGTGTGATTGATTATTTATGATTCATAATGTGGAAAACATATTCATGACCATGTTAAGATGGGTTCACCTATATTTTTATCCAATTCATTTGGTAAATTTGAGTCTCATGGGTTGTTACATGCAACGGTCTTGGCTTTTAGCCTTGACTCGTGCTACCCTATGAAATGGTCTTAGTGGTTAACCTTGACTTGTGCCCCACTATGTGAAATGATCCTTAAATCATGATAAAGTCATGTTTTATATTTCTAAAAAATTAATATTAATTCATGTTTATATGATCCAATACTTATATGTTATGATTTCATATGTTTCATGCCTTTTTATATCATTATGTTATTCCTTCAAACCCATGTGCTAAAGGTTTATTCTAAGGTTTACTCCTTTATTAGACTCTTTATCTCATCCCTTCATTCATGTTATACCTAGGTGATCCTATGAAGTTGCTTGATCATAATGGAAGATAAGATATCATTATGAATATTAAATAAGGAAATGTTTTATTTAGCCCCATGTTTTCAGTTTTATGTACATCGACTTCCAAGAAACTAGACATTATGATACTTGACTTGTAATCTGATGCATTACTGTGCTTAAAATCATGTAACAAAATGTGTAGAAGTATAGGGTCTCTATAATTGGTATCAGATGATGGTCTAGTAATTTTTTGTTATTAAGAATATATAATTGTAGTAAAAACGTTATATTTGAAGCTATGTATAAGAATACATACCTAAATTTTTGTAAGTATAGAGTATGTTCTTTATCAAGAAAATACATCCCTGTCTAGATATGAATAGGGTGATGTCGCTCTGGCACAGATTTATCTTGGGGTAAAACATGAAATCACCACTTTGAGCTAGACTCGAATGTAAACAAGTGCAAGAAAATAGGTATTGTTTCACTCATGGTTTGACACTACTAGGGGATATGATTTGGTATATTCATAATATTAGTACAAATCCAACATCAATTATATGGAAAAAGGAGATCACTCTTTATATCTCGATGCATCCCCCAATTCATTACAAGAGTAAGGAGAAAGATGAATATTATATATAATAATTGTGTAATGTGTGGATATTAGAACCTTATGAGAAATCATATTGAGATCAAATGATTGAGACAAATTATATAATCATGCTCAAGGACATGCCCATTGTGAGGGAATATACTAATGTATTCCATAATAAATTTCCAGGTCTTCCTCCTGATCAATAGGCTTTGTTCTGAATTAATGTTACTCATGGATCCCTATATATACCAATTAAACCTTTTAGAATTGCCACTATAGTGATGGAAGAGTTGAAGAAGCGGTTTTAGTAGAATAAGGTAATGATTTTATATGATGGAGGGCTTACCCATGGGGTGTTCCAATCCTCTTTTCCCCGATAAAAAATGGATCAATGTTCCTATGCATTGATTATCGTGAGCTTAATGAAATCTTGATAAATAACATGTATCCCTGACCTTGGATAGATTACTTGCTCGATCAGCTTTGTGGGGGCAGTTATTTTTTTAAGTGGATCTTCAGTCGAGATATCACCAATTAAAGGTTCAAAAAGAAGATATTATAAATTAATCCTTTCAAATGAGGTATAGACACTCTGAGTTCATATTTATTCCCTTAAAACTCACTAATTCTCTATAAATATTCATCGATTTAATGAATAGAGTCTTTAGAGATTACCTTTAAAATTTTGTGGTTGTCTTTATCAATGAAATTCTTATTTACTCCAAGAGAAAAGATGAATATGAGGACCATTTAAATACAATACTGATCACTTTGTGAAGGGACAAACTTTATGAAAATTAAATAAAATGTGAGTTATATAAGGGTGATTTATCATTCTTGGGGAATGTTATCTCCAATAAAGTGATATGTGATAACCCTTCCAAGAAAATGGTAATTGAAGAGTGGATTAGACCAACATCTATAATGGAGTTTTGTATCCTCCTTGATCTATCTTGGTATTATCGATGATTTGTGAAGAACTATTGATGAATTTCAAAACCAATGAAAATTCTAACACAAAAGTGGTGAAGTTTGTCTAGACTCAATAATGCATGTAATGATTTAAGGAGATGAAAAAGAGACTTATCACTATGTCAGTACTCACACTCCAGATAAGTGAAGAAAACATTATGGTGTATATTAATGATTCCAATAAGAGATTAGGATGTATGATTATTAAAAATGATAAATTGATAGCATACTTCTTAAGTCAACAGAAAATCCATGAGAAAAACTATCCCATGCATAATTTGGAGTTGGAAGTTGTGATATTTTCATTGAAAATATAGAGAAATTATCTCCATGGGGAAAAGTGTGAGATATATACTAATCTCACGAGTCTCAAGTTTATATTCACACATAGAAAGCTTAATATTCACCAGTGATTATAGTTAAAGATAATCAAGGATTATGACTGCTCAATTCACTACCATCCGAGTATGGAAAATTAGGTGGCTGATGCTCTAAGTATGAAGTATACAGTATCATTATGAATAAAGATAATTGAAAATGATTCAATCATATTTTTCTTCCATAGTATATACATGGGAATCATTATGGGCTGAACATCATCAATCCATTATCATATGATTGCTCAAACTCCCCTCATAGAGAAAGTAAAGGATGCTCAATGAAAAGATGTAAAAATTCTCAAAAGGGTGGAAGATATTAGAAATGAGAAATAATCTGAGTTCATGATTTATGAGAAAAGAGTTGTAAGATTTGGGCCATGATTATGTTCATCATCTGATCCAGAGATAAAGAAGCATATTTTGAATGATGCACATAGCTTAACCTTCTCAATTCATATAACAACTATTATTTTTAATACACACTTAAAACTGATTTATTACATAAAATATTCACTTGATACAACATAGAATATCAATAGGTCTAGTGTCATTTTGTCTTATTATCATTACATAACGATGTAAAACATGAAACCCAACCTCTTTGTTGAAAAATACCTTTACATGACCACTACAATCTCTCGTACTTTTCATTACATGGGATAACCTGAGGACATTCATAGGAAAAGGGTGAGCTGTAAATCTTAGTAACAGAGTAAACAAATAATGACATGAAAAATACAATACATGTTACTCAATACGCATATCAATGGATCTTAGGAGAAACATGAACATTAAGGCATGATATATAATGATTATAATAACATAGAAAACTGGAAACCACACTTAACATAGTATTAGAATTAACCGAGGCTCGTTGCAAATGAAGAATGAGAAAACCCAAATTGAACATGAATTATCATTATTAAACCCTCATTTCACATGACGTATCATGACACTAATAGTTACCCAATGCAATGGTGTGCTATCAGGGCGCACCCTTCTTAATCATTTCATTTCATGCATAAATGTGCCACATGGATCATATAACATGGATTCATTAAACATTGTCATTTATTCCATGATAATGGAATGTTGAATTTAGACATGAAACCCCATAATAAATAAATAAATTTGAATAAAGGTGAATACCCATGATAGAGAAATGTGCATGGTATTTACTACATAATGACTTTGTCTTGGAAAATCCTGGTGAAATTTTGGCAGCATAACAGCGTGACATAAGAATTCATAAAAATTGTTTATGAGAGAGATAGGGGTTCCTCATAATATATAAATGAAATGTAAAGTAAGGGGGTCGTATATATTTATGTCCCAATATATGTAATGGAATTAGGATCATAATACAAAAGAATTTCTTGAATGTAAATTTGGAGAGAGAAATTCCTTAAGGAATACCAGCATGCTAACTGGTGTACATGGGAGGAAATAATGATAGAGAAAGGGATATATCATCATTTAAAACATATAGAGAGTATTATGGTGGAGGTAGGAAATCACACCCCCAAAATTTTAATTGAAAATAAAAATGCATAACTATGTAATGAAATTTGGACAAAAAAGAGAGGGGAAGAATTCCCTTACATTGAAGTGTGATCTTAAAGGCTTGGGAGGGTCTTGAGAAAGGCTTCTTGGGAGCTTAGAACTCCTTGGAAGGATTATAGGGAAATTAGGGTAGAGGTTTTATGAACTCCAATGTATTTTAATGAATATTAAGTTGGATATTGTGTGGGTATATATAGGAAATGAGAGGGAATTCTTTATTATCTAGGTTTGGGAACCACAAATTAAACTAATCAAAAGCCCAATCCAACACATGGTTTTGCCAAAGTGATTTAAAAATTGTTATTGGATAACATTATTGTATAAGTCCAATGTCCAAACTTCTTAAAATATTATTGTTGCTTATGTGGAGGTGAGTCACACTATCAAGGAAATCAATTTAAAAAGATAAAATATTTTATAAGTCATGGAGGGTCTACTAAGGCATTGTAAAATAAATCAAACAAACCAAATGTCACATTATTTTAATGTTAAAACAAATATGGGATGAAAATAATGTTTATATTATTTTTTTACTTCAGTTTTGGGTCATTATGATGTCATAAAACACATTATATATTTAAAAGGTATTTAATTTTTACCCAAAAATACAACTATCTCAAAAAATAATTAAAAATTCACCATTTGATAATTTCAATGTCTATATTCCAAAAATAATATTAATTTTATTTAAATAATTTTTTATATATTTTAATTTTTATTTTTAAAATAAAAACCACTATTTATAAATAATTCATGGGTTTTGACAAAAATAGCTTCAAAACCTTAATTAAAATCACAAATTAATTTATAATTATTATAGGATCATTTATATTTAATAAAAAGTAATTTAGTGATAATGTTTTATTAAAATATTATTTAATTTAAAAATCTAATAATTTATCAAAATAGATTTCTTAATTAACTAAAAATATTATTTTTTCTTTAAAATCCCTTTACAAAGTAACAAAAATAAAATGAATTTATATTCCTTATTATATCAAAAAATAATAAACATAATCACAATTCTAGGGTCTTATTACATAACATCTTATAACACCCACAAATGACCTAACCGTAAGGTGTGCGATCGTGGCAGACTCTTGGGGTGGCTCAGATAACATCACTTGGGTGGTAATCATCATCAATATACCATTCTCCCATGTGTGGTTCTATTTCAGATTAACATGTTGATGCTCATTTTGGTCTTGGTCAAGTGTGAAGCCCAATGATGCAACACCTCCTATCTGAGCTCTGACAAATGGGCTTCGTATAGAGCAATTCTACAAAATGAGGTCATCAGTTCCTTTGTTTGAGAAAATTGGATTTTTTAAGACCCTACATTTATACTAATCATGTGATCACTATTCAACATCTAAATTAGAAATTTTCATAATTCATAATGGTATTTTAATATCCAAAAACATCAAACTGAACAATTTCATATGCTATATTACCATTTTAAATACTTAGACATTTAATTAGATCACGACGAATTTTCATTAATAGAAGCCTGGGTCATTACAATCATCCCCACTTAATAAATTTATCCCACAAAATTTCCCTTTCCCACACTAAAACAAATGAGGGTAACTCTGCTTTATCACTTCCTCCAATTCCCACATGGCTTCTCCAAACATGTTGTTTTTCCACAACACCTTGATAGTGGGCATTGTCTTATTTCATAGAACTTTATCCTAATGATCTAAGATCTTAATCAGATTTTCCTTATAAGATAATACATTATCTAATGGTACCACCTCTAGATTTATCACTTCCGTTGAGTTAAGTATGTACTTCCTCAAGAGTGATACATGGAATACATCAGGTACTTGAGATATTTTCTGTTGGTGTTCTAGTTGATAGGACACCACTCCAATGCGATCATGGATCTCAAAAGATCTAAAGTACCATGGACAAAGCTTTCCCTTTATCCCAAGTCTCATAACTCTCTTCCACGGGTATATTCATAGGATTACCATATCTTTGACATCAAACTCTTGGTCTCATTGACGATTATCAGCCTGGCACATTTATTAACTTTGAGTATCTTTAATGTGTTGTTGGATGGTCTTAACCTTCTCCAACAATTATGTGACCATTTCTGGGCCTATGAGTTTTGTGTCACCAACTTCATCCCAACATTCCGGTGTTCTGCACCTCTAACCATATAGGGATTCATAAAGAAAATTTTGAAAGCATTATTGAAAATTGTTATTTTAAGAGAACTCAACCAGACGAAGATGTTGATACTATCCTCCTTTGATGTCCATTGAGCACCCTCCCAAAATTTCCTCAAGTGTTTGGATAGTCCACTAAGATTTTCCATCAATTTGAGGATGATAATCCATACTGAAGTTCAGATCAGTATCCAGAGCATGTTGAAGACTCTTACAAAACATAGAGGTGAATCTTGGATATTGATCAACTACAATAAATAGTTGTACTCAATGCAGCTTTACCACATCTCTAATATATATCCATTCCAACTGATCCAATGATAAATTCTCCTGAATTTTAATGAAGTCTGCAGTCTTTGTACGACGGTGCACAACAAACCAGATAGCATTTTTTCCTTTGTATGCCTTCGGATGTCCAATGAAAAAGTCCATCGTGATTTTCTCCCATTTCCATAATAGTATGGGTAATGGTTGCATCATCCCCTTATGCTTCTACATATCAACCTTAACTTGATGAAATACTTTGAACATTGATGTATACTCTGCGATATCCTTCTTCATGTTGTCCCACCAATAATGATCCTGGAGAGCTCGATACATATTTAGGTTTACTTGGTGAATGGAGAAATTTTAACTATGTGAATCATCCAAGTGTTCTTTATTTAACTCTGGATTCGATAGAACACATAGTCTTGACCCTAATATAATAATTCCTTCTTCATTGACATTGATCTCCGAGGATTTACCTTTCCTGGTAGTTTCCATCTTTTTATAAATTCCCACATCATCCTTTTGATCATCCTTTAAACTTTCAAAAAAATATGGTTGAGGAATAATTTGTGAAAGGATTGATGTTGTTCCCTTATTTATTATTCCAATGTCCATATTCATAAAATCTAAGAAGATGGATCCTTTTCAATTCTCATCAATGACAGAATTTCTAGGTCCTTTCTACTTACAGCATCTTCCACCTTGTTTTTATTCCCATAGTTGTAATGGATTGAGATATTATAGTGTTTTATAAGAAATAACCATCTTCATTGGTTCATATTCAACTATTTATCTGTGAATATATACTTGAGGCTTTTGTGGTCTGTATATATTTCACACTTCTACCCAAATAGGTAATGTTGCCATATTTTTAAAGAGAAGATCACTAAAAACAACACCAGATCATGTGATGGATATTGTTTCACATGAACATTTAATTTCCTTGAAGAATAGGCAATAAATTTGTCATTCTTCATCAACACACAACCTAGGACCTTCTTTTAAGCATCAAAAAATACTAAATATATTCTCCACTGGTGGGTAATGTGAGCACAGGCACAGTGATAAGCCTCCTTATCAACTCCTTTTAGCTCTCTTTGCATTCACCACTCTATGAAAAAATTACTCTCTTCCATGTTAGCTTGATAAGAGGGTTGTAAAATCATGAGAAATTTATCACAAATTGACGATAATATCCAGATAACCCCAAAAACTATGGATATCTGTTACCAATGTGGGCCTCGACCATCCCTCAATTGTAGTTTTCTTGGAGGGACCCATAGATATCTCATTGCTTGTGATGATATGAACTAAGAATGAGATTTCCTTCAAACTGAACTCACACTTGATGTACCTTTCATAGAGATTCTCCTTTTTCAAGGAATCTAGTACAATTCTTTGATGCTCTTCATTCTCATCCTTGGTTTTTGAGTTTATTAGAATATCATCTATAAATACTACAACAAATTTTCTGAGGAAATCTATAAAAAATCTATTCATCAAGTCCATAAAGATTTCCATAGCATTAGTGAGTCCGAAAGGAATTCCTATGAATTCATATTTCCTATACCTATTATGAAATTTATTCTTGTGGATATCCTCCTTCTTCACCCTTACTTGGTAATATCCCAACCTCAAATCCACCTTGAAGAAGTATTGTGCTCCGTGTAGCTGATCGAAAAATTCATCAATTCGTGGAAAATAAAACTTGTTCTTTATCATGATTTTTTTGATCTCATGATAATAAATGAAAAAGAGCATGGGCCAATCATTCATCTTGATGAAGATGACTGGTTCACCCCATGGTGAAGAACTTGGGTGTATAAACCCTTTATCCAGATTCTTCTATAGTTTTTTCATCAGCTCATGAAGCTCGACAATAGCCATTCTATATGGATTCTTGGATACTGAAAACGCCTCAGGTATAAGGTCAATTGAGAATTAAACATCTCTTCTATGAGGAAGACCAGGAAACTCCTCAGGAAACACTTCAGAAAATTCCCTCAGGTATAAGGTCAATTGAGAATTAAACATCGTTTGTTAGCTTGAGTCCTCCTATTATCATCCAGGGGATGGAATGAAAGGAAAATTATGGGTAACACATAAAGGGTAATTCTAAGACAAAAATTAATGACTTATAAATTACTTTTATTACCATAAATTATGAATTTATAGGCTTTAATATATTTTATCCATGATCCACTTCCCAATATATATTTATAGGGGAATTTATTTATTCCTATAATAATGGTTTATACTAAGATTATGAATTTACCAAAGACTATACGCCATGAGTTTTCTAAACAAGAGTGCATCAAGTCCTATTGTCGTGTACTAGGATACCCCAGATCAAGCTTGAAACTCCTTTTCAGAGTTTTCACTCCTAGGTACATTGGTGCCAGAGCTGCGTCCACCTGCTCGTATCCAGACATGGATGCATTTTCTAGATAAACCACATACGCAATACTCACCAAAACTAAGGGATGTTTTTATAATACATATTCCTATCCCTAAGTCTTTCACTAGTGTTTTCTAATACTAATCCCAAAAATAATTAAAACCATCCTCTAATACCAACTATAACAACCCTTCTTTTTAATACACACATAAAAATGATTTATTACACAAAATATTCACTTGATACAACATATAATATTGAATTTCCTAGTGTATTTGGGGATTAATATCATTACATAACAATTTAAAACAACCAACACAACATCGTAATTCAAAACATTCTTTACATCACGATGACATTCACTCGTACTTAGCATTGCATGAGATAACCTGAGGACATGCATAAAGAAAGGGTGAGCTTTAAATCCCAGTAATGGAGTAAACAATGAATTACATGTAGAATACAATACATGTTAATACATAGTAATATCAATGGAGAAAAATATAAACATGAACATAAAGTCATTTTATAGCATGATTATCATAAAATGGAAATGTTGCAAAAACACATAAAATGGTGTTAGCATGATCCAGGGATAATTTCACATGGAGCATGAGTAATATATAATTTCCCTTGAATTTTCATGATTAATCCCTAATTGCACTTGATGTATCATGATACTGATCTTTACCCAATTCATTGGAGCGCTATAAAGGTGCACCCTTCTTAATCATTTCACTACATGCATAAGTGTTCCAAATGGATCATATAACATGGATTCATTAAACATTATTATTTATTCCACAAAAAAGGAATGTGTAATTTATATATGAAACCTCATAATAAATAAGTAATTGTTCATAAATGTGAAAACAATTGATCGTAAAATGGGCATGGTATACACTACACAATGACTTTGTCATGGAAAATTGTGGTGTTATTTCAGCAGCGTGATGGCGTGACAAAAGAATTTATAAAAATGGTTGATGAGAGATAAATTGTTGTCTAGTCATATGTACATGAAATGGATTGTATGGTTGTCATATAGATACATTTTCCAACATAAGTAATGGAATTTTGACTCATAATACAAAATAATTCCATGAATGTAAATGTGGAGAGAGAAATTCCTGAGGTAATTTTGGCATGGTAATATGTGTACATGAGAGGAATTATTTAGAGAGAAATTGGTCTATCATCATTTAAAAGATAAATAGTGATGTATGGGGGTGTTTCGAAATCGTACCCCAACATTTTTAATTGAAAATAAAATTTCATAACAACATAATGAAATAGGGACAAAAAAAGAAAGGAAGAAATCCATTACTTGGAAGTGTGATCCTAAAGGCTTGGGAGGGGATTGAGAGAGGCATATTGGGTCCTTGGGTCACCTTGGTAGGATTATATAAAGAGTATGGAAGAGGTTGGACGAACTTAAATGGCTTTAAGTGAAGATAAAGTAGGAGCTTGGGTGGGTATATATAGGAAAGGAGATGGAATTATTTATTATTTAGGTTTTGGGCACCACACATTAAACTAAACAAAACCACAAACCAACACATGGTTTTTTCCATGGTTTTTTCCAAAGTGGATTGGAAAACATTATTTTATAGGTTCAATTTCCAAAACACTTTATATACTAGGCTTTCTTATGTGGAGGTGAGTCACACTCTCATGTAAATCAATTTCATAAAGTTAAAATGTATTATATGTCTGGGAGGGTCCAGTAAGGCCTTGTAAAATAAATAAAACAAACCCAAAATAAATTTATATTAATCTTAAAGCATATATTGGATGAAAATAATTTATTTATTATTTTATTATATATCTATTGGATCATTATGATGTCATAAATCACATTATATATTTAAATGGTATTTGGTTTTTACACATAAAATCGACTATCTCAGAAAATTAATTAAAATTATCCTTTGGATAATTTAGACATACTGATTCCAGAAATAATAATCAATTTATCTTAATAATTTCCTAAGTATGTGAATTTTTCTTTAAAAATAAAAACTGACATTTATAAAAATTCATTGCTTTTGAGAAAATAGATTTAAAACCGTAATGAAAATCACAATTAAATTCATAATAAATATATGACCATTTATATTTAATAAAAATTTATATAGTGATAATATTTTTTTAAAATAATATTTAATTAAAAAATCCATTAATTCATCAAAATATATTTAATTAACTAAAAATGATATTTTTTCTTTAAAACCCATTTAAAAAGTAACAATAATTAAATGAATGTATATTCTTTATTCTATACCAAAATAATGCACATAACCATAGTGCTAGGGTCTTGTTACATACCCCCTTATAAAACCTGCATATTACCTAAGGGTAATGTGTGCGCTGGTGGCAGACTATTGGGGTGGCTTAGATAACATCGCTTAGGTGGTAATTTCTATAAACTTCCACTTCTCCCATAGGCAGTTTTGTTCGAGCTTAATGTGGTGAGCTCAGCTTGGGCTTGGTCATGAGAAAATCTCAATGACTCTACCTTCTATCTGAGCTCTAACAAGTGGGATTCATATGGAGAAATTCTATTGGATGAGGCCCTCACTTCCTTTGTCTGAGTAAATTGCATTTGTTAAAGAACTATATTTATACTAATCATGTGATCACAATTAAATGACTATATTAGCAATGGTCACAATTCTTAAAGCTATTTTAAAATCCAAAAACATATAACCAAAGATGTGAATATTTTATATAAACAGTTTTCATACTAAGAAATTTAATTAGATCAAGAGTAATTATCATTAATAAATGTTTAGGTCGTTACAATTCACCTAAGGAGAAAAAAGATTTCAGAAGATCACCAAGAGAATTATTGGTGGGACAATATAATGAAAAAGATCACTGATTATACATAAATGTTCATTGTATTCCAATAAGTTATGGTTGAATGAAAAAATTATAAGGGATGATGATACCACTATCAATACCAACATGGATGTGGGAGAACGTTGCTGTGGGCTTTGTCACTAGATATCTAAGGACATCCAGAAGAAACAATGATATATGGGTCATTATGGATCATCATACAAATATAACTCACTTTATCATAGTTTGAGAGGAATTCTCATTACATAAACATGAATGGATATATATCAATGAGTTACTAATGATTCATGGAGTACCAATATCTATTGTATATGATAGAGATTAGAGATTCACCTTGAAGTTATGGAAAATTCTGCAACAGTCTCTAAGCAGTAAACTGAATTTCAGTATGACAAATCATCCTCAAACATATATAAAATCTGAGTGAACTATTCATAAACTAGTAGACATGTTGAGATAATGTTCTGTAAACTTCAAAGGTGGATGGGACCAACATCTTCCAGTAGTTGAATTCTCCAACCACAATAGTTTCCACTAGAGCATAAAAATAAAACAATATAAATCTAATTATGGGAAAAGGTGTAGAACACAAGCATGTTGGGACGAAGTCAGTGAGAGTAAGCTTCTAAGACCTGAAATGGTCAAATAAACAGTGGAGAAGGTGATATATATTCAGAAGCACATCATGTTTCCCATATTTGAAAAAAGATTTCTAAAAGAAATCATCGATGAGACCGTGAGTTAAAATTTGTAGGCATGGTATTCCTCCAACTATCTCCATGGAAGAAGTTCATGAGGTTTTGGGAGAATAGAAAGCTAATTACTAGGTACATCGGACCCTTAGTGATTCTTGATCGATTCATAGTCGTGTCCTATCAGCTAGCACATCCACCTACCATGTCTATGGTACATGATATCTTACATTTGTCCCTTTTATGTAAGTACATACCATATCCTTCAAAAGTACTATCACCAGAGCTGGTATAGTTAGATAATGATTTTTCTTATGGGGTCCTGATAGTGACTATCTTGGATCATAGAGATAAAGTTCTACAAAACATGACTACTCACTAATGAATGTATTTTGGAAGAAAAATAACTATGAAGAGGTAACATGGGAACTGGAGGAGGAAATGAATGAAAAGTACTCACACCTTTTTATGACATAAAATGTAAAATGAAATTTCAAGGGTGAAGTTTCATAACGAGGATTGAATTTAACAACACAATGATTTGATAACGAAATTCCATTATTATAATTTTGACATATATTATAATCATATATGATTTAATATATAACATAATACAAACAATATACATGAGGAATGACTGAAAAAAAGTACCTCTAGTAGTTAAGGAACCTATACTGATGAAATAGTAGATTGATATTTGGATTAGTATTTTGAACGTTATGAATATTAAACCATATAATTGAATAGTAACATCACTAATGAAATTATAAATAAAATTTATCCATCATATATATGACACTATAAAATATTTATATTTTTGTATAAGTAAATAATTTTTTAAAACAATTTTTAATAAAGTGTTGGTATTTTTTTAAGTCGTGTATATTTAATTATAAATTTATAAAGAATTAAATAAATTAAAAGAAAATTTATTTTCATAAAATGAATTCATAAATTATTATTTTTATTCCCTATTATCATAATATAATTTTATGATACCTTAAATAATTTTCAAAGTGTTAGAAATAAAGTTTTAATTTTAAAATTTATATTTTTCATGTAAATCATGAATCTAATTAAAAATTAAATTTCACATATATAGAAAATTATTTTCAATAAATGGAGTTCATTTTTGAATTCCAAATGTTAAAAAATTGTTGAGGAGTATTTTTGGGATTTTTCTAAAATACTTGAATTTTTGGTGAACAGTAAAATATGATAATTTACGATAAATGCTAAATACATGAATTATGATGTCATCAACTGATGTATGGCTGAAATAAGGCCATTATCTCAAACTCACATGCCCTTTTTACTGTTTTTTCACACAAAAAAATACTATTCATAGTCTTGTAAAAAAATATTAATCTAATGATTAAAATAATGGTGAACCCCTCATCACCTCCTCTATAAATACCAACCCGTTTTCCTATTCTATTCACTCCTCTCAAGCCTTGTTCATAGTCGACATTCTTCTCCAATATCTTCCAAAGATCATTCATAGTAGATAAGACCTTTTTCTATTCAAAAGTCCAAATTATCTCCCATAAATAGGTTCTCAAGGATGATATATTCAAGAGATAAATTCGTCTTTTCATTTAATTTATTTTCTTTCAAGTTCCTTTGATTCTTTATATTTCATCACCTCTTTTCATAAAAATATTACGATACATTCAGTAAATTATATGTATTGGGATGTTTTTATGATAATGGAATAATTCAACATCATCTCTCATTTCCCCTAATTTTATATGATAAATGAAATCACCATCCAAGAGGTTTTAATTTATCACATTAAAGGATGATGGGATTTTAATTTATATTACCATCTTCAATTTTTGTCATGGAACCATTTTTTATGGTTGAATTAGACTAAAATATATGAATTACATTTAATTTAAGGTTCTGGAATCTTTTTTACACATGTTATTATTTTATAAATCAAAATATGTTCGATGTGATCAAAAATATACAATTAAGAAAAATAGTTATCATTAATTTTTTATATAAATATCCACCTTCACCCAGAATAACTATCAGAATTTTATAAACATGTAATATCCTAATGTTAACTAACAATATACAACTTCAATTAGAGAAAAACAATTCTCATCTTACATGTTTATCCTTACATGTGTATAAGTTACCCAATCATGGAAACCAATGAAATAAACAATGAAATTAAAACTCTTAACCCATAAAAAGGTCTTGAATGATCATAATCAATAAATAATAAATCAATTAAATAAATAATTTTTCCTATAAATATTAATTATTTAATTTAATTTGGTTTTATCAGACATTATGATCAAGTGAACGACACCATCAGACTTAAGGTACAGGATTTAACATGAACATCCATTATTCTTTTGAGTTGCTCTATCTTTATTTTCACCCAAATTAAGTTATCTATTATTTTTATGTACATATTCTCAAAACATTATACATTCTCCAAAATAATTTTTCAAGATCCATTAATTTTCATCTTTTAGGTATACACATGTTTTTATCTGGTTTCCTCCTTAATAATTCCTGATTAGAAACCCTGTTTTAAGGGAACTTCCCGTATTCTTCTCCAATTTCAAGTGAACTCTATTATATATTTTAAAAAACCATTTTTTATTATAAAATCAGTCTTTTTATTATGAAAACCTTCTTTGGTCACATGTCATTTTATATTATGGGTTCTTGTTGTTTTCTATTTTAAAGTCAATTTAGAATTTTCCTTAAAAATGAACTAAAATGTTTTAATTCTAAAATTTATTAAATGCCCTTATTATATATTGTCACTTCTGTTTGACATCACCTAACATTATATATTACTATTTTCACTTATAAATGACTATGTATTTTTTAATTCTTTTCTTTCATGGACACGTGTATGATATGCCCATTAATGTTTCATTATGACATGACTATGATACCCATTTCTTTCCATGGGTACCCTTATGTTTATATTTGATGGATTTTGTATGATTCATTATGGGTAAAATATATTAATGAACATGTTACGATTGGTGTGACAAGGTAGTGGTTCAATTTATTTTTTAATGTTGAGTATCATTGGACTTTATAGTCTAAGTAGTTATCATTGACTCATGATACCATGTTCAATAGTCTTGGTGCTTAACGTTGACATATTATCCTATATGTGCAACAATCCTTGAATGATTTTAAAGTCATGTTTTCTATTCCTACAACATTACAATGAATTGATGTTTATATTATCCAATTTTTTATATGTTATGTTTCCAAATATTCCATTCATCTTTTATAAGTATATTATTCCTTCTAACTTATGTGCTGAAGGATTATTCTTATGCTTATTCCTTTACTGGGATCTTTATGTCATCCCTTCATTCATGTTACCCCAGGTTATCCTATTAATATTAATGTGAAAAATGGACGATATGATAACTTTATTATTACTAAATTAATTTTTTTATTTAGCCCCATGTTTTTAGTTTTATGTACATAGTCATCCAAGATACTAGACTTTATGATCCTTGGCTTGTAATATGATTCATTACTATTCTTAAAATCATGTAATGAAATGCGTAAAAATCTAGGTTTTCAATATGAATTGTATAATAATATTTATCTAATTCATTTGATGATTATGGATCTTACAAATATTTTATATTATCCAAAATTTCCAACAACATTTGTTATTTCCCTATAACCATAATCTAGGATTAATTATTCATGTCACCTATAAAAAATCTCACTAAAATATAGATGTTTTAGTTAATTCTCATTATGAAACAAAAACATTCCCTATTTTCTATCTTCATTATTATACATATGCGTGATTTTGATAAAATCCATAATATATACTATCTATAAAAATATGTTGAAAACAATTATTAAAAAGAAAAGGAAATTTCAATACATGATGAAGATGATGAATTTAATATCTTTATGTTGGAGAATTAATCATCTAAATCATATCTATATCCATCCATAGTACCACTTTTGAATGATTTTCTTGGGGAAAAATATAAGATAAAAACTACGGTTTGGAAAGGTTATCATCAAATTAAGGTTATGCCTATTGTTCCTGAATATATTGATGTATTTCATTAATAAGTATGTATACATTGACTATAGTGATAAGTGTTGTTTTATATTTGTTTAATCCCTATTTAATGTCCAATATCAAATAACTATTATTAAATGGCCATTGTGGAATTTGTATAGATAAAGAAACAAGTGAAGTATTTTTGTGATATGGGATCAATATACACTAGTGTTTCAACTTGGGGAGACCATATTTATTTCATTAATAAAAAATATTTATCAATGTGTCTATTCATTGATAATAGGTAATTAAATAGTATTATAATAAAGAACATGTATCCTCTACCTATGATTGATGATTTATTCAATCAATGTCCTGAAGCTCAATATTTTTCAGGTATCAACAATCATTTTGGGAACCATCAATTATGAGAAAACAATGTATATTTTTAAATGATAAAATTTTGTTCAATGTATGGACATTACATGTTCCAACCTAACCTCACATACCACTTTATTTTGCCTTTTTCTTGGTCTCAGATATTTTGGATGAGGTTTTGGTTTGATACCTAATTTAAATTACTCAGGATTGGTTGTTGTTGAAGGATTTTGTATTGTGAATGGCACCACACAGTTAGTAGAATATATGAGGTCAGTGCGTGTACCCCTAGAGCAACTTCGTGAAGCGAAAGAAGCTACTGCAAGGTTTGTGCACGGTGGCACAATCTGTGTCGATTGGTCGTGTAGAAGGACTGAGTCTTTTGTAGAAGTTACCACACAGTTTTCACATGGTCAAACTAACTATGAGGGGAAAACATGTAGTTGGTCATTTCATGGGAAGTGGCTACCACATAGACAACACATGGTTTATCAAAAATTGTGGCCAAACCATGTGATCTACCCATAAATTTTAAATTTTGAAATCCATATCCAACCATCCTACAATTTTAACCATAATTCTTCTATTCACCCTCTTGGTATACTTGGGTGCATGAAGTAAGCCCTTAGGATCCTCTCCATGTCTCCTCCTCTACCATGGATCCCTTCTTTCCAATGATATTTTCTAGGGATTTTGGTCTATTTTCATCCTCTTTTCCCTTTCTCCTAGATATCATTGATTTCTTTTTTTATACCCTCTCTTGGTCAAACCCTAGATGTTGGGGTTGAATCTTGTTTCATTTTTCTTCGGTTATAGTGTGTGTGATTAGTTTAAGAATACTTTTCATTCCATCCATTGATTCTTCAACACATTCTCACACTACTAAAGTGGGTGTATCCATGATTTTCCATTCCATTTTATCCATTTAGTGGTTTGTTTCATATAAAAAATTTTAAAAAAATTATTACACTTATGGGATCTATGTTTAGTACTTTTTGATGTTGTGTAATTGGTATAATTTTCTAAAATTAATTTTCAAACCAATAATTCATTTGTGGATATGTAATTATAAATCTAGCATGTCTGGTAAAAAAAGTAAATTTATCATCTAAAGTTTAACTAAAAAAATGTTAGAGTATTTAGATTTGATGTACTTAGGTAAATTAGTCCTAATTTCTAAAGTGGTGGTGGGTGATTTTTTTGATTTTTAATGACTCAAGTACCATTGTGAAAGGGTTTTTGATGGTTTTTCATGTCTCATGAATGTGATGTTTATATTTAGATATTATGTGGGATTTTGGATTTTTTTAAATCAAATGGGGTTTTTGAAATGGATTTAATAGGGGATTTAAATACATAAGGGTTACTTCCATTGGATGTTTACACATCTATGGGTGCACATAGTGCAGACATGGATATATGTTAAAATGAAAATGGTACCCTATGGTGGTTATATTTTAAAAGTTTTTTCATATTTTCTTATCCCTTATTTTTCTCAAATTTATTACTTGTCTTAAAATTGATAATGTGTAGCCTCAATATATTTATAAATGTGACTTAAAACATGTTTATTAATGTTTTGGCTCATTTGGACTCTGAATAAGTTTTGGTAATTTCATTGAACCAAAAGGAATTTTTGGAAATGTGTGTGTGAGAGACTTTTTGTAAATGGATTAGATCTAATTGTTATATATTTTGGAATTGAAAGTATTGAATACCCAAGTAGCACTTTACTTTGTGTTTTCAAATGGAATTTGGTTATCCAATTCAAAATTCTTGACTAGAATTTTGAAATGATTAAGAAGAGTTTCATGAGCATGTGTGACGTGATGGCCTGGTTTTCACCTTAGACAAAGTTAAAAACATGTAGATATTTATATATAGTAGGAACATATATAGGAAAGATTGACCTTTATGGGTTATCTTATAATGGTGTTTGTGTTTGGATTAGGCATGTATGGTGATGAAAGGTAAGTTGAGTCATGCATGTGAGGGCCTCCCAATTATAGAGTATATTAATATCATGGGTTCATGGGAATCTTTTAGCATATTATGTGACATTTTATTATCAAACCCAATTAAATGGTTTGGTACCCCTAGGATTTGTTGTGAGGAAAGGTGGTATGTGCCACTATATTGGACAGTTTTGGGTGGCTAGTTGGTTAAAGACTTATGAGCTACACTGTATTCTAACAGGTGGTTCCAAACTTAGTATGTCCAGGGGCCACTCTATGGATGTTTTAGATCACCCATGGTTACTTTTTATATCTGAGTGCTTACTTTATTCCACACATAAATTTTATTTATTCTGACTATTTATTCTTTGGTATAGCTTTGTAGCATCTACATGGGTTTGGGGTTTGGGTTTTGGGTTTTAAAATGATGGTCTCTTTTGAAATAAAAGGTTTTCTATTATGTTTTTAAAGAGGGAAGGAATTTTTTTATTTGAAAAAAAATTAAAACCATATTTTATATAAATATAATTCAATCTAGTGTTAATCGAATTTTTATGGAAAGGAAATACATGAATTCTTTGGGGTTCTCTTATTGAGCTGTTTTGTATCACACCAAACTTGTACAACATAGTGTCACTAGACCTGATCTATTTTTTATGTCCAATTACATTCTCAGGTTCATGGTTATGTGTTCTTTGTTGGAGTGGGTTTTTAGTAGAATGGTGGTGATGTTGCTGTAACATAGATATCTATTAGGAAAGGGTTTACATTTTTTAGTTTTTAGTTTGTTTAGTTGTACCATGTGGATTAGTTGGTTTTTTTATTAATTTGAGATTCAGTTTTTGGTTATCTTCTTGACTTGTTCTATTCTTTTGATCATGGTTCTTTATTTTGTTCAAAAATCATTCCCCCATGTATTTTTTCAATAAACAACACTAGTTTTCCACCCAAGGGGAAGGCGAATTCCCTTTGGGGATTTTCATAGATTGGTTTGGGTAACTAGTTGATGGTTAACCCAGGTTTGTTCATGATAATGTGTTATTAAGGAAGGACCTTTTTATTTTCAGTGTCTGGTCGTAAGATTTTTGGACTTTCTGGACTTAGGAGGTTGCAACAAGAAGGGTTCCTTGAACCATTACTCATTCTAAACCATGATTTCTCAAGTGTTGTCTGGGATTTGTGTCTTTCATCTTTTTTTGGATGGACATACAATAATGGAGGCAAACCATTGTTATGTTTTGATATCACATGGAGTAGTGACCCATGTGGATTCTAGCTATATAGTTCAAGTCACTCTTAGCATTATACATGAGAATGGTCCAGTACCATGTTTTCGGGCTAAGAATAAACAATACATCCTCCTTCAGATAGTTTAGTCATAGTTTATTTTTGTTTTGGTTCTAGTTAGTGTGAGTGGGGTTTTTAAAATGAACATAAATTTGAAAGGGAATTTATTTTATTCAATTGGTTTTAAATTTTTAAAGCGGGTTCTAAAATTTAAAGCTCTATGGTTTATACATTTTTTGTTTATTTAGATATTCTAATAAAATAGAATGGGTAAAAACCTTGGTGTTCCTTATGGATTTTTACATGTGTGTGGGTATGCATGAAAAGTGTGTTTGGATCAAATGGATGGAAATTTATTGACACACATGATATGGTTCATAGGATTCCATGAGTGATTTTTTGAAATTCAAATTTTTTGTAAATTAGTTATTCATTGAGAAGTGAATTTGTTTGTGAAATGTGGATTTTTTATTTTAAATGTATAATTGAAATGTTTTTGTTTTGGACATCTATAAGGAAATAGGATTTTGGAAAAGTGGTAATTTTTTATTTTCATTTTTATTTTTTTAGATTACAGGGTTGTTGTTTTTTGAGTTCTTCAGGATTGATCTTTGGTTTGATATTGGTTTTGGATTTTTTATTGCATGTAGTTCATAATAGGCCACCTATAAAGGTCCCCTACATTTCTTATGAGTCATGTTCCTTCTTTAGTGTTGTATGTTCTTTGAGGTAATCGGGTTTCGTTAGAGGAAACATAGTGGATTGAAGTGGTTGAGAATTTCTTCAGGGTGTTGGGAACCCCTGATGCCATCAGAGTTCGTGTCATTCTATGTTTGTTTAAAGGTAAAAAATTTTATGAGTGGGATTTGTTTTCCCCAATCATCTTTATATGATGGGATGATGTGTAATGTTTTGATGTCTTTCTTTTTCTGACGGTTTTTAACTAAGGAAGTAATGATGAATAGAAGAGGGAATATACCATGTGTATTCGACATGGCCAGCGGAAGGTGAAGGCCCATATTGACCACTTTAAGAAGTTGGGTTCCATTTACTTATATGTGTCATCTATGGTTTTTATGAATGCTTATATTTTACATAGGGGTCTTCATCCATAGAATAATGTGAAGTTCCTATCATCTAATTACCTTATTTTTCAAAAAATTGTGGATGATGTGTTTCTAGATGAGTTTGTTTCTAGAGTGCAAGTAGTCATAAATCCAGTGTCTCTAATTGTTTTTTAAGGTTCCTCATTTGGTGCGGAGTGCATGCTAGGGGAAACTATCTACAAGGTGTCCCTTTCTATTTTTCTAGATTCTAGTTTGTAAAGACATTTTCTTGTGTGCCATCTATGTGGACGGTTGAAATATTCAATGTCATCTTGTCACATACCTCTGATGACTTTCCATCATTGTGGAATTTTTCATGATCTAGAGATGGTCTATATGAATCATTTCTTGAAGAAGATTTTTTGATTAGGGGATAATAGTGCTTGATCATGAGGTAAGAGATTCTTCAACCATCAAATCACTAGCCATAGGTTTCAGTGTGATGCTCGCACAAAGTCAAGATTTTATGGGATTGTGTGAAACCTCAACCTAGTTTTTCATATGATGGTATGGAAATGTGTAACATTTTCTTTTTCTTGTTTTCCAACTCTTGTAAGTTCATATATTTATTTTTTAAAAGTGTGATGAACTAATTTTATCCCAATTAAACTGGGTGAATATATTCTAAATGTGTCCTTTTATTTGATTTCTTTTATTAATGTATGATCCTCATTT
The DNA here is from genome assembly GCA_963277665.1 of Viscum album. Taxonomy (NCBI): domain Eukaryota; kingdom Viridiplantae; phylum Streptophyta; class Magnoliopsida; order Santalales; family Viscaceae; genus Viscum; species Viscum album. Next base: position 1,922,944,111 of record OY728150.1, read on the forward strand.
ATGTGGGTTTGTTTCAGTTATAGTTGCAATCATTTGGAAGTGCTTGAGTTTTGTAGAGATAATGGACTGTTTTTCTAGTCCTCAATTATGAATAGGTTTCATTTTGTGGGTTTACCCTCCCATTGTGTTATGAGTCTTTTTATCTGTGTGGGAAGTCCACAGATTAGGTGGTGTTTTTGTTCTTCTTATGCATAGAGTTTTTTGTTCTTTTAGGTGATTCCCATATCACAAAATCTCGGTATACTAGGTTACCTTATAGTGGGTCTTCTGTTTAAGTCTTGGAAGTGAAGATTGGTGGTGAAGGGAAATTGGATGTGTTCCAGTTAGAAGTTCCCTAGTTCCTGATTGTGGTAAGGGTGTTTTTTAGTTAATAATGAATTTTGGGATATATTTGGTGTCTCAATATTTTAGGATTGTTCTTAGTTATTTTCATGCTCAAATTTGGTGGTGTATCTTGTGTTTTAATTTTTTTTTTCTTTAGTCAATTTATTATGGTAGGTAGAACCCCTCATGTTCTCCCATCATTCTCATGTTGTGGATCATTCTAGATTGATCAGGTGTGACCTATGGGGTGAATAGTATCCCCATGGCTCTTGGTTATCCTAGGTTTTGATCAGGAATGAACTCGAGATTAGTTTCACCATTGGAATAGGTGACTTTAGAGAGCTAGAATGTGTCCGTGGTGGGGTGAGTTTTTACACAAAGACGTGTGATACCAATTTACATAGACCTTTTCATGAACATAGATATTTTGGTTTGGGTTTGGTTTTTAATATTGGTTTAACTTTTTGAATTTTTGAAGTTTTAGTGTGTTTTTGGTTTGTCAATGGGTACTGCATAGTCTATAAAAACTATGAACCTAGTGCAAGTACTTGTTCTTCCACTTCTAGAAAGGTCAGAATCAAATGCATTGTTTTTTCATGGCCAATAATCCCATTTGGTATGGTCATGCAGCATGTCTAGTTTTTATCCTGAAGCTTCTTCACAGTAACACAAAACTATCTAATTTAAATGTGTGGTTGATCCTTTTCTGGGTAGTGGTCAGCGCATAGTTTGTCAAACCCTATGGGAAAACTATATGACCTATCCATAAATTTTAAATGATTAAATTCATAATCTACCATCATACTCTTTAAAATCTAATTGGTTCCCCTCTTTCTTGGGCGACTTTGGACATGATAGGAGCTCTAGAGGCTCCTCTCCCTTTCACCCCCTCCACATTGTAACCCCCTTGAAGACCCAAGTTTGGTTTCTAGGTTTTTTGGTCCATTGTTATTCTTTTCTTCCTCCCTCCTTGATTTCTTGGTTTTCCTTTGTTAGGCCCCCTCTTAATCGATCCTTAGATATTATGGTTCATTTTTGGTTCATTATTGTTAGTATTTAGGGTATGGGATTCATCTGAGTGTCCTTATCCTTCCTTCTATTGATGCTACATCATGTTCACACACCACTGAGGTGGGTTTCTCCGTGATTTTCATATTCATTGCAAACCATTAGTTATTTTTTCAAATTAATAAATTAATAAAAATGTTTTAAACACTTATAGAACCTATGTTTACTTCATTGGGATGTTTTGGAATTGGTATAATTTTCTAAAAATAGCCTTTAAAGAAATCCTTTAGTTATGCCTATGCAATTATGCCATTGTTTTGATTTGTAAAAATGTAAATTTTACTTTTAAAGTAAAACTGAAACTTTTTGTGGTATTCTTATTTGATGGAATTTGGTAAATTAGTCCAAATTCCCAAAGTAGGTGGTGTGTGATATGGTTTTCTTTTAATGAATCAAGAACCATAGTGAAATGTTTTTGGAATTTTTTCATGGATTCTGAAGGGAATGTTTAGGTTTTGATATTATGTGGGATTGTTGGGTTTGGTTTAAAAATAAATGTGGTGTTTTAAAAATGGTATCAAAAGGGGGATTTTTAGACATAAGGTGAAGTTCCATTGGATGTTGACACATCCATAGGTGCATGGAGTGCAGTCATTAATATGCATTAAATGAAAATAGAACCCCAAAGAGATTTTCATTTAACTATTTCCTCATCATTCCTTATCTTTTATTTTTTTATCAAATGGTTCTATATTTACCAAATGAATATGTGTTTCATCATGATATTTATAAATGTAACTTTAAATTTTTTTTGATAAAGTTTTGTCTCATTTACCCTCAGATCATGTTTTGGTAATAGTTTGGAACATAAATTCTTGTTTGGCATTGTGTGTGTAGATGATATGTTTTGTAAATGTTTTGAAACTAATACTATGATATATTCCAATTGAATGAATTTATCTACTATATGGTACTTTATGTTGTGTTTGGAAATGGAATGTGGTTTTGAATATGTAAATGCTATATTTTTATTTTGAAATGATTATGAAGTGTTTTATGAACTTCTATGACATGAAGTCTTGGATGGAACCTTCGACGGAGTGAAATTCATGTATATATCTCTATATATAGTTTTGATCTCTATGGGATGGACTTACCATGATGGGTTATTGTATAGTTTTTTTGGTGTTTGGTGTTGGTGAGTGGGGTGATTGTATTAAAGGAGAGTCACTCATGTGAGGGACTTCCAATTAAACAATATATTGCTTCCATGGGTTCTTGGGAATATTTTAGGGGATTGAGTGATGGTTTCTGATCAACCTAGATTAGATAGTTCTGTACCCCCTGGTTTTTTAGTAAGGACTAGTGGGATGTACCACTGGATTGTTCAGATGATGGAGGATAGTTGGTTATTGATTTTGGAGCATCGCCATATACTGGAAGGTGGTTCCAAAATGATTACGTCTAGGGGTCACTCTAGGGATGTTTAGGATCTCCCATGGTTACTTTTTATACCTTCATTCTTGCTTCCTTATATATATAGTTTTATTTATTCTTACTATTTATTCATCAACACAACATCGTAACATCTACTTGGGTGTTTGGGTGGGTTTCTTGGGTTCTAAAATATTGTCCTGTTTTGAAATAAAAGGGGTTGTGTTATGTTTTTAATGAGTTATGGAATGTTTTTTTTCTAAATATTTAAAAACATGTATTTTATAAATTTAATTTGGACATGTTTTAATGGAATGTGTTTGGTAAGGAAATGCATGGATTCTTTGGTGTTTCCTGCTAAGCTATTTTGGCTCACACACTACTTGTACCACATGGTGTCAGTATCCCTGATCTGTTTTTCAGTTCCTCTAACTCACTATGGTTCTTGGTTCTATGATTGTTTTTGAATCGGGCTGGTTAGAGGATAGTGGTGACCTTAATGTCACATATAGATCGTTTGGGCAATTTTTTGGTCTTTATTTTAGCATTCAGTTTGTTTAGATGTACCTTATAAATCAGTTTTTTTGTTTATTTATTTTAGATTCATTTTTTGGTTATCTACTTTTCCTATTTTATTATTTTGACTCTGGTTATTTCTTTAGGGATAAAATTGATCCCTCGTGTATTTTTTTGATTCTTGACACTAGTTTCTAGCCTATGGGGATCAGAAACAACTTTTGGTCCTTGTCACCAATCAGCTTGGGTGGCTGGTTCAGGGTCGACCCATTGGTTTGTGACATTAATAGTTTATAGTAATGCTATATGGAATGATTAACCCGCCCTTTATCTTCTTATATCTAATAAATATAGTTTTATAGGAATAAATTGATAATGTTTTTTCTTTTTTTTATCTTATCTTATTCTTTTTTAAGATCTATGAGTACCATGAGAATCACTTATATATAACTCTTGAGGATCATAGAAGAAAATTATTTATGATAAGTTTATTTGGGTGAATTATGGCTTTAAAAGGTTTATTTTTATGGACTGATTTTTTCTAATGATGGAATCATAGTTGACCCTATGAAAGAAACATTAGTAACTGAAAGGACTAAATAAATTAACATAAATAAAGTATATTGTTTTATTAGTTTCATAGGTTAATATTAGTGATTTTTTTAAAAATTCTAATTGGACAACCAGTTAACTAATTATACACATTAGTGGGTTATGTTTATCTAGAAAAAAGAATGTGAATAATGATTTGAAAAATTCAACAACTGACTATATAATTTTATGATGATCGCCCTAAAATCATAAAATGATGGATTTGGGTTATATAGTGATGCAATAAATGTGGGATGTAGTTGTTTCAATATATAGAATTATATAGTTACATAAAATTAATTAATATATTTAAATACGCATGAACAAATAATCTAAATTGCGAACATGTGTTAGAAGACATAATATTTTCCATGAGGATATAGAGACACTATCTATATAAAAACAGTTTTTATATATACAAGGATCCCGAAAGATTTAAATATATCCTTATGCAAAAATATATGAACATGGGAAAAACATTATAAATTTATCTACTAAAGGATTGTGATTTCTCAACAAAATAGTCTATTGTGAAGGAAAATATTATAGTGGATAATATTAGCAAGAAAGATAATAAGTTCCAACCAAAATTTCAAAAGATAGGGATCCTATGTTCTTGGATATAGTCAATATAGATACAAAAATTATTAAGAAATAGGATGGAATACTCCTCTTTCAAATTAATTTCAAAACAACATTATTGGAGATGATAAAATGTACTCAACAAGAGGATGAATTTCTTTAACAGAATTAATTTTTTGAATGATAGAAAACTTTTAGACATTATTTGTGAGGATTTTCTGAGACTTAAAAATAGCCTAAGTTTTCTATCTATACATATGTTTTAAAGGGAATCATTGGATGATTCACATACAACTAATTTCTCTATACATCTTAGTAGTAGAAAGATATATAGAGATTTAGAGGAACAGTACTGGTGGGATAATAGAATGTGGGAAATTATTTATAACATGTCAAAATCATTTTTTTAAATAGGTGAAGGATAAAATATTGTTCTCAATGAGGCTCATACCACCTATACCTATACCAATAAGGGAATGTGATGAAATTATAATGACATTTTTCAATGGATTACCAACTAATCCTAAGAGGAATAATTCTATGTGGGTAATTGTTGATCACCTTCTAAAATCATCATATTTTCATTTAAAAAGAGGGGAATCGCCTCAGGAGTGCCCAAAATGACTCTATATTAACAAATTTGTCATACATAATGAAACACCTATTTCAATTGTTCCTAATCACGATCTATGATATAAATAAAAATTATAGAAATTTAATCATAATGATCATGATATAAATATTTTATGAGTATTGATTATCATCCTCAATCTAATGAACATTCATAACGAAATATTTAAAAATTAGATTCCATTTTGAATCCAAGCTCTCTTAAAATTTTGGCTATAAGGTATTAGTATTTACCTTTGGTAGAGTTCTCATATAACAAAATCTTCCATTCATATATTCAAAAGGAATCACATGAACTATTATATAACAAGATATGTTATACATCAACATATTAGGATAAAGTTGTTGAATTGAATTTTTTATTCCAGGAACTTGTGTGGTATAAAATTAATGCTGTAACAACTATTCAAACCCATATCAAATTAAATAAAAGATTAATTAAGTTATATTATGATAACTATAGGAATGATTTGGATTTTAAAGAAGGATATTTTTTTCCTGAATTTATATTAATGAAAGGGGTTTATAAGGTTTTTAAACAATGGGAGACCTAGTCTCAAGTACATCATACCTTTTAAAATCATCAAAATTATAAGAATTGTGGGTAACTAATTTCAAATTCCACTAAGTCTCTATAATGAACATGGTGTGTTCCATTTATCATGGTTTTGTAAATACATTTAATGACCAATGAATGTTCTCACCTGTAATGAAGAATAAAATTAGATTGATATATCATTCTATGAGTATCCAATATAAATTTTGGACACCAGATAATAAATGTTGAGGAATCGGGTGACTCAATAAGTAATGTCACTTTAGATAAATGAAATAAAATAATAAGCTATGTGGAATCCTTAAGAAGTCATGATAATGAACTAACCAAGTACATTCAAGATGTTAAATTATATAAATTATAAGGATGAAAGTTTCTTAAGGAAGAAATAATGTATAACCATAATATATTATGATATATTTCTTCCTGTTAAATTTTTTTTATTGATATCATGAGGTATATGCAACCCTGTTTATAAAATAAATGAAAATTTTTATAATATTATAATAGAGATGTTAAATTTTTGAGAATGAATATAAATAAATAAATTATGAAAAGTATGTTTTTTATATGTAGAGAAAAATCCAATTGATAAAAAATGATTAGAAATAAAAAATGATGTATTTTTTAAAAAAAAACAGTTTCATTGTGTTATCCATAATAATGTTAAGATAATTTTTTCCTAATTTTGGATATTTTATGTAAAAAAATTAACATCGATTTAAAAACTAAAATTTCAAAATTATCTTAGAGTTTTTTTTATAATAAACTAAATGGGTCAATTTATTATGAATAGTAAATACTACTTCTATTTATCCAAAAATGTCTTTTTGTTGAAATAATTTGCAAAGTTAAATTATTTTAATATTTTATTAAAAGAAAAATAATCTCAATTTTTTTATAATTAATGTAATTTATTAATTTGAATCAATTTGATGTTGATATTTTATATTACAACTTTTACAGCTTAGAAAAAATTCATTTGGGAAATAGTTATTTCGAAAAATCTGCAAAATTAATTTTGTAATAAATTAAACCAATTATAAGAATTTATTTTTAAAAATATATTTACTATTTTTATCAGGATAATTACTATTATATAATATTTTAAAGCTAATTTTATCCATAATGAAAACTTTAAACATCCTAAATTATTTACAATGCTAAAGGAAAAACAGGGTTATAGAGGGGGGAAACATAAAGGATAAGGGATAAAATTACCTATAAACTTGTCTAATTCTTATATTCTAGTAATATTTCCATATTATCCCATATTGGGTTTGATAATGGTCTATGTTTTCAAATTTTTCATATGTTACATTATGTTATAATGTATAGATTTCTGAATTTCCCAATGTTTCATCAACCACACATAAAAATGATCACCACTTATCATATTCTATTCACATATAAGAGCCCTTTTTATTGGATAATATATACCTATATAACATTCTTACATCCCTCCCCATGATATATAATCCTTGGTTTCATCATAAAACAATTTTAAGAACACTTTTGTTATAAACATAATGATGTTGTCCAAAGAAGAGGTATTGTTCTTAGTTATGAATCTTGTTTTCTTTATTCCACTTCCTCATAAAATTATTCCCAAATTATTTTTATATAATAACACCAATATCTTCCATGTACATAAAAAATATTATGATAATTTTTATATAAAATATCTATATTGTCTTCATTGAAATGGGAAATTAATCGGTCGATCATCTGTATGGAGGACTACCCCCCTATGAACTGTTGTAATATGTTTCCCATTAACACCTATCCTAGCTTGTAATATTGATTTATTTGAGTATAAATAAGATATTTATGAAGAAATATTACTTTTAAAATTATAATACCATGTCTACCTTATTACTTTCCAATCTTTTGGAAACTGATGATGTCGCTAATGAGTACGTGTGTACAACAATTTCTACGAAGCAATGTGAAATGTTTTTTGTTATATTATGATAGGGATGGTAATAATGATATATTTATTGAATAAATATGATCTAAATTATGTAATAATTATTATATAAATGTGATATATTATGTTACATTCCTCCATTCCATCCATTAAAAATGGAAACAGTCTTCATGTGCTTGTACAACTTACCGTATCCGTGAAAAATATAACAAGTTTATATATATCTAACAATTATTAAACAATATAATAAATATATTATAAATATAAAAGATATTTTAACATTATTAATGTTTTATATATTTTTTCTACATTATCAATTTATAAGGAGCAGGACTACCAAAAGAAAATAATCATGAAAATTGGAGAAGGTGTCAACTAGAGTAGGGTTTTTAATAATGAATTATTGATAAATGGGTGATAAAAAATAGTAGGTAAAACTTATAAGGTATGATATATATAATTCATATTTTTTATCTGATGTATAATAAAAGAATATTTATTATAAAAGGGTTTTCAACATGAACAAATGAAGTTGGACTTGATATAAAGGATTTTCATCTCACATATTTTAGGGAGGGATACATATATTATGAACAACTTGTTAATTTTTTGTGATTATTATGACTCCCATTAATGTATTATTTGATTATTAAATTTTAAAATATTGTTATAAATATCCATATATGGTTATTCATTTCATTTGGAATATTTTTCTAATTTTAGCAAACTTTTGAGGGTTTATATCATAGTTTCATCAATATCCATTAGTGTTTATGTTTAAACCATATTTGGGGGAATTATTTCATATTCTTATGTTAAACAAAATATAATTTCGTATCTTATTATTATTTTTAAAAATTAAATGTTTTATGTTCATTATCTACTTTCTATATACTCAGTAGACTAAAATAATATATTTGTAAAAAACATATCTTCACTAATATCTTCGAAAGAAAACCCTTTCCCTCCATGTCCATATTTTATAAAAATGAATTCAATTTTTTTTAACTATTATAATGAAAATTAAATTAATTTTTACCCATTTATATCTATTTAAAAAATGAAATACATTATTATTTTCATTTTCTGAATGAGGTACTTTTGGATTTTTAATGAAAATGTGAAATGAGCTTTTAATTTAACGTCCACCTCATGAATAGAATTTTCCACCATCATGACCACTCTCAATAATACATTATCATTTTAAAATAAAATATATTTCTTAATATTCTACATAATTTAATTTATTAAAAAGTGATTTTTAATGTTAAAAGTAAATTTTCATTAGAAATGTTTTTAATGGTATTTTTATGGTATTTATATTTTAAAATTAAAAGAACCCTTATTTTACTTTTGATCCACATGGGATATATTATTATGATATCATACATATTATTTCACTATATTATTTATGGTTTTTTTGAGTTGGAATATGTTAAAATTATTCGATCCTTATTTTTTTCTCCTGGTGTTTTATGATCAGTTTGAATATGTATTTACTATTTTGATACCACATTCCATAATAATCTAAATAGTTTATGATATTATAAATTTTTTTGAGATAGTATTATAATTTTAAATTCTATTCATTAAAAAATAATTTTATGAACATTATATTTCTCCTTGTTCATATGAGGAATTCATGGACGTAGTGATTTTGTGGATCTCTATATCCCCTTGATACATTGGTTGGTCTTTTGAAACCTAATATCTTTGGTATTTAACTGAGGCCTCAAACATTTATGTAATATTTAACATGTCTAGTATAGTGGTTTTATGATGTTTCGTATTATTCATTACCTTATTATGAAAAAATTTATTTTTACCTTCTGATTATATGAATAGTTATGATATCTAAGGATAAGTTTCAAGATCATGTTATAATTCATATAGAATATCTGATCATCAATTATCATTGACATATTATTTTTTATATTCATTTTATTTATTAAATTTAACATCTTTTTTGATATCTACCTTCCCAAAATGATATCTACTTTTGTATTGATTATATATTCCATTGCACACATACCCTTACTGACTATATGAACTTACTCTTTCATATGTATCTATCCCCTAGGTTTTCCGGAAGTGTATTATGATTTATAAGTAGGGATATGAAAAAGGGAATAATTTATTCCTATGAGAAAAAATATGTTGTATTTTATGATTTCAAATATAATGTGTAATTCTTTTATGAATAAAATTTTCCAATACTAATAAATTATTATTACCAATGGGATGTGGTTGTTGGATCTAGAAACAATATAATAAAGGAGCTAATGAATTTTGGATACTAGGGTGAGAGAAATAACACATTATTTCTTATAATCAACTTCATTGGTAAAAACATTATTTAACTGCATGGAACCTATTTCCATCATAGTTTTAATTTTATATCATCTTGAAATCTTCTCATGTTTTCTAAATATGTTGAATCAGCTTATGTATCATATGAATTAGTATCCATAAATCCTTGACACATAATTGCATGTGATTTCGAACATTTTTTATCTATTTAATATAAACCCCAACATAATAAATCACACTAAATCTAACCACCTTCACCAATTTCCTAATAATATATCTCTACACCATATGGCCTCAACAATATCCCCTTTGTTATTTTGTTGTCTGTCATAGAAAATAAATTACTAAAAAATAATAAATACATTGAAATGGATCACCAATCAACAATTCAATGGATGTGTGTTTGAAACAAGTGTATGAAAAAGAACATTTAATATATAATACTGTGATAAATATAATATTGAAATGATCTATAATCAGCAATCCAAAATATCTTAACCATTCATATTGATCAATTATTTCAACCAAAACATATATGTACTTTAATAAACAATTAAAAAGTTCAAACACATGTATAAATTATGAACTAATAGTGTTACACATTTAAAAACTATATCTAAATATATATGGTACAATTTGAGATAAACAATAATTATTAATAGATACTCATTATATACTGATTCTCCCATGTTTATAAACATCAAGGTGATAAATATAAAGTAAGGGTTTTTTTCTAGTTTTATTCTACCCCTTCTACTAAAATATAAAAATACTATAAGATAGAGGTTGTAATGACCCACAAAACTAAGACATATTTATTACATCTTAATAAAAGAATATTAATTACAATATATAATGATCCATGATATAATTGATTTGAATTAGTTCTCTAAATATATAGACACTTAAATTACTTTTCCATGGGTTATCTACATTATCTTCCACTATGTTAATCATTACTAGAATTTGTATTAAACATATAATACATAATACCTTCCATCGTAACCTAGGGGAATGAGATATTAGAAAGTGTGATCTCAGATTCTCAGTAATGGTAAATGAGGGAAATATAAACATATAAAAAGAATAAGAGTTAGAGAATAATATAATAATATATGAAAACCATATCCCGATTATCATAGATCACAAACATGATTATTGGATAAAATATTCGTTGGTCATAATACATGAATCATAATTTCACCAATGATTATGAGATGTTAAAGATTAATATTGGAAAATATTATAGATATATGGAATATACATAATCAAATATAATCTTATATCACAGAAACCCACTAATTCATTCATAAATAGTTATTCTTGTGATAACCACATGTGTACCTTCTATAAGATTTTGATAACCTCTCATATCACCTCTTTCAAGATTGGAATAGCCTCCCATATACCATCTTTTTGTACTGGGGTAACCTCTCGTGTACCCTTTAAACTCATATAATTTAAATCATTACTTAATTCATTTAGGGGAGACATAGGGTCAACTGTCTTGGTTATGAAATAACCACCATATTTGGTAATAATGTAACAACTATCATAATTTGTAACAAAACCAAACTCAAATAATGAAAATCATTCATGTGGGTTCCATAAGATCATAAAACATCTATCATGTTATAAATAATGAAATGAATTGGTTCCTATAATAATTTGATCATGGAATAACCTATAGAAAATCAGGTAGTTTCATAAATATCTTCTCATCATAAACATAAACCATTCAGATAAAGAATAAAAATGCTTTCTAGGGATCATATTTCCATTAAATTTTATATTAAATCAAATGATTTACTTTTATATAAATAATTTCGTGGAATATTTCTTCATGAAATATCACATCCACATTAATAAAAACTTATTAAAATCAAAAATTGAAATCATTTTCATTGAAAATAACATTAGAATATTTAATGGAGGCTTTTAATATCATTTAAAAAAATTATTCCAGAAATTATTCCTTCTAATTTGAAATTCAAATTTTTTAAATAAATTTTCATAAAACATTATATAAATCATTTTCATTGAAAATAAATTTTCAATCATATTATTGATATTTTTTAAAATGTGTTTTCCCCAATAGTGGAAAATATTTTCCATGACTCACTTGTTAAAAACATGGTTCGATTCACATTTTCAGTAAAATCAAAACAGGAATTATTCAATAAATGAAATAAAGATTACTTTCAAAAAATATTGTAAAAAAGTTAAAAATGGGTAATTTTTCAAAAATAATTTATATAATTTAGAAAATATTTCTAATGGCATTTTCAGAAAACATGTTTTTTTAAGAAAAAGGGGGTTTTGACCAAAGAGATAAATGAATATATTTTTTTATTTAGAACATTATTTTAACATCATTAGTACAGAAAAAAGATGAACATTATGGGAAAATGTACTTTTCATAAATAACCAAAATATAGTGAAATTAATTATCTTATGGATAGATATATCCTAATATTTAATCATTGAAAGAATAATCATGAATAATATAGAAAATGATGAGATTTTAACATAAAACCCTTACCACTTTGGTATCATCAAATCTTAAGTCCCATGAAATAATAAAATTAAATGAAACATATAATATCATGAGAATATTGAAATTAAATTTATTATTGGTAAAAGGGGTTGTATATACACAGAAAAATAAATATAGTTGTATGACCTAACATATGTCTAAAAGGAGGAAAATAAAGACAAAAATACCTTACCTATTTTGTAATATTTAAAATTATAATCCCCAATAATTAATAACACCAATGAAACTATAAATTTTATGAAAATATGTTGATTCATGAAATAACATGTCAGAGTGACTATATGTAAACTTCATAAATGAAACGAGGGGTGAATTTTTATATGTCTTCAATAAATAATAGAGAGACTAGAAATCCCATACCATAAGGCTCAAATTCCATAGTGTATGGTTATAACTCATTTATAATAAATATAAATTTATTATCTGTATATTTAAATACATTTATTTTATTTATAAAACCATATATGATTTACCTAAGTCCTTTGATTGATCATTTATTAACATTCTCATGTTAAAGTCATGTTTCAGGTAATAACTGTTGTATTTTCCTTATAAGTTATGATTTGTTTTTTTAATCTTATAATACATATCATGGATCCATAGTCTATAAAATTATAACAATAATATAAATATCCTATATGTTTATTATAATTTTATTTATGTAAATCTACAAAAATTTAGAGATATAAAATTAAATACACAATTCATGAACATGATCTACCTTATTTACACATAAACACTATAACGATTTTATCCATGGATGAATTTAAATAATGGTAAATAATATATTAACTATAAATAATAATTTTTTTATATATATAAAATTTTTTCTTTAAAACTATTTATATTACCTTCCATGTAATGTGCTTGTGAAGAATGATCCAATTGATTCATGAAGCGGTAGTCTATTGTACTCACAAACAATATTATTATATTCCAATAAAAAGTAATATAAGAAGGAATATATGATATCTTGATAATAGAATCATAATAATATCATAATTCACATAAGAAAATAAATCAATTATTATATCTATCTTTGAGAGGTGGTGATGAAAAATGAATAACATCAGTTCATGAGCTGGTAGATCTTTGTACGCATGAATGATGAATACATAAAACAATTTATGTAATAGGATATGAAATTTACAAAATAAAATCTAATTATATGAAATATATATTATTATATTATTTTATATCGGTTTAATAATATATATTTTTGGTGGATTTAGAAATAAAATAAAATGGTAGATTTGGTATATTACCTCTTCTTCGGACAACTTATTTTGGTTTTCAGCAAATGACTCCCATTGTTGTATTTATAATGAAAATAATTCATCTATGATGATTAGAGGGGTGTGAGGAAGTTATTTGGGTAGGTAATGGATGATAAAATGGTGTTCGTATGTGTAAAGAGGATAGAATAGGGGTGAAATTTTATAAGAGAATTGAGTGGTAGACTTTTATGTTTTGAAAATAAAAAGGTGTACCCCTGATTTTCACATCCCACAAGGCTCCAATTCCATGGCATGAAAAACGGGGTTCAAGTTAAAACAACCCCAATCCAACCTTCATAGGTAATGGGGTGGAGGAAAGTACCAAAATAAAACACTAACGCGGATGACCTTTGACTAATTCACCACCACGCACACACCTGACCATCTCCATGCGGATTCACATATGAATAATAATAAAATATGAAAAATATATAGTATAACCATGCATGTAAAACCTCTAGGTGTTACATGTGTATGCCATTATCAAATGATTAGTAAGGGGGGGGGGAAATAAATGCCCAACTAGAAAGATGTCCCAAGATGAAAAAACTAGAAAATTAAACATTGAGATTACCCAGCTCAAAATATCTGAACTTCGACCACTATTCATGGTCAAATTCATCAGATATCCCCCTTCACATATGTAATCACTACCATCCTATCCTATATTGTAATAATATATGACACATGTTGGAATATTCAATACAGTATTGAGTAAATAAATACCCAACTGGACGGTCGGGATAATGAAGGGGGAGTTGTAAGGGACATTATAGGAAAAGGTAGTTAAACCCAAAGAAAGAGAGAGTAAAAAATAAAACATAGATACACACACACACACACACACATATATATATATATATTAAAAAAATAATCCAAATTAGAGATATTTGGGATCTCCATCTCACATACCAGCCTAGGAAATTGTTGAACCACATCCAAGTGGTCCATCATGGATACTAAACATCCCACACGTCTTTTGGTAGAGACATCCATGTCAAGAAACACCTCACCATTGGGTCACCCAGTCGAGGGGCACAAACTATAGTTAAGAGAACAATTTCCTGGTATAATTGGATGATGTAACATAATATATATAGGTCACATGCTATGATATTGCATGAGGGTTCCATACTAACGGTAGATAGAGGGAAATAACCTGCCAAGCTATAGGGTGTCACTGTTGTGGTAAAGGACTTATTCCATGATACTCAAGGAGTGTTCCACACTGATAAATTATGGAGGAACAATTCCAAACCCAGAAGAAGGGTTCCACTCTGATAGTATAGGACCTAATCTCTGTCCAGGATGAGTGTTCCACTTGTTTCATAGGTATAGTATCGATGCCCTATCCTACATAGAGGGTGACACTATAATAGTCGATTAAGTATCTATTCCCTTCCCAAAAAGAGAGGTCCACTTGGATAGTAGATAGAGGACCCATGAACTTCCTATAAATATGGTTCCACTATAGAAGTAGATCATGCTTCTATGACCTTCATAGTAGGGGGGCAATGCTATGATATAACTAATAATCATGCAAGATCATAGACATCATCTACCATCACATAAGGAAGAAACCCATGTAGATCATATCACAACATTTCTCAAAATCCATAACAAATTCAACCCTCATGTTCTACATAAAAAAAAATTTAGGATAGTTTACATGGAGTTCGAAATATGATTCCAAATAAAGGATATATGAGAGGAAAAATTTATCATACAAAGGAAATTTGGGTATATTATGTGTAAGGGGGGACAGATGTCGTGTGTTCCCCCTCCGCTCAGCTACCAATCCATATCCTTAAAGGTACATGGTTCAAACCCCATATAGCCCTACCCATTATGTAAGGAGACTACATAGTGTGTCCCAACCACCGAGGCTTCTTCTTGTGCTTCTAGTAAGGTTTGAGAAAACATTCGTATGTTCGTTTACATTGGTACATGACATGATATCTTGTACGGTGTCTCGCCCATTTAATTCGGGCCATGTACATGCACCATGGTTGTGAGTTAGTACAAATTTTTTTTCTAGCCATCTCTATTCTCATTTACTTCTTCTGTATATGTTAGGTCACCAGCACATGGTTCATCAGGTATGTGGGTGTCTCACACAGAATATGATGCTTTTCACACCTAAAACCTACGTAGTTAGAGTAAAGGATCTATACATTGTGATATCATCCAAACTACATGGAATTTAATTAGTATTTTTATTGAACAACATATAAATTATCTAGTGTTCTTATTTAGTTCTCAAACTATAGATATCACCTCTAGGGAACACATAATCAAAGGAAAGGGACTCTATTTTTCATTTTCATCCATCCTTAGGTGATAAAATAGATTTCTTTTTGTCCACTCGAATCCCAAACTCCCATACACATATACCATTCCGTACCATATCCAAATTTCAATCCTAATAAAAAAACCAGTCACTCTAATCCTGAAAATTATCCATAATCCATCCTCGATAGCTAATCCATTTTTTGCAACTAAAATAATTTTGAATGTAGGGTTTTATTCAGGCTCAATCCTTTCAGTAAATGTAAAAACATGGCCTCATTTCCCAACGGTGAATAATAAAATTAAAAAGTGGGGAAAGAAGAAAAACAAATAATTGACAATCATTTTCCATGAGTTCTTTTCCAAAGAATACAAATTGTGGATATTTGTGGGAGAAACACAACATATCTTTGATTAATTTATCAACCAATTAATAAGTGATACATAGGTAACAATAAGGATTTATTAAGCTCAGATCAAGTGATAGATATATAATAATTATTATACTTTTTCATTTGGGATAAAAATAAAAAACTAATCAGTCCATCCTAGATTTGGATCATTCATCGATGAAGAAAACGCTTCCCAAAACAATAAGAGAAGTTGTTTCATTCACTAAATCTCAATTCATATTGATCCCGAGTCTCATTATCATTTGATTTATATTCTCTAATGATAGGATGGATGAAAATACTCCTAATTAGCCCAAAGATATGTGGTTTAACCTAGTGATCTTTCATAATAGAGAATTTATAGTACAATTTTGATTTTGTTCATTTAAAAAAAATTAAATATAATTATTGTTTTTAATTAAATACAAACACTAATTCCCTCTATATATGAAATTACTACTTTGGAATACATTATCATAAGCATAGGGTAAACCCTGCATTCTATATAGAACTGTGATCTATGAGTTTTTGTGAGATACTCTATTTAAGATTTATACAATATTCATTTTGAAAATTTTAATGACTGATAGAAAATATATTTAATATTTTTAAAAATTAAATTTTAGTCACATCAGGCATTGTAATTTCATGTTCTCGTTGTGTGTAGATCAAAAAATATTTCTAGATATCTTCAAAAGTGTTACATTGAAAATTTGGGTCACTACTTCTGAAATGGACAATTCATGGTACTAGAAGATGTGAGGTCAAAATTTTGATATCTAATGGGTTATATACTTTTTTTGTCATTTTTAACCCTTAAATATTTATTTTAACCCCTATAAACCCATTTTTACCATAATTGTGATAAATATTTTTATATGTTTCTACTATTCCAAATGGCCTGAAATTTAATTCATATTATTAGATAAAATAAATTATGATGATTCTAAATACAAATTACATTTTTTCAATTCCATTAAAAAATATTAAAATCATAATTAAATGTTAATCCTACATACATGATGTGAATGTGGTTTTCCAAATAGAAAATTGATAAAGGAAAAAAACAATTTTTTTACAAAAAATAAATTTGAAAATGATTCAAATGAACAAAATATTATTTAATTATATATAATTTTACTAATATTTCATTCAAACCCATTTGAAACAAAAATAATTATTATATTTTCTTTAAAAAAATTGGATGTTTCATATAAAAACCATATTTTTCACTATTCATCGAGAAATTAATATTTTTACAAAAAACTCATAAAGTCACCTTAAATTTTTTTGAAAGGATTAATTTTTTTAAAAATATAATTATATAAAATTTTTGTAATTGATGTTTCAAAATATAATTTTTTTACTATTTACTAAAATTAATAAATAAAATTATTTTGGATAAAATAGTATTATTAAAAAAATAAAGTTGTTATAAAAAATTATTTTTTTTTGAATATGTGTAATTTATATAAAGAAATTATACTCAATATTTAATTTTTTATTCATATTTTTTTCACCATTTATAATTTCTAGGTAATAATAGTATTCTCTAATAATAACATTATCAGTTTATTATATTTCATTAAAACTCGGTGTTTAGTTTAACATAAGCTATCAAAAAAATCTAAATTTCTAAAAAGAAATGTTTTATAAAATATAGAGGTTTTATATCACACACATAATGAAATGAATTTCAATATTGAAATTACATCACTTTTTTGAAAACATATTAGGGTACTTATTCCTAATCACAGCCTCAAGTTCCCATGTATCTTCCTAAAATTGGTTGTTTCACAACAACAAATTCAACATTTGAGTGCTACTGTTTCGTGGACCATTCTTGGTATGACTAAAAATCTTTATTGGTGGTTAATCATATGTAATATAATGATCTAGTGGTATGACCTCTCTGATCAGTACATATTATTGATTAATTATGTAATTTTTGAAGATATGTGTGTGGAAGACATCCTGAACCTAAGAGAGGTTAAGTGAAAGTATCAAGCTATAATCTATGATCTTTATATGATCATAAATTTAAAAGGGATGGATATATAGAGGTTTTATTTTTTTGTTCATTATTACAAAACAAAATTATATAAAAAAATTATCACCTTCATTAAATTCTAAATCACATTGATGTTTATAAATAGTTTTTTTAAAATTTTTGATTACCTTACGTGTTAATAATTGACTTTAAGATTAACTATTATATCATTAGTTATCTTAGGTCCCAAAAACATTATTTATAAAAAATTCTTATAGTATGTCATATTTCTAGATATATATAAATAAATTGATTCATAAGGATACATTAAAATGTTCAAGTGAAAGATATTCATATTATAAAAATCAAAGAGAAGATTTTTTTAATCCAACCAACAATTGAAATGCATTGAATAAGATCATATAATTTTTTATTGTGTCTGAATTTTTATATACAAGTAACCATATATCTAGGTATTATATGTTGTCCAAAAACATGTCTCTATATCTATGGCATGTGGATGACTTCTCTATATCTTTGAGGTAAACCTCAAATCCCCATCAGACAAAATACATTGTTGTCATCTATAAAATCATTAACACTTCTTTAATATATATCATGGTAATATTATCTAAATTGAAATCGCCTTTTATAAGGATAATATTTTATGAATGTATAATTATATCAACTACAACCCTTATAGAATTTTTTCTTTTGATTTTTTTTGAAGTTTAATGTAAAAACCCACAATGATGTCTTCAAATTTATTTTCTAGTGTGGATAATGGCCATTGAATCATTTTACACATTTTCCACCCAAACATTACATTATAATTTACTAATAATTGAGATTAATATATAGAAATTTCTCTCATTATGATTTCCATCCATAAGTAATCATTCATATAGACCATTGGTAGGTGTTATAACCATGTCCCCCATTATTTGCGGGTTCATGACCCACATCGTTATAGGATTCCATTAGTTATCATCCATATACAAGTTATAATGTTTTCATAACTATTATTGCATTCTAAAATTTCAATAACCTATAATTACAATATCATTTAAGATATGATAACCCCTAATGATTACCATTACCATTAATAATATTTCCACAACGTGTAAATGAATTACTCCTTAAATAAATTTTTCACTAAAAAATATAAAAAACCAATGGGTTATATTTCCTGATTTTCATATTAAAATATCAATAATAATGATGAACATAAATAACCTAAAACATTAAAATGGGTTTCAATAAATTAGAAAAAATCATCATCCTTAAACTCTTAAAATCATTATTATATTAGTAACACTTTTGTAAATTATACATGTACATATATACACTTCCAAATGTTAATTCACCATTTATTCCCTATATAAGATCTTATATTAAAAATAATTTGTTGTTTATTATTTATTTCATCCCTTAGACCTACATAATATTAGAAATGATTTCACTACTCAAAAATATAAGTTGATAGTCTGAATTAATGCTTATATTCACATGAAATTTAATTGAAGGAAAAAAAATAAAATTTGACTAGGGATAATTTATACCAACTAAATAAATAAAATTATTTATTATAGAGGGGAACATAATGTTCCTAAATCATCATGATTCAAATCATCCATCGATATTACATTAGATTTCTCTTTTTTATTTTTCATTAGAGGTTGTTGTGGATTATTATCCATATTACGCCTTGGAATAGGGGATTGAGTTTCATAATTCCCAAACTCCTTACACTAGAAATATTGGAGTGTGGATTGTTCATTTTCGTAACCTCTCTATATTAATTTCATTTAAATTCATTTTCACATCAATTCAACAATTTTTTCACAATGGATTGGATTCCAATATATGTACCACCCTCTTGTTCCTCTAAATAATTCACCTCATTTCTTCTTCCAACCATTATAACATGTAGGTGCTAGAAATTTCATTCCACTATTTGATTTATTTCAGCTCTCATGAGTCTCAATATTCATTTTCTTATAAATTACACTATAATGATAAAAAATATATAATTTCCATTTCTACATTTAGTTCACATAAAATAGATAAATTGTAGATAGTAAAGTCTCTTATATATAAGGACTATCAAAAAAAATTGTATTAATCCACCAAAGAATTGATCAATTTTTTATTCTAGATTGATAATTAAACTAAAAGAGTCTTGTAAATGTCATTTAAAATTAGATTCATATGTAGCAACATATTTACAATCTTTTAGATTATTATAGAGAAATTTCTTGCCCATAATTGTTCATAGAATTCAAAATAACCACTTAATGCCGTCTCATTCCATGGAGTCCATCACATACTATTGATTTTATTCTTAATAAGGTTTCTCCATTGATCTTCTTTACCATAAAATTGATAAAAAACCAGAATGGATTTCTCATAAATTATACACCAGAAAATATAAAATATATTTTAACTGGTACTAATCAGTTTCTTAGATACAATTGGATTAGTGGAACCATTAAAATAGGGCACATGTTCCCTCATTAAGGACTCAAAAAAAATTATTTTCTCCTTTACTTGTTTGTAAGATCAACATGATTCATATCATGATAATTCATTATAAGAATTCCATTGATATTTTTCATTCCATATCACAAAAAAATTGGATTCCTAGGAGGAAAATAAGGTTATTTTTCATTTCATTCTACATTAACACAATTTATTCAAGTGCTTGAAATTGATTAAAACAAAAAATCATAGTTGGAAAAACAGTAATCATCATTGGGAACCGTATAATCCTGATAAATAATTTATTCAATTTATAAATAATTACTCTTTATTTTTAAAATCTACTACATGTTATTACCATAGATCATTTATAGTAGTTATTCAATTCAATCGCGATAATTCATAAACATTATTTAAAATCTCAGATCATATCCTCACGAGTTTCAACCCTTGAATATAGAAAGGACCATTGTAATTCACTAAGTGATGATCTTGTCTAGTTAAATGATCCCTCTTTGGTTTTATTACACATATGTACCTCAATTCCATAGTCATATCCACTTGGAGTATCAAAAAAGGGATGTGTTTTCTTAGAAACTACTATCAATTTCCATTTCAAAAATTCAAAGAAATTTTCATATACATTAACTAATCCATATAAATATCCTTATACATATTCCAAAACTCATCCTTAGAAATATCCATGAGGTTATCAATAATGTTTTATCTTGTTAACTAAAACTTTCTCTAATACCATCTACAATTACCCAAACTACACATATATAAATATTACAACATAATATATTAATAATAATTTAAAGAACAATATAAGAAAAAATTATTTAGGTATAGTTCCCATGGAAATATGGGAATTTGAAAAAATGGCCATTAGTGAGCCATGACATCTCCTAATATGTTATACATAACAATCACCCTTCATTATCATTTTATAAATAATACATTTCAACATAGCCTATGGAATGGAAACTGAATAAATGGTGATATAAAATGATTATTAAGGGTAAAAAATGGATATATAAACTTATAATTAGAATATGAGTTTGGGAACATGATAATAACATATGAAAATTATACCATGCATATCATTGGCCATAAACGTGATTCGTGGAATAAATCATGGCTTTTCATAAGAAACAAATAATAATTGAACCAAATAATATGATATATGAGCGCATGAAATTCCCAAAGAGCCCATACTTGAGTGGTAAGGGCTCCTTCTTGGCACCCAAGAGACCCAGTTTCAAAACAGGGTGGAGGCGAACTCGGATAGAAATGTAGTAATATTGTAGTAGTTTTTTTTGTACTGTAGTAGTTAGAACTATTCACCTGATTATGTCCTTCGGGCCATCTGATTGGGCCTACGGGTCTCAAGGGCCTTTGGGCCATAGGGCCTTCGGGCCATAGAGACCTTGGAGTTTCCCAGTTCACACAGAGAAGACCCCATAAGAGGATAAGAGCCACAAGTGTAGCAACCACCAGAAGTAGAGCTAACCGGATTAGAAGAATAAGAGGGTATGGTATTTTCCATCAAGACTAGGCACTGTGAAGCATTATACGGGGTAATTCTAGCTAATTAGCATTGAAATGTGGGGAGCTAGGTGACCAATGATGCTAAAGCTGTGGAGGGGCAGTTCTAGTGGGTTGGGCCTACGGGTCCTGTAATGGGAATGGTATGCCTCTAGACCTTGAGGTCATGTATTGCAGGTCAGTTGGGCCTTGCGACTTGGGCATACGGGACATGTATGGGTTCCCCTTCAACCCTTAAAAGGGTGATTATCCATACTAAAATAAAAAAGAATTCCTTTGGGCCATTCCGGGGGGAGTGAGAGCACAAAATTGGCATAAGACATATATGTGTATCATATAAATAATCATATAAAATCTTATGTTATGGATACCTATAAAGATATTCGTATAATATTAATCTTGGGATAAAAATAAATGTACCTACTTTAGGCATCAGATAACATATCAGGTAACATTTTTTTAGGTTAGGGATATCCTCACATGTATCTTTTTCAAGATTGGGACAAATATCTACATACCCTTTATGATTATATGACATTAATAATTACTCAACACATTAGAGAGAGATATATTTCCCAAATATCATGATTACAATGTTACCACCTTCCATGGATATAATGTAACTATAGTAACATAATTAAATTCATATATGTGGTTGTTGAAAGATCATAAAGCATCCACAATATTATAAAAAATGAAAAAATAGGGGTTCGGAATAATTTTATCAGTGTATAAACCTTCTAAAAGAATCAATAATAAAAATTATATTGTCTTAAAAACATTAAACATTCATGGAATGAATAATAATGGTATCATTTGAACATATCCCTATTAAACAATAAGTTACTTAATAGGATTTATTCATAATTGAAAAATCATTTTGAAAGATTAATTGTAATATCTTTTGAGGAAAATATTATTTCCAATTTGAAAATCTCCAGTTAAAATATGAAAAAAATAAAAATAATTTTCATTGATAATAATACTTTATAAATTCATAAAGGAAGCCTTAAATATAATTTACAACATTTATTAAGGAAACCATACATTCTTTTATACAATATTATTTTTAAATGTAAAAATTCATAAAACATTTCTTAAATCCTTTTAATTAGAAATAATCATATCAAAATATAAATAATATATAAAACACTGTTTTTTTCATTATTGAGGAAATTTTTTTCATTCTATACACGTTAAAACAATGATTCCATTCCAATTTCTAAAAATATACAAACACACCTCCTTTTGAAAATTACATGAAGATTCCTTTCAAAACCATTTCTCAAAAGAATATAATTAGAAAAAGTATTTGATAAATTATATTAGAATATTAAAAAAATTAAACACTTTTTTAGAAAAAATGGTTTTTAAAGAAAAAACGTTTTTCCAACTAAGGAGAAAAATAATGAAAATTTTAAAAAAAAAATGATTTTGACTTATTAAGTAAATAAATAGATAAAAAGTGAAAACACTAATTTTCCTGAAATAACCAAGGGGAAAGTAATAACATGGGATTTATAAGAGTAATATTAAATATTCCATCATTTAAAACATACTCATGAACAATCCCAATAAATGATGAGATTGTAACCTAAAACCTATTCAAAATTTGTACCTTTAAATTGTAATTCCCAATAAAAATAAAATTTATTATCATGGGAATACATATATTTTGTATATTACTTGTAATGTGGGACATATATATACACAACATAAAAAATTGAATGTATATAACATAAAACACATCTCAAGGGAAAAAAATGAAACAAAAAAAACACTTACAATTTTGGTAATATACAATATTTAAAGCCCCAATAAGACATAACACAAATTTTAAAGTTATATATAATTAAAATAATAAGATTTGTGATATAAAATATCAAAGAATCAGTATATAAACAAAAAAAATAAAATGATTGACAAATTTTTATATGTCTCCAAGAATTAAAAAACAAATAGATATACCCTATCATAGTCTTGAATTCCATCTTGCATTTTAAAAACATATATATAATAAATATATGTTTATTATACCTAAATTAAAGAATAATAATTATATATGTAGTACACTATTTTAATTACATATTACCTTTTATTAACTATTTTTAACAATTCATGTTAAGTCATGTCCTGGTAAATAACTATATTATTTTTCAAATCTGTTTCGATTTTGTTTTCTAGGTACTATTATTTTGATCATGAGTCCACTATCTCCAGATTTATATCCATGAAATAAATATCATATTTTTTATTTATATTTTTTTATAATATTTTATTATATTTAGACATAGAAAATGAAAATACACTATTTATGGAGATGATAGGTCGTACTTTTGCAAGAACGTTGTTTCCAATTTAATAAAGGATAAAATGAAAGAAATATAAATAATATATTAACATTAAAGTATAATTTTTATGAAATATAAATCAATTTTTTATGTAAAAGTTTCATTAATACCTTCCATCTAAAGCATTTTGGAAGAACAGATCACATCGCTTTATGAAGAAGTAGTCCATTAATCATAAAAACAATATTATCATATTCCCCTGGAATAAAATGTAAGATTAAAAAATTAATATAAAGATTAAAAATAAATAATAATATTATAAATATGATATATATATAATAAATACATATTTATATCCAGCAATAAGATGTGGATACAGATAATTAATAATATCTATTCACTAGTTTGTATTCCTCCACACACAAATGATGTTTTCTTAATTCATTTGATTATAGAGGAAGATGATTTAATTTATTAAATTTTCATAGTGACATCATATTATATTTATTATAAAAATGATACTATATCATCATGTTTTAATTTAAAGACAATTGGGTTGATAAATAAATAAAATAGAACGCTTGATTTTAGAGGATACCTCTTATTTAGGTACCTTCGTTTGGTTTTAACCAAGTACCATCCTATGGTGTCTTTCTGACCAAAATGAGACTTATAGAATTATAGGATGGAAGTTAGGAAGTGATATTTATGGTATTTTTAAATCTAATTGGTTATGGAATTTTGAGTGGGAGAGTAGAGGGGTTGTCCTTACTTATGAGAGGTGAGTGGAACAAGTATAATTTTTGAAATGAAAAAGTTGTAACCACGGTTATCACATGACGCAAGGCTCTAAAAAATAAAATTACAGATAAGATAGAAAAAAGGTTAATATGTGTATATTATATTGGTTTTTTACATGTTTTGGTCATTTTTACCCCTTATCATTTTAGTTTAACCCTTCGGTAAATCCATTTATACCTTAACTCTGGTAAATAATTTTTACTATTTTTCTATTAATTATGACAAAAAAATATTTTAAAGTTATTAGAAAACGTAAAATACATTGACTACATATATGGAAACCAATTTTTCAAAAACCATTAATAAAAGTGGGAAATTAAAATTTAAAATTAATCCAAAAAATGCAACAAAATGGAAGTTTTCCAAAGAGATGATGCACAAAAAAACAATAATTATAAACAAATTAATCATGAAAATTCTTTGATAAATTTTTTTTAATTGATATATAATTTTAATAATTTTACATTAAAACTAATTTAATTAAAAAAACCTTATAACTTTTTTTAAACCAAAAGGCATTCTTTAAAAAAAATTAATATTTTTCACCCTTCCTCAAAAAATTTGTATTTCTATAAAAATATTAAAATTTAACAAAATTATATTTTTTACCAAATTATTTTAAAAATGAATATTAAACCATAAAATTAATATTATAAAAGTTCCAAAAATTACATTTAATAGTTTTCAAACTAACATATCTATGAGAAAATAGTATTTTGGAAATATTTAAATAATTTATTGAACATACATTATTAAACATATAATGATTCTTTTGTAAATGGTTTGGTGAACACATTAGAATTTTGTTCTTTCATACAAGAAAAATACACATTTAAATCATTTCATCCCATAAGATCTTTATTAAATTGATATTTTATACCAATGTGAACTGATTATTTATTTCTAAAATTCCTCCTCTATAAATGGTTATATCAACATGTCCATAATTGTTTCTTCTATTGGAACAAATTTCACTTTTAACTCATTTCACAGTATAAGATCCTTGATGAAATGATATTTGATATCAATATGATTTATTCTTAAAAATTGTAATAAATTCAATGATAAATTTTTAGTATTATTATTATTAGATCCGAAGTAATTTGGAAACTTCACTTCAAAATTCAAATCATCCAACTATATCATCAACTTCATTATCTGAGTCATTCTATTAATTACATATAAAAATTCTACATTATTTGTGACTAGTGTTAAAAATGTATATTCATAGAGTTATAAAAAACACACATTTCATCAAGATATATAAATACAATGTATTTTGACCTCCTATAATGAAAAAAACCAACCCAATAAGAATCTATAAGA
Source organism: Viscum album (assembly GCA_963277665.1). Taxonomy (NCBI): domain Eukaryota; kingdom Viridiplantae; phylum Streptophyta; class Magnoliopsida; order Santalales; family Viscaceae; genus Viscum; species Viscum album. The sequence continues at coordinate 1,922,970,944 of OY728150.1, forward strand.
GAAAAATGTTCAATTATTCATATGATATCATATATTATCATGAAATCAATTACTCCATTATTATTTCATAGAATCCCATTTAAATATAAAAAATCTGTCACTTTTTCCCTTTTAAACCTACAACAATGTGTAATAATATAAAAATTATTTTTCTAAGAAGCGATGAGATATCACATAAAAAAATAAACTATCCCAATTAACTAGAAAAACTCCATTTCCTTGAACATAAATTGAGCAATTTTTTTTCAATAAAATGGTTGTCTAAACTATATTTAAATATTCTATGCCAAACTACTATAGGAGATTAGTAGAAAAATTATCTTCATAATGGAAAATGTACCCATCATTTTGTGATATTCATAAGACAAAACATATTTTATAACTCCATGAATAAAAATTTAAATAACATGATCATATACATAGAAAAACTCTTGCACACTTCTTCAATATTTTATTGAATTATTTTGTATTATATATAAAAAATAACTTGAAGATCTCTCATTTTTAATCTATTGTGTAGATATTTTTTCCCACATTTCTTTTTTCTAAAATTCAATATCATGAAATAGGTATCTATAATATAATACCATCCACTTAGGTCTTGAATCATACCATATAAATCCTTCTTTAAATTGATAAAATACATCAAAATTACTAAAATCGTGAAAAAACAATGGTTTTTAGTATATATCTCATATTCAAACTCATCATTGAGGATGGAAGAATTGAAATACATTTGGCATATCTTAGGTAGCCTTTTTTATTCAACGACATGAAACATTATATTATTTTAAATAATGGAAACTAAAAAAATATCTAATCAAAAGACACTTCATTATCCTATTAATAACTATTTAAATCAAATTTCATTTATTTATTTCCATATCAAATTTCTCATTGAATTTTATCTTGATGTTATATTTTGTTCTAATGAAATTATTCTCCTTCAGATTGGGTAATAACTCCCAATTTTTATTATTCTCTATAAAATCTAATTACACATTCATAAAATCAACCCATTCTTAATGATTCATTTATTATTCAAAATATTTGTGTTCAACATGAGATTGTAACTAGGTATGTGTTTTAGTCCTCGTATTTAACATCTGGGTATTTTAAAAGAAAAACTATGTTTGATATCATATATGGTATCAATCCTAGAACATAAACAAACTCATGAATATTACTCTTCTGATATGATTCTAACAACCATGTTATTGGATTGGAAGGTCTGAAACGGAATTACAAAATTATGAAATACATATAAATGTCATACTCATATATAAATAATGGAATATTTCTTAGAAAATAAGCACATGGATTATTAGTTTAGCTATTTTATTCCTTAAAAATAGGTTTCCTTTAAAAATTGTTTTTATATCTTATTATAATGAAATAATTATAGTTAATTTCATTAACATTTGTCAAATTATTTTTATAAAATGAATTTATTTTTTGAATCAGTATATAAAAATTATATTGGGGTGAAATTTGGATAATTTTCTAAAAATATTGATTATTAAGTGAATATTGATTCCAAAAAAATAAGGATTAATAAGAAATAGAAAAAATTATGTTCAATTAATTTATGATATACTTATTAGGGAAAATATAACACTCACACCCGATGAGCAGAAATAGAGAGATATTTCTTAAGTATAATAAAAGAGGAATATGAAACTATTACAATGTATAAATCCAACATTAGAAGGTTGAAAAGGCATGTTGAGGAATAAATATGTAATAAAATGATAAATATTCATTGTTTCATTGATGTGATTAATCCAATACTTCAAAGTAAAATAGTATCACAAACAATATCATCAAAAAAGGAAAAGTATGATGTGAAATCCAGATATAAATGGGATTCTCCAATTACTATGGATTTGAATGAAAGAATGTGATAAAGAGGGTGCTAGGAAAAAAGGATAATGGGATGAATAGAAAGAATGAAATTCCCTCATGTGATAATTTTGGAAAGAAACACCAACATACATTCATGAACAGAATATGAGTTTTCATCATGTTTAGTGAAAAATTCCATCCAGTACAGGAATGAATGGGAAATAAACAAATACTAATTTTTAGTATCTATTCTATATGGATATGGGTAACTATTAAAATTAAATTTTTAATAATCAAGGGAATATACCTCAGAAGATGATGAGGGATTATGGCAAATATTATTTAATTAAAAATGATAAGGTTGAATGATTAAAATGAATCTATATTTGGATAGAATAAATATATTGTATATTCATTTTTAATAATGGTATTTTGGTTATAGTAATAATAAATCACTAAAGGATTGGGTTAATATTTTATGTAAATATTTCTCTGTGTCTGATTATCCTAATAGTTGTGGAAACTATCATGGATTTATGAGAATAAGTTTGACCATAAGCTCAATTTCATAAACACCCATTTTTAAGACTTATACGATGGGAGTTTATTATGTCTAATGATATTTTTATAGTCATTTATATTCATTAAACCTATTTGGTTAGTATATGTGTTAGGTAAAATGTTATTTAAGCAATAATTCTATCACATTTTGAAGACATATGTTTATAAGTATTGGTAACCTTTAGTGTTTATCTTGTAATTTTGTTATGCTAATTATGAGTTATTAATATATAAAATGTTATAGTAATTATATTAATATAGTTTTTTAAAAAGAAAAACCAATATTTTGGGTGACAACCCATCACATCCATTGATGCTACAGGGGTAGAGATTGTAATTAATGGGCGATAATTGTCCAAAATATATCATTTATATACATGATGTACTAGTTATTATGACATTGTTTTCTGTTGAAATATTTTTTTGGATATATATTCATAAACTTCGTTATGTTGACCATTGGTGTTATATTAAATATTTAATAGATTAATGTGTTGTTTTCTAACTTATGATTTCCTTTTTATATTACAGATTATATCTATAGACTGATGGAATGAATTTTAATGTTTTTATTGATATTATAATTTCTTTAAAAAAATTACTACTTTAGGAATTAATATTCATATTTTCTATTCATTTCTTGGAGTAAGATATAATAAAATAATTTATTTTCAAACAATCAATGAATAAAATTATTCATATGAAATATAAATATAAATATATATATAAGTATATTTCATAATGTTCATAGTATAAATTGTAAATGAATTCTTTATATTTAGGGAAAGGATCTTGAAAATAAATTTTATTCCTATTACAGTCATTCCCATAACATATTTATGACATTTTAGTTGTTAACTATTTCTTTATCATTCACTTTTTTTGTGATCAATGATCTGAATCAGTATGAAAATGTTTATATGCTTTTATTCCTTGTCAATTTTTTCACTTCCCATTAACTGTTTTCAACATGGAAAACTTGTAATAATTTATTCTATAGGACCTGCATATTTCCCTTTCCCAGTTATCAAGAGTATGTTTTATTAACCCTTTTCACGGTGTGGGATTTCAAAAAAGGTTAAACTTATGCTAACCAAAAGATAATTTTGAGGGTAAAATTTATTTATTGTTATAGAATATAACACCCTGATAATTTAGAAAATATTCATTTTTATATAATTTTAATTTCATTGATATCTTGTGTTACACCCAACAATGAGTTTGAAAGAACATCAATATGTTATTAAAATATTATTATTTAACAAAACTATTATTACCAAACAGTTAAATTTGATTATATTAATTAGAATAAAAATTAATTAAAATTCAATGGATTATACATATATAAAATAAATAAATTGGTTGTGATTATATTATAAATGAAAAAAATTATTTGAATGTAAAAGAAACGTATTTAGGAAAAAATGGTTTTTATGCACGAAATGTGTTATTGTCATAATAAAATTAACTAATAATTATTGGTGAATTATTTAAATATTATTTATAAATTATATATTCAATCAATTTTTTAATCATTCAAGTAATATTTTTTATAGACATGGGAAATAATGAATCAATTCTTTTTCTTATAAACTATAGTTTTTTTAAAAAGGGGGTTTCATCACATCATGTGAAAATCTCTCAAAATTAATATTTAAAAATTTTAGACTATTTAAATGAAATAATTAAAATAATTTTTGATATTATAATCTCAAAATTATTATAGATTTATTTTTGATTTTTTTTGAACATATAACCTTTTCAATTAATATTGGGAAATAATGATTTTTTTAAAATTTATTTTTTATTTAAATAATTTATATGTTATATACTATTTAAAAAGTAAATATAGTTCATTTATATATTATTTATTCTAATTTTTTATATTTTAGTAAAATATATTTAAAATTTTTATATATATACTTTTTATACTTTTGATACAATTTTGTTTCTAAAATCGTTTTTTATTCACGTCTTTGGGTTTATCATTAAATTAATTTCATCCACTTATATGACTTTAATATTAAAATATAAATTCTATATTTTAAATCAGATTAATTCATATTTTATAATAATATCAGCATAAATTTTTTTCATAATAAAATTTGAAAATATTAAAATATAATTACTACTGTTAACATTAAAATGGGGTTTTCTTTTCACATGGGCATGTGTTAAAATCAATTTCATGAAAACAAAGATTTTATTTGATAAATTATATTTAATATTCATGGTATTTTGTAAAAAATTTCCAATTAATTATAACTAATATTTTTCATTCATGAAATATATAAGAAAATAATATGAGAAACAAGTAACCATGGTGGAAACTAAAATGATTAAAATAAGTTAAAATAAAGGTTAAGAAAAACATGTCTAAAATAAGAATTTTTTTAATTTGTGTTGTTCCTAAACCATATAATACCACCACAATGTTTTTATCAATTTTTCTAGGATTCGTTTGTTAGAGTTACTTCTCGTTATTTAATTATTTTTTGTTTTTTAAAAAAATCCATTCCTCATATATAAAAGGTGACCACCTCTCCTAACTTATTCACACCAAATATGATCTTTTTCATGAAAAAAACATCCAAAATATATCCCTAATATCTGTATCAAATTTATAGTGATTTTTTTCTTCAAATTATACCAACCCTATGGTCCATAATATGATATCCAAAGGAGGTTCTTCTAATAGAGGGTAATTGACTTCTCTAAACATTTTCCTGTTAATTTTGTTCTTAATACCTTCATTAATCTATAAATAATTACAAAATGATAAAAAATTTGTTAAATTTACTATTATTTTATTATCTTGGTTATATTACACACACACAAATATATATATATATATATCTCCCCATCCATCAAATGAGAAACAAATATTCCATTCATGTATATTATGGAATACCTCCTCGCCAACTGATGAAATTCATTTTCAATCACTGCCTATCTCAAATGGGTATAGTTATATATTTAAATTATATATATTTTACTCATAAAATAAATATTATCTTGTTATTATAATAACACTTATACATTCTTCATTCACATTCCCTGAACACATGATAACATCACTCGTGCATATGAAATACTGTTGCCTCACAAAGCGATGTGGATTGATTGCTACTTATGCATTACATGGAAGGTAATAATGATAAATTTAATAAATATATGTGATATATATTACATAAATATATCTCTATAAATTATATATAATTTTTACCTTCCTTTTATTCCATCCTTCGAAAAAATGGATGTAACATTCATGTATATGTCCTGTCTATAATCTCTATGGATGGTGTAATTAATTTTATATTTCTAAAATTTATATATTTCTATAAATTTATATATAATTAATATATATGATATATATATCATTGTTAAAAAAATTATATTATGAATCCTTGATCAATTGATATGGACCAAAATTAAGAAACAAAAATATATAATAGGAATATGGAAGTAATTACTTGAAACGATATTTTAATAAGGATTTGTTATCAAAAAAGACAATGAACAATCATAATAAAATAATAATTTGTTGTATATATATGGTTAGAGTTATTTAATATATTTATAATAATTATATATTTATTATAAGGACATTCAAACACCTATGAATAAAACTGTACCTAAGAATAGAGTTCCCCATCTATCATTTACATCTATGAGACATTCCATTTTCACTACATATTATTTTGTATATACTAACCCTTTTATATGTTATATCATTAATCTATTTTTATTCATGTAATTTATAGTTTTATTTTATTTTATTTCAATAAATAGTCACATAATTTAGATGTTACCAAAGCGGTGATGTCTTATTTCATAACGTCATAATTATTCCTGATTTTTTTCTTTAAGTATCATCTAGAAGAATTTTATGATATTTAAATATTAAATTAAAAATATTTTTCAATATGGTTATTCTAGGAATGTTTCATGTAATAATAGTATTTTAATCTTGTTTGTACTTAAAATTATTGTGAAAAATATTTTTAAGAAAATATTATTTTTTTCCCTCTTTGGTTTAAAATCATTTTTGTCCATATCCTATATTTATAAGAAAAATCAAGAATGCTATAACATTATAAAAATTATTTATTAATGAAATTATTACGTATATTTTATGTTTTATAAAACGTTTTTAAAGGATTCTTCCTATCATTTTCCAAACAAGGTACTTTTTTTACTTTTCAAAAAAAAATATGAAAGAAAACACTATTTTAGCGTATTTGGAATGAAATGAACCTTCATTTCATTATTACCACACATTTCACAAAATATTACTTATATATTTTCCAATTTTTTTTAAAAAAAGGTTTTCAAAATTATTTTTTCAAATTATTTCTTCTTAAAATTTATTTTCAAATTAGAAAGGATATTTTCCTCAAGAATATTTTAGTGGCATTTTTTATTATATTTTTATTAATAAATGAAAAACCATTATTTAACCTTATGATCCACTAATAATATGATGAAATGATACCATAATTATTATTTATATTGATGTATTGTGATTAGTTTAATTGGGGATGTACTATTATAACATCATTCCCCATATTAATTTGAATGGTTGATGATTACATTTATTAATTATGGATAATGTTAAAATTTCAAATGCTAGTTTTCTAAAACCAATCTTTATTGTGATTATTTTTCACCCATTTCATATAATAAATGAATTTTATTTAGTTTGTGACATGAGGGAACTGCAATAGACCATTGATACATTAATAGGACTCATGAAAAAGAGTATCATGAGTTTTTAGCCATGTCCTTACATAGTTCGGTAGTATGTCATAACAAGAGGCCTGTGAGTTTTGGATATGATGTTTAGAATTTTACATTTTATCATTTTGAGAATATTTACTGATGTACATATGATTATTTGATAAGTCATATTATCCAAAGTTAGTTTCATGATCATTGATTATTTATATGATATTATTTGATCATCATTTATTTCTTATATTTTATTCTTCAAAACCTTTTTATCTATTAAATGGAATGTGTTTTTAGTTATTTTCCTGGAGATATTGATTATGATTTATTCATTAAATATAAATTTCTTTTTACACATACCATTATTTAGAATTATAACTCATATATTTTCAAATGATTTATTTCATAAGGAATCCATGATGTATTTTATGATTGATATGTTGGGATTTTCTAAAGGGAACAATGGTGTGCATTAAGAAAATACTAAGTTGCATTTTGTTTTTTAATCTATAAATTGAGATTCAAATATGTATCTAGTTTACCAAAACTATTAAATGTTTAGGTTATTTAGTATTTTATTCCATTTAACTTTTAATAATGTAATTATATAGACTTAGAATTCAGGTAACATGGGTCGGTGTCATTACATAGGTCATTCATGCGTATATTTGGAATACCACCTCTACGATATGATGTGATTTTATTTCATCTAAAAATCACATGGATGATATATATATATATATATTGATATAATATTATATTTTTCACAAAAATATAAGTTTTGAAAGATAAAACAACACATAATATTTTTCAGTAATGATCAAAGGACAAATAGAAAAGTTACTCATGTGTAAATATGACAAATCATCTCCATGATTATAACATCGAATTTTTTTTAACTATAATTAATGGTTTGTTTTAAAATTTTAATTGATATATAAAAACGTTAAATATTTCATTATTTTGATTTTTCTCTTGAGGTAACAATTACTTACCTAACCAAGGTAAACACATCAAAGCTATGTTGAAAATTATGAACCAAACATCCTAAAAATACCCGATGTGGATTTAACTAAGTAATTATATATGCTATTAAAATTAATCAATAAAATGGTTTATGGATAATTTATTAAACCAGTAAATTGTACTTATGAAATAAAATAGTTGATATGAGTTTATTATATTTATTTTATGGGTCATACAAGGAACATATAAACTCTATGTGAAGATTTTATAACAATTTAATTTCATAGAGGCATGTTTTACTGTTTTTCACATAATTTATATTATATAGTGAATATTTTTCTATTTTAAATTTTATATAATTAATAATTCATAAATAATGATATTTTAAATTTAATTTTTTTAATTTTACCCAAATGGATTTGACATGAATGTTAGAAATTGATAATGGTTTTCTTAAAAGAATTTCATTTTGTTGTGTTTTAACTCTTATTAATTGACATTATTGTACCATTATTATGATTAAATTGACCTCTAAAATTTTTTATTCTTGATTTTTATATTCCTTAAATGGATTTTTATTTTTTTTAAAAAAATAATTTATTCAATGATTAATTATCAAATCCAATGATATAGTCTTTTTATGGGTAATTTTTCTCAAATTCTATTTCTTTGTGATATACATTTTTGATATGAATGTATATTATTTTATGTGATATATGTACTAGACATTTGACATGATATTTCTTGATCCTATATATATTAATGATATATTAAGTTTTATTTAATGGTATTATTTCATGTAGATTATTATTGAAATGTTACTGATGTGGAAAAAGATTTATTTTATAATCTATTTTCTTTTTCGGATTATTTATGTCTGAGGATATTCATATGAAATAATATGATCATATTTTATTGAAACTCATAAATTTTCATCAATTATTCTTATGAATGTTTTTACGTGATCAATTTCTATTTACACTTTATTAATTGAATTAACATCAAGATATATTTTTGTGAGTGATATCTATATTGTATCTTCCATTAGATACTGAATATATCTCTTGTATATCCTTATTTTAAAGAATGTTTTCGAAAATTGAGTTTTCAAAAAATAATTCGTTCCCTAAAAATATTTTATATTATATTATTACTTATTTTAAAAATATAAAAAAATTATTTACATTTCTAAATGTGTAACTTTATACACCTTATACAAAATGTTGGAAAAGAATATTTACATAGAAGGTTTTAATCATAAATGGATGATCCCAAAATTATGAATCATCTTTTATATAAATATTATTTTATATTTTTTAAATATTATATACAAAAACTATAATATTGAAAATATTTTAGAAATTTATAGTTATTAACTATTATTTTGAAATTGAAAATGCAATTTTTCTCAAAAATGTTATTCTGAACATTTAATGGTATTTTAATTCATCTGCACCAACAACCCTTGATGTTATATATGATCCACTAAGTATAATTATTTATGATATCATCTTAATTATTTCTCAGGATGGATTATGATTGTTTCAAAAACATTGTCATATAACCTATTTCTTTTACATTGGTTAATCTTGAAATTTATTGAATAACATATGTCTATATGAGTTTTATGATGAAATGAAATATCAAGTTATTTTTTCTTTTGTTATGGTTTTTTGTTATCATTTATTTTGATGTCTGGTTCTATTATAAACAAAGTAATAGTGGTTATATTATATTCTATGGATGGGTGGTCTTGTCATTACAAATGATGTGTGGGTCTATAATAGCTCTCCAATGCAATGTGTATGGAAGTCAACCCTATAATTTTTCTATTTGTGAGGTGGATTGTAGGAGTTATATTTAAACGATGCCCTAATTAACCTACATGTTTTATATATGATTTATATGTGATTTTTATAGAAATATTATGATTTCAAAATGTAATAAAATGAGTTTATATTTAATGAAATGTATTTTATTCTTCTAATGGTTGAAATATATGGGTTTATAATACATACTTTGATCATGGATGACATAAAATGTTGCAATATTATTGATACTATTATTATTTCATTTGATATATAATGTTTCCTCGATTCATTAATTATGATTTAGGAACAGAAGTTTATGAATTACCATGAGTTATTCTCATTCACTGTGATTATGTTGTCATACCCTTATGCTCATTCTATTCATACGAATGACATTTAGTGGTTAATTATCATGTTTACCCTTACTGAGAATTTGATCTCACCATTCTTATATTCCATTTTCCACTAGGTAATGAATAATGGTTTGAGTCTAGAAAGGCATAATATGTAAAGAATTTTGTCGATGATTTTGAATACATAATATCGTATATAAAAATATGTGTATAATGTGATATGGTGTTGATATTTATAAATAAATTATTTTATTTTTTTACCTATTTAGAAGGAAAACTAAACTTAAAAGGTATGTGGGTATGAATGTGATCCATTATTTCCTTTTTATATTGTAATATTTTAATGAAAAAAGTGGAACCTATTTATCAGTACCAAATCCATAAATGTACATTTTATACCTTTATACCAAGATCATGGAGTGGTGGTTTGAGGTTGCTGGAAGTGTTATAAGTTCTTGATCATGAGAGAAAAAAATAATATTTATATTTTCTACTTACTAAATAGTATAGTTATATGACAAGTTCGAACAATAGGGAGGATTGATGTTGTGATTAGTGATCAAAAAACAGAGAACAACAAAATCACAAAAAAACAATAATAAAGTGAAATCTGGTGGTGATGGAGTAATGTAAATAAAATTGTGTGTGAATGTCGAAGTGAGGAAGTGAGAAGGAAGAAAATTCACACAACAATGAGGAGCTAAGTAGTGAGTAGACAATAAAACACACAATGAAATTGATTAATAGATGAGTATGGGAAATTAAATAATCAAGTTCAATGCTTTTTTCCCTTGTTCATAGACTAGATTTGGTTATCTAGATGTGATTTAAAATGTATGACCATATTATTCATCTAATCAATCTATATTTTTTTTATTACTACAGTTTATCAACTGCCAGAATCTTACAGTCACTAGTTGAAAACAAATACAAATCACTAAGTTCAACATGTCGGTTAAGCTCGGTAATTTTATCTCTCATTTGAGCCTGAATAATTTTTCAATAAAATCCTTATGTAAAAAAATTAAATTTAAATCTCACTGTGATCAGTTTTCATTGATCTCGATGGTTTGAAAAGGAATTGTCGAATCAATGTGAGATAGAGAATCTAGTGAAAGAATTGGTTATGAACAAAAATAAACATATCAATATTTCTCAACTAACTCCCCCCCCAAATGAAAATTGTCTGTGTATAGTGATTGATTTCATCATAATATCAATGATAAACACATTTATGTTCACATTAATGGAAAATTCACAAAGCGGTGTAGGTAGAAAATAATTTTTTCTCCCTTCATGATCTCTAGAAATATTTAAATATCTACATAACTTCTAAATGTTGAATTAGAACCTCTCGAGATCTCCCACACATAGAATATGGAAGTGAGAATGATGATTGTATGCTCTTCCGAGTAATCATTCTGTAGTATGGATTTCTGGAAGTAATCAGCTGGATGGTGTACATGGATGTGAGTCTCAATGTCTGATTTGAAGTGGTGGTTGATGTTCAATATTCTTCTCATGACCCCTGAATGAATATATTTTTCCAAAAGTAAAACTCTACAAAATCCTACGGATGTCTTCCTGGGCCTCCATGTGGTTCTTTCACGATCCCATATCCTTCTAAACTGTCATTGAAGTTGATCCTCATAATAGACTTAAATAATGTGCTCCACAAGCCCACGATCCCCGCTAAAAAATATAACATAAATCAAAAAAAATAATTATAAATAAATAAATATATATATATATATATATAATATAGATAATTTGAAAAAATAAAAAGAAATGAAAATAAAACTATTTATTGATTTAGAACATGTACATATGCATATAAAAAAGTTAAATAAAAGAACTAAAAGAAAAGTAATATTTATTATAAAAAATGAGTTGTTTAAGAGAATTAATAATTTTTATTAACAATTATAAAAATAATATATATATATAGATGAAGTTAATTACTTATATCTTATAATAATAATTATTAAAATATATATATATTAGTTATAATATATATATATATATCAATTAATAGAGTTATTAATTTTAATACACATAATAATTATAATTAGGTAAAAGTATAATTATTATTATTATTCATATATTTATTATATTAAGTATATTAATTATATTAAATATTATATTATATAATACATATTATATTTTCATAATATTAGTAAAGAAAATAAAAATAAAAAGAGGGGTGGAGGGGTTTGAGAATGCGGAGAAGAAGGGGCAAAGGGGTGTTGCAGTAATGGGCTGGAGATGAACAGAGGAGAAGAGGTTCAGGGGTTAGAGATTCAATGCACAGGGGGGAAGGTCGTGGCACATGTGGGTAGAAGTTCGGGGAAGGGAGGGAGGTGTGGTAGAGTCCATGAGCGAAAGGGGGAAACTCGGGTGTGCACAGGGGTGTAGTGAATCTTGGGTGACTAGGTGAGGTTGTTGGAAGAGGAGGCAGGAGGTGGCTTGGGGGCCTGACAGGTAGGGCAAGGTGAAGAGAAATAAGGGTGAGGTGAGTCTGGATTGGCTTTTTCACATGGATTCTTGACATAAGATTGGATGGAGGTAAGGAGCTTCATGTATGGTTGTTGCATTTTTTCTCAGATCTAGAATGAAAATCGGTTTTGTGTGGGATTTGGGAAAAAATGATTTTTGGATTTTGGGGATTGATTTTTTGTTTCATTTGAATCGTAGCGATTTTAATTCTTATTTACTTATATGGATAAAGGATCTATTTGTGTTGTTGAATTCTAGAACTATTGTTATATATTATTTTTTTATTAATTTTTTTTTGATATTCCTCTTGGTGTCATTGTGATTTCATTTCATTATGGATGATGGTGGATTTATATATTGTGGGAGAGTGAAGGGGTGGTTTGGAGTCACCATTCACGTTGGTAGAGGAATGGTGAGATATGAGGTTGATTCCCCATCAATGGTAGAGGAGGAATAGAAACACATTAAGGGTGGGAGCAGAACAATAGTGGAACGGTGGCCTTTGCAGGGAATAGTGACTACGAGTGGTGAAGAAGATGGAATAGTGTTGGTTGATTGATGGAGTCTTTGTTGGAGATGAAATAATGATATAGAAACAGAGTGATGATCCTGAAAGAGTGACTCAGTCACCATTGACAGTAGCGGTGGAGTAATGGTGACTCACTTAGTCGACGTAGACAGGATCTAGTGGTGACTTTGGGATTCAGTGTTTCCTTGATTCTAGTAGTTCCACCTATAAAAAAAATAAAACCAAAAAAATTATTTTATAATAATAAAATTTTATTATTAAAACAAAAACATAAATAAAACAATACAATTCTTATTTTAAATTACAAACAAACATAAACGCAACACCTTTGAATTTATTTAACATAAAAAATTAGAAAATTAAAAATAATATTTGGTTATGCAAAATGACATATTAATTAATTAAATAGTTAAGAAATGAATTAATTAAATAAAAAATAAAAAATATTAATGAATTAAATTATTTAATTAATTAAATAATTAATTTACTAATTATGTAGAATAATTAAATTTTAGAAAATGTATTAAATGAATATAAATGAATTGTGAAATCAAATTAAATTTATTAATGAATAAAAATCACAGGTAATTAATTGTTTACAAATTAATTAATTAATTAATTAATCGATAAATAAATAGTTTTAAAAATTAAAAGAAATGAAAAAAATTAATGAATAAAATGAATAAAAAATTCAAATTTAATTAAATAATAATAATAAAAAATGATGGATAAAACAAAATTAATTATTAAATTTTAGAATTATTTAAAATGATAAATTTAATCGCCAAAATTCATGATTTAAACAAAAATGATTATTTAAAAAATTAATGTACAAGAACACAACAATGTTTAATTATTTGACAATTGAAATCATTTTGATATTAAAAATCATTAAAAATATTAAAAAAAATTGAAAAGAGAAATGAAAAATAGCCACATAATATTCCCCCACACTTAAAACTTTTTTATCATCAAAAAAATTATTCCATTGACATTAAAATAGAAAATTTTATTTTGAGATTCAGTTCTGAAAAGTGATTTACTAAACTTAATCAACCAGATGAACAAGTCCAATAAGTGGGCCATGGTTTTGATGAATGTGTTCAAAGTTGAGGTCCTTCCTAGCTTCAAAAACTCAATGGAAATCAAAGGTCTCAAAAACTCTTACACTTTCAAGTATGTCATGCCTCCAATTTGAACCCATTAACTGTCATACTTCAAGTTTCAATTCATGTTCTAATTCAATGAGTGGTGTCTGGTTAATGTAAGTGGAATTAAAAGCTTAACCAAAGGAACCTTCAACACTCACATTCCTCTAGGTTCCAAAACATGAATTCCATTTATTTCATCTCTTTATTGATTCAACTCATATGAATTTTGACAAAGTCAATTTCTCCCTTCTTCTTCTGGGATCTAAATTCAACTCACCTTAATGAGTTCATTTTTTATAAGAGAAAATTATTTTTATTTTTCTTATCTATATTCCATGTGCAGAGCACTATGAATATCACTTGTTGATATTAAAATAAGCTTCATTTATTTACAGAAATGAACATAGTGCACCTTCCCACATAAACTCACTATGGGATCTGATTTTCCCATTTTACTCTAATTACAAAAGACATAAATAATAATCATTTGTGTTAACTTCCTAATGTGATTGTGTAATTTTTATTATATAAATTTTGATTTACCAAGTATCTAATGAAGATATCTAGTTACCTAAACTCATTATCTTAATTCCACAAGAACTATCCCGTCACACTCCATTCCTCAGTTCCTAAAAATAATTTCCACAGTGACAGTAAACAATTCCACTCAGAAATCACTCATCCTCAATAGTTACAGACTTTGTGCATCTATCAACATTTATTAAGTACTCATCCTTAATGATTACATATGTTAAGATCCTTATATACCCAAAATTTCTCTCAAGGTTTCGAAAAATTCCAAAAATTGGAAATTTTTTTAAAAAAATTGATTTTTTTCTACAACTTTTCATTATAAAAACATCCAGAAGGGGGAATTTTAATTGACCAATAGGATGACCCATTCCCCATACCCTTAAAACACAACATTATCCCCAATTTTGACTCCTAGGGTGGGAGACACTATACTAAATTTCAAGAACATATTTTAGGTGTGATATGAAGGTTAAAAAATAATAATTTCCACACTGAAAAGAAAGGAAAAGAAACAAAAACATATATAAAAAGTAAAAGGGTGATTTTTGTAAAATTTATTCAAAAACATTGCATGAATTGAATAGTATATAAAGAAGAAACATGACATGTGATGAAAAAAAATACATAGTATTATTTGAATCAATGTGATTATAAGGGTGAAAGAAGTTTTCCCAATACAGTTCAACTATGTCTACAGCTAAATAGTATTAAAGAAGAAAACACCCTATACAGAAGGTAATTTGAAAACATTAAACACAATACTAGGGGTCTCACAAACCCATAAAATCATACAGTATGTTGTAAAATATGAGCATCAAGTGAGCAAGAAAAAAACATAACAACACTTCACTGATTATCTGATCCTTGCCATTAATTTCCATTCTACAGATCCTCTTCTATAGCTCAAGTGGAATGATCTAATTATTCATATATACTACCTAAAATTTCAAAAAGAAATACGTATAAGAATACATGACATTAAACTTATGAAAAATTAACCATCGGATGAGCGAAATAAATATTATCCCAATGATGTTATGGATAACTCCAATGGTTTTCCTATCCTGAGTTTTTGGCTGCAACAACTCTCTCTCTCAAGAAGAAACATGTCATAAGGAACCATCAGATCAACAATATTATATACTAGAGAGAAAATAATAAAGAGATAATTATATTGAGAAAATAAATAAATAAAAAAGAAGACAACCAAGCAGTCATGGTTTAGTTCCCAATAAACACTAAGTTTATAGTCCTCAGTTAGACATCATAAAACTCATTCTTCTAGCAGAGATATAGAATCCAAGCTCTTTTAAGGCCAATAAAAAATGTTTTATTCTCTAACCATTGATTAAAAAAATGGATTGTTCACCTTTTATATTAACTCCATCACTCTATTAACCAAACCTCTCATAATGGTAATGGGTCCTGACCACTTGGTCTTTGACTTACATAAATAAATATTTAATCTATAATTAGACAACAAGAACCTCTCAACGAACTTGATATTCTTGTTTTGAATTTTTTACTCATGAAATTAATTATTCCTCAAATTGTAAATATCAGTATTCTTATAAGACTCCCTTCTTATCTAATCTAGATCACTTAGATCTAACAACCTTCTCTCTCTAGAATACATGATATCAAAGTTGAGGGCCTTCGCTACCCAATAAATTTTTTTGTACCACTCAACATTCAGATGATAAGATGTTCCAAAAGGCATCATGTATGGTGAAATCCCAGTGTGAGTATTGTAAGTAGTTTTATAGGCCCAATGAATCTCATTCTGATTCAATATCCAATCTTTCCTAGAGATAGACATTATTTTCTCCAAAATTTTCTTAACCTTCCAGTTAGATTTATCTACCTTCCCACTAGATTTTGGGTGATAGGTGGTACCTCTCCTATTAGAGCATCCTTACTTCTCCATCATACTCATGATCATTTAATTTTTGAAATGAGTTCTATTTTTAGTGATGAATTCTCCAGGTACACAAAATCTAGAAATATATTTTTCTTGTTAAAGATGACTCCACTAGTAGAACAATTGTTGGTCAGTGATACTGCCACATCCCACTTGTAAACATATTCGAAAGAAAATAAAATATACCCATTCCTATAAAGGGTTGGGAGAGGTCCCATGAAGTCCAAGCCCCAGACATCAATGATTTCAATCCCCAGAATTTCTTTTTGTGGAAGATCATGTCTTCTTACAACATTACCTAGAATCTGACACTGTTCAAACCCAATAACCATACTCCTAGAATATTTTAACAATGAAGGCTAGTAGAAACCATACTATAGTACCTTCTACTATTTTATTATCTCCTCTATGGTGGCCACCCTATGGTCATGAATGTTATCTCTCATGTAAGGGAATCATCTCTTCTTTAGCAACACGTCTTCTCAAAATCACATTAGAAAACCTCAAAACATGAAGAGGGACATCCCAAAACTAATATTGCATCTCAGATATGAACCTATTTTTTTTGGTTGTGGGAGATTTCCTTTGGTATTACACATACATCTAGAAAGCTGGCATAGTCTATAAACCAGGAAGACTACTACACAGAAGTAGCAAATAACAATTCATCTAGGAATGGTGTGTTAATATCTTTTGTTTCCTCACTAGGGGTGATGGGTATATAGATACTTGGTTTACCATTACATCCACAATCAATTTCTTATCCTTGTAAACCAAGTCAAAATCCTATAGCTGTAAGGTCCATCACATGTGTTTTGGTTTATAATCCTTCTTATCTAGCAAGTAAATTTGGGTAGCATAGTCTTTAAAAATGATTACTCTTGGCCCTATCAATTATTGGATACACATTTGCAATTCAATTATCAAAACACCGAGCTCTATTTCAGTGGTAGAAGAATATTTTGGGCATCATCCAACAACATTATGGAATAGTAAATGACATGCAGCTTTCTATCTTTCCTTTCCCCCAAAATGGAACCTAATGAAAAATCACTTGCATCACAAATAACCTCAAATGGGAGCTTCTAGTCATGGGAAGTGGTTACAGGTGAAGTTGTCACTTTCTCTAAGAAAAGAATAAAGAAATCTTGAAATTTCATATCAAAAAAATTGTATGACTTTAACTATCATGGAGCACATGGGAATAATAATCTTAGAGAAATCTTTAATGAACCTCCTATAAAACCATACGTGACACAAAAAACACCTGATTACCTTATGATTTTTTAGTGTGGTAAACTTTTCAACTACCTCAACAATATCATTATCGACCTCCAGGACCATATGAGATACCTTATGTTCAAATTCAATGCCATTATTAGCCATGAATTACCTCTTTTCCCAGTTCAAGAAAAGGATAGTCTCCTATCACCTTTCCATGAAATCTTCCAAATTTTCTAAGAAATTTTCAAAATTTAATCCTATAATAGAAAAATCATCCCTGAATAACTCAATTACCCTTTCAATCATATATGAGAATATGTCCATCATTTACCTCTTAAATGATGTAAGATCACCACACAAGACAAATGGTATCTATCGAAAGTTTAATGTCCCAAGTGAATAATTGAGGGGGGTTTTCTCATGATCCTCATTAGAAATGTTTATCTAGTTGTAAAGAGAATAACTATCAAGAAAACTAAAAAATCCATTGCCAACAAATCTCTCCAACATTTGATCAAAAACTATCATGGGAAAGTGGTCATTTCTTGTGGAAGCATTCAAATTTATATAATCTATACAAACCCTTAGTTTTTTTACTACCCATGTTTGGATTTTCCCAGTTTTCTTATTTGTAACCATAGTTACTCAACACATTTTGGGGATCAAAAAGACAAAAAAATCCCTAGGGCTTTCAAAAATGGGAAAAATTATCCTAACATCAAGAAGCCTGGTCACCTAATCTTTCAAAACATTCATTATTTTGGGATTGATTTTCTATTGGGATTCCAATCACGTATTACACTGAGGTTTTATGGGAATTTTTTTCATACAGAATTATTGAGATATTCCCTTTATATTAGAAATTTTCATACCATTATATACTTGTACTTATTCAAAACACAAAGCTTTTTTTCCTATTATATTACTTATAGATTGGATTAAATGATAACATAAGGGTATAAATCTATCCAAAAAAAATATGGGAGATGTGAATAGAGGATTTTGAGTTCAAAAATGGGTGGTGCTTCGCTAGATGGAAGGAATTTGGGATTGAGTGGACCATGGTCTTCCAGATTCCTTTTGATAAAGGTTGAAAAGAAGGCTTCTTCATCATCACTAGAATTTACAGAAAAGTTTTCCTCACACTCATACTCCTATATTTAGTTAAGAATTTGTTCCAATGAAAACTAATCTAGGTGCCCAAAAGTATCCCTCATATTGATCAACATGTTCAATTTCCTTATATGAGCAGATCCAGATGCAAGTACCAGTAAGGATCTCATGTTTAGAGTTGATTTCTCTAATCCACCTCAAAAACTCCTCTTCCTCCTCATCAGCAGTACTCTTAGAAACTAACAACTCTTCCTTGGGAATGTTTGGGTGGGTGGTTTCTTTGATTTTTAGGAAAACATTTAATCCCACTTTTTTCACCCAAATTGAAAATCAATTTCAGTTTTGAAACATCTATCACATCTCCCCATGTGTCAAGGAAGGGTCTACCAAGGAAGATATGAACCTCCTAGTCACACATCATGTGAAGAATAAAAAACTCAGCAAGAAGAAATAGATTTCTTACTCCAACTAAAAAGGCATCAACCCTACTCACAAGATGAGTAATTGATCTATCAGGAAGATATAACACAACAATGGTAGGTTAGGGAACTCCTAATATATGGTGCTAAAATAGTTAAATATGAATCTGATTGATTCTAGAAACAATGTCACACAAACATTTGTACTTACCACCACCATCCCCAAATGTGTAGGGGATGAAAAATATCCATGGATCTTGAAGTATAATTGGTATCCTATTTTAAAACACGACACTCCTCGGTTGATCTATAGGAGGAAAAATTTTTCAAGGTATTTTTATTATATTATCCTGAGTGATTTTAAGTACTATGGTATTTTAATGAGATATTCAAGGAATGGGATATCAATGTTCATCTTTTTAACCACTTTCATAAAAATAGATATTTACAATAATAGGTTTTTTTCATTATTCTTTTAAGAAAAGGGATGGAAGAGGAACTTTTTATAAAAAATAGGGGTATCCCTACAGATTCCTCTTGAAAAAATTTATTCTCTATATTATCATTATTTTCATGCCATTTTATATTTTTTTTGAGCTGAAACAGTATGAACTGGGGGTTTCCCAGGGTTTCTATCTTGTTTTCAAGATTCAGGTTGTTCCAGATTCAACATCCCATATTCATTAGGTTTTTTATTTTGAGACATTTGGAGTTATTTCCTAGTATATGATTTTGTTTTAAACCACTTATTTTGGTGAGAGACTTGAAATCGTCCCTAGGATTGGCTTCAGTGGTACCAGACAGACTACCATTAACTCTATTGCCCATATCCTCAGTCAACAATCCCATTTGAATTTTGATTTTTTTAATTCATGAATCCATTTGAATTTTATCATAATAATTTTTGGTATTTTTTAATCAAATATCCCTATTGAATGATGAAATATATCATTCACCTTACTTTTCTACTTGGATGACTCGACCTTGGGTTGGGGTTGAGGTTGGAACTGCTGCCTTGGAGGCTACTAGAATTTAGGAGGAGAAGCAGGTCGAAGGACTCCCTACTCCCTCCAAGAAAATATTGGGAGGTTCTTATTCCCCTGATTATATGTAATTGAAAATGGGTCCTCCCTAGGCTGAATTCTAGGACCATAGAAAAAAATGTTGGCACTCTCAAGAGATTGGGTAGGCATGTTAATGTTTGGGCAGCAAGTCTGTGAGTGCACATACATTCCACAGTTGTGGAATTGATCCCAACGAGGATTATAGAGGTTATCATTGAAGAACCCAGTAGACTTGGCTTCATCATTAGGAACATGGTTTGGTTCTTTTATCATAATTTTTCTCCTCCAATAATACTTATATTGGGAGTTTTGAGCTAAAGTGTTGAAAATTTGGTTATGCTCCTCAGTTGTCCTCTCGCTAACATCCCCTCCAGCAGACTGATCCACCAATGATTGGTGGTAAGGGGTGAGGCTATTGTAGAAGGTTTATATGTCAAATCGAGGGGTACACTGGTGGTTTTTACACTGCCTAAGAAAACCTCTAAACTTATCTTAGGCTTCATGAAATAGCTCACCCTAATTTTTCAAGAATCCAGTGATCTTGTGCATGATCCCATATGTCATCTTGTTTGGATATAACATCATAGTGGATACATTGTATAAATTATCTCAGGTGAAGAAGATTTATTCTTCGAACTATTAGAACCATGTCCTAGCCATTCCCTTTAGGCAGAAGGGGGAAAATCTCAACTTCAACTCGTCTTCACTAAGGCCACTCAGTGGAAGCTGCTGAACAGTACAATAAAAATCTCTAATTAAGTTGAGTGATCCTTCACTAGGCATCCCATTGAAGGTTGGAAAATAGTAAAGAAATGACTGTTTCATTTCATAATTTTTTGACCTAGGAGAGATCCTAAAGAATTATGGGTTACTAGAAACAAAATATGATTGGTATTATCTCATGTTGTGTCACTTAACTAACACATGTCCATGTGGGATGACATTTTCAGGTTGGTTCCTTTTTTAGTTTTTATCTTTTTTGCCAAAAATTTTAATTCCATACTTTTTTTTTCAATTCTATAAGGTAATTCTCACTCTCACGGTTTACAGGTTCTATTTTTTTTTATATTTAGACATAATTTTCATACATCTGGTTCACTCTTTTTTTAGTTTTCTTGTGATTTTTTAGAGTTTTAATTATTATTTTTTTACATTTTTTTTTATTTTCTTAATTTTTGATGTTGTTGTTAATTTTTAGTAGAATTTTTTTAATGCACATGACCTCCCCGGTAATAGAGTAAAAAGTTTGATGCGCTGCATGTCGTTGAGCACGAGCTAACAAATTAAAATTTATATTTTCGACATACTACTCACTGTAGTGGTACGATAAGGCAGAACAAAAGGGAGGAATGATGTTGTTCTTAGTGATAAAAAATGAAAAAATATAAAAATAAATAAAAAACACACAAAAACAATATTTCTATGAAATATGGTTGTGATGGTGTGATGTAAATAAATTTTTTTGTGAATTTGAACGATGGAGAGTGAGCAGGAATTGCCGTCAAACAACAACAAGAAGATAAACAATGAGTTGATAGTCAAACGGGCATTGAAAACAATCAATAGATGATTAGGGGAGATAAACTGGTCAGGTTCGATACTATTTTCCATTATTGACATACTATATAGGGAAATCTGGATCTAACATACAATGGCTGACCAGACTTTTTGTTTGATCAACCAGTTATTTATTTTATTACTACAGTTTATCAACCGCATGAATCTAACAATCGCCGATTGAAAACAAATATTAAATCACTAAGCTCAACATGTCAAATGAACTTAATTATTATCTCTCTCATTTGAGCATGAATCACTTTTCAATGAAATCATCAATTCAAAAAATATTTTAATTAAAAATAGAACAAGATCAGTTTTCACTGATCTTGATGGTTTGAAAAGTAATTGTTCAATCAAAGTGAGAGAGAGATAATGAGGTGGATCAAAATTGTGATTAAAAAGAATGAAACAGATCTATCTAGCTCATCTTAGTCCCCCAAAATGATATTAGTCGAGCATAGTAATTGAATTCATCATCATAATAATATTTAACACATAGATGTTCATATCAATGGAAAATTCACAAAATAGAGTATCGTGAAAATAATTTCATCTCAGTTATTGGTCTCTAGAAATTTCCATCTATCTACACCACTACTCAATGGTGAATGAGATTATCTCTAGATCACCAACAGTGGTAATCTAGAAGTGATAATGATACTGGTCTACTCATCCATGTGAACTTTCAAAATTATGGAAGTCTGGAAGTGATCAGATGGATGGAATAGATAAAAGTGAGTCTCAAAGTTTGTTTGTATGTGGTGGATGATGTCCAATATTTTTCTCATGCCCCATGAATGAATTGATGTTTCCATGAGTATAATTCTCTAGAATCCTTATTAAGCCTTATCAGGAGTCCATGTGGTGCTTTCATGATCCCCTCTCCTCCCCAACTATCGCTAAAGTTGATCCTTGTAATAGATTGAATAAATGTGCACCATTATAGCACGATCTCCCACCTAAAAAAATAAAAAAAAAATAATTAGAATTATATATATATATATATATATATATTATTTCATAATATATATAATTATATTAAATAAAAATATAAAATAAAATAATATAATATAATGAATTAAAACATGTGCATATGCATATAAAAATTACAATTAAATAAAATAATTACATGAAAAATAAATATTTATGATCAACAAATAAATTTTTTAAAATAATTAAAATTTTATTTTTACTAATTTAAATTATATATATATATATGATATTAATTACATATATTTTATCATAATAATTGTTAATAAATAAATAAATTAGTTATAATATATATATAGAAATTAATATAGTTATTATATATAACAAACATAATAATTATAAGTCGATAAAAGTATATTTATTATTATTATATGTATTATAGTTTGTATATTAATTACCCTAAATAAGTATTATATAATATATATTCGATATTTTCAATAATAGTAAATAAAATAAAAAGGAAAAGGAGGGGTACGGTGGTTCCAGCATGAAGAGAGGAAGGGTAAAAGGGGTTCAGCAGATGTCAGGAAGAGGTGAATGGAGGAGCAGAGGCTCGGGGGTCAGCGTTGCAGGTCATATGATGGAAATCCACAAATCATGTGTGTGGAAGGACAAGGAAGGTAGGGAGGTTGTGTGGAGGGAATCGTTGATAGGGGAGACTCGGGAGTGGACTCAGGTGCACTGGCTCATGGGTGACGAGGCGAGGTAGATATAATAGGAGGTAGAAGGTGGCATGCTTGTGTGATAGATAGGGGAAAGCAATGGAAAGCAGGGGAGAGGTGAGTTTAGCGAGGCGTATTCACATAGCTTCTTAGCTTCAGATCAGATGAAGGTACGGAGGTTCAGATATTGATTATATTGTTTTTTCATAGATCTGGAAAAAAGATCAGTTTTGAGTTTGATTTTGGAATAATTGATTTGGGGGATTAAGAGTTTGATATGTTGTTTGATTTTCATCGTTGCTATTTTGATTCTAGTTGTACACTGTGGATAATGGTTTGATTTGTGTTTTTGATTTCTTGAAATATTGCTATGGATATGATAACCCATATTTCTATAATCCCTCCTTTGTTAAAATCCAGTGTTTGAGGTGTTATAGGAGCTGTTGGTGTCTTACTACAAGTGTTTTGTAAATATATATTTTTTCTATTGGCATGATAGTGTGTCAGTATTGGTGATTCATGGGAATCAGCATCGGTGATTGAGGGTAATCAGCAATGGTGAATTTGGGGCGTTGACATAGGTGAGTTGAAGGCATCAACATAGGTGAGTTGAGGGCATCAGTGTCGGTAGGTCAGGGCATCAGTTGGTTTAGGCATCATTATATCATTGCATTATATGATTATGGCATCAGATGCTCAATGTCAATGTCTCAGTGTTAGTCGGTCACATATGCACTTCAACCATCGATGGATTAGTGTTGGTGACTTACCAATCAGTGAATCCTTTTTGGTTTTTACAATTAATCTATGTTTTTCACAATTCTTCCCATCTTTTCAGTTTTGACCCTCTTACATTGTATTTCACAAAAACCATTTTTAAAGTATTATTCTATAATTTTAATGTAATTTCAAATGGTATTGATTTTATCTTCAAATAATCATAAATCTAGGGTGACTTGATATACCCAAACCACGTGTTCTTGACTTGGATCCCACAATTAATGTCTTTTGAAATTGTTCTTCCTTTAAAATAAGATCTGGTCATCAAATCCAGGACCTTCCCTTGTGTATTTTTTTCCCTTGGGTGTTCCTAGATCCTTCCTCTCTTGATGGTTCATGCACCTATCCTACAATACCTACTCAGATTGCTTGGAGTTCTTCCCTATTACTCATGCAACCCTTGTTCCTTTCACAATGAAGAACTTAGATCCTTTAATCATTTAGTAGTAAGCTCTTTTGTCTCTCTTTAATTGTGCATCATGCGGGGTGGGTGTACTAGTGATTTATTATGAGTAAAGGCTTAATTCTTTTCTTAAAAAAGAAATGAATGAAAAGTAATTATTAATAGACGATAAATATGGTAAATATAATAATGAGCAGAGTGTGGTTTAATGTTGATCGCCTATTTTATTTTCTATCCTTGATTATTTTATAGATTTTCGTGGCTATAAAGCTTTCTAAAAATCATACTTGTTGGTTTTCTTTGCTTGTGCACTCGTGATGTTATTTTTTTGTTCTGAAACGTGATAAATGTTCATAACATGAAAAACAATTTACACCACATATAATTTTTTAAATATGTGAATGCCCAAGGATCAAGACAATTGTGTGATCCCCCCAGTTATAATTAAGTGGAATTAAATAATATTTTTTGGTTAAATCTGAAAATAGACACATCCTACTGATAAGTATGGATGAGTGTTGTGTTTTGTGGATTTTTGTAACCTTGTGTGAGTTTTGTGGTTTTGTTGTTGGGAGAACGGTTGTGGGAAAAAGGTTGGGAAGAAGAGTGGGGGCCATGAGAAGGGTGTGGTATGACTGTGTATTGAGGATCTAGTTAATGGTAATTACTATGGGCTTTGTGCGTTGGGTGGTACAGGTGGTGAGTTGACTTCTCAATCTAAGAGATTGATTTATTATGGAATGGATGAACTTATAGGCAGATGAACTACCTTTGTTATGTTGTGGTCGTGGAGCAATAATGCGTAGTGGGATAGATGTGTAGATATGGACTTTCTATTCAATGGTACAACATGGGAAATCATTTGGGCAGCGGGGCCTCAGTGTTGGGTTGTGAGAAAAGGATTGTGAGGTATATTATAGAAGAATGATAGTTGGTAGTAGATTGGTTATTCTGTGTTTACTTAACCAGACTCTTCACCTTATGAGGCATCTATATATGTTGTTCTTGGTAGTTTCTCGGTATTTTTTTAATAATTAAAGAGATTCCCTTGAGAAATAAGTAGCTATTGGTTGAATGAAAATGGTGTTGGGTTATGCCATAGTAGTGGTTGTTGTGTGGGTGTGCATATAGGGGTAGCATCAATGGGTATATATAGGTTGGTGCATAGTTGTTTCTTACGTATATACATATATATTGTAGTACATGGTGTTTTCAACACGCACCCCAACCTTGTTGAGAACTATGTGTCGAACACATCCATTTCATGGGGGACGGTGTCTTTCCAAACATCCTAGTGGGAGGATGGATAACTGGTTACTCTCTTTCTTCCTTTCCCCCCTTTCAGTTTTTTACTGCTCAATCGTATCTAGGATGGATGTAATGGCTTGAGTCTTACTATAGCCCATGATCCTTCAGGCCAGGGTTTTTTTTGTGGATGAGAATCATAGGTGTTTACAGGCCATGTTTGTTATCCCATTTCTCTTTGGGATAATTCCCAAATATCATTGGGTGAGAGATATGATTGTTGTGGAATAGGTGTCTACGAGAGTTATTGTGTGTGGTTTGACTCCCAGGTCTGGGTGGGTGGGTTGGGGTAGTGGGATTGTGTGTGGGAAGAGTGGTAGTGTCTAGATGTTATCCATTAGGGATGATCTGTAGGCCAGTTGGAAAGTGGTGAGGGGTACCAAATATCGACGTGCTTATACTATTACATTACTTGAATTGTGTTATTTGGTGAGTGTGCCTTTGTGAGACTGAGCTAACTAGTATTCCATGGTAGGTACATTGAGTTTCTATGGTATTCTCACAAGCACATTAGTATTCTCCCTTACTTGTTCACGAGTGGCTTTTGTTTTCCTACTATGAATACATGTATAACCACTCTACGTATGTAAAACTATTTTCAAGATTTTAGGATGACAATTTGAATCATGCTAGACTTTACTATCCTAGGCATCAGTATTCGTTATTATTTATTCTTAGTCTCTTTTCATTTGGTACATTACTATGGAGTTTTGACGAACCTTGTACAGGCTTCACTTATGAACATGCATGTGGGAAAAAGAATTTGGATTTACTTTTACATTAGTTTCTTTGGATTTATCCTATTATCCTCCAATATTGTTCTATAAAAAGGGTAATTCTTCTTTATTACATGAGATTTTGTACCCTTAGTGGTAGTATCCACTCTAGGGCCTATTGAATGAAAGACTAAGGGGTCATTATCTCTCTTTAAACATGAGGAAGGGAAGGAATGACACTTTTCTACCCCTTCCCTTGTCTTGAAGATATCGGTTTGTTACATAATGCTATCAGAGGAAGGTTTTGGTAGTTTGAGAGATAAGATAGAGTTCAGAGTTCTGTATAGTGAGGATTTCATGGGATGCTACGATAATGATATTAGGAAATCATGGAATGTGAAATAGTCCATGGAAGTCTTGATAAAACACAATATTTTACCCCCCCCACCCCCCGTGATCCTATTCAAGGACTGTGGACATTCTAAACAACCAATTGAGGCTACACAGATTTCTACTTAGATACCCTAGTAAGGTACATGAATCACAATGACTTGTGTTATGGTGTGTCCATAGTGTTTTGGGAATTTAAAATATATTAAGAGTTAAGAAAATTTAAAATAATTTTTCCTCGCTACTTGGCCTTAAGAGTTCCTTGTTTGATTTTTCATCTATGGCACCTGTACATCTCCCTCCTAGGATAAGAGAAGCTGAGGCACTATAAGTTGACTCATTTGTTGAGTAGAGGGATGATCGAGAGGAGGAATATGACCAATGGCATAAGGCACATCATGAATTCTTGTGGAATACTCTAGGATGTATGAGGGCAGCCTCTTTACCACTAAGATAGAAAGCTATCTCGAGAATCTGGTGATTGGTTTTAGTATGATTAGAACTCTGACATAATATTAGGTTTTTCTGTCAGTGAGACAGATATGAGGAGAAGCGAATCAGTGGTGGACTCTTTATCTCGGGGGGGGGGGGGGATGAAAACTGAGGTCACATGGGTTGTCCTTGAAAGGGAGTTCCTGGTGGAATTACATTCTTCTACTATTTAGGATGATAAGAGGTAGGACCTACTCTTCCTCCAGTAGGGGGGTATGTTAGTTAGGGAACTAAGGATCATGATGAAGTATCTCCTATGATTCACACTAGATCTCTTTCCAGTTGAGGAGTCCCAAGAGAGATGCTTAGGAGAGGCACTAAAACCATATATTCAGTATGTTGTTACTCTTTTAACCCTATAGACATACTTAAAGGTTTAGAATATGTCTAAGGTAGTGTAATGGATGATCTCATTGGGGGGTGAGCCACGAGAGGGAATCCACCCGAGTTTATCACAATTGAATTTCGTTAATAGAAGGCCTCTGACGTTATGGCCTTATATGTTATGACAATCAGGGAGTAAGTGTCAGCAGTTCCAATTCTGATCTCCTTGTACACTCCCATACCTCATACGCCCAAGACCAAGGTACTTTTTCTATCGAGTTCACAAGCATCTTTGGAACCAGTTCCCAATCAAGTGTTGTATAGTGGGGGTGGCCAGATTCATCACCCACCTTAGCAACAATAGTTTAGAGTCAGGCCTTTCAAGAAACATGGGTAGTGATCTCCCACTCCACCGAGGGGAGATAGTGCATGAGGAGGATTACCTCATGGTGCTCCTTAGAGACCCCATCCAATCAATGGTTGGAGAGGAAATATATTGTAGAGAGGTATAGGAGCTCGGCGTGGGAAGTTGAAGGTCACAGAGGTAGCAGTTTCAGTAATGCTAGAGGTTGTTCGAGTTACGATATGTCTATTTAGTAATCATGCAAGTGAATTTTTTAAATCAAAAGCATCACACTACATTCTTACACCCATTCTATCCCATTAATTGTTTCTAGACATAGAGATACTTCCTGTTCCAGTGGTGTTGAGTATGCTAGTGATAGTTCAAACCATTATTTTTGATGTTTTTCGAGGATGTGGACTGATGTTGGGACAAAATCAATCCATTGAGGGCCAAAATCTACTAAAAATGCACCCATATGATGTAATACTAGTAATCAACTAGTAGTTTTATGTTCACACTGAGTTTGAATACTTCTATAGAAGAGTCAAGTTCTCCACTTTGGGCAGCTAGTGTGTAGCTTTCATTGGCGAGCGGTGTTTCTAAGAGGGTAGCTAGCATGTGGAGCCTCTTCTTTCTTTGTTAGTCGATCTATCAGTGGTATTAGAAGATACATATATTGTGGAAGTTAAATGAGTTCTTGGATACCTTCCCCAAATAGGTTTTCACTCTACCCCATCGATATGACATTGACTTCAGGATAGGCGTGCAAACTGGTCCATTTCCAAATTTGATGGATCACTATCGAATGGCACCTTCTAAGTTGTGGGAGTTGAAAATTAAGGTTGAAAACCTGATAAGAAGGGTTTTATCTAGCCAGTTTTTTCATCATGGGGTTCTCCAATATTGTCTGTGAAGAAGTTAGATGGTGTTCTGAGACTATGCATAGACTACTGGAGACTAAATCAGGTCATCTTCAAGAACTATTTCCCCCTTCCAAGCATCGATGATCTTTTCAACCATTTAAAGGGGAAAAGATTTTCTCTAAGGTCGAACTATGATTTGGATATCACCAGTTGAGGGTTAAGGAGGGTGACATCCCAAAGACTGCTTTTAGGTGAAGTTATGGGCACTTTGAGTTCGTTCTCATGCACTTCGGTGTCACGAATGCCCCAGTTGTGTTCATGGGACTCATGGACTCTAATTTTCAGGAGTACTTGGACTTTTTCATCTTCGTTTTCATGGATGATATACTGATCTACTCAGGGTCATATAGGAGCACAGTGGGCATCTGAGGACTTACTTAGAGGTCCTCCGATACCACCAACTCTATGGAAAATTTTCCAAATTGAAGTTCTAGATGTGAGAGTCACTTTTCCTCAGACTTTTAGTGTCTCAACAACGGATGGAAGTGGACCCATCAAAGGTGGAACCAGTTTTTCTTTAGGTATCACCCCCAAATGTGGCAAGAGATCATAGTTTCCTAGTTCTGACAGGCTATTACCCGAGGTTCGTACCTACCATCTTTTGAGATGTATCTCCTTTGAAAACTTTAACTGGAAAATACCAGGCATTCATATGGACTGAGTAGTTCCAATCAACTTTAATCTATCTTAAATGGATGTTGTTTAGTGCCCCAGTTCATAGGATTCTAGAGGATGGGGTGATGTTTGAGGTGTTCTTTGATGCTTTGGCCTAGGATTGGGATGTGTGCTAATGAAATAGTGAAGACTAATCTCTTAAGACTCTAGGAAATTACTTCCTCATAAATATAATTATACCAACCATGTTCTAGGTCTTCCAACAGTCGTGTTCTTGCTAATGGTTGGGAAGCATTACCTCATCTGGGGTCAATTTTTGATCTTCACAGATCATAATAGCATGAGGTATATCTTTTCCCAAGAGTCCATGAACTTGTGGAAACAAAGGTGGAGGGAGTTCCTCTAGGATTTCAACTTCAAGATCTCTTACACCTCAGTAAAGGGTAACTTGGTGGTCGATGCCTTGAGAAGGAAGTCGTATAATGAGTTATTTGGGGAATATATGATTGATTTGAATGTAATGGATGAGTTGGATGTGTTGAATATGGATGATGGGGAAGATAGTGGAAGACACTATCTAATTCAGATGACAGTGTGGTCTTCCTTGGTGTGACAGGTAGAGGAGTCTCCATGGGGAGACTCAAAGATTGAGGTTATGCGTGATCTCATTATCTAGGGTGATACACCGGAAGGACGGTTGGAGGATAATCAGAATCAGATGTTGTTCCATGTGAAGCTATTTTTCCAAGTGGAAATGTGTGAAGGAGTTCTCCAGGAGTTCCATATATCAACCCTAGTATTTCATCCAAGAGTCTCTAAGATATACCATGCTCTATGAGAATAGTTTTGGTGACCCAAAGTAAAGCATTCAGTGGAAGAGTATGTGAAAAGATTCCTAGTGTGCTAGCAGGTGAGGATCAAGCACCGTGTTCTCTGTGGTCTATTGCAGCCCTTGGATGTTCCTGATTGAAAGTGGGATGAAGTCTCAATGGATTTATTCATAGGTTTTCCTAGAGGTTAGGGATGATGTGATTCCCTATGGGTAGTAGTGGACCGGTTGATAAAGTCAGGTCACTTCCGGGAAATCAAGGAGTCGAGCACAATTGATGTCTAATCACAGATTTACATAGGCAAAGTGGTGCAATTACATGGATTTCCAAGATCCATAGTCTTAGATATAGATGAACAATTTACCTCACGTGTTTGTTGTGGATTTCAGCATGCTTTTGGCACCCAGTTATGCCTTAGCATTGCTTCCCACCCTCAGACGTATGGGCATATAGAGGGGACCATCCAAACGTTGGAGGATACACTATGGACGTGTTTCATGGACTTCAGATGATCATGGGTATGACACTTTTCCCTGGTAGAGTTTTCTTATAATAATATCTATCACTCTACCATTGGCATGGAACTATTTGAAGCCTTGTTTGGAAGACCATGTTGCTCACTCATATGTTAGAAAGAGGTAGGGGAAGCAGCCCTTCTTGGACCATATGTAGTGCATACCCTGACAGATATGGTCCAGCTTGTGTGTGATGTGATGAAGGTAGCTCAAAATTGGTGTAAGTAGTATGCCAATCATGGGAGGAGGCCTTTGGAGTTCAATATTGGGGACCATCTGTTCTTAATGGTCTCCCCTCAGTGTGGACATTGGAGGTTTTGTAGAGGAAGTAAGCTTTCTCCTAGGTTCATTAGATCTTTCGATTTATTGGTATGAGTTGGTGGGGTGGCATATCAGCTGGCATTGCCACCGCAATTAGAGAAGATGCATGGCATATTCCATGTTTCTCAGCTCTATCGATATCTGCATGATGTCTCCCACAACATTTATAGGGAAGAGTTTGATATCGAGGATGACATGAAGTTTGTAGAGAGACCAGTAAGAATTGAGTATCGTGAGGAGAAGGTGGAGTGTGGAAAGACCATTCATTTGGTTCAGGTGTTATGGAGGCATGGAAGACTTGAGGAGAGTACTTGTGATCGAGAAACACTAATGCATTCCCAGTACCCAGAGCTGTTTTGAGATTTCCTATGTTTTTATTTTTAACTTTATTAGGACAAAATATTTTACCTCATTTGTTTTATGATTAGTTTTTTCCATGTTCTTTATTTTTGTGTGAAAATTCCTCTCTATGAGTATGGTAGATCCCGATCCTTAATAAATATGTATTAATGTGTATGTGATTAAACATGTGTGGTTGAGATGGTTTCGCCCAAAGATGACAATATGTTGACATGGGGGGGGGATAGCTCCCTTATCCATGTTTCTGGATGATGTTACCTTTAGTGTTTGTGTGGTTTCTTCGGCCATTAGAGATGTAGGGTTTATATATTTTATAAGGAGATAGTTGATAAGGGGGTGTTCTGGGAAGTTGTGGTTTTCACTCCTATTTTAGAATAAGACATAGTGATTTTCTTCTTGAGATGTATCTTAAGGGATGGTTGTTCATACCCTCTTCTATTCTAGGTTAGTTTTGAAATTCTCTGAGACGAGAATAGATTGATTGGTATATTATGTAATATCCCATATTTATCAAGGCCCTTCCTTTATGAAAATCTTGTGTTTGAGGTGTTCTAGGAGCTGTCAGTGGCTTATTGAAAGAGTTTTCCCCATTTCCAATTTTTCCATAGGCATGTCAGTGCATCAGAATCAAAGAGTCTAGGGAATCAAAATCGGTGAGCCAGGGGTGTTGGAATCAATTAGTCAGGGGTGTCAACATCTTTGAGTTAAGGGAATTAGAAACATTGAGTTAATGGAATCAATGTTAGTAGGTCAGGGCATTGGTAGGTTAGGGCGTCGATAGCTCAGGTCATCAGTAGGTCATGGCATCAATAGGGTATTTTTTTAGTAGACTGTGTTGTCAGTAGCTTAGTGACGATGGCTTAATGTCAGTAGTTAATGATGGATGATCACCCATCAGTGGATCAGTGTTAGTGACTCACCCATCGGTGAATCATTTGTGGTTTTCCCATTTTTTTCCTTATTTTTACAAATTTTTCCCTGTTTTTTTGTTTCTCCCCTCTTTCATTTTATTTGATGTAAACTAATTTTAAATCCTTCTTACAGAATTCTTAAGGGAGTTTAATAGGGTATTGATTATATCTATATACAAATTAATGTCTCATATTATTTGATATATCCAAACCACATGGCCTTGAACATGATCCCATGATTAATATCTTTTAAAATTTTGCTTCCTTTAAAATATGATCTGGATCCTCAAAGATAGGACCATCCCATCCTTGTGTGTTTTCTGTATATCCTTGGTGCGCCAAGATACTTCCTCTCTAAATGAGTGGTCTACCTGTGCTACAGCCCCAGTCCAATTTTTTGGAGTTCTTCTCTACTACTAGTGCAACACATATTCATAGAGAAAAAATCAACTTAGATCCTTTAATCATCCAATATGGATCTCTTTTTTTTCTTTCTTTAATTGTACATCATGGGGGTTGGGTTTACTAGTGATTTCTTATGTTGAACGACTGAATACATTTTGTTAAAAGAGAAATAAATGTGAAGTAAATATGATCAAAAGATAATAGGGGTAAATAAAATAACAGGTAGAGAGTTAGTTGATGTTGATCGCTTGTTTTATTTTTAATCCTTGAATATGTTATGGGTTGTTGTGGCTATAAATCCTTCTAAAAATCATTTTCATTGGTTGTCTTTTCATGTGCACTAGTGATGTTATATATTTTTTGATGCTTGATAAACAGTTATAACATAAAAAAAAATCACTTATATTTTGTTAAAGAAAGGAATTCCTCCGAATCAATACAATTATGTGATCACCCTGGTTATAATTAAGTGGAATAAATGAACCTCTATTGGATAAATCTGAACATATACACATCCTACTGATAGTGGTGGTTAAGAACTGTGTTCTGTAGAGCTTTTTAAACTTGGGTTTGTTTTGTGGTGTTGTTGTGGGGAGAAAGGTTGCCGGTTCATGTTTTGGAAGAGGAGTGGGATCTCTGAGAAGGGGGTGGTATGAGAGTGCAGCAGGGTTGTGGTTAATGGTAGTTACTATGTGATATGTATGTGTGGTGGTACATGTGGTGAGTTAGATTCTCAGCCTGAGAGATTGATTTATTGTGGAATGAATGAACTTGTAGGCAGCTGAACTGCCTTTATTGTGTTGTGGTTGTGGAGAAATAATGGGAAATGGGACTACTATGTGGATATGGACTTTTTATGCAGTGGGACTGCATTGGGAAATCATTTGGGTGATAGGGATGTGGGCTTGGGTGGTGGTAGAATGATTGTGCAGTATAGTTTGGATGAATGATAGTTGGTAGTAGGTTGGTTATTGTGTGTTTAGTTAACTAGACTCTTCTCCTTCTATGGTGGTTATAGATCTTGTTCTTGGTATTTTTCCAGTAGTTGTGTGATAATTATTGTTAATACCATAAAACATAAGTTGAAATTGGTTTGATGAAAAATGGGATGGGTTATGTATTGGTTGTGGCTATTATGTGGTTGTGCATATAGGGGTAGCATAAATGTGAATCCATAGGTTGGGGAAGAGTGTTTTCTTACCTATATAGTTTTGAATTGTACTTCCTGGTGATTTTTATTTCCACCCCAGCCTTGTTGAGCACTATGTGCCGAACACCTCAATTTCATGGGGGATGGTGTATTTCCCAACATCCTATTGGGAAGAAGGATGAATAATTATTGTCTTTCTTCCACACACTCTCTTTTGGTTTCATACTACTCAAGTATATCTTATCAGGCTGTAATGGCTTGAGGATTACCATAGCCGAAGATCCTTCAGGCTAGGGGTTTTTTGTAGATGAGAGTCTCAGGTGTTTGTATGATTGTTTTGTTGTCTATATTATCTTTGGGATGAGGACTAGGTGTCATTGGGTGAGAGACGTGGTTGTTGTGGCCCAGGTTTTTATGGGTGAGATTGCGTGTGGTTTGAGGCCCAAGTATGTCTGGGTGGGTAGTGATAGTAGGAATGCATATGGGAAGAGTGGTAGTATCCTGAAATTATTCGTTAGGTATGAGCAGTTGACCAGTGGGGAAGTGGTGTGGGGTACACATATATCAATGTTCTTATACTATTACTATAAATGACTTGAGTTATTTGGTGATTGATCCTTGGTGAGGCTGTGTTGGTACGTTTCCTTGGTAGGTGCTTTGAGGTTCTACTTTTTTCTCTCAGATAGATTAGTATGCTCCATCACTTATGCATAGGTGGATTTAGTTTTCCTACTGGGTATACTTATATACTCACCCTGCGTATATAAAAATGTTTTCAGGTTTTTGAGAGGACTTCAAGGACTGTAATGGACTTTACAAGCCTAGGAATCGAGATTAGTTATTATTGTTGTATAATCACTTTTCTTTTGGAACATTATTTTGGTGTTTTTATGAACCTTGTATTAGAATTACTTTTTGATTTGAATGTGGTAAAAAAAATTTGGCTTTACTTTTACTTTTGGTATATGGATTTTCTTGGGATTTACCATCTTATCTCCCGACCAAGTTCTATAAAAAGTATTGTTCCTTCCATATTACATGAGATTCTATACCATTGGTTCTAGTCACCACTTTGGGTCCTAATGAAGAAGAGTCTCGAGGTTCATTATCTATCCTTCAATTTGAAGAAGAGATGGAGGGGCACTTTAATGTCCCTTCCCTCATATTGAAGAGGGAAGATCATGACAATTGATGATTTTCATATTTCATTTGTGTTGATATTCCTCTTGGGGTATTTGTATTTTGATAGTGTTGTGGTTGACGGTGGATGGAGATAGTAGTGGAAGAGGGCATGGGTGGTTGGGAGTCACCATTCAGGAGGAATGGGGAATAGTGACATAGTAGGTGGACTCACCATCGGTGGAAGAGGAGGAATTGTAACACATTGACAGTGAGAGTGGATTAGAAGTGGAATGATGTCTCGTGTAGGGAATGATGAATTTGAAGGTGATACAGATTGAACGGTGGCAGTATCTTGATGGATTCATAGTTGGAGTTGTATTGGTGATTGAGAAATAGAGTGATGATCTTTGAACTGTGACTCAGTCACCATTGGTTGTGGCGATTGAGGAACAATGACTCATTTAGTCATTGTTGATCGGTTGTGGCCATAATTAAGTGATTCATCATTGACTTGCTTCTGGTGGTGACACATGCAAAATAAAAAAACATAATTTATTTATTTTTCAATTATAAAATTTAATTCTTGAAACTATAACATAATTAAAACAATACATTTCTCGTTTTAAATTAAAAAATAAACATAAATGCAACACATTCCAATTTTTTAAAAAAAATAAATTGATAAATCAAAAATCAAGGTTGGTTAAGTAAATTAACTGAATAATTGATTAAATATTTAATAAATGAATGAATTAAATAAAATAAATAAATAATATATTTAATGAATTTATGAAATAATTGACTAATAATGTTAAATAATTAAATTTAAAAAAGTATCTAATAAAAAGAATTGAATTGTTACAAGTAATTAAATATATTAAATAATAAAAAAAAAAATTAATTTTTTCAAGAATAATTAAAGAATTTATTAATGAATCAATAATATAATTTTATATGAAAATGAAAATAAATTAAAAATTGAAATAATAAAAAGAATGAAAAATTATAGTTTAATTAAAAACAAAATAATAAAAAAAAGAATGGAGAAACCAAAAGAATTATTATATTTGGGAATTATTTAAAATGAAAATGCTGATCACTAAAATACATGATCTACACAAAAATGATTATTTTAAAAATTAATGTCGAAAAACACAACAATTGTTATTTATTTAGTAGAATTATTCATTTTTATATTAGAAAGTCAATAAAAATAAAAAAATTGTGCTAAATAGAAATGAAAAATTGCCACATCAAACATCCCCACACATTAAACATTGTTTTTCCTCGAACGAATAGATTCCTTTGACTTCAAAACAGAAAAAGTATTTGTGAGATTCAGCTCAGAAAAGTTCAGGACTAAACTTAAACAACTAGAGGAATAGGACCAGACAGTGGGTTAGGTTTTTCAAGAATGTGTTCAATGATGTGGTCCTAGATTGCATCAAAAACTCATTTGAAATCAATTTTCTTAAAAACTAACACATTGTCAAGTATTTAATGCTTCCTATATAAACCCCTTAACGTTACTACATCACTTTCAAATTCAAGTTCAAATTTATGGAGTGGTGACAGGTTAAATTAAGATGAAATAAAAGCTTAACCAATGGCACCTTCAACTGTCACATTCCCTTAGTTTCCCATAATTAATGTCCTTTTTTTCATCAATTTATTAATTCAATAAAATAAATTTTAACTAAGTCAATTGATCTATTATTAATTTGGTTTCCAAATTCACCTCCCCTTAATGAGTTCATTTTTTATAAGGACGCTTTACTTTAATTTTTCCCATCCATATTCTGTGTGGAGAGAAATGTACATAGAATTTATTCATACTGAAATTTTCTTTCTTTATTCATATAAACACACCCAGTGCACCTTGTCTCAAATAGTCACTATGGTATCCAATTTTTCCATTTTAATCCTATTTCAAAATACTAAAATAATAATCATTTGATTTTAATTCCTAATGTGATAGAGTAATTTGGTATATAAAAATGGTGATTCCCTTAGTTTCTATTGAATATCTCTAGTTACATAAAGTAATGATCCTAATTACACAAGAATTATCCTGTCATACTTGTTTCCCCAGCTCCTAAATAAAAATTCCATTGAGATAATAAAAAATTCATCTAAGAAGTCACTCATCCATAATATTTTCCAACTTAGTGAAACTCCTAACAACCAATAAGTAGTAATCCGCTAAACATTACACAATTGAAATTCCAACAGAACCCAAAATGATTCTCCAGTGGTCAAAACATTAAAAAAACATGATTTTTCTTGAAATTTTTTTGAATTTTTTTTGATGCCATTTCCTTAAACAAATATCAATATGTGATAATTTAAAATTACTTCAACAAGCATCATTGAGCATGAGTGGAAAAATTAAAATTTATATTTTTTTATTATAGCTTTTCACAATGGTACAATAGGGTCGAACCAAAGGGGGGACTGATGTTGTCCTTAGTGGTCAAAAAACATAAAAAACATAAAAACCTAAAAAACAAAAAAAAATTGAAATATGCTGGTGATGGTGTAAAGTAAATTAAATTGTGTGTGAATGTAAAAATAGTATAGAGAGAAGGCAGAGCATTCAGACAATAACAAGGATCAATTATGTGTGAACACATTTAAACATGCAATGAAATTAATCAATACATGAACATAGGAAATCAAAAGGACGGGTTGAATACTATTTTCCCTTGTTCACACACTATATTGTGATATTTTGATCTAACATAATATGTATTACCATATTTTTTGTCATATAAACATATGGATTTGGGATTACTATAGATTATCAACCTTAGGTATCTTACAATTACTAGTTGAAAACAAATCAGAAATCATTGAGTTCAACTTTTAGGTTGAACTCGGTGATTCTTTACATCATTTGATATTAAAACAATTTTCATTGAAATCCTCAATATCAAAAAATTTAAATTTAAATCTGACTGTGATTAGTTTTCCTTGAGCATGAAGGTTTGAAAAGTAATTTTTCAATCAAAGTGATAGATAGAGAGAATCCAGTGGAACAAAAGTGTCCTGAACAAGAAAGAAAAGTAACTATCTTGCTTAGATAACTCCCTGAAATGGAAATTAGATGATCATAGTGACTAAATTCATCATAATAACAACGATAAACACAAATACATTCATATCAATGTAAAATTCACAAAATAGATCAATGAGAAAATAATTTCATCTCATTTCTTGATCTCTAGAAATCTCCAACTCTCTGCACTGTTGCATAATGGTGAATGATATCCTCTCTACATCTTCTTCCTTGGGAATCTGGATGTGAGAGTGACGTTGCTTTTCTACTTTGATCGAACTATCATTAGTATGGAAATCTATAAGTGATCCAATGTATGGAAAGTATGGAAGTGATTCTCAAAGTCTATTTGGAAGTGGTGAATGTTTTCAAATATCCTACTCGTGGCCCTGAAATGAACTAACGATGCCTGAAGTAGAACTCTATGGAATTATGTGGAGGACTTCTTGGGACCCTATATAGTGCTTTCACGAGCCCCATCCCTCCCCAACTATCACTAAATTCGATCCTTCAAATATACTAAAAAAATGTGCACCATGAGCCCATGATCCCCCACTAAAATAAAAAATCATAAAAAAAGAATTAAAATTTAAATAGATGGTATATTATAATATAGATAACTAGAACAAATTTAAATAGAAAAAAATATTGTTGGAATTAAAACAAGTACATATGAATATGGAAAATAAACTTAAATAATAGAATTAAAAGAAAAATAAATATTTGTGATCAACAAATGAATTCTTTTAAAGAATAAAAACAACCTATTAACAATTTTAAATATCATATATATATATATTATATTTATCACTTATATTTTATAATAATTATTATCATTAATTAAATTTATTACTTATAATATATATTTATATATAAACTAATCTAATTATTATATATAATATGCATACTAATTATAAGTAGATAAAATTATATTTATTATTCTTATAAATATATGCATTATATTAGGTATATTAATTATACTAAATATAATAATGTATAATATATATTATATATTTTTAATAATTTAAAATAAAATAAATATAAAAGGATGAGGTGGGGTGGTTCTAGTGTGAGGAGACGAAGGGGCCAATGGGTGTGGAGGATGTTTTCCATTATTGAATGGAGGAGAGGAGGTTCGGGGGTCAGAGTTGGAGTGCAATAGAGTGCGGGTCACGACTTGTGTGGGTTGAAGGGTAGGTAAGGGAGGGAGGTGGTGCGGAGCACATCAGTGATAGGTGGAGAATCGGGTCTATATAGGGTAGTGGCAGCTTGAGGATGAAAAGGAAAGGAGGATGGAAGAGGAGGTGGGAGGTGGATTGGGTGCATGACAGTTAGGGGAATGCGACGGGAACTCGGGGCGAGTCGAGTCTAGCTAGGCCTATTTGTATGGCTAATTGGATTAATATCGGATGACAATAAGGAGCTTCAAATTTACTTTATGCATTTTTTCTAAGATATAGAAATAAAATCAGTTTTGTGTTTGATTAAGAAAAAAGTTATTTTTGGTTTTACGAGTTCAAGTTTTTGTTAGATTTGCATCGATGTGGTTTCAATTCTAGTTTAATACTGGGGAGAATGGT
The DNA here is from genome assembly GCA_963277665.1 of Viscum album. Lineage (NCBI taxonomy): Eukaryota > Viridiplantae > Streptophyta > Magnoliopsida > Santalales > Viscaceae > Viscum > Viscum album. The sequence goes on from OY728150.1 coordinate 1,923,011,420, forward strand.
TTGATTTTGCTTAATGGTTTCATGAACTATTGTTATAGATGATTTTCATATTGTTGTTGTGTGGATATTCCTCTCTGTGATGTTGGGATTTGATTTCTTTATGATTAATGGTGGATATAGATTGTTGTGGGAGAGGGTAGGGGTGGTTGGGAATCACCACTCAAGTGGGCAGAGGAACAATGAAAGAGGAGGTGCAATCACCGTCACTGGTAGAATAGGAATGGTAGTACATTGATAGTGAGAGAGGATGATCAATGGAATGGTGGCTCATTTAGGGAATGGTGACTCCAGGTGGTGAAGTAGATGGAACAGTGGATGTATCTTGACAGAGTCACCATTGAAGATGAAATAGTGATAATGAAATGGAATGATGATCCTGGAATGGGGACTTCATCACCATTGGTGGTGGTGCTGGAGTAACTCTCACTCGTTCAGTCACTATTGATAGGCTCTCACCATGAGTCATCGTTGCCTTTCTTCTAGAGGTAGTACCTGAAACATAAACAAAACCAAACAAAATTAATTTATTTTACAATCATAAAATTATTTTTTAAAACAAAATAAGAAAACATAACAAAACAATTCTCATTTTAAATTACAAAGAAAACTTAAACGTAACGCCTTCAAATTTATTTAAAATAAAAAATTTAAAAATCAAAAATCATGTTTGGTTATGTAAATTAACATATTGATTAATTAATGAGTTAATAAATGAATTAATTAAATGAAATGATGAAAAAAATATTTAATGAATTGAGTTATTTAATGATTTATTTAACTAATGAAGCGAAATATTTAATTTAAAAATCTTATTAACTAAATAGAATTGTTAAAACTAATTAAATTAGTTAAATAAAAAATACAAAGTAATTAATTTTAATTAAAAATAATTAAATAATTAATTAATGATGAGATAAAAAAATTATTTTCAAAATTTAATAAAATGAAAAACATTAACAAAAAAAGAAAGTAAAATTATAGTTTACATAAAAATAAAAGAATACAAAATTGATGTAAAAATAAAAAAATTATTAAATTTTATAAATATTTAAAATGACAAATATTATCAATAAAATGCGTGATTTACACCCAAAAATAATTATATTAAAAATTAATGAAAAAACACAATAATTTTTTGTTATTTAACTAAATACAACAATTTGATATTAAAAAGAAAAGAAAAATATAAAAATTGATGTGGAAAAGAGAAATGAAAAATAGACACATCAAACTTCCCCACACTCAAAACATTGTTTATCCTCCAACAAATGGATGTGATTGACTTTAAAATACAAAAATGCTTTGTGAGATTTAGTTTAAAAAATTGAATGACTAAACATAAACAACTATAGGAACATGACAAAGCAGTGGGCCTGGTTTTTCAAGACTCTGTTTAAAGATGAGGATATTCCTAGCATCAAAAAATAAATTCGAAACTAAAGGTCTCAAAAACTCAGTCATTGTCATGTATGTCATGTGTCCTATATGAACCTATTAAATGTCCAATGCCAATTTGAAATTCATGTTATAATTCATGTAGTGGTGATATGTTATATTATGTGGAATTAAAAGCATAACCAAATTAACCTTCAACTATCACATTCTCCTAGGTTAAAAAAATTAAAGTCCATTTATTTCATCATTTTACTAATTAAACTCATAAGGAATTTTAACTAAGTCAATTGCTCCTTTTTTCATTTGGGTTCAAAATTCACTGCACCTTAATGAGTTCATTTTTTTCAAGGGAATATTATTTAAAATTTTCCAAGCCATAATCCATATTCATGTAATTTATTCATATGGAAATTGGATTTATTTATTCAAAAAATGCACCCAATTTACCTTTCCTCATATACTCACTATGGGATACCATTTTCTAATTTTACCCCAGTTATAAAAGACATAAATAGTTATTGTTTTAGTTGAATTTTTAAAGAGATTGAATAATTTTTTTATAAAAAAGAAGACTCCCATTTTTTATAGTTAATATCTCTAGTGACCTAAATTCATGATCTTAATTTCATGAGAACAATCCTATCACACTCTATTCCTCTATTCCTAAATGAAAATTCCATAGTGAAAGTAAACTATTCCACTCAATAATCACTCAACCTCAATAGTTTTGGACTCAGTGAAACTCTCAACATCCATCAATTAGTCAACCACTAAACATGACATAATGTAAGTTCCAAATAGACCCCAAATGTCCCTCAATGGGATAAAAAAATCAAAAAAATTGAATGATATTAAAAAGTTTTGTATTTTTTAACGCTTTTTCTTCAAACATACTTTAAGAAGGAGGAATTTGAAATGACCAATAGAATAACCCCTCTCCCCCACACATAAAACCCAATATTTTCCCCAATATTGAATCCTAAGGTGGGAGACACTATTCTATGTTTTAAAAAAGAATTTTAGTGTGACATGAATCTTCAAACATAATTATTTCCACACTGAAATGAATATAAACAAAACAATATATAAAAATGCAAAAGTGTGACTTTTTTACAATGGATTCACAACAAGAGCATGAAATGAATATTGTATACATTAGCAGCATGATATGTGATGAATGTAATACACATAAATAGATGAATCAATGTGAGTAAAATTGTGCATGCAGTTTCACTATATAGTTCAACATGTTCTGAAACTTGCTAGTTTTAAAGAATCTAACACCTTACACAGAAAGAAATTTGTAGCATTTAAAAGAAATACAGAAGATCATGCAGTAGATTGTTAAATATGAGTAACAAATAAACTATAAATAAACAAAACAACACTTCCCTTGCTATGTGGGCCTTACCAGTAATTTCTATTCAATATATCCTCTTACACAACTATAGTGGAATGATCAGATTGTTCCATTACATTAATTGTAAGTTTATAAAATAAGTATACGTATCCATAACTTTTCTCTCAAGAAAAATAAACCAATGGATGAGTGAAATAAATGTTATATATAATTTCCACTAGATTTATCCATTTGTTTTCCTTTTTCATGTTTCTGGAAGCAAAAACTCTCTCTCTCTTATGTAGCAACAGGTTATAGGTCACCTTTAGATAGACAGTTTGAAATAATAGAGAAACATGAAGAAAGAGTTAACTTTTATTGAAAACAGAAATAAATAGAAAACAACTAATAAAAAATGGGTTAGTTCCCATGCAACATTGAGTTTATAGACCTCAGTTAGACATGATACATCTCATTCTTCCAGTAGAGATATGGCATCCAAGACCTTTAATGCCCTTCAATGAAATGTTTTATTCTATAACCATTAACCGAAATGGTCAGGCCTCCTCTCCTATTAACTCCATTTCTCCATTAACCAAAACACTCCTAATTGTAAAGGGTACTAACCACTTGGTCTTCAACTTACCTGAAAAAAGTTTCAATCAAGAATTGAACACCAGGACCCTCTAACCAGCCTTGAAATTATTGTTTTTATTTATTAAATAATTAATAGTCTTTGATCTGTCTTTTTTAAATCTCAACATTCTCCAAATAATACATTCTTGTCTCTTTTATCTCAGTCATCTCTAATATTCTTCTCTCACGAGTAGACTTTTAATTAAATTTGAGGGCCTTCACTTCCAAATAAATTTTTTACTAAAAGTCAACATTTAGATTACAAACTTTCGAAAAAACAGCAAGCGTGGTGATATCCCAATGGGAGTCTTATAAGAAATTATATAGGCCCAAAGAGGCTCATCTAGCTTCACTAACCAATATTTCCTTGAGGTGGAAAATTTTTTATCCAATAGTTTTTTAAGCTCCCCGTTAGATACATCTATCTTCCCACTGGACAGTGGGTGATTGGTGGTACACATCCTACGAGAGAATCTATACTTCTCCATAAACCATTTGAACATCTAAATTCTGTAATGAGTACCATTTTCATTGAAGAAATCCCTTTGTACAATAAACCAAATAAAGATGTTTTTCTTGATAAACGTGACAAAACATGTAGCAGGATTGTTGGGAAGAGTTATTGCCTCATCCCACATGGTATCAATCTCTATAACTACTAAAATATACTCATTCACATAAGATTATTAGAAAGGTCCCATGATGTCCAAAACCCAAAAACTAATGATTTAAATCTTCATAATTCCTTTTTAGGGGGGGATCCTAGCTTCTTCCTACATTACCAAGCATCTAAAACTTTTCACACCTAATAAAAAAACTCCGAGAATTATTGAATGATTTTAGACAATATAAACTGGCCTGTTAGACCGTTTGAGTAGTCCACTCTTCTCCATAGTGGCCTCCCCAAAGTGATGAATGGGTGCTCTAATGTATGGGTAGAGTCTCTTCCTTAACAACCCATATGCTCAAAAACCCATCAACACACCTCCTAAGGAGAACATGTTCATCCCAAAAATAATCGTTTAGAATGGATATAAACCACATTATTTAGTTATGTAGGGGTTCCTTATGCATGACACCTACTGTCAGAAACACTGTATAGTCTTTAAACTAAGAAGAATGCTACATAGAAGTAGAAAATAATAGTTCATCAGGGAATGATGTGTTAATCTCTCTTGGTTACTCACTATGGATGATGGGATCCCTAGAAAAGAGTTCTTCTACTACATTATCAACCCCCTTTTATCCTTTATAACCAAGTCATTCTCTTATAGCTATAAGGATGATCTCATGAATCTGAGCTTAGAATTATTCATTTCTAGAAATTACATACGGGTAGCATGGTCTCTAAAAATGCTGACTCTAGTCCCTATCATGTATTTCTAAATTTTTTCAAAGTAAAAATAATAATAGAAATCTCCTTTTAAGTGGTAGAATAGTTGTTTGGTCATATTCTAGAAGCTTGCTGGAAAATTAAATGACATAAAGTTTTCTATCATTCCTCTCCCCCAAAATAGCACCTACTACAAAATAACATTCTTTACACATGACCTAAAATTGGAGATTCCAGTCAAGGTAAATGATCACATGTGAATTTTTTGTCGTCTCCTTGAGTAGATTAATAGTATCTAGACATTTCTAATTAAAAACAAATCATATTACTTTAACTAGCAGAGAGCATGTGGGTCTAGTAATCTTTAAAAAATCCTTAATGAACCTCTTATAAGACCATACATGACCTAACAAAATCCTCATTCCCTTGAAATTTTTGGTTTGGGAAAACTTTTGGATAAACACAACTTTAGAATTACAGATCTTCATCCCCATTTAGATACCATTTGTCCTAAGAAAATTCCCATAGTAGCCATAAATTGACAATTTTCCCTGTTCAAGACGAGGTTAGTCCCATAAAACCTTTCCAAGACTACTTCTATATTTTCTAAATAGTTCTCAAAATTTATTCCCACAACATAAAAATCATCCATGAAGACCTCAATTTTTCTTTTCAGTCATATATGAGAATATGTCTATCATGCACCTCTAAAATTTGGAAGGTGCACCACAAAATCCAAAGGTCATCCACCGGTTGGTGAATGTCCCAAATGAAATGTCAAGCTAGTTTTCACTTGATCCTAAGGAGAAATGATGATCTAGTTTTAACTAGAGTAAAAATCCAGAAAACAGAAAAATTCAATACCTTAAAATCTATACAATATTTGGTCCAAAAATTCCATGGGAAAGTGGTCCTTTTTTATCGTAGCATCCAACTTTCTATAATCTATACAGACTCTCCATATGTTCATTACCCTTATTTGGATTTTTCTCATTTTTCTCCATATGTTCATTTCCCAGATTCTGTTCGCCAAGAAGGCGACTGATATACTGAGGCTTTGTGTCAAATATAGGAACCTGAACCAAGTGACAGTGATGAACAAGTAACCACATACAAGGATTGACTACCTCTTTGATCAGCTGAAGGGAGCATGGTGGTTCTCAACGATAGACCTCAGATCAGGCTATCACAAACTCAGAGTGTGAGATAGGATGTGCAGAAGATGGCCTTCGGGTGTCAGTACGACCATTAAAAGTTATTGGTTATGTCATTTGGTTTGACCAATGCACTAGTAGTGTTCATGGGACTCATGAACATGATTTTTCAGCCATACATTGTCCACATTGTCGTAGTCTTTATTGACAACATTCTAATCTACTCGACTACTGAGATGGAGCATGCCTATCGCTTATGGGTAGTACTGGACACACTCTGAGAGCACCATCTTTATGGTAATCTCTCGAAGTGAAAATTTTGGATCTGAGAGGTTCACATTCTGGGTCATGTCATCTCAGAGGCTGGGGTTGCAATAGATCAAGTTAAGATTGAGGCAGTACTTTCTTGGGAGCCACCCAAGAGTGTGATGAAGGTACGAAGTTTCCTGGGTTTGGATGGATACTACCGGAGATTTGTGGCAGATTTTTCTATAGTTGTATCACCACTCTAATCCTTGATGGAGTAGGGGAAACCCTTTGTGTCGTCAGAGAGATGCCAGCAGATCATTCAAGAGCTGAGGTAGAGGCTGACTACTGCCCCCATTTGGAGGCTTCTAGAGGAAGGCATTGTGTACATAGTATACTACGATGCATCATGGACAAGACTCTGATGTGTCTTGATGCATGATATTGTATTGATCGCATATAGCTCTCAAAAAACGGAGAAAATATGTGAAGAACTATGCTATCCATGCCTTGAAGTTAGCAGTGGTTGTCTTCGCCTTGAAGATGTGGCAAAACAATCTGATGGGTGAGTGTTTTACCATGTACTCTGATCACAAGAATCTCAAGTATATCATCTCTCATAAGGACCTGAACCTGATATAAAAACGTTTGCTTGAGTTACTCTAGGACAATGACTTAATGATAGTATATACTCCTGGGAAGGGGAACGTTGTAGCAGATGCACTCAGTTGGAGGTCTGGTATACATCTACTAGGTGAGGTGATGAATTATCTGGCTGCTTTACAGATATCCTTTGTGGATAGAGATGGAGTAACTTTTCTTCAGTCTCTTACAGTCACTCCCCCACATCTTCAGTGATTCAAAGAGGAACAACATGGGGACACTGACTGTGAGATACGACGTGCTCAGATATCCACAGGATAGGAACCTGATGGATTTTCGGAAGCAGGGGAGCATTTCATCCTCTTCAGAGGACGTCCCATGGTACCAGTGTCACTTCAGGAGGAATTATTGAGGGAGTTCCACACATCCCCTCTAGAAATACATCTAGGAGAGGAAAATATTTTCCAAGACCTCCGATGACAGTACTGGTGGATGGAAATGAAGATGGCAGTAGAAGAGTTTGTCTCTCAGTGCCTCACTTGTCAGCAAGTGAAAGAGGAGCATCAAGTACCACCAGGCTTGGATCATCCTTTAAAGGTTCAATAGTGGAAGTTGGATGGCATATCCAAGTTCTTCGTGATGTAAAATCCATGTACATCCAGGGGACATGACTCAATTTTGGTGATCATTGACCGACTCTCCATGAAGGACCAATTCATACTGATCAGAGAGTAGGGTTCAGTAGAGACCTTGGGATGCCTCTATGTGCAAGTAATTGTGTGTCTACATGGAGTACCTTCAACGATTTTCTCTGATCGTGAAACAGATTTTACATCCCAACTATGGAAGGGGTTGTAGGAGGCTTTTGGGATGCAGCTTCATTTGATCACCACCTTCCATCCTCAGACAGATAGTCAGACTAAGCAGACCATTCAGACCCTCGAGGACATGATGCGTGATTATGTCCATGACATTGGTCGTAGATGGGAGGATGACTTACCATTAGTGGAGTTTGCCTGCAACAACTTCTATCACTCCACCATAGGGATTAAACTTTTGAGGTATTGTACGGGCAACCCTGCAGATCACCTTTGTGTTGGACTAACCCAGGGGATTTAGCACTAGTGGGACCAAAGATGGTACGGGCTACCACAGAGAAGGTACAGATCATCCAAGAGTGGATGAAGACTGCACAAAGCTGGAAGAAGTCGTATGGAGACAGAATATGGAGACCTCTAGAGATCATGTATTGTGACTACATCTTTGTATGGGTCTCACTCAACTAGTTTTTTAGAGATTTGGTCGTGGTGGAATGTTATCTTTGGGGTTCATCGGACCTTTTCAGGTCCTCAGTAAAGTTGGTGAGGTGACATACCACTTAGCTCTTCCACCTCAATTTCACTAGATGCACGACGTCTTCCACATATCCTAGTTGAGGAGATATGTGCATGACCTTTATCACATCATCGACCATGGAGATTTGGACATCAATGATGTGGATACTTTTATGGAGGTTCTAATAGAGATTGAGGATCGACAAGAGCAGGTCCTTCATGGATGGTTAATACCTCTAGTGTGCATTTGCTGGCATCAAGGGAGCCTCCCAGAGAGCACATGGGAATGAGAGGCTCAAATACGTGCTCATTAATCCCACTTGTTCCTTAATTTTTAGTTTTGGATTATGAGGACGTAAATCCTAAGGTGGGGAAAATGTAAGACCCAAAATTTCCATGACATGTTTGTTAATATATGGAAATTTTACAAGTCCGTGAAATTTGATGGCACGTGATTCCGAGGCCCAGATTGCACAGAACGAATTTCTAAAAATTATTTCGTGTCTCATACATGAAATATTTTAAAGGTATTGTTTCATTTAATTTACATTCTTTCTTTTTTTAGGGGTTTCCCATTCATTTCTGGTGGAAAGGGTGAGTTTTCATGATTTGGTCCGAATCGAGAGCCCATTTCCAGATTTAAAAACCAATTTTGATTATTTTATAACTATTACATTTTTAAATATTTCTCACCCATTCCAAATCCATAATATCTTACACTGACCTTTTTACACCAACAATTAAATTTGGACCCCTTAGTAATTCATAACAATTGGGTATTTGAGTTTTAATTTAAGAATTGGGCCAACCCGAAATCCCATTTTCCAGTTTTAAATTGTTTTTGTAATTTTTTAATATCGTATTCATTTTAATTAATTATTTGGTGATTCTACCTCCCTTTCGACCATAAGAATCCTAGGTGCACTCCCATTTCCTTTTCCCCATCTTTGGAGCACTGGGTAATCTCTATTTGGTGCTGAACGTCATACGCTTTCTCAAATCATCCAGATTTGAAGAGGTAAAGTCATTCTTTCATAACTCTTTCAATTCTCAATATTTTTCCTCCATTCAAGTTCCTAAATGAACTAATATATATTGTTCGAATGAACCATGTAATATGTCTGTTTTAAATTTCATCTACTTCTGTTTTGCAGTGATTAATTGAGGATACTTTGAGTAAATGAGTCCTTTTCTTTCCTCTTTCAAATTACGTACGGTTTCATTCATTTTTCTTAGTGTTTCTTCACTTATCATTGAGTTTCCTAATGTCCAGAAACTAGGTTCTCGAACCTAGGGTTTACCTTTGCGCTTTCTTGGCCAATTATTGTGGTTTTAGGTTTGATCTAGGTCTCTCTTGGTGCGGCGGGGGTGCGATTTGATTTTCGCACGGAGATTCAAGGGTTTTCCTTACTTTGATAGGTGATTCCATTTTGCATGAAATTTTTGTGAATTTTCCTACCTTTTTCATGGTATTTTAATGATTATTTCTTTTGAATGTTTCTGTATAAATTGTTTTTAGTTTCATTTATATTGCAAATGAATTTTATGTTTTAATTTTTGGTGAAATTGGGGGTTTTCATACAAATAATTTATTGGTTCATTTTGGGCTGACCTATAATTACTTAGTTTGTTTTATTGAATTTTATTAGGACATAAAATCATGTTTTGAATGTTTATTATTTTTGGTTTTAGCTGTGAATGTTTGTTTAAATTGTGGTTGGGATGCAAGTGGGATTTAAGTACCATGTTTGTGTGAAAATGGTGGTTTTTAAAATATATAACTTATTGGTTCACATTGGGCTTCCCCATAACTGAATTATTGGTTCCATTAAAGGATATTTTACTGAAATTTTGTTTTTATGACTTAAAAGTGTTCACATAGTGTTCAATGTGGATATTTTAAAAATCTTTGGGTGCAAAACAATGTGATATTTTGTGAGGTTGTTTTATTGAATGTCAAAATATTTTATTGTTTGTTTTAAAAGGTAGAAAATGTGTGTAGCTACTATACTATTTTTTTCTGACCTTTAGTGATATTTTATAAGAAAATGTATGTGTGTTGATTGCTGAAATTGTTTTAGCATAAAAGGGGAATCCCGGCTACTTAGGTGGGGCGAATTTGTACTAGTACGGCTAGTGGACCGGATGGGTTTTGACCCTATTTCACTTAGAATTTGGATAAAGACAACTCTAACTAAACAATGCGGATGATTTTAGGGGATCACTAGGTTAATTTATGTTCCCTACTAGTGGATCGTGCACGGGAATGAATTTTTCTGTGGTTACTTTACACCGAGGTTAGAGTTACATAGGGCCCGAGAAAAACTAGTTCCTATGGGTGTTCCCAATTTTTTGGCTCATTGGATTTGTGGTATTTGCCATTATATTAAGCTGTTTTTGGCAGTACTTTATAGTATCTCACATGTCTATTTAGATGTTTGAACACTCTGAAAATTTTAGCTGGAAAACTATTTTTAATTGAAAGTCTCATTTCATATATTTTATCACTGTTTTTCTTTACATATTAAAACTGTTTTCTTTTTCACATTTTATTAAATTATATTTGGAATAATTGGGTGGTATCCTATTGGGATTAGGCTCACAACCTACTTACACCCCTTGGGTGTAAGTAGACTTGGTTATGTTTGACACAGGTAAAGGAAAGGCTAGGGGTGATGGCGGTTTAGGGTGTTAGTCCACATCCTTGGATCGGAGTTGTGGAGAGTGCTTGGGGGTGATGACCCCTTATCATGTAGAGTCCATGGGGCTGTTTTTTTCTGTTTAAAAATGTCTTTGGAGATTTTTTACTTCATTTGAACTTATGTATCCAGTTACAGATTTTTGTATAAACTATTCTTGAATGAATTTTTCAGATTCATTTTATCAAATATTTTTGATTTTTTATGTTTACATATTTGGGTAAATTGTTCCCAAACCAAAATAAATGATACCCAGGAACTTGTTCCAGCCCCTGCGGATAGGTAATTCTCTTCGGGCCTTGCCATGGGCTGGGTTTCGTGCCATTATTGGTGGCGACCTGATTCGGTTCGTGAAAAAATGGTATCATAGGAGGTTAATGTTTTTGGGTTATACTGCTATTTTGGGATGAGTCTGGATAGACATGAGTTAGGACTATCGGGGCTCGGGGTTTTGGTTTTGAGTAGGGTTCCTAGCCTGCACCTCTCATGTCATACCTTGAGTCACCAGGGGATGTTGTAATTTACGGATTGAATTCACTTCCAAGTGAGACGTGTGGGCTGCAGACCACATGTGGACATCAGACGGATGTGGAGTAGTTGTTTATATTATTATTGGAATGTGTTTAGTTTATTTATATTTGATGTATTTGATTAAAATTTTCAGAATTGTGGTATTGACTATTGTTTTGTGACTGTTGCATTTTGTAGAAACATGCCTCCCTGGAAATCTCCCACGCTCCCACAGGAGGAAGCTGGAGAGACTTCTCCCACACCAATTGATCAGAGGCTTGTGGAGGCTATGGTTCATGCTATCTATTCTTTAGGACAGGGACCAGCTCCTCCTCCTATTTCTGTTAGAGTAGAAGAGACATGTCCTGTAAAAGATAAAGCACAACAGTGTCTGAAAAACAATCCTCCTACCTTCTGAGGTAGCTCAGAACCCCAGGAAGCAGAAGAATGGTTTGAGAAGATCGAGAATATGTTTGAGTTACTAGAAATACCTGAGTAGCTCAGGGTGAAGTGTGCCTCCTTTCTGTTGGAGTGTCCAAGCCGTAAGTGGTGGGATTTAGTGCTTGAGGTTGGGAAGAATGAGCAGATGCGCTGGGGAGATTTCAAGTCTGTCTCCAATGAACGGTACTGCCCTGAGGTGTTGGCTTATGATAGGTCTAGAGAGGTCATGAAACTTGTTTAGGGGAATCAATCTGTGATGGATTATGCCAACCATTTCACTAAGTTGGTTTGGTATGCTCCATAAATTGTCTCTAATGAGTAGGCGAAGGCCCAGAGGTTTGAGAACGGCATGCGACCAGAGATATACTCCCAGGTGTTCTTGTTTAAGATGAGGACCTATGCTGATGTCATTGACCGGGAATGCATGGTGGAGATTGACAAGAAAGGTAGGTCTGGTTTCTATGGTTCAGTATCAGCAGTAGGAAGTTTCATCTCATCAGAGATGACAAGTAAGTGGGATGATCTTATGAAGAAAGGATGTGGCAATTCAGGACACTCTTCCAGGCAGTTTTCTTCTCCGGCTTCTGATACGAGATCTGTCATGTGCCACTAGTGTGGGAATACCAGCCACATCTAACCAGCATGTCCACATCCTCTTAAGCCTTGTTACCAGTGTGGAGGTATGGTTCATTTCCAGCATTTTTGTGGTGTGGCACATCCACTTCCGAGTAGGGCAGGCTCAGTGGCTTCAAGAGGAGTGCCTGCACAGTCTGAACCATCGTGGGCTAGGGGATCTTGATTTGGTAGTCATGGTGGTATGGCTGGGTCGTCTTCTGGGAAGAACCAGTTTAGGGCACAGCCACAGACTAGCGGTCGTCCTCAGGCAGATACTGGACATCTCCATGCTGTGGATCAGGCACCAACAGGATCTGAGGCGGGACCGTCGATAGTTCGTGGTACTGTTCTGATCACATCTTCTATAGATAATACTCTTTTCTGATACTGGTTCCTCTGTTTTATTCATTTCTTCCCATTTTGTGGACATTCTAAATTTTTGAACATAGTTGATGTCTTTCGCGGTGGAGTTGGTTACACCGCTGGGAAAGAAGAAAGAGCTGGGTCTCAGGTGCCCATTGTGTGATATTTCTATGTTAGGGGTCGATATGGAGTGGGACATCTTGGTCTTAGATATGGACCATTTTTATGTCATACTAATGATGGATTGGATAGTACACTTCCAGACACACATCGATTTCTACAGACGGCGTGTGAGTTTCACGGCACCTGATGGGAGTAGTCAGGTATTTCATGGAGAATGGGATCCTCGATCAGGTCGCACAGGGCCTCCACTCCCAGAGTTATGATGTTTTATCCTCCAGTTATCTTCACTAATTATAGATGATGGACATTCCCCTAAATGTGCACAACCTCATGTAGTGAATGAGTTTCTAGAGGTATTCCCGGATGATTTTTCATGTTTTCCCCCAGAGCGGGATGTGGAGTTTTCGATTGATCTGGTACCAGGAATACAGATGATATCTCTTCCCTCTTATTTCATGGCGCCCACCGAGCTGAGGGAATTGAAGATATAGCTGGACGACATAGAATCCAAAGGATTCATTCGTCTGAGGGTCACTCCTTGGGCCACTCCTATTTGGTTCCTGAAAAAGGCTGATGGATCCCTCTGGTTGTGCATTGACTTCCGGAAGCTGAATAAGGTAACAATTAAAAATAAATACCCTTTTCCCAGAATTGATTATTTGTTTGATACTTTGATGGGGTAAATTTGGTTTTCAAAGATAGACCTGCATTCAGGGTATCATCAACTTCGGGTAAAAGAGTCAGATATTCCAAAGATAGACTTTTGAAGCAGGTACGGCCACTTTGAGTATTTGGTCATGCCCATTGGATTGACCAATGTTCCAGTGGTCTTTATGGAACTTATGAATATGGTGTTCCATCAGTATCTTGAGTCCTTTGTTGTGGTGTCCGTGGATGACATTCTGGTATACTCTATCTCTATGGAGGAACATGAACATCACTTGAGGATCGTTTTGGGTACATTATGAGATCACTTCCTCTATGTAAAGTTGTCAAAGTGCACTTTTTGAATCAGGGATATGATATTTCTGGAGCATGTGATCTCTGAGAAGGGGGTATCAGTGGACCCCAAGATGATTAGGGCAGTTATGTCATGGGAGCGCCGAAGAGTGTGTTCGAGAGCAGGAGTCTCCTTGTCCTGCTTGGTTATTACAGGTGATTCGTTCGGGATTTCTCTCGGATTTCATCACCGAGGACTATGCTCACCCTGAAAGGGGTGATGTTTGTATGGGTTCTAGAATTTCAGGAATCATTCGAGGAGCTGAATAGGCGGTTGACTACCACCCCCATGCTGATTTTTCCTGAGGATGGGAAGGGGTGTGTGGTTTATTGTGATGCTTCAGGTATGGGTCTTGGGTGCGTGCTTATGCAGTATGATCACGTGGTCGCGTATGGATCTCACCAACTTCAACCACACGAAAAGAACTACTCAACCCATGACTTGGAGTTGGCAGTGGTGATGCATGATTTGAAGACATAGTGTCACTACCTCTTTGGGGAGAAGTTTGTGGTCTACTCCGATCACAAAATCATGGCTTATATATTCTCACAAAAGGACCTCAACATGAGGTAGCGTCACTAGATCGAGTACAGGAAGGGGTTTGAAATTGACATTTTCTACACCCCAGGAAAGGGTAATGTAGTGGCTGATGCCTTGAGCAGAAGGGTTCTAGTGCAGGCTTTGAGGAAGTCCAGTGATGAGTGGACATTGATGGCGATCTTTTCTCAGATGCATGTGGAGACCAAGGAACACAGTGGAGGGGATTTCATGGAGAGCGTCTAGTTAACTCCTTCTCTGTTGGAGTTGATTTAGCAGGAATAGCCCAGTGATGAGCTTTGTCAGTGGTCGAAGAAGTTTCTTCATGGTGGGGAGACATCCTCTGATTGGTTGTCGTCTCTTGAGGGCATCTTGTGCTTCAAGTTCCGTTCAGTAGTGTCATTATCTTTGCTGAAGGTAGTGATGCAGGATATCCCACAGTCTTAGTGGGCTTTCCATCTGGGTTCCACTAAGATTTATTATGATTTCTGTCGGTAGTTTTGGTGGCTTGGTATGAGACTAGACATATTAGAGTTTGTTTCGAGATGCTATACATGCCAACAGGTGAAAGCATAGCACCAAAGGCCTTCTTGTTTTCTCCACCCACTACCCATTCCTAGCTGAAAGTGGGACGAGGTCTCCATGGACTTCATTATTGTCTTACATTGTAATCCTCGAGGTAATAATTCCATTTGGGTGGTGATTGATCGTCTAACCAAATCAAACCCCTTAATTCTGATAAAAGATACAACTAATGTGGATGAGTTGGGCCATTTGTATCTTCAAGAAGTTGTGAGACTCCATGGTGTAACATCAGCTGTTGTCTCAAATAGAGGCCCTCGATTCACCTCTCGATTTTGGGAAGGCCTTCATAAGGCCTTGGGGTCTCAGATTAAGATGAGCACGGCATACCACCCTCAGAAGGATGGTTAGATAGAGTGGGTGAATCAGATTTTGGAGGACATGCTTCATGAATGTGTCCTATACTTTGGAGGTTCTTGGGATAGCCACTTATGATTGATTGAGTTTGCTTATAATAATAGTTACCAATCATCGATTATAATGGCCCCTTTTGAGGTGATCAATGTTCAGCCATGTCGGTTCCCCCTATGTTGAGCTGAGGTAGGAGAGACTTCACTGTTGGGGTCAAGCCTTGTGCAGGAGACTTCTGAGAAGGTCAAGTTGATCAGGCAATTCTTATTGACAGCTCAAAGTCATCATAAATCTTATACTGACCAGAGGCATTGAGACCTAGAGTTTTCTGTGGGTGACAGGGCATTCTTGAAAGTGGCCCCTTGTCTGGGCCATCGTCGAATGGGGAAGAAATGTAAGCTGATGATGCGGTATGTCAGGACCTTTAAGGTTAGGGAGCATATTATAAACGTGGAATACAGTTTGGCCTTACCTTCTCAGTAGACGTCCATCCATGATGTCTTCCACGTATCTCAGTTGAAGAAATACAACCCGGATATGTCCCATGTGTGGAGTTGGGAAGAACTACAGATAGAGCCTGACTTGACTGTTGTTGAGAGGCCGGTGAAAATAGTGGACTCCCAAGAGAAGATACATTAAGATAAGTCTATTACATTGTTTTGGGTTCTAAGGTAGCATGGGAATGATATGCATAATACATGGGAGAGAAAGTCATGGGTCGAGGAAGAGTACCCATTCTTGTTTTCCAACCAAGCTTCATGTTGACTTTCTGGGGTGGAAAGTCCTTCATGGAGGGGAGAATTGTCACATAAACGACATATTTTAAAGGTATTATTTCATTCAATTTATATCCTTTCATTGTTTTAGGGGTTTCCCGTTCATTTGTGGAGGAAAGGGCGAGTTTTCATGATTTGGGCCAAATCGAGAGCCCATTTCCAGATTTAAAAACCAATTTTGATTAATTTATAACCATTTCATTTTTAAATATTTCTCACCCATTTTACCACCAAAATATCCTACATTTTCCATTTTACCCCAACAATGAAATTTGGTCCCCTTATGAATCTCTAACAATGGGGTATTTGGGTTTTTATTTAACAATTGGATCAACCTGAAAGCCCATTTCCCTATTTTAAATTGTTTTTGTAATTTTTTAATATCTTATTCTTTTTATTGAATATTTCGGTTATTCCACATTCCTTTAGACCCTAAGAATCCCAAGCATGCTCCCATTGCCTTTTCCCCCTCTTTGGAGCTCTGGTTAATCTCGAGTTGGTTCCAAACTTCATAGGATTTCTCAAATCATCCATATTTGAAGAGGTAAAGTCATTATTTCATAACTCTATCAATTCTCAATATTTTCCTCCATTCTAGTTCTTAAATGACCTAATATATCTTTTCTCGAGTTGGTTCCAAACTTCATAGGATTTCTCAAATCATCCATATTTGAAGAGGTAAAGTCATTATTTCATAACTCTATCAATTCTCAATATTTTCCTCCATTCTAGTTCTTAAATGACCTAATATATCTTTTTCGAATGAACCCTGAATTTTGTCTATTTTAAATTTCATCTACTGGTGTTTTTGAGTGATTACTTCAAGATACTTCGAGAAAATGAGTCATTTTCTTTCCTCTTTTAAATTACATAGGGTTTCATTCATTGTTCAAAGGGTTTCTTCACTTATCATTGAGTTTCATAATGTCCAAAAACTAGGTTTTCGAAACTATGGTCTAAATTTTGGCTTTCATGGCCAATTCCTGTTGTTTTAGGTTTGATCTAGGTCTCTCTTTGAGCGGTGGGGGTGCGATTTGATTTTCGCATGGAGATTCAAGGGTTTTTGTTACTTTGGTTGGTGATTCCATTGTGCGTGCAATTTTTGTGAATTAGATTTATGTGTTATTGGTATTTTGGTGTTTATTTATTCTGAATGTTTCTTTAAAAATTGGTTTTAGTTTCATTTATATTGCAAATGAATTTTACGCTCCAATTTTTGGTGAAATTGGGGGTTTTTCATACAAATCATTTATCGGTTCATTTTGGGCTGACCTATAATTACATAGTTGATTTTATTGAACTTTATTATGACTGAATATCATTTTTTGAATGTTTATTATTATTTTTTATTTCTGCAAATGTTTTTTTAAATGGTGTATGGATGCAAGTGGGCTTTAAGTGCCTCATTTGTGTGAAAATTGTGGTCTTTAAAAGATATAACTTCTTGGTTCACATTGTGCTTCCCCATAACTGAATTGTTGGTTTCATTAAAGGGTATTGAACTGAAATTTTGTTTTGATGACTTATGAGTGTTCACATAGTGTTCAAAGTGGATATTTTAAAGATCTTTCAGTGCAAAACAATGTGATATTTTGAGAGGTTGTTTTATTGAAAGTCAAAATATTTTATTGTGTATTTTATATTGTAGAAAATGTGTACAACTACTGAACTATTTTTTTGTGAACTTTACTGATATTTTATATGCAAATGGATTTGTGTTGTTTCCTTAATTTATTTAGCACAAAAGGGGAATCACAGGTACCTAGGTGGGGCGAATTTGTACTAGTACGGCTAGTGGACCGGATAGGTTCTGTCCCTGTTTCACTTAGAATTTGGATAACAACAACTCTAACTAAAATATGTGGATGATGTTTGGGAACCACTAGGTTATGCGTATGCTCCCTACTAGTCTATCGTGCATGAGAAAGGATTTTTCTATGGTTATTTTACACTGAGGTACGAGGTATATAGGGCCCGAGACAACCAAGTGCCAAGGGGTGTTCCCAATTTTGTGGCTCATTGGATTTGTGGTATTTACCATTGTATTGGGGTGTTTTTGGAAGTAAATTACAGTAGCTCACATGTCTATTTAGATGTTTGAACATTCTGAAAAGTTTAGCTTGAAAACTGTTTTCAATTGAAAGTTGCATTTCATAGTTTTATCACCGCTTTTCTTTCCATATTAAAACTGCTTGCTTTTTTCACATTGTATTGCATTATATTTGGAATCATTGGGTTGTATCATATTGGAAATTGGCTCACACCCTACATACACCCCTTGGGTGTAAGTAGACTTGGTTATGTTTGACTCGGGTAAAGGAAAGGCTAGGGGTGATGGTGGTTCTGGGTGTTAGTCCCCATCCTTGGGACGGAGTTGTAGAGACAGCTTGAGGGTGATGACCCCTTGTCATGTGGAGTACATGGGGTAGTTTTGTTGTAGTTTAAATGTGTCTTTCGACATTTTTTACTTTATTTAAACCTATGTATTCAGTTCTGGATATTTTTATAAACCATGATGGTATGAATGTTTCAGATTCATTTTATCAAATATTTTTGATGTTTTATGTATACATATTCGGGTAAATCATTCCCAAACCAAAATAAATGATACCCAGGAACTTATTCCAGCCCGTGGGGATAGGGAACGCCCATCAGGACTTTCCATGGGTAGGGTTTGGTTCCATTAATGGTTGTGACCAGATTCGGTTCATGAAATTTCAAGTATGTTCAATATTCGTGTGAGGGTGTATTTATAACATTTAAATCGGTGCAAGGAATTGAAATCTGAGGTCGCCATTTAACTTGTAGTGCCAATATTCACATAATAAGACTTTCACCTCAACGGTAGTTAGTCGAGGTTAAAAGTTAGTTTTTGGGTTTTTCTTGGAATTAATTAAATAAAATAAGATCATATTTTGTTTTACTTTTGTTGTAACCGCCCTCCATGTGGATGATCAGGGGTGGGGTCCACAAAAAATAAACCTCCTATTATTAATTTATTGAGGTGGGGTCCACCAAAACTAAACTTCCTATTATTAATTTATTGAGGTGGGGACCACCCAATCCCCGAGTGATTGGAGGAGAAGAAAACCTCTCTAACCCCCTCATAAATGTGGGGGGAGCCTCATCAACACCTCCACATTTTTTTGTGCCAACGAAATTTATTAATTATGACAAATCCTCCCCATTAATTAATTGATACGACTAATCAATTAATTATTTAAACCTTTTTGAATATTATTCCAACGACATAATAGATATTTCATTTTATTATTTTGAATTTGAATACACTTGGGTGGAATTTGGGAGAGGTGTAACATGGAGAAAGCTCCCAATGAAGAACGCCCCAACGACGAGGAACGCCTTCACCTACAAAGAATTAGATTAACTTCAAATTAATTTATCAGAACATCTTTTGATGTTGGAGGAGTTCGTCTACAATGAATCGACGTCTACCTTCTCATGCCAACATCAACCAACAACGAACAAGGTAGGGTTTTTAGTTATGTATGATTTTATTCCATTGATTCTTTCCTTCTAAAAACAAAGAACACATATCAACATATTATCAAGTTGATCTAAGGATGTTTTCCTTGCGGATTGGGAATAAATTGTTGCATGAAGTGGTAGGGGATTATTCATTATTTGTTTAACACTACCTATATTTTCCCCTATTTTTCCTTTGCGGGGTTGGTAATAGAAATTATCGAGGGATTATGGGAATTGATGTTTTACAATATCTCCTATTCTTGTTCTTTATTTATCTTCATGATGAACCGCATGATACCACTCTAAACATAGATGGTGCGGGCTAAACAAACAAGGCCTGACCCCCCGTCGTTCTTCTTTATGGTGTTCTTTGAAATGGAAGAAGGAGAAAATGGTGTCTATGGCGATTAAGGAAATGGACATGCCGCCCACAGCCTCCAAGACCCGCGCCGCCCCTGTGATTCTCTGACACCTCAGCCGAACTGGGTCCGCTGCCATAGGCCGAACTGCGCCGCCTGCCAGCCGCATCACCCACCGACTGCACCGCCCACCGGCCGTGCCTCTAGCTCGCTCGCGCTGCCCACCGGCCTCCCAAGGTGGCCCGACCACGCCAGCCCACTGACCATCTGAGCAATCTCGGTCGTCCCATCCCACTAGCCTTCTGAGACCCCAGCCAAACAGGACCCTTGTGGCGCCCTAGCCGAACCGGCCAACGCACTCACAACGCCTCGGCAGAACCGGCCCATTCCCTCACGGTGCCACAACCGAACCATCCCCACGCCACATGCCAAGCCGCCCTCGTGGTGCCCTCTGGGACGATCCTCCCAAGCAGAACCCTCTGGGCCAAAACGCCCTCATGTTGACTCGTGGTCGGTCAGTGCCCTTGCGGCCGGTCCGCACCCTCATGGCTGATATGCTCCCTCGTGGCCGGTCTGCACCCTCACTACTATTTGCAGCCGCTTATGGCCTGCCGGGCAGGGCCTGGTGTGCCGGACCAAACCCAACGGGTAGGCCCACACAACGGGCCAAGCCAGACCCAATGGGTCAGGTTGGGTCGACCCAAACCAGGTCATCCCAGACTGGGTCAGGACGGGTCGGATCGACCGGGTTGGACCAGACTCAGGCCCACTATGACCCTTTACTTTCTTTTGGCCATATCATTGTCACTGGACGTCCGTTTGACGAGCCATTAGTGGCACTAGTAATCTTGGAGCATGATGGTCCCTTTGAGTATACACACTAGAATTCTGGGTATAGTTTAGATATAGTGAGGTTGGATCGTGCATGAATCCAGCTGGGCCCCCGTGACTACAAGGCTTATAACTCACATATCAGACATCCGATTGATGCAACATCTATTACGTTGAGACCCCTATGACATGGCTGACCTTTAAAATACTTATTTGTGGGACTTCGTGAAAATGGAGTATCGAAAAGTAGCTCATGGAGTGGATCCACCAAGAGATGAGTGAGCATAGTGTGGAGACCTAGTACCTGGCTGAGACCTAACTAATGATGATAGATTGACTCGGAGTGACTCTATTATCCCAGTGGGGAGCGCCTTTTTGTCACGGCCGACCCACAGTGGAAGAGCATGCTTGGTGACACGGCAGACCCATGGTACTCGACAGGAGGAGTACCTCTGCAGGCTACGAGGGGGAGCACGCTTGGTAATGTGGCAGATCCATGGGAGAGATCACCTCTCTATGATGTGGTAAACCCACGATACTCAATAGGAAGAGTACCTCAGCTATCCAATGATAGTGGGAAGTGTACTTGGTGTCACCGCAGGCCCACTGTACTCGATTGATCAAGAGTTTTTCAACATCCGAGGATTCGATAATGTTACTAGAGATGTTACTAGATATTACCCCTAAAATAAAATCATGGTTAAACTGATTCATTACTTTTGTTTTTCCTCATTATTGATATGTATTACTTAATAACATAGGTATTTGTATGGGTATATAAATAAGTAGGGTTATCTGTTGATTTCATACTTTTTGGTTTATCATTGTTTGATTTTGTGAGACCTTGAGGGTCTTGGGGTCCCTACTGAGTATCGTTATACATACCCCTACACAGGATATGTCTACATTTCATTGAGTTGGATGTACATGTCAAACAACGTTGACAGAGGCTGAGAGTACCAGGACAGGATGGTACTTAGAGTTCGACCACACAGCGTGTTAGTACCAGGAGGAGACAGATGGACGTGGAGTGCTGAGAAGGTGATTTGTACCTACCCTTTAAGTAGGAACCTTGAAGAATGTTCCAGTAACTTCTTTTCGTTCTTTTTCATTAGTTGTATTGTTTTCAGTTGTACATGTACCATTACTATTGGGAATTTATTCCCTATCCTTTTAATTTTTCTTCACTCTTTTGGTTATACAGTTTACTCGGGTTCGTATCTTGCTATGTGTGATTACAGGTTATAAAGGCTATACCTTCCTAGTTTTAGGGATTTATGCCTTTGGTGATAGTCACCTACCCCTAGCCGATGAAAGGTAGTCTTGGGGTCATCACGACATGGGCCCCGAGGGACGGTTCATGATAGTTTGGAGTTTTCATTATGCTCTTGGGTTTTGGAGACCACATCTGCTGGTGAAATCCAGAGAATTTTCCCTATTATTGGATTCATTGGTACTAGGAAGCATACCTTTTTCTCTATTTCCCACATCCCTAACCAGTGGCACCATTTTAATTAACATTTTCATTATTCTTCAATCCATTATATATATATTGAAATAAATTGATTCCTTTTTTCATCAAATATCTCTATAAACTGAT